>OU426941.1:4214457-5655082 GCA_911387795.2 Apamea monoglypha | reverse complement strand
TCATACAAATATTTGTTTCGTGCGGGAATCGAACCCAGTCAATCGCTTAACCACTGCAACAACCGTGCCGTCGAATCGGTTATTCTAGAGGTCATTAGCAACAAATTAAGTCCAGAGAACTAGGGGTCAAAACTGGATGGTTAAAAAATATTTTTTTTGCTAATAAAGACCTTTTATTTCTCAGATCATGTAAGTTTTGCAAGCATTTAAAAAAAAAAATGATAACTCGTTTTTCAACTTATTAATTGTTTGGAGTGGAATAGTTTTTTCTCATAATTAATTGTTTTTAGTACCTAACAAGTCAGAAAATTTCAAAAAAATCGAAGAACCGACACAGCTCGGTAACTACCCAGTTTTGAACCCTAGTTAACTGGACTAAATTTGTTGCTAATGACTTCTAGTATAACGCCTCTCAAGGAACACGTCGAGTTTCCCTGTCACCCTGTATATTCATCTTGGGAAAACTAAAAAAAACTAAATTGTCGGTAAATCTGATGAAAATACATTTTCTACTAAGAAATCCTCCCACATAAAAACCCTTTATCCTTTCAAAATCCTCCAAATCACCAATTTTCTCTGAACAAATACATCCTACAACCTACATAGCGCGCATCGACTCCCGCGCAGGCTTCGTTACGTAGATGACGTCAATGAATGACATCATGCGCCCGCGCCAGTAGGAACGACCTACACCGCGCACTGTTTAGAATGTCAACTGAACAGTGATCTGTCAATAATGTACAGGTATTTTAGAGGTTTTCCTTATGTGTTATCGAACATGAGAAGCTTTTTAAGTTCGAATATGCAATTTGATTATTATGTATTTTTTTTTTCGCGGATGTTTTCTGGTACTTGGGGTTTAGGAAGTAAATAGTAATTAAACATTCTGACACTATAAGAGCTCAACTGTGACTCACTAATGAGAAACAACTACTTTTTGCATGTTAACAAACTTAGGGCTGATTTTTCAATCATCTGATAACTTTATTCGAGGAATAATTTTGAAATTTTGACAGTTATTTCATACAAAAACTGTCAAACGTCAATTTTATTCCTCGAATAAAAATTATCTGGCGATGAAAAAATCAGCCCCTAATAAGCTTGCCTAACATACGAAGGAATAACTGTTATTTGTTAAAAAACAAACAAAAGATTGCGGTGTTTTTTGGCATTTGTTATTTCGAAGACTAGAGAACTAAAAGGCACAAAAGACGTTGGAAAATGGGACGCAAAATAGGTTAATTGATAATAACTTACCTAATAAATTAAAAGTAATGGAAGGATAAGAACAAGATTGGCGCATGAAAGACAAGAGTGATATAAAAGGGAGAAAGCATAATAATAGGTAGGTAGTCTGAACTAGTCCTAAACTTGCTGTCAATAACATTACTGTCAATTTCTTAAGTCTGACAACCAGTCTTACCAAGGGGTATCGTATTACCCAGTAACTGGGTTGTGGAGGTCAGACAGGCAGTCGCTCCATGTAAAATACTGGTATTCAGCTGCATCCGGTTAGACTGGAAGCCGACCCCAACATAGCTGGGAAAAGGGTAGGCAGATGATTATGACTGACATTTTCTTGCCAAGCCAATATTTTTTTCATATAATTCACAGACTTATCTTAGAAACCTTGCTTATTCTATTCTTAACAATAACTTCTGTTGTTTCATCCTATGATCTCATAGCTATGACCAATGCCTAGCCAACGGTATTTAAAATCATCACAAAATAATGATCTACGTGACCGCTGTTCCTTATATTAATAAGTTGGAAGACGAGCGACGATTACTGCTGACCTCGATCCGAGGACGACCCGACCACGACACCAATACAGCACGCGTCACCCTTATCTTTAAGGCCATTGAGTCCAATTTACGGTAACCAGACTGTGTTGCATAAGTTGGTTCTTGTGGTGAACCTTATTGGAGGGGATTAAGGTTTATTTTCTTGCGAATTAGTTGTAATAAGGTACAATACTTAATGTAATTTGCAATGCTAATTATGCTATAGGCAGTGTTATATAATGGTATTAATTGTAGTAATTGCGTAGAGATGATCTCTTGATCAATTCGCACCTTAAAATTGTTTTTATTGAAGCTTGAGATTATAATAAAATCTTTTGTGAATTAAATCCATATTTTGGGAGCATGAACGGCTTTCCCCACCATGATTCATTTCATCAGTAGTGATCGACAAGTTTAGGATTTCATTGAAGCTGTCCAAGCGGCAATTTCTTTTCTCGACGACAGGGTTGGCGCAGTGGCTGAGCGATCGACTGCTGCGCTGTTTGTCGTGGGTTCGATTCCCGTACGGAACAAATATTTGTATTGCCTACAGGTAGTTGTTCCGGGTCTGGCTGTTTATGTATGTGAGTTTAAATGTTTGTAAACGCACCCACGATACAGGAGAAATTCCTAAGTGGGGCAACGTTTTCTATAAAAAAAAAAAATTGCGAAAAATCGAAATCACAATAGGGTACACTCATATCCAGTAAAGTAATGGATACTTAACCGCGTCCGACAAACATAACGTAATCAGACTAAATTGTTCCCACTGCTGGTACACAGGCCTCCTGTCTGTGAGAGGGAGAACCATAATCCACCACGCGGGCCCAGTGCGGGTTGGTGGATATCACATGTCTTCGAATTTTTGGTTCTAGGATGTGCCGGTTTCCTCACGATGTTTTCCTTCACCGTTGTGAGAGCAGTGGTGATGAAATTAAGTAAAACGCCTGCCTGGGTTCGAACTTACGACCTACAACTCGTAAGTCGGGGCCAATACTGGGCCACAACTGCTCTCCCGGTAAACATGATTTGATTATACTATGAGTGTTTTCACGTCAAGAGGGCAACGAGGGGAGATAGGACTCTCTTCAATATTCAATATTCAAAATTGATATCTTCAACGCGCGAATGACTAATTCACTACAATCTAAATATTGGTGAAGACTGAAGATCATTCGCGAATGTGGGTGTCTCGTGTGTTGCACAACAGATGTCGCCCTCGCTCGCCCTTGTGACACCAAACGCAGACCATCAGGGGCATCTCACATGGACCGTTGAGTAATTATGTTCTGAATGTTCATATTTCGACAGATTACGTGCGGATTACGCGTGATTGGATGTCTCTGCAGAAAGATATCATAAAACAACACCGGTATTCCTTGAAAGGGTAGGTAGAATCATCATAGTATCTAGGAGAAGGTTGAATTCTTTCAACCTTCTTCCGGATACTATGACACTGCTGTGCGCCTGCTCAGCTGCATGATTTCTATGACAAAATATGACTACTAAGTTATAGCTAATCTATGTACTTACATTATCCATTTCAGATTCATAAAAAAATATTTCACGAAATAGTCAATCAATAGGATTATATGAAGTTAGAGGGTTGTATTGACGATATTAATGATTCATCATCATCTGCCTGTCTCACACTCTTGATCAATCAATCTGCCTAGCCTTTTCCCAACTATGTTGGGGTCGGCTTCCAGTCTAACCGGTTGCAGCTGAATGCCAGTATTTTATTTGGAGCGACTGCCGATCTGACCTCCACAACCCAGTGACGTAATACGATGCCTAAGCCCTGATAAGACTGGCTGTCAGACTTTCAGGCTTCTGACGACCCGTAACGACTGTCAAAGAGCCACGAATGACAGCCGGGACCAAACGGCTTAACGTACTTTCCGAGGTACGAAGGGGTTTTGTGAAATTGTTTCGCGAAATTGTATTGAAAAACAAGATGGCGTTTGTGACATTAGATCATATTTTCTTATGCCACGCACCAGGAGATCCTTCTACAGTCCCAATTGACTGACTAAAGCTATAACTGAAGGCAATAAATATTATGTAGATTGTCAGGTGATCACATGCACACGTCCATTGGTCAACTAAACACAGTTTCCAAGAACACAGCCTTTTATCTAACCAAAGACAATTCAATAAATATTCTCCTCTATAAATGGTGCAGTTATCAAGTTGAGTAATATATAAAACAGAATTAATAGTCGCTGTCCGAAGTCGGCAAGGTGATTGAGTAAACGGGTCCCTCCTTTTTAAGAGAATCAAGATTATTCGCGCATGTACCTATTTTCGCAATATGGCAACATTCATTTATTTAGATTCAGTGTTTACAGACCGAGTGTTGCCAATTAATATTCTTCGTTAAGTTTTGTAAATGGCAAGTTATATATAAAATACATTTGACGTAAACATAGTGCATTGAAACCTCTCTTGGAGGTTGAGTGAGGTTTATACCTTACTAGCGTCACGCCCCTCGTGGTTCTTCGCGCGGTTTATATGCGACTTGATAAAAAATCTAATTTTTATATTATACTAGCAGCGCGTCGCGGTTTCACCCGCATAAGTTTCAATCCCCTGGGAATATCGGGATAAAAAGTAGCCTACGTATTATTCTGATGTTAAAGCTATATTACTGTAAAGTTTCATTGAAATCCGTTCAGTAGTATTTGCGTGAAAGAGTAACAAATATCCATCCATCCATCCATACAAACTTTCATGTTTATAATAGGAGTAGGATAGGATATAGATCTAGATATAGAAGACAGATTTTTTCTTTTATTTCTTATATGTACCAGTTTCCCGGAATCCTTAGGTAAAACCCTATAGTATAGGTAATTTATTTCCACGGACCGCAGATTTGTCCAAATTTTCTTGCAGTCACTGCTTAGTCTACAGCTCCCAGTTTTCACAACAAAACTAAACTACCTGCTAGATCTAAGTACTATACGTAATCCTATTTGGAAACTTTAATGAATGAAATCTCTTCGCGACTAGTTCGGGCATGAACTAATATGATTCTCAAACGTTACATAAAGCTACATAACTATTTAACACCGATATGAAGGCAAACACTAACATCACCCACGCAGAATAATGTTAGGTGCCTTTACCTTCCTGCGTAATAGGATTGTCCACTTTGTAGAGCTTATTGAGAGATATAAAGACTACGGCAACGCAATGCATAAGTACTCAACTGCCTAGCCTTTTCCCAACCATGTTGGGGTCGGCTTCTAGTCTAACCGGATGCAGCTGAATACCAGTATTTTACATGGAGCGACTGCCTATTTGACCTCCACAACCCAGTTACTGGGTAATACGATACCCCTTGGTAAGACTGGTTGTCAGACTTTCGGGCTACTGACGACCCGTAACGACTGTCAAAGATCCACGAATGACAGCCGGGACCAACGGCGTAACATGCTTTCCGAGGCACGGAGGGGTCTTGGTATGTGAAGATGGTCACCCATCCACGGACCAAGCCCACGGAATTGAAATTTTCTTACGTTTTTTTTACAATTTGCATGTCAGGATGTATGTTGAACACAATATGATCCGCGATACCGTACCAAGTATGTATTTACAGAATTATAATCATTAATACAACCCTCTTAGTTCATATAATCCTATTGAATGATTATTTCTGAAATATCAATTGCTTACCCCTTAAGCATAACCATCAATACAAACAACTTAATTTAGGTTTTTCAAACTTCTATCCATATGCAAACATAAAATCGTGTTCGGAAGTTACCAGTGGCGCGATTCTAGTAATTTTAAGAACGTTCACAGTCTGATCTCAGTCTCAATCTGTCAAAAATACCTCTAATTTCCCTACATTTTGAAAATCTTTGGACATTTGTTTGTCGCCGAGATGACACTGCGACTAGATTTTGAACGTTTTAAATTACGAGACCTGGCATTCAGATGGCCAATTCCCGTTATCTTAAAATTACGAGAATTGCCCCTCTGATCTAGAGGAACACAAACATATAAACTCACGCTTTTTTCCGATGAGTGTAGGCAGAAACTACAGAACGATCCACGACCACCTGCTACATACTTACTCATACAGAGCGCAAAGAATTGTAGAAGCACCATCAGAGGGCGTTTTTTTTTGGAGTGTTGAAGTCTTATGTCAAGAAAACTGTACTCTTGTTATTTAAATGGCTTGAATGGCATCCATGCCTTTCAAGAACACAACACAACTTAGCGACAGAAGGTTTGATGGTTTTATCATTAGAATTCTATCTATCTATTATCCCCGGACGAATCCTAGCAAGAACTTCTATTACCAAACTTTTTTGACATACAAAGTTATATAAAACCTCACAAAATAATAAAAGTGAAGTGTACCAAAAGATTGCGTCAAGGTTGCTTGTTTTTATGCTAAACGGTACGTAGGAGGTCCCTGCTGCCCACGTTACCATTAGAGGGGACATGGTGACGTTGTAATAGGTGCTTTATTTACTGGTAGAGGCCTTTTAATTATTATTATTGATACGTAATACTGTATTTGACCCTGCTATAGGCAGGCGCTAAGTTATGTTGTCAAGTTGGTTAGTGTTGTGTAGTTTTTCTATGAGGGATTTCTTTTATGTTGTAAGTAAGTATATTTATGTATTTCTAGAAGGGCTCGTGGCTAAGTAATCGATCAATCGGGTTAAGCTACACTTGCCGCGGTTCATCGGTAGATGGGTGATAGATTTACATACCAAGACCCCTCCATGCCTCGGAAAGCATGTTAAACCGTTGGGCAGATAAAATGACAGTTCCGGCTGTCATTCCTGGATTTTTGACAGTCGTTACGGGACGTCAGAAACCCGAAAGTCTAACAACAAGTCTTACCAAGGGGTATCGTATTACCCAGTAACTGGGTTGTAGAGGTCAGATAGGCAGTCGTTTCATGTATAATACTGATATCCAGCTGCAACCGGTTAGACTGGAAGCCGACCCCAACATAGTTGGGAAAAGGCTAGGCAGGATATTTCTATGTACATATTTACGGGGCGTGTGATACAAATTCACTACACTACACTTTTACAGCACATGAGATTTTTAATTAAATTGCAAAGTTAATCACATAATGACCACATGCATGACTTTGATGACGAATTAATTGTTTCTACCACGCCTACTGCAATTTAGTAAGTTGTACATTGCTGGGTTATGGGTTATAAACATACATGTTTCTCGTTCTGGTACGAGTATATGAATACTACTATTTTACGTGGAGCGACTGCCTATCTGACCCCCATAACCAGTGGCTGGGTAATACCACACCCCTTGGTAAGACTGGTTGTCAGACTTTCGGGCTTCTGACGACCCGCAACGAATGACAGCCGGGACCAACGGCTTAACGTGCTTTCCGAGGCACGGCCCCTCTTGGTATGTAAAGATGGTCACCCATCCACGTACCAACCGCGGCAAGCATAGCTTAACCTGATCGATCGACCCGTGCGGCTGTTATTAGGTACTTAGCCACAAGTCCTATCCTATATCGGTCAACGCATTAATATTAACTACCTACGACGAATTAATATACAGGAGAAATTCTAGTTTGGAACTAAAAATGGACAATGACACATTTGAAATCAAGCATAAACAACCAATCAATAATCTATTTTAGGACAAAATAATAATTTATAACACCAGACATTATTCAAATGTTCTAAAATATACAAAAATAAGTGAAAAAAGACATTTCAAAAGTCAATCAAATGGTCGACAAACTCTTTTTCACGTCAATTCATGATTCATGAATTCTGAATATAGTTAAGTACCATATAGAGAAATTCACAATCAAAAACTAATCAGGGATAATTAAAACATCGAATGGTTTACGTTTTTGGGTGTCATAATAAATGTTAGGTTCAATAACACCGGTTTTTATGGAGTTTTCATATTAATTATTATTTAAAAAAAAAACCTGGAAACCGTAAATGACCAATGCTTAAAAGGGTATTCTTATAAATCATTGTAACTGTGTGCGGTTTGTAGTCGTTGTGGGTAGAGGTACTTAGTCATTTATTTATTTAAAATCTGCAACAAAAGATATACAGTTTGATGGATGATAATTGCTACCAAATACAGCCGCATTTTTATACTGGCAACATTTTGATTAGACGCCATTTTACCGCCCGCCGTTTCGCAGTTGATATATTATATTTTTAAAAGAATTAAAAATGAAATACCTAATCTAAATAATCTACAACCCGCACTGGGCCCGCGTGGTTTATTACAGCCCACTCTCTCTTGAAGAGAGGAGGTCTGTGTCCCAGTGCGGCAGTAGAATATGTAATAATTTAGAGTGTGAGGTTTATAAGTGTAAAGATTTATCGAACCCATCCATGCACAGTGACAGCTTACACAAATCCTTTCAAAACTCAGATCATATATAGGTGAAGTATCGAAGGGACCACACAGCAGTAAACAATTTACATAATAAACCTATATTCCGTAGCTCATCTAGTCAGGTTATTGTTTTATAGCCATGTCGTTGTGCAACACACCCACATGGCTCATCTTGCAGTTACAACATATTATTGACTATCGACGTTCACGTGTTTTTGTATGAAATGACAGTGGTGTTACGACATTATGGAGGTAGCAGTGCCTACCGCTTTGTTTTGCTTAATTGTTTTAGTAGTTTTTATAGTACTTAAACATGCTTCTGCCCGCCAACTTCGACCGCGTGTAATTTCTTGTTCCCCCGACCCACCGCGTCGTACGCACGGGTACACATCAAGCTATACATGACCAGTATAGCGTGTGCGTGTGCGTGTGTGTGTGCGTGTGCGTGTGCGTGTGCGCGTGTGTAGTGTAGTTTTATTTTATTTATAATTTTAAAGATAGTGGCTGACAGGGTGTCATCGCCGCTGTGGAGGCCCCTTATGAAAACAGTAATTTAATTATAATTTTGTATTTACAGTTTAATTTTGATTCTAATTTTCATTTTAATTTTTCATTATCATTTTAACATACATTTTAATTTTAATTTTTATTTCGGTTTGTGTAATATTGTTATGCATGATGTACTTACCTATGGATCCTTGATACCTATCTGAATTAAAATATTTTTTTTTTTTATCAGTTGACTTTTGATTGTACGTAAAACCTAAACAATGTGAGGTCAGCTAAAACGAACATTGAAATAATGAACTATTTAACATCACACGAACACTAGAGTGTGATGTTAAATAGCTTATAACCTTCTTCGAGAATTGAATTATCAAATGCAAAAATATTTTTTCAAATTTTTATTGTAGTTCCAGAGATTAGCGCGTTCAGACAAACTCTTCAGCTTTATTATTAGTATTAATATATAATATAATAGATATAGAAGATAGATAGTCGTTGTGATAAAATAACAGTTTAGTGTTTTTAGTGCAAATGTGACTTTATTAATTTTTATGTTTTGAGATCCCATGTAATGGGGAACGAGCCTATTGCCAGCAAGATACAAAACCCGACTCCCGGCTGCTATTAGGATATCGAACACAGGACCCCATACTCAGCAGTCGCACTTGGAACCACTACACTAACGAGACTGGAAGGTAACATTATCCGACTATATAATGAGCCTATAATATTCCCACTGCTGGGACACAGGCCTCCTCTCTGTGAGAGGAAGTGGACAGTAATCCACCACGCGGGCCCAGTGCGGGTTGGTAGATATCACCTGTCTCCGACTACGGCAAAGCTAAAAGGAGGGTTATAGTTTTAGCAGACTATGTAGCCACACATGAGCAGTTCCCTCATTTGAGACCACTCATTGCCTCATACCCCTGTCCTTCTCAGCGAGCATCAAGTGAAGTGGAATGAGACGACAACGCTACACTGCGCGCGCGCAGTCAAGGCCACGCCCACCGGCCGCCGACGCATGGCGCGTCACTGCCGGAACTAGCTACTGACTGTTAGGGTAGGAACTGGTATGAAAGGTATTTAGTGTTGACTAATATTTCGGTTTGAATCTTGAATGATGAAAACATCATCAGTTGTGGAGGCCAGATTAAGCAAATCGAGGAAGCTTGCGCCATTTAGGTATTGTGGGATTTCTTGACTGATTTATCGATCGCTTTCCCCAGTAGCATAATCAGCCTATAATATTCCCACTGCTGGGACACAGACCTCCTCTTTTGGAGAGAGAGGGAGCTGTCATCTACCACGCGGGCCCAGTGCGGGTTGATGAGATGTCACATGACTTTGAATTTTTGGTTCTAGGACATGCCGGTTTCCTAACCTTCAACGTCTTTGAGAGCAGCGGTAATGAAAATCTGTACGTGAAGTAAAGCGCCAGCTTGGGTTCCAACCCACAAAATCGCATTACCCAATTAATAAAATGGTTGAAGAAAGAAAATATGGCACATTTTGGTGAATCATTTCATCACCACTGCTCTCAAAACGGTGAAAGAAAACATCATGAGGAAACCGGCATGTCCTAGAACCAACATTAACGCACTGGGCCCGCGTGGTGGATTATGGCCCACTCCCTCTCAAAGAGAAGAGGCCTGTGTCCCAGCAGTCAGAACATTATCCGTTGATTATTATGAATGCAATTTTGTTCAATATAACTGGTCAGTTCTTAAGAATAAACCTACTTTTACCAGATGAGTCAAGAGAAGTGATGTGTTGTCGCAACGCTGCGTTTACTTCGCGTCTCAGTTACTTAACCATTGCGTGTTGCTTACGAGCGACTCTTGCGCATATTGTTAAAAGCCTGGGAATTCAATAAAAGGTTCAAACTACAGCTAACTGAGGTTAACGCTAAATAGTGTTATTGATAAATGGAAACAGTATTGTGGAGGATTTTGGGGTCAAAAGACCTGATGCTTTTTGATGACCTAGGAAAAGAGGAGACAGGAATATGTGTGACCACCCATTATTATGGGTGATCTTTAATCAGTGGGGCAATAGAGGTAAAAAAAAAAAAGAAAGAGAATTCAATTCCAATTTCCATAATGATAGTTTTTGGTCTTTTGTATTTGTAGAGGTTTTCCTGTGCAGTGCAATATTATGTCGAGTATTTTTATAAATTCCAATTTATAAAAATAATCATTGAAAAATCAATTGCCTGTCCCTACAGGGTTAATACTATTTCTCGTGTTGTCCAATATTTTCAAACAGCTGTGTGTCTATTTTGTTTTATTTCTTAGATACCTACTTCATATATTAAATAATTATGTGCATGCCATCATTACATGGCGGAATGTGTGTTTGCACTATAAAAATTATGTAACATGTTTTGTACCTGCCAAATTTTATGCAGAATCATTTTGATTAGATTTAATTTTGTTCAAATTTATGATATCAATCAATCAAATCAGCCTACCGCAGTCCACTGCTGGACATGGGCCTCTCCCAGGCTGCACCATATCACCCTGTCCTCCGCCTTCCGCATCCAGTCTGTCCCAGCCACCTTTTTAAGATCGTCGGTCCATCTAGCTGGGCGTCCGCTACGCTTGCCAATAAAATAAGATATAAATAATGTAAAATGTTAAACAGAAAAAGCACCCATTACTTTTTAAACTCTTTGTTGTACAGTTCAGCATGAATTGATATAAAACTCGAATGAAACATTCTCTGGTACTAAATTAGATTGCGAGCAAGTTATCTTACCGATCAAGTAGGTACTTGCTCCACTTCAAGCGAGACTAATGCAATATTCGCTAGAGGCATTTATACTTACGAAACGGTATGTTTTATTTATTCTGTTTGATTTATGACTGGGCGAACAAAAGTAGGTATTGAAGGGATGGTTTGAAAGTTGATTTTACGTCTATATCTACTATCTACTCTCGGTGCCAAAACGTGGACACTGACAGTCGGGCTAGTCCACAAATTTAAGGTCGCTCAGCGCGCTATGGAGCGGGCTATGCTCGGAGTTTTTTTTGTAGGATAAAATCAAAAACGAAGTTCTCCGGAAAAGAACCAGAGCTACCGATACAGTTGAGTACCTAAGCAAGCTGAAGTGACAGTGGGCTGGCCATGTACATATGTCGACGGACCGATGGCCGGTAGAACAGACGAGTCCTGGAGTGGAGACCGCGAATCGGCAAGCGTAGTGTGGGACACCATCCCGCTACAGGGAAAGACGGCCTCAAAAAGGTGGGTGGGACAGACTGGATGCGGAAGGCGGACGACAGGGCGTTGTGGCACAGCATGGGAGAGGCCTATGTCCAGCAGTGGACAGCGATAGGCTGAGTTGATGATTACTCTCAATTGATTAATAATACAAAATGGTTCAGATTGAACGGCTTTAAACCAAAAACCGAACCAAGTTACTGGGTTGTGGAGTTCAGATAGGCAGATCCCGCCGTGCCTCGGAAAACTCATTAAAAACCGTTGGTCCCGGCTAATATTCGTGAATTTTTGACAGCGTTACGGGTAGTCAGAAGCCCGAAAGTCTCACAACCAGTCATAAGGGGTATTGTGTTATCCAGTAACTGGGTTGTGGAGGTCAGAGGGGTAATACTCGTAATTTTAACAACGTTCACAGTCTGATCTCAGTCTCAATCTGTCAAAAATACCTCTAATTTCCCTACATTTTTGACAAGTTTATGACATTGATTGTCGCTGAGATAATCAGCGACAAGGCCAATTCTCGTAATTTAAAACGTTCAAAATCTAGTCTCATCTCGGCGACAAACAAATATCAAAAACCTGTCAAAGTGTAGGAAAATTAGAGGAATTTTTCACAGATTGAGACTGAGATCAGTCTGTGAACGTTCTTAAAATTACGAGAATTGCCCCTAAGATTGCGACTAGATTTTGAACATTTTGAATTACGCGAGTTGACCTTCTTATCGGTCGTCGCTTCATGCAAAATACTGGTATTCAGTTGCATCAGGTTAGACTGGAAGCTGAATCGAAAATAAGAAATTAGGTCCTGGTAGATAGCCCCCTCTCTCTCACAGAGAGGAGGCCTGTGTCCCAGCAGTGGGAACATTATAGGCAGATTATGTTTATGCTAGATAAGGCTGGATTAATTTATCCTGAGAAACACTTGCATTGTATTTGAAGGATTATCTAGTTGTCCTAATGAATCTAATCTAACAGATGGTTAGAGATCACTCGCGTACAGCCTAACACATTCATTCACTACATATTCAAGGTGAGATGTTATGCAACGCAGAATGAAATAGTTTCTGTTATAACAGCTGTTTTTGATGCATTTTTATATCCGGTCTTATGGCTTTATGAGTTTCTTTCTGTGAATATTTGGATCATTATTTATCGTCATAATTTCTAAACTTGTATCCTGCTGAGTCAAAATCAAAAGTGATTTTTTGAAACTAGGCTGAGAATCTGCATATTTTGCACGTCAAAATTATATAAGACAGTCCCCCAAAACGCCAGCCCTTGTTATGATGTCAATTTTTGTAAAGGGAAAATAAGTTACCTATTTGTAGTTATTTCCTTTTTTCTATTAAATTATATAATCGTTGGTTCGTTTAAAGAGTAAATAAAGTGGCATAATTTTAAATAGTCAATCTAATGCAGGTTCCGATGTTATTGATTAAATCAAAATCAAAAGTCATTTATGTAAAGGTTGACAATCAGTAATTTTTGTACGTCAAAATTATATAAGACAGTCCCCCAAAACGCCCGCCCTTCACGACTTCGTATTGCTTTCGCAGGGAAGAAGAAGTGGCGCAACAAACTCCCCAGCAGCACAGCTGTCTGTTCAGTTAGAAGAAGTTGAAGTACTAGCCTCATTTGTTTTTCGGGTTCCGTTGCTAGGGGGTGCCCAACGAGACCCTTTTCCTACTTTTACACGGTTTTTCTGACGGTCACAGGTATATTTAGAACCATAGTAGATAACCAATTAAAATTTTCATACAAGACGTGGAAACACCTGCTTTTTTATTAACCTGCTCTATTTCTATGTTCATCTATCTATCGATCGGTCATATCTTTGTGGTGATTTCCTCAAAAGACCATTTCAGACACTAATTTACATGGTCCTCACATGATCTGACCAAGATTATGTCTGGACTTTAAAAGAGACTTTGACCCCTGAGTTTTTTGTTAAGCCGTTGGTCCTGCGCTGGGGAGTTTGTTGCGCCACTTCTTCTTCCCAGCGATAGCACTAGGAAGTGGTGAAGGGCGGGCGTTTTTGGAGTACTGTCTTTTGTAATTTTGACGTTCGAAAAGTGCTGATTCTCAGCCAAATTCGAATAAATGACTTTTGATTTTGATCTCTCTCCAGTCGTGTCGGATTGCCGTTCCGTCGGACTATGAGAGTGAGGGCCGAGGGGGTGCACCTGTGTCTACGCGCACACTTGTGCACGATAAAATCTCCCGCGCCGAAGGCTTAGTCTCCGTTGAGATTGGCCGTTGTAGCCGAAATACCGTCTGGAGGACTTTTATTTATTTCGCCATTTTTTCTCGGGGTTGTTGATACGAAATTTCGACTCAATCTTTTTTTTTTTTTTTTTTGATATGATGATGACGTAAAAGTGATTCCAATGTCTTATTTTTCATACCTATTCTATTCATTTTATTTAATTTACCATTCTAAGGCTAGGTACAATAATTTCAGGTCTTAAAAAAATAATTAATAGTAGTAGGTAAGTACTTGAATTTACCAGCCAACAATTCTCTGCTTACTCATTCGTGTCGACGTCAATGATGTAAAACAAAACAAAGAAATCGATTGTTATAACCTTTACACAACACTATTAATTTTGTTTACTTTGACGTTAAAATAAAAGTTGGTCGTGTATAACCAGATGTATGAAATTAATGGTGGTGGTGGTTTTGGTGTATTTATTAGGGTATTGTGTACTGTAGAGGTTTATCTGCATGGGGGCGACCTCACATAATACAGGCCGGAGATAATTTAGAACGGGTTAAATTCGAACGTTCAAACTAGCGTCATGTTTCTTCTGTTAGGATTTTGGTATAGAACTGTCAGTGGTGACTCGGTCTAGAACACTTAAAGATATGCCTATAATAGAATCTTAAAAGAGTCTTACAGTTGTTTAATTTCTCGATCCCCTCGGAGGACTCCTCAAGTCCTCACATATGGTGGAGGCGCCGGGTACGCGCTAAATTGTCGAAAGGTATAGGCTGAATTGACGAAAAGTTGAGGAGGAATTTGCGCCGAATTTGCGCTAAGCGTTGTGCGAAGAAACGTACCCCATACGTTTATATGTATACATATATTTGAAGAAGCGAGACCGCTCACATTCAAGAAGATAGAACAGGCACAGAAGAGTCGCCTGGATATTATATGCAGCTAAGTGGTTCAATATTTTTTTGTGTAAAGAGATTAAGATGGCTCAATATTATACGGGCAGTAACGCATGCCTAGAAGAATTCATTGAGGCGTTCAAAGTAGTTGCTAACTACAATAGATGGCGTGAGAGCGATTGGGCGCTGATATTGGGCGTATATCTTGAGGGTGCTGCCCTGTGTGTTTTTAAAATGATGTACCACGATGGCATGACATTCAATGCGTTGTGTGATGTACTACGAGCAGAGCTCCCGTGCCGTTGTCACAAAGCGTTTTATAAGAGGCAACAAGAGGAGTTTGCACAACATCTGTCTGAGGGAAGCGGACAGGAAAATTTGTTAAATGTAGATGATGATGCTTGTTTATTATTTAGTGGAAGACAAGATGGCCCGCAACAAGATGAGCAAAGCTGCCTAGAAAGCAGCGTGGAAGTGGAAGCTGATGAAAAAGATGATGTCGATTGCAGCAGCCAAGGGTGCAGCCCAGCAGAGGATGAGAAGGAGCCGATGGAAGTGTTCGAGAGTGAACACGAGGAAGATAATGAATCGGGTCAGTCCAGTCCTTTTATTAATATATATAGCTGTGTTTCAGAGCATCAGGATGAGCAGTATTATCACGATGTCGAAATTAATAAAAATAACATCGCTGGTGATCAAGTTACTGAGGATAACTCTGTGATTATTGATTCCGAGACAAAGGAGAGTTGTCATGTCGAGTTGTCCACGGAGATAAAGGAAAATGCTCAGAGCGTCGTAATGTCGAATGACGACAGTAAGCTGGACTATGAAGTTGATCTAGTTAAAGCCGATGTAGAGTTGTGTGCAGTCAGAGACGAACGCACAGAGGTGATGAACAATTATGTGCAATTGAAAGAATTAGTTAATTCTCTTACGGATGAGGGTGCAGTCTTTAATCGTAGTGATCTTATCATACATCACATAGATGACCCTAAGATTAACAATTCAATCTCACTTCATTTCAATTCATTTTTTGCAGATAGGTTTCAATCTTTAATGATATTAATAATGTTAATAGTTAATATTATTCATTCACAATGTGCTACTAACAATATAGAAAAAGCACGAATAAAGAAAAAATACTCATTTGATAGAAAAGTTGAAACTAAACGCTTAATTCCAAGATGTTTTTCAATGATTAATAACTTTCTAAATATATTTTCCTATAATTATCAACATTTTATAAAGAATTCTTTAATTTTAAAATACAAGTTTATAAAATGTAAGTTCAGAGATAAAAAACTTTTTGATAAAACATTTTGATATTATGTTGCAAACTTTTGTTGTCTTTAGTTGTCATTCATTGTCACATCAACGTTAGATAGATGTAAACAACACTTTTAGTATAATGATTATTATGATACAGTATATTAACATATCATTTGTGTTCTTTTTTCATATGCTGGGATAAAACACCGGACGCGGCTGGGCGCGAGTGAGGTGGCTCACCTCACAGCCTCAGGGAGTCTGAGGGAGTGAACATATCGTCGTCTTCATAGGCTGAGATAGCATGAACGTACTCCAGAATTTAGTAACGCGAGTTAAGAGGGGCTAATTAACCTTCAAAGTGTGGTCACTCCTACAGGGGGGGGGATGGCACTCCACTCCCCAAGCTGAAACCATCTTTGCATACGGGGCATAGCCTTCGCAAAGTGTGTCAGGTTGGCACAAGTGGTTCAACTTATACTAAAGGACCCACAGTTCTATCAGTATTGACTGATGTTTCATGGAGTTTGAACTTAGTGAGAACGGAATAGATTTTTGAAAATATTTCCTCTGGAGTATGGTCGCGAGATAGTTTTCTTTCGGTGGACACTGACCTCTTGGCCTTTTCCCTCCCTCTGGCTCAATACCGTCCGATGGGGTAAAAGAGTTTGAAGTTAAGATCATCTATCTGCTTTAAGCCTCATCTAGGCTGATGTGAACTGTCACATCATATTGTTAGTATATAGGAGGCCGCGTCGCCTCTTTTTCGCCAGTTTTGGCGCGACGAGGCTTAAGCATGACGACGTTAGTTTATGTTGGTGCGCAGTGGCACATGTAAATGTTAACTTACCAGACACTTGTCATAGTGTCGGACGCGCGATTCGTTTGTCCTGACTTAAGCCTACTCTTGCAAGAGTTGGACCTCACACTGTATATATTATCTGGCGTTAGGTAACTGTTATCTTAGGGATAGGCAGGAAGGGTCTGAGCGTTCGAATGCTGTGAATAAAAGTCTTGTTGAGAGGCGGGGGCTACCAATCCTTTTATTCAAGGATGGGCGTAGCTCATGTAGAGGTTTATCTGCATGGGGGCGACCTCACATAATACAGGCCGGAGATAATTTAGAACGGGTTAAATTCGAACGTTCAAACTAGCGTCATGTTTCTTCTGTTAGGATTTTGGTATAGAACTGTCAGTGGTGACTCGGTCTAGAACACTTAAAGATATGCCTATAATAGAATCTTAAAAGAGTCTTACAGTTGTTTAATTTCTCGATCCCCTCGGAGGACTCCTCAAGTCCTCACAGTACCGCCGGTTTCGTGGTCGGCTACATGACACCAGTCAGCGAAACACGACGCAGACACTTCGTGTGCGTTAGTTTGTTTTTTAGTGTAATTATAATGTTGTATGTATTTATAGTATTTTTAAGTTATATTAATATTGTATTGTATGTGTTTTTATGGGCCTTGATGCCTGAAATAAATGGATAAATAAATAAATAAATAAATAAACCGAGCTAAAGGGGTATGTAAGCTGGCGGGTCTGTAGTTTCTGCTTCTTCCAATGGGGGTACCATTGGAAGAAGGCGTGAGTATGTAAAATAAAGGTTCTACACTTGTTACATAATCAGACTATAATGTTCCCACTGCTGGGACACAGGCCTCCATATCCATTCCATTCCATAATCCACCACGCGGGCCCAGTGCGGGTTGGTGGATGTCACATGTCTTCGAATTTGTGGTTCTAAGGACATGACGGTTTCCTCCCGATGTTTTCCAGGAGCAGTGGTAGCCCAGTGGTAATGGACCCGACTTACTGAGTTGTAGGTCGTGAGTTCGAACCCAGGCAGGCACTTTACTTTGTGTAAATTATTTCATCACCACTGCTCTCAAAACGGTGAAGGAAAACATCGTGAGGAAACCGGCATGTCCTAGAACTACACTTGTTATATACTATGGAATTATAAAGAAGCATATATGGGAGAAGCCCGAATGTCCAGCAGTGAACTACGATAGGTAGTTGGTTGATAACATAACATCGCGCCTGTATGCATCGAAAGGTTAGGAAGAGTTAGGAGGTTATCTTTGAGTCCCATGTAGTAAGGGGCGAGCCTATTGCCATCAACCGGGCATAAATCAAGGCTCCGGGATGCTACTGAGAAATTGCATATGAAAAAAAACCAATAACACTTCGCCCGACCTGGGAATCAGGACCTCATACTCAGCAGTAGCGCTTGCAACCACTAGTTCAAAGAGGCATACTTCTCTGAGGACTTTACTGGGAGGTAAAATGTTCACATTTCGTATCAAAATCAATATACCTGACAGTTTATAAGTAGCGTTACTGTGCAGGCTCTCGTAATAGACGTTGTTCTTGGAGTTGGCACAAGTGTGTTGCATTTCAGCCTCAGTTTGGTGCCTATTGCTTAGCAGTAGCGTTTGCGACCACTAGACCAACGAGGCAGTCATACATATAATATCCTGGCTGCGCCCCGCGGTTTCACCCCTATAAGTCTCGATCCCGTGGGAATTTCGTCCAAATCCGTTCAGCACTTTTAGCGTGAAAACGTAACAAACATTCACAATCAAATCTTTCATCTTTATAATATTAGTTTAGATTATATAAGGAAACATACATGGGATAATTCTATGGCCAGCAATGAACAACGATAATTGGTTTATACGGCCTGCAAATGATCGATCCCAGTGCAAAGACCTCTTTCTTATACAAAGAAAGACAGAGGATTGGTCATCACGCTTGCTCACTGCGTGTAGGCAATTTGAGAACGAGAAGCTTAGTCGATAAGATCGTCATCGATAAACCAAAGGTCGCTTAAATGTTGACTGGGGTTGATACTAAAGGCACTCGTGGTTATGGGTACCGAAATTAAGGTATTTAAAACCCATAGTTATTAGGTACTCAATATATTTATTTATTGTTGGTTAAACTTGTTTAATTTAAACAAAAATGTAAAATATAATAAATACATTAAACGGTAATTAATGTTCCTTAATCTGATGTCATAAGCTTGTCTGCACAAAGCTTTGCATCAAAATTCGCAAGAGCATAAACATTTTTTCTTTTACAACATTGTAACCTAACCTTAGTCCTATTAGTGTAAGAATGTAACCCCTACACTGGTTATGAGAACCGGTTGCTCGTCGCCAACCTTCAACTACTTACAATGACCAGGGCTATTACATTTTAATAAGTATTTGCATTCAAAATACATGAAATGTACCTCGGCTTGAAGGACCAGAAAATTATAATAGTCGGGTATAACCTGTCATTAAAATTTTGAATAGTCGGGTATACCGATGTCTGAAATCAATGGTGATGTAAAGTTATTATCTTTTTATAGTATAAAATTCATTGATTGGTATAAAAACTTAAAACAAAAAGACCGATCCGTCATGCCATATTCGGTTTGACCTTACGAGTAATCCGAAGGCTTTTTTTGAGCCCACGATTATCAATGGCCAGATGTTTTGCACAGTATCGATAATTCCTTACCTTTGAAACACTTTTATTCCACACAGTAACTTCGAGGTTGACACCTCATTAAAAAAAAAACAATAAAAAAAATCACACAGCACTTCTTTTGTGCATGGACACTACCACATTCCTACACATGAAGAAATAAGAAAAAAAAACTTTTTCACATTATTCCAATTTTGAATTTAAAACACACGTTCGATTTAAACAAAATACGTTAGAAGAATGTTAAATTTTCAATTTGAAAATGGAGATTCGTGTTCGTTTTTTAAAATGTTCGTTGGCTGTCGCATCGCGGCCGCGCGTTCTGCGTCGGGTGTTGCACTGGCACGCTGCGCGGGCGCCGACCAAACGGCCTTTACCGAAAAGGTCTTATGATCCATGTAGGCGATTATCGACTTAATTGAGTAGACGTAGAAGGATTTTTAAAGCTTCGTGTCTGAATGTAATAGGAAATATTGATAGATAATAAAAATAAATAACATTTTGTTTCGGGTTGTCATTAAGGATTTTTTAAACTTTGCGTGACTGTATGCAAACTGTATGGAAACGAGTTTCAAATTTCAATTTACAATTATTACGTTGAATTAAATAATTTAACAAAACATTACTGAGATTACGTGACTGAAAAACATGAAGTCAGTTGAAAATCTATTATTATACTAATAAAGCTGAAGAGTTTTTTTGTGTGTTTGTTTGTACGCGCTAATCTCTGGAACTGCCAATCGGATTAGAAAAATTATTTTTGCATCTTGAGAAAGGCTATAAAGGTTATTTAACATCACGCTTTGACCAAAAGGAGCCGAGCAAAAATCAACAGGTCATTTAGAATGCTAAGTGTAAACGAAGTGATAGCGCGGGCAGGTGATACGATACGACGGGGTGGGTCGGGGGAGCAAGGAACTCACCGACGAAGTCGCGGGCAAAAGCTAGTTTAATATAAAATATATAAAAAACTTAAGTTAACGTCATACTACCTAATAAAAACTCGAATATTCAACACGAAAACATGTTTATTACTTATATATTTTATTAGTCGGTATTTAAACCGTCTGAGTATATAAAATAATATATTTACATTCAAGTCTTAAGACGCGGAGGTGTTAAGACCATTTCAAGTCCCTTCGGCATGTAGATTATTTTGTATTACTCAGTACCATAATGAATTCTGTGAGCTATTCTGAGATAGGTCGACGACGTGGCATGTTTATTTATGTTTAGAGTTTTGCTTAGTATCTATTTCGCGTTTGTTCAAAACTTTCGAGCTCGAATGGAGGTGCTAAGGGTCCCCGAAACGATCAATCGCTATTGTCAATGTTTATGTTCTACCCGCTGAAGACCTCCCCACCTGGGCATGAGTTACCTTGGGTAACCTGGAAGTCTTTAAATAGACTCCGGACTCAGGTTGGCCGAAGCAAGGAAAACCTGTTCAGGTGGAGATTCATAGACGACTCCGCCTTTGAGTGTAAATGTGGTACTGTTCCACAAACTATGAGACACCTAATATCCTTAAAGTCCTGCGTGTCCTGTCAACTGCACGTTACAGGAACTGATGGACGCTGGTGATGGCGCCAAACAAGTAGCCGAATTCTGGGCTGGCCATTTAGATTTCTGACGACACGCTAAGAAGAATGTATACGTGATCAATACATGTTGATGGGCAAACTGATCGTCTACCAAATGCCATTGAAACGATTGACAATGTACAGACGCCAGCACATCAAGCTACTACAATCTGTCAAATTTCTTTAATAGATTTTCAACTTTATCGCTAAAGCATTAGGCTCCAAGTTTATTGGGAAAATTTGACAGTGTCGGGTAGTTTGATGTGCTGTCGTCTGTACTACGAGATTCACCGCAAATGACAGAACTTTTGATTGATGGCATCAGTTATCGCAACCTGTATCAATGTTCATGGGCAGCAAATGACAATATTTTTTCATTCATTTTGACCCCGCCATCAAAGAGCGACGCGACTTTTCTCAGCACAGTGCGGAAATCGAATGAGGCGTGTGCAAATGATACACCTTCAATTGAAGCTTCATTCGTCCATCATTTGAAAACTTCATTCACGTAAACATTGACAATTGCGATTAGTCGTTTCGGGGATCCTTAGGGCCCTATTAAAGAATATTACTCAGGACTAAAGCATCACTCAAGACTAGTTTCAACCAATCAAACGGCTTTAAATGAGTTTTAAGTAATGCTTGAGTTTTGAGTGTGGTTCTGTAATACGGCTCTTAGACCTTAGTTTATCAAGCAGCGAAAAGTTTTGTCTCAGAATTTTTTTAATCTTACGTAAATCGGAAACAAACATGAAACATTAGGCTCACATCACTAAATGCGTTTATCTAATACTAAACGAATTAAAAACATCGTTCTGCGGGGTAATTGCGTAACACACTATCAGTAGCAATGGCTTTCATTTTGACAGTTCAACAACATTCATTGAGGTATTTACATTGCTGAGCAGACACATTTTTCGAACTTAAGAAGCAATGGAATAGCAATATTCTTCAAAATGATTCAGATTGCGGTCTTGGGGGCCATTCCCGTAATTTTAAGAACGTTCACAGTCTGATCTCAGTCTCAATCTGTCAAAAATACCTTTAATTTTCCTACATTTTTGACAAGTTATTGACATTGATTGTCGCTGAGACGAGCTTGCGACTAGAATTCTAACGTTTTTATTATGGGAATTGACCTTCTTATCGCTTTCCGCGATCTGTTCCAGGCAACCATCTTTAACACTCACACGTCCACTACACTGCGTCGTAGCTCTAGTGGTCGTAAGATCCCCAAGAGGGGAAATGGGGAACCCCAAACTGATATTGGATTTTTCTATTACTATTTTTTCTGTAGCAGTTCGCAGTCTGTAATTGTGACTGTAATAGGCTCGCCCCCTATTACATGGGACATAAAAATAACTGGCGAAATGTGGGAGTACTAAAGTACACCTCTGTCCTACCTTTCAGGGAAAAAAAGCGAAATATTATGTTACGTCCACTACAATCTAGTAATTATTATTCAACTAAGCTCATTTCGTCTGTAAAGGTGGTGATTACGGCATGATCTTCCAAGTCATTATAACGGTTCACAGTCTGATTATATGAGATCGTAGCCACCGGAACATTGTACGTGCTAGGACTACCGGTCCTTATACATAGTTTAAAATAGCTACATGATTCATAAACGTTCATTTTTTATAGGTATATATACGTGACGAAAATTACTTCGGTCTGATGGTTGCGCTTGAACACAGAAGGGGTGAACGAAAAGTTTTGTTGAACGGGCATGGGTGACTGATACTAGTAATGGATTCCATGGAAGTTGGGACTAATTTCCCGTCTACTGGTCATACTGATAGCTCTTTCCCCTAACAAATGATTCTGATAAATCGAATAAAAACACCGAATTAGATGTATCGCACTCAAACCTGTGTAGTACTTCCCTGAAAAGACCATTTCAGACATCAATCTACATGGTTTTCACTTGATCTGACCAAGATTATGTCTGGACTTTAAAAGAGACTGTGCCCTCTGAATTTGTTTCGGCCTTTCTTCTCAGACTAGTCAGAGAGGAAACGCCGACCACAACTAGCTTATTTTTTTTATAAATATGTGTTAAAGTAATTCTATATCCTATTTATAGAAAAAACAATTTCATTTCATTTCGTGTAAAAAATCAGATTGATGAACTAAAACTTAACGGTAATAACCTAATAAGGGCTGATTTTTCCCTCGCCAGATAATTTTATTCGAGGAATAATTTTGAAATTTTGAATTATAAATAATAAAATAATTTGATTGATGTCTGACATATTTTGTATGTCATAACAGTGAAAAATTCAAAATTATTTCTCCGATAAAACTATCTGACATTGGAAAAATCAGCACCTGAAGAACATACAGCTTTTATTTAAAAAAAAACTTAAACATTTTATAACAATTTTAATTATGTTGTCGAAAATTGAAGACGTCTTAGAACTGTCTGTTCCTAAACCATATTATTTGAAGGTATTTCTTTCAGGCAACCAACTGCTATTACTTTATTCTTACTGTATTCAAATATTAAACGTATATTAGATATGTATTTTATGTATGACAATTCTATCAAGCAATATTTCAATTCAATGCCCCTTTCCTGTCGCCACAACAATAAAAACACATGTCGTTTCATTGATCCCTTTTTTTACCTGTCCCGGGTCGAAACAGATGATAGATACTACACACCTGTCGCATAAGCACAATGTACAGACGCCAGCAGGTCAAGCTACCCGAAACTGTCAAATGTTCCCAATCAACCTTGAACCTTGAAGCTTTAGCGTTAAAGTTGAAAATCTATAAAAGAAATGTGACAGATTGTAGTAGCTTGATGTGCTGGCGTCTGTACACTGACGTAAGGCTAGTTTTGTGGGCCCAGTGGTTAAAACCACGCCTCTCATGCATGCAATTATGGGTTCTAGTCCAGGCAAGTACCGATACTTTCTAAATTATTGAGAAAGTCATATTGGAACTTGCCTGGATTATTCATAAGCACTTTTTGGATTTGAGAGGAGCTCGTGGTTAAATAATAACAGCCGCACGGGTTGATCGAAGTTTAAGATAAGTTTGGTCAGTTCGTGGATGGGTGACCATCCATTACATTACATTTAGAGATCACTCCATGCCTCGGAAAGCACGATAAGCCGTTGGTCCCGACTGTCATTTGTAGATCATTGACAGTCGTTATGGGTAGTCAGAAGACCAAAAAAGACAGTCTTACCAAGGGGTATCGTTTACCCAGTAATTGGGTTGTGGAGATAGGCAGTCGCTCTATGTAAAATACTAGTATTCAGCTGCATCCGATTAGACTGGAAGTCGACCCCAACATAGTTGGGAAAACGCTAGGTTGACCTCAACAACCCAGTAACTGGGTAATATGATACCCCTTGGTAAGACTGGTTGTCAGCCTTTCGGCTTCTGACCTACGACCCGCAACGAATGTCAAAGATCCACGAATGACAGCGGGACCAGGCTTAGCGTGCTTTCCGAGGCACGGAGGGGTCTCGGTATGTAAAGACGGTCACCCATCCACCGACCAACCCCGGCAAGCGTAGCTTAACCTGATCGATCGACCTGTGCGGCTGTCATTATTTGGCCGCAGGCCCCTCCAGCAGCTAGTAGTTAATATAAGTCTGAAATCGCCTTCTCTGAATAAGAAGAGGTCTTTGCCCTACAGTAGGACAGTCAACAATCAACTCAGCCTGTCGCAGTCCACTGCTGGACATAGGCCTCTCCCAGGCTACGCCACAACACCCTGTTCTCCGCCTTCCGCATCCAGTCCGTCCCAACAACCTTCTTTAGTTCGTCCGTCCATCTAGCTGTGGGGCGTCCCACACTACGCTTCCCGATACGCGGTCTCCACTCCAGGACTCGTCTGCTCCACCGGCATTGTCCTTCGGCAAACATGGCAAGTGGAACAGTAATAGGCTGGTATTATACAAGGTGTCGTTTTGCATCCTCGTCAAATTCAAGGAGGTAACTATGCTATTGATTCTCGACACGAATCTATAATAAAATAAGTTAGTCTTTTTTCATTTCATTTAATCTGCTTGTATTCTGTCGTAATGTTAATCAATCAATTGTCAAGCATTCAGTCGGTGATTGCTTGAGTAAAATGTATGATGTCATGTTAATTTAGTAATGTAGATAATTACGTTAGTCGATAAAGTTAAATATAGCTTTTGAGTCATGAGTAAATACGTATAGTTTGCAAAAGAGAAAGGATCTTTATTGACAGGTTACATTTTGCTATGGTATTGGTAAGTGACAGATGTAAGATTGATAAATAACCAAATAAAATAAGACCTAAAAACAGCACATCAAGCTACTACAATCTGTCAAATTTCTTTAATCGCTAAAGCATTAAGGTTCAAGGTTGATTGGGAACATTTGACAGTTTCGGGTAGGTTGACCTGCTGGCGTCTGTACCTATTTTTCTGTGCTGTTTTTGTTTTTCTTGTCTGTTTAAATGTGGGTACAAAAAAAAAGAAAAGAAAAATATTTTATCTGGGACACGCATAGGAAATACAAACAATAAAAAGAACGTTAAATCTAACAACATTATAAAAACAATAAAAATAACTTATCACTAAAATAAAGCTGAAGAGTTTGTATGTTTGAACGCGCTATATCTCTGGAACTATTAGTTGGATTTCAAAAATTGTTTTTGCATTTGATAGCCCAATTCTTAAAAAGGTTAAAAAAGTTATATATCATCACGCTATGACTCTTAAGGACCGAGCAAAAAAATAAAACGAAGATCGCTAAACGAAAACGAAGAAATAGCGCAGGCACTTTTTTTCATTTTGCTCCGCTCCTAATTGTCTTAGCGTGATGTTAAATAGCTTTTAGAGTTTCATAAGAATTGGAATATCAAATGCAAAATTTTTATAATCCTATCGGTAGTTTCAGAGTCCCAATCCAATTTTCCCATTTTGTAATATCTCTATGCATCATAAGAAGACAAACCACTTCGATTTCAAAGTAAACGTTTTCATCATCCACTCGAAGGTTCTTGCAAAACTGCAGAACGTTTATATAAACACATAAATACATAATATAAACCAGCATGAACGAAAGGATACTAAAAATCCAACCGCGCATCGGCAAGAGTCGGATTTTGCAAAGCATAAACTCTTTTTTTCTTCATCTTACAGAACGAGTTTTGTTTCAAGATACAAAAGGGTTTATGTACCAAAGAGTTTGGTTAAAGAAAATCAACCTTAAACTACAAAATAACTAGGCGATATATGTTTTCAATTTCAATTTCGGAACTGTCAAAGATTTTGACAGTTAAGAAAATTAGAATAATTCTAATTAGGTTCAGAATCCACTGACCTAATAGATTCTTCTGACCTTATCGAAGCGATTCAGAAAGATTCAATATGTAATAAAATTAATGCGATTCGCGAGTTCGCAGAGGCGTATCTTTATATGGATTTTATTCGTCTTTTTACCGCCATCTTGAGAACAAAATATGTATTGCTTTTATTCAACATACTCTTAAAGTTGATATAAACAATTTTAATTTTATAGTCTTGGTAAGTTACTAGCGCCTTTCCGTGTTTCGGAAGGAACATTAAGCCGTTGATCCCGGCTGTCATTCGTAGATATTTGACAGTCACTACGGGTAACCAAAATCCCAAAAATCAGAAAACTAGCCCTGAAAATATTCGTCAAGAAATATTGTGGAACTGGGTTGAGGTCAGATAGACAGTCGCTCCATGTAGAATACTGGTTTCAAATAGGCTGGAAGCTGTCCCCAACATAGATGGGAAAAGGCAGGTGGTAAATGACCAGAAATACCTCCAGCAGATCCTTTAAAGTACGTCTGGCGCACCCTGGACAGCCAACCCTGTTACCCCTTGCTAGGTGGATAATATTTTTACAAATGCAGTAGCTATTTTTAGAACGGCTTCAACGACCTATTTATAGAACGACAGGAGCTGTTGTTACAACGACAGGAGCTAGTTTTGCAACTCTTCTTCTTCTTCTTCGTGTCGCTGGCACGACTGAATTTCATATCTTGTTGGCCCAAAACTTTGCCACTTCCACGGCGTCGACAGTGGCAGTGCAGAGGTCACTTTGACTGCATGTTTAGGGACACAGAGGGCAGGATAGAAGGTGGAGCATGGAGTGTGGGTGCTGGTGGAGTTTTGCAACTAAAGGAGTTATTTTCATAACAGCCGGAGCTATTTTTGCAACGACTTGAGCTATTTTTACAATGACAAGAGCAATTTTTGCAACGACTTGAGCCATTTATTATGTACAATTTGTCATCAAACGAGAAAAGAAGAACAATGTGTTTCATTGTATTTATGTGAATGACCAATCTGATAGCCAAGCATGGTGATTATCGCATTATCCCCTCCGACCATTTTTGTACTGGTCGGAGGGGATGGACCCTTAGGAAACCCGTGTTTAATATTGAAGATTTACTGCTTAACTTTATGTTTTCGATTGAGGCTTTTATTTGCTAAGTAGGTATAGGCGTAACACACGCGCGAAATATATATATCTGCAAATAAATATTTATAGAATATATTACTTTTATGCCCACGGACAATCTTACATCACAGTTATTTCTTCCATCTAATAAAGATAAAATTGAATATTAAAACAGCAGCAATACAGGTTTAGTTATTTCTGAGATTGCATCACACACACATACAGACATTGTTTTTCCTTTGAACAGTTTAATTTATGCGGTTCGAAGAATATTGATGTGCAAACGTGATTCTAAAGGCATTTGACATTTTCTGTGTCTTCTTTTGTGAAGACTTCTTAAGGTTATCAATGTTATAACTTATTTATTTTAAAACAAAATAAAAACTTAAAAAATCTCGTGGGTAACCACGTGAATTCTTCCGTCTGAACGGTTGAGCTGCGCTTGCCGCAGTCAGACATGATAGATAGATAGATAGATGGTTCACCATACTGTTTACATCGGCAAACTCCCGAGTTTCAGAGAACACACTAAAAAACATGTAGCGAAGCATCATCATCATCTGCCTAGCCTTTTACCAAGTATGTTGGGGTCGGCTTCCAGTCTAACCGGATGCAGCTGCATACCAGTATTTTACATGGAGCGACTGCCTATCTGACCTCCACAACCCAGTTACTGGGTAATACGATACCCCTTGGTAAGACTGGTTGTCAGACTTTCGGGCTACTGACGACCCGTAACGACTGTCAAAGATCCACGAATGACAGCTGGGACCAACGGCTTAACGTGCTTTCCGAGGCACGGAGAGGTCTTGATAAATGAAGATGGTCACCCATCCACGGAACAACCGCGGCAAGCGTAGCTTAACCTGATCGATCGACCCGTGCGGCGGTTATTACTTAGCCACAAGCCCCTCCAAAAAATATGTAGCGAAGCATCGCAAAAAAACTAAATTTTTGGGCTCCTCCGAATTTTCTATGAAAAACTAACCAACCCAGGCAGGGATTCTAAGGCATGACTTTACGCAGGGTAAAAAACGAATGCCCGTTTTCACTAACACTAGTCGACACCTAAATGAAAGCACACTGTAGTATTTTCAACTTTCGGTTCTGAGGTGACAGTTGAAAATCCAACAGCGACCTTTTAACTAGGCATTCATTTAGGTGCAGCCTGAGTCTTAGTCAAAAAGTGGAAAACACTTCTTCTTTCATATCGGCTCGAACTATACAAGAACAGCTTATGCTGTAGTTTTAATATGTGCTAATAAGTGAGAGCAATGATGGCCCAGTGGTAACGGCCGACTTACGAGTTGTACCACCCCTATGTGCGGATGGTGATCACCGGGGTGGTTTTAGTGAGGTAAAAATCCCACACTCCCCGACCTGACTCCCCGGAGGTCGGGTTCCTATTGAAGGTTTCCCCCCGAAAACAAAAAACAAAAAGGTCGTAGGTTCGAACCCAGGCAGGCGTACATGGGGGTCGGCGCAACATATCTTTTTCTTCCAAACTGAATTGACTTATACAGTCAAATAAAAATAAAGAATTATATGAATTCATATAACCTGTCAGTAAGCTAATTCTGGAGAAAGAACATAAACATTGTCTTGAGTTGATCAGGGCGACCAACTATTCTTATCGTGTAAGTAGTCGTTGATGGAATAGTATGCCTTTGAACAAAGGTTGGATTTTACTTGAGAGAGAAGAAGAGGGTATCTTGTTATGAAAGGTTATACCAAGCCCAACAAATGAGTTATGAACCTTATGAATCCAGTGAAAGGGAGCACGTAGTTTGTCTTTATTTCTAGTGTTAACACTGTGAATATCACTGTTTTTAGTGTACAAGTGTAAATTTTGCCTAATATATAAGATGTTGGCGAAGGTGAATTGTGATGCAACCAATGCGTCACACTATTAATCTCAATCTGAACCATTTTGAAGCACATTGCTAATCCATTGCTTCATATGTTAGAAAAAATTGTCTGCTCAACAACGTAAATAACGCAATGAATGTTGTTGAACTGTGAAAATGGAAGCCGTTGCTACGGTTAGTGTTTTTCGCAATTACCCCGCAGGACCCCCACTACTGCGCTTGCAACCACAAAATAAAAATATTTTTTTCTTTTTATTTTCAGGACGTGTGGCAGAATCATTCTGGAAGCTGCCATCTCGTCGCGCCTACCCTGATTACTACAAAGAAATAAAGAATCCTGTGTCTCTGACCCAGATAAAGAACAAAATAATACGAGGCAGCTACGGGACATTGTCCGAAGTGGCTGGTGACATGAACATAGTGTTCGAGAACGCTAAACAATATAATTCACCTTCTTCTCGATTGTATAAGGATGCTGTTAAATTGCAGAGGTGAGTTTTCTATACATTTTTCTTGGATCTGCACCCTAATTGCGTAACAATATCTATCACAATCTGAATCATTATGAAAGATATTGCTAATCCCTTCTTCTTCGTGTCGCTGGCATGACTGTATTTTAAATCTTGTTTCCAAAAACTTTGCAACATACGATGTTTTCCTTTACCGTTTTGAGAGCGTACCATTGCTCTCAAAACTGTAAAGGAAAACATCGTGTGGAAACCATCGGCATGTCATAAAACCAAAAATTCGAAGACATGTGACATCTACCAACTCGCACTGGGCCCGCGTGGTGGATTATAGTCCACTGCCTCTCACAGAGAGGAGGCCTGTGTCCCAGCAGTGGGAACTATAAAGGCTGATTATGACGAGTCAGCAAGATGATAACGGAACCCAACTTCGGCTCACACATTTAAGCTTTTACTATTTCAAATGGTTTCAGCCAATATTTGTGAGGATCTAACCCATGACCTTACGCCTAACAACCAACATTACAACCATTACACAACATTAAGAAGCCTTAGTTTTGCCGTTAATAACTGTGATGCATTAATGATTGCAAAAACACCTCTCATGTATGTCGAGACAGCTGGTTAGCCTTCAATAATGTTATATTAAACTCATCATCATCATCTGCCTAGCCTTTTCCCAACTATGTTGGGGTCGGCTTCCAATCTAACCAGATGCAGCTGAATACCAGTATTTTACATGGAGCGACTGCCTATCTGACCTCCACAACCCAGTTACTGGGTAATACGATACCCCTTGGTAAGACTGGTTGTCAGACTTTCGGGCTACTGACGACCTGTAACGACTGTCAAAGATCCACGAATGACAGCCGGGACCAACGGCTTAACGTGCTTTTCCTTAATGTTGTATTAAAATATCATCAATAAACCAAAGGGGCAATTCTCGTAATTTTAAGAACGTTCCCAGTCCGATCTCAGTCTCAATCTGTCAAAAATTCCTCTAATTTCCCTACATTTTGACAGGTTTTTGACATTTGTTTGTCGCCGAGATGACACTGCGACTAAATTTTGAACGTTTTAAATTACGAGAATACGCCTGCTGGTAATTGATCGTAACTATCTTTTCTTTTACGATTAATAGTAGATGTTGATTGGACCTTTGTTTGTTTATAATAATAAGTTTCATTAAAAAAAAAAGTGACGGCCAAGTGTGAGTCAGCCTCGCACGCGAAGGGTGCCGTACAAAAAGGCCCCTTGATTTTTTTCTAACTTTATTTTATTTTTATTATTTATTGTTGTGGTGGTAATAGAAATACACACTCTGTGAAAATTTCAACTGTCTAACTATTACGGTTCATGAGATACAGCCCGCTCACAGCCAGGCAGACAGATGGACGAATAGACGGACGGTCAGCGGAGGCGAACTTAATTCTCTTAGTGCATGACACAAAGACACACCCAAGATCATAAATTTATATATATATATACTTGTACATATACTATAATATAATAAACCCACGATTCGAAAGTCCCATTGCAATCAAGCTTCTAATGAAACATTCTCAAGAGAATCCATTATTAACACTCTTTGATGTCGGTAGGTACTCCCAAAAAATAGATTATAATTCATAATTTTGAATTGTGCCAACAAAAGACATCAACGCGCATGCATTGAAAAAGTGAATTTGAGTAAAAGATATATTTATCTTTTACTTTAAAAATGTTTGTCTAATAAAAGATAACGTTTTTAAACAAAGTTTGTTTGTACATTTGTCACCTCTAATCTCTTAAACTAATAGACTGGCGTTAGACACACCTCGGATTTAGGTCATTTAAACATCTTTTAAGGTTAAGTAGAATGTCAATTCAATAACAACAACATTTTAATAAATTAATCTACATCCATATAATTATGGAAATATAGATTTTGTATTATAAACTGATTTATGTTTTATTTTATATAAGTAACTCGTTAAGAGCTAAGAGGAGAGCAGTGGTGGCCCAGTGGTAACGGCCGCGACTTGAGAGTAGGTCGTGGGTTAGTACCCAGACAGGCGCTTTACTTTGTGTAAATTTTTCATCACCACTGCTCTCAAAACGGTGAAGGAAACATCGTGAGGAAACCGGCATGTCCTAGAACCAAAAATTTGAAGACATCTGACATCTACCAACCCGCTCTGGGCCCGCGTGGTAGATTACAGCCCACTCCCTCTCGAAGAGAGGAGCCCTGTGTCCCAGCAGTGGGAACATTAAAGGCTGATTATGTAACTCCTTAACACCATTAAAGAGTTAAGTAATAAATATCTATTTAAATGTATTTTATTGAAATTAAATAAATTACCAAAAATTTTAACGCATGTCGTAAATTTTACGAAAACAACAACACTTAACGCTGTTCGAAAGTCCAGTAACCGCTAAGTATGGCAACCAGCGTCACCTCTACCCACCCATTTTATATACAGACTTGAACATAACGCTCATGGTGCCATCTATACAACGTTCAAAACTGCGGTAATTTTTTGAAACTCAAAAGACAATCGCCCCGGTTCGGTACTATGAGTTGCATGAAGCCTACAAAGTACACGATAGACGTAATAGATGGCGCTGTGTGGATGGGGAAGTATATGCGCCTGAGCAGTAAATACATTTAAGATTTTATAATAATGAGTTATCTTTCAAAATCATACGGTCTTATTACAAAATATGGTACTTTAGACACAATCGAACCATTTATTGAAATAAGGACCTAAAAGTAATCGAAATACAGTTGTTACCGTAATAGCTATATGTATAGGTACATGTTGTCCAAGTTATTTTCCCCAATATCAACCCTTTCAGGATTATATTTGAGACAAAAAGTAGCCTGTCTTTCCCAGGCTGCTATCTATCTCCTTGCCAAGTTTTAACGAAATCTGTTCAATAGTTTAGGCATGAAAAGGTAACATACAGACAGTTACTTTCAAATGTATAATATTACTAGCAGCGCCCCGCTGTTTCACCCGAATAAGTTTCGATTCCGTGGGAATATCGGGATAAAAAGTATCCTATGTGTTAATCCTGGTTATAAACTAACTGTGTGCCAAATTTCATCCAAATCCGTTCAATAGTTTTTGCGTGAAAGAGTATCAAACATCCATCTATCGATCCTCACAAACTTTCGCGTTTATAATATTAGTAGGAAGTATGGAATTGAGTATAAAATTAAAAAATAAATGTCCAAATCCATATTAGATTTTGTTTTGTAACAAGGCAGATCGAGTCTAGATTGGTAATCTATTTTTTTATAACTTTGTAGGCAAATTCTCTTATGGTAATGTTGTAGGTGGCGATGTTGTAAATGATATCTTTTTAATTATCTGATTAGTATCAATTCGACATTTATGCAACAATCTAACTATTAAATGAGAAATTCATGAGAAATTTCTTAAGAAATAAGCAGTACCTTTGTATTTTAAATATGTCATATCCTCAGCGGGATTGTCCGAAAGGGTTACCGCTACCCCGGAACATAAAGGGCGAAGGAAGGAACATGGGTGGGTTTTAGTCAGTAAGAGTCTGACACTCCCTTCCGCTCCACCCAGAGCGGGAGGGGTCATTTGATGATTTCCCACCAGAAAAAAAAAAAGGCATATCCCTATGTATTTTACTGTGTGTAGGTACATAAATAATAAAATAAATAAATAAATGTGGGACGGTCTAGTTTTAATTCGATAGAAAGATTATGTTTTGGATAATTCTTTAAGTCGTGGGTTAGGTATTACACAAGTTCACTGACTGCCTCGTTGGTCTAGCTGTCGCAAGCGCTACTGTTGAGCATGAGGTCCTGGGGTCGATTCCCGGGTCGGGCCATTATTGGGTTTTTCCATCAGGATTTTGTCAGTAGCTCTCCAGTCTGGAGTCTGGATTTGTGTCTGGTTTATGGCAATTAGGCTCGCCCCTTGTTATATGGGACTTAAACATAACTAGCGAAATTTGGGTGTACTATAGGTACACCTCTGCTTAACCCTTTGGAGATCACAGTTGTGATGTTATGTTGTTACATAACTACATCATAATAAATCTTTACTGATGAAAGCGAAAGGTGAGTGTTACTGTTGTTAAAAAGGATTAATCTGATCATAATTCTAAGCCTCATTAATCTGAAGGTCAAGTCTCGTAATTTAAAACGTTCAAAATCTAGTCGCGGTCTCATCTCGGCGACAAACAAATGTCAAAAACTTGTCAAAATGTAGGGAAATTAGAGGTATTTTTGACAGATTGAGACTGAGATCAGACTGTGTACCTACGTTTATAAAATTACGAGAATTGCCCCTCTGCTATCTAAACCCATGACAACGGGTAGATTTGGGGGCAAATGGGCAGATTGGGGGAATAAGGAGGGTTCCGTACCCACAGGGTAAAAACGGGACCCTATTACTAAGACTCCACTGTCCGTCTGTCTCTCTGTCTGTCTGTCTGTCACCGGGCTCTATCTCGTGAACCGTGATAGCTAGACAGTTCAAATTTCCAAAGATGATGTATTTCTGTTGCCGCTGTAACAACAAACTTTAGTATTTGTTGTTACGGCGGCCACAGAAATACATCATCTGTATAAAATAAATATTTAAGTTTATTGTAAGGGAGCCCCTTACAATAAACGTGATTTTTTTGCCTTTTTTTGCTCGATATTAATAACGGCAATCGATAGACGCTTGAAATATTCACAGAATATTTAGTTGTATATTCACTTTAAAAATAAATAATTAAATTAAAATAAAATAAATATTTAAGTGATCCCACACAACAGATGTGATTATTACAGACAATGGTACGGAACCCTTCGTGCGCGAGTCCGACTCGACTTGGCCGGTTTTTTTTATCTGACATTTATGACGCGTACCGCGAGGGCTGGTTCGAGGTGGCCTGGGAAAAGAGTTCCGTGAAAAATTGGGGGCTGGAAGGATTTTAGATATTGCCCAGCAGCGGGACAGTATAGGCTAAAAAAAAACCATGAGTACATTCCCTCTTGGATTGAAGGAAATGTTACCAAACATAAGTAGTTACTTATGTTTGGTAACATTTCCTTCAGATACAGACATTCATTTATCGTGAAGTTACCTACATCTTTATAACAAAAAAAAAACCTAAATTAAGGTATGCTTACGGGGAAATGATAAAAAAAAACAGCACAAATACAAAAAAAAACATATTTTATAAACATACAAAAAACATTAAATAAAAGACAATAAGTCTAATAATAAATAGATTTACTCTCTAATCACGTAATCCTTATAATTACTAACAATTTGGACCACATAGTCCTTTGGAATCCTAATTTAGGACTTTACGAGTATTCTGTCACTTTTACCCTTAGAGGGTAAAGTTACCCATAAATATTTACGTTAGGGTAATTATGATATATCACATAATGATAATGATATTACCCTGGTATTTTATAAATAATGTTTCTTCCGATGAACCATTGTAATAAAATTGGTATAATTTGATGTGAAAAATATACCTTGTTTTTATTTTATTTTTATTGTGTTGACGAGATCGCAGTGATATCAGTATTTTGATGAATTAATTGTGAAATTTTTTTCATCACGATTTTAAAATTGCTGAATGTATGAATGAATGATTAATATCGAATATCATGATGATCATAGATAGTGAGAAAAAAGTGATATTATGCTTTAATGAGCAGAAATATAACAATCATGAAACTTGAATGAATTATATGAGATGTCGAAATAAACGATTTTCCCGCGCAAGACGTCTAAATTTCCATGATTGAGTATTGATGAATTCTTTAAAACATTTGGCTTTTAATTATGAAAACATAATTAATCTCATGTTGATGATGACATGTGAATTAATGTTATAAGCGACAATATAATATGAGTGTGTGATATTTCGTAAATGTATTCATGTGACAAGACTGACAAATGACATAATGATGAAGCCGACAGTGAAGTGAGACTCAGTTGACAAGCGTTTGCAACTGTCATGATTTGATATGACTGACACATGATATGATATTAGTGAGATGAACAAAAATCGTGTAATGAAGTTGGCAAACTTAATAAACTTTTAATTGTTGCAGACTCATGAATTAATGATTCAATGAATGATCGTTGATTCGATGATTCCATGAATGAGATAAAAAGTGGCTGAGACAGACTGGATGCGGAAGGTGGAGGACTGGATGCGGATTTGTTGTGGTGCAGCCTGGGAGAGGCTTATGTCCAGCAGTGGACTGCGATAGGCCGAGTTGGTTGATTGAATGAATGAGACATGAATGAAATGAAAGAAACGGTGTGAATATCGAGTGAATTGGTGATAGTAAATTAATTACTACGGTTTGATACTGAATTAATGATTTTAATGCACGGATTTTTGAATGAATGGTGGAATTATTCGGATGGTCATGATAATTATGATCAAATTAATGATTGTAACATTTATGTATTTCTTTAAATACCTGACGAGTTGGTTGATTGAATGAATGAGACATGAATCTTGAAAGCAGCATAAGTAACGTGTGAATATCGAATGAATTGGTGATAATACATGAGTTATTACGGTTTACGGTTTAGGTATTACGGTTTGAAACTGAATGAATGATTTTAATACATGACTTTTTGAATGAATAGTGGAATTATTCGGATGATCATGAATTATGAATGATAAAAAATATTATGGATTTGTCTGATGTGATTTTCTGGGTGATTTTAATGATAATATGATCCCATGAACTCAAACACAAACATTTTTAACAAAAATTTTTTGTTTTTTTTTTTTCTTTATTCACAGTATTTGCAATAAGTTATTACGTTTCTTTCTCTTTACAAGGCACAGATTTTTCTTTTTATGATTAATTTCTATGTATAATCTAAAGATTGACCAGTTTGTCAATCCAGGTAAATGTTCTCGTCCGCAGCCTTCGCCCTTCTAGTTTCATTATGAATGAACTTGAATGATTGATTGTGAATGAATGATTAAGCGAATGAAGAATGAATTAATGAAATATTCATTGATTGTAGCAGTTAATGTTTGGGTGAATGGGTGATTCAAAAATTGATCGAAAAACTTCTCTTATTCGATTTTTCATCTATGGCTTTTTCCTGTGTTTTAAGGTTTAAATGACATTGCCATTTCTCATTTTTAAAATAATGAGTAACCAGTATTATTTCCTGCATTCTTTTAAATTACTTTTTTTTTTTTCAATGGGTTGATAAGTTTGTCTATCTAGGGCAAAAACTTATGATGTTGTTATGAACTCTAGGCAAATAATATTGTCCGCAGTCCCACGACACCAGGCCTATGAGAGTGCTTGGCTCTTCGAGCTTCATTGGGAATGAATACGAATGAATGATTCTCTGAGTGGATTTTCGATTAAATGAGTGATTGAACAATTAATGGGCTTGATTGAATTTTTAATTATATGTATGATTGAATGAATGGATGATGAAATGCCATCTGTGGCTTTTGTGTAGTTATTCTTAAATTTTCGTCATACTAATAACAATTCATGTTATGTTCCTATTCAAGGCACTCATTTTTATACCTTGAGTATTTTTTCTCACAGTATTTTTTTTTATCTAGTGTTTAAGCCACCAAGTGGTTAAGCCAGGTCACAAACTTCTGTATTTTAGTATATGTAAAGGCAAAGGCAGATGTTCTCGTCCGCAGTCCCACGACACCAGGCATATGAGAGTGCTTGGCTTTTCGAGCTTCATTGTGAATGAATACGAATTAATGATTCTCTGAGTGAATTTTCAATTAAATGAATGATTGAACAAATAATGGACTTGCATGACTTTTTGATAATATGAATGATTGAATGAATGTATGATTCAATGCCATCTGGGGCTTTTTGTGTAGGTATTCTTATTTTTTTTATCCTAGTCAATCCTATTTACAAATTTTAAATTATGTATCTCTTCAAGGCACTCATTTTTGTAGACTCTGAGTATTTTTTTCTTAAATTATTGTGCTAAATATTTAAGGGTTAACGAGTTTGTCAATCCAGGGCACAAACTTCTGTATGTTGGTATAGACGCCAGGTAGGTGTTCTCGTCCGCAACCGATGCCCCAGGACACGAGGCCTATGAGGGTGCTCCGCCCTTCTAGCTTCATCGTGAGCGGGCCTCCGCTGTCACCCTGGCAAGAGTCACGACCGCCCTGGAAATGAGATAGTAGATGATTGTATAGTAAATATTAGGAAACGTCGAAGGACAGGAATAACAGACAAGAGTAACATTCAAGTAGGGATTTTTAGCTATATGTAATTAACCGTAAAAGTTCAGAAGGCCAATTCTCGTAATTTAAAACGTTCAAAATCTGGTCGCAGTCCATCTCGACGACAAACAAATGTCAAAAAGTTGTCAAAATGTAGAGAAATTAGAAGTATTTTTTGACAGATTGAGACTGAGATCAGACTGTGAACGTTCTTAAAATTACAAGAATTGCCCCTCCGAAGTATTGCCCTCCGACCAATCACAATCTCGATTTATTAATTGGAAAATTATAATATTGTCGGACCAATAATGTTGAAAGTTACGGTTAGGTTACGGTACATACAATCTAACTGAGAATTTCCTGGTTTTATTTCGTGGTGCCAGAAATGTTGAATATCAGGTTAGAAACGAAGCCATAACAAGTCATGTAGGTAAGTAAAGCGATGTCAGTGAATACAACTTTCAATGTAGATAATATAAGCTGGTTTCACATCTGAAGCACCTAATAGGGTGAAACCGTTGGATCAGCCTTGGCAGTTAGCAATAATGATATTACCTCTTTATATCCCGCACATAAAAACACATCATGTATGGTCTCCCGTCGTCCCGCAGCCCTGAACCATCGCTGACAACGCTCGTTCGGAATCACTTCTACGTCTACTTCCTGAAATTACAAGAAAAAATACTTTAATTTCATAAGTCATGATGCTAGGCAAGGGTTTGAACAAGCGCCTCGAACTATAGCACTGTTATACTTTTTGCTGAACCACACAGAGCCACCGAGTAGACCAATCCGAAGTATCACTATGTTAAAAATGCTCGTGTACCATACGAGTAACGAACCATGTTTTTCATAACGTCATTTGTAAAAATCACGCCAATTCCACGAAACTGTACAGAAACGGGCCCAGACATGAACCTTGGGAAACGCCTGATATTTTATTATCTTAGGCTAGTTAGAGCGACCATCTTCGCAAAGTAGCTGGTCATAGAACGATGAGAAAGGCCAAGTATGGCGATCAGTGACGTGAGATTGGAGAGGCCTATGTCCAACAGTGGACTGCTATGGACTGATGATGTCGAAAGCCTGATATTTTTCCAAAAGTGTTCATAAGGAAGGAGAAGAATTACCTGTAACACAGAAGGCACAGAGCTCTGTCCGTGTCTCGTCCGGCCCCACCCGGCGACGGTCGCCATCTTGCCCGCTAGCTTCATCTGTTTCTGTGGTAGACACACCTGAAAACAAGAGGGGATTAGGGTTTAGTTTGATTATGATCAGAACAGATGCTGGAACTAATTGTTAGTAGATTGGAGTTTTTGTAGAAATAGGTATTGAGACTAGCGAAAACCAATTGCTATGAGATACTATTACTAAATAAAGATTTTGTCAAAAATGAACTCAAGGAAGATCACTCCAAGCTTGTAAAGATGGGGGGCCTCCATCATAATTATGTTATGTCTGCTTTTATATTTCAGGTATTTTCGTATTAACTTCTTCCAGGTGAATGAAGTGAAGTGAGAATTATATTATTACATGGTACCAACTCCAAGGAGAGATAGTTAAGTTCCAGGAGTCTTGTTAAATAATACTTTTACATCATGTTTAGCTTGAACACAATGAATTTGTAGTTGTGTGTTTGATGTTAATTGGCTCTGAAAAATTTCTTCGCTTTGTACTATTCTAATATTTGATTATCTCAGCTATGCCGTATCTTTAATATTTATTAGAAAGTTACTTACTGGTAAAATATGTTGTTTGAACACAACTCCCCTGTCCAGCTGCACTAAAGCTACGTCGTTCCTAAAGTCAGCTGGCTCGTACGACGGGTGCACCTCCTTCCGTTGTACCGCGTACTCCTCGTGGGAGTATCTCTCGCCGGAGTCTCGGACGTCCCATTCCCCGAGACGGACTCTGAGTTGGTTGTTTGGTGTGCTAGAAGGTAAAAAGAAGTTTTCTAGAATAGTTCTTGTTTCGACTAAAACAAATTTGATACTATTGAAATCATCCAACAACTCGTTTGAGAAAAGTAGTATGGTAGATTAGTACTATAGTGGCATGAGGAGCTGGGTGTAAAGTTCACTCATCCGCCATAGAAAAGGAAGGATCCTCCGACCAGACGGGTATTGTATCAGGTACCTGCCCGACAATTGATGTCAGGACGTTGTAAATGCTACACTAAATTAATTGTAATAGACAGAGGTATCTATTCTATGACGGTTTGTTCATTAGTACGGCCAATTGCTTGTCAGTACCTAGTAATACTTACTTAAAAGTGCCCTTAATGTCATAATTGTTGTCATTGATGTGCGATTGACTGTACTGTAGCGGCATCTAAACCGTCACATGCGAACTACGCATCATTCTGACGTCACGCAAAATTCTGCAAAGCAAATCATCCTCGTCTCGTTTGAAAGTGGTGTATTTCAGAATACACCAATTTCAAAGAACAGAATCGCGTTATGGTATCGTATAAGCGGCCGCGTTTTTATGTGTGTGTAAAAGGGCAGTTACAGTGCGGTCTCACACAGGCCGCGTTTTAAAATGCGTGTCTCACACATGCCGATTTCCGAAAATCAGAAAAAAAAATACCCACTTATTTTATTATTGATTCGTGTCGAGAATCAGTAGCATAGTTACCTTCTTGAATTTTACGCATGAAAAATGAAATTGACTAGTGAAAAAACCGTCATAGAATAGATACCTCTGTCTATTACAATTAATTTAGTGTAGCTCACAATTCTGACCACTGAGTCATATTTTTGAGTAAAAAAAGGTGAAATTGATTCGAGGCAACTTATAGACTACTAAGCCTTCTACACAATTATTGCTTAGTCATCAATTAGTCTAAAAACGACCCCATCAATCACAAATTACGTTAAAAACTATGATGATTCAGCAGTCAATCAAACATATTTCAAAACCGTCTCGAAGTTAGAACGGATGTAGAACGTAGCTATTAGCCAGTCACGTTAGAACGTCTGTTATGTAAGATAGATTAGTCTAACTTATGCATAGTCATTCATCATCCTTGGCTGGTTTCAAGTGATTTGGAGATGGTTTCTTGCCTAATGCGGTGCAATGATGATTTTTCACCTGCTCCGTTGGACTCGTGGTCGCAAGCGGGACTGCTGAGCGTGGGGTCCTGGGTTCGATTCGCAGATTGGGCAGTGTTATTGAGTTATTTCCATTAGGAATTTTATGAAAACCCCCCTTGCCTCGAAAAGCACGTTACGCCGGTGCGTTGATTCGTTTATACCGTTCTACGTTCTTACTGCTACGGTAAAGGCCTCCCTCTCGGTGAGGAGTGGGCCATAATCCACCACGCAGCCCAGTGCGGGTTGGTATGAGGAATCTGCATAATGAAATCTACACTGGACAGGTTTTAGCCATCTGTTTTTTGCCAGGGCCTGTATCTTGTAGATACATTTTAAATTTTGTGTTTTTGGTGCTTTCTAAGTAAACGTTAAAACCTGAAGGGCAATTCCCGTAATTAAAAACGTTCAAAATCTAGTGGCAATCTCATCTCAGCGACAATCAATGTCAAAAACTTTATAAAAATGTAGAGAAATTAGAGGTATGTTTGACAGATTGACACTGAGACCAGAAGGCCAATTCTCGTAATTTAAAACGTTCAAAATCTAGTCGCAGTCTCATCTCAGCGACAAACAAATGTCAAAAACTTGTCAAAATGTAGGGAAATTTGAGGTTTTTTTGACAGATTGAGACTGAGATCAGACTGTGAACGTTCCTAAAATTACGAGAATTGCCCCTCTGACTGTGAACGTTCTTAAAATTACGAGAATTGCCAGTCAGAACTATTGCGTTCAAATTCAGGGTTCAGAAGCGATTTCAGACCATTGAGTCTGGTTGGGTCCCAAATCTCTAGCTCGAAGTCTGCAAGCGTGGTAATCACTAGTCATCAAATTTTAGGAAAAACTCTTGTCTCACAATAACTGACTGTTAATAATTGCAATAATTTAATCATAACCTCTCATTAAAAAACCCACTACTTAATTCCGGCTAGACTAATCTAAGCTCTAGTTTCAAAGCCACAATCTTTCAGAACGGATGTAAAAACGGACATAGTAATTTATATTAGAACGTCTGTTGCATAACACATTACCTAACGCAGTTACCAACACAATTAAAAGTTTAGTTTATTTTGATTAAACTAATCGGTAAAATACACGGTACACTTTTGACTTTCAATTTGGTTGAATCAACCAAAGTAAGTGATGTAATATTTATTTTTATTTTTATTATGAGCCTTCACCTTGATTTCTTTACCTTTCAACCAAAGTGGTTTTGGTTGAGCTGTGTTATATGGCCATAAAGGTTTGCGGTTAACTGTCACACATATAAACATCCAAATTAAGAACCTCCTCCTTTTTTGAAGTCGGTTAAAAATAAACTGTGACCTCTGATTTTGTTTCGGCCTTTTTTCTCAGAGTAGTCAGATAGGAAACGCCGACCTCATCTAGCTTATTTTTTTATAATATGATGCGTAAAATTGATTCTAATATCCTATTTACAGAATAAACCATATCATTTCTTAAAAGTTTCAGACTGAGTCTTTTTACCACCTTAATTTCAAATAAACTGTTCCGAATTACAAATACTGGTGAAAGAGTCACCAGGGGGTCTACTACGAAGTGCAAAGTGCGAATGATCGGATCGGACCGACACATGGCCGAACCAAATATTATTGAAAAATGCGAAAAAAGTTCGGATCGGCTCAGTTTGGTCGGGACCATAGTCAATATTCGAAAGAGTGTAGGATCGGGACCGACCGAACCAAATAGTAACTTCGTAGCAGGAAACGGCCGAACATTCGGCCGATACCACTTCGGAGTATACCCCCAGTATTTGAAATTCGGAGCAGTGGTGGACCAGTGGTAACGGTCCCGAGTTGTAGGACTTGTAGGTCGTAGGTTCGTACCCAGGCAGGCGCTATACATTGTGTAAATAATTCCATAAACACTGCTCTCAAATTGGTGAAGGAAAACATCGTGAGGAAACCGGCATGTCCTAGAACTAAAAATTCGAAGACATGTGACATCTACCAACTCGCACTGGGCCCGCGTCGTGGATTACGGCCCACTCCCTCTCATCGAGAAGAGGCCTGTGTCCCAGCAGTTGGAACATTATAGGCTGATTATGTTGTGTTTGAAATTCATCAATTTTCATTTTCTGCCGACAGATTTTCATGACGGAACCGGAACCACTTTCTTATGGAATCAAAGCTCAATACAATGAGTCTACGACCCACTAAAAACGTGAAAGTCAGTAATTATGAACAAAAATGGACTAAACTTAAATGTAGGTGAAGTTTCAGTTATGTTGAAAAAAATTGAGAAATTAACGTTAATGATCTTTGAGTTTTTTTGGGATGACGTTTTTGTGGCGGCGCGGCGTGAAATTAAGAAATTCTTAACAAGTTGAAAATAACTAAAAAAGCTAAAACCGGTAAGGAAATTGTATTGAAATCTGCGACGGAAAGCTGAATTTCGACATTTGGTAAAGGTCCGTTATTGGAGCAACTTTCTCATGTACCTACATTTTCATTTCAATCAGTTTTAATTTTATTAGACAATTTTTACTGTCCTTACTCTAAATAAAAAAGAAAATCGCATGAAAATCCGTTTAGTAGTTAAGAACAAATGCAGTCAAAGATTTTGTCTTATGGGTACGTACTTTCAACTTCTAGATTTATTTAATTTTTTTATGTAGGTAATACACACATATTTGGGTATTTATTTTAGTTTTTCATTAATTACAATACAACACACACATACATGTATGTCACGACATTCTATTTGATTTTGTATGAGCTTTTCTATATTATCGAATTTAATTAATTATCTCAATTTATTACAACGGACACACGCTTCCCTATGTGTTTGTTATTCCAGCGTATAATGGATATAAAAGTACTCTGTGATAATGGCACTCGTGGGTTGCAGCTGAAAATCAGCGTCAGGTGGTACACTTTATGTTATCATCTGACATTATGCTGAGCTGAGGCCCTTTTGGCATTATAATTTTTGTTTTCTGTGTTTATAGTTTTATTTAGTTAGCGTCGTCTGCAAGACTTCTTTCGTGAAACGGACTTTTGTGACCGCTCACCACTTTCTTAGGAAACTAAAGCTTTAGGAAACAAAAGAATACTCACGTAGCAACACAATGAGCAGCAGTAATCACCCATCGATCCGATATCAGCGCTCCTCCACACGCCAACTTTTTGCTCAGAAAGCCAGACTTGATCAGCGCGGCTTGCCAGGGATGTGAACCGAAACCCGTGGAGTGACCTCCCACGATACGGTTGGAACGGGTGAAGTGTTCACCGCAACCTGTGGAGATGATGATGGTGGTTTAAAACGGGGGACAGAGATGGATGATTGATAGAAAGAGATGGAGAATGATCTGTCAGTGAGGGTAAAAAAAAAACAAATGAATGTAAGGTTAGAGAATAATCTCAAATAGACAGTGCTAAATCTGGATATATGTTATGTTCTTAGCATAACAATAATAAGAGATGCAGGTTTTAAATGATTTGAAGTAAGAGAAACCAAACCTGTCTATTAGTTAAACCGCTTTTTGACAGATGTAACTAGTGATTGCAGCAACACACAATACATTGATTGATACACGTACGGTATTATAATGTCTGTAAGAGGCCATAAATAAGATAATTCAATGAGATAAGGCGGTTTATATATTTATTTTATTACGCATTTTAAAGTTAACTTTTACGTAATTTGGAATATGTACGTTCTAAGACAGCTGTCAAAAAACGGTTAACCTAATGGACAGGGTATATTGATTTTTTGAACGAACCTTTAAAGACCAGTCGTTTCTAAAGAGCCAGAAACGATAGATAATTAAATGTCTCAAGAGGCTCTGCAAAGGCCACTATGCTCTTGAAAGATAATTAAAAAGTACTTAATATACATAATATTATAATACATAAGTACATAAATACACTAGGAGAAAGCAAACTGAAGAAGTATTACTTAATCGGAGACAAGGCGGATTTTAATAAAATTTCGATTCCATTTATAACCATGTCCTTTTTACATAAGCAAATGAAAAATATTACGAAAGTAATTATAAACTTACAAGCTTTCATTTCACTTTTGAAAGGACCAATAAAATTCCTCATTAATATGTCTTGATTTTAATGTTTCATTTTATGAACGGAGACCTTTTCGAATTATTATAATTAATCATAAAGTTTATAGGTATTGCTAATCTTGATGTACCGCTTAAATGCCGCAGGAATAGACACAATAAAACTATTATTATTATGGCTCACGTTGATTAACGTTACGGCAAATTAATCATTTTTTTAGTACATATCACATTATTAAATGACATTTAATTTAACCTGACCGCCTTCAAATTAAGAGTGAACAGGCATCTTCTGAGCACTCTTGTTTCAACATAGACCTCATTCATTGCTTTCCATCAGGCGTGATCGGGGTCTAGTCGAGCAGGCCCAAATCAACAATAAAAAAATAAAAGGAGCCGTTTCGAAGAAAATTTGTAGATACGCACGACGACATATCAAGCTATACATTTCCAGTATAAGCTGACTTCTCATTGTACAAAAAAACTTATACAATGCGAGGTCAGCTAGAAACTGTAAATAGCTTAATATGTCGCCGTATGTGTTCTTTACAAAAATCGAAATCTAGTCAATGTTCCTTCAAAATCGGTTTACAAGTTAAACTGTTGGCGTTAGTCCGGAATAGCCCCAGCTAAAGAAAAATAAAAACCATTTACATAAAATAAATACATAATATACAAAATAAAACAAATAATTAAACACAATAATAAATTATTAACACATAAACTTAATTCGTAAAAGCGTGTGCTGTACCGTGCTTTGCCTAAGTCAATTGGCTTACATGCAACGTCAACTCAAAGTCACTTTGTTCAAACGTAACATTACCTATAAAGTCATTTTGTTGAAAAACCTTATTTTAAAGTCAGTTGGTTGAAAACGCAGCGTTACTTCAAAATCGCTTTGTTCAAACGTAACGTTACTTTAAAGTGACTTTGTTCAAAACGTAAAGCCATTTTGTTGAAACGTAACAAAGTCACTTTGTTCAAACGTAGCTTTACTTTGAAGTCACTTTGTTCAAACGTAACTTTACTTCAAAGTCACTTTGCTGAAAAACGCTCTTCATATCAACAAAATTACTTGAAAATTGACGTAAACGGTGCGTGATGATTATGAAATCGCAGTGCAGGTAAAAAGCAGAAAAGAGATAGAATTTACGACGGAACTAAAGATTGTAATATTTTTTTTTGCATACAAAAAATTGTGCCACTATTAATTTTGTAGAAGAAAAGTTTTGGCACACAATATTTTACAGGCATTAGAAACTTGATTTGGGGTTATTTTTCTTTTTTTTTTTTTGTTATAATCTGGACAATCCTGGCGCCTCAGCAAAGACAGAGACATATTTCCGGACTTTAAAATGGTAAAAAAATAATGAGGTAAATAAATTAAGAGCATGGATTTTAAAACAAATCTTGAATTCCATCGAAAAAATAATTTTGAAAAACAATAATACAAATAAATAAAGCCTAGTTCACAAAATCTCACCGGGAAAACTAGGTCTCGGCGGCTTATAGTTCGTGTGTACTGGCACATAATCATCATCACCTTGAACATTATTGCCTTCATGATAATCCGGCTTATAATAATCATCAGGTTTTTGCGTACTACCCTCATGGTACGACGGTTTTACGTGATAAAAATGATTTTGGTTCCAACTCGGCCGGTTGTTACCGGTTTCATCCAGTTCGGGGTGGTTTGTATCCGGTTTTTGGTGGTAATTCGGCTTTGCGTCAGTGTATATGATTATTGGGTCCTCAAATTGGTTTGTGTTGGTCTGGTAATCGTAGTTTTCGTGTGGGAATGTTCCGATCAGTTCTATCAGATCACCTGGTGGAAGTGTTTTGTGGTTTAGTGGTTTGGCGTTGAATAGTTTGTGTCTTTAGATTATGGTTGGAGTACATAGTACTGTGATGAAATCGAAGTTTATAATGGCGAGGTAGGTTACATGTAGCTTATATTGTTGCAAATAGCATTACTAAAAGATACTAAATTAATATTCTCAACTGATAAGTTTGTTTTGTTTTTTTTTTATTTTTTTTATAAATGCTGCAATTGCTGCAGTTCATTTTTGTCTTTGGTTACGAAATAAACGTCATCGCACACTCTTTGAGGGAACTATAAATTAAAGCCATGCGTACATTTTTGGTCCTTTAAAAACGGCTTACTGATATATCCTAACCTTACTATATTTTCCTCCTTTACATAATGTTAAGATAGTGAGCCTAAATCGTGAACATGAAATTCAATTTCCGTTGTTATAGTTTCGAATTTCGATGCTCGGAAGCGTCGCAAGCACAACTGGTATAGTCTGTAAAAATGTTATCGTAAAACTTAGGTGAAGTGAACTGTCATTCCTTTTAATTCTAGGGATTGACTCAATTGGCAGCTCACTTCACCCAAGTTTTCACTATGAGATTTTTACAGAATATAATATACTATCGACAGGTGGGCCATCTACCAGTAACATTAGGAACGCAGGTTCTCGAACCCCTTAACCAGTCCTGAGAGGTCGTTATATTTTTGTTTTCACGGTGGGATTTTTACAGAATAGCTAGGCTGATCTTTGTGACTAACAAAGCCCCGAGCTCCTACTAAGACACATGTAGCTGGAAAGTCTTCCAAACCCACTGTCACACCACAGACTAATAGCACCCGTCAAGCCGTCACGCCTAACAGCCTCGCATTTAGAGCCCACAGCTTAAAGCCTGAGAAATCGAGCTCCGAGTGAAAATTAAAGAGAAAGTGGTGTCCATTGGAGCGGTAATACAATAGCATGTAATGCCGAAGACTTGGCTGTTATAGGGAGAGGTTAGTAATTATGGGATTATGTAAGGTTGAGGCGACGGGTTTCCGGCAGTTGGTGAAGACGAAAGGTCGAAATTGGAGTCTTAAAGTAGATATCCTGCTGTGTCTATACTATTTTTGCCATCGTGCCCAACGGACCTAAGCCTTTGGCACTCCTCGCAAAAAAAAAAAAACGTTATTTATATGACCACAGAGAAGGGCGTTTTTATGGGATATGCCCGCTACATTATCCTAAACTAATACAACTTCTGTAAGTCAGAATCTACAATGACTACAAAAGGGACGACTCTATTAAGTTTAAAGGGATAGATATTGTAAAACTGTCAAACCCAATTTATAATGCCCACATGATAATGATTTGCATTGATCATTGAGCGATCCATTTTCAGCTATACCTTTATTATGAAAATCCATCAATGAGCGTCCATCAAGTAGCGTTGTAGCTTTACAAACTTTGGCCTAACCGATGACCACACGCATAACATAATGAGCCTATAATGTTCCTACTGCTGGGACACAGCCATAATCCACCACGCGCGCCCAGTGTGGGTTGGTGGATGGCAATCGCCCCGATTCCCTTGTTCACAAACTAAACTAAATTTAAGTTCAGTGTATCTTTTTCTTTCTATTTCATTAAGAAAAGGATAGAAGATAAATATTAGTTTAGTCCTGTCAAAGTAAGATACTCCATAGACAAATTAGACGTGATTAAAAACATGGCTGCTAAAAATACGTCGTTTTACGTCAGGCTTTGACTAATTTGACAGGACTAAACTAATATTTATCTTCTGTCTTTTTCCTAATGAAATAGAAAGAAAAAGATGCACTGAACTTAAAATTAGTTCAGTTTGTGAACAAGGGATCGGCGCCCTTGTCTTTGAATTTTGTTCTAGGGCATGCCGGTTTCCTCACGATGTTTTCCTTCGCCGTTTTAAGAGCAGTGGTGATTAAAAAAATACACAAACTAAAGACCCTGGCTGAGTTCGAGCTCACGACCTACCATCGTAAGTTGGGGTCGATATCACTGGGCCAGCTCTGCTCTAGAGCAGTGATAACCACAAGCTAAAGAATAAATTAAAGCCAAATTAGCCCATCACACATCTTGATTGCAACACCCATTGTAAAAACAATTGACGCTCATTCAATTCGTTTTGAATAAATTATTATCAATCAGCTGAAATCGTGAAAGTGTGAAATTTTCATTACGCCATACATATGTACAGGTAAGATGTATATGTGTGTGGGAGGTAAGGCTGCGGAAATAAATACGTGGAATTATCTTGTGCTGTCGAGCAATCAGTGCGTAAAGTTGTTAGGTTGTGGTGTAAGGTAGGAGCGGGGCGTTTTGACATTTGAAATTGACGAAACATTTTTTGATTTGAATTTTGGAGCATGGACATAAAGTGACTCGTTCTCATTGTGTCATCAATAGATATGTCAAAATATATACATTTTATAAACAACTCAATAAAGTAGGTACAGACGCCAGCACATCAAGCTACTACAATCTGTCAAATCTCTTTAATAGATTTTCAACTTTATCGCTAATGCATTAAGGTTCAAGGTTGATTGGGAAAATTTGACAGTTTCGCTTAGCTTGACCCGCTGGCGTCCGTACATGCAATTTGTTGAATTTTTGCCGTAAAACAAATCGTTAAGACTGCCACATTATGTGTATCGACCACAGAACAGATAAAGTATCGACTATTAAAAAGTGTTTTAACCTCACTTCGGTCCCAGTTAAGCTGAACAATTTGCTAAAAGATTTTTTTCTAAACTGCCGCTTTTATTGCGCGTGCTACACAAATAAACATTATCAAAACTATCGTACTTTAAAATAATATCGACTGAGTGTTCTTTAAACAGCGGTTTCTGATAGCTCTAATTCATATTATGTAACTAGTAGCAGCGCCCCGTAATTTCACCCGCATAAGTTTCGATCCCGTGGTAATATCGAATATATATAGTTTATAAAATAAACTATAAACTATCTGTGTGCCAAATTTCCTCCAAATCCGTTCCGTGGTTTTTGCGTGAAGACTCACAAACATCCATCCATCCTCACAAACTTTCGCGTTTATAATATTAGTAGGATAATTTCTTGAAAATGAGCGAACATTGATTATAACGCTTTCATCAAATAGGTTCTACCTACGTAGAAATATTAAAAATTTACAATTCGAACCGCTCTCGCTTCCGCCCTCAACTCGCACCACACTAGAGAGAGTGCATCGTATGTGACGTTTTATTTCGTAACCCCATACAATGTCACACGTTCTGTCACTTCTAAGGAACTATTGCGATCTCTACACAAAAAATGTCGTAATGTCATCATTTGACCTCGAAACGATGTTAGCAGATTTACTCGCTTATTGACGCTTATTTACTAGCTTCTGACGTTTCATAAGTGCCCATATTGGTTTATGTGAAATAAAATATTTTGATTTTGACTGTTGTAAAATGAACATCATCATCATTTTTCTAATTATATTGGGATCGGCTTCCAGTCAAACCAGATGCAGCTGAATACCAGTATTTTACATGGAGCGACTGCCTATCCGACCACAACCCAGTTACCGGGTGATACGTTACGGTATACTGATGTAAAATTACCGTAAAAATAATTTGAATTGAAGACACTATACGTACCTGTTCTTCTGTATTTTACGTAGGCACAGTTTAATGATTATACGCTCTATGATTTTTCTAGTTCTATGAGCTCAAGGTAAGGTGATAATCAGATTTATACAAGGAACATTACTGCCACTGCGCCACGGTGTCCTTCCGCCAATGCCTGTCATACTACGATAACTCAGCTAGCTTGCAAGTTTATTTTAAATAAAAAAAACAGTGTAAATACAATAGTATCAAAATCTGGTTAGTATAGTAGGACAGGACATTTTGTAGTATTTATACACGATATAAGTAATATACGAGCTATGATTGGAGCTATGCTTGGAGTCTCTCTGAGGGATAGAATCCGGAATGAAGCGATCCGGCAGAGAACCTAAGTTGTCGATAGCTCACAGAATAAGCAAGCTGAAGTGCCGTAGAACCGATGACCGTTGGGGTCAACGTGTTCTGGAGACCGCGAATCGGCAAACATAAGGCAGGACCCTCAGGTTGCAGCTGGATGAGAGTTGCTGAGAATCGAGCTAAATGGCGTGCAATTGGAGAGGCCTATGTCCAACAGTGGCCTGCAGTGCGATTCTGTAACCATCTCACCGTGAAAACCTAGGTGAAGTGAGCGTGGAGTGAGCTGTCATTCCAATTAATGCCAGAGATTGACACTATTGACAGCTCACTCTAAGCTCACTTCACCTAAGTTTTCACGGTGAGATTTTTACAGAATCGATCGGCTGTTGTAGGCTGATGGTGTTGATAATGAAGTAATATAGGCCAGTTCAGAAGGCATAGCATCGTATAAAAAGTTCGCGACTCCAATGACTCACGCGTATTCCGCTCATTTACATGCTCGACTTACTTACACCGTGTACAATGGTCTACAACTTGCGCCACATAGGAGAGAGTGTAGTATGTAGGTATGACGCTTTATTTCGTAACCGAAAACAATGTCACACTTGTACCAGTTTTGTCACTTCTTGTCGACAAATTGTGACATGGCAAAATTTCATTGTTTTGTTATGACGATTCCTGTTATGTATGATGGTCCTTTATATAATAGTTTTGCTTGGCTGCTATATATATATATATTTAGTTATTATATATTTGTAGTTTTAAGCCTAAATTAGTTTCAGGTTCGAGAAACCTACTGTCAAATCGATAATAAAAATAAATTGATTTAACATCAACAGGCAACTTACTGTTTTAAATTGACTTCATTTGCTTCAAGTTTTACTAACTCAAATGTTACTAATTACCTTTTCTCCATGTAGGGCTGATTTTTCCAACGCTATATAATTTTATCGGAGGAATAGTTTTGAATCGTTGACAGTTGTTCCATACAAAAACTGTCAGACGTAAATTTTATTCCACGAATAAAAATTATCTGTCAATTGAAAAATCAGCCCTTAAAAGTATTTCAGTAGCAAAAAGATAATTATTTTTTATGATATTTTTTTGTTTTGTTTTTTGAACCCGAAAGATAAATAGGTAAATATTTATTTCCCTAAATTCCTATTTCTTTTGTAGCTTGCAGTAATCCAACCTTTGCGCGTCTGAACAAATCCGTCTAGTTTTATAAACAACAATTTAACAATCTGGTGCTTGCTGGTGGAGGTATAGCTAATGGATCAGATGTAGTTAAGTTCCGCGCCCTTTCTTTATGTCGCCGATCGCTACCGCTTATGCCTCGCGCCATATTAGAGAGTACTCGTGATATTTCGTAACTTGCATCACGTTCGACACGTGTCTACGTGATGTGTATAACCTTGAGATTTCGCTGGAGAAACTGTGATGGATGGGAACTGCTACATTTTAATACAGTGTTGCTGAGTGAACTATAAAGATCCGCCACACACGACTTGGTTAGAGGATCTTGTGACTGTTTTTCCCCCACTTTCCGTTATCTGATTGAGGTGAAAGGGCTTTGAAGATCCGTGGCGTACCTACCTGTCCACCATTTTGATATTTTTTTCAAAATGGCGGCCACGCATGTGATCAACTTTGAACGTTAATATCTCGGAAACGTGACACTTTACGGGGTTTGGTCCTTTTTTATTTTCCGTTTGTATTGATGTTAGCTGTCGATTTACATATGTAGGTTTCATGCGTGGCCACAATTTTGGAGAAAAACACCGAATTGCCCGACAGTATGCCAAGGCTCCATATAAAAATCCCCTTCCAATATTCCCCCCTTCCCTTTCGATATTCGTTGACTTAATTGAGTGTGTGGTTTATTCGCGATTATTAGGTAGGTACCTATATATATTTCTGATATTGGGGGTTTAGTCACTCACTTGATTTGATTAATATAACTGTATAAAAGTAAATAGTTAGGACACATTATACATAAAGTTACACACAGGACATTACAATGAAAAGACAAAATGTACAATAGACAATTAATATTTCTAAACTGAAGGGAACCAACTTCTACTGAAATTGTTTTGTTACAAAAGAGTTCACAGTCTATTTTTCTGTTAAAAAAACTATGATTAAATTTGACACATGCAGAGACTGTCAACATTTATTTAATTACACTATTAATCCGACTAACATTTTTCCATTTCCCGACATTTCCATCAGTCTTTCTTTTACTCTACATATTTTAGGTACGTCATAATCATATTCGGCCTATAACATTCCCACTGCTGTGACACAGGCCTCCTCTCGGTGAGAGGGCCGTAAACTACCACGCAGGTCCAGCGCGGGTTGTTAGATGTCACATATCTTCGAATTCTTGGTTCTAAGACATGCCGGTTTCCTCACGATGTTTTCCTTCGCCGTTTTGAGAGCAGTGGTGATTTACACAAAGTAAATTAAATAGTATTGTATGTGTATAATTTGTGTACCTATTTTTTTTTTACATTTTTCCTCTCAACCAAAGCACCTGCCATCTAATCTCTTCACCACCCTTGGTTGACTGGTAGAGAATGCCTAAGGCATTAAGTCCGCCTTTGTACCATTTTGTGCGAAAAGTTTAAATAAATAAATAAAGGGCCTGCCTGGGTTCGAACCTTCGACCTACAACTCTTAAGTCGCGGCCTTTATCACTGGTCACCACTGCTCAATAGTCAAAATATAGTCATAGTATTGACATTAAACATACTAGTATTTATAAGTAATTATTAAAAAGTGATTTTCAGTTCAAAAAAGTAGACACTCAAAACATCGAGAAATGAAAAAAAATCTAGGTAAATCGTTCATCACAATTGTTACATTTAGCTAAAAGTTAAATAAAATAAATACTTACTAGCATTATGCACCACAGGAGCAACCTCAGTGGGCCTCTCAGTGGTCTCCCTATCCACACAGCAGGCCCATATCATGCCCCCAGAACAAAGGTCCATGGGTTTGCCTCCCCCTAGGACGCAGGATATGCTCAGCCCGCACGGGTAGCGGGCCCCCCGATAGCGGCACGTTTGGGGGATCACTGGAACAGAGAAAATATAACGTTAAACATTTAACAAAAAATTACGCATGTTTTTCCCTAAGACGTAGGCAGGGAGGGCCCGGGCGGGCGCAATTGTAAACTTCGGGCTGCTACAGAGAAATTGCTGATGCCTTATGTAACTCCGTCAGACCTGATAATCACACCCAGGACCCCAGCTCAGCAGTCGCACATGCGATTATTAAATATCGTGAGGAAACCGGTATGCCTTAGAGTCAAAAACCCGCACTGGGCCCGCGTGATGGATTACGGCCCACTCCCTCTCACAGAGAGGAGGCATGGTCCCAGCTGTGGGAACATTATAGGCTGATTTAAATGCTATTCACCATGCTTCATAAGCATAGAAATCGCTAGTTCTTCATAGAAGAGGAATTTTACTAAAGTTTGACAACAGATATTTATAGAAAATGCTATTAATTTACAAAAGATTATTTGAAGACCAGCAAAAAAAATCCACAATTTACAAACACAGCATACCTGGGATAGTTTCAAGATATCTTAATAGTAACCTGAAGATCTAGTCGCATATCTCATCTCAGCGACAATCAATGTCAAGAACTTGTCAAAAATGTAGGAAAATTAGAGGTATTTTTGACAGATTGAGACTGAGATCTGACTGTGAACGTTTTTAAAATTGTTAGAATTGCCCCCTGAGCTCTCAATGGTTAGACTAATAGCCTTATTGAACCTGCTTTAACAATACTTTTTCGTGTTAACACTAGAAAGACCAAGGCGGTCAATTTGACCGCACGGCGATTTCATTCTTAATTATTTTACAAACTACATTTTATTTTCTTTTCATATTTTATGACTTTTCCTAATTTGCTATTGTAAGGCTAAACCTATATAAAAAAAAAATAGAGTGTATGTCGTATATGAGATTCCTTTACAAATACCTACTAAGACCGCACACCGTCAATGTGACGGCATATAAAGGCAACGATAAGAATAGTAAATAACGATTTCTTCAAACTAATGAAGGTACTTTTGTTTATATTTTTGTTGAATTCTGAGTAAGTTGTTAATGTCCAGCTTGTTTGCATTACACTTAGTAGACATTGGTTTCGTTTAGTGAACAGTCGTAATTTGTTATAAAAATGAGTCGCCGTCTCAATAGTTTTCAAATAGAACAAGAACTGTTGCGATTTCGGGATATACAACCTAGATGTGTCAGGTGATGAAAGTGGTGACAATTTATCAGACAGTGTTTGTGAAACCAGTGATGCAGAATTTCAGCCGGAACATGTCACTTCTTCATCAGAAGACTCCGAAGTAGATTCTCCTGCTACAAGTAACAATATTATTGTAAATTCGCGCAGAGGTCGCGGAGTATCTCGTAGATCCATTAGCGGCGGGCGAACAGCGCGCGGTGGACGTTCAGCTAGGACATCTTCAGTACCGGAAGTCGGTATGTTACATGTAGCAAGTGATGGCACAGAATGGACTTTTATTTCTGCAGACGCTAGTGAAGTAGGACTTCGAAGCCAGCAAAATATACTCAGAGAAATCTCAGGGCCTACTCCATATGCCAAAAGATACATTGAAAATAACAAACCAATTTCTGCGTGGAGACTATTTATTCATGAGTACATTCTACGACGTATAAAAGAATGTCCGTTTTTACAATATATTGCAAACAAACCCGATAAATTTGGTATAGTTTTGGCTGCTTGTGGATGTCGAAAGTAAGTACCTATGTGGAGGATTTCCATATTTAGGAAAAGACGAGAACCGTTCAAACGATATTTCATTACCCGAATATGTGGTTTTGAAACTGGTAAAACCCTATTTCAAAAAGGGCCGAAACGTTACCACTGACAACTTTTTCACGTCTCTAAATTTGGCTAAAAAACTAATGGTCGAAAAGACTAGCATTGTTGGAACAATGCGGCGTGCAAGACGAGAAGTACCGCCGATTTGTAGAGGTATTCATACTACAAGGTATGAAACTTTTATAATGAAAACTGAGACCGATACAACCCTTACTGTCTATCAAGGAAAACCAGGAAAAAATGTTATTATTTTGAGTACTCTGCACCCCAACGTGAGAATAGGTACTGATAAAAAAAAACTACCTGAGACAATTGAATTTTATAATGAAATAAAATTTGGTGTAGACATTATCGATCAAATAGCACGCAAGTACACTGTGAGAGCTGGAAGTCGGAGATGGCCTGTTCACGTTTTTTACAACATACTTGATTCAGCAGCTATAAACTCGTGGATTCTATACCAAAAAGTCACAGGGATAAAAATTTCTCGGCATGATTTTATCCTTCAACTAGTGAGCGATCTACGTGCAGAGTATATGAAAAAGAAAACTACTCAAAGACAAGAAACTAATTCTGAAACAAGTGAACGATGTACTACAAACAATAAGAGGCGGCAATGTCAAGTAAATCATAACAGCTGTAAAAAAAATAAAACGTGTGAAAACTGCACAATCTGTAAAAAAGCTGTTTGTGGAAAATGTATAAAAGATTTAAAAAAAACTATTACTTGCTACAAATGTTACTCAGTTTAAGTGCTAAAATTGTTTATTATTAATAAAAAATAAATTGATATTACTTTTATTTTACTTTAATGCAATATATGACTGAATTTCTAGTACCGTCAAATTGACCGCTGCGGTCTTTGAAGGTATAGTATGATGCCCGACCCTTCTAGTGTTTTCTTCATAGAAGAGGAATTTTACTAAAGTTTGACAACAGATATTTATAGAAAATGCTATTAATTTACAAAAGATTATTTGAAGACCAGCAAAAAAAATCCACAATTTACAAACACAGCATACCTGGGATAGTTTCAAGATATCTTAATAGTAACCTGAAGATCTAGTCGCATATCTCATCTCAGCGACAATCAATGTCAAGAACTTGTCAAAAATGTAGGAAAATTAGAGGTATTTTTGACAGATTGAGACTGAGATCTGACTGTGAACGTTTTTAAAATTGTTAGAATTGCCCCCTGAGCTCTCAATGGTTAGACTAATAGCCTTATTGAACCTGCTTTAACAATACTTTTTCGTGTTAACGTGGTGATGTTGATGACAAATGGACTTTATTGTGACATGAATAATTGAAACGGTTACGTGCGTGCGAATCTGAAGTTAAAGATATTTATTATTGGTGTACAATGCTGTTTCTTGAAGTAACACTTTAAGCTTATTTAAGAGTCTATTTAACATTGATTTGAACATTTATTTTATAAGTACGCAAGCATTATTGCTAACGGACATAATACTTCAAACAGCACGGGTAGTAAACTGATATGCTACTGGAATTCTACTTAAAACTACCAATTGATCTTCAACCACACTCGATTTGTCGTAACAGCAAATCGAATGTGGATACTGACGTTTGCTGTTGTTCTGTTATAGATTATACTAGCTTTTACCCTCGGCTGCGCCCGCGTGGACATTGGAGTGTAAGAACCTATAGGTTTACACTATGGCAGGGACACCGACGCGCAAACTTTAACCATGAATTCAGAACGTCACGAGTCTAGACGCCCAAGCGCAGACATAGTACGTCGGATTAAAAAAAAGCTGTTCCATAGAATTAGACCACGTAGAGATTGCACTTATCTATGAAACAGCTGAAAAATCCTGACATTGGCGCCGATTCCCTTGTTCACCAACTAAACTTAATTAAAGTTCAGTGCATCTTTTTCTTTCTATTTCATTAAGAAAAGGACAGAAGATAGTTGTTAGTTTAGTCCTGTCAAATTAGTCAGCGCCTCACGTAAATTGACGTATTTTAGTAGCCATATTTTTAATCACGTCTAATTTGTCTATGGAGTATCTTAATTTGACAGGACTAAACTAATATTTATCTTCTGTCCTTTTCTTACAAGGGAATCGGCGCCAATGGCGTCGATTCCCTTGTTCACAAACTAAACTTAATTAAAGTTCAGTGCATCTGTTTCTTTCTATTTCATTAAGAAATGGACAGAAGATAAATACTAGTTTAGTCCTGTCAAATTAAGATACTCCATAGGCAAGTTAGACGAGATTAAAAAATTTCCTACTAAAATACGTCAATTTAGGTACGTCAAGCGCTGACCCTGACTAATTTGACAGGACTAAACTAATCCACCGTGCCACCGTGCACCGTGATCTTCTGTCCTTTTCTTAATGAAATAGAAAGAAAAAGATGCAGTGAACTTACATTTAGTTTAGTTTGTGAACAAGGGAATCGGCGCCACAGTCCTGCATATTTCAAAAACGTAAGTAAATTTGAATTACGCACCTTAGCGCATCCCCCTTAACAACTGTTTACTGTCGACTGTCGAGTATACATCATTAGAATCCCACACATACATATGTACAAGTATCGATCGAAACCAAACAATCCATACAATATATTACATAAGCACGACAACAATCACGCAACATGATTTAAACATTCTCAGATCGATACCGGGCGGTTGAACGACCGTCCATTTTCTCTGCGCACGCGCACTTTTACTCTCGTCTTGCGTGACTCAGATCAAAGTTTTGATATCAAGCATTTTCTTTAGTTTTATTGTAGTTATATTTTTATCTTTTGTCAGGAATTTTAAGTGGGTAAGTAGAGTAAAAGTGTTTTTTGAATAAAAATATTTTATGAAACGTGCGATTATTTAGTACCTGCGTAGTTTTAGTACATTTTATTCTATTTTGCAATTTTGTGAGATGAGAAAAAAGAAGAAGAAATAAAGAAAATACATTTATTTGGCACAGACTAAAATACACACAGTGTACCAGATACATACATCAGATAAAAACAAAAAAAAAATAAAGATCAAATTAAAAGTGTAAAGTCCGATGTAAGAAATTAGCAGGAAAGTGTGCCCTCACGGCTGCGCCAAAAAGGCCCAGTTCAGCAATAATACCAGACAACTAGTGCCTGACGCTGGTTTTAATCGTAATCTTAAATAAGATGCAATTTTTTGGGGTAACATTTATCGGGCATAAATAAAGTCTTGATTTGTGTCCGGTCAAAATCTCAGGCACAACTGATATTTTCCTAATGGAAAAACTCTATAACACTGCCCGACCCGTGAATCAAACGCGGGGTCGATACTCAGTAGTCGCTGGTGCAATTCCTGATAGCATCAGTTCTTTCCTGTCTGGCGTGAACACACGCAGACTTTAAAAACTAGGCTTTATCTGGGTCACTGTCATCAAGTCACCTATTGTCCTACGAAAGCTCTTTTTAACTGACTTCAAAAATAGGAGGAGGTAATGAACTAAGCGAGTGTTGTGTGTGGAAATCCGCATGGATGTCTTCTTAACGTGTGGATAGCCATCAAAATGGACTCGGTCCAGAATTCGGCTACTTGTTTGGCGCCATCACCAGCGTCCATCAGGTCCTGTAACGTGCAGTTGGCAGGACACGCAGGACACGATATTAGGTGTCTCATCGTTTGTAGAACAGCACCACATTTACATACACTCCAAGGCGGAGTCGTCTATGAATCTTCACCTGAACAGGTTTTCCTTATATCGGCCAACCTGGGTCCGGAGTCTGTTTAAAGACTTCCAGGTTACCCAAGTTAACTCATGTCCAGGTGGGAGGTTTTCAACGGGTGGAACGAATGATTCGGGTAAGGAAGCACTCTCTCGTATCATTGATGTGTGAGGGGTCTGTTAGACTCTTACAGACTAAAACCTCACTGTCTTTTTCAACTCCTTTTAGCTGGGATGTTGTCCGAGAACAGTTCCTCACGCTCCCGGCTAAGTATTGGGTCGCATGACTTTCATTTGAACCCCAACACCTGTCCTATGAATGCTCTGTCTATCAACGCTTGAGTCGTTGCATCGATGCGGATACCGTCATTAATTATGGTAGTAAGTAATGATTGAACTTTAAGAAAAAGTAATAAGTAGTAATTAAAAAATATGTAAACAACACGATTTGTATCTCTTTACAACCAGTGTGACCTTAGCTAGAAGGTGCTTAAGCCTCAACTTTTTTAAATAGTTGCAATGCTTTTTAGTTATTGTATTTTTTCTTATTTGTTTTTTCTCTCGCTTTAAAATTGCGAACACAAGTGGTTATTTTAATAGTTTTAACTATTAAATATAGTATATAGTAATATGTTACTGCTTGTATGTTCACAACACAAATTTTAATAAAAGTCTAAACGCGAAGACTTATAATTGGCTTTCTGTCGACTATTGTTTCCTTTTTTTTTGTTTGTTTTTTTTAGCTGTAAATCTTCCATGTTGTAATAAATAAATTAATTAATTAATATAAGTTTGAAATCGCCAATCCACCTTGAGCAAGTGGTCAATGCTCATGCCTTCTCTGTATGAGAGACCTGCAGTAAGACAATAATAGGCTAGTATCATTAGTATTAATTAGTAGTCCAATTATAATTAACACTCTATCAAGCTCTCTAGAGATTCTACTGTCGGAATATATTCAAGTTCAAAATCTAATTGTAATATTCTTATTCCGATTTTTTACCATATAAATATCGGGAGCAGAATAGCCTGACAACTGACGATATTTGATACTTAGTAAGTTTTTACAAAACAGCCGGTCTATAATGCTTTAACACGATAATTTTAACCTTGACGGAACGGCAGTAGGGTGTGATTGTGGAGCTATGTCGCAAACCATGCTCCACCCCCTATCCTGCCCTCTGTGTCCCAAAACATGCAGTCAAAGTGACCTCTGCGCTGCCACCGACAACGCCGTGGAAGTGGCAAAGTTTTGGGCTAACAAGATATAAAATTCAGTCGTACCAGCGACACGAAGAAGATAATTTTATAAAAGCCTTAATTAACATCACCCAAATGATAATTTCTCTATATGTTACGTGATTATCTGAACAAATAATCTAAACTCTCTTGTTTAGAACATATTTATATCGTGGTAGTGCACGGAAATTGTGTAGTTAGCATCAAAGTCATGCTTATAATGTGGAATGAGATCACTATCCTTCTAAGTTGTCCTAATATGGCTAGTTGAAAGTCTAACAAACATCAGCCATTTGACTAGAATAGTAGTTAAAGTCCTCTACATTTACAAAAGTCAGATTTAGTCGTAAGTCTTGATATATCTTTTGAAGTTATCTGACGTCATCGCACATTACAGAGAAAAATGGTTATTTCTCAGTAAATAAGCATGGAGGTCAAGAAGAACGAAGCATAGTTAATAATTATATGCTCGACGTTGTTTTGGAATTAGGAGCAGTGGTGGCCCAATGGTTACGGCCGCGACTTATGAGTTGTAGTTCGTAGGTTCGAACTCAGACCAGCGGCTTTAATGTATGTACATTATTTCATCACCACAACTCTCAATATGATGAAGGAAAACATCTTGAGGAAACCAAAAATTGGAAGACATGTGACATCTACCAACCCGCACTGTGCCCGCGTGGTGGATTACGACCGTTTCCCACTCACAGAGAGGAGGCCTGTGTCCCAGCAGCGGGAACACTATAGGCTGATTAAGCTATGCTTAAAATTCTTATGCTTGTTAATTTCGTATTATGCTTGTAAATTTTCATCCTATATAGATATTATATAATGTATTGGTATATTTTGCCGCCCAGATGTGCCTAATCGTGCCGAATCATGACGACCCGAACGAATCTTACATTTCATAGATCTAGAGTCTACAGCAGCCGTATTGTGTAACACATTTACGGCAGATGATTGAGATTAATTGGTTTCGTTTCGATCGCTTTTTGTTTCATTTTACGATTTTCGTATTGCGTAACTCCACTATCATGTAATAGCAATAGCTGTTGGTTTGAAACGCTAAAGAGTGAACGATATGTGCTTAAGAAAATCGTAAAATGAAACAAAAAGCGATCGAAACGAAACCAATTAATCTCAATCATTTGCCGAAAATGTGTTACGCAGTTTGCTTAGCAAGTTTGCAAGTATGTTGGCCACCTCAACGAGCTATTTCCGTTAGCTTTTACTTCTTGTATATTTATAAACACGTGTGAAGACACGACTACTGATTTTCTTTCCTTTCTAGGTGGGACAGGAAATGCTTTATAGAACTGCTTAGCGGGTTTCCGTTTTGGTAATTTTAAAATATAATATCGCACCTGTGATTAGCGGATGTCACCGAATATTTAATTTATTATTATTAATTTAATTTATTATTAAAACTTACACATAGTTCACAAACATACAAGTATTAGCATGCAGTTCTAACCAGTAGAAAACTTAGACTGATTTAACAGCGGGTCCCAAACTAGGCACAGCCTGTATCTTGGTGACCCAAACAGTACACAAAGTTACTAATTGAATCAGTTCTGCTAGCGCAAAGCTTAAAATAAATCCCGCCAGGTTTTAAACTGACGAAAATTATAAACAGATATTTTCATGTTTTTTTTTTATTTTTTTTCTTTTATTAGCCTATACTGTCCTACTGCTGGGCAAAGGCCTCTCCCAAATCCTTCCAGGAGCTCTTTTCCCGCGCCACATCGAACCAGCCCTCGCGGTACGCGTCCAGATCGTCTCGCCATCTCTTTCTGGGTCGGCCTCGGCGGCGCCGTCCATCTTTAGGCACCCATTGTGTGGAGGCTTTTGCCCAGCGGTTATCGTGCATACGGCTGATGTGACCCGCCCAATCTCATTTGAGCCTGGCAGCCTTCTTTCCTAAATCCATTATGCCCGTTTTGGAACGCAGCGTGGTGATTTTCATGTTGCTCTACCCCGAGGAATATAAGCGTGTATTTTCAATAAAAAAAAATAGTTTACAATCTATCCATGTCTTGCAATCAGTTCCATCGTACATGGGGTGAACTTATTGCCAGTAATAAGAAAGCGACAGGGTAGCTCACGAAATTCAAAATTTCTAACATTTTTTTGCAATTCTGTAGTAGGTATTATCAGGTTGTGTTAATGAAAATATGATTCGCGACCGTAATAAATATGTATTTACAGAATTATTATCATTAAAATTATCAATACAATTTCTAAGTTCAAATTAAATTGGACTATAATTTCATATATGACAGTAGAGACCAATTCTAACTTAGAGAGTTGTATTGATGATTCTAATTAAGTATGCATTATAAGCGTACATACAACCAGCGGTGTGATTGCTTAACACACTAACAGTAGCAATGGCTTTCATTTTGACAGTTCAAAAATATTCATTGCGTTATTTACGTTGCTGAGCAGACAAATTTTTCGAACATATGAAGCAATGGATTAGCAATATCCTTCAAAATGATTCAGATTGTGATTGATAGTGTGTTACACAACGGTGCTGACAATGTCCAGCAAATTGCCAAAAAAAAAACGTAAGATTTTAATTTCAAGGTACTTTTGTCTATTAAGCTATATAAGATCAAGGAGTAAATTATAGTATGACGACTGACAAGGGAGAAGAAGCAAACATGTGACATTTGACAAGTACTGGAAGAGGATGATAATCTATCTAGTCAGACAGCTAGCCGATTCGGGTAAAGGCTTCACGGATGGAAGAAGATAATCCTTGAGAAAATTACAATAAAGTAGCGATTTCCGGAGAATGGGTGATGCCATTCCACTGTGGCTCAAATTAGATATAAATTAGGACAGACATCGTGAGGAAACCGAGAGAACCAAAAATTAGAGCACATGTCACATCCACGCGCTGCATGGTCCTTTGTGACCCTAAAGGAGGGTCCGTGGAGCTTCTTGCCCAAACCAAGAGAACCAAAAATTCGAGGACATGGGACAGTCACGCACTGGGCCTGCGTGGTGGACTATTAGCCCGCTTCCATGCATAGAGACGAGGCCTGTGTCCCAGCAATTGGAACGTTACTGGATAATTATCCTTGTATACTATGAGTAAATAAATGATCATCCATCTAACTAGTTTTTTTTTTGTAGGCATCTGAAAATTTATTCTAATACATTATAGTAAAATAATATACTCGTATGTATATATATACGTAGTTGATTACTAGAATCGAGAAAAACGCAGCTAAAGCTGTTGAGCCATTGTTGTAAGATTTTAGTTTTATCGAATGCTTTAATTACAATTTCCAATTTATCAATTACTTCTTGTGATTATAACAGTAATTATAGCTGCCATTGTTGCTAAAGTTACGACTTACGACTAGTTAAAATTTGTGAGCAATTAACCTCGACAGATTAAAAATAACGCACTCTGACGAAAGATAAATCTTAGATAGTAATAATAATTTATTTAATCGAAAATAATATTTTTAATAATAATTATCTTCAAACATTTTAATTAAATCGAAAATATTTATGTTAAAGTCGTGTGACCTACTTATTAATTAGCTATTATTTAATTTATTTATTGTAATTGCTTCATTACTGTTATGTCAAATTCCATAGAGGACGAATGCAATATCGAATAAAATATTTAAAATACTCACTCTTTCCCAATAAATCCATGATGGAGTCATCTTCTTGTGATGACCCATAAGCATTGTGGTACCCGGAACCCTTCCTCCTTCCTAGGGCGCCTAACATTAAAATATCTTTCTCTTGTTCATTCGCAGGCCGTCTTCTATCCGATGGCAAGTCAATATCTTTGTCATCAACTTGTAATGTCAACACGTCATTCTCATTACAAAAAATACTATGAAAACAACTTAAAAATGTAAAAGAAAACAGAAAAGTTCTGAAAATCATTGTATTGTAAACACTAACAGACGTTCTTCTACGCGTTTTGAAATTTTTCTTTTTAATTTTTCCCGCCGATCCATGAAGTCCGTTTTCGATTACACTTTTACACATTTCACTGGTTTATATTACACCTCATTTTTTTGACACTTTTTTTTCACAGTTGCTTTTTGGGTTTTTTTTTATTATTATTATTGTTTTGTTTGTTTGTATTGTTAATTTCGTGAGACGTCTTGACGCGGGAAGTTGGTTATCGGAAGTAAACTGCGATCGCCTCGCGCTTCGTTCCTTTTCACTTTTCGTTAGAGTTCCTCAAGCGTTTTACATTTTCATAAAGATACTTATTGCTCATATTTTAAGATTCTCATTATATTATTGTCATCCATTGACGCTTATCATCTGTAAAGTAATTGTTTTAATTAATACGGTGTCACATTTATTTTAATAAGGAAGTTTTAATTTGATATTTATGTGCGGAACCCATTCGGGTTGTGTTTTTTAAATTTGAATACAAAACAATAGCGGTACGACCGTTGTTTAGCGTGTCTATGGTATGCGTGACGTTTAAATATAAGATCGGTGTGTGTAATAATACTTTATTTCACTTTGTAAATTCAGTGTAAACATGTACCTACCTACTTCCAGTTTCTTATACTAAGTAGTGATAATAACAGCTACAATTTGACAGTTGCACCAATATACGGACTTGTTAATTTAGATAGTTTACGTACTTTTTCTATTTACTGACATAAATAATTGTGACGTCAACAATAATTTTGAAAAGGAAAAAAGTTTTTCAAGCCGTCAATTTTTTTGTAAAATGTCCGCTATCTTGTAAACGGAACAGGTTTTCTTCTAAATGTAGTTCTTAGAGCTTTTAACAGTTATTTCGCAGTAATTGTTCAGTTCTCACGGTAATGTAAGCTGCTATAAAGAGTAACAGGATTGTCCAATTACTCTGTACCTAATAAATTTGTCTGTCATGTAGCAGCTTCGTTTGAGTTTCAGCTTTTCGACTTAAAGACAACTTACTTTGTGAAATACATTTCTGGCAATTTTCTTAATAAATTGGCTGTGAGAGGCTAAGTCCGAGACTGAGGTCCTATTAACATCAATAGCAGTGTTTTATGTAATTTATAGTTTTAATGTGTTTTTTTCTGTAATGCCAATAAATCTATCGCAGGTATGCTGGAAGAGATTTCTTATGAAATAAGCATCACCTCTGTACCTATTTTTCTTTTCTGTTTTTTCTTGTCGGTTATATATGTGTGTACATAAATGGTAAAAAAAAAACAATAAACGCATTTTTCTTTAAGTCAATATTCGGTCAATTTTAATTTTAAGTAGCATTATTGCTATACATGATAAAGTCAAGCCTATAGAAAGTGGATAGTGTAATAGAATAGAATACTTTTATTTAGAGTCCATAGGGCTAGCAACAAAATGAGAGAACAGAGAATAAATAGAAAAAATAATGAGACAGTTAAGTAGCTAAGAACGTTTTTGCATTTATGTCAATTTCTTTACCTACTAGTTTTTAAAATGAATGCTGAGTAATAGGATTATCAGAAAATCCCTGTTAAAATAGCGACATCTTGATCGTACGGCCTTCACAGTATTGCCATATTTAGCACTGGATAATGAGATACAAAAACGGTTTTAATGCGCATTCAAGTATCAAGATTGAGTGGTCACACTTGAACACTCATAAGACGCCGACTTTCGCCGTAGCTTTCCAAAACATGACTTTAAATGGGCGAAAAACGTCGTAAGTAACATCACACCGAATAAATTTAGATTTTATACGCAGTATAATAGTGTCCAAACTCATTTGACCGCTGCCCATCGGTGACAAATCCCTCTGATTGATTTGGAATAATAAATGAGTTGGAAAATTCGACCTTAACTTTGATGTGTCAAGGTACAAACTTGTCTGTTGTGAAGTCAGGACGTAATTTGTACAAATAGACAAGTCTGCTTTCTTTACTAATGACATCTGTTAAGGTTAATTTCGCGGTATTGCATTATCTGTGGCTAATTCGTTTTTGATAGGACTGTGATTCTTACGGAAGTACCCGGGATCTAGGTCAATTATTACAATCAAAGGTACGCATTACAAATTGGGTAATTGAATTTTATTGTTTTCGAACCGTTTCCCAAGAATTTGTTTATGATAAATTTAATTGGGTAAATTGCAGAAAGTTTCCCGCAAGGCGTCATGAATAATCATTAGGCCCTTCTAGTGCCTAAGGCCGTAAATTGCTTAGATTAAAATGAAAGGGGGCGTTTGAATGTATCAAATTGTTTTATAAGAGAGCTGGTTTGGAAAATTATTATAATCTAACCTACAAAATGTTTGGTTAAACCAAGACAGTTAAACGGAACAAAAAAATAATAAAAAAATCCCAGCATTTTTCATCTATAAAAAACCACCGGAAAAACACAACGAACGAAATCGAGAGTGTATCGGAACGTGATTTGACAGCTCATCTTTCCCGCCATTTTCACTTTCGTTTCGAATGGCGCGGACTGCGTGAAATTAGGCGCCATATTGGCATACGATTACCGAACGATTGTACAATGGAGTTCGGAGTAAGGAAATGCATCATCATCTGCCTGCCTTGTCCCAACTATGTTGGGGTCGCCTTCCAGTCTAACCTGATGCAGCTGAATACCAGTATTTTACATGGAGCGACTGCCTGGTAAGACTAATTATTAGACTTTTGGGCTTCAGACGACCTGTAACGACTTAACGTGCTTTCCCAGGCACAGAGGCGTTTCGGTATGTACCTAAAGGTAAAGATGGTCATCCTCCCACGGACCAACCCCGGCAAGCGTAGAGGGCAATATTCTCGTAATTAAAAACGTTCAAAATCTAGTCGCAATCTCATCGCAGCGACAATCAATGTCAAAAACTTGTCAAAAATGTAGGGAAATTGGAGGTATTTTTGACAGATTGAGACTGAGATCAGACTGTGAACGTTCTTAAAATTACGAGACTGATCGATCGACCCGTGCGGCTATTATCACTTACCCACGAGCCCCTGGAGTAAGGAAATGCGTTGATAGGTAATTAATTGATCGCTTTCTGAATACGAAATGTGCGTAAGACGTAAATTAATTTTTTTTCCTTTACATAACGAGGTTCAACCGACTTGGTTTGCATATAAGTATCTATAATTTGCTTATTTTCACGCTTTTACTCGTGCAGAAAGTTTGTATTACGTCTTCATTCGTAGTATTCACTATTCTATTATCAGCAATCAACATTACTTTGTAACAGCACCCTAATTACATAACACACTATCATTTCGAAGGATATTGCTAATCCATTGCTTCATATGTTCGAAAAATGTGTCTGCTCAACAACGTAAATAACGCAATGAATGTTGTTGAACTGTCAAAATGAAACTCATTGCTACTGACAGTGTGTTACGACTTACGCAATTACCCCGCTGGCTTAACTTTGTTGTACCTACACTAATTACATAGGTAGCTATACGTAATTGAATTTAATAAACTTCCTAATTAATGCATTGTATCTACAGTGTAGCGATTAGATTATTACATAAATTAAAACCACGTATTTTACATTACGTATGCTAAACATACACAATTAAAATTATTAATTTGTGTTTATTTGTTAACAATAAAGTTTGTGTTAAATTGTTGATACCATCGCCCCGTGTATGTCTAGTGCCTTATTATCAAGGGTGGTTTATGTCGTGCAAATTTTTACGCTATTTCATTTCAAAAATTATTTTTTAAATTTTTTGTAAAAAAAAAAAAAAGTATTTTGTTATTTTAAAAGCTTGTTATAACCGCTGTACTATTTAATGTGCCTTAACTTACTCGCTATTCTGTATAACATTCGATGATTTAACGTTGTTCAAGATTAGGCATAAGATACACAATACAGATAAAAACATCTGATATACGAGAAAAAAAAAAAATTTCATGAAATGTCATCCTCTAATATATTTTTCTCATTAAAATGAATGGCAATCTGTTGACATTTACTCTTTCTTTCAAAACTGACATCTAATTGATTACTAAATAAATTTTACTTATCAACCGCTGACAACGACTTTTGTTTTTGCTCACATCATTAAAAGCATTGGTGGAGAGCAGTGGTAGCCCAGTGGTAATCGACCCGACTTACGAGTTGTAGGTCGTGAGTTCGAACCCAGGCAGGCACTTTAGTTTGTGTAAATTACTTCATCACCACTGCTCTCAAAACGGTGAAGGAAAACATCGTGAGGAAACCGGCATGTCCTAGAACCACAAATTCGAAGACAGGTGACATCCACCAAGCCGCACTGGGCCCGCGTGGTGGACTATGGCCCACTCCCTCTCACAGAGAGGAGGCCTGTGTCCCAGCAGTGGGAACATTATAGGCTGATTATGTATTAAAAGCATTTGGCACTTTATTTTCTCATACATATTTAAACCAGAATGTAGACCAACCACGACTCAAAAATTAAGGCTAAAACTTTAAGAGCAGAATCCAAACCATGCTTCTGTTGTCACGACGTCTGCAAGTTGTGTGAAACAGAACGTAACACGATTATATTACGTATGATGCGCCTGCGCATCAACGTTTCGTAACTTTGTTTTGTTAAAAAAATAAAACTTTAAGATTTTGCAAATGGATTGTCATGAGGGCGGATGTTGTAGGTACTGTAGCATTGTTGTTTGTTACGACAGAAAGTCTAATAGCCAGGGTTAATAATGTCGTAACTTAGTGTACAAAGACTTGAGAGTAAAGATGGACGCGTGATGAGAATGTTGACGGACAATGATGGATGGTATTCTAACTAATCCTACTAATAGTATAAACGCGAAAGTTTGTGAGGATGGATGGATGGTTGTTACTCTTTCACGCAAAAACTACTACAAGGATTTGGATGAAATTTGGCACACAAATATTTTATTACCAGGATTAACACATAGGATACTTTTTATCCCGATATTCCCACGGAATTGAAACTTATGCGGGTGAAACCGTGGGGCGCTGCTTGTATAATGAAGCTGAAGAGTTTGTTTGTTTGAACGCGTTAATCTCTGAAACTAGCAGTCGGACTTGAAAAATTATTTTTGTATTTGATAGTCCAATTTTTGAGGAAGATTATAGGTGATTTAACATTATGCTTCGACCTTTAAAAACCGAGAAAAAAGATAAAAGAGAACGCTAAACGAAAATGAAGTACCTAATTGCGGGAAATGTAGCAGTTATTTTAGTATATTATTGTGTCTTACGACAACCACGCGAACGAAGTCGCGGGCAGAAGCTAGTCTTTAGATATGAAAAGTTGGAAAGTGTAATGTAATATTTCGCAATTTATAAAGTAATGGAGACGGAAGTTGTAATCTTGATCGAAGGAAGTTGGTAACGAGATAGTTAATGGCACGATCTTGACAAGCTGCTGACGTGCTGAAGATCGGAGGAGCAGATAAGCAAATTATATGATTTAAGAGAAATTCGACCAAAGCGAGACGATTTCCTGCTTGCTGTAATTAAGGAACATCAGTAGAATATAATAGAATACTCTTTATTATGTAGACCATATAAATTACAGACATAAATATATTTTTTTTACAAAGGAACAATGAACGCTGTGCAATAGTCTCTACACAAATGGGTTCCGCCGAGGCTGGCCCAGAAAGACGTGGCGAGATGGGAGGGCTGGTATGAGGTGTCGCGGAAAAAGAGTTCCTCGAAGGACATAAGGGAGGGAAAGACATACGGAAAGCCTCTGCCCAGGGGGGCAGCAAAAGCTAAGTAAAAAAAAGTAAAATGAGACACTAACATTAATAATATAATTTCGCCTAAAGATTTTAGATTAGATTCCTCTCAAAGAGAGGAGCAGAGTCCCAGCAGTGAAAACTTTATAGGCTGATTGGGTATGTGATCAGAAGACGGAAGATGGAACATATGAATCTGGACAGGACACAAGACGAGGAATTGTAATGATGTCAGGAGGTATTGACTGAATGGTGGACAAGAATGATCAAGCGAAGCGTTTGCACATGGTGCATGGCCGCAAGATAAGGCTGAAGATATTGCTAACTGGCACAGGGGGTCTACTACGAAGTGCAAAGTGCGAATGATCGGATCGGACCGACACATGGCCGAACCGAATATTATTAAAAAATGCGAAAAATGTTCGGATTGGCTCAGTTGAGTCGGGACCATAGTCAATATTCGAAAGAGTGTAGGAGTGTAGAATCGGGACTGACCGAACCAAATAGTAAGTTCGTAGCAGGAAACGGCCGAACATTCGGCCGATACCACTTCGGAGTGTACCCCTGGACCGAGACGAATGGCACAACACAACCTTGAGATGCTAAATTAAGAGCTGTTCATATTAATGATGATGATGATAATTTACGAGGTTTTGTGTATGGGAGAGCAGGAAAAGACCAAAGGCACGATGAATGGATTGTGTGAAGGTTTATACTAGATGTACGGTAAGTAAAGAACTGCTGCGCTGACTGGTAAAAGTGGGAAAAACAGAAAAGAAATTGGCTGGGGGCAGGAGAATGTTAAGGATTCTCGTTTAAGTCTTTTCTTTAGCAGAATTGCATGTGCAGTCAACCGCACAGCAGTGGTAATACTTGCACTACGAAAATCGCCCTTACTGCTACGACCTAAAGACGGTCGACTGTTCCTATAATTTGTATATATCTTTTACTATTTTAGTGCTTTTATATCTTCATTGGCATTTGTAGGCTACAGCAAGTTATGAATTGTAAGCAAAAGCATGAGGATAATGATGACGTACATTTATTATAGCCAGGAATTTGAGAACATTCTCAAGTTATGGAACAACAAACTGTATGTCATACTAAACAAAGTTCAAATTCCATTGACGAGCTGGAGAAAACAAATGACCAGTGGTCTACTTTGGTCCTGGATCGAAAGAGCTGGAAGTTATGGGGAGAGGCCTTTGCCCAGCAGTGGGACGATGCAGTAACATTATTTTGATGTTGTAGGCTCTTGTACAGACGCCAGCAGGTCAAGCTACCCGAAACTGTCAAATTTTCCCAATCAATCTTGAACCTTAATGCTTTATCGATAAAGTTGATAATCTATTAAAGAAATTTGACAGATTGTAGTAGCTTGATGTGCTGGCGTCTGTACCTAACATGGGAATGTATGGAAGATCGACTTAAGAGTCCAAGAGTTTATTATAATTGGACTGGAATCAACACTAGGTAATAAAAGTAGGACACGAGACTGCAACATAGTTGGGAAAAGGAAAGCGGACTAGATGACAGCTATTCAGGAGATCAAGTGCGAAATTGTATCTATTAGTTTAAAGTCGCTGAACTTGATCAAAGTGAAGGTTTAGAGAACCTACTGACCGATAAGTCTAGATACGGGTGCATTAACGAGTATGTGTGAATGATGAGGTTAGAAACGTGAGTACAATTAAATTGTCTATGGTTGAACATAAATTCATGACAACTTTGCTAATTTTTTTTGCTAAAATAAAAAAAATATTTGAAAAACTGTAACCAGTGTTTTGTGTTAAAAATCTTTACAAGTTTTTTCATAGTTAATTGTGATTTCATAGATTTCGTTTTGTTTTTAATGTTATTGCTAAATTCATTGTAAAAAAATAGTTTCATAAGTAAAGGTAATAAATTAACATAATATTCTCATTTGCATTAGCTACTCGTATTATCACACATACCTAACTAAATAAAAGTCACGCACACTTAAATAATTATATTAAAAAAATGACTTACCATATAATAACAATAGATTTAATTAATTTACGTAATACAAAACAAACCTATTCCGCGCATCAATCACAAAGATTTGAATTTCGAATGCAGCTTCATTCTTTAAAAAGTTTACTGCAGCGATATTCTGCAAAGAGTTTTGAATATTTTTTGTAACCATGGAGGTTTTATTATAATGATAATAAAGTTTTAGTTTGAGTATTATTTTTGCACGTGCTTTAGTTTTTAGCCACTCCGCGACACTGTTAGTTCTCACGACAAGGCAACGGACGCACCCGCGTGGGGTGTTAAACATTCTACTTTCATTCGTATCACAGCAATTTGTATGTAAATTATATTTCTTTTTAACTTTATTTATAGGCTAATGTCATATTTACGGCGTAATTATGACGAATGAATTATTTTAAGTTATGTAATGCGTTATTCAAGGGGTATTTTTGATGATTCATCGATGGAAAAAAAACAAGAGTATTTAATTATTATACTTGTCTTTGTTTAAAAAAAAAGTAGCTGACTGACATGAGTTTTACCTACGAACAAATTATTTATTTATTTATTTATTTAATCTTCTCGCACAAAAAGGTACAAAGGCGGACTTAATGCCTTAGGCATTCTCTACCAGTCAACCAAGGGTGGTGCAGAGATTGGATGGCAGGTGCTTTGGTTGAGAGGGACAATGATAAAAAAAAAAAACTCTTAAAACTAGGTAAACAAATACATAGATAGGTTATATACACATACATACCATTACTATAATATATACTATAATATATATATATATATATATACAAAATCAAGGGAGAGAGGTGTTGAGATGACTCTACGCTATTTGTTTTGAAAATAACTCTGCAATTTCCGCTTAAATGCAAACCGACTGGTTGCCGTCCTGATATCAAGAGGAAGCGCATTCCAAAGAAGAATGGACTGAATATGAAAAGAAGAATGAACAAAGTCAGACGTATGAGAAGGACAGAGTAAGAGAAGATTGTTAGAAGAACGCAGATTCTTAGCGTGTGAAGAACATAGATATTGGAAGTGAGTTACGAGATAAGAAGGAGGAGTGGGAGAGTTGAGAAGGGAGAAAAGCGTGGTCAAAGCGCGCAAACTTCTTCTTTGGCGAATGGACATCCATTTGAGCTCAGACCTATAGCTGGACACGTGGTCATATTTTCTGAGGTTGAATATGAAAATTATCTATTAATTGTGCGTATATTTATTCAAATTGGTATAGTAGAGTATGAATCATAATAAATATGCGTGAAAGTTTCAAAACTTACGTACGTACCTACCTACCTGAAGTGGCAACAGATGAGTTTTCCTTATAACATTATTGTAATAATTGTAACAACCGTGTTGGTACAAAAATATGATTAAAATAACAAAGCATTCCTTTGCCTGCCAATCTACAAGGTAGAGAAAACAATCCTACTATCATACTTATTTATTTATTTTATTATTTATCTGCAACATAGTAAAATACATAGGGATATGACATAAATACAATTTGAGTACAAAAGGTATTATAAACGCAAAACTTTGTGAAGATGCTTGGATGTTTGTTACTCTTTCACGCAAAAACTACTAAACGGATTTTGATGAAACTTTACAGTAATATAGCGTATACATCAGAACAAAACATAGGATACTTTTTTATCCCGATATTCCCACGGGATTGACACTTATGTGGGTGAAACTGCGGTGCGCTGCTAGTATCAGAAGAAATTAAACTACTCATCTAATGGCGTTCCCAGTCTGCATCCAAATACAATCAAATAACTATATTAGGTGGTATGATATATTAGGTGTCCAATAGTTAATTCACTATAGCTGGATAAATCTTTTTTATACTAGTCTACGCTGTCCCACTCCTAGGAAAAAGCCTCCCTTCCTTCACTCCTTCCATCTTTCGCAAGCCGGCGCGTCCTCCTTCTAGGTTTGACGGAACCTATCCAGCTCGTCTCGCCATCTCCTACATGGTCTACCGCGACCCCGTCTCACCGTCTCAGGACAGCAGTTCTGTGTTATTTGGGCCCATAGTTTGTCCGGCATGCGGCAGACATGATATCGTTATTATTTAGTTCAATTTTAATTCGATGTTAAGATTTATTTGATAATTTCACAATATGTCGTTTTTTCATTTATTGTCGTACTAGCTGCGCCCCGCGGTTTCCCCCGCATAAGTTTTGATCCCGTGGGAATATCCTATGTGTTAATCCTGGCTATAAACTATATGTGTGCCAAATTTCATCCAAATCCGTTCACTAGTTTTGGCGTGAAATAGTAACAAACATCCATCCAGCCATAAAAACTTTCGTGTTTATAATATTAAGTAGGATAGTAGGCTAGTATAGGAGGATTATTGTTTCTAAATTGTACATGCTAATAAGAAACTTACTTAAAACTCAAAATATAAAATGACATAACTCTACCACATTAAAATAAATAAAATAAAAAAAATGTTGCCAACATCACCGCGAGAGAGAGAGGTGCCGCTGGAGTCGAAAGTGGCAACTCGTTTTACTTTTTGATTTTTACACTTAGCTTGCCGTGACATGGTCTTGAATAACAAGATACTGTGAACTAGGTCGTTATTAGCATGCGATCAGGACTGACTGATGAGAAGGAGGACGGATTAGATAAAGATTATTATTATTTCCTGTGTTTTATCTACGAGTTGACTACGATATATACAAAACTAGATTTCGCTCTAAGTGTTATAGTACTTTTCCATTAGGAATGCCCCAGTAGCAGTCCGAAGGCCTGTTCTCGACAACACGTTCAAAATCAAGTCGCAATGTCATCTCAGCGACAATCAATGTCAAAAACTTGTCAAAAATGTAGGGAATTAGAGGTATTTTTGACAGATTGAGACTGAGATCAGACTGTGAACGTTCTTAAAATTACGAGAATCACCCCTCAGGAGTTTCGTTTTGTAACTGTTGATGCAATAGACACACTCTCTTTAATTTGGTACTAGAACATCAGTCCTGGCGAAATGTGGGTGTACCTACTAAATACTTTTGCCAAACTCTTCGCGGTATACATTCATGATATGCGTAGATATAGCACTGGTGGGTTGCAGCTGAAAATCAGCGTCAGGTGGTACACCTTGTGTTGTCATCTGACATTATTCTGAGCTGAGGCCCTTTTGGCATTATAAGCATTGTTTTTTATAGATTTAATGTGTATTTTTTTTGCTATAATACCAATAAACGCATTTTTCTTTCTATCTTTCTTTCTGTGATATTATGTTGTTTTGTTCACATATAGCTTAGCATAATCTGCCTATAACGTTCCCACTGCTAGGATACAGGCCTCTCTTCAAGAGGGAGTGGGCTGTAATCTACCATGCATGCCCAGTGCAGGTTGGTAGATGTCACATGTCTTCGAATGTTTGAAGGATGCCTGTGTCCCAGCAGTGGGAACATTATAGGCTGATTATGTAACGAAATAAGCAAACGAATGCATTGGAATTTCAGTAACCCAAACTTTTTAAGAAAAACGTTGCTCTTTTTTGCTTGCCCACTTTTTGTATCAAACTTTTTTTTTAAAAAACAGCTGTTAACCATAACCAAAACAAAACCAGCGACCAGCCTGCTTTCTCCGCAACCTTCACATTGGTTACCTAACTCAGTAACTGTTATTTATAACGTTATATAACGATATTATCTCGTTTCTTCAAATTATAGCCTTGCGTAGACATTTCGATGGTCAAATTATGAATTCGCGATTTGATTTTAGTAGTAGTAATCTTGTATTGTGAGAAGATTGAGATTGATGTTATGCGAAATGAATAGATGATAGAAACTTTTAACTTTTTAATACTGTTTTATGGTTGCGTAGCTCCCTCTCACTGAGAGGAAGCTTGAATCTTAGCAATGGGAACAGGCTGTATTAGGCTGCTTATGTGGATCAGCCCATAATGTTCCCACTGCTGGGACACAGGCCTCCTCTCAGTGAGAGGGAGAGGACTGTAATCTACAACGCGAGCCCAGCTTATGTGGATGCGTAGGACATCATATGGCGTAAGACAGGAGTAGGTGGCTTAATAAATTGCTCGTAAATTGATCGAACTGTAAGTCTAGCAGCGCTTGCTGTAGTCTATCGATGAACTGTAGTGTTATTCTGTAAAAATCTCACCGTGAATACTAAGATGAAGTGAGCTATCAATAGTGTTAATCCAAGCAACAGTTAGAATGACCACTTTACGGTGAGATTTTTAAGGAATAGCCCGGCTGGTGTCAATTATTTTACACCAACGAGAATCCTATAAATTCTAGAGCGGTCAGATGGCCAGAGTATATCAAAAGAAAGAAAGAAAAGAAAGAAAAAGAAAGAAAGAAAATACGTTTCAATAACGTATCGTACGTTTCGTTTCGTTTCGTATCAATATTGAATGCAGATGGCTGCAGGTAAGTGTAGGTAGGGGAAGAGGTTTTCTGAAGACCAAAGACAGAAACAAACACATACATTTATAAACTCATGCCTTTTTCCCATGAGGGTAGGCAGAAACTACAAAACACCACCCGCTACGGTCCTAACATACTCCTTTTGTCTCATTTACGTTCATACATTAGAAGGCCAATTCTCGTAATTTAAAACGTTCAAAATCTAGTCGCAGTTGCATCTCGGCGACAAACAAATGTCAATAACTTGTCAAAATGTAGGGAAAATAGAGGTACATATTTTTGACAGATTGAGACTGAGATCAGACTGTGAACGTTCTTAAAATTACGAGAATTGCCCCTCAGGTCTAACGGTCGCAAGCGCAATGGCCTGGGTTCGCTCGATTCCCAGCTCGGCCAAGTGATATTGTTTTTTTTTTTTCATCAGGAATTTCAGAAACAGACAGCGCCCTAATCGCGTAGAACACTATCAATCTCAATCTGAATCATTTTGAAGGATATTGCCCCCTTGGTCATAGACGCACGCCAGTAGCAAGCATTACGCACCTGACCTTTCTGAAGAACATCACTAATAAGGACACTATAAGATGCTGTGAGATGCTGGCTTTAAATGGTGTGACTTCTGAGATAGCTCATAGTAATGTATGGAAAAATATGAAGGAGACATGTTGCGCCCGACTCTTAATAAATAAGTCAAGGGGGCAGAGGAAAACGTTGATATGGATAATAGACAGCATTACCATTTACCCTATGACTAAAAATCTTCTGAAGACAAAAGTTACTGATTGGCTTATATCCTTGTCTTATGTAGAAACTGAGCAACTTATGGTGTCATAGACACGGTAAACACACCCTCACACACACATACACACTTCACCCCACCTCCACAGTACATTTATCCTACTAATCATATCCTCCTATAACTGCGAAAATTTGTATGAATGGATGGATGGATGGATGTTTGTTACTCTTTCACGCAAAAACTACTGAACGGATTAGGATGAAATTTGGCACACAGATAGTATTCTTTATATATAGTAGATAGATAAATGCGAAAGTTTGTATGGATGGATGTTTGTTACTCTTTCACGCAAAAACTACTGAACGGATTAGGATGAAATTTGGCACACAGATGGTTTATAACCAGGATTAACATATAGGATACTTTTTATCCCGATATTCGCACGGGATCGAAACTTATGCGGATGAAACCGCGGGGCGGAGCTAGTACATAGTAACCTCCACAAAGAGTATATTCACTTTTTCATTCCTTTTTTTTATTTTTTTGTAGTTAATAATTATTTGAAGAACTTCAAATAATTATTCTTAGAACTTCTTTTTTTGGAAGTCTGGAACAATGCCTTTGCATATATTTTGAGTTGGGCATTGATAGCTGTGCCACAGTATTTTACTTTTGTGGCTATCTTTGTTTGCTAATTTCATTTTTATTTGTTTATTTATTTACCATTTATGTACACACGTATATAAACAGACAAGAAAAACAGAACAGAAAAAATAGGTACAGAGGTGATGCTTATTTCACAAGAAATCTCTTCCAGCATACCCGAGACAGGACAATAGATACAGAGATGTAGACAGCGTGTGAAATTGTAAAGGAGACAAAAAATAATACATCGTCTTAAGAACTATACAAAATTTGCGAGAATATATTCATTTGTAAATTGTAAACTTAAGTTGTTCCAAATAACCTTTATTTTATTTATTATTATTTTATTTAACAACAACTGCCTCATTGGTGCAGTCGTCGCAAGCGCTAGTGCTGAGCATGAGGGGTTCGATTCTTGGGACGGGCAAAGTGTTATTGGGTTTATCCATCTGGAATGTTGTCAGTAGCAGCACGGAGTCTGGATTTGTACCTGGTTGATGGCAATAGGCTCGCCCCCTATTACATGGGACTTAAACAAAACTGACAAAATATGGGTGTAGGTACTATAAGTACACCTCTGCCTACCCTTTTGGAGATTACATGCGTGATGTTATGTTAGATGTATGTATTTAATAACAATTAGAATTTTCTCTTTTATAAACCATACTTAAAGTTAAAACTTTATACAACCATTACTTTTGAAGTCGATCACACTTAAACTATAATTTCACACAAAATTGATCGTATAAAAGCAATAAATGGAAGAAAAATTATGATTACAGATAATAACATTACTTAGTATTACAGCAACGAGTTACGTAACGCGAAGGTTGCAGAGAAAGCAAACCCCGCTTTGTCTTGGCTTTGGCAGGTAAGGCTGTGTGCACAGGAGAGGCTGAGGTGGAACTTAGTACATAAAGATATTGTTACGAGCTTCGGGGTTCGTGGCAATTAAAACTGTCGATATAAATTACCAAAAATTATACTTTAATTAAACAACACTAATAACAACTCAAACACACTAATTATAAAACACAATTGCACTTAAGTCGCAATTGAAGATCGCTTTCGATGTATTAGAAAATTCTAGCATCGAAAGTTCTAGAAGCATCTTGACTCTATTAGTTCTGCTACTCGATACTAGATGGCGCTAGTGGTAACTAATGTCACCATTAATTGCGGTGCGCAACAATATTAAGGTAAAGATGAAGTAAGTAAGTTTTAAATTACTAACGATTAGTCGACTTTGCACGTGATCAGCACCGTAATTGCGTAACACACTCTCAGCCACAACCTGAATAATTTTGAAGCATATTGCTAATCCATTGCTTCTTATCTTCGAAAACTTTGTCTGCTCAACAACGTATATAACGCAATGAATGTTGTTGAATTGTCAAAATGATACCCATTGCTAGTATTAATGTGTTACCCAATTACCCCGCTAAGGCTTGGCTTATTTTTTGGCCAATGAATCAGCATTGCTAATTGCCATACGACGTGGCAATGCTGCCTGCAAATAGCTTTTGGGCACTTTTCCTGTTGACAGCGATGCGATGCGATTCTTTCCTCTCTCTTTTTTGTATACTTGTACATACTGTTATTATTTTTACGTCTCTTGACATTTGTCGAAATGAGGCACCAACCGACGATCATCCCTGTTCGCACTATGCAAGTGCACTCAACGACAACCCCCGATTTGGAAACAGAGATATTGGAATATATGTTTGGATGGCTAAAGTAATTGGTTATCTAGAACTATGGAAGGACTATGGCTCTTGCCTGACCAATGTTTTATATAAATTACACAGATAAAATGGCAGGGGGTGAAAATATCTTAATAAGTAAAAATCTTTAATTAAACCCTCGCCTCATTCTGCCCGCGTCCTTATAGTAACAAACGGTTGAAGCCGGATGTCGCTTTCACCGCTAACCTATGCCATAACGTTACAAAACACACCGCCTGCCAAAACGTGAGCGCCTGGTAACCGCTAGCATAATCGAGTTATTTAATTATTTGTTAACGAGGAAATATCGGCGAGTGCTTACTTTGTAAAGTGGTATAGCATAACATAGAGCTTGTATTTCCTGAAGGGGATATGAGACACGTGAATGCACATATTTGGCCAGTTAGAAGCCCTAGAAGCCCCATATACGGCCCCCAAAGTAGATAAGTCACCAGTGCATATAATGATCATAGCTGCGTCCGTAAGTAAAACAAAAGAGGATCCTTTTTAAGTAGACTAATAATATGCGCGCATGCAACGGTAATGGTATGCGCTGCAAGCAGGAATAGTCCTTACTGTGGTCAGATGTGGATTTTGGCGATAGCCTCTATTAACATCCTTGCTGAAGTACTTTGAATACACGAGGCCTATGTATTTTTCAATGATTTTGCTCTGGAAACGTATGCTTGAATATAGAAAGAATGAAAGAAAAAGTATTTATTGCGACTCGTACAGGAAGATTAATACGTATATCATTATTACTCGTAGCTAGCAAGAACACAGGCTGTTACAAAAAAAATATATTTATGCGACTTGGCCTGGGGGTCTACAATGCAGTGCAAAGTGCGAATGATCGGATCGGACCCACACATGGCCAAACCGAATATTATTGAAAAATGCGAAAAAAGTTCGGATCGGCTCAGTTGGGTCGGGACCATAGTCAATATTCGAAAGAGTGTAGGAGTGTAGGATCGGGACCGACCGAACCAAATAGTAACTTCGTAGCAGGAAACGGCCGAACATTCGGCCAATACCACTTCGGAGTAGACCCCCTGGTCTGGAGACGGAAACCAGAACCCCTCACTCAATAGTTACGCTTGCAACTACTAACCCCAAGAGGCAGTACAGTAATTGGCTTGTTACTCGATTCGCACGAATTTACTCGACCGAAACGGGCGAATCGCAACTTTTAAAAATATTTTCCTTTTTGTAGTTAATTTATTTGTGGGTGAATCGACAACTCCAAACTTATGTATTAGGCAATTGGCACGTCATTTTGAATTCTATGGAATGAGGTTAAGAAAAAAGTAGGTACACATTTTTTTTTTTACTCTCTTCACCCCTTTGTGCTAGTAACCTTTTTCACAAACAAACACGCTGGACTCACTTCATACTATCGATGGCAAAATGAAGACATTTGATTTTCGCCATTTTGGCGCTGACAGCAACGTGAGCGTCCGTGGAACTAATATTTTGAGGTATTCCTCGTAGCGCTCCCGTTTTGAAACGCTCCTTGATAGCGAGTATTTGATTTATTGAAATGCGCATACTTTTATGATAAAAAAGTTCTAAATATCTCGTATTAAACACAAAATGCACAAAAAAGTCTTATTCCACGATTTAGACCTAAATCATCAGAGACGTACCAAATCAAAACAACGGCCTTTTGTCAATTTTAATTCGAAGCGAAACATAAAAGAAGCGGTCAGTGAAAATCAAAGAGCAATGATGAATTACATGAACGAGCAAATCAACAAACAGCTCCACTATTGTTTGTTTTTAAAGATTCGAGTTTCGGTGGAGTACTCTTACCTGACCTAACCTAAGAGAAACTTGGTTGAGTCGGACTCAAAACAGGTTCCTGTTTTACCAAACTTTTGGTTTTTTATTATTTTGGCACCGTTATTCGAGACGGTTAGTCATTACGTCACGTAAGTAGACAGCCGAAAATCTAACGCTAAATAATTCATTGCTAGAACCCGTAAAATGCGAGGACTAGAGGACAGGTCGATAAGACGATCTTGGAGGAGGATTTCCAGCACAGGAGGTCTTTTGGCTGAATGATGATAACCATGGTGATGATGAATGGTATAATATAAAAACGTATCTTGAAATTTGAAAGTTTTTTGCATTCGTGAACGCAAATAAACTAAAGGCGTTCAGGTTATCCGACTACTAGCGACGACTGGGGTAGAAGTGTTCTTGCGTGGAGACTGCGAATCGATAAACGTAGGACACCCTCAGGTTAGGTGGAGCGACGATCTTCGCAAGGTGGCTGGTAGCAGCTGGATGAGAGATGCCGAGAATCGAGCTAAATGGAGAGGCCTATATCCAGCAGTGGACTGCTGTAGGTTGATGACACCAATTGCATGCTTCATGTTGCAGGAAACTTCATTTTCCGACGAGTGCCAAGAGGGAGACATAGATACATAAGCACATATTCCCACTGCTTGGACACGGGGCTCCTCTCTTCGAGAGGGAGTGGGCCCTAATCTACGGGCCCAGTGCGGGTTGTTAGATGTCACATGTCTTCGATTTTTTGGTTCTAGGACTTGCCGATTGCCTCACGATGGTTTCTTCACCGTTTGAGAGCATTGGTGATGAAATAATTTACACAAAGTAAAGCGCCTGTCTGGGTTCGAACTTATGACTTACAACTCGTAAGTCGCGGCCGTTACCACTAGGCCGTCACTGCTCTGACATAGATATTGTTGATCAATCTTGCATGTGTTACCGATAACATTGAATTAACTATGGGCTTAGATAAGATAAAAAAGGTGGCAAGCGGTGCAACGCTATGATGGTGTTGTCAATGTATCTTCCACCATTTTTTTTTTAATGATATAAACTAGTGCTTGACTGCGATCCCGCCTGATGGGAAGCAGTGATGCAAACGTTGATGGTAAAGCGCACTAATTTATTTTAAAAAAATCATCATAATCCGTCTGTATATCGAAACATAACACCAATGTGTATATAAATTATTTCAAGTTAAACATATATAAACTTTATTTTAATGTCAATTAAGTTGATTTCAGAGTGACTAGCACTATTGAAAAAGTTATAAAAATGTTTGAAGTTGTAGCGTAAACTGAACTTTATTGTGTAGGAATTAAAGTTATTTTTCTATAAACTCATATTTCTTTACATTTTTGGCGAATATGTCGCGATTCAAATTTAATTATACCGTTAGATCATAACTAAACTCTCATTTTTTTATTTCCTAGACTAAAATGACAGCTGCTGCGATCGACCTTTTTTTGTCAACTTGACTTTTTTGTCAAAATCAGAGTTGAGTAGACGTTTTATATCCTATTCTTATTATATCCTACTTCCTATCCTACATTATATTATAAACGTGAAAGTTTGTATGGATGGATGGATGGATGTTTGTTACTCTTTCACGCAAAAACTACTGAACGGATTTGGATGAAATTTGGCACACAGATGGTTTATAACCAGGATTAACCTACAAGATACTTTTTATCTCGATATTCCCACGGGATCGAAACTTATGCTACGGGATGCACGTATAAACTTACGCTTACGGGATGAAACCGCGGAGTGCAGCTAGTTATTAATATTATAAACGAGAAAGTTTGTGTGGATGGATAGATAGATCTTTCACGAAAAAACTACTGAACGGATTTGGATGAAATTTGGCAGACAGATAGTTTATAACCTGGATTAACACATAGGAACTTTTCATCCCAGTAGTACGTTCCCGTGGGATAATTTCGGACCTCCACGCGTACGAAGCCGCTGGCAAAAGCTAGTGTTGGAAGAATTCCTTACTGGATCTGGCAAACCATACCATGAACGAAATAAAAGGTCGTTGAGTACAAATGTACAAAGTACATAGTTTCGAAAAGCCTTAACACTATCTCAACACGAGACAAAGGGATAGGATCAAGAGAATATATGTATAACAGCGTTCTCCTGCGTTTCTGCTTTGACAATATGATCTACCTACGATCACCAATTTATCTACCATGAATTGTAAATATGGGAATATCTCCACCAACGCGAGCCCACTCTCTCTTGAAGAGAGGAGGCCTGTGTCCCAGCAGTGGGAATGTTATATGCTGCTATGCTATTTATGGTCCACCAAATGTTGCAGTTATTGTAATACCATTCCCATGTTCAACTGTTGATAGTTCCTGCTATCATTGCATTTGTAGCAACACCGTTAGTATTTATATCTTTGTCATCAAGTCACGATTCGCTTACTGACTGACTCATCACCTCCCAGCCCAAACCCTTGGACCTAGAAAGCTGTAATTTTGCATAGAGGTTCCTCTTATTATGTAGACTAGTAATAAGATTAGATTTTAGAAATGCCTACAGGATAGGAAACAGATGGCTGACCTTCATTTTACGTTTAATATCATTGGGATATTAGTTTTTAAGCGTAGAGTTCGAGTTGGAAACATCACGTTGCGCTCCATAACTCAAGTAGCACATGTTGGAGAAAAAACAGCCAGGCTGAAATGAAAGTGGGCTGGACACGTCTCATGAATGCAACCCCGAGAGATGGGCAAAGATCGTCACTCACTGGACGCCTGAGGGAGGACATCGCCGTCGAGGTAGACCACGGCGAAGGTGGTGTGACGATCTGGTAACGTTTGCAGGGCCAACATGGCCAGAGATCACACAAGACAGGGAGGTTTGCAAGGAAAAAGGGGAGGCCTTTGCCCAGCAGAGGGACACAATGTAGGCTAACAAAAAAAAAACATTAGGATCGACGTAGTCGTTGGCAAAGAGATAGTTATTTAATAAGTGTTGAATAAAATACTTACGCCCCAACTCATCGAAGAACTTCGGCTTTTGACCCCCAGCTTCGAACTTCACTTCGTCTTCATCATAACTCTCAGTCACCGGTCGGTCAATTTGTGTCACTTTGTCATTCACTTTTCTCAAACTCACTTCACTATTGATAAAATTGTCAAACTGCGACTTTGGCAATGCCGACTTGAATTTCAAGTTCTTCAAATTACCGTTATCGTCCATTATAGTTAAATCTTCGTAGTTATTGACCACATCATTTGTTTTTCCAACACTTTTAATGATATCCGCATTGAACTTTTTTTCACTCAAAAGTTTCGTTACGACCACATCAGTCTTTTTGTTCAAAAAGTTTTTAGAATCAAACAAGTTTTTATTAACTACATCTAGATCTATATCACAGATTGCGTTACAAAATAAATACATGAAAACTATCACTTTGGTTGGGATAAACATTTTTTTTATTTTGACAACACTATTTTCAAAATTTTGACAGCACTTTGAATTTAAACGATCGATGTTCTTTTATTGGTTCGTTATTAAAACCGAAAGTATTATTGATCTGCGTTCGCTCCGGCCAGAGGGGAGCGAATGACGATGATTTTGGACACGACAAGTTTTGGTGAAATGTTTACGTAACCATTTAGTAATAGGTAGGTAAATAAAACTGCTCACTGTGGTCACGTGGTCAGTGCATTCGAAACGGTTATTGTTATGTTTCGGAACGAAGTGGGACATCCAATTTGTGTGTTACATGTCTTTTAAGTTTTTCTTTTTCCTTGACGCTTAAATCCGGGTAATACACGGATGTTATGTAATAAGTAGTTGTTCCGGCTTCGACTGTGTGTAAAGTTTTTAATTTTCTTTGAAAACGTAGTCCATGTCCTTGTATTTAATATTTTTTGTGAGTGTCGCTTTTTTCCGGATGGGAAATCATCAAATGACCCCTCCCGCTCTGGGTGGAGCGGAAGGGAGTGTCAGACTCTTACTGACTAAAACCCACCCATGTTCCTTCCTCTGCCCTTTATGTTCTGGGGTAGCGGTAACCCTTTCGGACAATCCCGCTGATGTGAGTGTCGCTTTCGTTGTTTTATTTACTAGCTTCTGCCCACGACTTCCGCCGCGTGAAATTTCTTGCTCCCCCGAGCCACCCCTTCGCATCTGATTGCCAGCCCGCGCTAGGACTTCATTTTTGCTTAGCATTATTTCTGACTTTTTTCTTTTTCTCGACTGCTTAGGGCCCTAGCGTGATGTTATAGGCAATCCTCAAAAGTTGGGTTATCAAATCCAAAAAGATTTTTTCAAATCCGACTGATAGTTCCAGAGAATAGCGCGCTCAAACAAACAAACTCTTTAACTTTATTATTAGTATCGATTTATTAAGTACTAGCTGCGCCCCGCGGTTTCACCCGCATACGTTTCGATCCCGTGGGAATATCGGGGTAAAAAGTATCATATGTGTTAATCCTAGCTATAAACTATCTGTGTGCCAAATTTCATCAAAATCCGTTCCGTAGTTTTGGCGTGAAAGAGTAACAAACATCCATCCATCCATCCATCCATCCATCCATCCATACATACAAACTTTCGCGTTTATAATATTAGTAGGATTAACATTATTAACGCTAACTCGAAAACATCGTAACTGAATCTACAACGCTGACATCCCACCTGCTATTAAGTTGTCACTCACTCCTGTCTATGGGTATCAGCACAAGCGAATGCTCCTCAGATGCGTTGCCGTCCTACAGACCAGGCTGGAATGTCTCATGAGCTTGTAATACTCCTCCAGATCGAATTTCGGCGTGGCGGTCAATCTCAACGGAGAGGAGTCTTCGGTGCGAGAGATATTATAATGCACAAGTGTGTGCGCAGAGACAGGTTCACTCCCTCTTCCCTCACCTTCATAGTCCGATGGGACGGCAATCCGACACGACCTGAAAGAGATCAGACGCAGGTCTAACTTACTAAACGTGCTTTTCAAGGCACGGTGATATTACACCGCCAACTTCCATTCCTTTCCTTTTCCATTTTTTAAAATAAACGTTGCCCCACACTAGGAATTTCTCCTGTATCGTGGGTGCGTTTACAAACATTTAAACTCACATACACAAACAGCCAGACCCGGAACAACTACTTGTAGGTCATACAAATATTTGTTCCGTGTGGGAATCGAACCCGCGACACGCTGCGCAGCAGTCAATCGTTTAACCACTGCGCCAACCCTGCCGTGCATTAATGTTACTGAGAAATTCCAAATGGAAAAACCCAAGGCGCGACTTGGGAATCAAACCCTGGACGACACTCAGCAGTCGCGCTTGCGAACACGAGATCAATGGGGCAGTTAGCCTGTAATTACACCGGCATCGAATGCCAATAACATTCGGCAGCTCATAGAGCACCTAATTTTGCATTAACTGTAATCTTTGTATTTAAGAGTAAACGCTTTGGCGTTTAGAATTTAGCGACTTATCAATGTCTGAGTCTGGATCTCTGAAAATGGGTTTCAAGAAGAATGTGTAAGGGTAGGTATATTGAAAGTAGATTTAAAATGTTTATTTTTATAACATAATTTACTCGTAAGAAAAACCTAATTATAAACAATTGAAGGTAATTTCAATTCAATTCATCAATCATTTCTTTGTTTTACTTATTTCGGGTCGGGTTGCCCTCAAAATAAGCGAATAGGTTCCATTCCCAAAGAAAAATTGAATTAACAATGTAAATTAACAACTTAACATAATTTCTAAAGCTATTTACAGTATTACTCTCTTCTTCAATCACAGTTTACTTTTAGCAGTCTTTAGCATTTTTCTGAGTTCTTTGCGCAAGAGTTTCCCGCTCGGTGACTTTGGTATCTGTTGCACGAAGCGAACACCGCCGCGGAGGTGCTTGGGGTTTGATAACTGAAACAAAAACATGATTGGGGTTTACTTCTTCGCATAATAATATTACCCGGCCTGTTTTTGGTTAGTCAAAAAGGTTTTACATTCAATAGAGTTTTGGTTTCAATAGAGTTTTGCATTCAATAGAATTTTGCCATCAATAGAGTTTTTCATTCAACTCGTCTTCTCAGATATCGCTAGGCTTCTCTTGACATTTCAGGTAGAACAGCCTGTATAAGGGACCCATGTACCATTACGCTTGTGTTCTCCAAAGAGGTAGGCAGAAGGGCATAGTATACCATTATTACGCTAGTTTTAATCCCAAGTACAGACGCCAGCAGGTCAAGCTACCTGAAACTGTCAAATTTTCCCAATCAACCTTGAACCTTAATGTATTAGCGATAAAGTTGAAAATCTATTTAGTAGCTTGATGTGCTGGCGTCTGTACCTAATCGGTGTTATGGTGGCGAGCGTATTGGTCGCAATAGGCGCTTTACTTTGTGTAAATGATTGCATCACTACAGCTCTCAAAACGGTGAATGGAAACATCTTCAGGAAACCGGCATGTCCTAGAAACAAATATTCGAAGACATGTGACATCTACCAACCCGCACTCGGCCCGCGTGGTGGAATAGGGCCCGCTTCCTCTCATCGAGAGGATGCCTGTGCCCCAGCAGTGGGAACATTTTAGGCTGATTATACTATGAATATTGCCACCAACCTGGCACAAAACCAGATCCCGGTTGCTACTGAGTAATTCCGAATGGTAACCCGCTAACTCTTAACCTTACCTGGGAATCGAACCCCATGAATGAACTACAAATAAGTCACCTTAATGGATTGTTTAAAATCAATCATTTCACCAATGTGTACTAACCCTCTCAGCGACAAACTCCTTAATTTCCTTCTCTGTCAAGGTCTTCCCTGGCTGGGCCACCACAAACGCCAGGGGCACCTCCCCGGCTGTTCGATCCTCAATGCCGATGACTGCTGCATCCCTGATACCTTCATGTTGTAAGAGTACTGCTTCTAGTTCCGCTGGGGGGACCTGAAAGAAGATAAGTTTATTGTGAGACATACAAACACACCAACTTTTTTTCAGGTTCGTCCACTTTCATACATGTGTGGTTTTTCTAAGAGGCTTATAGAAATGGATCGTAAAATGGAATATCTTCTTGTAACGTGTCGGAACTAATTGGGATACCAACACTTACCTATAATCAACAAGTACGCTGGGCTTCATACTATCGATGACAAAATGAATACATTTGATTTTCGCCATTTTGGCGCTGGCAGCAACGTGAGCGTCCGTGGAACTAATAATTTTGATAGCGAGTTTTACCAGATGTGCCTACTCTCGTGATAAAAATGTGCTAAATATCTCGTAGTAAACACAAAATACACAAAAAGGTCTTATTCCACGATTTAGACCTAAATCATAGGAGACGTACCAAAACAACTCGACGGCTATTTGCAACAATGTGACAATTTTAGTTCCTGAGACGCTCGAGCAGGGCGCTTTGAATTGGCACAAAAAACAACTGTCATTTCGAATAGTATATTTTGTCCACCGTACTTGTTTGATAGAGGTCAGTGGATACCAAGAATAGCTCAAGCTACCTCAATGATGGCTCGGTTTGTAATAGCAGTAGGATCATGTCATGGAATAATTTAATTTAAACAATAGATAGGATCCACTAACTTACCTACTAGCTTAAATACTAAAGTCATTAAGATCATAATCATAATCAGTCTATATTGTTCCCACTGCTGGGACACAGGCCTCCTCTCTTCGAGAGGGAGTGGGCTATAATCTGCCACGAGGGCCCAGTGCGGGTTGGTAGATGTCACATGTCTTCGAATTTTTGGTTCAAGGACATGCCGGTTTCCTCAGATGTTTTCCTTCACCGTTTTGAGAGCAGTGGTGATGAAATAATTTACACACAGTAAAGCTCCTGCCTGGGTTTGAACATACGACCTACAACTCATAAGTCGCGTGGGTGTTACCATTGCTCTCCACTACGAAAGACTGAACAAAAAAATGCTGGGAAATTACTAGTACCTGCCCAGAAGTTACAATTACACAGTAGAAATGCCAGTTGCATGACAATTAAAATGTATAATAAATTACCACCTGCCCTGAGAATGTTACCAATTAATAAGTTTAAATGTAAAATGTTTGCTTGGCTCTTAGACATGTGTTTTTATTCCGACAATGAATTTTTAAATCATACTTTTTGACATTTTAATTAAGATTAATTATTTGACATTATTATGAATTCTTGGACATTGTAATTTTTATTTTGACATTAAGGTATATTCTTTGACATTATGATTTATATTTTCAACATTTTGACTTCTAATTATTTTAGATTTAACTATTAATATTTTGACATTATAAATAATGCATTTTTTGATAAATCTTAACCAGTCTGCATGTACATAGCTTTTAATATTTCTACTTTAGCAATCGCAGTATGTGTGAAACAATGTTTAATATAAGACCTCAATGTACCATATACTGAGAAATAAATAAATAGATACAATACAATAAAGTATACTATGCTTTATATGGTGCACTAAACGTGGAGTCTTTTATCTATCTACGTAAAATTCAGAGGCCCCAGAGAGAAAGACGCCATTTGAGCCAACCGTTTTTCAAAGAGTTCTTTTAGTTCCATTTTTTAGACTTGCCGATGAAGGTATGATGAATTTTATTTAGGTTATCAGTTCAGTAGAACAGTATTGGTAAGAACACTTGGCTTCTCAATCCAGTGATAAGGATACTAAAACCAATTTTTTTAGGGGACAAAGCAATCGCAATTCCTGTTAACCAAAATCGTACCTGATACCCTTTATACTTGATGAGCTCCTTCAGCCGGTCTACGATAAAGAAGTACCGGTCCTCGTCATAGTAACCCACGTCTCCTGTCTTGTAGAACCCTTCATCATCGAAGTCTAACTCCCTGTTCTTGCCCACGTAGCCTTTCATCAGCAGTTCTCCTTTAGCGCATATTTCTCCGCGCTCGTTTGGTCCCAGAGGTTTCCCTGTTTCTAGGTCGGTAACCTGGAATTTGAAGACATGGATTATATCATAACATTACGCCTGTAATCCCCGAAGAGTTAGGCAGAGGTGTACCTATAGTACCTACACCCACACTGCCAGTTATTTTTATTAAGTCCCACGTGATAGGGGTCGAGCCTATTGCCATCAACTGGGCACAAATCCTGGGGGTCTACTCCGAAGTCGTATCGGCCGAATGTTCGGCCGTTTCCTGCTACGAAGTTACTGTTTGGTTCGGTCGGTCCCGATCCTACACTCCTACACTCTTTCGAATATTGACTATGGTCCCGACCCAACTGAGCCGATCCGAACTTTTTTCGCATTTTTCAATAATATTCGGTTCGGCCACGTGTCGGTCCGATCCGATCATTCGCACTTTGCACTTCGTAGTAGACCCCTAGACTCCGGGCTGTTACGGATATCGTAAGCAAGAATCCTGTATCTTTAAGAAAGTACCCTTATTCTACGACATCGTGGCAGACCCAGCAGGAGATGGTGAAGATCCTTTCTTTGAAGTTGGTTTAAAAAGAGAGGCAAGGAATATCTCTCATATTTAACACGTCTACCTTCGAAGCAAGAGTTAACAGGCATCTTCAGGGCACGATCGTTCCATCATAGACCTCATCCATCGCTTTTCATAAGCGTGTTCGAGGTCAAGAGCAGGCCCATTATGGAATAAAAAAATAGGACTGAAAAGAATAATTCAGTGCTCGCAGACGTAAACACTCGGATAAGGTCACAAGGTGTATAAATCGTTAATTAACAAAGTTAATTAACTACTCCGACGTTTCGTAAAACCTCAAACGACACTCTGCCTTAGTCTTTGTCCCTCGTTAAATATTTTCATAATTTTAACAAATGAATACCTATCGATATTTCCCAACCATAAAAACAGGACAATAATTTTAGCCAGATAGATTGCCAATAAATAAAATAATTAATAATCATGTTAGCTAGATATAAATGCATTGTAGCGGTACCTACAACGCCACATGCGAACTACGCATCATACTGACGTCACGCAAAATCCTGCATCTCGCAAGCAGAGTTTACCGCACAACTAGCAAATCTCGTGTAGTTCGCAAGTAGCGTTGCAGATACCGCCGCAACATTACCAACCTTTATCACAGTATTATGAACCACTCGTCCTACAGTTCCAATCTTTTGAATTTTCGGGTCATCGGCGGCGAGGATCAGAACTCCCAGGGTCAACTCCGTCGACCCATAGCCCTGGTAAACTCCTTGCAGGTTGGGGAATCTGGAATAGATAGGAATACGGCTTTAATTATGCCCAGTTCTATGGCGACTACCACGCTGCCCGAGCTTCGTTATGGGGCAGCCATGTCCCGCGCGCAGATGGTGTTTTCTTTACAAACTGCGGGAGCAGTGGTGGCCCAGTGGTAATGGCCGCGACTTTCGAGTTGTAGGTCGTAGGTTCGAACCCAGACAGGCGCTTTACTTTGTGTAAATTATGTCATCACCACTGCTCTCAAAACGGTGAAGGAAAACATCGTGAGGAAGCCGGCATGTCGTAAGACTAAAAATTCGAAGACATGTGTCATCTACTAACCCTCACTAGGCCCGCGTGGGGGATCACCCTGTAAGTACCATGTATGTATATATACAGGGTTATTGGTAAAACACCAACAACCTCTTAAGAGGTCAGTGTACTCATCATTATGAAAAACTTTTATTATGGAACCAAACCAGAAATCGCGAAAAAAAAATCAACTGTTCCCTACATTTTGACGAGTTAGACGAACATAAATGTAGGGAACAGCAAATTTTTTTTTTCGCGATTTCTGGTTTGGTCCCATAGTAAAAGTTGTTCATAATGATGAGTACAATGACCTCTTAAGAGGCTGTTGGTGTTTTAACAATAACCCTGTATATATATATGGATTTAGTAAAAAGCTGTTATTTGACATTACAAACAGTACTTCAATTTTATGTATTTGTAGTATGTACCAAAGCATGATTCTCTATCAAAAAAAGAAAAAAAACAATTGAACTTACTTTTCGTGAACAGAGTTGATAGTATCCTTGTGAAGAGGAGCAGCACCTGAGTAGACCATCCTCACTGAACTCAGGTCGTACTTCGACTGGTTCTTACACACTGCTACCAGCACCGGTGGGACCACCGTTAGTACAACTGCCTGAAAAACAAAACAACAAAAATCAAATTCGGTTCAGCCGTTTGGGAGCTACGATGCCGCAAACAAACACATAGGTACATACATAATCAGCCTATAATGTTCCTACTACTGGGATATAGGCCTCCTCTCTGTGAGGAGTGGGACGTATACCCCGTGGGCCCAGTGCGGGTTGGTGGATGTCACAAGTCGATTTTTTGGGTTTCCCCACGATGTTTTCCTTCACCGTTTTGAGAGCAGTGGTGATGAAATAATATATATAAAGTAAAGCGCCTGTCAGGGTTCGAACCTACGACTTAGAACTCGTAAGTCGCGGCCGTTATGACTAGAACACCACTGCTCTCAGACAGACACACACGTTAAACTTATAACACCCCTCTTTTTCCTTTGGGGGTTAAAAAGGTTATTATCGGTTCACTTAAGAAACACTAGACAATTGGACAGTGGCGTCGATTCCCTTGTTCACAAACTAAACTAAATTTAAGATCAGTGCATCTTTTTCTTTCTATTTCATTAAGAAAAGGACAGGAGATAAATATTAGTTTAGTCCTGTCAAATAAGATACTCCATAGACAGTTTAGACGTGATCAAAAACATGGCTACTAAAAATACGTCAATTTACGTCAGGCGCTGACTAATTTGACAGGACTAAACTAATATTTATCTTCTGTCCTTTTCTTAATAAAATAGAAAGAAAAAGATGCACTGAACTTAAATTTAGTTTAGTTTGTGAACAAGGGAATCGGCGCCACTGGCAAAAACAGGAATTCTAACTAGATTCCAACTCGGGTCCTATCTCTGTCCTTGTCTATCGGTAACTGTATATGTAGCGATATCTACACTGCCACTGACGTCACGCATGCTCTCTATACAACGGCCCGACATGAATCGTCGGTCAGTTGCCCACCAGAGACGACACCCGTCTGGTCGGAGGATCCTCCCTTTTCTATAGAAGATGAGTGAACTTTACACCCTGTACTCATGGCTTGTACTGTGATCATGGTTGTGAGTTCCGTTGCACGTAGTTGTGCCCCGAGCCCAGGGTTAGTGATTGCGATGTTAAAGCGTAACGTATTTTCCCCTTTTAAGTTTGACTAAGTTGGTATTGCATTTTTTTTCTAATGATACTTTTAATACATTATGTTATATCTCTTGTACGTTCAATTACAAGTCACCCTATCTTCTACCCCATACATTGGACAAACTTCTTGAACTAAACTGGGAAACCTGGTAGATCAGACTGGACCCCAATAGATAGGTTAATGTAGGTACTCGTATCTATCTATCGCCAAAATATTTAACTGACCATTTTGAAAACAAAATCCCGTGCACATGATGACCACAGCTGCGTCCGTAAGTAAAACAAAACAGGATCCTTTTTAGTTCGACTAATAATATGCGCTGCAAACAGGAATAGTCCTTACGGTGGTCAGGTATAGATTTTGGCGATAGTACATTCAGAAAACTCACCCGATATTTCTCAACAGTCTTCAAATACGTGTCCACATCGAACTTCGTGAGGTAGACCGCTGTTCTTCCAGTGACGAAGGCAGTCAGTGTCCCCACAAGCCCCATGACGTGGTACCAGGGGGTTATCGTGATTCCAATCATTGTAGGGTCGGCACTTGTTGGCCTGTAATGTTAAAACAAGGTTGTAATTGGGGAAGAACCCCATTGCTACAATTAATATCAGATTTCTTGAGCTGCTGCTAAGGATCCTTAATGGAAAACCCCAAGTACACTGCCGGGCCCGGGAGTTCGAACCCGGGACAAACGGCTTACTGACTGACTGACAACACACTTAGAAGCATGATTTTTTAGAGCTCCAAGGGACCGTCGCCCTACGTATTTGATATTAATTTTAAATTAATACCTCCACGCGATCCTAAGAGAGAAAAAAAGCCTTGACAGACGGACGGACAACGAAGTGATTTTGAAGGGGTTCCATTTTTTCATTTTGAGGTACGGAATCCTTAAAATCAATGATGATTTACAAAAATCATTGTTCTATCAAAATACCTAGAGTGAATTTTCCTTCGAATTGTCTGAATTCTTCAAACAGTGAAGTAAGTTTAGTACCTAATTAATAAGTGCGCATAGGTCCTCTACTCAACAGCATAATAATCAGCCTATAATGTTCCCACTGCAGGGACACAGGCCTCCTCTCGGCGAGAGGCAGTGGGCCGTAATCTACCACGCGAACCCTGACGTAATATTAGTAAACAACCTTCCAATATATAAATATAAAAGGATAATAAACGACCGACGGGCTTAGATCGGCCTTTCCTTTGGTGTTCCTCCTTTAAGCATAACAGGTTATGATCAATCAAATATATCTGACTAAAACTACGAGCTTATCTCGCTTTATCACGTTGGTAGATGTCACATGTCTTCGATTTTTTTGGTTTTAGCGAATCAAGATGTTTTCCTAAAATAATGACCTCTAAAAAACTTACACGCAACACGCTGTTATAACATTTAGATGCGTCGTCATCACACCTTTAGGCAGTCCAGTGGTCCCAGACGAATATAGAATAAATAATGTATCTGACTGCCCCTGCACTTCGACAGAGTGAAAATTTTCATACTTCACGTTTTTTATCTGACCGTTATTTTCAAAAACCATATCGTTGTACATTAAGACGCCATTTTGTTTCTCCTCGCCGAATAAGATGAGTTTCTTCACGAAATTCAATGATTTGAGAGTATTTGCGTGTGTTTTGTACATTATTGGTGAGCAGATGATGTATTTTGGTTTCGATATGTTTGTTACGTGGATTATTTCACCTGAAAAAGATAAAAGAGCGTAAAAATTTACGGTATTATTAGGTTTCATTTCCCTGATAATAAATATTTCCAAGGCATCACTTTTCATAAAGCTGCTTGTACAGACGCCAGCAGGTCAAGCTACCCGAAACTGTCAAATTTTCCCAATGAACCTTGAACCTTAATTCTTTAGCGATAAAGTTGAAATCTATTAAATAAATTTGACAGATTGTAGTAGCTTGATTTGCTGGCGTCTGTACCTAATGCAAATACAACTGCATGGAGCTAGTTGACTTTGCACTCCTCGTAGTAAATCAAAAACCCAAAACATTTTTTTCAGCCTGTCCAATATTCTGGAGTGCCTGTGCTCGTCAGAACGGTTGGCGGAGGTGTAAAGTCATCCACATTTTGTCATTTAATAGCTGTGACGAGGCTATTGCAATTAAACGGGGACAAATCCAGACTCTACTCTCTGATTTTCTTTTTTACTCGATTTTACCGGGTAATGGAAAAACTCAGTAACACTCCCGACATGGGGATTGAACCCATAACTCCACGCTAACCAGTCACAGTTAAGAACAATAGAACAACAGGCAGAAAAACTTGGATTCCCTCAAAAAGCAGCAATATTTACACTTATCAAAAAGTGGTCCTGTTGCCCAAAGGTTGACTGGCAGAGAATGCTTTGTGGGGTTAGGTTCACTATTTATCACTATTGTTTATGAAGTATGAATAAATATTGCAGTGTTGTAAACTACTTCCATTTTCAATACTAATAGGCGATTATTGATTATATCTAGGGTAGAAGCTAACCAATTTCAACACTTCAGGGATGAGAATAAATAAGAGTAGATGAACACCATCATATTTTATCAAAGGTTTATATTTCAAGAATAAACACTAGATTCAATAATCCACAAATTATATTATCACATACCTAGTACGTTCTCCATTCCTTATTACTTTTAATTCTATATAAAGATTTACAATATAAACTAATAAGTTACCTTATTTTCTAGAAGACCTCCAACAATAATTACCACCAACTTAAACTTTCCACTGACCCAGTCACTTGGAACGACCTGCTCTCATGAACCCCCGAACCAAAAGTGCCCAAAAATACCGTTCCCGCGGCACAAGCCGTTATTCCCCTCCTTTTTTCAATCTTTCGTGTTGCCGGTACAGAGAAACTGTTTTTACCGACCTATTTCAAAATATTATAAATACCTGAAACTATTTAATGTTGCTAAAAAACTAACAATTAATTATTAAAGAATTAAAACCTAACACTCGACCATCCTGACCCTGTGCATGTCCCCATGCACATAAGTAAAACAGAAACCTAACACTTGGCCTTCTTGGTTCGACTTTCATGAGATTGGTTCACAATATCAGTCACTTTAAATCGAGTACTTACAAAACTAAACTGAACAGTTGAAGTTAATACATCATTAAGTTTTCAACTCATTTTATAACTATTTCATCATTTCAATTCTCACAGTAAAATCATAATTCCATATCAGTTATATTAGTATTATTATGCCCTTGCGAACCCTCAATTCTCACAAAAGCATAATAACACTTATGTGTATGTTTCTATTCTAGTAGCGGTGAACCCTCAATTCTCACAACTAATAGCATAGATTCAAAGCAATCATTACATTTCCGTTTTATAGTTATATAAGTAAGCTATTGTAAACCCTCCATTCTTACAAAGCTTAATCATATTTATTGTATGCCTATCCAATTGGTGTAAACCCTCAATTCTTACAACCAATTAAATAGAATCAAATTATATCCACAATTCATTTTCATTTTAGGTATATAAATAAGCTATTGTAAACCCTCAATTCTTACAAAGCTTAATCATATTTATTGTATGCCTATCCAATTGGTGTAAACCCTCAATTCTTACAACCAATTAAATAGAATCAAATTATATCCACAATTCATTTTCATTTTAGGTATATAAATAAGCTATTGTAAACCCTCAATTCTTACAAAGCTTAATCATATTTATTGTATGCCTATCCAATTGGTGCAACCCCTCAATTCTTACAACCAATTAAATAGAATCAATTACACACTCAATTCATTTCAGGGATATTTCACAAAACTCATGGAAAAATTAAATAAAATGTTCCAAAGCAATATGAAAATTAAATAAAATGTTCCATAGCAATTTGCTTAACAATTAACATAAATCTTTGACTAATTAACATTTAATAAATTAATGTCCAGTAGTAATCTTTCATTGTATAATTTATGACCATATAATAAATAATTTTCATAATTACGAATTCTGATCAGTTTGTATTTCATTATTCACAATTTCATCATTAATGGATTCCTCGTCGTCATCATCATCACTATCATCATCTATTTCTAAAGAAGCTACATGAACCCAAGGCGACATGCGATCTGCAGCGACAGTTGTTTTACGTTTATTTTTACTACTGGTTAAGCCCGGTATAGCCGCGACTGTATAACGATCATTATCTAACACCTCTACAACCCTGTATGGACCTATATATGATGGCAAAAGCTTTTTACTTTTGCCATCATTATTGAAGTTTGTTTTAGTAATTTTTATTAAGTCCCCTTCACTATAACCATGATGAGGACGTTTATTTTTGTTGTTACATTTTTGTATACTTTGCTCATGGTCAATGTTATCTTTAGCCGATTCTCTAATGATAGTTATATCAGTATCTTCTCTAGTTTCCGTCACTACTTCATTTAGCCTAGGGTCTATTTCAGACTTCATGCAAGACCCAAACATTACTTCTGAAGGGGTTTTACCGGTTGTCTTTTGGCGTGTATTATTAATACCCCATTGAATAGTTCCTACTTTGTTGTCCCACTCCTTCTCACAGTCATTCAGATTTTGAGCAGTCAACGAGTTAAGAATGGTGCGGTTGTACCGCTCAACCTGACCGTTAGACCTCGGGCTAGCTACTGCATTAAGGATATGCTTAATGCCCTTGTCTATGCAAAACCTTTTAAACGCGTATGACGTAAATGATGTCCCGCGATCACTCACAATACGATCCGGATTCCGAAAGGTGTGAAATATTTCTTCCAGGGCTCGTACCGAAATTAGCGACTTCGTATTTCGGACCGGCTTGATCCAGACAAACTTTGTGAAAGCGTCCACAACAACTAATAAATAGCAATTTCCCCGCTTAGACCTTACAAACGGGCCCAAGTGGTCAATATGGAGAGTGTGCATAGGCACTTCCACCTTTGTAATTGGGTGTAGGTGGCCCGCATTCCTACTATTATTTTTAGAATATGCACACTCTATACATGCCTGAACATATTTCTTGACGAAACGGGACATTTTGGGGAACCAGTAAGTACTTTTTATCCGCTCAAGGGTCTTTTCGACTCCAAAATGTCCTATCTCGTCATGATTTTTACGTAATATCTGCCACCTTGCCCCTTTAGGAACTACCCAACGTAACTGATTTTTATCTCCATCCAGAAAACGATATAATTTGTTATCTTTAAGGCAATAGTTGTCTCTTATATATTTTAATCCGTCAGCATCGAGATTAGTAGTTAACGTGTCATGGATCCTACGTAGTTCAGAGTCGCCTAGCTGTAGAGTGGCTAACCAATCCTCACTACTTATCGACATTACTGATGGTAATTGTTCCGATTCCAAGGAATCTCCAACGTTAACCGGGTTTCGAGATAGTGCATCAACGTGTGTCATTTTTGACCCCGCGCGGTATTCCACCGTACAATTAAACTCTTGTAAGAGTAACCACCATCTCGCTATTCGTGGTATGAGGTCTCGTTTGATGAACGTTGAACGCAAAGCACTACAGTCAGTCACAATTTTGAAATCTTGGCCCAATAAATATACTCTAAACTTTTTTAACGAACACACTACCGCTAATGTCTCTAATTCGTAAGCGTGAAAATTTTTCTCTTCAGGTGATGTCTGGCGACTATAAAAGGCTACTGGGTGGAAAGTATCCCCATCATGAAGCCTTTGAAGTAGTATTCCACCGATGCCCAGTTTGCTGGCATCGGTGTGCAATTCTGTCTGAGCTACCGGATTATATATTGCTAGTATTGGTCTACCAACTAATTTATCCTTTAGATCAATGAATGCTTGCTCCTGCTCATTTCCCCAATCCCAGGTAGCATCCTTTTTTAAAAGTTTGTTTAGGGGATGCGATAAAGTTGCAAAACCCTTTATAAATTTCCTAAAGTACCCGACGAGGCCTAAAAATTGTCGAACCGAATGTTGACTAACAGGACGAGGGAAATCCAGAACACATTGAGTTTTCTTATCACCAGGACGCACTCCGGACGCGCTTATCTCATACCCTAAGTAATTAATTTTATCTAGCAAAAATTGACATTTGGATAAATTGAGTGTTAAGTTAGCCTGCTCTATCAACTTTAAAATTTTCTCAAGTCTCTCTAAGCATTGACCTACACTATTCCCATAAATTAAAACATCATCAATGTATGCCGTGGCCTCAGTAAACCGAGATGAACCTAAAACCTTATTTATCATCCGTTGAAATACAGCGGGTGCGTTTGCCAACCCAAACGGCATGCGATTGAACTCGTACTGTCCGTCTGGGGTGACAAACGACGTAAGTGGTTTAGAACGCTCAGAGATCGGTACTTGATAATAACCCGATGTTAGATCTAATGTGATGAAGTATGCCTGCCCTGACAACCGCGCGATTTCATCTTCGATGATAGGCATAGGGTATCGCTCCTTAACTGTGATAGAGTTAAGCATGCGATAGTCTACACACATCCTTACCCCGCCATCCTTTTTACGAACTAATATTATTGGGCTAGCGTATTCCGACACAGAGTCTTGGACAATGCCTGCCTCTAACATTTCTCCTACCATTTCCCTAACCTGTTCGCGTTCTTTATGGGACAATCTGTAGGGACGATAGACGACGGGTTTGCGACTGTTTAATTCTATGTCCATCTCAGCAACATTAGTACAACCTAACCCTTTCAGCGATGCGGCGAAACAATGGTTATATTTATGCAATAAATTTAATAAATTCTGTCTTTGACACTTATCAATTCCATCACCTATATTAACATTATTCTCATCAATTTTGTCTTGGTCCGATATCAATGCTCCTGGAGATGTTGCTACAATCCTATTAATTACCTGCACCCTAGCGCCGCGTGCTACTACCATACCTTCGCGCAAAAGAACAACGTCTATTACAGGAGTAATATTGGGATATATTAAGCCGTCTTTTACGTAATAAACTCCTCCAATTACCAAAAAATGTTGATTGGGCCGCCCGACAACTTTACTATTCAGTAAGATATTTCCGGTATAACATGAATTCACTCTAGCTTTGACAGAAAGTGGACCAAATGCTTCTACGTCAGCCTGTATTGTAACAAGAGCTTTAGTCTCATCTAAGTTACAACTTTCATTTAACCAGGAGTTTAAATTATTATTATAAAACTTTAATTTGTTCGCATTTTTATAAACTAATACGTGTTCCTGTTCGGTAAAAGACTGACCCACTAAAAATGGTACGTCTAATAATTCATCCGGAATAACCTGACACATAACTTTTGCTGCCACACCGTCAATACACAAATCGATCTCAACTCTACCTATTGAATACACAACCTCATTGCCAAAACCTTTTATCGGTAATGATATTTTCTCCGGATCTAATTTTAATTTTTGAATCGTGGATAGTGTGATTAGCGAAACGTCGCTTCCGAAATCAACGAAACAGTTGATGGGAACTCTATTGATTGTACACTCCTTCATGTACTTTGAATTGGAGCGAGAGGTCAATATTGTCATTGTTTTTGAAATAGAGTCAGCCTTGTGCGTCTGGTTTGTTTGGACGTCATTCCTAAATTTACAGCTATCAGATTTATGACCATAACGATTACACCTTGTACACTGAATTAAAGGCTTAGGACATTTTAAATAGGGATGACCCTTCTCCTTACAGTTGAAACAAAATATTGTACCCGTATTCGTTCGGTTTAGCAATTTTCTTGATGAATTATCTGTGCTATTATTACCGTTCTGTTCAGACTTCACCCTATTCCTATACGATTGACCGACTGTTTGGGACGTATCTTGATTACTCATTAGGAATTGTAATAATTGGTCGGGCTGAGTACAGCGTAACGCATTAGCACTAGACCTCAGGTTTCTGTCGCTTAACCCATGTATCAAACAATCAACAGCATGCTTGCCTGCGATGTCGCATTGGTTCAGTAGCGCCAGCTTCTCATAATAATAAACCTCTAATGGTTCGTTGTATCTAGTCTTTCTACGTAACATGTCCTCCAAGGATTGGCCATAGTTCTGTTCGCAGGGAAAAGCACTTAAGAGTTTTTCCTGCCATTCCGACCAATTAAATAAAATAGAATTTTGACTTTCATACCAAACTTTGGCCAATCCTTGGAGTTTCTGCATGGCAAAGTGAACGGTTGTCCGTTCATCCCAACCGTAGACAGTGGCACACTCATTTACCTTCCTTATCCAAATATCAGTCCTCTGAGTTTTGACAGACGGATCGAAATCCGGTAAAATATTTTTCGAATTAATGCTGTTATTTGTGGAAGGTAATGAGGAGCCTGCTGCCACTGGTTGTGGTTTCAAAGAGTTAATAAGCTTAATTACATCTTTACAGTTAAAAGTAGGGCTACGTGACCTTGTATTCCGTGCGGTGACTCTGCTCTCCGGATCTCGTTCGTCTCTACAACGAAGACGGCTGCGCTCCCTGATGACTCCTTCTTCAAGGGCACGCAGTCGCTCTCGTTGTTTTTCAAGCTGCTGCTCTCGCTCGCGTAGATCTCGGTCTCTGCTCCGTTTGCTGCGGCTGCGGCTCTGCAAACGTCCACAGCGGTTGCTGCTTAGTCCACGGTTGTGACTACTCCGATTTGGCTCTCGCTCGCAGTGGGCGTTGCGTATGAGGCTTCGACTTCTATGGCGTCGGCTTTGACTACGACTAGACCCCGGTTGAATCCTTGATTGAATATCACCTCGAGGCGGGGTAGTCAGCCGACGCCGTGAGGACGTTTCACTGTCGCGAGGCATTATCTGAAACTTGTAACAAAAAGGCTTGAATCCTTTCCAAACAATCCCTGAAAAGTTAAAATCCTAATAACCTCAAAGTTTTATTTTGTAGCTCTGAAATTAAATTATCTTCCTCGTACCACTAAACATATCTACAATAACGTGACAAAGAAAGTAAGGTCAACCCCCTCATGACCACGGCCTATTTAATCGAGGCAAATCCACGAGATCAACCGAGGAAAAGTAAAAGTCGACCTCCACATGGCTTTGACCCGATTAATGGTGTCTATATTACTCTATATTTCAGAGAATAAAAATAACTTATTTACATAAGCTTAAAATGCGACAGCATACACGGAAGGAACACAGTATGTGATGTATTATAACTACAGTTCAATCATTATCATTGTTATTTTATACGGGCATCCGTCGTTAATATAAACGAATATGTGAGCCATTATCCCACTTCTGAAATGTTGTAAACTACTTCCATTTTCAATACTAATAGGCGATTATTGATTATATCTAGGGTAGAAGCTAACCAATTTCAACACTTCAGGGATGAGAATAAATAAGAGTAGATGAACACCATCATATTTTATCAAAGGTTTATATTTCAAGAATAAACACTAGATTCAATAATCCACAAATTATATTATCACATACCTAGTACGTTCTCCATTCCTTATTACTTTTAATTCTATATAAAGATTTACAATATAAACTAATAAGTTACCTTATTTTCTAGAAGACCTCCAACAATAATTACCACCAACTTAAACTTTCCACTGACCCAGTCACTTGGAACGACCTGCTCTCATGAACCCCCGAACCAAAAGTGCCCAAAAATACCGTTCCCGCGGCACAAGCCGTTATTCCCCTCCTTTTTTCAATCTTTCGTGTTGCCGGTACAGAGAAACTGTTTTTACCGACCTATTTCAAAATATTATAAATACCTGAAACTATTTAATGTTGCTAAAAAACTAACAATTAATTATTAAAGAATTAAAACCTAACAGCAGTGAACTTACAAAAACGGCTCCTGTCATTTTCATGTGATTGCCACCACATTTTAAGCCACTCGAACCTAAAGTTAAAATCGTGTACGTTACTTACCTTTAACATACCCCGTACTGAGAGTAGTCAACACAGCGCCCGCGCAAGCAGCCCCAACCACAGCACCCCAGAACTCCTGCCTGTTCTCAGACATCAGCCCGATCGTGTCTCCCTTTCTAACGCCCATACGACTGAGGGAGACAGCGAAGTTCATCGCTTGCTGTATTATGTCGAAATAGGTTAGGCGTTCATCTGTGGCTCCGTTTATCTAAAATTGTTTTAAGTATTATGGATTTGATACTGGCAGGATAGGAGGTTGTTCCTTGTGGGCAGATCCACAAGGTAGACCGATGACGACGCGCGCTTTACTTGTGGTTACCAAGTGTACAAACACGCTGTGAATATGTGTGTAAAGCGCAGGATCTCTCGGTACCGTCCAAGATAATTGCGAATTCGGAAGCATGTGTTTTTGTGTGTTATGTGCTCACGCTCCGTATCTTCATGCACACATTCACATCCTGCCGATCAATTCTGTAAAAAAAAATCTCACTGTGAAAAGTTAGGTGAAGTGAGTTTAGAGTGAGCTGTCAATAGTGTCAATCCCTTAGCATTAGTTAGAATGACAGCTCACTCCACGTTCACTTCACCTAACTTTTCACGGTGAGATGGTTACAGAATCGCACTGCTGTTTGTACTTTATACACTTGTAAAGCGCGCGTCGCTTCTTAAGATAAAAATACTACCTAGGTGCCACGATCATGCATTAGATTAGACTGCCAAAATAATAACATTAAGGGCCGGCGCCTACTGGCGGCACGGCACGGCAAGGGATGTTTATTAAGCGACTACTAGAAATATAACTTAAAAGTATGACGATAAAATTGAAATTTCATCGGCAGCAATGATGCCGCGGTATCCTTAGGCATGCCGCGACGTCCTTTGGCATCATCATTAGAATTTCAATTTTATTGTATTCATGTAAGTTATGTTTCTATTCGTCGCATAAAAATCCCTTACCGTGGCTTGCTGCCAGTGGGCGCCGACCCTAAGGGGGTGATAATTGGGTCCACTTATCAGCCCCCCAAGGGTTCAATATGTCAGTTTAAGATCGTAAAATACGAAGTATTTACGAATCTACTTAAGCAACAAGTCATAATGCCTAATGTTATCTGATAATATTTTGTTTGTAAAACTTTATCTTCTTCTTTACTGTTTATTTCAGTTTATGTAACAAACGTTTCTGTTATCTATACTTACAAGTAATTACGTGATATCTAATATTTTAAAATGGTAACTTATACGGTATCTTGAAATGATATAAAAATGGTCCTGCATAGCTATGTACAGACGCCAGCACATCAAGCTACTACAATCTGTCAAATTTCTTTAATAGATTTTCAACTTTATCTATGAAGCATTACGGTTCAAGGTTGATTGGAAAATTTTGACAGTATCGGGTAGCTTGACCTGCTGGCGTCTGTACAACCACTCGATACGCTTCCGTACCGTATCGAACATCAATCAGTGTTATTGTAGGAGCTGCAAGTCCAAAACTGTTTAAATCAAATAGAAGACCTCTATTCTGCCGACAGCTGTTTGCTGTCGAGGGCAAGGCAAATTAGGTTATCGAAATGTGTCATTTTCGATACGATAGACTCTCGGATCGTTGTGAATGCTGGTGTGTAGGTCGCGGAGGACAGTCCATCTGCTGCGTTAAGCTCAGTTTACCGCGGTCAATCCATGGATGGGCAACGATTGTTAGCTATCGTGTCGTACCTTTGCGCTTCAGGGAGCTCAAAGCACACAGACGGCTTTTTTAATGGTTTAATGTTCCGATTTAAAGATGAAAGATATATCTAGGTACTTAGTTAATCCCTTAACAGTCTCCCTAGGGATGTGTCCTGACAAGCGTTGCACAGAGGGGGTTTCAAATCGGCCTTTTGAGAGGTAACGGTACCCCTTCTATGTGCAGATTGGTGACAACCAGGGTGGTTTCAGTGAGGTAAAAATTCTACAGTCCCCGGTCTGATGGACAATTCTTGTAATTTTAAGAACTTTACAGTTTGATATCAGTGTCAATCTGTCAAAAATACCCGTAAAATCCCTACATTTTTGACATTGGTTGTCACTGAGATGATTGTGCCTAGATTTTGAACGTTTTTAATTACGGGAATTGGCCTTCTGATCCTCAGAGCTCGGGCGACGACGTTTTTGATGGTAAAAAAATGTACTTGTTGAAAAATTGTGCTACATCAACATCTAGGTGCAATTTAGCTTAACGGAGGTAAATAATGCAGAGATGATCTCAAGTTTCGATGCAATCCGAAGGTAGGTAGGCCATCATCCTCATATCCATCAGCTGCCTAGCCTTTTCCCAAGAATGTTGAGATCGGCTTCCAGTCTAACCGGATGCAGCTGAATACCAGTACTTTACATGGAGCGACTGCCTATCTGACCTCCACAACCCAATAGTAATAATATTAATATACTACAAAATATACAATGTATGGACAGTGATTTGCCTGGGCTTAAAATAGTGTTGTCGATGGCAATAATAACTTTACAATTATTTTATATTATAACTAGCAGCGCCCCGCGGTTTCACCCGCATAAGTGTCGATCCCGTGTGAATATCGGGATGAAAAGTATCCTATGTGTTAATCCTGGTTATAAACTATATGTGGGCCAAATTTCATCTAAATCCGTTCAGTAGTTTTTGCGTGAAAGAGTAACAAACATCCATCCATACAAACTTTCGCGTTAATAATATTAGTAGGATTATTATACTTGAATCTTTTATGTTAGGTCGAAACTCGAAATCCCGATTCACTTTTATGTATTTTGTAATAGGTAGGTAAGACTTTCAAAGTAGGTAAGTAAGCAAGTGAATGACCAAGTAAAATTAAATAGGTGCATAATGCCGGGAAATCGCTAACTGCGAAATAAGTTGCTAGGTGCAATTAATGACAAGAAATTATAGAAACCTACATACCATAGACACATTATTTCTATGTTCCCACATCCGACCCAGAATATAGTCCCCAAAGTTTATATTAGCCGGAACTAAAACACTCTGGGGCCCGTACACATAGTTAGGATTCCGTAACATTTTGCGTTTTACTCGACTGACGACAAAACGGGTAAAGTTTTTGTTTAAATTTACACTACAATGAACGACTGCGCGCGCCGAGTTCGTGCGTACCACTAGCGAATAGCGATAAGTATTTACACAAATATACATAGGTCCACACCAATGGATGTAAATACTAATTGCGCTGTAGAGATCATTTATAATTTACTGCACTGGAATGGAGGGGCTCGTGGCTAAATTATAGCAGCCGCACTTGTCGATCAAAGGTTATGCTACGCTTGCCGGTCGGTTCGTGGATGGGTGACTGTCTATTACATATTAACGAGACCCCTCCGTGTCTTGGAAAGCACGTTAAGCCGTTGGGGTCGGAACAACTACATAAGTAGGATACCTAGTTATCATTATACCGTGCAAAAATACTTTGTTTCGTGCAGAAATCGAACCCGCTACTCATAACGAAGATGCTCAATTGTCAGGGAGGTGAGCAAACTATGTAGATACCTGTCTGGGTATTTATTTATGTACAGACGCCAGCAGGTCAAGCTACCCGAAACTGTCAAAGTTTCCCAATCAATCTTGAACCTTAATGCTTTAGCGATAAAGTTGAAAATCTATTAAAGAAATTTGACAGATTGTAGTAGCTTGACGGGCAGACATGTGCGTGCACGTGTTCATGTAGCCAATTAGTGTATTTTTAAGTTATTCTTTCAAATTCACGTATTTATTTAACATACACTGATTAATTACTATTTTTACAAGCTAACATTAAAATATATAATAAACAATTATATAATACAAAAAATATATAGAAAAAGGCAGGAGCTCATTGGGCATCATTTATGCAAGGTTTGATGATTTGGGTAAATAAAGATGTTTTTTTTTTTAATTGTTATAAATAGGTTTGTACTTATTCTTTACTTACGCAGATTACATAAACGATATTTGTCTCGTGCAATGTTCACTCATAAATCCTTTGAGGAAACAATGAAGCAAGGTGAACTATGTTCACAGACTTGACATATTTACATTATTCGTACCTCATCATCTTCCTAGCCTTTTTCCCAACTATGTTGGGGTCGGCTTCCAGTCTAACCGGATTCAGCTGAATACCAGTATTTTACATAGAGCGACTGCCTATCTGACCTCCACAACCCAGTTACTGGGTAATACGATACCCCTTGGTAAGACTGGTTGTCAGACTTTCGGGCTACTACTCGTAACGCCTGTCAAAGATCTACGAATGACAGCCGGGACCAACTTCTTAACGTGCTTTCCGAGGCACGGAGGGGTCTTGGTATGTAAATATGGTCACCCATCCACAGGCCAACCGCGGCAAGCGTAGCTTAACCTGATCGATCGACCTGTGCGGCTGTTATTATTTAGCCACGGGCCCCTCCGTACATTATTCGCACCTATACACACCTATTGCACTTCTCTTCTCGCACTTGAGGGGCTCGTGGCTAAATCTATACTAATAATAAAGCTGAAGACTTTGTTTGTTTGAACGCGCTAAACTCTGGACCTACCAGTCGGATTTAAAAAAATATTTTTGAAATTCTCTTGAGGAAGGCTATTTGACATCATGCTTATACCCTTAGGAGTCGAGCAAAAAGAAAAAGGTCAGAACGACAGCGAAAACGAAGTCAAAGCTCGGGCAGGCGATGTGCTGCGACGGGGTGGGGCGGGGGAAACAAGAAATTTTGTTCACACATCCTAATGGATCCACGAACCGACTGCGGAAGTACTTTCCTAGGCACGAAGGGGTCGCGATATGTAGGTAATCCTACATATCGCGACCCCTTCGTGCCTAGAAAAACACTCCCGTTTATCATTCGTAGATCTTTGAGATCTTCGATTCGGGAATACTGAAGATTTCTATTAACAAAAGAATTTTGGTAATCGGTTCAGGAATTTCAGAGATTACCTTTTACAATCATACACACAATAAGATTGCTGATAGCCGCAACTTGCATGTCATTCTTGATAATAAATTTACGAAAGTAATCATTACATCGTTGCTTTGGATGTGATACCTCGTAACTGCAATTATTGTAGTCAATTTTACATGTTGATGCGAAATTAATAAATAAATAATTGTCCGTCACGCCATTTTCCATCTTTCTGGTGATACCTTGTATGTACGCACGGCTACACATCAAGCTATACATAACCAGTATAAGCTGCCTTCTGATTGTACGAAATACGAGGTCAGCTAAAACTGGAAATGCATAGCTTGATGTGTCGCCGTGTGTACATGAGGTTTACTTCACTTAAAAACGTAACAAGACTTTGAAGCACTTTGTAAGGTGGGACCTTGTAAGTTTAATAGACACCAAGCATGCCAAGGTGATCTTTTATGTACAGACGCCAGCAGGTCAAGCTACCCGAAACTGTCAAATTTTCCCAATCAACCTTGAACCTTAATACTTTTGGAATAAAGTTGAAAATCTATTAAAGAAATTTGACAGATTGTAGTAGCTTGATGTGCTGGCGTCTGTACATACAAGAAAACATACGGTATTTTATTTAATATTCAATAAAATAACCAAAAGCATGCAATATACATAAAATTTATCAAAACAGTTTTTTGTCTCTCCTGGAAAATTGACAAGTTCGTAATAATAATAATAATATTTTTTTTCCCCACCGCCGTATCTCTACGTTGACGTCGTGGTGAGGCTTGCGCGCTCTAAACTCTAGGTCTGTGATGGAAGAGTTCACTTTTCCGGATCAGGTCTAGAGTGAGGAGCCAGACCAAGAGAGATACAGGAACTGCGGGTTCATGTATTTCTCTTAACTTGCGGGCAGCATGTGGCGAGCTGTTGGGCAGTAGCGACTCCACGGACCCCTATCTCCCAGGAGAAGTCTTGTTCCTCACCTCTGGCTTGCCTTTATTGGCAGGCTGGAGTGAACACTGACGAAGAACAAAGCTCCCACCTCATTCTAGCGTTTATTGGCTGGCTTGAGTGGAGATTCGCAAGAGCAAACGTGCTCGGAGGAAGGAAGTATTTCAGTAAGATGCTGGTAGGGATCTTGACCGTACTTCCGGGATTGTCCTGATAGCCGTGGAATACCTCTCCACTCCTCACAAGCACCTCAGGACATGTTGCCCCCTTGTTACTACGACACTGTGTGCTAGCGACCGTTTTCGGGTGCCCATTATTGAGTGTGCAAGTCACCCCCTGCCATTTCATCTGTGAATATTATATTTCATTGGTCAGGCAGGGGACATAGACCTTCTACAGTTCAAGGTAACCAATCCACTATAGCCACCCAAACCCATAGTCCGGTATATTTTGTTTCCATGTTCTGCAATAGTCCTGCACCAACCGGGGGTTGTCCTTGGGTGCACTTGCATGGTGCATACAGGGATAATCGTCGGTTGGTGCTTCCTCATCCTTTAAAATTGTGTAAAGGGCCTCTGCGAGTTGGCTTCGGCCCCTAGTACGCCTTTCAAAGGTCCGGGACCCCAGGGTTCCGAGATATGTCAAAAAATAATAATTTAAAAAACGAGTAACAAACATCCATCCATCCATCAATCCATATTTCACTTTTTTTCGTAAAAAAAGGTCAAAATTAGCGAGAATATGAAAATATTATTAAAAAAAGTATCCTATATGTTAATCCTGGTTATAAACCATCTATGTGCCAAATTTCATCCAAATCCGTTCAGTAGTTTTTGCGTGAAAGAGTAACAAACGTCCATCTATCCATCCATCCATACAAACATTCACGAAAAGTATAGGGGAAAAAGGATAGCAGGATAAATTAATATTTGTTACAGCTGCGAATCATATTTAGATCAGAAGAAAATTGCAAAAAACGTAAAAAAAGGGGTTTGAAGATTTTTATATGGAGCCTGGCATACCAAATGTCGCGCCATTTTGAAAATGGCGGCCACGCATGCGATCTATGACTAAACCCCGTAGTGTCATGTTTCCGAGATATTAGGCACGAACACACGGCGGGGCGGGGCGGGCCGGTCAATTTGACCGCGAACGATAGTGCAAAGGGAACCCTATAGGTACTATCAACGCACATAGAGGGCAAAAAAAAAGACCATACAAACGAATACCACCGGCAGATCCGTGGCTGCCCACCGTGGATCACACAAACCAGTTTGTATGCAGTAACACAGACGGCGGCGTGGGGCGGCTCAGTCCGCGACATGCGCTTGTTAGTGATGGATCAATTGACTTGCTCTTCACTAGAACGAACGTCGTGAACTAACTGCCTCCGTCGCTCGTGTGCTTTGTTTTCAGTCAGACGCGGTCTTTATTGCTTCGCGGTCAAAAAGATTGACCCGCCCCGCCGTGTTTCGCGCCTTAACGTTCAAAGACAAGTGATTCAATCATAAACTACCTAGTGCAGAGTCTCAGAGCCTTTATAAAAAATATTTACCAGATAAGAAAACTTTGGAGAAGTCCCTTTAAGGGACTAACCACACTTATTCAGCTCTGTTCAGCTTTTATCCATAGAAAACAACGATTTTGTATGGAAATGCGTACGCATCCGTAAAGCTGAACGGATGCGATGTGAGCTGATACAAAATCGTGGTCTTCTATGGACGTGAGCTGACAACTGAATAAGTGTGGTTAGTCCCTAACCACATTAATACTTACTATATACTTGATATCCGAGTTAGGTAGTGATAAAATAAAATTCGTGTAGATTACATAATATTGTTTATATATCATTTATTACATAGTGCGGCGCAATCACGCGAGATAGCTGTACGTGTCCTTTTCGCCCTCCGTGCGCTCTAAGTACTCCTTCTCGATCAGGATATCGATGCATTTCTGGAAAGAGAAAAAATAATCATTAATTACTTTTGTCACACAGTGGGTGCCTGAAGTCGTCACACATCGGGTGCCTGAAGATGGACGTCGTCACCGCGGCAGGCCTAAGAAACGCTGGCGTGACGATTTGGACTCGTTCCTAACTGATTGGACGGAGAAGGCACAAGACAAGGAATAGTGGAAAAATATGAGGGAGACCTTTGCCCAGCAGAGGGACAACATAGGTCGAATAAAAATAAAATAAAAATTACTTTTGAATTAAAAGTATTTTTTCTTGTCCATCGGTTTCTTCAAAATTGATTAGTCACTGTTTTTTTGTTAACCTATTCAATATATCCTGTTGTTTAATCATGTCGACTTATTTGATCAATCAGAACAGAGAGATTCCTTTGTTCACAAACTTAACTAAGATAAATATTAGTTTAGTCCTGTCAAATTAGTCAGCGCCTGACGTAAAATGACGTATTTTTAGTCGCCATGTTTTTAATCACGTCTAAACTGTCTCTGGAGTATCTTACTTTGACAGGACTAAACTAATATTTTATCTTCTGTCCTTTTCTTAATGAAATAGAAAGAAAAAGATGCATTGAATTTAAATTTAGTTCAGTTTGTGAACAAGAGAATCGGCGCAATTATCACTAAATACATTTAGCGCTAAACTTATTTAAAACTTCATTTTGTTTCTAACAAGTTGAAACGGTTGACAAAAACAGAACTATACTTCCGACTCGTAATTGTATTCAGTAACTTGACAGTTGAAGGGTTACCAAATTTTGAAAAAAAAAAAAGGTCCGTTGTCATCAGATACCAAGCTGAAATATCTCATGTGTCTGTTCTTACACACACACACCTATACTCTTAACACACAACACCGTTGCTGGGCGGCAGAAATAAATATGGTGGAAGTACAGACGCCAGCAGGCCAAGCTACCCGAAAATTCAACTTTGAAACTTAATGCCTTAGCGATAAAATTGAAAATCTATTAAAGAAATTTGACAGATTGTAGTAGCTTGATGTGCTGGCGTCTCTTCTTCCCCGGTTGAACTGGGGCCGTATTACAAAATAGTGGGCCCGCGTGGCAGATTACGGCCCTTTTCGTCTCATCGAGAAGAGGCCTGTGTCCCAGCAGTGGGAACATTATAGGCAGATTTTGCTTATATTTTCGCGAATGCCACCATGATTCCAGTGCGAAAAGGGGATGGTGCCGTCTGTTATAGGTTCGTCTCTCTCTTACATTGGAACCATGATGGCATTTAACCGTCACAATAGTGCACCAGGGGGTCTACTACGAAGTGCAAAGTGCGAATGATCGGATCGGACCGACACATGGCCGAACCGAATATTATTGAAACATGCGAAAAAAGTTCGGATCGTCTCAGTTGGGTCGGGACCATAGTCAATATTCGAAAGAGTGTAGGTGTAGGATCGGGACCGATCGAACCAAATAGTAACTTCGTAGCAGGAAACGGCCGAACATTCGGCCGATACGATACATTTACCACTTCGGAGTAGACCCCCAGGTGTTTATCGGTAGTTGTTAGTACCGGAATGTTACCACTTTATATAATTCATGTTTATACCATCTTAATGTAAAGTATTTTTATTTTATTTGTTATTTTGATTGTTGTTTTTTATTTATATCTAATCGTATGCTGGTTGACGTCATCACGTCAACGCCGGCTGTCGCTGAAAATCAGCGCTGGGGCTCTGTCTCGTATAGAGTCTTAGCATTATGCTGAGCGATGGCCGTTTTGCGTGGATGTGGCCGCATCTTTTCCTCAACTTTTTATATATTTTTTTTTGTTGTGTCTTCCTATGCGTCATGTTTGCCGCAAACAAACGTATTTTCTTTCTAGTTGTATTATACAATGAAGTACCTTGATGACTGGCACTCGTGGCTTGAAGCGTGAAGACAGCTGGTTGAGTACTTCCACCACTAAATGCTGGTGTTTCAGTGTTTTGCGGGTCTTCATTATCCTCACTATTGCGGCCTGGAAACAAAAATAATTAAGTTAAAAAAAAGTTCGAAAGTTTTTCGAGTTGCGCCCCGCAATTTCACCCGCATAACTTTCGATCCCGTGGGAATATCGGGATAAAAAGTATCCTATGTGTTAATTCTGGTTATAAACCATCTGTGTGCCAAATTTCATCCAAATCCGTTCAGTAGTTTTTGCGTGAAAGAGTAACAAACATCTACGGACACACACTTCCCTATGTGTTTGTTATTCCAGCGTATGGCACTCGTGGGTTGCAGCTGAAAATCAGCGTCAGGTGGTACACTTGTGTTATCATCTGACATTATGCTGAGCTGAGGCCCTTTTGGCATTACAATCTTTGTTTTCTGTTTTTATAGTTTTAAGGCGTATTCATTTTGTGTGTGTGTTCACAATTATAATATAATATTAGTAGGAAGTAGGATTTGCATGTTAATGTACAATCCATGCGCTGTGGGGATACAGTTATGATTAATGGTGAGCAATGAATGAATGTGTGCGTGTTGTGTAGCGTCAGAACATAACACACACACACACACTTCCGACTTCGCCATTACCTCGGACGGTACCGAGAGCTCCAGCGCTCACACAGACATTCACAGCGTGTCTGTGCACATGGTAACCACAAGTGAAGCGCGCGCTGATCCGTGAGATAAAAACATTGTTATCCGGTAACGTGAGACAGCCACTTGAATTTGTACGTTTTTTTTAAGTACGTACGAATATTTATACTTTATACTTATTATTGGTGAGTGGTGTGATTAGCCTTCAGATAGACGCTAGTCGCTCTATGTAAAATTATCAATTAAACCATTTACAGGTATTTTTGTCAATGTAGGTAATCAAAGAAAGAAGGCCCTTCAGATGCACCTTGCAGGTCGCATCTTAAAAACCTTCTCAGGTCCCCCCTCCCCACTTCACCGACTTCTACTCCTACTCCTTTACAGTGCACGCGGTGCGGTTGTGGAATACACTACCGCCTGACATTAGGGACTGCCAAACTGTTGCAGTTTTTAAAAGAAGAGTAAAAGAACACTATCTGTCCACTTCATCATAGTTGTGTATGTATTTTTTTGTTTTATTTTTTTTTGAGTATGATATAATTATTATTATTCTAGTGATATTTATTTTAGTAGTATGTATGTATGTACGTTTATTTGTATGTATGTTAGTATAGGTATTCTAGCAATTTTTATTTAGTTTTTTAAGAGAAATGTTTTTGATTGTATGTATTATTTTTTGTCTCCTTTACTATTTCAGACGCTGTCTACATCTCTGTATCTATTGTCCTGTCTCGGGTGTGCTGGAAGAGATTTCTTGTGAAATAAGCATCACCTCTGTACCTATTTTTTTCTGTTCTGTTTTTCTTGTCTGTTTATATATGTGTGTACATAAATGGTAAATAAATAAATAAATAAAATAAAGAAAGAAAGAAAAGTATTTATTGCGACTCGTACAGGATTATAAACTAAACTAAACACAGTTAAAAATAAAAATAGAACAAATTATATTAAAAAAAAAAAGTAACAAAAGGTAAAATGAAACAGAAAGTCCTATACGAGGCAAAAAGGCTCCTATCTCAGCATGATGCTTCGAAATTTAAATCAGCTGCATCCGGTTAGACTGGCAGCCAACCCCAACATTGTTGAGAATGATGTGATAATACGTAATGAGAGCAGAGCAGTGGTGGCCCAGTGGTAACGACCGCGAATTACGAGTTGTACGTCGTAGGTTCGAACCCAGACAGGCGCTTTACTTTGTGTAAATGACTTCATCACCACTGCTCTCAAAACGGTGAAGGAAAACATCGTGAGGAAACCGGCATGTCCTAGAACCAAAAATTCTAAGACATGTGACATCTGCCAACCCGCACTGGGTCCGCGTGGTAGATTACGGCCCACTCCCTCTCACCGAGAGGAGGCCTGTGTCGCAGCAGTAGGAACATTATAGGCTGATTATGTAATACGTAATCGTTACCTGAATGAGCATCTTCCGGTCCTCCTCGATGTGTTTGTGCGTGGCTTCCTGCTCCACCTTCAGCTCCGTCTTCAGCGGGATGTTTATGTTCACGCGGAGTTTTTTGCTGTAACAGATAAATATTTAGTTGTTTGGTTAAATATGTAACATCATGCCTATTTTCCCCTGAAGGGATGGGCAGAGGTGTACCTACAAATAAATATTTTATTTATTAGAAACTTTTTAAGCCCCATGTAATAGAGGGAGAGCCTATTGCTATCAAATTTTTCGAACATTTGTTGTAATGGATTGGCAATATCCTTCAAAATGATTCAGATTGAGATTGATAGTGTTCTACGCGATAAGGGCGCTGCCTGTTTCTGAAATTCCTGATGAAAAAAAAAAAAACAATATCACTTGGCCGAGCTGGGAATCGAACCCAGGCCATTGCGCTTGCGACCGTTAGACCAGAGGGGCAATTCTCGTAATTTTAAGAACGTTCACAGTCTGATCTCAGTCTCAATCTGTCAAAAATACGTCTAATTTCCCTACATTTTGACAAGTTTTTGACATTTGTTTGTCGCCGAAATGAGACTGCGACTAGATTTTGAACGTTTTAAATTACGGGAATACGGGCCAGTAAAACATGATCTTTCTAGATAATGTCTGCTTTATTTATCCGTACGGTGTATGAACAAAATATTATTTTATGTTAATACACAACAAGACCAATGAGGTAAAATCTAGTTACCTTTTGTTTACCGTTATTCGAAATTCTATAAATTATAGTGAATGGCGTAGATGGTGGGACGAACTTGACTCCTATATGAGGGTTTGGTCCATATTGGCTCAGCGGATTAATTGCGTAAAACACTATCAGTAGCAATGGGTTTCATTTTGACAGTTCAACAACATTCATTGCGTTATTACGTTGTTGAGCAGATAAACTTTTCGAACATATGAAGCAATGGATTAGCAATATCCTTTAAAATGATTCAGATTGAGCTTGATAGTGCGTTACACAATTCGGATGCTGGATCGAGATGAATAGAAAAAGAAAGGGTGGCTTTTGCCCTGCAGTGGTACAACACAAGCTGATTATTATTATTATTATTATTTTTACGTCTCTTGACATTTTCGGTGACCCTGGGGTCCCGGACCTTTGGAAGGCGTACGAGGAGCCGAACCACAGATTTATAAACTAAAGGGAGATATGCCAAGGGGGCGTGGCGCGTGCGAACAATGTATGCACAAAACAGAAACAAACGCGGGCGCCGTTGATTTGTCAATAAGAATTGTCAATGTAGTTGTGTGTTGCGATCTGCGTTACGCGATTGGCTCGCGTTGAGTGTGGAGACTGTTATAGTGTGAGTGAGCGCGTGTTCGTATTGTAGTGCATATGTAGTTGAAGGCGACAGCCGGACTCGAACAGTTGGGCAGCCACACCATATCTCCCTTTAGTTTATAAATCTGTGGGCCGAACCCAACTCGCAGACGCCCATTAGACGTTTTTAATGAAAAATTATTATTACTATTTATGATATAGATTTTTTTTCTGTGTTTTCAGCCAGGCTGAAGTAGGTATGGGCCGGACACGTCGCACGAGTGCACAAGGACAGATGGGCAAAGATCGTCACTCACTGGACGCCTGATGGAGGACATCGCCGTCGAGGTAGACCACGGTGAAGCTGGGGGTCTACTCCGAAGTGGTATCGACCGAATGTTCGGCCGTTTCCTACTACGAAGTTACTATTAGGTTCGGTCGGTCCCGATCCTAGACTCCTACACTCTTTCGAATATTGACTATGGTCCCGACCCAACTGAGCCGATTCGAACTTTTTTCGCATGTTTCAATAATATTCGGTTCGGCCATGTGTCGGTCCGATCCGATCATTCGCACTTTGCACTTCGTAGTAGACCTCCAGGCCAAGTCGCATAAAGATTTTTTTTTTTAACAGCCTGTTCTTGCTAGCTAATCAAAAATCTATATCTGACCACTGTAAGGACTATTCCTGCTTGCAGCGCATACCATTACCGTTGCTTGCGCGCATATTATTAGTCTACCTAAAAAGGATCCTCTTTTGTTTTACTTACGGACGCAGCTATCATGTGCACTGGTTACTTATCTCCTTTGGTAACCGTATATAGGGCTTCTAGGGCTGGTGTGACGATCTAACGAGGTTTGCAGGGCAACATGGCCAGAGATCGCTCAAGACAGGGAGGTTTGGAAGGAAAACGGGGAGGCCTTTGCCCAGCAGTAGGACACAATGTAGGCTAACAAAAAAAAAAAGATATAGAATGGTGTGTACTCACTTCTTATAACCTACATACAGATCGACGACGGAAGAATCGGACAGTTCGGACTCGTCATCTGTACAGACCAGCAGCTTCGCTTTCAACAGGATTTGTAGCACCTGGACACAGAAAACATGTTCTTTAAACAATTAATCAATAAAATAATATGATACAAGATAATAGAAATGTTTTAATGAATCGACGACATGGTTGACGCAGTGGTTAAGCGATTGACTGCTGCGCTGCGTGTCGCCGGTTCGATTCCCGCACGGAACAAATATTTGTATGACCTACAAGTCGTTATGCTTCTGGCTGTTTGTGTATGTGAGTTTAAATGTTTGTAAATGCACCCACGATACAGGACAAATTCCTAGTGTGGGGCATTGTAATCGCAGATTTAAAAATAGCAATACAAAGTATACGCGAGCTGTTTCCTATGGCTGCGTTCTGGCCTTGTATAGAATGCAAAGACGCGTCGCGGGCAGAAGGTAGTATTATATGGCAGCTGCCTCATAAGCTATACCTGTACAAGGAAGTCTCCTTTGATCCCGGTGTGCTGCTCAAGCTGGCTGACGGTCCAGGAAGTGTTGTCGTTGTACTGTAGAAGCACCGCCATTTGGAACGTACTGGCTTGCAACGTGTATCTGTAAAGAGATGTACTCTGTTGTTATGTTATTTGTATTGATGTATGTATTTGTATTTGTTTTTTACTGTGTTTAGTTAAGTTTAGTTTATAATCCTGTACGGGTAGCAATAAATACTTTTTCTTTCTTTCTTTTTCTTTATTTGTTAGACGTAGATATTAAGAGTTAGACAATAGGTAGGTAATACGAGCTGGTGTCCGCAACTCTACGTCAATGCGCGTATCTTGCGTACAGATGAGAAAATCGATTATACGATCCACACCATCTCCTCAGGGAAGGCAACAGCAGAGATTAAGAGTTGTACAAAATGATATATTTTTTTATTATTACTTGTTTAGCCTTTTCCCAACTATGTTGGGTCTGATTTCTAGTCTAACCGGATTCAGATAGACAATAGTATTCCACATGGAGCGATTGCTTATAAAGATTTCTTAGTACAGACGCCAGCAGGTCAACCTACCCGAAACTGTCAAACTTTCCCAATCAACCTTCAACCTTAATGCTTTAGCGATAACGTTGAAAATCTATTAAAGAAATTTGACAGATTGTAGTAGCTTGATGTGCTGGCGTTTATACAATAAATGTAACGCAACATGAAGAAGCTGCGGCAATAATGTTCTAGACAATTTTTTCGTTTTTCGATCATATTATGTTCAAAAAATTTGTCTGCTCAACAACGTAAACAACGCAATGAATAAAAAAAAATAAAAAAAATCGTTTGATTTCCTTCAATTTTACAAAAACACTTATAACAACACTATGCAGCTTTACAACTAGGGAAAGTGTTTTCGATGAGCTCTGGCACCCAATGTAAGATTTAACTTGTGTTTAGGGTGCCAGCGTCCTCGCCTAAGACTTCAACATGTAGCAGTAGTTGTAAGACGAGCACAGTACGTCATCAATAACATTTTCAATAATTAATAAATAAATAAATAAATAAATAAAATGTTTATTTTCTTCCACAAAAGACACTTATTAACTAAAACTTAAAAGAGGAGAAAATAATTATTCAGATGAAGGACAATGTTCATTTGTGGGAGACTGGTGCCTAAACTAAGCCGTAACTTGTATTTCAGGACACCAGAGACTCCCCTCTACAGGCAATGCATGAAAGTTACATTATATTCATGATATGTTATAAGTCCAAACTATCAGTTGGAAGAGAAGAAAAAAATAAAAAAAAATAAAAAAGTAATAATAAAATTTTTAAATTAGTATGAAGTGTAGTGGAGTTCTAGGTGTACTTATGTGGAATGTGCTGAGTGTGTGATGTATTTTGCGTTAGTCTGTGTGGGGTGTGTGTGTGTGTGTGTGTGTGGGGGTGTGTGTTGATGTTGTGTAGTTGGGTGGATGAGAGGGTATTGGAGTGGGTTCATGTCCAACTAGACGATTGGTTCCTATCATATTACGTCATTATGACTAGCAGCTCTTCTGATTTTTTGTAGTTCAATTTAAGTAGCCAATTAGTCACTATAAGTTTACATTTAGATTTATTGTGTTATTGATCTTATTTCTAATTGGTGAGAATAGGAAAGAGAAGGTGGTGTGTATGTTGTACAGTGTATTAACAAAAGTCCTTAGACATATTTTAAAAACAATAGCAAACAGTTTAACTGAAAACATGAACAGTCAAACAATGTTATCTAAATCTTCAGTATTTTTAATGTGGATGGGTGAGTCACCCTCATTCACCCTCATATATATTTTGCCAAAAGAAATCCAGCATCCATGAAAACCTCGTCTTTTAACAAGTTGTCTGGACAAGTAGAATAGTTGCTGTGTCTTTACTGTCAGAGAATCAGATACATAAATATTCCGGGGATCTCCTTTAATCTGAATGTCGTTGGTGTTCAATGGCAGACCTTTTTTAATTTTCTGTGATTTATTGTATTTTATCACCGAACCAATAATTTCAGTTTTTCTAGCGACAGTTGTAAAGTCAACTACAACAGCCTCATTATCATTAAGTTACAAGCTAATATTGTGTCCTATTTATGTGGCTATGTATGTGTGTGTGTATTTGTGTGTGTGAGGGGGAGATAAATATGGTGAAAACTTGTGTTAATGTAAGACTGTTTTAAAAAATTATTATGAATATTATTTTATTTATTTAAAAAATAATTAGTAATGTTGTTGAACTGTCAAAATGACTATTCCTACTCTTAGGGCGTGTTGTTTCACGTCCACCTGACGCACGCGTATACGTCAAATGGTGTTGACTATCCTCAAGCCAAATAAAACGTTGTTTCAAATTACAATTACAAAACTATGGCCTTGTCGTACGTCAAATAATAACGAGTACGTAATCGTTATTTGACGTACGTACGTTACGTTAACCAACCGTTTGAATCAACCGGCCCTTAGTGTGTTACGCAATCACCTCTCTGGTTAATTAACTGCCCGTTTGTAGAATAGGTATTGTTACGACTGTCGGCTTTATACGACAATACCCACCTGTTCTTAAAGCAGTTGGTGACGAGCTCTCCCTTGGACATGTTGTAGAGCCAGTTGAGCTTGCGGCCCGAGTGTTGCGACGAGTAGAAAGTCGTGAACCTGTGCACTGAACGCTCCAGCTGGAATAGAGATCATATTCGTCATTTTAGAGGTATGAGGAACAGGGTGTAAAGTTCACTCATCCTCCATAGAAAAGGGAGGATCCTCCGACCAGACGGGAGTTGTGTCTGGCGGGAAATTGCCCAACGACTGATGTTGGGAAATTGTATCTATGCTAATTGCGCGGTAAACTCTGCTTGCGAGATGCAGGATTTGCGTGACGTCATTATGACACGTTGTTCGCAAGTGGCGTTGTAGATAGCGCTACATCATCATTAGTATTTGAAAATTGATCGCCGACATTGGCGCCGATTCCCTTGTTCACAAAACTAAACTAAATTTAAGTTCAGTGCATCTTTTTCTTTCTATTTCATTAAGAAAAGGACAGAAGATAAATATTAGTTTAGTCCAGTCCTGTCCTGTTTAAGGGATTGCAGATTTCCATAGGCGTCGTTGACTACCTACCGAAAGGTGAACCAACTGCATATTTTCAGCATTATGCTGAGCGATGGCCGTTTTGCGTGGATGTGACGCATATTTTCCCCAAAACTTGTTATTTTTTTTTTGTGTTTGTGTTCTTTTTCTGCGTCATGTTTACCGGAAATTGGTAAAAAACGCACGCGAAGCGCTTGGTACAGTTGTCGTCACGTAAAAAGAACGCTGAGCGTCAGTGAAAGGGGTGCGTCCGCGCACGGTTACAGACGTGTCCTAAAATACTAGGCTACTGTTTTATAAAATACAAATGTAATTGTTTTATTGTAGAAGAATAGTTACTTTACTAGGATTGCGCTCCCTTCATACCACCAATTTGATCGTTAAATCGCTCAGTGCGCATGTAAACGGCCAGCGTTCTTTTTGCGTGGCCGGACCTGTATTTTATTCCTATTTTCTCTCTTTCTTTGTAGAGATTTCTTAACTTATCCAAGATTAAACCTCGCTAACTTACTTCAGTGGGCAGTTGGAAGCACGAGGACTGCTGGAAGGGCCAGGAGCCAGAGGATAGCACCTGGATACTGAAGTCGATGTGGAGCGGCTGTTCCGAGCTGTTCGACATGTGCTTGCGGAAGTTCTCGTTTAGGTCCTTTGATACACCTATGTCCTGGGAAACGTAATAGAGATAAATTAGCTACTTTTGTGCCCAAAGATTGACAGTTATAAAAAAACGTGTTTTTTATCATCTGCCGAGCCTTTTCCCAACTACGTTGGGGTCGGCTTCCAGTCTAACAGGATGCAGCTGAATACCAGTATTTTACATGGAGCAACTGCCTATCTGACCTCCACAACCCAGTTACTGGGTAACGCGATGCGGCATCAGTGACATTATAATAATAACTAACCTGGAACATTCTCTGTAGTTTGCTTGTGTACTCGAATCCGCACGCCTGCTTTAGTTTTGAAATCATTGAGGCCTGAAAACAAAGACAGAACATAGATTTTAAGTTTACTCTTGAAATGGTGATATAACCAACATCATTATATTAAAACACAGGTTTATTTTATCTCATCGAATCAGCGGTTGTTATTATGTTTAACAATCAACAGATTTCACTTCATGGCCTCCCCCAAGCACCTCTACTTCGACCGGTTCTGTGCTTCTCGCATCCAACGGGTTCCTGCGGCCTTCACAAGGTCGTCAGTCCCACCTTGTGGGAGGCAATTCCAACGCCAATGCAGTTCTGCGAGCAATGTGCCCTGCCCACTGCCACTTAAGTTTGGCAATTCTTCGGGCTATGACGGTTACCTTGGTTCTCCTGCGGATCTCTTCATTTCTGATTCGTAGATTTCCGAGAGACAAATCAGTCGTTGTCAAATCTCACGCCAAGTGATTTGTTTGATTGCAGTTATTTCCACTAGCCAATCACTAAAGTAAACAAACGATATAACGCTGATTTAAAATTTAACAAGATAGTAAAAACTTGATCATAGCTATCTGGCACTGAATCTGATATTCACTAGCCTATTTTTTTGTATTGTAAATAAAACAAACATGTTACCTCCGCGTCATCGCTGGCAGACATGTGTTGCACCAATCGCTTCGCCAGCATCTTGCTGTAGAACTTCTGGAACACGTCCTTGTCTTCAATGTATTTGAACACAACCATCTGGAAAACAACAGGACACATTATTAATTAATATTACAATTAAGTAAGTTTTTTTTTTTTTTTTTTCTTTTTATTTGTTTTAGGAACTTTTAACAATATGTTACGCTAGTTCCATCATAAATTAATCTAGTTACAACAAACTTACAAATTAACCAATGAATATACCAATGCAGCCTCCGGCGACATTGGTTTTGCTAAGATCATATTAAATATACCTACATCTAACTTATTTATATTTAGTTCACTAACTAACGCACTTCTTTCAGGCCCATTCCTGACACACTCCACCAAGAGGTGATAAACATCTTCTACTTTATTATCACAAACCAAACAGAACGGAGATTCCACCTTCTTCATCAGAAATGCAAAGGCTCTTAGTGGCATGTGTCCGGAACGAATTCTGAAAGAAGTTACCAATGTTCTCCGGCTAACTTTAAAATTACTAAACCAAGGGATCCGAGGAGGCTCACTTTGGATGGTTTTATACCATAGCCCTTTGTCTTTAGATTTAAAATATTCTTTCCATTCATTATAACAATAAGTTTTGAATTTGGCTAAAATTTCTGAAAATACTGGTAGAACATAAACCTCTATGCCTGAAGTTGCTGCTATCTTAGCTAATCTGTCAGCCTCCTCGTTTCCCTGCAGGCCAATATGTGACGGAATCCATTGTATAACCAAGTTAACATTATTCAGCAGAATTGTATTAATTTTACTCAAAACAGCAAAGGCTATTGATACACCTCTCTGTCCAGAGGCGCATCGAGCCAAATGCTGGAGCGCGCTCTTGCTATCAGTGAATATAACTATATTAACGTGTTGTAATGTGGCAACGTAAGACAACGCTTCAGAAATAGCATACAACTCCGCTGTCATTATGGAAACCTCAGATACAAGTTTAAAACATCCGCTAGTTTTAGTGGTAGCATCATAAAAAGCGGCACCAATAAAAATGTGGAACGCTTCACGATTTTGCGTGTCATCCTTGCGCAGGGGCCATGCTAATCTTCTCTGTATCGTTCCAATTTTAGTATATGTACTGCCGAAGCAAGTACAATTAAGTAAGTTGCCATTTGCAAATTAAATATTCAAGGCTACTGAAGGAAAATACGCAAGAAATAGACGTTTCTGTAAATCTACATTAGAGGTACGAGGTACGAGTGTATTGGAATAAGGGTAAGGGCTGCTTGTAAATATTTAATCATGTTATTGATGAATAGCAATACTAATTCACCTTATAGAGGTATGAGGAACAGGGTGTAAAGTTCACTCATCCTCCATAGAAAAGGGAGGATCCTCCGACCAGACGGGTGTTGTGTCTGGCGATCAATTGCCCAACGATTGGTGTTGGGAAATTGTATCTATGCTAATTGCGCGGTAAACTCTGCTTGCGAGATGCAGGATTTGCGTGACGTCAGTATGACGCGTTGTTCGCATGTGGCGTTGTAGATACCGCTACACTACTATGATCTACAAATTAATTATTTACTTTAGTGCATTTTAGGAAATACGACATACCACTTGATTGAGCGTGTCCTCTAGTTCGGCCTCCTCGGGGTTCTTGCTGGACTTCTTCAGCAGAAGGTCGCAATACTTCGCCAGGAGCTCCGGACTCTTCGATGAAGAGTTCGCTGCTTTTGTTACTGCGTTACCTGGGAAAAAAAGATTAAAGTTGTTAAGTAAATGGGCAACTAGCTTCATCCTTCTGACTGACCGACTCCTTGACAATTAGAAAGAGACAAAAGTGCCTGTAATTGTTTTATTTGAGTTGAGTTTGAGTTATTGTCAGGATAATCAATTAGTTTTTTTGTTAATCTCATACCACGAGATATTTAGAACATTTTTATCATGAGAGTAGGCGCCTCTGGTAAAACTCGCTATCAAAAATATTAGTTCAACGGACGCTCACGTTGCTATCAGCGCCAAAATGGCTAAAAATCAAATGACTTCATTTTGCCATCGATAGTATGAAGTCCAGCTTACTTGATTATTTTTTTTAATTTAATTTAATATTTGGATTGTTTTAGGCTTTTCATTACGGACGCTTTTAACGTTCTGCATCGTTCTCACATGCATAATTTTTAACATGAATGATGTAACTAATACTTTGTAACCATATTTTGATTTAAAAGAGTGTCCATGGAGTTTCTTGCCCGTTCTTCTCCATAGGTACCTACTACGCTTTGGAATGGGCAACTAGCTTCATTTTTCTGACTGACCGACCCCTTGACAATTCAAAAGTGCCTGTAATTGGTTTAATTGAAATAAATACTTTGAGTTTGAGTTTGATAGGTCAGTGCACAACACGGATGGCAATCGTTTTGGGGTTCCATTAGTTCTAGAGTAATAGAATTTAGACATACAGCAGTGTCACAGCATGAAGTATAAGATTTTTTTAGTTTAATTTTTCCCCAAAGGCGGACTTAATGCCTTAGGAGTTCTCTACCAGTCAACCAAGGGTGGTGAAGAGATTAGATGGCAGGTGCTTTGGTTGAGAGGGACAATGATAAAAAAAAAAAAAACTAGGTACTGACGCCAGCAGGTCAACCTACCCGAATCTGTCAAATTTTCCCAATAAACCTTGAACCTTAATGCTTTAGCGATAAAGTTGAAAATCTATTAAAGAAATTTGACAGATTGTAGTAACTTGATGTGCTGGCGTCCGTACACAAATACTTAAATAGCTTATATACACATACATAATATTACTATAATATAACACAAACGTCTTGTATTATTGTACCGGCCGTGTCGGACTGCCTTCCCATCGGACGAGATGAGAATGAGAGAAGAGCAATATGTGTCGCGGGTTCAATTCCCGCACGGAACAAATATTTGTATTGCCTACAGGTAGTTGTTCCGGGTCTGGCTGTTTGTGTATGTGAGTTTAAATCTTTGTAAACGCACCCACGATACAGGAGTAATTACTAGAGCGGGGGCAACGTTTAAAAAAAAAACCGCGCTGAAGGTTAGTCTCCGATGAGATTGGCCGTCATGGCTGAAATACGGTCTGAAGGACTTAATATAACAGGTGTAAGAAGACACTTTACGAAGCCGCGAGTTACTTGTACTCCCTCTCATTGTAACTATTTTTTTATACTGGACCATACTTGGGAACCTTCTGGTTACGGAGATATTGAAGGTCAAAAGTCAAGTAGTTACACTAGTTATTTCGCCACTCTGCATTTGGCATTTTTGTTTTTATTGTGATTGTTATTGTTTTGTGGTCATCTGCCAATATCTGTACTGTCAACTGTCAATTAATCTTAGTTGTTATTGGTCCATGGCCTTGACAGCGAGCAATGGACAAAAGTGTCAACATTTTTTATGCATGAGTACGTGTCTTTTGACTATGTGTATCTTATGTCTTTTTCGTTTTTTTTTAAATTTATTATTATTATTTTTTTACTTGTAATTGTGCGTTTTGTTTGTGCAGAATAAAATATTTTTCTTTCTTTCTTAAGTTTCCAACTTTTACTGACGTTTTTTAACGGACATAAGTCTTTAATGTCATAACACAACTTTAAATACCTCTAGGACACCTGTACCGTTTCATGCACCCATAAGCACAATGTTTTACGTGCGTTCCATTGCGCACTATCGCAAACAGCAAATTTTCACAACATAAATAAAAGTCGTTACCCACCAATTATTTTTATGCAATGTTACTTAGTTTGATCTACAGAATGCGTAGTTGACAGCTATGTGATGTGTCTTTTTAAACCCTGTATATAAAATATACATACTGTTAATAAACCGGCCGCAAGCCTTGTCGAGCGCGGCTACAAAGCCAGAGTCATTGTTGAACGCGACCAGGACGAGTGCGTTGTATTTCTTGTGAACTTCTAGTATTGTTGATACGTAGACTTTTGGATCCTGTGGAAGGAAATAATTCGATTAGTTCATTTTAAATAACATCAAGCCTGTAATCCCCGAAGGGCTAGGCAGTTAACGTAAATCATAAGTACTATGTGCATATTCATGTAAAAATAAATGATAATTGACTAATTATTTATTAATATTACATTTAATTGACATTATTTACAATATGATGAAATATGACATCACTAGCCCTTTATTATAATTTACTATTGGCACGCATTTAAAAATAAATTATAATTGATTAATTATGTATTAATAAAACATTTAATTGACATTATTTACTCGAACGTGACTTTGTATTGTATAGATTCAGACTTATTACTGAAAAAAAACTAATATTTGTACACCAATTTTATTGGTAGGATATAGAGCCCGACCAAAATGTATACCTACTTAAGACCTTATTGTAATACCTGTGGTCACAAATAAATAATGATTGATTTATTGATAAGAGGAACATTAAGAACATTGGGCCAGCATTTGGCCATTCGCTGTGACAAAAAGCGAGTAACTGACAAGTCCATCTAAATAATGCATGATTGCAGCAAAATATGGCTTTTATGTGTATTAGTTTTGAATGATGTAATGTTCTTTCGAAAGTAGTTTTAACATCTTACTTGATTACTTCCATAGAAATATATTAATGTATTGTATAACCAAATAAAAGTCGGTAGTCGATCAACAAGTTTTAATACAACAAGTTTGTCGGACATCACGATTGTGAGCCGAATTTTCATATAGTCGATGTTCTCAGGTTCAGAAACCGTGATTATCACAGACATAGAGCATCTCTGAAGGGTATTTTTTTTTTTTTTAATAAATGGAGGTGTTCAGTAGGGTACAGTACCGTGTGCGCACACTCGCCACACTTGTCGATGGCCTGCAGCCCCTGCGCGTGGATGTGGTGCTCCAGCAGGCGGCGCAGTTCGCACAGACCGTCTGGGATGCGCGCCACTAAAGCGTACATACGCCCTAGGTCGCTATTCTTTTCGCCGTCCAGGAGTTTCTAGAAAAAAAAATATCTTGTTACTTGAGAAAAAATATAAGAAAGTAAATAGAAAGAAAGAAAAAATATTTATTGCGACTCGTACAGGATAACAAAAAAAAAACAAAAAAAAAATCGCTCGGAAATCACAAATTAAAAAATAGTTTACGGGGCCTCGCACGCTACGTACGTTATGTTTGTCGAAGGGCCGATGGCCGGTGGAGCAGACGAGTCCTGGAGTGGAGACCGCGTACCGGCAAGCGTAGTGTGGGACGCCTCCCAGCTAGATGGTCGGACAACCTATAGAAGGTGGCAGGGATGGGCTGGATGCGGAAGGCGGAGGACAGGGTGTTGTGGCGCAGCCTGGAAGAGGCCTATGTCCAGCAGTGGACTGCGATAGGCTGAGTTGATTGATTATGGGGCCTCGCCCGCTACACGGCGATGACCACGACTGGTCGTGATCGCATCCTTGGTCGCAGAGGTCATGGTCAAGTACACAAAGATTGACCGCTTCTAATCGAACGGCACGTCGTGCAACCATTTAGTCTTTGCCAAGTGCACGATGCGGAACCGGTTTCTTTAATTTAATCTGGTCTGTGCGGCCGGCCACTGACAATGGTCGATTTGCTTCAGGGTGTCACAGTCACCCAGGCCGTAGGTCGTAGTTGATCGATCTTGAGGCCGCCAGCTGTCAGATGGAATTGAAGGTAGGACTGACCACCATATCTATATATCTGTTATGTTTGTAAATACGTACCGTATCGCTGTTCTTATCATCATCATCATTTCAGCCGATAGACGTCCACTGCTGGACATAGGCCTCCCCCAAGTGTCGCCACATTGACCGGTCCCGTGCGACTCGCATCCAGCGGATTCCCGCAACCTTCACCAGGTCATCGGTCCACCTAGTGGGAGGCCTTCCAACGCAACGTCTTCCGGTTCGCTGTTCTTATAGCAGACCCTTAGCTTACTCTCTAAAGTACAGTATAATTACCTGGAACTCGGCATGGAAGATCTCGAGATGTTTCTCTATGAGCACTCTGTCGCAGGTCTTAGCTAGTCGCTCCATTGTGGTCTCGTGTAAGTAAACTTGCACGCGTCGCTGTTCTTCTTGAAGACGTTGCTCAGCCTGTTAATCGAAAACAAAATATTAAGTTATTTAGTTTCTTTAGAGCATTATAACAGCTGCACAGGTGGTGGTATTTATATGTACGGGCAGCACACCTTTGCTAACTAACAAACATCGCCTCGGTGTCGGCATGAGCTATTCTCTTCTAGTTCGTTCAGATTTGAGAGAAGAATGTTAATTTAACTGTCAGACAATATGTCAAAAGCAACGTAATTCCAAGTCGCCATCTCATCTACACCGTTCACAGTTATTTTACGTCTGCGAGGAGCAACCCAACAGCCAACTTATTGTGACGGGAATAAAGATCACAATTATTTTGACAGACTTGTCCCTTCAGTCAGTTGTACGCCCTACCTTGATCATGTACTCGGTGACGGGATTGTTCCTGAGGAAATCAGTGCTCTCTCGGGTGTAGAACCGCTCGGTGTCCTCCAGGAACACGGCCTCGAACGTGTCCTTGTACACCACCAGGTTCTGTCCCCGGGCTGACGTGTCGTCCTCATTAAGGCCTAAGGCTACGTAGCAGTTGATGACCTGGAAGGAAGTTAGGATTAGAAATAGGGCTGGTTTAATATTATAGGAGAGCAGTGGTGACTGGCGCCCAGTGGAAAGCAGAGCCCAGTGGTAACGGCTCGACTTACGAGACGAGACGAGACGAGACCAGACGAGACGAGACGAGACGCTTTACTATAGCTATCTGCCAGTGAATGTCCTTTCAAAGTCGGTCAAGCCGATTCGAAGATTAGCCGGAACAAACAGATAGTTTTTATTAAATTCTTTTTTTGTTTGAAGTACCGTATATACTTTCATATGCATTTAGTAAAATAGCTGTTATTTTGACATTACATATAATCACTTCAATTTAATTAAAACGTTCAAAATCTAGTCGCAATCTCATCTCAGCGACAATCAACGTCAAAAACATGTCAAAGATGTAGTGAAATTAAGAGGTATTTCCTTAAAATTACGAGCCCCTCTGTTATAATTATTGTTACTTACTCCAGAAACAAGCCTCGTATTAATGGTCTCCCCGTTGCGTTCTCTTTCGATCAGTTTGAGTACCGCGTTGGTAACTTGCTTGTTCAATCGCTGGAACAGGTTGTCTCGCCACGTCACCAGCGCCAGTTGGTAGATCTCGTAGATACCCTGGAATAAAAAATAAAACTATACACCTCTGTGCTTGGGGGAACAGTAGACGTCTTTCGACTGAATTGATGATGCACACAGGTGCGCAGGAGATATTGTGGTGCACAAGGCACCACAATATCTCCTGCGCACCTGACTAATTTCCGTTGAGATTGTCCGTCCGTGATCTCCGTTGAGATTAGCCACCGTGAACGAAATCGGTCTATAAATAAATTAGCCTGTGTTGTCCAACTGCAGCGCAGATATAAATTAGCCTGTGTTGTCCAACTGCAGCGCAGATATAAATTAGCCTGTGTTGTCCAACTGCAGCGCAGATATAAATTAGCCTGTGTTGTCCAACTGCAGCGCAGATATAAATTAGCCTGTGTTGTCCAACTGCAGCGCAGATATAAATTAGCCTGTGTTGTCCAACTGCAGCGCAGATATAAATTAGCCTGTGTTGTGCAACTGCAGCGCAGATATAAATTAGCCTGTGTTGTGCAACTGCAGCGCAGATATAAATTAGCCTGTGTTGTCCAACTGCAGCGCAGATATAAATTAGCCTGTGTTGTGCAACTGCAGCGCAGATATAAATTAGCCTGTGTTGTCCAACTGCAGCGCAGATATAAATTAGCCTGTGTTGTCCAACTGCAGCGCAGATATAAATTAGCCTGTGTTGTCCAACTGCAGCGCAGATATAAATTAGCCTGTGTTGTCCAACTGCAGCGCAGATATAAATTAGCCTGTGTTGTCCAACTGCAGCGCAGATATAAATTAGCCTGTGTTGTCCAACTGCAGCGCAGATATAAATTAGCCTGTGTTGTCCAACTGCAGCGCAGATATATATTAGCCTGTGTTGTCCAACTGCAGCGCAGATATAAATTAGCCTGTGTTGTCCAACTGCAGCGCAGATATAAATTAGCCTGTGTTGTGCAACTGCAGCGCAGATATAAATTAGCCTGTGTTGTGCAACTGCAGCGCAGATATAAATTAGCCTGTGTTGTCCAACTGCAGCGCAGATATAAATTAGCCTGTGTTGTCCAACTGCAGCGCAGATATAAATTAGCCTGTGTTGTCCAACTGCAGCGCAGATATAAATTAGCCTGTGTTGTCCCACTGCAGGGTAAAAACGCCACCCTTTACTTTATCCACTCAGCTCGAACCGCCAACATGAACCAACCCGTCTTTGACGTAACTATGTATGGTACCTTATCAGCATAATGCTGAGACCGTTAAGTCTATGTCCTAGGACAGAACAATTAATATTAACTGACCATACCGAATTCACATTCAGGAATACTTACATGTTTCCGCGAATGCCATGATAGCCATAGGCAAGAAATTGATAATTCGTATATATTAAAACTTCGTTCTTGTACTATCTAAAAGTTACAGGGTGTATCAGAAAGGTGTAATCATATTTATGGGTGTGGCACCAACCATCGAGCTGAACAACTTTCTTTATGGGACCAACATCGTAATCGCGAAGAACTGATCAGCCGTCCCATACATTTGAGTCGAGTAAGTATTGAAGTTTTGTATGGGGCAGTTGAGAATTTTTTCGTGATTATGATGTTGGTTCCAAGTTTTTGTTTGATGGTTGTACCCACAGATTTATAAACTAAAGGGAGATATGCCAAGGGGGCGTGGCGCGTGCGAAAAATGTATGCACAAAACAGAAACAAACGCGGGCGCCGTTGATTTGTCAATAAGAATTGTCAATGTAGTTGTGTGTCTCAACGTTGCGATCTGCGTTACGCGATTGGCTCGCGTTGAGTGTGGTGACTGTTATAGTGTGAGTGAGCGCGTGTTCGTATTGTAGTGTCGAGTCCGGCTGTCGCCTTCAACTACATATGGTAGTTGAAGGCGACAGCCGGACTCGAACAGTTGGGCAGCCACACCATATCTCCCTTTAGTTTATAAATCTGTGGTTGTACCACACCTTTCTGGTACATACTGAATAATAAAATCACCCATAACTGGGTCTCATAAAAGTCCATTGCAAATATTAAAAAAAAACGGCCAAGCGAACGGTTCCATGCCACCATATAATATTTAACATTAAACATAAAAAAGCAATTATTGTTTATCGTTTTACTTAGGGGTTGTTCATTCATTACGCAAGACGATTTGAGGGGGGGGGGGGGGGGGTCTGAATAAGTCTTATTTTTTCTTACATAGGGGGATAGATTATTCTTACTTAAGATCACAAAAGTAACCAAAAATTAAAAGTTTTGCTAATTATTCTTTCAAATTTAGATAGATACTAATCCTACGGTAAGATTCAAAGGGGGGGACGGGTTTCAATCAAGTCTATTTTTTTCTTACGTAATGGGGAGGGGGGTCAGAAATGGGTTAAAGTTGTCTTAGGTAATAAATAAATTAAAATGAACAGCCCCTTAAGAGTAAGCATTATAGTTGTAATAGTTAAATGTTTGCATGTATTAGATCGAGTAAAAAATCACGTTTCTTGTATCACCCCCTTTAATTTTTTTACTTTATTTTTGTTATTTTTTGTTATAGCGGCCACAGTAGTACACACTGTGAAATTTTCAAATGTCTATATATTACGGTTCAAAAGATACAGCTGGATGGACAGCGGAATCTCAGTAATAGGGTCCCGTTGGCACCCCTTGGGTACGGAACCATAAAAATTAAATTTCAGTATCATCATCATCATTCACAGCCCAACTCGCCCACTGCTGGGCACCTCTCTTTGCTTGTGCCAACTCCAACGCTCCTGTGCCAGCCTCACCCAGGTTTAACTAAACCTGGATGAGGCTGGCACAGGAGCGTTAAAACTAAAATGTGAAATTATGGATGACCTTATTGGTGATGTTCTTCAGAAAGGTCAGGTGCATAATACTCGCATCCGGCGTGCGTTTATGACCAGCACCGTAATAAACATACTTGTTGAAGGTTATTGCTAATCCATCGCTTCATAGGTTGGAACATTCGTCTGCTCAACAGCATAAATAACGCAATGAACGTTTACCCAATGTCAAAATGAAACCCAACGCGATCAATTGTCATTTTATGTGTGAAAGTGAACGAAGCAAAAGGAGTACCGTAAAACGGGGTGAATAGGGATGCAGGGGTGAATCGGGACGAAACTTTAAAATGGATTTTAACGTTGAAATAATATAGTTTGTTGCCAGAAAAGTCTTTAATGTGTTTACTGTTATTTAATTAAAGATTAACAGTCCTTGTTAGCAACAAACTATATTGTTTCAACGTTAAAATCCATTTTAAAGTTTCGTCTCGATTCACCCCTGCATCCCTATTTACCCCGTTTTACCGGTATGTAAAGATCGTAGCAGGTGGCGTTAGTTTCGGCCTAACCCCATGGAAGAGGGGGTGAGTTTATGTATGTATGTATGTATGTGTGGTAGTTAATGTCACCTTCCGTCCCTCCTCGCACTCGCGTTTGACCCAGTGCCTGTTTAGATAGGCGCACACGCCGTTCAACACTCGCGACGAGAACTGGTATTCTTCCCATTGCTTCGTGTAGAACGCTAGCACGTCTTCACCCATTAACTCTGCGCCATTCTGATAAACAATGAGATATTTTATGGGAAACATTAATTTGATCCTCTAAAAACTTATGGCGGATCACTCAATACAACACGCCACGCGACAGGGCGTGGATAACGCGCGATTTTTTACATACAAGTTCAATAAAACGCGTTTCCGCGGTGGGAATTTGGGTCCGTTTCCCGCGTCCTGTCGCGTGGCGCGTTGTCGTGTGTGATCCGCCAAAATGGTATACGCTTTGTTTTATACATGTGCCTGTAGAAACTTCTTGTGTTCTCCAAGTTTGTCGCAGGTTGACTGTGACAAACTAGGTGAGAACAAGAAGTTTCTGACAGTTTAATATTTCAGGCCAAAATAAATTAATTATTGGCGGCTTATATTTGTTTGTCGCTACTTTGATACGGAGTCTATAAAAATAGGCACATTTAACAAGAACAAATAAATCATTTGACTTCGATATAAACGTGGTTCTTTATGAACAAACCTGAAGTAAACTGATGAGATAATTCCTGAGGAACTCCTTAAGTCTCTTGTACAATTCGAGGCCGACCAACTGCGCCCCGCCCTGCACATGACCAGTCTGGAACACAAACAAATCTTACAAGAACTACTATAGGAGAATTATCATCGTCATTATTTCAGCCGAACAGTCGGCCTCCTCCAAGCACCGCCACTGCGACCGGTTCTATGCTTTTTGCATCCAGCGGATTGCATTGGGATCACCCTGTGGGAGGCTGCATACTAGAGAATGGGCAGCAGCGTTCTCTATGCATTTCAATACCATACTGCGATCACTAACCCGCCTGCTGAGAGTGGCCATTATGGCTGTGATACGCATTTTTTTTTTACAATTTAACAATTTTGTAGAATTATGGTAAAGTTTTGAGGTATATGGCCCAGCATAGCTATTCACAACCGCTCGATACGCTTCCGTACCGTATCGAACATCAATCAATGGTATCCGTAGGAGTCCTCAAAGCGCTGTTCACAAGTCAAAACCCGATTTTTTTATCAGTTTCAGGGTTGATTTTTCAATAAACATAATTATAATTTTTATTCGTGGTTTAGAGGTATGAGGAACAGGGTGTAAAGTTCACTCATCCTCTATAGAAAAGGGAGGATCCTCCGACCAGACGGGTGTTGTGTTTGGTGGGCAATTGCCCAACGATTGATGTTGGGAAATTGTATCTATGCTGTGGTTATTTTATAGATATAGCTTAGCCTTTGTCTAGTGTATAATCGTACTCCTTACGAAGTCACGAATAGAATAGAATAGAATACTCTTTATTGTACACCATACAAATTATAAAACATAAATAAACAAGAAGAAGATAATGAAGAAGAAGAAGAAGAAGAAAAGAAGATAATTTTACTAAATTAAATATAGTATACTAATTGACGTACCTGTTTCTTGCCGCTATGGTTAGTCCTGCCGCCATTGGTGTTAGCGACTCGACCACTGGAACTACTACTGGCGCTCTGGTGATGCACGGATGTACAGTAATTGTACACATGACTGTATTCTGTTCAGGTTTTATTGTATAGATATTATTACGTACATACATTACATGACGTTTATATTTACCCGAAGTGCTAGGCAAAGATGTCCGGACGCCAGCACATCAAGTTACTACAATCTGTCAAATTTCTTTAATAGATTTTTCAACTTTATTGCTAAAGCATTAAGGTTCAAGGTTGATTGGGAAAATTTGACAGTTTCGGGTAGCTTGACCTTTTTTTTTTGTTTTCGGGGGGAAACCTTCAAAAGGCACCCGACCTCTGGGGAGTGGGGTCAGGGAGTGTGGGATTTTTACCTCACTAAAACCACCCCGGTGATCACCATCCGCACATAGGGGTAGTCCCGGTTCCTCTTAAAAGACCAATTCCGGAACCACCCCTGCGCAACGCCTGTAAGGCACATCCCTGGGGAGACTGTAAAGGGGCCTCCCCTAAGTCTCGCTATGCACGGCAGCACGTGACCACTGTGCCACCGTCTTCCCTGGGGTCGCTTAGTAGGCGGACAGAGTCCCCACTATGCGCCCGCGACCCCAAAGGTCCCACTTATCGGGTAGCTTGACCTGCTGGCGTCTGTACTATCGCCAATATCTGATCACCGTAAGGACAATTCCTGCTTTCAGCGCATATTATTAGTCGACCTAAAAAGGATCCTCTTTTGTTTTACTTACGGACGCAGCTGTGGTCATCATGTGCACGGGATTTTGTTTCAAAATGGTCAGATATAGGTTTTGACAATAGTACTTTATAGTACACCCAAATGGCGCCAGTTACGTATAGTTATTTGATTGTATAGGAGAAAAATAATAAAATCATCATCATCAACAACAACAACAACAACAACAACAACAACAACAACACCAACAACAACAACAACATCATCATCGTCATCATATTCCATTCGTAGATCTTTGAGTCATTACACCTCAAACGACTGTCAACTGTCGACTGGCTGTCAGACTTTTGGACTTCTGTCCGAAAATCTGACAACAGTCAGTTATTTTGTAACACGATACTCAATTTAATATCAAAATACCCGCATTTAATACATCACCATAACGTTTAAAAGCTTTTGTTTTAATTTTTTGTTTAAACAACAAAAATAATGTATTTTCTAAGCTTTGAATTCCAACATCAAGACCAATTGTTATACAATACAATAATTCATTTGCTCAAACTCAGACAAAATCATGAAAGTACTCCTGAAGTAATAAAGATTAGAATAAAAATCCTCTATTTTCATTACATCATTAAAGACTAGCTGCGACCCGCGGTTTCACCCGCATAAGTTTCGATCCCGTGGCAATATCGGGATAAAAATTATCCTATATGCCAATCCTGGTTATAAACAATCTGTGTGCCAAATTTCATCCAAATCCGTTCAGAAGTTTTTGCGTGAAAGGGTTACAAACATCCATCCATCCATCCATACAAACTTCCGCGTTTATAATATTAGTAGGATGAAGATAGCGAAACATGAACGCCCGATAAGGGACGATCGATAATAGGCCACGTACGTCGTTGTTTTGTAAACAAACGCGTCGAACCACTAAACGGCTTTAAATAGAATTGCCCCGATTTTCTTCAAACACGGAGTTAGGAAACTTATAATGTATTTACAAGACAGCTAACCTTCCTGGAGTTATTTTACTAGCTTCGCCCCGCGATTTCACCCGCATAGGTTTCGATACCGTGGGAATATCGGGATAAAAAGTATCCTATGTGTTAATCCTGGTTATAAACCAACTGTGTGCCAAATTTCATCCAAATCCGTTCAGTAGTGTTTGCGTGAACGAGTAACAAACATCCATCCATCCATCGATTGATCCATTCATACAAACTTTCGCGTTTATAATATTAGTAGGAAGCGTGCACTGACCGAACAGCTCCACTCAAACTGAGGACAGGTCAAATCTGTGTGGTTGTTTCCTCTAAAGATCATTTCAGTCTACAAAACACACACACACACACACAACATAGTACATGGTCGTCACATGATCTGCCAAGATTACATCTGGGCTTTGATTGTGACCTCTGGGAGTTTGTTTTGGTGTTTTTCTCAAAGTAGCCGGGAAGGGAAATACCGCACTTGAAGCGTTATAGTGTTTGGACAAACCTTTTCACAGATAGGAGGCCTGTGTCCCAGCTGTGGGATCATGTAGAGGCTAATTATGCTACACGGATTGTACGGTCGCCAGCAGGTCAAACTACCCGAAACTGTCAAATTTTCCCAATCAACCTTGAACCTTAATGCTTTAGCGATAAAGTTGAAAACCTATTAAAGAGATTTGACAGATAGTAGTTAGCTTGATGTGCTGGCGTCTGTACCTGTGAGGTTAAGGGTAAGCTCACCGTGCCTCGGGCAGTATTTATAACGATTTAAAATCACTTACAAAGATTCAAGACAGTTTTTTTATAAACTACATAAAAAAATAAACATAGGTAAATTATTGGTTATGTATGTAGGGGGTAATCTCTGGAACTACCAGTCGGATTTGAAAAATTATTTTTGCTTTTGATAGCCCAATTCTTGAAGAAGGCTATAGGCTATTTAACATCACGCTATGACCCTTGGGAGTCGAGCAAAAAGAAAAAAAGTCAGGAAAAACGCTAAGTTAAAACGAAGACAAAGCGCAGGCAGATGCGATGCGACGGAGTGGGTCGCGGGACAAGAAATTTCACGCGGATGAAGTCGCGGGCAGAAGCTAGTAAAATATGAAATCACTTGCAACCCGCCCATGCTAGCACGGAGCACTATGTATCAGTCCCAAAACTATCCTATCTATCAAGCTGAAACTAAACATTCACATTCACAAAATTTCATTGAAATCGGTTGAGTGAAGATTAGCGGAAAAAGAGTAGGTTCTCAATTGTTTTTTTTTTATGTTTGTTACCTCAGAACTCCGTTATTTATAAGCCGATTTGCAAAATTATTTTTTTTAATGGATGAGATATGCCTCAGGGGTGATCTCATATAAATTTTATTAACTTTGCTTGAGTTAGCTTCAATAATACAAATGTATTGTTTATGTATTTGTTTTGTTGTTTTGTTTATATTGATGATGTTTTAATAACTACCTGTCACTGATATTTATACAGATGAATTTGTGTGGGGTAGGTACAAATAAAAAGTAAAAAAAAAAAAAAAATTGTAGTGTTCTTTTGGAAGTCTGCTGTTTTTTTTTTTTTTTTGTTACAAATTTTTTTATACATATTTTTGGATAAAGTTGAGGTACAAGTCAACAACATGACCTTTACTTATCATGACCATTATTTTGACATTAGACGACCTGTCGGCGCTTCGGAAAGCACGTAAAAAAGCCGTTCCCATTTCCATATAACTGTACCAACCTTAAAACATTAGTATTGATATTTAATTGGGGTGTGAAGGCCAGAAGGCAACCGTGGTGTGGCGGTTAGGTATGCCGATTTTTTTTCCTTTGACCTCATTAGTAGTAATGACTTTTGAGTTCACTATATGACCTTCACACTGACCTCTATTATACTATTACGCTGGACTAAATATACTAGGTACTTATACGAAATGACAGTTGTTTTTTATGCTGATTCCTGGCTGGGACGGACTGTATGCGGAAAGCGGAGGACAGGGTATTGTGGTTCAGCGGGATTGTCCGAAAGGGTTACCGCTACCCCGGAACACAAAGGGCAAAGGAAGGAACATGGGTGGGTTTTAGTCAGTAAGAGTCTGACACTCCCTTCCGCTGCACCCAGAGCGGGAGGGGTCCCATCCGGAAAAAAAAAGGGTATTGTGGTGCAGCATGAGAGAAGCCTATGTCCAGCATTGGACTGCGATAGGCTGAGTTGATTGAGAGGTGTATGGGCTAATAAGCCACAAGACAAAAAGATACAAATGATTAACATGCAAAAGTAACAATGGAATAAGAATAACTCTTAATAGCGGAAGAAACTGCTCAATTTGGCGTACAATAACCTCCAACGTCTAACATCATAGCAACAGTCGGATCACATACGGAAGTAGTGTAAAGTTTCCTTATGAAACTAACTTTGAACATGTGTTTTATTGCAGTTTGAATACTTTATCTTTATACAGACGGGGCAGTAAGGGCAGGTACCTTTACCGCCCCAGGGATGTGCCTTACAGGCGTTGCGCAGGGGTGGTTCCGGAATTGGACTTTTAAGAGGAACCGGGACCACTCCAATGTGCGGATGGTGATCACCGGGGTGGTTTTAGTGAGGTAAGAATCCCACACTCCCCGGAGGTCGGGTGCCTTTTGAAGGTTTCCCCCCGAAAACAAAAAAAAAATGGTACCTTTACCGATGTAGTACATATGTCGCAGCCAACTGGTTTAATTAGCCGTTTAGTTAACCGCCTAGCCATTTAACTAAACGGCGGTCGTTCAACTAACGGCCTGAATGATATTCAATAAATTATACTTTAGGTTGGCCGGCTCGCACGTGATTGGTTACAGTTCTAACTTAGAACTGTGATCAACCGCGTGCGAGCTGAGAGAGCGAAGCGAGGCGAGCACTACTTCCAACGGCCAGGCGGTTGACTAAACGGTTAATTTAACCAGTTGGCTGCGACACATGCATAAAATCGGTCTTAGTCCTTAACTTTTTAATCCAATATTTTGAGAAAATATATAGTCGATAGTTAGTCGCTCCCTCGTCAGCAGGTGGGACATACCATGTTCGATGACATAAGCTGCTGATTTTTACAGTTTCAAGTGGCAAAACTTGCAGCAAGTCAACTCGTAAACGTTTTCGCAATGCAAATTGACTGCAGACGGAAACTTGCGCAATGAATTTGCTACTGGATATATTGTGCATGAAAAAGGAGTGATAGACAGGCAAGGACACCCGAAATGCGGCGATGCAATTAAGTGGTAGCTCACAATGGGCCTCATCAGAAGGCTTAGGCTCAATTTACACTGCCGCGGAACGGAGAGGGAGCGATTTTTTTTTTTTGTACAAAGCATGATGAACTTTATGTCAAAAGTGTAACGCACATATTAGATACACAAATACGCATAGATCGCGCATCTTCTGGAGAATTATCACGCATTCTCGGGAATTCCGGCAGCAATAAGCTCGTATCTAGTTTGTACAGACGCCAGCACATCAAGCTACTACAATCTGTCAAATTTCTTTAATAGATTTTCAACTTTATCGCTAAAGCATTAAGGTTCAAGGTTGATTGGGAAACTTTGACAGTTTCGGGTAGCTTGACCTGCTGGCGTCCGTACGTTAGACAATTGACATAAAGTTCATTTTGCTATGTACGAAAACTCGCTTCCACTTCGTTCCGTAGCAGTGTAAATTGAGCCATAAAGTCACCAAAAGAGCAATGGAGAGGGCTATGCTTGGAGTACGTGATCGAATAAGAAATGAAGAGATACGCAGGAAGACCAAAGTAACCGACATAGCCCGAAGAATTGACAAACTTAACTGGCAGTGGGAACATTGCTCGCATAACAGACGCCCGGCGATGGGGCCGAAAGATTCTGGAGAGGCGACCGCGTACCGAAAGACATATCGTTGCAAGGCCTCCTACAAGATGGACTGGTGACCCTGTGAAGGGCGCAGGCATTCGCTGGATGCGAGAAGCACAGAACCGGTCGAAGTGGCGGTGCTAGGGGGAGGCCTACGTCCAGCAGTGGATCTCTTTCGGCTGAAATGATGATGAATTAAGTTGACCGTCCACTGCTACGAAAGATGTGCACGGAGAGTAACGCCGGGCGCACTTTGGACGCGAATTTGTATCGTACGTAAACGCATGATCGTACGAATTGAGTGCACACACTGAATACGTTTTTCTTCGTCAAATACAGGCAGTGTTTCGGTGACATCGAATTCGTGAAGTTCTTTTTGGAGCGCGATGAATGATCTGTATCTTCAAGATGATAAAGTCTGCCCGCTCCATTAGTACTCGGAAAGTCGGGATCGTTCGTGCGTGTTCGTACGTGATCGTTCGGGTTAAATTCGTACGGAAACACGGCCAAGTGCGTGCGGCCCCTTACCATTGCTGCTCGGTTCATTTGTTTGCCAGCCACGCATTCGTGCGTAAGCCATAGGTCGCAGTGGATCATCCCGCCAACGCTTTCATACAACAAAACGGAGCTAAGTAGGTACACGTGGCTTGCTTAGCCGTGGGCCGCTGTGGAGCGAAGCCTTTACTCCTACGCAAGATTTTCACAGTAAGCTTTAGTTTAGAAAAGGATACGTATACAAGTCCATATATCTCTTCTTTTCCATGTGCTGTCTCTTGTAAACCTGCTCGATACCCTCCTGTAGGTCGCCCCATATCTGCAACAATATACATATGGATCCCATAATTATAAAGTTATTGAAACGTCATCATAACGAAACTAAGAGTGCGTTCACGCAGCCCTGTCCAGTACAGACGCCAGCAGGTCAAGCTATCCGAAAGTGTCAAATTTTCCCAACCTTGAACCTTGATGCTTTAGCAACAAAGTTGAAAATCTATTAAATAAATTTGACAGATTGTAATAGCTTGATGTGCTGGCGTCTGTACAATATTTGATTTGACGTGTCGTATGTTCTATGCTACGGGTTTGGTTTCCGCACTTAATCCTTCAAGTGGACCATTGTGCGTGAGGTGACATGTCGTATTATCCCGCGTATACTCCGTTGCGTAGTTTAGAAGACGCGGTCACACAGACAGACATGAAAGGTGATTAATAATATGTATCGGTGTATCATTGAGCAAAAGCTGTGATATTAGTATCGGCTACTTTAGAGCCATTGCACTTGAACTTGTTTGGGTGAACTTACTTACGTCGATCGAATACTCCAAGACTTATAGAGTTAACATTGTTTGCGATAGAAATTTAATTTAGATTAGGCAAGAGGAATAAACCACCGTCTGCCCACGACAGACTAAAATCTATTCTATACTAATAATAAAGCTGAAGAGTTTGTTTGAACGCGCTAATCTCTGGCACTACCAGTCGGATTAGAAAAAATATTTTTGCAACGATAGCCCAATTCTTGAGGAAGGCTATTTAGCAAAAATAAAAAGTCAGAAAGAACGCGAAGTAATAGGGCGGGTGGGCGATGCGATGCGACGGGGTGGGTCGGAGGAACAAGAAATTTCAAGTGGACGAAGTCGCGGGCAGAAGCTAATACAAGACGTATCGCGAAAAAAACATCAGCTGCTCCATACATTTTTGTTGACATAACTCGACATTTACGGCACAGATTTTTTTGTTTTTTGTAAAGTTCACTACTTCTATCACACCGTTCAAAATAATTTTTGTCGGCCAGATACCCATATTAATTCATTCATTTTCATAAATATCAAAACCATATCTAAGATTACGAAGACTATACTAATCAAATCGCCATACATTGGCAAAGAGCCAGGTATATTTTAAATAAATCTAAGTCCTTATTGCCTTGGAAATAGAGTTTATTTTAGCGCAGACAACCAAGAGAAAGCTGATCGATCAGCATGGCGGAAATAAAATTTTATTTCGTCATACATAACTGTGCGACAGGCAAAAGTCACGAAATAAGAAACTGTAGAAAATCAACAATGATAATGCATTTAGGAGACATCTCGAGGTTTTGTCAAGCCATTGCACTTCAAGCGGTTTTTAGGGTTCCGTACCCAAAGGGTGCCAACGAGACCCTATTACTAGGCCCTGCTCGTGTTTTCAATTTTTTTTTAAATTGTATTTTACCTAACCTACTTAAATGTACATGTGGTGCTGTTCCACAAACTATAGGAGACTTAATATCATGTCCTACGTGTCCTATCAGCTGCACGTTACAGAAACTGATGGACACTAGTGAGTAGTGATGGCGCCAAACACGTAGCCGAATTCTGGGCCGAGTCCATTTAGCCTATTGCCATCAACCGGCCACAAATCCACCTCCGGGCTGCTACTGAGAAACCCATCCCGAAATATTTGTAAAAAGCCTCGGCAGATTATGCTCTGCAGTGTACACTGCATTCGCGACTTTTTTCCAAAAATGTAAACAAATATAAGTTTATGGAAAAATAATTTTAATTCTTTCACAATAAAGTTCAATTTACGCTACAACTTCAAACATTTTTATAACATTTACAAGAGTGCTTGTCAATCTGAAATCAACTTAATGGACATTATAATAAAGTTGATATTTCTTTAACTTGAAATAAATTTGAATAGACTGTACTTTCAGTTACAGCCCGATGCAAACTCTATGGCGTCTCGGAACATGGTGAGTCGCTGCATAGTAGCATTTCAGAGCCGTCATAAAGGTTGACGCTTAGTATACTTGCTAATAATATTGACGATGGTGAAGACGCTATTTCGATCAAAGTTGCACTTCTGTAGCTACCTGCAGCATGCACTTACGTCCCAACATGACGTGCGGTGATAGCTCAGTGCGATTCGATGGATACGTGACGTTAGTTGGCATGGACGACGCGATAAACATCGTCAGATATTGAGTCTAGACCCAGATTTAGGAATATTTTAAAGTAGAAAAATGTGTTGATGGCGAAAATTGTGCCGATAATTTTTCGGAACAGTTTCTTTATTTGAGAGAGGGAAATAAGTCATGTCGTGGTGAAAGGATTAGTCAGTCAGCAAGGTTGGTTGTGGGGCTAATAAAGTGTGGTTAGTAAAAAATAAACCGTGTGCGACTGCACAGGGTTTTTTTTTATCGCCACGTCTGTTAGGCCAGCTTACTAAGTTTGGTAACAATAGAAAAGTGTCATTAGTGACAGTTGAACTCTTAATGGCATGTCGCAGGTCAACCTCTCCTAGGTTGTCGGCTGCTTAACCAGGCTACGAATGTCTTAATAACTTAAGGATGCTGCAAGGCATCAATCTTATATAGTTTTGGGGGACTGTCTGTTGTAATTTTGTGTAATTTGACGGCACGGTTGGCGCGGTGGTTAAGCGATTGACTGCTGCGCTGCGTGTCGCGGGTTCGATTCCCGCACGGAACAAATATTTGTATGACCTACAAGTAGTTGTTCCGGGTCTGGCTGTTTGTGTATGTGAATTTAATGTTTGTAAACGCACCCACGACACAGGAGAAATTACTAGTGTGGGGCAACGTTTTAAAAAAAAAAAAAAAATTATGACGTTCGAAAAGTGCTGATTCTCAACCTAATTTGAATAAATGACTTTTGATTTTATAAACTAAGAGACTACACGCTAAAGGCACCCCCTGTGGGGTACGGAACTCGGCTTAGGGAGTTGCTGGGGGAGGGTAGCAAGGGACAGGCCAGATCTGATCAAACTGCACAGAGTGTGCCATATGTCCTTTAGACCTTCGTTAGTACTCGTGATGGTGGCACATCATCTAGTTATAATTGTTTTTCTTTTCTATTTGACATGAAAAAGTGTTTTTTAAATCATTTCTAAGGTTCTTTGAATTTGAACGAAGTTATAATTGCAGTTTTAATTTATATCAAAGAAGCAGTACAAAGGAAATGATTGCACGCTTGGAAAACGACCTAGATGTCTGGTTGTGCTGCAATTTATTTTTACATTTTTATAAGCATCCTGGACTGCACCCTGGAGAAATGGAAAGCACGTTAAGCCGTTGGTGTCGGCTGTTATTACAGGCTGATTATTCATACGACACTTGCCGATAGCGGTCTCCCTCTCAACTCGGAGACTCGATGACGCAGTAAATTTTCGCACAATCTGATTAATAAAACGTAGTTATGTTTATTATTATAGCATATCAGTAATCTACGTCATAGAATGTACACTTCGAATTCCCTGTGTCATTGCTGCATGAGATATTTAGGTATTGTGACGTATCGGATGCTCAAACGCATATCTGTAGGTCGTATAAATAAATATGATGACAATTGAACTGTTTGATAATAATAAACTTCCCCGTTGGATGACTGTATGTATGTATGAGGCAGTTGGGTTGTACAGACGCCAGCAGGTACCCGAAACTGTCAAATTTTCCCAATCAACCTTGAATCTTAACAATTTAGAGATAAAGTTGAAAATCTATTAAATAAATTTGACAGATTGTAGTAACTTGATGTGCTGGCGTCCGTACTATCAATACTATCATACACTTATGGTTTGTCAGTGTCAATATTCAAATCACGAGTTCATGCATTTCTATCTTATCATCTGCCTAACCTTTTCCCAACTATGTTGGGGTCAGCGTTCAGTTTAACCGGATGCAGCTGAATACCAGTATTTTACATGAAACGTCTGCCTGTCGGACCTCCGGAACCCAGTTACCGGGTAATGCGATACCCCTTTGTAAGACTGGTTGTCAGATTTTCGGGCTTCTGACTACCCGTAACGACTGTAAAAGACCCACGAATGATAGCCGGGATCAACGGCTTAACGTGCTTTCCGAGGCACGGAGAGGTCCTGATATGTAAAGATGGTCACCCATCCACGGACCAACCGCGGCAAGCGTAGCTTAACCTGATCGATCGACCCGTGCGGCTGTTATTTCTTAGCCACAAGCCCCTCGACCAATACATTTAAGGTTGAATTTACATTAATGTATAATTATTTCAACCAGAATTGCGTTAACACAATTGGTGACAGTTTGAATGTGATGTTTTGCATGGGGTTGTGTATCTAGGACTACTACATAGGTGCACTCAACACCTCAATTCTCGTTAATAAAAATAAAAAAACAAAAACAACTGCTGTATTTCCTCCACCGGGATTAAAACAAAAACCAGTCGATCAGCTGCTATATCCCGTAAGTATGGGAAACTGGTTCGCTATGAGTGGGCTGACAATCTGTCACTATTTACATTAGCACGGTGCTTCATCCGATACGGGCTGTCTCGGTACGGGGCTGAGTCGTTAGGATATTATACTTCGAGTTCGATGCTTTTGGTAAGGATCATTAGAATATTATAAGCTGCGCCCCGCGGTTTCACCTGCATAAGTTTCGATTCCGTGGGAATATCGGGATAAAAAGTATCCTATGTGTTAATTCTGGTTATAAACTATCTGTGTGCCAAATTTCATCCAAATCCGTTCAGTAGTTTTCACGTGAAAGAGTAACAAACATTCATACATCCATCCATCCATCCATACAAACTTTCTCGCTTATAATATTAGTAGGAAAAGTAGGATAGTAGGACCAGCAACATAAAACATCCTATGGCACTTGGAAATAAAGTAGCTTTCTAACAGTAAATGAATTTTCGGAATCATCATCTGCCTAGCCTTTTCCCAACTATGTTGGGGTCAGCTTCCAGTCCAACCGGATGCAGCTGAATACCAGTATTTTACATGGAACAATTGCCTATCTGACCTCCACAACCCAGTTACTGGATAATACGATACCCCTTGGTAAGACTGGCTACTTTTTGTAGCTATGTCACCCAAGTAATATCATTTCATATAATATCAACCTTTTATTGTTCCACTTCAGGGAAAAGGCCTCTTCTCATACAGAGAAGGCACGAGTATTGATCACCACGCTTGCTCAAGACGAGTTGGCGATTTCAGACTTATAATAACTATAAGTCCAGGGGGTCTACTACGAAGTGCAAAGTGCGAATGATCGGATCGGACCGACACATGGCCGAACCGAATATTATTGAAAAATGCGAAAAAAGTTCGGATCGGCTCAGTTGGGTCGGAACCATAGTCAATATTCGAAAGAGTGTAGGAGTGTAGGATCGGGACCGACCGAACCAAGCAGTAACTTCGTAGCAGGAAACGGCCGAACATTCGGCCGATACCACTTCGGAGTAGACCCCCTGGTTTCCTTACGACATGTTCTTTCACCGATGTTAGTAATATCCAAGATAAACTTAGAAAGTAAGTACATATGAATTGAAAAAGTCACATTGGTACATGAGAGGCAAGGCCTTAACCACTAGGCCATCACGACGTACCGATGTATATCATATCATATGTAATATCATTTCATCATTCAAGTAATACAAACCAACAGTTTGAGGTGAGCGAAGTAATTATATCTGCGAATCTAACTCTAAACAATGAAAAAGGTTATTTTCATCGAGCCTTCCAAACAAACCTTGACTGAAATTTGTACAAGAGAGGTCAAGGTGAGATGCTTAGCATTCGGGGTTGGCGTTCGAGCGAGGTCGGCTTTGCAAACCTGTCAGAAACTTTCGTATCGCCAGATGAGTTAGGGAGAGGCTGAACCGATAGGTAAAGTTATTCACCGTCGGATTATGAAAGGGTGGTCGAGCCTGTGATTATTAATTAGAAAATCTATTGTGAAATGGTAATGGATTCTACCGATCCCAAAGTAACATGGGTTCAACACATACATATCACGTATCAGCCTATAATTTCGCACTGCTCGGACACAGGCTTCCTTTTTTTTGAGAGGGAGTGTGTTTGTGGCCGTTATCCATCACGCGGGCTCAATGCAGGTTGATAGATGTAACATGTCTTTGAATATTTGGTTCTAGGACATGCCGTTTCCTCACGATGTCTTTTCCTCTATCGTTTCGAGAGCAGCGGGGATGAAAAAAATTTGACAAAGTACTGCCTGACTGGGTTGGAAGTTTGAACCATAGAAATGTAAAAAAACAGGAGAAGTGGCAAGGGGGCGTGTCTGTGTCGTCGCGGCATGTTCAAAATGACCATGTCTATGCAAACTAGTGCGCTTTCGACTGTGATCGTGAAAAAACATAAGAATGCCGTGTTGTTCAGTGGTTTCTTGTAAAAACCGAAGCCAAAACCAAAACTTTGTAAATCATGGAATCACTTACCATATATAAATATAAGTATTTTACTATATTTGTCTTTAAAATCATGAAAAAAAAAACAAATTGTAAAACATTTCTTGCTTTTACTACGTTAATTTTTTTTTTCAAATATCGCAGCGACTACTATTTTCGCAGTAAATACATCGCTCCTTAACCACTACCTAAGACTAGTCACTTGAATATTTTGCGTATATGTAAAATAAATGGCTTTTGCACAGCACAACGATAACGACAGATGTTTTTGCGAGAGTAAGTTGTACGGTGCATGGTAAATGCACGCTGTGTTTGATGACTTAAGGTTTATAATTGATTGTGTAGTACGTTCTGATTTATAAATTACAAGTGTGTGCGCGACTTTGTATCTATTGCTTTTACTGAATTACATGTGTAGTAGTGGCGCGGTAGTGGTATCGTCTTGGCGACATGGAGTTCTGATACATTTTTAACTTTTATCTCCTTCTAACCTATCTATATCTATGGTTTGAACCCACGACGTAAACTCGTAAATCGGGGTCGTTACTACTGGGCCACCACTGCTCTTAAGGTTCAGAACAAGACGAACAAGAACTTTGCTGACAAATATACTTAGGTCAATTTGTACAAGAAACGTCAAAGTAAAATACTTAGCATTCGGAGATACCGTTTGAGCAAGGTCAAGGTCTTTCGAAATGTATCAGAAACTATAGTAGTCCAGATGAATGGGTTTGGGAGTGGCTAAATCGTTAGGCACCGTCCGTCGTTTATGAAAGGATGAACATAAATGTTGATGAATGAAGAGGGAGAGGAAGTCCAAAGAAAAGACTGATGGGATGTGTGAGGAATGATATGAAAGGGAAGGGAGTAAATGATAGCGTGACGGTTCATAGGGGAGAATGGAAGGATAAAACGTGTTGCGCCAACCCCAAGTAACATGGGACAAGGTCAGGAAGATGATGATGTTTTATGAAAGCAGTGTTCGCAAGTGCACCCTAATTGCGTAATACACTATCAATCATGATTTGAATTATTTTGAAGGCTATTGCTAATCCATTGCTTCATATGTTCGAAAAAAATGTTTGTTCAACAATGTAAATAACGCAATGAACGGTGTTGAACTGTCAAAATGAAAGCTAGTGTTACTGTTAGTGTGTTACGCAATTACCCAGCAGGACAGGAAGAAGAAATCAGCCGACAGATTAAATAATAAATTGGCTCTACGAAACCGGGGAATCGTTAAAACAGTGAAAAGGACTTGTTTTACTGACTATTTACGTATGTGCAATATTTTATTTTATTATGATTAAATTCAAAAATGAAACCGGATTTCTATGAAATTATGTGCTAGAAGCTAACCGGTACTCAACCGGAAATGTCGACACATGCCGTAAGGCTCTGTTTGAATACTTGACATCACTCGTAATGACGCAGGCAGCAGGGTGTGGATGTGGATCTGTGCCACAGACTATGCTCGACCTCCTATCCTGCATGTATGCTCTAAAACATGCACTCAAAGTGATCTCTGCGCTGCCACCGACGACGATATAGGACAGATGAAGTTTTGGACAAGATTTGAAATAAATGTCGTGCCAACGACACGAGAAAAAGAGCTGGGCCGCAAACAATGCTCCACCTTCTATGCCATCTGTGCCCCAAAACATGCAGTCAAATGCCACCGATGACGCCGTGGATGTGGTGAAGTTTTGTCCAAAAAAAAAAATACTGTCGTGCCAGCGACACGAGGAAGAAGACTCATATGGTTACTTTCTCTAAAAGATCCGAAGTATCCTAAAGCCAAACAGGGCGAAAGCTTGTTTGTGTAAGGAGCGGCACAATATCACTAACTACTGAAGTGACTACAATAGTGCATCGGGCGGGATTCATACTCACGATTCGTCTTTTCAATCACGAGTTGAATTCCGTGTTTAATTGAATGACGACACCGTATTGTTGAACTACGTTATGCCATAACACGTGACTTCTTAGGAGCGGTGGTTACAAGAATGCGTAAAACGTAACATATTATAACATTTTCCGCCTTTAATTCTCGAAGGGTTTGGCAGGGGTGTGTAGTAGGTCCACCCATATTTCGACAGTTATGTCATTGTCCCATATACAGGGGCGAGTCTATTTCCATTGGCGCAGTCACGAACATATCCGGGGTGTTCCTGAGAAATTCCTAATTGATAAAACCCAATAAGACTTTACTACATGGATATACAATAGAAGACTAGTCTCTAAACTAATATTATTAAAAAAGATTTGATTTTTTGTATGTTTGTTACGCTTTCACGCTAAAACGGCTGAACGAATTTGGATGAAATTTTGCAAATAGGTAGACCATGACCTGGACATATGATACTTTTATCCCGATATTCCCACAGGATCGAAACTTGTTCGGGTTAAACAACGGGACACAATTAGAGTAAGCTAAAATGCTTTGAACGAATTGAAACACGCTACTGCGCCGTAATTACGGTATGTTCCTAAATTGCATTCATGCTCTGGACCACCAATCCAACTGATAAGCGTGAAGGGAATATCACCGACGACCGTTTATTGGTAATTAAGGTAAAATAGTCATCATCTGCCTAGCCTTCTCCCAAATATGTTGGTGTCGGCTTCCAGTTTAACCCGATGCAGCTGAATACCACTATTTTACATGGAGCGACTGCCTATCTGAAGTCCACAACACAGTTACTGGGTAACAAGATACCTTAAAGACTTGTCAGATTTTCGAGCTTTTAAGTGTGGAGATATTTGCAACATCTCTGACCGTTCGTTGGTAATTAAGGGAGTCTAATGTCCAGCACAGGTTTAAGGACTGGTAAAAAGAAGATTCTCTCATATCCAGCCTTAGGCGTTTACGTTTGCTATAAAATATCGTCAAAATGTATTTAAAAACTCCATCTCTCAAGCACCTACATAGACTTCCTCAAGTTATTCTTAGCCATCGATAAATCAACAATTAATCAAAATTAGGGCAGCATTTCTCGAGTAGCAACAGACCAGACATATACACAAACTTTTTCTTGTTAATTCTAAAAAAATGGCGTCTAAAACATGTGTAGCAATCATCAAAACATGGCGCTAATTCAAATTGTAACCCACTTTTTTAAAGTCGGTTAAGAGTACTGTTATGTCAGTTAGAAGTTGTTAGAAATGCAACTCGTTTGGTTGTTTTTATCTTTTTATGTTAATCTTCCATTTGTGATTAGCATAATGCTACTTCCGATTGCGTTATGGTCTAGAGATCACGACTGGCCAGTGACTTATTCAAAACCTTGTTTCCAATTGATTTTATACAAATATCAAATTTATAAAAGTGTAAATTAAGTTCATGTCAAAATGACTGAAATAGTCATAAAAATGTTTGAAGTTTGTAGCGCAAACTGAACTTTATGTGTGAGCATTAGAGTTATTTTTCCAAAACCACATATTTGTTTACACTTTTGGAAACACAATTGCGAAGGCAGTCTAGGTCTTAGGGTGCTTACATAAATCACCGGGTTTTCCGGTACAGATCCCTGCAGGTTGATCTACGGAAAGGAACGGTCACAATGTTTTTACCTGTTTCCTTATGTGTGAGCGCATAAGTTAATATGGAGCTATCTTACCCGCACCAACCCGCACTGGGCCCGCGTGGTAGATTATGGCCCACTCCCTCTTACAGAGAGGAGGCCTGTGTCCCAGCAGTGGGAACGTTATAGGCTGATTATGTTACCCGCACCGATAGGTACCGGCTTGTCTTTACCAGGAACCCGCGTCTTTATGAAAGCACCCTTAGGTTGGGCGCTTAGATAATCCAGTTAGGATTTGTGTGATTGAGAATGGTTTAACGCCAGGTCGACGATTACATAGGTTAATCTAGTTGTGTACCTATAATAAGGATTAGGTACCAACCTAATCCTTCTTATCCAGATTACTTTAGTTGGCCAATGACGATCGAGTCTCGACTAAAAAGGCTAGTTCCTGTTCCAGTTCGGGTAGTTCAGAGAAATGTTTTAGAAAAGCTGCTAGACAACATAGATGCATGAATAAAAAGTTGTTTTCGTTTTCTCCAGCACCCTGATTGTGTCTCAATCTGAATCATTTTGAAGAGCTAATCCATTGCCTCATATGTTCGAAGAATTTGTCTGCTCAACAATGTAAATAACGCAATGAATGTTGTTAAACTGACAAAATGAAAGCCATTGCTACTGATCGTGTGTTATGCAATTACCCCGCAGGAGTCTAGTTGGCCAATCAACGTCCATTTTCGGTTTAAAATTTATAGGTTGTTTGCGCTTCAGAAAAATTATTTGTAAAAGCTGCCAGACTACATAAATGCATGAATGAAAACTTAATTTTGATTCTTCACGTTTTGGCTATGGGCTTAAAAAAAATGGTTCAAAAATCCCTTAGTTGACAATATCTAATATTGAACCAATCTTCGTCCGGTGAAGATTAGGAAAACCGGTTCTGCGTCATCCATGAACTTCTACATCTCTGCCTTCTCCTTCGTAGAATACAAGCGTGATAATAAACATAAATAACAACCTGAATCACAATCGCTTGATGAGTATGACAGAGTATGTCCCTGACTATATATAGAACTCCCGCGGTTTTAACGTGGGTGTAGAGATGACGAAGATGAAGTCGGGTGAGGAGATGCATTCGTGAATTAATGTTAGGTATCAGTATCAAGCTTTAACGGCTCTAAAAATACTCCTGGCTCCTTAACGAAGCTAGGAGTCATTTTTTATTTCTGTTATTATGTTTTTTTTTTGTACTGGACTAAACTGGGAACCTTCTAGTTGCGGAAAATTTGAAGGTCAAAGTTCCAACTTTTTTTTGACGTTGTTTACAAGTTTTAAATGTTATAACTTAACTTTAAATAGGTACTCCGACAATTGCTGCGCTGTTGCACACATAATCTGTCTTCCGTGCGTCACATTGCGCACGATCAGGCAGGACTGAACTAATATTTATCTTCTGTCCTTTTCTTAATGAAATAGAAAGAAAAAGATGCACTGAACTTGAATTTAGTTTAGTTTGTGAACAAGGCATTCGGCGCCAGTGAACCGTAATAGGTAGACTATTACGGTTCAAAAGATACAGTCCTGTGTCAGACGGACAGCAGAGCCTTAGCATTAGAATCCCGTTGACACCCTTTGGGAACAGACCCCTAAAAACGGATATTACATATGGGGAATACTTTTAAGAATTATAATAAAAACAAGCTTGCGACTCACAGACAGACACAGAGTCGATAACCCACATTTCGTGAGTCAGCAGCATTTACAGTTATGTGACGCTGACGATAGACAGCTATTTAGTTGTTGTGTTATTGTTGAAGTGGGCTCGACAAAAAGGTTAGCAGATGGTTTGATGACAAACTGAGTAGAGCTTCACGACTATGCTTGGCGGTTGGGTAAGCAGGGTTAGAGATATTGCGAAATAATAGAGAAAGGATATTAGCCTGTAATGTTTCCACTGCAAAGGAAGGTTTCTCTAATCATATAGACTAGAGAATCTAGAGAGATGGTCGTAAAATCATTTTTAATGACGATTAAATGAGGTCTTCATTTAAATACTTGCTTAAGTTGCGATAGCTCGAGCAACATGGTCAAAACCAGGTTAGAAGATTATACAAGCCTTACATTTCTGGTTATGCTTAGCTATAATAGAGTTGTAGAGGTAACATGTAAATTAAAACAAAGAGATTGAAACTTTAGACGCTTGCACGGGTGGGCGTTTGTTGACTCAATGCGGAATCGAACCAACGACCCTGATCTCAAAGGTAGACCGGTCACTGCACCAATCAAGTTATCAAAGTCAAAAATATTTATTTTAGTACCTTACTTTATTAAAACTTTTATCTATGGTTGCAAAATATTTCGCCATTTTTTACCAAAAATACTTGAAACAAGACTCTACACTTTCTCTAAGTTTTGTGCTCGAAAATCGCCATTACAATCGATCTTTTACAGTTGTATTTTTATAGCTGCACGATAGGCTGACTCGAGTGATTGATTGATAGAAAAGGTATACATGCGTTACAAAATTAAAATCGATTAAATTTTGAGTTTTAATTTGCTAGACTAAAATGACAGTTGCGATCGAACTTATTTTGTCAACATGACATTGGCGCCGATTCCCTTTTTCACAAACTAAATTTAAGACCAGTGCATCTTTTTCTTTCTATTTCATTAAGAAAAGGACAAAAGATAAATATTAGTTTATAGTCCTGTCAAATTAGTCAGCGCCTGACGTAAATCGACGTATTTTTAGTAGCCATGTTTTTATTCACGTCTAATTTGTCTATGGAGTATCTTAATTTGACAGGACTAAACTAATATTTATCTTCTGTTCTTTTCTTAATGAAATAGAAACAAAAAGATGCACTGAACTTAAATTTAGTTTAGTTTGTGAACAAGGGAATCGGCGCCACTATTTAGTATATTACGTAAGCTGTCATTTTGGTAGTTTATATATTTCTTTCTTTCATGATAATCAGCTTATAATGCTCCCACTGCTGGGACGCAGGCCTCCTCTCCTCGAGAGGGCGTGGGCTGTAATCTACCACGCTGACCCAGTGCGGGTTGGCGGATGTCACATGTCTTCGAATTTTTGGTTCCAGGACATGCCGGTTTTCTCACGATTTTCTCCTATGAGAGCAGTGGTGATGAAATAATTTACACAAAATAAAGTGCCTGCTTGAGTTCGGACCCACGAACTGCAACTCTTTGAAGTCGCGGCCGTTATCACTGGACCACCGCTGCTCTAAAAGAGCTCATGCCGTGCCCAATGGATCAGCTAGGTTGCAACAAGGTCGGTGACAAGGCTAACTGCCTAGGGTGTGCCATACTTAAGTATCATAAACTCGAAGTACTCTTTTTAGAGCACCCCTTGAAGCAATCATTAAAATGGCCAGTACTTAGGAGTGGTAATACTTGAATGTCTGGCGCACCCTGGACAGTCAGCCCCGTTATCACGTTGCTGATTGGCTAATATTTTAACCACGGCATGAACAATTCCTTTGATAGTTCGTTCAGATATGAGAGAGGGATCAGTATCATAAAACTAAATGCGAGGAGCAGATCTAAACCGCGTTCGAGAGCTGTCAGTGTCATCATTGTTGTGGAATATTGACACTGACAGCTCTTGGACGCAGTTTAGATGTGCCAATATGAACATTATAAATGCAAATATAACTCTGTCTGTTACCTTTTCACGCCTTAACGGCTAATCGGATTTTAGTGAAATTTGGAACAAATGAAGCCTATAACATGGGTTAGGATCAAGAATATTTTCATCCCAGTAGGACGTTCCACGCGGGCGAAACCGCGGGCAAAATCCAGCACTTAATATTAGCAATGCGAAATTAACTTTCTCTGTGTTACCTTTACTCGCCTAAACAACGCCACTGCTCCGGCCGTAATGAAAAAATATTCTCCAGGTCCTAAGCTCTGTCGAATTTTCATTATCGCAATCCAAGAGGAAAATAGCCTGTCTTTACATTACATAGGCTACTTTTTCTTGGATTTCAGAAGTCGCGGACAAAAGAAAAATGTGCCTTTTATAACAGCCTCATGTACAGACGCCAGCAGGTCAAGCTACCCGAAACTGTCAAATTTTCCCAATCAACCTTGAACCTCAATGCTTTAGCGATAAAGTTGAAAATCTATTAAAGAAATTTGACAGATTGTAGTAACTTGATGTGCTGGCGTCCGTACATACGAATTCTTCTAAAATAGCCCATCGTATCATGCTCACCACAACGGAAAAAATATTCTGTTGTTGAAAACTTGTTACGTCACTATGGCGAAATATTCTAGAGTAGAACTAATACCATTGTCACAGCAAAGTGGGTCGGTTCGAACAAACGTAGGCGTCAACTAAGTAGTATTATAGTCTTTATTTTTAAACTAATAAAGGTGGAAATCCTTTGTAATATTAGTGAAGTTCGATTGGCTAATTAGTCATTTACTTAATATGGACATATTTGTATTGGAATAAGGGTAAGGGCTGCTTGTAAATATTTAATCATGTTATTGATGAATAGCAATACTAATTCACCTTATAGAGGTATGAGGAACAGGGTGTAAAGTTCACTCATCTTCCGTAGAAAAGGGAGGATCCTCCGACCAGACGGGTGTTGTGTCTGGCGGGCAATTGCCCAACGATTGATGTTGGGAAATTGTATCTATGCCAATTGCACGGTAAACTCTGCTTGCGTGATGCAGGATTTGCGTGACGTCAGTATGACGCGTTGTTCGCATGTGGCGTTGTAGATACCGCTACATCCTATTGAGTGAGACTTTATTTTAATGAGATAAGGATGATAATCTCTTGAAAACTACGTGATTATCTTGTGATTGTTGTGGAATAATTAACAAATAATATCGAAATGTAATCTTCATAACTAAACAAATATTATAATTATAAAGAGAAATTAGTTTTTTTGTTAAAACGACAAAACGGATTAGGACAGGATACTTTTTCTCCCGATTTTCTCACGGGATCGAGATGTATGCGGGTTGAAACCTTAGTCTTTAAATATTAGAAAACCTTTTAGTTTTTTACGAACTGAGTTTACAGGTAACATTGCATTGTATTATCAGCCTATAAAGTCTGCCTGGGACACAAGGAGGCCGGTAAAAAATATCGTTTCATTTCACCGCAGCAACCCCCTCGGAGAAATGGAGTTCGTGAATTTATATCCTATATATAACAAACTTCGTTCATATACCGCATGACTTGTAATTACAGGTACCAGGGTTCCATACTGTCTTAGAAGTACGAGTTGAACCCGTAACTAACATTTGTTTAATAAGGGCGCACACGTGACTGTCGCCCTGGTATTTAATTAAGTATTACAAGATGGTTGCTCGGTAATTAGTTTGCGAAATAAATGGTGGAGTTTGAAACTTTTTGACCTTCACCTTACGTCCTACTGGTTAGTTTGGAATACTTTGAAACTCACTGCATCGATCTGACTGTCTATCTATCTAAATATCTCAAGCACAACCCGGTCGGATTTGAAAAAAAAAACTTTTTGCCTTTGGTAGCCCAATTCTTGAGGAAGGCTAAGTATAGACTATTCACTCTAGGACCCATAAAATAAAATAAAATAACTTTATTGTAGACCTTGTAATTTTTACGTTCCAAAAGTGCTGAGATTGTCAGCCTAATTTGAATAAATGACTTTTGATTTTTTTTATTGAGCCGGGTATAATATATGTACATGTACCCAACGCGACATAATGGTGCAGCACGGCTTATCGCTAATGAACTTCAGAATGTCATTGCCGGTCCCACGCACTCTGCGCATCATAGAAGCAGTCTTCTTACGTAGAATGGTACTGAAACCGTCAGTAGGTACGTGCTTCCGCAAACATTCCTGACGCGTTACAGTAACGTGGGAGCCCCAACAACATCCTGAAAGTATTATTATACTAAACTCTGAGGGCATTGTATGCCCTCTGCGTATATCGAACCCACAGAGTGCACGTGTACAAGGATTGACAGAAAGCCTTGAAAATAGTTATTTTTACTTCTGGTGTACAACATGCGAACCTGCGGGCCAACATATTGCCTCGGACAGCCAACGCCCTCCGTTTTCTTCCCATGTGAGCATCGTCCTTTAAAACCTCCGTAACTACGTGCCCGAAGTACAAAAAAGAAAAAAGAAAACAGTCTCAAACGCTAAGCGAAAACGCATGGCACATCTTAGTGCTCATACAGACGAGCGACACGAGTCAACGGCAGAGGCAACTGCAGAGGCAACTGCAGCCGGCGACGCGTCGGCGTCGGGCGTTGACGTGTCACTGCAGTTGTCTCTTGCCGTTGACGCGTGCAGCTCATGTGTGTATACGCTTACGATCTATTAGTCAGTTTGGAATACTTCAAAACTATTCCTTATAATCCTCTTTGAAGGTGGAGTTTGTAAACACCTTAAAGTAAGGGTGGTGAATATCTCATCGTCATCACCTGCCTAGCCTTTTTCCCAACTATGCTGGAGTCGGCTTCCATTCCACGCGGGTAGAAGCTTTGGTATATATCTTCTGGGGCAAGTCCCTAGGTTCCCAACCTGAAAAAGGCTTGGATTGGGATCAAATATCTGTGCGGATTAGTTGACCTGTGGTTAAGCTGCGGTCAGTTCATAGATGGATAACCAGTATTACCACCAGATTGTCATAAGTAAACATTGTATAAACCTAGATAGTTATGTAACGCAGCCGTTACGGGTAGTCAGAAGCCTAAAAAGTCTGACCAGTCCCAGTCTTACCAAGGGGTATTGTGTTACCCAGTAACTGGGTTGTGGAGGTCGGATAGGCATTCGCTCCATGTAAAATACTCGTATTCAGTTGCATCCAGTTAGACTGGAAGCCGACCACAACATAGTTGGGAAAAGGCTAGGCAGAGTTTTATAGATTAGTGACGATGCCGAGCTTCAGCTGTAGTAACTGTTCTGACTGAATGCAAGTTATACCTTCCTTTGTGAAGTAATCTAATTAAATAGTTAGTAATAACTGCGTGTCGCGGGTTCGATTCCCGCACGGAACAAATATTTGTATGACCTACAAGTAGTTGTTCCGGGTCTGGCTGTTTGTGTACGTGAGTTTAAATGTTTGTAAACGCACCCACGATACAGGAGAAATTCATAGTGTGGGGCAATGTTATAAAAAAAAAGAAAGAATAAAGAATATGTCGCATCTTTGACTATTTATTGGTTTAGAGTTTAGACGCTCAATTGATTTTTGTAATACCGGGGAACGCAGTGACGTCACATGTCACGTGAACGGAATCGGTTGGAGGGGTGTCGATTTTAAAGTTATAAAAGCGCGAGTCGCAAGAGAACTTGGCGCAGAACGATACTTCAGATCGGACCTCCAATCGGGTTCACAGGTACGCACGGCTACACATCAAGCTATACAAAACCAGTATAAGCTGCCTTCTGATTGTACGAAAAACCTATACAATACGAGGTCAGCTAAAACTGGAAATGCATAGCTTGATGTGTAGCCGTGTGTACCTTATTAGTATTGTCTCTAACAATTATAACCGTTATTATTTAAACTGTGCTGTACTATTATTCAAATAAACCTTTGTGCAAGTATTTGGTATTGTTACTGTGTTACTTGAGACCTACGCCATGGAATCTCTACCTCAAGACCATACTGATGATGGGCGAGCTGCGCAGACCTCCCAGCCGTCGTATCACAAATATAATATTTTTAAATTATGACTAGCAAACTATGTACGTAACGTAGTTCCTGCTGCAATGACTTGTTTCGCAACATGTTCATTGCAACTGGTCGCTGTTGCAATGTTGACTAGATAGGGCACATATATTATACTTTTAGTATTTTTACTTACAGTAATAAGTTAATAAGTATCTGATTTATCGTGTTTAATTAATTTACAAAGGGCATTGAACTTTTTTTTTAACAATTTGATCAGGGGTACTCCGATGAGCGACATCGCAAACAATACCCCACCTCTTGTCGTGCCCTCTGTGCAACCTACCTGCATTTTGGAAGACCTTTGCGAGGCTGACGATAACGCTGTCAAAATGACAGAATTCAAAAGGCCGTAATTCTCGTAATTTTATACGTTCAAAATCTAGTCGCAGTCTCATCTCGGCGACAAACAAATGTCAAAAACTTGTCAAAAATGTAGGGAAATTAGAGGTATTTTTGACAGATTGAGACTGAGATCTGAAGGCCAATTCCCGTAATTAAAAGCTTTCAAAGTCTAGGTGATTTAGATTATTTTTGACAGATTGAGAAAGACATCAGTCTGTGAACGTTCTTAAAATTACGAGAATTGCCCCTCTGGTTAAAGTTTATTTAAAACAGATAAATTGAAATGATAGAAACGACGAAGAGGAAGCAAAATGAACTTTTCCGACAAACTGATTTATTTATATCCATCTAGTACATTGACTTATGTGCCAAAGATTAGAAACCGTCTTCCGCATTTGCTCAGTGATACACCTAAAATAATACACATCAAACAAAAATAGGAAAATTACTGAAAACACAGGTAAGTAAAAAATTGAGTATTCATGTTTGGGCGAAAGGACAACGCTCACTGCGTGACTACTCCTGCCAATTGCTTATTAACTTGAGTAAAAGCATGGCGGATGGATGACCCCTGTAACACAGGTTTTCCCTAGCATGGGGGTCATTGATTATTTATTTTGCCACCATGCTATTGCACGCTTAATTTAAGTGTCAGTGTATCTGTGTACAGACGCCAGCAGGTCAAGCTACCCGAAACTGTCAAATTTTCCCAATCAACCTTGAACCTTAATGCTTTAACGATAAAGTTGAAAATCTATTAAAGAAATTTGACAGATTGTAGTAGCTTGATGTGCTGGCGTCCGTACTTTTTTTTAATGTCAAATAAATATAAGAACCTATTATTCCATTTCTTACTCCTCTGTGTCCAAAAAAAAAACTATAGATAAATATAATCCTTACCTGATCAAAATCCTTCTGTCGCAAAGGCATTTGTGGCCGCACGTTGGTATTACTAATCGAACTCATCGCGCCTCAATCTCGCATAAATACAGGATCAGACTGGCTACACACGATTCATATGATGTAATAAAATAATTATACTATTCACGTAACGAGATCACAGTGTGTGTCAGCTTTATGCAGCTGCTATATACATAATTTTTGTTTTTTTTTTCTGTTTTGCTATTGCTAGTACACTATGTTGTTGCCTTTGCGCTTGTCAATTCTGAAAAAAAAGAAAATTGATTTTGGTTAGTGCATAGACAAAAAAAAATAGGTTTTATTTAAAATTTATATAAAGATTCTACTTTATTTCGTCTGCCCTGTTGTGTTGATAGTAAATAAAAAGGAAATAATTTATTTACATTTATTATCTACATTAGGAGTAAGCATGTAAATAATAATAGATACTTAGGTAGCATTAGATAAAACATTTTAATCCAAAAACAAAAGAATGATGGCTTCTTTAGATATCTTCATACAAAAAAAAATTTTATTAACAAAGACGTATTTTTATTATTATTGCAAATTAAACCCTATTTACCTAGTTATAAAGATCATGAAAGATTCCTAGGTTTACTTTACACAGTGGGTACAATATGCACACATTTTCCTTTCAGAATATCTCTTAAAAGGGAACTTTGCAGGTAAATAAATATTTTACGTCTTATTGCTAAATTATCGCAAAACAGTTAGAAAAAATAAAAAAAAACACTTTTTATTTAAACTCTTACGTCAATGTGCCAATTGATTTTAAAAATCGAATCATTTTACTCCATTATACCGACTGTCTTAAAACATTTCCACAACTCAAAAACGAAAAAATACCATGTTCAAAACAAAAATAATTTACTGACTTAAATGAATAACTTTGAATAACGTTTTCACGTTTTCATATCGCATGGTTGAAGGTCAGAAGAGTAACTGTAGTCTTTATACTTTACATTATGCAGTCCTTTTATATCGTTTCGGGTTCGCTTCCCGGCTGTCCGTTACAAATGTCCCCCTAACGATATTCGAACCTGCAACCGTTGGTGTCGAAGGCAGGGTCACTACCAATTACGTTTGACATCAGGTTTGTATCGGACATTGGTATTTGGCGCACAATATACGAGTTAATGCGAATGGGACCTTCTAACACTGGGACCTTTTCAGAATGGGACCTCTTCAGAATGGGACCTTTTGAGAATGGGACATTCTGCGTCAGATCCTTACAAAGTCTGGATGTTAAAATGTTACATATCGGGAGGGTTCTTTCAGATTTTTTTTTCTATCTTCTTGGCTCCTAAGGGTGGTACTGTGATGTTAGGTAGCCATCAGCCTTCCTCAAGAACAAATTTTCAAATCCCACTGGTAGGTAGTTCCAGAGATTAGCGAGTTCAAACAAACTCTTCAGCTTTATCTAAAATACTTATATTATATATAAAGATAAATGATGTGATTTGTAGTATGTTTGTTTGTTACGCTTCGCTAAAACGGCTGAGCGGATTTGGATGAAATTTGGCACATGGGTAGGCCCTGACCTGGATAAGGATATAGGATACTTTTATCCCGATATTCCCACGAGATTGGGACTTATGCGGGTGAAACACAAGGCGCAGCTAGTATGTAATGTATATAGAAGTATTATGTAGTTATTTTTGCACTTTTCTTGGATGTTTATATCTTTTTTATGTACGTTTGGGCATAATTCTGTCATATATAGACGGATTTGCAATTTTTTTTTAAATTCTTAAGATGGTATACCTTTTCAATTTAGTCAGTAGGGTCCCATATAAATGTTATTAACTTTGCTTGGGTAGTTATTGAGTTAGCTTCAATAATACAATTTTTTTCCACTTAGTTTATATTGATGATGTTTTAATAGCTCCCTGTCACTGATATTTACTTAACAAGTAGTGATATATATGAATTTGTGTGGGGTAGATACAACTAAAAACCGTTTTTTTTTTTTTGTAAAATGTTTTTAGTCTGTTTTGTCACCTCTAGATAAATTCTGGTTAATTATCTAGTAGATAGTGTCTATTCAGATACTGAATCAGGCTTTTAATCTAGACTAGCCAATGGACTAAACTAAATTTAGTCCTGTGCATCTTTTTCTTTCTATTTCATTAAGAAAAGGTCAAGATAAATGTTAGTTTAGTCAGTGTCAGTGTACTATGTTGGGATCGGCTTCCAGTCTAACCGGATGCAGCTGAGTTTACATGGAGCGACTGCCCATCTGACCTCCGCAACCCAGTTACTGGGTAATACGACACCCCTTGGTAAGACTGGTTGTCAGAATTTCGGGCTTCTGGCTACCCGTGACGACTGTCAAAGATTCACGAATGACAGCCGGGACCAACGACTTAACGTGCCTTCCGAGGCACGGAGGGGTCTCGCTATGTAAAGATGGTCACACCTCCACAGACCAACCGCGGCAAGCGTAAATAGCTTATAGTGTTGTGATTTTATCCGGATAAATACAAAAAATTGATAAATATCCATTTTTACTCGAGTATTTATCCAAAACAGCGGATAAATACTTTATACGTACAGATTTCGTTTCTGGTGCTGTCATTTTACAAAACAAAAGGATTGCATAAATAAAATGAAAGTCTGTAAATATAGATTATACTATTCTTTAATCAAAACTCTAGACCACATCCATACTGTTCGGCAAATTGTACAGAAGCCCGAGGAGTAGGTACAATCAGCCGCTGTGTATGGCATTTGTGGAATACGAGAAAGCCTTCGAGTCCATCGAAATATGGGCAGTTCTGGCCTCTCTGCAACGATGTCGAATTGACTGGCGCTACATCGAAGTATTGAGATGTTTTTATGACGCTGCCACGGTGACTGTCCAGATCCAGGACCAGAAAACCAGCTCCATCCAACTATTCAGGGGGGTGAGACAGGGGGATGTAATATGCCCAAAACTGTTTACAAATGCGTTGGAAGACGTCTTCAAGACGCTGGACTGGACTGGACAGGGTATCTACATGGACGGCAAGTACATTTCACATCTTCGATTTGCCGATGACATCGTCATAATAGCAGAGACGCTGGAACAGCTAGACCAAATGCTGCACGGCCTTAATGGAGCCTCTCGGCGGGTTGGCCTCGACATGAATTTGGGCAAGACGAAAGTCATGTACAATTCGCACGTCTTGCCGAGTCCAATCCATACCGAAGGGTCGCTTCTCGAAGTTGTGAAGGATTATGTCTACCTAGGGCAAATAATCCAGCTCGGTAGACACAACTTTGAGAAAAAAGCCGACAGAAGGATTCAGTTGGGTTGGGCAGCATTTGAAAAACTCCGTCAAGTCTTCTCATCGCCTATTCCGTAGTGTTTGAAAACTAATGTCTTCAACCAGTTCGTCCTTCCCGTCATAATATATGGCGCCGAAACGTGGATACTGACGGACGGGCTGGTCCACAAATTCAAGGTCACTCAGCGCGCTATGGAGCGAGCTATGCTCGGAGTCTCTTTGAAGGAAAATCAGGAATTACCGACGTAGCTTGCAGAGTAAACAAACTGAAGTGGCAGTGGGCTGGCCATGTTTCTCGAAGGATCGATAGCCGGTGGAGCAGACAAGTCCTGCAGTAGAAACCGCGTAAGTCGTATCGGCAAGCGTAGTGTGGGACGCCCCCCAGCTAGATGGACGGACGACCTAAAGAAGGTGGCTGGAACAGACTGGGTACGGAGGCCGGAGAACAGGGTGTTGTGGCGCAGGCTGGGAGAGGCCTACGTCCAGCAGTGGACTGATTATTTGACTGATTTATTGACGGTATATCGGTAAGAATAATACGGAATATAAGACGGAAACGAAATGTAAAGGATATTATCGTACTATGTATTAAGTTCTTGAAGTTTTCTGCGATTGCATGTTGCGGAATTATAGTACCTATTAAAATCTGCACCAGAACAAACGCGCAATGGACAACGCCGTTAAAGTGAGGTCTCAGTTGCACCCGATAAGTACGGTAATATACTTTACACAATGTAATACTTTAATTATGGTACGCATATATATATATATATTACAGATTTTTTATTTTGGTTTTAAATAGAGAATAAAGCAATAACTTTTCGTAACTTCGTAAATACTTGATTTAAAAAATTGATGTGATGTATTTTGACCTCATTACGAATATGGATGAACATTAAAACCGCCGCAATAGCAGTTACGCGTTTATTCTGCGGGGGCGTCAATATATAAAAGTATTATGTAGTTACTTTGGTATTTTGTGTACAAATGTAACAGTACTGAAAGATGGAAGGACAATACTATTGGAATGTTTTAACTGTAAAGTATTCAAGGAATGCACACAATCAAGTGTTATCTTCAATGTTTATGAAGTATACTTGGGTGAATGTCCGATAATCTACTTCCATAGTCTAGTCGTTGAAAAAAAAAAAAAAAGTAAACAAAAAAAGCTTTTATTGTTTCTCATACAATTGTTCTACAGCACAACATTGAGGCAGCCCCAGTAAGTTTTAAGGATACTCTTACGGCTGAACCCAATTTATTTATTTATCAAGAACTATTTATATTTTGTTTGATACATTAGAGGGGCTTGTGGCTAAGTAATAACAGCCGCAAGGGTCGATCGAGCAGATTAAGCTATGCTTGCCGGGGTTGGTCCGTGGATGGGTGACCATCTTTACAAACCAAGACCCCTCCGTGCCTCGGAAAGCACGTTGGTGCTCGGCTGTCATTCGTGGATCTTTGACAGTCGGTCGTCAGAAGCCCGAAAATCTAACAACCAGTCTTACAAAGGGGTATTTTATTACCCAGTAATTGGGTAGTGGAGGTCAGATAGGCAGTCGCTCCATGTAAAATACTGGTACTCAGCTGCATCCGGTTAGACTGGAAGCCAATCCCATAGTACACTGACACTGACTAAACTAACATTTATCTTGACCTTTTCTTAATGAAATAGAAAGAAAAAGATGCACAGAACTAAAATTAGTTTAGTCCATTGGCTAGTCTAGATTAAAAGCCTGTTTCAGTATCTGAATAGACACTATCTACTAGATAATTAACCAGAATTTATCTAGAGGTGACAAAACAGACTAAAAACATTTTACAAAAAAAAAAAAACGGTTTTTAGTTGTATCTTCCCCACACAACTTCATATATCACTACTTGCTAAGTAAATATCAGTGACAGGAAGCTATTAAAACATCATCAATATAAAATAAGTGGAAAAAAATTGTATTTTTGAAGCTAACTCAATAACTACCCAAGCAAAGTTAATGAAATTTATATGGGACCCTACTAACTAAATTGAAAAGGTATACCATCTTAACAATTTAAAAAAAAATTGCAAATCCGTCTATATATGACAGTTATGCCCAAACATACATAAAAAAAATATAAACATCCAAATCGAGAACCTCCTACTTTTTTTGAAGTCGGTTAAAAAGATTTAGAAAGGTAGATGTCTGAAGGTAAACAAGGCAAAAGGAGCATGTAACGATCATAGCAGGTGGAACTCTGTAGTTTCTGCCTACCCTACCCTACCTACCTATGGGAGGAGCTGTGAGTTTGTCTGAAGGTGAACTGTGTTGACTGCATACACACAGTAAATGAAAATATTATGCAGTTTTTATGAATCAGTCACTAAATTATATACAATAACTGCAGTGAAAGTATTACAAGATGCAGACGCTACAGAAAGTAATTGATTACCAATTACTTATGACCACTATATAAAATGTATGTAAAATACTGAATTCCACATAACATCACTTTTGTTCAAATCCTATGTAATAGGGAGCAACCCTCTTGACCTATACACTCCCAAGCTGCTAGTGGGAATTTTGAGATACAAATCCAATAAGAATTTGCCTGACATTAGAATCGAACCTAGGATCTCACGTTCTGCAGTAACACTTGCAACCACTACACCAACTAGGCAGATTGAGGCAGGCAAAGGAAAAAACTGTTCTGAGCATTTAAAAGATTATGTAAACAAAATTGAGTTTCAAATTAGAATATACATACATATTTTTTTGGGAAATATATAATTAATTCTCTAAAAACATATACCCTCTTATTACACACAGAAATCTAACTTTAGTTCTAGCCTTAGCCTAAGAGCTAGTATTTGTATTTTGAACTTTATTTTGATTTAGCCAAAGTTCTAATTAGATAAAAATGACAACTTAGCACAGAACTAAGCTATCATTTTTGTATCAAAGAACTGCATTTCCATTACAGTTGGGTTCTTCAGTAACTGGCTTGGTGGTTAAAACCAGAGGGGCAAGCCTATAATTAAAAATGTTCAAAATCTAGTTGCAATGTCATCTCAGTGACAGTCAATGTCAATCTCATCTCAGTGACAGTCAATGTCAAAAATTTAGGCAAATAGGTATTTTTGTCAGATTGAGACTGAGATCAGACTGTGAACGTTCTTAAAATTTCAAGAATTGCCCCTCTGATCTAAAGAAAAACACAACAACAAAGGATTGTCGCCTAATAGTGATTGCCTTTTTTATTTATAGTTTTAGGCAAGCAATATGGGAATTATTTGGAGACAGATTTATTTGGTAAGTACTTGTTTTTTTTTTTATTGCAACATTGGCTAGCTCTTGACCTCAATCTTGCCTGGTGGAAAGTAATGGATGAGGTCTATGATGGAACGAGTAAGTCCTGAAGATTAAAAGATTGATTTACTCAGTGAAACGAAATATTGAAATTCTATCAATCCACATCAAGATATTAAGAATCTTTCAAAGTTATTGTAGTAACTGGATTCATATTAGTTTACTATGAAATTCCCATGAACAATTATAAGAATTGATGACTAATTTGTGTGTAAACAATAGTAACTTTATAAATGAGGAAAAGGAACACAATATAAACAGCCTAAATATTTTGTTGTCGTTGATTTTAAAAGTAATACAAACATTGAGTTGGCATGACAAACTGTACTAAGAAGATAATAAAATATTGGATACAAACTACATTGAAATATCGATCTACGGGAAGCAAAATATTAAACTTTTGACAGTTAGAAAGCTGTGATGACACATTAGGCCTTACACAATAACGCCTTCGCCTGGAATATCCAGCTGTTTTGCATGTATTACATAGAATACTTTTTCAAACAATTTCAGTCATAACAGCAAAAAAACTATGTCAAGAGGATAACAATCAAGTATAACTGCATTTTTAAACAAAACTCACTCAACAGTAACTGCTTGTTCAACTAGAACGCCTTATTTACATAAAAAAATATCCCATATGACCAATGTACCCACTTTCTATCACACGAAAAAAAAAACTAATAAAATAGCGGGAATTTAGTAAACGTCAGTCGATTACATGCAATATTCACCAGAAAAAGTAAAAGTGACTATGCACATGACAAAGGAATCGAGATTTTGCAACCTAAACAAGGGCAGACGAAAACATGTTTTTTTTCCAATACCCTACCACACACACTTGACGCATACCTTCACAGTTTCACAGACACACTTCATGGCACTGTATTTAACACTAAATAATCATAAAATAAACGATTTAAATAAAATAAATTGTTCAATTACGACTGATTTCTTTGCTTGACAATACACAGGTAGGTACACATCTGTACCTGACAATTGACTGACAGGTATTTTTATTATCCTACGGAATACGTTTCATCGTAAAACCAATAGCAGTGATACTACGGTGTCGATGTATAGTATTTGATCGTATTATACTTACGTAGCAATCGTTTTCACGCTGTCATCGACCACATTTCACTCGAAATTATAGTGACACGATGCAACGTAACGTTGTACACTTTTAGGATCACAAATTGATTTGCAAAATTCAATACAGGAAATAATAGGCCCTGATTAAATTAACCATTTCTTTCACGCACTCAAATGAAAAGAAACAACAAGGAGGAAGAGAGAACAAAACCGTATTTTATTTTTAACCTGAAACATCAGATGGCGCTTGGGTCTTCGTCTTATCGACGCGTTCAGTCTGCGTTCAAATTATAGGTTTCGGATTTCTAATCGTTTCATTTTTCTTCCACTTCCAAAATATTATTTTACTAAAAAGGTAATTTATGTTAAAATTTTATCAGAAATAGTATTGTCGTAAAATAACAACCCCCTTAGAAATCCTTTTGATCGTCCAAAATCTAGGAATTATTAGAAAAGGAATTCTAAGGGGGACCCACTTAGAATTCCTTTTCGAATAGTTCCTTAATTATTTGTTCCTTATTAGTTCCTTCCGTTAGACGAATATACACACCTAATAGAATAGTTACATGCGTTTTTAGGGTTTGTCAGTATGTGCCTGCTTCTGCTCTACTTCTAAAAATAATAAAACAAGATTGTGATACTAAATGGACCGACGGATTGATGAAGGTAGCTGAACCGGACTCTATGCAGAAGTTGGAGATCTGGGTGTTGTGTTATAACTTGGGAGAGGCCTATGTCTAGCTGTCAATTGCGATAGCTAGAGTTGATAATACTATGAAGAAAAATAGCCAGCCTGCTCCAAACACAGGTCTATTAGCTTTTTGTAATCATGTCAAACAAGAAGATGAACAGTTATTGTAAACGTCAACGTAGCAGACTTGGTGCGGGCCTGCTAATAAGACATCATAATATACATACATACAAAAAAGTAGTTCAGTTTAACTTCTGCCCTGCTATAAGAGCTCATGGTAAGGTCCCAGATCATTGAATCCAAATCAATCTTCATCTGTCAATCACGTATGTCAGTATGCTTACGCGCTATTTCGTCGGACTTGGCGCAATTTGGAACTACTCTATTCTTCTATTCAGTGCACTCAGTAGTCTATTCCGAGCAATAAAAAACGTTAATTGTCAATCATTCATCAGTCTATGGTAGTCAGTGTTGCCACTTTAGGACATTTTCCCCTTTTTCATGGTAATTAGTATTCGGGGTAATTTTATGAAAAAGTTGAAATAGCATTTGTATTTTGTGCATATTATTTTAAGAACTTATAATCCTAGAATAGTAACAAAACCACGAAAATAATGTATGATTTTTAGAAAAAAAAAAAACGGTTAAAGACTTCATCATTAGCAATTAAGCTTTTTTAAACTGTTTAGAGACCCAGAACATCATTTTATAAATAACATTAACCTTCGTGTTTTATTTTTAATACTATGGGGAAAGTTTGAAAAGGTAACAGGTTTAGGGGATTAAGTTGATTAACTGAAAGAGCTAGGGCCGGGTAGGGGAAAGTCAAAATCAGAGGATGGCAGCACAGCAACACTGCTTGATTATCTAAAGTTCTAAACTTAAATTGTCATTCAACACAATAAATGACAGTCTGTGTGTGTACGAAACAGTGATTTATTTTCATTTTAAATATAATTTTTACTTTAACAAAACACGACATAACTTTATTAGTGTACTTTTAAACCATATTGGAGGCTGCACAAAGAGAAAGAACAAAGTTTCAATCATGTGTTATGTTATAGTTACTGGCCGAAGTTTAGCATGGCTCTTGCTAAGTTTGGTAGCTTTTATGTTAATTTTAACTGGTATCATGACTCCTAAATGGCTTATGGGACAGCCTGTGGTGCTCAACGATAATAATATCACCAGTTTTTATGTTCCAAGCGTCGGTATTTACAACAGGTGAGTTGAGAGTGAGGTTTGTTTATGACCAAGTAAATATATTGCATTTCGAAGTATTTACTGTAATAATCGTGTGCGCGTTGTTGGAATATGATCAAAAACTTACTTAAAAATATAGTTTCAATGCTAATCTTATTCTGTGATTGTTTATTAATATTTATTTCTCTCTAAAATTATACTTTTTGGAAGTTTAAATATTTACTTCAGAGTCACTTAGAAATAAATATTAACAAGTCTATTACTCATCTATGGTACCTACTTAAGTACTATATCTTCATATTACATGCTCCTACTGTTCACTTGTTTTCGTCCTTATCAACCCAGTAAATAAATACTTTGAAAAGTTATTTTTATACTTATACTAATGTTGTTTCATTTCCAGATGTATCCGCATGAGAAACGACAACAACAACTGTGCATCATTCTCATTCTACGGGCTCGCTACTGATGCTGAGGTGTACCCAACTCCTTGGAAAGCGGCCATGTTCTTTTTATCTCTATGTAAGTCTAAATAATTTATTACTCAGCCTCCTGTAGTTGCCAGCATCCTAATTGCGTAACCATTTTCGGCAAACGATTGTGATTAATTGGTTTCCTTTCGGTCGCTTTTCGTTTCATTTTACGATTTTCTTAAGCACATACCGTTCACTCTTTAGCGTTTCAAACAAACAGCTGTTGCTATTACATGATAGTGGAGTTACGCAATCCGAAAATCGTAAAATGAAACAAAAAGCGATTGAAACTAAACCAATTAATCTCAATCATTTGCAGAAAATGTGTTACGCAATTAGGCTGCTGGTCATGGTATTCACACTTGAAATGACCAATATTGGATACTGTATATTTTTGATAATTCAAATTACTTTTGAAAGTAGTAAGTAAGTAGTTTGCGAGTATTATGTTCTATGTTACGGGTTTGGTTTCCGCACTTAGTCCTTCAGGTGGACCATTGTGCGTGGTTTGCGAGTATTAAATGAGTGTTTGTTACAAAGTCAACCGCTAGGGCCAGGCGCAGATGCAATTTAGCGATTTCGCCCACTTACTTATGATTAAACAATATAAATAGAAAAACTCTTACCCATAAACTTTTTTATTCAAAAGTGACTTTGTTAACATCGTCTGTCTAGCCTTTTCCCAACTATTTTGGGGTTGGCTTCCAGTCTTACCGGTATTTTATACCAGTATTTTACATGGAGCGACTGCCTATCTGACCTCCACAACCCAGTTACTGGCTAATACGATACCCCTTGGTAAGATAAGTATGATACTTTGTTAACAGTTGTTCCTAATTTATATGTCCACAACTTGTTTGGTTGGAGATTTCAACTTATCTTTTATGTAGGTCTGGGTTTCCAAACATTGACTTTCGATCTATCAGGTTAAGTTACGACACCACGGACAAACCATGAGCGGTTGGGTGACCATCTTCACATACCACTATCCCTCCGTGCCTCTGAAAGCACGTTCAGCCGTTGGTCCTGACTGTAATTTGTGGATCTTTGACAGTCATTATGGGCCATCAGCAGCCTGAAAGTTGACAACCAGTCTTACCAAGGGGTATTGTTTTACACAGTAACTGGGTTGTGGACGTCAGACAGGCAGTCGCTCCACGTAAAATACAGGTATTCAGCTGCATTCGGTTAGACTGGAAGCCGACTCTAACATAGTTGAGAAGGCTAGGCAAATGATGATAGTTTGAGATGTCAACTTATCTTTTTTTAGGTCCAAGTTTCCAAACATTGTTTTCCTTCTACTATTGCATTGTATTTATTCATCAGCTGCCCATGTATACTAGATTTATTTTATGCTTCCACACTGTCTTATTTGGCAAGATATCCATGCAAATTAAATCCTTGCAATTATGTATTCTTAAGGATGCCCATTAATTAATTCTCAAAGGAAGTGTCTGATGTTACATACTTAATTAAACATAGTAAAACATAGTGTAGCTAAATCTTACACTAAAGTGAGTATTGAAGAACAATACTAAAGCATAAATCTCAGGGGGGGTTTTTTCAAACGGTTGGTTAACGTAACATACGTACGTCAAATAATAACGATTACGTACTCGTTATTATTTGACGTACGGCAGGGCCACAATTTTGTGAGTGTGATTTGAAACAACGCTTTTTTTGGTTTGACGATAGTTAGCGCCATTTTTGACGTATTCACGTGCGTCAAGTAGACGTGAAACAACCCGCCCTCAATGAAAGAATGTCAAATCTAAATTTTGACAGTCATTACAGCATTGCAGGTAGTCAGAAGCCCAATAGTCTGACAATCATTCTTACTAAGGTAAAGGGCATCCAGTAAATGGTTTGTGGAGGTCAAATAGGCAGTCGCCCTATGTAAAATATTGGTGCTCAGCTGCATCTGGTTAGACTGGAAGCTGACCACAATATAGTTGGGAAAAGGCTAGGCTAGATGATGTCGCTGACTACTTAGGCTGGCAATAAACTATCTTCTGACCATGGACTTCCTAAACACTGCTGCAATGAATGGGGTTAAGGGATATGGCCACCACTCCATTTGACGCATAACATGACACTCCCTCAACAGCTTTTTACTACACAAATGTCGTGTCGCTGGCATGGCTATTGTCAGATCTTGTTCGGCAAAACTTCGCCACTTCTTCGGCGTCGTCGGATGAAGCACAGAGGTCACTTTGGCTAAAAACTTTTAGCCATCATGATCATTTCCACCGAAAGACGTCCACTGCTGGACATAGGCCACCTTCAAGCACCTCCACTTCGACCGGTTCAGTGTTTCTTTCATCCAACGGGTTTCAGCGGCCTTCACAAGGTCGTCGGACCACCTTGTGGGAGGTCTTCCAACGCTACGTCTTCCGGTACGCGAAGTGGTAAATTTATCGTATCGGCCGCGGCCCCATCAGCCTTCTGTTCTGCAAGCAATGTGCCCACTGCCACTTAAGTTTGGCAATTCTTCGGGCCTCAAACTTTTAGTATGTAAGTTAAAATATTCCGCTTTTGTCTCTAGGTGCAGCCATACAATTCGCGACTGTACTAGCAGGTGTAATGGCGTGCTGCATACAATCTGTGTTCAAGAAGAGCGTCATCTCTCTGGCGGGAGCTACACAAGCTTTGGGGGGTATGTACTTTTGTGTATCATTCATTTAACAGTTGATGTAAATTAAAGTATTTGACGATTATCTCTCCTCAAGTTGACTTTCAAGATGTGTGATAGCTGTACAAACAATGTTTCAAAAGAGTATACAGGGTGGCAGGGATATCGACGCGCAAACGTCGTGAAAAGGTTACACCTGATGCCATAAATAAAATTACGAAAGTCATTCATCTCGGAAATTACCGGTTCAAAAATTGTCATTTTTAAGTGCGTATGTATTGCAGACAACGCAATCAAAACACTCCGCGGATGGCGCGCCCGCACGCGCTAGCTACCGCGATACCGCGCGCTGCTCTTTCGAGTTTTATTTACATTGCTGTTTTAAGTGAAACAAGTGAATTTACTATTTTTTTATTAAAAATTTCACTGGGTTAGATAGAAATAATGATTTTATACAGTTTATAGAAAAAAAAATTGCAGAAAAAAACGTAAAAATTACGAAAAAGCCGACGAAAAATGTCAACGCATTGGGGTCCAGAATCATGTTCTGAATCCCTGGTAAGCGGTTGCGCGTCGATGTCCCTGCCACCCTGTATATACGAGTAGACGCCAGCACATCAAGCTACTACAATCTGTCAAATTTCTTTAATAGATTTTCAACTTTATCGCTAAAGAATTAAGATTCAAGGTTGATTGGGAAAATTTGACAGTTTTGGGTAGCTTGATGTGCTGGCGTCTGTACTTATATGTATTTTAAGAGGCCTGTGAAAGTACTGGAAAAAAAAATAACTTCGATTTTACTCTTAGGCAATCAGCAATAACCAGCAATTACCAATTAACAATTATTATTCTTTTAATCAGCAATTACCGAACGTCAAAATTACACAAGACAGTCCCCCAAAACGCCCGCCCTTCACCAGTACTCTGCTTGTAGTCGCCTTAATAAAATATAATGTGAAAAGATTTCTGTGCCCTTTGTCCACCTGGAGTTTTATCTGTCAATAGACTTAATTTTACAGCAGTCCAGAAATAAACCACATCGTTATTACACCTACATAAAAGAGTTTACCTAATCTAACCTTGGGACCAAATAGATTTAACAGATGCATCATAAACACTATTAAATTCATGTAGGTGTAACAAGTCTGTCAAATGTATTAGCCAGTCCTTTGAATAAGAACACAGGAGCAAGCAGTGCGTCTTGGCGGAAGAAATAGTTATAAATCAAATCAAAAGTTATTTATTCAAAATAGGCTGAGAATCAGGACTTTTTAAACGTCAAAATTACAGTCTCCTGGCACGCCTGCCCTTCACCACTTCCTAGTAAGCTGGGAAAAATAAGTGGCGCAACAAACTCCCCAGCAGCACAGCTGTCTATTAAGTTAGAAAATATTGATGCTATACAAAAGTATGCAAAGTTAATAACATTCTTTTTTATTACCCGTTAATGTCCCACTGCTGGGCAGAGGCCTCCCTACTCTCTTTCCACCTCTCTGTGTCCAGAGCTGCCAAGGACCAATCTTTATGAAAGGAGTCCAGCTCATCCCGCCATCTCCGTCTGGGCCTGCCGCGGCCACCCACTGGGTCGATGTTAAATTTAAATTAACATTACGAATCACAAAACATTGAATTAAATTAGTGGCCATATGGCAGCTAGCACGCGCCAATACACTTTGCGCGACCTGGGTGTAGAACCCAAGAACTCACGATCAGCAGTAGCGCTTGCGACCAACCGGGCAGTAAAGTTAAGTAATATCATACTTATCAAATTTCAGGTCTATTTGGTGTGTTGGGGCTGCTTCTATACCCGTGGGGTTGGGGTGCTGCCCGCGTCAAGCGACTGTGTGGCGAAAACTCCGAGCCCTACATACCTGGGGACTGCTCTGTCGGTAAGTTCCTTTAATTAACAACATTTTACATTAATAAAAGACTAACCAATGTTTTTTTACAAGGCAGATGTGAGAGGAAACGCCGTCTCTTACTACTCTACTATACTTTCTCTCTCTACTAATCTTTCTCTCTACTATACTCTCTCTACTCTACTCTCTCACTCTATTATACTGTCTCTCTCTCTCTCGACTGTCTCTCTCTACTCTACTCTCTCTCTCTCTCTTCTACTCTACTATACTGACTACTCTCTCTACTCTACTATACTCTCTCTCTACTCTACTAAACTCTCTCTTTTTTCTACTCTACTTTATTTTATCTCTCTACTCGTACTATACTCTGTCTTTACTCTCCTCTCTAACTACTCAACTCTCTCTCTCTCTCTACTCTCTCTCTACTCTACTGAGTATAGTAGAGTAGAGATTTTCTATTTTCTTCTCAAAAAAAAAATATTTTTGTTTTCTCTTTACTCTTTTTTTTATAGCAGAGTTCTAATTTAACCTTACAATTAGAATAATTCACATACCATAGAATTGGGGCCAAGTGCTCCTGTTACAAAATAAGGTTTCATTCAACACAATTCAGTTTTTTAACTTCATTGAAATGTGTTTATTAATAAAAAAAAACCCCAACCGGCTAATGATATTAATAAAATACCTATCCATGTTACCGTGTTGTAGTTTAATATTGTCCCGTAAGTTAATTCCCTTAAAGCTTAGTCATCCAACCTCATTGATGGTTTTGCTAGCATTTTCCTTAAACAAAGAACAGGCTCAGCATTAGCACTTGGGATTATTAGATCAACAACCCAACGAGGCAGTGAAATTAATAGAATAGTCTCTTTATTATCTTTATTCATTCCAAATTTAGTACAACACATTTACACATATTACATGTCATTTAACTTCACAAGAGAAAGAAAATACAATTTATCTCTGGCCCCCGCACTAGGATTCCCTGTGTCGTGGGGTCCAGTCCCTTCCGTAAGTTCATAAAAGAATTTTAACACATGGAAAGCATTTGTGTATAATTTTATGCTATCATTATTTTATGTGTAACATACTTAAGAGGCCTCTTACAGTCCACTAGCGCCGCCAATCGAAAAAATGTCATAACTCGTAAATAGAATCAAAAATACAAAATATGTTCTATTATTACTGTGGAAAAGGCAATAACGTAATTGTATAACACCTTATCAACACTTGAAATATAGCTGTTTAGCTAAATCGTGCATTTGTAACAAAAACGGCCGTTTATGTTTTGAATGCACGATTTAGCTAAACAGCTATATTTCAAGTGTTGATAAGGTGTTATACAATTACGTTATTGCCTTTTCCACAGTAATAATAGAACATATTTTGTATTTTTGATTCTATTTACGAGTTATGACATTTTTTCGATTGGCGGCGCTAGTGGACTGTAAAAGGCCCCTTAACTGAGAAGTGTACAAAAAACTAGATAAAATACTAAACGAAAAACAAAAAAAAAGAGATGCATGATGCGCAAAGAGCGTGCTTTGAGAGTGATTTGGTGTGTTTGGGTGCGTGTACACCATATAAATTACAGATATAAATGTAGAAATTTTACAAAGGGTGACACAATGGGCGGTCTTATCGCTAAGAGCGATCTTTTAAAGACATCCTTTGGATGGATTAAAAAGGGGAAGGAGAGACAATACTGTAGGTAGTCTGTGGTGTACCATTTACATAATATAATAAATACATACATAAAGCATATTATTGGTACGGACGCCAGCACATCAAGTTACTACAATCTGTCAAATTTCTTTAATAGATTTTCAACTTTATCGCTAAAGCATTAAGATTCAAGGTTTATTGGGAAATTTTGACAGTTTCGGGTAGCTTGACCTGCTGGCGTCTGTACATGTAAAATACTGGTATTCAGCTGCATCCGGTTAGACTGGAAGCCGACCCCAACATAGTTGGGAAATGGCTAGGCAGATGATGATGACATACATAAAGCATATTATACTAATCTATAGGTATTAAATTATATAGTAATAATCATGAAACAGGAGCAAAGAGAATATGTTACAATGATGATGTTTAACATTTTTTTTATTACATTTTTCCAGGCTGGGCTCTCTTCGTGACCGCTACAGGTATAGCACAAATCTTCCTCGCGAGCGCGCTATCTAAGACTGCTGACAAAGCTGCTAACTCAGACAAGGTACAGTTCCAGATGGATGAAGGTAAACAACTCATTTGTTTAGCTTAGGGAACTTATTGTAATTGTGTGAAATTACGTACAAATGCAGAAATAGTTATTTATGTTAAATACTACCCAATGATATTCTAACGAGAAAATTACGAGAAGTACCTCTCTTGTTATGTTTAAGTCCCATGTAATAGGGGTCGAATCTATTGTGTCCGTCAGAATCGCGGATGTAAAATTCCCAAGTTGACCCAACGTTTTCGTGACCACCAATGCCCACAGTAATTTACGCGTTGTAAAATCGTTGGGTGCCAAACCAGGTGTAAAAAATGTTTTACAAGTTAAGTACACTTGAATAAATAAAAAACCGTTTTCAGTGATGTACTATCGCCAAAGTCTATACCTGACCACCGTAAGGACTATTCCTGCTTGCAGCGCATATTATTAGTCGAGCTAAAAAGGACCCTCTTTTGTTTTACTTACGGACGCAGCTGTGGTCATCATGTGCACGGGATTTTGTTTTCAAAATGGTCAGATATAGGTTTTGGCGATAGTACAGTCAGCCTCAAAATACCACCTTGTCCACGTCACATCCTTTTGAGGCTGACTCTAAAGTTGACCTCGTAATTGCTTTCCACTTTTGACACAAGTTCCCAGTAAATTGAAACTAACTAGACTAAGGTTGAAACTATCTAACTGTGGCATAGACAAATACTTTGTCGTTTTATGACGTGGAAGTGACATTCAAGTTCAGGGTGGTAAAGCACTTACGAGGTCGACTATACAGTCAACAAAACTGAGAAATAAACTTTGTGGTACGCAGGCAATATGCATACAGTGCGGAGGTCGAGAGAATGCGTTCTTGACACCTGTCAGTTTCATACAAACGAATATGTGTTTTGCGAATTTGATCTTTATTAGCTTGTAGCGGTATCTACATATAACGCCACATGTGAAATACGCGTCTTACTGACATCACGCGAAATCCTGCATCGCGCAAGCAGAGTTTACCGCGCAACTAGCGTATGTACAACAGCCCGACATGATTCATCGGGCAGTTGCCCGCCAGACACAACACCCGTCTGGTCGGAGGATCCACCCTTTTCTATGGAGGATGAGTGAACTTTACACCCTGTTCCTCATACCTCTATAAGCTACTAGAATTGTCGCAGTGACTGTCAAGAACGCATTCTATTGGCGGCCGCACTTAAGTTATTGGGCATAATAATGTAATAACTTTTAAAACATAAGAGGCCCTCTTTTTTTAGTTGAGTGTACACTTATGTATTAAGTAATAGATAAATAGTTAACACAAAAATATATACTAGTATATAATTTGTAACTGCTTTTTGGCAGTTTTCGCTTATTTGCGCGTATATGAAGCTTTTGAATATTATGTGAAAATTACGATAGTTGTAGATCGTTTTTTTGAATATGACTGATCCAATTGACTGAATTTGATGTTGCGTCCATATTAAAACTAAAATAAAATAAATATACTATATGGCTAAGCTATACTGGATGAAATTGATTAGGTGCGACAAATTAAAATATCACAAATATAATTCAACGTGTTATAAAGCAAATTTAGAAATCAAGGAAGAAGGTGCCAAGGGGCGCACGTTCTGCACCCCTTGTGCACAACGTGCGCGTAGACAAGCGATTTGGTAACGTCATCGCGCACCCTTTTTTTCGTAGGAACGGTCAAAATTAGGTTAATTTCAGAGTGACTTTGTGTGATGTTCTGAAGTCAGCGATGAATGGATTCCTTATCGAGTACACGCAAAAATTGATACTTCAATTTTTTTATTAGTATTCATAATATATTACAAAAAAATCTGGAACGACGATAATTGTCTACATGAAGGCAATAACTTACTTTGCACTATCTAAGACGATAAGTACACGATCTTTTTCAAGAATTTAGATTTGGGAAATGACAATTTATTATGATTATGTAACATCTACTGCACCTCTTATTTCGATTTGTCGCAAGTTGTCAATTTCATCCTGTGTTCTATACACATGAAATTATGCAAGTCCATTTTGTTCATTGACCACAAAACACAAAAGTATTTAGTTTAAGCAAACTGTCAAGTATATAAAAATATTGAATATTTTATGAGATTATTTTTATAAGCACACAGGCTGTTGCCATTTTACATGACCTGGTTTTGGAAAAAGGATTCAATATGGAAAATAATCATTAAAAAAAAATATCCTCTAGACCGAATTTCGGTCACGGCGGCCAGTGTCAGCAGAGAATAGCCATCTATGCGGAAGATATTATAATGCAGAAGTGTGTGCACTAAAATACCAGTGTTTTTAAGCCAAAATAATTAATGAAAATGGCGCTCACATTTTTAAACTGATCGCGGGGAGAGTGGCATGGGCAGGCGCCGCCGCACATTGGGGATAGAGCCAATTTTTAGTTCAAAACCACCTAGAGATCGCAAAAATAAACCAAATGAAAAAAAATATTTGGACCGAAATGTTTGTAATTGAATTCTAAAGAGACTGACGAAGCCGGATTACTAATATTCCTTAAATCTAAAACTTCATAACCAACTAAAACCAAGGTAAAGCGAGTTTTACCCTGTTCGTTAACCCTTTCAGTCACGCATTTGAACTAGCACTTGTATGGAAGTGCAAATATACGCTTCTGATGTATTTTTCGTTGCTGAAAACGAATCTGATGTCAAAAATGCAATAAACCGAAAAAATTTGCAAAAATTTGTTTAATCAAATTGTTTAAATAACTTAATTTTGCAAAACATTCTACAAATAAACAATTTGCAATAAGATTAAACCTCTAATATATTCATTGTTTATTTCGTATCAGGAAAAAATCTCCTGATCACTAGAGTATAATATAAAATCAGTCATAATATAAAAAAAAAATTATATTCAATTCATATGCATTTTAAAAAAAAAAAAAATTACAACCTAATTTCGCAAATCGGGCTTCGTGAGTGTCTTTGGAATTTAATTTCAAACATTTCTGTGCAAAAATGGTTTAATTTGGTTAATATTTGAGGTCTCTAGGTGGTTTTGAACATTCTGTCCCCAATGTGCGCCGGACGGTCGTGGGTGGACCCCATCACCGCACCGCATCGTCCGCTCAACGTTTATATTTCGTTGCAAAAAGACGTTATTTCTCTAAATTATTTAACATGTCAAAGTTTCAATATGACGTCATCACCTTGATCATATATCGATATCGTTGTCGTTGACGATAAACGTGTCGGTATCGTTATCGTCGCAGTATGACAACGGCCATTGGGTCTCACTAAACGCACGATGACATCGCGGCATTCAATCATAGTACCGAATAATAAAATTACAGCTGAATCCTTTTTCCACAAACTCCATAAAATGTCACATCATAGTTATGTTAGAATCATCACATTAGTTCTAGTTTTGAATGGAAACCACAGACTGAAAATTATAATTCCAATTTCATTAAAAAAGAAAAACAAACATTTTACAAATATGAAACAGTCGTAAAACTAATTTATTCTAAATAATGGCGCCGATTCCCTTGTTCACAAACTAAACTAAATTTAAGTTCAGTGCATCTTTTTCTTTCTATTTCATTAAGAAAAGGACAGAAGATAAATATCAGTTTAGTCCTGTCAAATTAGTCAGCGCCTGACGTAAATTGACGTATTTTTAGTCGCCATGTTTTTAATCACGTCTAAGATGTCTATGGAGTATCTTAATTTGACAGGACTAAACTAATATCTATCTTCTGTCCTTTTCCTAATGAAGTAGAAAGAAAAAGATGCACTGAACTTAAATTAAGTTTAGTTTGTAAACAAGGGAATCGGCGCCAATATTACTGACTAGAAATAAGGCTTCTTGGATAAACCATAAATTCAATAAATAGTCAGATTTTCATCACAATACAGGGTAGGGACATACGCGCAAACTGTGACCATGAATTCAGCATATGATTCTAGACCCCCCCTAGCTAGCGTAGAAATTTTTCGTCGGTTACCGAGCATAAGGTTGCCCATGAGCAACTTAGTTGCCCAGCAATTTTTTTGTCTCTGTCGCTGTCTCCTCGCCGAGACTTGGACGATGCGCACACGGAGCGACAGCAACGCTACTTTTTTTGTAAAATGTTCGGCAGAGCGGCTTTTGGCTAGCCGGCAACTTTTATGTCGCCGTCGAGAACTTGCATTGCAGCCAATAGACGGGCGACAGTTGCGTCCAAACCTGCGGTCAAAAAGTCTCCCAGCTGTCGCGTCGCTACTTGCGCGCACTTTCAAACAAACCCGTAGTCTTAATGTGAGAGACAAATTAGTTGCGCAGACAAAAGTTACTCCCTAAAAAAACAGCTGTTTTATAGAAAAGCATCAACATCACCTGCCTAGCCTTTTCCCAACTATGTTGGGGTCGGCTTCCAGTCTAACCGGATGCAGCTGCATGGAAAAGCAAACAACATTTTTTTTTTAAATGGCCGAAAAAAAAATTCAACGCAGCGAGGTTCAGAATCATGTCAATCCATGTTAACAGGTTGGGGATCAATGTCCCTGCCACCCTGTAATTTAATTGATTTCCTGTATATGAAAAATTATTCAGAAAAAATATTAGATTCAGAAATATTACTACTTGTAAGGTAAATAAGTTTAATTTTAAGAATGATATTTAAAAACAAATATATTTTCCTATTACTATAGACTGTCTTCATATCGTTAGTCACAAATAAAATCAAAGAAATGTTTAGTGAATACTCATTATTGTACGCTATAGTGGCGCCGATTCCCTTGTTCACAAACTAAGCTAAATTTAAGTTCAGTGCATCTTTTTCTTTCTATTTCATTAAGAAAAGGACAGAAGATAAATATTAGTTTAGTCCTGTCAAATTAGTCAGCGCCTGACGTAAATTGACGTTTTTTTAGTCGCCATGTTTTTAATCACGTCTAAGATGTCTATGGAGTATCTTAATTTGACAGGACTAAACTAATATCTATCTTCTGTCCTTTTCTTAATGAAGTAGAAAGAAAAAGATGCACTGAACTTAAATTAAGTTTAGTTTGTAAACAAGGGAATCGGCGCCAATATTACTGACTAGAAATAAGGCTTCTTGGATAAACCATAAATTCAATAAATAGTCAGATTTTCATCACAATACAGGGTAGGGACATACGCGCAAACTGTGACCATGAATTCAGCATATGATTCTAGACCCCCACTAGCTAGCGAAGAAATTTTTCGTCGGTTATCAAGCATAAGGTTGCCCATGAGCAACTTAGTTGCCCAGCAATTTTTTTTGTCTCTGTCGCTGTCTCCTCGCCGAGACTTTGACGATGCGCACACGGAGCGACAGCAACGCTACTTTTTTTGTAAAATGTTCGGCAGAGCGGCTTTTGGCTAGCCGGCAACTATTTTGTCGCCGTCAAGCACTTGCATTGCAACCAATAGACGGGCGACAGTTGCGTCTAAACCCGCGGACAAAAATGTCTCCCAGCTGTCGCGTCGCTACTTGCGCGCACTTTCAAACAAACCCGTAGACTTAATGTGAGAGACAAATTCGTTGCGCAGACAAAAGTTACTCCCTAAAAAAAAAAGCTGTTTTATAGAAAAGCATCATCACCATCTGCCTCGCCTTTTCCCAATTACGTTGGGGTCGGCTTCCAGTCTAACCGGATGCAGCTGAATAGAAAAGCAAACAAAAATTTTTTTTTTTAAATGGCTGGAAGAAAATTTCAATGCAGCGGGGTTCAGAATCATGTCAATCCATGTTAACAGGTTGGGGATCAATGTCCCTGCCACCCTGTAATTTAATTGATTTTCTGTATATGAAAAATAATTCAGAAAAAATATTAGATTCAGAAATATTAGTACTTGTAAGGTGAATAAGTTTAATTTTAAGAATGATATATAAAAAAAAAATATTTTCCTATTACGATAGACTGTCTTCATATCGTTAGTCACAAATAAAATCAAAGAAATGTTTAGTGAATACTCATTATTGTACGCTATAGTGGCGCCGATTCCCTTGTTCACAAACTAGGCTAAATTTAAGTTCAGTGCATCTTTTTCTATTTATTTCACTAAGATAAGGACAGAAGATAAATATTACTTTAGTCCTGTCAAATTAGTCAGCGCCTGACGTAAATTGACGTATTTTTAGTAGCCATGTTTTTAATCACGTCTAATTTGTCTATGGAGTATCTTAATTTGACAGGACTAAACTAATATTTGATCTTCTGTCCTTTTCTTAATGAAATAGAAAGAAAAAGATGCACTGAACTTAAATTTAGTTTAGTTTGTGAACAAGGGAATCGGCGCCATTATTTATATTAGTTACATGTAGGGTGAAGACACCAATTTTTGGCACATTGGATATACCTATATTTTTTTGTACAATAATACAGGATGGGAGGGACATTGACATGCAACCTGTTACCATAGATTCAGTCTGAGATCCCTGCTGTTTTTTTTTTAATAATAGATAAAATTTCCACACATTTGCTGGATCACGGTTACAGTTTGTGCGTCCATGTCCCTGCCACCCTGTATACATATATTTTTTGTAAAATAATCAATGTATGTCTAGCCCTTTCCCAACTATGTTGGGGTCGGCTTCCAGTCTAACCGGATGCAGCTGAGTACCGGTATTTTACATGGAGCGACTGCCTATCTGACCTCCACAGCCCAGTTACTGGGTAATACGATACTCCTTGGTAAGACTGGTTGTCAGACTTTCGGGCTTCTTACTACCCGTAACGACTCTCAAAGATCAATGAATGACAGCCGGAACCAACGGCTTAACGTGCTTTCCGAGCCACGGAGGGGTCTCAGTATGTAAAGATGGTCACCCATCCACAGACCAACCGTGGCAAGCGTAGCTTAACCTGTGCGGCTGTTATTATTTAGCCACGGGGGGCCCGTGGCTCAGTGGTCCTTTTTTGTAAAATAATATAGTAGGTAAATGACTTTTTTCAGAGGTGTATATTTTATCCCAGTAATGTTAAAAGAACTGAAATGTTGACTGATTTTAATGCTGAAGATAGGTATCCTTAGTGTAACTTCCACAAAAAGCATAATAAATTGTCCAGTAATACCTCATCTGCCTAGTCTTTTCTCAACTATGTTGGGGTGGGACCGGATGCAGCTGAATACCGGTATTTAACATGGAGCGACTGCCTATCTGATCTCCACAACCCAGTTACTGGGTAATACGACACTCCTTGATAAGACTGGTTATCAGACTCGGGCTTCTGACTACCCGTAACGACTGTCAAAGACCTACGAATGACAGCCGGGACCAACGGCTTAACGTGCTTTCCGAGGCACGGAACGGTTGTCCAGTAATATCTATTGTCCAAAAATTTGTTGTTTTCTACCTGTATAAGTTATTTATGTGAAAAATATCGTATTGACATAATATTTTAGTATCACAATTATTTTTTATTGAATTATTGTATTATTTTTTTTTCTTATTTTTAGTTGCCATAATAAATAGCTTTGGCTTTAATTTTAAAATTATTAATTTGTAGTGAAGAATTCTTTCTTAAGAATGTTTGAAGTTACTTTTATGTAATTGCAAGAAAAAAAAAACATTGGCGGTGTAAAAGCAGTATGTTATACAAAAAAGATATAAACCATCACCATTATGATAGTACTATCTGCGCCCCGCGGTGTCACCCGCATAAGTTTCGATCCCGTGCGAATATCGGGATAAAAAGTATCCTATGTGTTAATCCTGGTGAATTTCATCCAAATCCGTTCAATAGTTTTTGCGTGAAAGAGGAACAAACATCCATCCATCCATACAAACTTTCACATTTATAATATTAGTAGGATAATCAGCCTATAATGTTCTCACTGCTGGGCCTCAAGCCTGCTCTCAGTGAGAGAGAGAGTTGGTGGATGTCGTATGTCTTCGAATTTTTGGTTCTAGGACATGCCGATTTCCTCCACCATTATAAAAGTTGCAATTATATCTAGACATGCCGGTTTCCTCCACCATTATAAAAGTTGCAATTATATCTAGACATGTCGGTTTCCTCCACCATTATAAAAGTTGCAATTATATCTAGACATGTCGGTTTCCTCCACCATTATAAAAGTTGCAATTATATCTAGACATGCCGGTTTCCTCCACCATTATAAAAGTTGCAATTATATCTAGACATGTCGGTTTCCTCCACCATTATAAAAGTTGCAATTATATCTAGACATGTCGGTTTCCTCCACCATTATAAAAGTTGCAATTATATCTAGACATGCCGGTTTCCTCCACCATTATAAAAGTTGCAATTATATCTAGACATGCCGGTTTCCTCCACCATTATAAAAGTTGCAATTATATCTAGACATGTCGGTTTCCTCCACCATTATAAAAGTTGCAATTATATCTAGACATGTCGGTTTCCTCCACCATTATAAAAGTTGCAATTATATCTAGACATGTCGGTTTCCTCCACCATTATAAAAGTTGCAATTATATCTAGACATGTCGGTTTCCTCCACCATTATAAAAGTTGCAATTATATCTAGACATGCCGGTTTCCTCCACCATTATAAAAGTTGCAATTATATCTAGACATGCCGGTTTCCTCCACCATTATAAAAGTTGCAATTATATCTAGACATGCCGGTTTCCTCCACCATTATAAAAGTTGCAATTATATCTAGACATGCCGGTTTCCTCCACCATTATAAAAGTTGCAATTATATCTAGACATGCCGGTTTCCTCCACCATTATAAAAGTTGCAATTATATCTAGACATGCCGGTTTCCTCCACCATTATAAAAGTTGCAATTATATCTAGACATGCCGGTTTCCTCCACCATTATAAAAGTTGCAATTATATCTAGACATGCCGGTTTCCTCCACCATTATAAAAGTTGCAATTATATCTAAGTAAAGAATCTCAATAATGTCTAAATTAGTGCAAAAAGAATTGACAGTATTATTTTTAAAGACTTTTCCATGTTTTTGGACTTTTCTTATGTAATTGGTTGTAAACGTTTAAATGAAAAATTACTAAGCTTTCAGTAAACGCACACTACTATAGAAGATCATGTATTTTTACATTTAAATGAATTGATAAGGGACTGTTCATTTATTACGTAAGATAATTTTAACCAATTTCTGACACCCCCTCCCCCCTACGTAAGAATTGATCTACCAAATTAATTTTTGCTTACTTTTGTGATCTTACGTATGAATAATTTAGACCCCTCTCCCACCCCCATGTAAGAAAAAATATGTCTTGATTGCACCCCCTCCCCCTTCAATTCTTCTTACGTCATACATGAACAGCCCCTAAATGAAAATGTGTAATGAACAAAATATACATTTAATTAGGTACTAAAAGGTGAATAGGATAATTTGAGTGAATAGAGTTTTGTGATTTAGATTTTTTGTAGTTTAAATTACGTATGGTTGAAAATTGTCCTCTTCACCCTAGTGTTATGTTTTAGATTTAAGATTATATTAGACTGTTTACAATAATATAAAAATTATGTATCTGTATTTTATACAAATTATTTAAATTATATACGATTTTGATTGAATGTTTATTTTTATTTTATTTCCACTTATACACTCCCGGACTCCTATAGTCCATTCACAGTTATTTGTGTCCCTTCGTCCAGCATACTCACCATGGAATCCTGATATTTCATGAATGTCAAAAAACTGTTCTGAAATAGTGCTAAATAGTGCCCAAAGGAAAAAAATAGTGCTCTTGTACTTGCGAAGTTATAGCCATAGTTCGATGAGTATGCTGGACGAAGGTTTCGCCCAGCATACTCACCTCCGTCCGGAGAATCTGTATACGCTTCAAACATAATTCATACTTCAAAAAATAGTTCCCAAATAGTGCCAAACGGTGCCCAAAAAGAAAAAACAGTGCTCGAATAACTTCGGAGTTATAGGCTTCGTTCAGTGAGTATGCTGGGCGTAGGTTCTACGCCCAGCATACTCACCTCAGTGCGCGAATATCGAACGAGCTATAGGTACAATTTACGTCTCAAAAAATTGTGCTTGAAATAGTGCCCAATATCAGTCCAATTTTTGCTTGACTTTTGACCTAGAAAACCATTAAATTTGATTGTAAACTTCTACATACATTACATTGAGTACAGTCGAATACAATATTATTAACTTTCTTTCTAACAATTTTTGTCTTGTGTAAATTATTAATTGTCTATGTAAGGGAGTATTTACTTTAGAATCGCAATATTATTAATTACACATTATTTTAATAATACTTTATAATAATATGATTAAGCCTTCGCGCGTCGCATGGGACCCCGGTAGCTAGGAACAATGATTTTATATATTTTGTCTAGATCACGGCGCTTGAAGGATTAAGATATCAAATGAAGTAAATCATGCATGAAAAATAAAGTTGCTGTTATTAATGCTTACATTACAACTGACAAAATTATTCAAAATAATCATTTTCCGGATCAAGGACGGTACCACAACGTTTACGGAATTGACCTGTATTCCTCATGTGATAAAGTTCAATATAGTGTGGCAGTAATGGATGCACGTACGGTACCTGCAACATATATACAAAAAGAAACTGTATAATTTCCTTTTTACAATTTTTCAAGATATTAATTTTATTGGCTGCAAATGACTGTTTTTATTCAGACAAACACACAATGCAATGAAGTAATAGACTTCATTTACGCTTAAAGTTTCATTCATTTATTATTATTTATAAAATATATAATAATGCATTTAATCGAAAGTTTTTGACATGTGAGAAAATACCATAATAAACTACGTTTTATTTAAATAGGAATTAAGTATTTACATTATATAAGCTAAAATTTAAAATAATGATATGTACATGAAAAAAAAAATAAGCAAAATAATCATAGGGCATCAAAAAATTCGTTCGCATCGCTGTCAACAGGAACAGTGCCCAAAAGGCTGGCAGCATTGCCACGTTGTATGGCGATGCTAATTCTTTGGCCAAGAAACAGGCCAGCCCTCTGGTCACGTGAAGAGTCGATTAACCGCTTGGCGATATCTCGAAAAACCAAGTGGGCACTCGGACCCCATGGCCCTAGTGTTTCAACCCCAAACGGCTCGAACATATAACTCCCAATCAGGTTGGAATATTTTCGCCGTTTGAGGTTTTCTGCACCAGCAGCAGCCGCTCCAGCACAGCCCACCGTGCTAGGAAGATGGGATGGCGCAAGGGTGTCGACACACGTTGCATCCCACACCAAAGGTCTACCTAACTTCCAGGGCATTATGGTCATTCCGTCTGGTCTCTTCCCATCGTCGCGTGCCAGACCGATGGGTTCTAAAACAGCTGGCACCCCGGCGGTAACAAGAGCACGACGGATGATGTCATTAATGCTGGCGTGCCGTGCTATCCGACCTGCGCTCCTACTGCAGGATAGGCCATGGTGTCCGAGGCAGTCGACAGCTTCACCGCACTGACAGCGATGCGGAGCCCCACAAGGAGCGCCCAAACGCAAACAGGTAGCGAGCCGGAAGGTGGTGTCACCCAGCATAGTGCCTATGTTGGGTGACGGGAGTGCTTGAAGCCAGAGCCCTGACTCCCACTCACCCACAGCCAGCAGGCGGGCACGCTCAGCAGTATTGGTGGACGTATTGATAAGATTATTCCGTACCAACCTGCAGAGCGGCTCATCCCACTGTCTCTGGGAAGATGGGTTTACGGGCCGATCTGTATCCGGGCAAGCCGCTTTCCAGGCGTTCACCGCGTCTGTCAAGCAAGGCACTTCAGAGTCAACCAGGCAGGGGGCTAAAATTTTCCCGGTCAACTTTTCGGTGCTGTGGACAGAGGACAGAAACGCCGGTAAGCTAATACTGGTAATTTTGCGGAAATAATTAATAATTAATAATTAATACCATAATTATTTCCAATAACATGAAGTCTACAATTAGAAAGTTTAATATTTTTGTCCAAAAACATGTGTCGACGACTGTACCCCATTTTACGTTAGTATGTAGAAGTTTACATTAAAATTTAATGGTTTTCTAAGTCAAAAGTCAAGCAAAAATTGGACTGATATTGGGCACTATTTCAAGCACAATTTTTTGAGACGTAAATTGTACCTATAGCTCGTTCGATATTCGCGCACTGAGGTGAGTATGCTGGGCGTAGAACCTACGCCCAGCATACTCACTGAACGAAGCCTATAACTCCGAAGTTATTCGAGCACTGTTTTTTCTTTTTGGGCACCGTTTGGCACTATTTGGGAACTATTTTTTGAAGTATGAATTATGTTTGAAGCGTATACAGATTCTCCGGACGGAGGTGAGTATGCTGGGCGAAACCTTCGTCCAGCATACTCATCGAACTATGGCTATAACTTCGCAAGTACAAGAGCACTATTTTTTTCCTTTGGGCACTATTTAGCACTATTTCAGAACAGTTTTTTGACATTCATGAAATATCAGGATTCCATGGTGAGTATGCTGGACGAAGGGACACAGTTATTTCACCTCTGACAGCAGCAACAAAACAGTAACCTAATTCATCATCTGCCTTTTCCCAACTATGTTGGGGTCGGCTCCCAGTCTAACCCAACACACTGGTATCCAGATACCAGTATTTTACATGAAGCGACTGCCTACCTGACCTCCACAACCCAGTTACTGGGTAATACGATACCCCTTAGTAAGACTGGTTGTCAGACTCGGGGTTGTGACGACCGTTATCGACGGACGTCGGTAAAGGCGGGAGGCCTTTTTCTTTCAATGTAGGTAACGAGGCATCCGGCAGAGAACCAGAGTTGTGAACATAGCTCACAGCAGGCTCTAATGACAACGGGTCGGCAATATTGGCCGTAGAACCGATGACCGTTAGAATAGACCTGTTCTTGAGTGGAGATCGCGAATCGGCAAAAGTAAAGTAGGACGCCCTCAGGCTAGGTAGAACGGCGATCTTCGCAGGGTCGAGCTAAATGGCGTGCAATTTGAGAGGCCTATGTGAGTGTTTTGGGCGCTCACTAATATACAGGGTGGCAGGGACATCGACGGACAACCGCTTACCATGGATTCAGTACATGATTCTGGACCCTCCTGCGTTAAAAGTTTTCGTCGGCTTTTTCTTAATTTTTAGGCTTTTTTCTGCAATTTTTTTTACTGTAAACTGTATAAAATCATTATTTCTATCTAACCTAATGAGATTTTTAATTAATAAGTAAATTCACTCGTTTCACTTAAAACAGCAATGTAAATAAAACTCGAAAGGGCAGCGCGCGGTATCGCGTTAGGTAGCGCGCGCGCGCCATCCGTGGAGCGTTTTGATAGCGGTGTTTGCAATACATTGCGCTCTCAAAAATGACAATTTTTTTTAACCGGTCATTTCCGAGATAAATGACTTTTGTAATTTTATTTATGGCATCAGGTGTAAACCTTTGCGCGACGTTTGCGCGTCGTCTTTGACCCCGAAAATAAAACTTGCGAGACCTCACGTGCCACAGGTTGGCTCTTCAAAAACATCCTCATACTTAGCCACATACAGCGGTACATATTTTCTAAGAAATCCATGTAGATCGTGGGGATAATTGCGAACGAAATTACATGATAATTATGCCTACTCATCAAAATAATTTCGTTCTAAGAAAAACTCAGTTTTCCTTATAGCAATGTCAAAAGTATTTCACGCGTAAAGAAATCTGATTTCGCCTTTTGATGTAGATGTTAAATGTAACATCACACCTGGATTCTCGGACGGGATATTTGTCATTAACTAAGTAAAAATACAGGTCAAGGTGCTAATGAGGGTTGGGGGAAACATGCGTCACATCCACGTAAAACGGCTATCGCTCAGCTTTATGCTGCGACCCTGTGCAACCCTTTCTTATTTTTTTTTTGTGTTTTCTGTTCTTTTTTGCGTCATGCGTCATGTTTACCGCAAATAAACGTATTTTCTTTCTTTCTTTCATGAGAAATTCCTGATGTAAAAACCTCAGAACACTGCCCAAACTGGGAATCAAGCTGCAGCACAGGACCACACGTTCAGCAGCTTTGTGCTTGCAACCACTGGACTAACGAGGTAGTCGGTACTAATAGTAACTAATTACTTGCATCTTAAATGCCTAATAGAGGCATTTAAGAGGTAGTAGAAGTAGGTACTATAACTATGGCTATGTACCTACTTGAGCATAGGTTCTCATCGTGGGTGATAACGCCTCCTCGTGGGCATTTGAGACTTTACTAGAAGGCCCAGTGAAAATTGTATATCCTATCTTAAGACTATGTAATATTACACGTTTAAATATAATCGTGGCAATAGCTGTTTCAGATTCACGACAGATGGTAAGTAAAAAAAAATGGGGGCTCTAGAAAAAAAAAAATTCTCAGAGTGGGCTTTGGGCAAAATAAGGTTGAGAACCTATGTACTTGAGGAATGAGGTGTGTCAACTATTTTACAGAGAACAATACGTGATGGTAGGTACGAACTACGAACGCTCGAACGCCAGTAATCATGGCAAGCAAACGTAGACTGGATGTAGGAAACTGGAACAAAGATTCATCTTATGCAATATGCAAGATTTATTTCAAGTACGTAGCAGTGCAATTAAAGCAGGTGGTGGCCCAGTGACCGACCACGAGTTGTCTTGGATTCGACCCAGCCAGGCACATTACTTTGTGTATAATTCCATCACCTCTGCTCTCAAAACTGTGAAGAAAAACGTCGTGGCGAAACCGGCTTGACCTAGAACAATACATTCGAAGCCATGTGCCTACCAACCCGCACTGGGCCCGCGTGGTGGATTCGATACGGCCAACTCCCTCTTACAGAGAAGAGGCTTGTGCCCCAGCAGTGGGAACATTAAAGGTTGACTATGAAACTTTTAATAAATAAAAAAAACAAAAAAAAAAAACTATGCAATATTCAAGCTGTAGAAGGTTGCCGAGAATCGAGCTGATTGGAAAGGCCTATTTCCTGCAGTGGACTGCTGTAGGCTGATGATGATGTAAGAAATTATTGTCAAATAAGCAGCAGGTTCTACGTCAGCCTAGTTCCCACTATTGGAACACAGGCCTCCTTTCTGTGAGAGGGAGTGAGCCGCACTGACTGTAATATACCACGCGGGCCCAGTGCGGGTTGGTAGAAGTCACATTCCTTCGAATTTTTACAGAAACATGTTATATAATTTTATTGGAGTTGTTAAAAAGATACAGCGCTAATACATATCGGACTACTTTGAATCGAGGTATCTGGAAACAGTGGATTCTATGAACAAAGTTTCCGGCAAGAAGCGCTATCTATGAACAGAGATTTCTGTCAACAGTGCGTCCTATGGACCGAGATATCTACGAACAATGTTTTCTATCAACAAAGTTTTCGGCGAAACGTGCTGTCTAGGAACAGAGATTTCTATAAACTTTGCTTTCTGTATGTAGTTGTATCGTACAAGCGTGTTTCTATCTTAGGTTCCACACTTCAAAAATTCGAGGAACGTGATTCGTGGACGTGAGGAAATCTGTAGGTAAGCAGATTTCCTCACGATGTTTTCCTTCACCGTTTCGAGAGCTGTGGTGATGAAATGACTCTGATGAACCCGATGGCATAGTGATAGCGCTCTTAACATTTAAATTACCTACGTGGTACCAATTACAAAACTACTATATTCAGCACTTACATATATACCCAGGCAATACAATAGGTACCAATTTATCGGTTTTCTCCGCATCCATTTATATTTGAGGCTGTATGTTCGTCCATTCTAACTAGCGATCTTGACCCGTCTTGTGCTTAGGTAGGTACAGTGTGCTACATACCAAACATTTTTATCTGTAGATAAATCTTGGTCTGTAACCCTAGCACGAACACTGTCTTGTCTATGGAGGTACCCAACGTGTTTTTCGAAAGCCAGTTTTTTTTTCTTTTGTTTTATAGGGTGGCTAAAACCGATAGCAGGTTGGGTACCTACGTAAGTTGTCACCATAGATTTGATCCGATCCGGCCTGTCCCTTGCTGCCCTCCCCAAATGATGCCCTAAGCCGAAGTCCGTACCCCACAGGAGTGCCATTAGCGTGTAGTTGCTTAGTTTCAAAATTTTATGCCCTGGCTAGAATCCGGCTATATAAGGCATGTTTAATTTATTGAGGCACCCTCAGGAAAGTCCGGTTAAGCACCCGACAACCTCCTCGGTGGACCTGCGAGATGCCATTACCAAAAAACAAAAAAATTATATAGGTATATATCACTTTGGGTGAAATAAAATTGATACTTCGGTCGTCGGAAATCGGAATGTGAATTTATGACAGATTAATATCGAAATTCTCTAGCTCTTCGATAAGACATTCTGTGTATGGTAACTCTAGCACTTATAACATATTCAGCCTATTATATTACCTACCACTGCTGGGACACAGGCCTCCTCTCTTCGAGATGGAGTGGGCTATAATCCACCACGCGGGCCCAGTGCGGGTTGGTAGATGTCACATGTCTTCGAATTTTTGGTTCTAGGACGTGCCAATTTCCTGACGATATTTTCCTTCACCATTTTGAGGGTAGTGGTGATGCAATGTTTTACACAAAGTAGAGCGCCTGTCTGGGTTCGAACCCACGACCTACAATTCTTAAGCCGGGGCCTTTACCACGGGGGCGGTTGCTCTAACTACCATATAAATATGAACAATTATCAAACACTTCAAAACTTATTTTAATAGTCCTTCAAAGTCGTGTCAGTCATTAATGAAAAACAACATAAAATCTAGATTTATAATACAATACATAGCAATTAATGTGACCCATATCTAATTTGGATCGAAAGGAAACGCACATCGGTCCGATCAATCAAAATATATCAACATTTTTGTGAGCAATTTACAAATTCTCTTGAATTGTTATCGAGGTGAGGGTTGGGTGCGACATTGAGCAGGTTCTAAAGCTCTAAGCGGGTAACTACTATAAGAGGTCTGCAGGCAAATATTCGTACTTAAAAAAAACGATCAATGTCAAAAACTTGTCAAAAATGTAGGGAAATTGATTATACGAGTATTTTTGACAGATTGAGATTGAGATTAGAATATGAACGTTTTTAAAAATACGAGAATTGTTCCTCTGATTTCATCTGATTCATACAAATAAATAAAATTGAAGTTTCTATTTGTAATGTCAAAATAACACCTTTTTACTAAATGCATATTATTGTGAAAGTTTTCAAGTATAACAAAAACACAATAAAAAAAACTGTCTCTCTGTTTGTTCCGGCTAATCTCCAAAACGGCTGGCCCGATTTTCATGAAATTTGGTGGGGATTCTTTGAACTCTAGAGAAAATCAGTAATTCTACTTTTCACAGATATACCACGCTGGCGAAGCCGCAGGCACAGCTAGTAATAATTAAGATTTAATAGAAAGAGCGCAGCCTCCTAAAAAATAAACTCATCTACCAAATTCGCAACACCCCAATACGCTCCGAGACAGGTATCGCGGGGAATCACACAAAATCCTGCATCGCGCAAGCAGAGTTTACCGCGCAACTAGCATATATACAACGTCCCACCCGACATCAATCGTTGGGCAGTTGCCCACCAGATACAACACCTGTCTGGTCGCAGGTCCTCTTTTTCTATAGAGGATGAGTGCACTTTACACCCTGTTCTTCTTGCCTCTATACGTTACATAACTCGCTTATACTCGAACTATACCCCAACCAACTTAAACCTAACAATCCACAACGAATAACTCGCTCGCACTCGAACCACACCCCAACCAACTTAAACCTTACCATTCACAACTACCAAACATACTCATCCCTCGCCTTATTCCCAAACAAATAAGGTCCAAATTCACCTACCACATGTAACCACCATAAAACCATGAATCAATCACCTCACACGCAGTGATTACAGTAAGACAGACATTCCCTCAGGGTCCGGGGTTCGATCCTGTGCGAGGCATCAATCAAAACTCGTCTATTTTCACATTCGTGATTTACAAATCGTTTGTGTTTTTTTTTTATTTTCGTTTGGAATATGTCGGATTTTGTAAGATACTAGTTGTAGCCTCAGGGTGAGCTTCTAAAGGAAGGGTTTTTATTGCTTTCAGATTTAATTTGGTGCAATATTTTTGGGTGATGTATGTCCTTAAATTGAGTAGTTATCCATATCTTTTTTTATAAGTGTAGCTTAGAATCTTCGACCGGCAGTGATATGCACGGTATATAACACGTTACATCGGCGCAAGCGCTACTGTTGAGTATGAGGTCCTGAGCGTTTTTCATCAGGAATTTTTCAGTAGCAGCCTGAAGGCTAATTTCCGTAATTAAAAACGTTCAAAATCTAGTCGCAATATCACCTCAGCGACAATCAATGTCAAAAATGTAGGGAAATTTGAGGTATTTTTGACAGATTGTGACTGAGTTGTGGCTAAGTAATAACAGCCGCACGGGTCGATCGATCAGGTTAAGCTACGCTTGCCGCGGTTGGTCCGTGGATGGGTGACCATCTTCACGTACCAAGACCCCTCCGTGCCTCGGAAAGCACCTTAAGCCGTTGGTCCCGGCTGTCATTCGTGGATCTTTGACAGTCGTTACGGTTAAAGAAAAGAAAGAAAGAAAATACGTTTATTTGCGGCAAACATGACGCATAAAAAAGAACATAAACACACAAAAAAGAAGGCCGGGCCGGGTCGTCAGTAGCCCGAAAGTCTGACAACCAGTCTTACCAAGGGGTATCGTATTACCCAGTAACTGGGTTGTGGAGGTCAGATAGGCAGTCGCTCCATGTAAAATACTGGCATTCAGCTGCATCCGGTTAGACTGGAAGCCGACCCCAACATAGTTGGGAAAAGGCTAGGCAGGTGATGATCACAGACTGTGAATTTTCTTAAAATTACGAGAATTGCCCCTCTGGAGTCTGAATTGGTGGTCGATGGATAGCCATAGGCTCGCCCCCTATTATATGGGGCTTAGGTAAACAAAACTGTCAAAATACGGGTGTACCTCTGCCTAACCCTTCTGGGATTACAGGCGTGATGTTATTTTATGTTATATCCGTCGAAGCCTCGACTCGGAAATCCAAGAAAATCTGTAATTTATTTATTTCCTAGCTGCACCTCGCGGTTTCACCAGCATAAGTTTCGATCCCGTGGCAATATCGGGATAAAAAGTATTCTATAAGTTAATCCTGGTTATAAACCATCTGTGTGCCAAATTTCATCCAAATCCGGTCAGTAGTTTTTGCGTGAAAGAGTAACAAACATCCATCCATCCATCCATCCATACAAACTTTCACGTTTATAATATTAGTAGTTTATTCATTTATTTCAGGCGACCCAGGCTCATAGATACGTTAACCTAAACATACATATTTTTCTTATAAAATTCACTTAACTAGGTTGTTCTTGAGCTGTTCTGTGGCACTGGTCCGCGGAAGCGACGGAACACCACGTCCTGCGGCCAGAAGTCTTCTTCCATGACGACGGGCAGATAGCAATTCGGTACGTGCACCACGAACGCCTTGAAGTTGACGTTGCAGTGCGACTCCAGTAACTGCACCCTCGGCGTGTACCTCGTCTTCTGGCGCACGTACTCAACGATGTCCTCCGCCTTGGTGGTGTAGTGTAGGTGTGTAATACAATATTAAAACTAGCACGATTGTTTAAGTTTGCACCTTTATCCTTATAATGAGGGTATCTGCTCTATGTGGTGTATGGAGAATAAGACTGATCGGGTTTTATAAGTTAAATTGATTAAAAGGTGTTTTTTTTTTTGTTAGTGCTTTATTTATTTGACTAGCTGCATCCCGCGGTTTCACCTGAATAAGTTTGGATCTCGTGGCAATATCGGGATAAAAAGTATCCTATGTGTTAATGCTGGTGATAAACTATCGGTGTGCCAAATTTCATCCAAATCCGTTCAGTAGTTTTTGCATGAAAGAGTAACAAGCATCCATGCATCCACACAAACTTTCGCGTTTACAATATTAGTGTTATGATTATACCCTGTCCATTAGGTTAACCGTTTTTTGACAGCTGCCTTAGGACGTTACTATTCCAGATTGCGTAAAAGTTAACTATAAAATGCGTAATAAAATAAATACTTATATAAACTGCCTAATCTTATTGAATTATCATATTTATGACTTCTTACAGACATAATAACCGTACGTGTGTCAGTTTTGACAAAAATTATGTAATTGCTCACTAGTTCGATCTGTCAACGAACAGAGTATAGTTCCAAAATACTTGTATGCATTAGCATTGCCAGTGTTTTAATTTTCTGTCGTATTGTCGTCTCCACATTGTCTAATTAGCGTTATCTATCAGGCTAGCCCAGAAGACAACAAAGTTGCCAAACCGGCTGGCACTTAGTTATATTCTGCCAAATATGAATAGGGCCACATATTCAAAGAATTTCTTTAGATACATGCACCTGGACCCACCCATGAAATACCAACATATAAGTATATCTCAATGACTACGGTCGGTTCCAAAAGTATCTGTTGAAAGTGTAAACAAACCCGGTTCTGCTTAAATTAAGGCTAGCTAAAGGGAAACACACCACACACATACCTAGAATCACATTCAATATTCACCTGTATTTAGAAGGTTTTAGATGTCTCACCACTTTTCAGCGACTCTTTTCTGAATAATGTTATTAAATAGTAATTGAAAAATCATCGATGGGACTTGAGGTCATTAAAATAACCCCAATTGTCAAGTGAAAACGATCTTAAGGACATTTCAAAATAAAAATAATCATGAAATCATCTCAAAGCACTCAATTTGTAAATGCCACTACAAATTGGCATCCACAGGTACGTTTTTCATCCATCTTGTTTACATTTTCATCAGCTACTTTTGGAACAGATCATACATACCTACACAATACAATACACCACGTTTCTCAAAACCATTTGCACCTAAAATCAAAGATATTCCTTTCGTTTCCTTTGTTCGACTCATGCGCAAGTGCGTCACGAAAGCGCCGACCAATCAGCGCCGTTCGCGCCCGCGGCCCGTCACGATTCGACGCCTTCCATATTTGAATGCATATCCTAATGTTCTGTTCGTTTTTTAAATGTGTTTGTGTGTGTTGTTGTTATGGTATTGGTAAATAATAAGTTAAATATGTATGACATGTCTGTACCTATATGTATAGAATGATTAGTTATCTTAGGTTGTATTTGATTTCTTGGAGTCACGATTTTGTTATGTCTACTACATGCCTACATCTATTGGGCATAGACTTAAATCATACTTACATACCTACTTATGTTACATAGATAGATAAATCTGATCGAAATAATAAATAATCGAACTTAATTTTTTTTTTTCTTAATTTTTATACTTTAGGTTATCACTGTATTTGGGAATGTTGGTTCACCTGTTATTGGCGATTGTTTAAGCCCATGACTGTTATTTCTCTACTGTTATCTGATATTTTGTATATGTACAGAAGATCTACTGTTATTTGATATTTTGTGTACAGAAGCTGTTGGTGTACCTTTAAAAATAAATAAATGAATCTGATTTGGCGCGCACAGAAAAAACAGCATAATACATTAATGTATGAACACTATCGTTGTCAAAAAATAAAAGGCCCGTTTTGACATTGACAGTTCTAGTAGTTAATAAAGATCAAATTCGCAAAACACGTATTCGTTTGTATGAAACTGACAGGTGTCAAGAACGCATTCTCAAATGTCAAAACGGGCCTTTTATTTTTCGACAACTTTAAACTAAATACACCATAATCAGCCTATAATATGTTCCCACTGCTGGGACACAGGCCTCCTCTCTTTGAGCGGGAGTGGGGTATATTCCGCGTGGTAGACGTGGGCCCAGTGCAGGCTCTTTGCTAAACATTTTCATAAAGTCATCATAATTAGTGTTGTAATGTTTCCACTACTGAGATACAGGCCTCCTCTCTTCGAGAGGGAGTGGGCTATAATCTACCACACGGACCCAGTGCGGGTTGGTAGATGTCACATGTCTTCGAATTTTCGTTCTAGGACATGCCGGTTTCCTCACGATGTTTTCCCTCACCAGCGTAGCTATTCACAACCTTCCAATAGGCTATCGTATCGAAAATGAAATATTTCGATAACCTGGGGTCTACTACGAAGTGCAAAGTGCGAATGTTCGGATCGGACCGACACATGGCCGAACTGAATATTATTGAAAAATGCGAAAAAAGTTCGGATCGGCTCAGTTGGGTCGGGACCATAGTCAATATTCGAAAGAGTCTAGTAGTGTAGGATCGGAACCGACCGAACCAAATAGTAACTTCGTAGCAGGAAACGGCCGAACATTCGGCCGATACTACTTCGGAGTAGACCCCCTGATTTGCCTGTTTGCCTGGTTTGCCACAGCAAACAGCTGTCGGAAGAATAGTGCTCGTCTATTTGATTTAAACTGACAAAATTTTCGGGTTTTGGGCTTTTGAACATCGTTTAGAGGACTTCTACGACAACATTGATTGATGTTCGATACCTCTTTTATACGGAAGCGCATCGAACGGTTGTGAATAGCTATGCAAGCTAGTTTTTACGGAATATTATATAGGTTGGCCATCTGCCAGTTCGTATTAGGTACGCAGGTTCAAGTCCTGAGAGGTCAAAGTCATTATATTTTTCAATTAAAAAAAAAAACAATAACGGTTGCATAAAACAGCTGTTAGCAGCACTTGCATAGTCTGTGATTAGGTGCGGTACAATAAGTAACAATTAAAATAATTCTTTTGTTAATTCGCAACCAACGTACGAGTGTATGTTCTGCACCCTCCTTGTAATTATAAAAATATGCCGGAAAATATACCTTTTGAGGAACAGAGAATGTAGAAAAAACCAAAAAAATTGTCCAGCGGGGTGCTTGCGTTCAAATTTTAAGAACGTTCACAGCCTGATCTCAGTCTCAATCTGTCAAAAATACCTCTAATTTCCCTTAATTTTTTAAAAGTTTTTGACATTGATTGTCGCTGAGATGAGTTTGCGACTAGATTTTGAACGTTTTTAATTACGGGAATTGTCCTTCTGATCGCAATTTCTTTCATTTTGACAGATCAGCCACGTCCACTGCGTTATTTACCTTGTCGAGCAGACGAATTTATTAAACCTTTGAAGCTTTAGAGGTATGAGGAACAGGGTATAAAGTTCACTCATTCTCCATAGAAAAGGGAGGATCCTCCGACCAGACGGGTGTTGTGTCTGGCGGGCAATTGCCCAACGTTTGATGTTGGGAAATTGTATCTATTCTAATTGCGCGGTAAACTCTGCTTGCGAGATGCAGGATTTGCGTGACGTCAGTATGACGCGTTGTTCGCATGTGGCGTTGTAGATACCGCTACAAAGCAATGGATAACAAATATCCTGCAAAACTCTCGGATTGTAATTGACACTGTGTTGTGTTACGAGTAGGTACGCAATTAGAGTGCAGCTAACCTGTCAAAGAGACAAAGAGAGCAGTGGTAACCCAGTGGTAACACGATACTCCTTAGTAAGACTGGTTGCCAGACTTTTAGGCTTCTGGCTAGCCTTAACGACTGTCTAAGATCTACGAAAGACTGCAGCCGGGACCAACAGCTTTCCTTCACCAGGCCCAGCAGGCCATTGGTGTTAGCAGACAGCAGAATGTTGCTGCACATCCTCTCAAAGTATGATCATCTGTAACAAAAAAAAGAGATGACATTTATTTTAATTTCATAAATAAAAAAATGGCTAATTGCGAGCCCGACTCGCACACGAAGGGTTCCGTACCATCGTACAATATTTAACACTACATATTTCTTTAATACGTTTCTTCGCGGCAGCGACACGAAGAAGAATAACACGTTTCTTTTTTAGGGACGCCCTTTACTTAATTATTAACTTTATTTTTTTACGTCTGTTGACATTTCTCGGGATCCTGGAGTCTCGGACCTTTGGAAGGCGTACGAGGGGCTGAAGCAAACTCGCAGAGGCGTTAGACGTTTTTAATGAAATGCGGCACCAACCGATGATTATCCCTGTTCGGCTGTTCGTACTATGCAAGTGCCCCCAAGGACAACCCCCGGTTGGCGTAGGACTATTGCAGGATGTGGAAATAAATGGCTAATAACTAACTGACTTTTTTTTATTATTTTGTATATATATATATACTAGCGAACCCGGCAGACGTCGTCCTGCCCGGAAAAGCAGCGCCACCTACCGGGTTCAATTGTTTTTTCAAACCGTCCAGGAACCCATTGAAATATACACGCAAAAGTTCATCCAAATCGGTCTAGCCGTTTAGGAGGAGTTAGGTGACAAACACACGTACAGAAGAAATATTTGTTATAGCGACCATAGGCCACAGTGTCTTTTTAAAATTTCAAGTTATTACGGTTCAAAATATACAGCCCTGTGACAGACGGATGGACAGCGGAGCCGTAGTAATAGGCCCGTTGGCACCCTATGGGTACGGAACCCTAAAAACGCTTACATAACAAACATACTGTTTGCCTATCAATTACAAAAGAGCTACTCATTAATAAAACAAAAGAAATCTCCGGAATCACGGTAGGCAGTAATTAAATTATAAAAATAATTACTTTCATAAAACTACTCGGTTTTGCCTGCGGCTTCGTCTGACCACATCACGCTTGTATTCCCCGAAAGGGTAGACAGAGGTGTATTAGTAGATAGGATCCTAAGGTCTATTCATATTTACGTTTCCAATTGATGTTATTTCAAGTTAAACAAATAGCAACTTTATTTCAGTAGTAATTAAGGTGATATCAAAGTGACTTTATTTAAAAGGTCTTAAAAATGTTTGAAGTTGTATCGTAAACTGAGCTTTATTGTGTAGGAATTAAAGCTATTTCTTCAATAAATCATATTTGTTTACATGTTTGGCAAATAATTGGCGAACGCAGTTCACCCAGATTGTCAGTAGGTTTGAGTCCCATATAATCCAGACCTAGACCGAATTTCAGTCATGGTGATCTATCCCAGAGGAGACTGGCCATCTACGGCAGACAAGGGGGTTTCAAACCCTCAACTTTTCAGACTCCTGGCTATTACTGAGCAAATTCATATACTAGGGCGAGTTTATTGCCATGAACCGGGCATAAATTCAGATTCCCGGCTGCTACTTCGAATTTCCTAATGGAAGGACACTCAGCTCAACCCTATGATCGAACCCAGCGAGATAATTGCGTAACAAACTAACAGTAGCAATAGCTTTCATTTTGACAGTTCAACAACATTCATTGCGTTATTTACGTCGTCGAATACACAAATTTTTCGAACACATGAAGCAATGGATTAGCAATATCCTGCAGAATAATTCAGATTGTGTTGAAAGTGTGTTTGGACCTACTCAGCAGTCGCCCTTGTGTCTATTAGACCAACGGTAGTTAATCCATCTGCCTAGTATTATCAGCCTATAATGTTCCCACTGCTGGGACACAGGCCTCCTCGCGGTGAGAGGGAGTGAACCGTAATCCACCACGCGGGCCCAGTGCGGGTTGGTAGATGTCACATGTCTTCGAATTTTTGGTACTAGGACATGCCGGTTTCCGCACGATGTTTTCCTTCACCATTTTGAGAGCAGTGGTGATGAAATAATATACAAAGTAAAGCGCCTGACGGGGTTCGAACCTACAACCTACAACTTTTAAGTCCCGGCCTTTACCACTGAGCCACCACTGCTCTTCTGCTACTGCACTGGTCCATCTGCCTAGCTTTTTCCCAAGTATATTGGGGTCGGCCTTCAGTCTAACCAGATTCAACTGAATACCAGTTTTTACATGGAGCGATTGCCCATCTGACCTGCACAACCCAGTAACTGGGTAACAAGATACCCCTTGGTAAATCTGGTTTTCAGACTTTAGGGCTGGTTACCCGTAACGACTATCAAAAATGTACAAATGACAGCCGGGACCAACGGCTTCCGAGGTACAGAGGTCTGTTTATGTAATTAATGGTCACCCATCCACGGATCGACTTCGGCGAGCGTTGCTTAACCTTGAAGATCGACCCATGCGGCTGTTATTATTTAGCCACGAGCTCCTTTTTAGTCAATATTCCTGAAGAGTTCCATTGGTAAGAGAAAGTTGCACAGAATGATAGATTTATATAATTTTCTAAATGAACCCATGTTGATCATTCAACCTAAAGCCATATTTAACGACTGTTCAAAGTAACAATTAAAAACTATTTAGGCCTACCGTAGATGGAATGTTCGGCACTTAATATAATTAATTATATTTGTTGAAACAATGGTATCTACCGTTTAATTACCTAAGATCAGGACTGTGTACCCCGAAGGGTTAGGCAGAGGTGTAGGTTCTAACAGTATTTTGATTTAAAAGAGTATCCATAAACTTTCTTGCCTTTTTTTTCTCCACAGGAACCTAATACGCTTTGGAATGGACAACTAGCTTCACCTTTCTGCGGGGCAATTGCGTAATTACCTGGACACCTACCTATTACTAAGTCACATCTAGGTATCCTATTGTCCACAAGGCTTATTGCTTAATTAGTCAGAATTAATTGGAGCCGTTGAATTGTAGTCGACTGCTAACAAGCAGATTAGGTTACAAGAGCTTCGACACTGTGTCAATCTACTAATTCCTGGCTTCCTATATTCGGTACAAAGTCGTTATGCTTGCAATGTAATCCACCAGATCGAATTTCAGCCAAGGCGGACAATTCCAGTGGAGACCAGCCATCGATGTGTGAGATATTATAGTGTCTACTAGCTACGCCCCGCGGTTTCACCCGCATACGTTTCGATCCCGTGGTAATATCGGGATAAAAAGTATCCTACATGTTAATCCTGGTTATAAACCATGTGTGTGCTAAATTTCATCCAAATCCGTTCAGTAGTTTTTGCGTGGAAGAGTAACAAACATCCATCCATACAAACTTTCATGTTTATACCTAATATTAATAGGATGTTAAGGCTGCTTTTCCACCAGAGATGTGCTCTGCTACGTTTCTATGGATGCGATTGATATCCACCAATCATATTCCACAGGATAGGAGCAGTGGTCGCCCAGTGGTAATGGTCCCGACTTACGAGTTGTAGCTTATGAGTTCGAACCCAGGCAGGCACTTTACTTTGTGTACATTATTTCATCACCACTGCTCTCAAAACGGTGAAGGAAAACATCGTGAGGAAACCGGCATGTCCTGCAACCGCAAATTCGAAGACATGTGACATCCACCAACCCGCACTGGGCCCGCGTGGTGGATTATGGCCCACTCCCTCTCTCAGAGAGGAGGCCTGTGTCCCAGCAGTGGGAACGTTATAGGCTGATTATGAATCATATTCCACATAGCATAGCACTGGAGGAAACGGATTCAACTAAGCTATGTTTTTATTTGGAAGGATGCGTGCTATGGATGGGAGCTATGGATGCGCGAGTGGTGTAGCTATGTGCAGAGCAGAGTACTCCCCATGCCTTCCCTACTATCGATGCATCTTCCTCGCACAGCTACCTCGCGGTGGCGTATCTTCATAGCACATCTTACTCGCCCCGCTATACAGTTTCGCGTTAGTGGAAACGGTCGCAAAGTTTCGTAGCTTAGCTTTCACATCCTCGCAGCATAGCTCCATAGCACATCTCTTGTGGAAAAGCAGCCTTATGCGAAGGTACTGATGCTGTCACACTTCTCTTACCTACTCTCATATTCCGATAGGACTAATCCGACACGACAAGAGAGAAAACAGCGCAGGACCAACGGTGTAATATAACGTGCTTTCCGAGACACGGGGGTATCACAACGCCAACTTTCAAACTCCAGGCGGCTGACTGAGAAATCCTAATAGAAAAATCAAATAACACTTTTGACCTGGGATTCAAACTCAGGACCCCAGCACCCAGCAGTCGCGCTTGCGATCACGAGACCAGCTCCGTGAATTACACATAACAAGGTATCCCGAAATACGCACCGTACTTGAGTAAAGGGCTTGTGGCTAAGTAACAACAGTCGCGTGGGTCGATCGATCAGGTTAAGCTACGCTTGGCGCGGTTGATCCGTGGATGGGTGATCTTTACATATCGAGACCAGTCCGTACCTCGGAAAGCACAGCACAATCCCAGCTGTCAATCGTGGCAGTCATTACGGGTCGTCAGAAGCCCCAAAGTCTGACAACCAGTCTTACCAAGGGGTATCATATTACCCAGTAACTGGGCTGTGGAGGTCAGATAAGTAGTCGCTCCATATAAAATACAGGTATTCAACTGCATCCGGTTAGACTGGAAGCTGACCCCAACATAGTTGGGAAAAGGCTAGGCAGATGCTGACTTGAGTAAGGCATTAAAAAAAAAAAACACTTTTACTTTTAATAACAAACCTGCACCGTGAGAAAAACCTCTTTTCTCTTCAAACAACAATTAAAACCCCATAATATTAAAATACTTCGCTGATTTCTTTACAAAAACAAGTGGTTATTAAGTCACTGAAACCAGTATTTGAGATTGAAAAATGGTCTAAAAATCTAGGTCGATATATCATGTTTTACAAGTTAGAAAATAATTGAGAGAGGCCGATTTTAGTCATTTTTTCAATGTAGATATGTCTAAAATAATCTCAAACCTGTAATTCAGTTTTCACTGGTTTCGTGAGTTGATAGTGTAGGATCACCATTGATAGAGATCTTTCAGGATAATCCTTAAAAATATTAAGTAACTAGCAGCGCCCCGCGGTTTCAGCCGCATAAGTTTCCCGTGGAAATATCGGGACAAAAAGTATCCTATATATTAACTTTGGTTATAAACTATATGTGTGCCAAATTTCATCCAAATCTGTTCAGTAGTTTTTGCGTGAGGGAAGTAATAAACATCCATCCATCCTCACAAACTTTCGCGTTTATAATATTAAGTAGGAAGTAGGATGAACTGAACGTCACGCTTTGTTTTATCCCGAAGGGCTGACCAGAATTGTACAATCACATTTCGCCAGTTATTTTTAAGTCCCATAGGGGGCGAGGCTATTGCCATCAACTGGGCATAAATCTAGACTCCGGGCTGCTCCTGAGGAATTCCAGATAGAAAAACCCAATAACACTGCCTGACCTGGGAATCGAACCCAGGACCTCATGCTCAGCAGTAGCTCTTACGACCACAAACCAACGAGGTAGTCAGTAAAGAAAAGAAACCCCATATAAATCGATTCATCCGTTTAGGAGTTTGAAAACTACAAACAGGCAAACGAATACACACCTCTTTTTGAATTAATGGTTAAAAAGATAGTCATTGGCGCCGATTCCCTTGTTCAAAAACTAAACTTCAGTTCAGTGCATCTTTTTCTTTCTATTTCATTAAGAAAAGGACAGGAGATAAATATTAGTTTAGTCTGTTGGAGACGGCGAGGTGATCTGGACGCGCACCGCGAGGGCTGGTTTGAGGTGGCGCGGGTAAAGAGTTTCTGGAAGGATTTGAGGGAGGCCTTTGCCCAGCAATGGTACTATATAGGCTAACAATAAAAGGAAATGAACTTATATTAAATTAAAAATATCAAAATATCACTTTTGCCAAAATATCCGACTTCCCTCCCACAGTCACCCTACTCCACACATCCGCCCGTGAGAACGGGTCGGGAATCGAACCCCCTATAATCAACCAATCGGTACACCGCAATTAGATCAGACGGACAGACGTACACTTCACTTATGTATGTATAGATATACATATATTTGTTGCATATGTCAGACAGGTTCAAAACCTGCCATGTATGTTCCAGACTATTTTGATGTCATAATTTAGTTACAATATCCGGTCGTTAATATCACATCGAGTCATCATCGTCTGCCTAGCCTTTTCCCACTGCCGCCTCTCTTCAAGAGGGAGGGGGCTGTAATCCACCACACGGGCCCAGTGCGGGTTGGTAGATGTCACATGTCTTCGAATTTTTGGTTCTTGGACACGCCGGTTTCCTGACGATGTTTTCCTCCACCGCTTTGAGAGCAGTGGTGATGAAATAATTTACACAAAGTAAAGCGCCTGTTGAGGTTCGAACCCACGACCTACAGCTCGTAAGTCGGGGTCTTAGCACGGAGCCACCACTGCTTACGTATATGAGCATACAAATATACAAACACACACACTCACACACAAACTTTCGCCTATATAATATTAGTGTGCTACTTACTGTGCGTGCCTTGGAAAGCACGTTAAGCCGTTGGTCCCGGCTGTCATTCGTAGATCTTTGACAGTCGTTACGGGTAGTCAGAAGCCAGAAAGTCTGACAACCAGTCTTACCAAGGGGTATCGTATTACCCAGTAACTGGGTTGTGGAGGTCAGATAGGCAGTCGCTCCATGTAAAATACTGGTATTCAGCTGAATCCGGTTAGACTGGAAGCCGACCCCAACATAGTTGGGAAAAGGCTCGGCAGATGATGTGATACTCAGTGTAAAGAAATACCAACTTTCGCTGAATACTGTAAGTCATAATTTCATCCACACTTTAAATCCCTTTGCATAACATTTGTATGCTTAACTAGCTGTCTAATTGCAGTAGCAGCACTGCTTACCCCGTTACGCCTCATAAGGCTGGTGTTACGTATGTTATCAATAAAAAGTGTTAACAAATGATGCATACAAAGTAGGAGTAGATCGTATCAGTTTGTCGGATCATTGGGTTAGCAACTATGTAGCTGATTTGGACTACTGGCGGTAGATTTTACTGCTGTCGGCAGTTTATGGAGTTTGTAACTATACGTAATCATTAGGTAATTTTTGACAGTAACTACATCACACGAGTGACACTCACACACACACGAGTGATTAGGTACCTACTACGCTTTGGAATGGGCAACTAGCTTCATTTTTCTGACTGACCGACCCCTTGACAATTCAAAAATGCCTGTAATTAGTTTAAATGAATTAAATACTTTGAGTTTGACACTTTATTTCTATTTAGAACTTGTAACCATAGCCAGGCACTAGTTGTCTGGTATTTTTGCTGAACTGTGCCTTTTTGGTGCTGCCGTGAGGCGCACATTCCTGCTAATTTCTTACATCGGACTTTACAGTTTTTATTTGATCTTTAATTTTTGTTCTTACCTGATGTATGTATCTGGTGTATTGTGTGTGTTTTAGTCTGTGCTAAATAAATGTATTTTCTTACTTTTTTTTTTTCTTTATTTCCTAGCCGACCCCAACGTAGTTGGGAAAAGGCTGAGTGAAATGATGATGATGATGACAGTGTAGGTATTTATTTTATTTATTACTAGCTGTGCCCCGCGGTTTCACCCGCATAAGTTTCGATCCCGTGGGAACATCGGGATAAAAAGTATCCTATATGTTAATCCTGGTTATAAACCATCTGTGTGCCAAATTTCATCCAAATCTGTTCAGGAGTTTTTGCGTGAAAGAGTAACAAACATCCATCCATCCATCCATACAAACTTTCACGTTTATTATACTAATATTATCCTACTATTCTACTAATAGAATGGTAGGATTTCTTATTTTGCTTATTGTATTTTATTTTATGTTGCACCGGTAGACGTCATTTGGTCAATAACGGCTGTTGCTGAAAACCGCCGCTGTGGCTCTGTCTCGCATAGGGTCATAGCATTATGCTGAGCAATGGCCGTTTTGCGTGGACGTGACGCGTATTTTTCACCAACTTGTTCCTTTTATGGTTCCGTACCCAAAGGGTGCCAACGGGACTCTATTACCGGGTCCCGTGTGGATGATAGGGTCCCGTAGGGTTGCGGGTGGATGGACGGATGTCCATCCATTCGTCCGTCCGTCCATCCATACGTACGCCCGTCCATCAGTCCGTCAGTCCTTCCATCCGTACGTCCTTCCATCCGTCCGTCCATCCGTCCGTCCGTCTGTCTGTTAGCGGGCTGTATGTCATGGAGATAAATATAGGTAGTGCAGTTGAAATTTTCACAGAGAGCGCTTCTTTGCTGCTATAAGAACAAATAAAATATACACTTACTTATATTTTATCCATGCAAGAAACCCGTTTTTTTTTCGGGATTGTTATCTTCAAGTCATACGGGATACTTCGTGTGCGAGTCCACTTACACGTGAACGCTTTTTTTATTTGTATTTTCTTTCTTTCCTTGTATCATCATTATCCTCTTGTCCTTACCCCGATTTACTGTAGGTCTGCCTATGCTTTTTCTTCCGTACCAACATCTTTATTACCCACTAGCTGCGTCCCGCGGTTTCACCCGCATAAGTTTCGAACCCGTGGGAATATCGGGATAAAAAGTATCCTATATGTTAATCCTGGTTATAAACCAACTGTGTGCTAAATTTCATCCAAATCCGTTCAGTAGTTTGTGCGTGAAAGAGTAACAAACATCCATCCACCCATCCATCCATACAAACTTTCACGTTTATAATATTAGTAGGATTGTCTCAATGTTGACAACCTTCCAATTTTAAGCCATACTTAACTGTCATCTTTCAGACTTAACACACAACTCGGCCTATCGCAGTCCACTGCTGGACATAAGCCTCTCCCAGGCTGCACCACAACACCCTGTCCTCCGTCTTTCGCATCCAGTCTGTCCCTGCCACCTTCTTTAGGTCGTCGTTTCATCGTACTTTACCAAATATTTAGCTAAGAGTAACCTATATATTTAGTTCACTAACTTAAACATAACCAACCATACCGACAATGTAAACAGACTTATGTAAGTAATATATTACTTATATAGGTAACTTAAAACATCTTGCACATCACGAAGGAACTTGCCTTCAAAATAAATCAAAGCTTACTTGAGAGTAACATGAGTTATGATAGCAACGTCTTGGGTTCGATTCCCGGCTCGAGTAATCGCGGCCCGAGGCCTGGAATTAGCCCCAATTAAGTACATCAAACACAGTTTTTATTTCGCATCCCAATGTTTTTGGTCTTTAGTTTAAATTCGTTGTTTCTATGTTTTCTAATTGGAGGGTTGTTTTTTGTACCTTTATGGGTGATTTTTTTTCGATAGATGCTTCTTTTAAAGAGTTTTCTGAAGTTTAGATAGAAGTATAGGGATTCTTAAATTAAAACTATTATATTTATTTATAGGGCTTGTGGCTAAGCTGTAACAGATGCACAGGTCGATCGATCAGGTTAAGCTACGCTTGCCGCGGTTGGTTCGTGGATGGGTGTGACCATCTTTACATACCGAGACGCTTCCGTGCCTCGGAAAGCACGTTAAGCTTAATATTAAGCTTAAGCTTAATATTAGCCACACCAATGTGTGGCTAATATTCGTGGACAGTTGTTATCGGTCGTCAGAGGCCCGAAAGTCTGAGAACCAGTCTTATCAAGGAGTATCATATTACCCAGTAACTAGATAAGACGACCCCAACATAGTTGGGAAAAGGCTAGGTAGGTGATGATATACAGGACTGTGTAGGAAATAAGAATAGGTAGATTTACAAGTTTATTTCAGAAAACAAGGGCTGAATTTATGACGCAAAGAAATAACAAAAAAAGGCGTGAATATTAATTAACAAAGAGAAAGTGCTAATTTCAATCATAACATCTTTCTAGTCGTAAAAGTTGAAAGTCAAAATCAAGAGTCATTTATTGAAATTAGGCTGAGGATCAGCACTTATCGAACGTCAAAATTACTTGAGTCAGTCCCCTAAAACGCCCGCCCTTCACCACTTCCTAGTGCTTTGGTTGGGAAGAAGAAGTGGTGCAACTGACTCTCCAGCAGATCTAGAATAAAAACCATTATCACAAAAAAAAAAAAAAACAACCGACTGCCTAAAAAGCCACTACAAAGTGAAAAATAACTTTAATTTCGGAAGTCGGTGTCGTTGGGTTCGCATTTTCGTTGTTTGCCACCGACTTCCGAAATTAGAGTTATTTGTCACTTGTAGTGTCTTTTTTGGAAGTCGGTTGTGTTTTTATTTTTCACTTTTAAGTTGTAATTTTTACCAGTAAATTTGGTTTAAAAACCAAACTACTGAACCGTTTTTGATGAAATTTCTATGGGACCAATCTGAACTGAGTACTTGTAGATCCTTGAAATAACAATTTTGCAAATCGGCTCATAAATAACGGAGTTCTGAGGTAACAAACTCCTCCTTCTTTTGAAGTCGATTAAAAAATGGCCTAGCATAGAAAATCTTTTAAATTAAAGCCTTCAACAGCCTGGTCATTCTTTATAACAAAAGCCACCAACAAATTGTCATGAGAACAAACAGCTGATGCAGTTTCTGTAATTCCAAAGTTATCGGAAATAAAAGACTTGAACCTAGTTAGTAAGTAACCTACCTGTACTACAGTTATTACTTAACTATTACGTACGTTAACTAGTAATTCACTTAAATCAAACCGCCGCTTTTAACTTTTGAAATGAAAAATTCCGAGGGAGTTCGAGTTTTGATTTGTGGTGGCGGTTCCGTACGTTGTTGTATTAATTGGTTGATTTAATTTGTGTGTAGGAACTTGGTTATCTGCCAACTTTTGCAAGCAAAGTTGACTTGCTAAAGGTACTTTTTAAATCTGAGTTGAAGGCATTTTCCTATCGTCTGAAAATGTCATGCTATTTCAAGTAATCAGTGGATACTGGGTGTATAGGTAATACAATTTTAACTCAATCAGGATTACCTTAATAAATATGATGCTAATGCATTTATGCACAGCCCGTCATCGCCCACTGTTGCGCACAGGCCTCTCTTTGCTTGTGTCAATCCCCACATTCCTGAGCTAGCTTCATCCAGGTTTTGCCCGCGGTAGCAACAGTGTTAACTACATTTTTTTATTAGCCGCTTTGTCCCACTACTGGGCAAAGGCCTCCCTACTCTCCTTCCACCTCTCTTTGTCCAGAGTTGACAAGGACCAATCTTTATTAAAGGAGTCCAGCTCATCCCGCCATCTCCGTCTGGGCCTGCCGCGATGTCATGACTACATATAATTTTCCTGAAAGTACTTAAAGCCCAGGTACACTTCGTGAGAAGGTCCGTAACATCAATTCGTTGCTGGTCTTCCTTGAGGAGCTGGGGTGGATCGAATAATCGATTTCTCTACGCGTACGCAAAATACGCGCATTGACCTGGAGTTGCGGACACCAGCCTGTATTACCTAAGGCTAAGTTCACATGTTAAGTTAAAAACGGCACGTTCATCCGTATGAACGTGCCGTCTTCCGCCATCATTTCCCCATAGGCCACTATTCTCTCGATTTTTACGGAACCCTAAAAGGTAGGAATTATGTCATAATTTATTCAAGAGCCTACCCTCTGTCGTCGGTAATACATACCTTTTTACCGTACGTTGTAATTTATCAGATTTTTCCTTTACCGGTAATACATAGGCTCCGTTATTGGGGGAAGTAATAGGTATTACTTTTTTTTCTATGTATCTGTTTCAAGTTTATGTGTAATGTGTAATTTTTGATGGCGGACATTGGTCTGAATAATTATATCGTTGTTAATAAGTATTCCGTTGAAAAAAGCTATTCTATTTCAGTCTTAATTGGTAACCACCAAACCTTTTTTTCAGTTTTCAGTCTCTGCTTTAATTGTCCGTCATTTCATTCATTAACTGCCAGTCTTCTGGGCAAGTTTGCCAGATGACATGTATGCGGTCGAGTACTTCGACTTCTAACAGTTCTTTAGCTTTTGTATTTATTTGTACCTGCAGGTAGTTAGTCATTTAATTTAGTACCTAAAGTTGTCAAAAAATAAAAGGCCCGTTTTGACATTGACAGTTCTAATAGTTAATAAAGATCAAATTCGCAAAACACGTATTCGTTTGTATGACACTGACAGGTGTCAAGAACGCATTCTCAAATATCAAAAAGGGCCTTTTATTTTTTGACAACTTTAGTGTAAATAGTTAGTTATCTACACATTGTTATAATGTTATTACAACATTTAACGTTACCGCTCACTAAAAGGAATAGTTTATTCACTATGTCATTGTAGAATTCATTGAATGCTCTAAAAGATAGATCTTGTTCCTAGATGAAATACTATACCATATTATGATTACCTAAATATCATAATATAGTTTTATAGAAGAATAGGTAGCTGATAACAGACTGCTGCTGGGGAGTTTATTGCGCCACTTCTTCTTTCCAGCTAAAGCACTAAGAAGTGGTGAAGGGTGGTCATCATGGGGGATGGGTTTGAGGTTAAACCACATAGTTTACAAATTGAAGTTATGAAAGAAAGAAAAATGTTTTATTCTGCACAAACAAAACGCACAATACAATTAAAAAAATACATAAAAAATACACTCACAACGTAGTCAAAAGCCTCGTACTCAAGCATTTAAATTGCTGACAATATTTACCTATAGTAACATATTAAGGTAGAAAGGTATCCTATAGCTTACACAAACTTTTATATTAGAGATGGGCCGACTAGCCGACTAGTGGGCTGCAAAATGGCGGACTAGTCGGCCAAGCCGATCATTGCTTTCGGTTGAGTTCGGGTGACATCGGAAATAATAATAGTAAAGCTGTAGAGTTTCTTCTTTTTTGTTAGAAGTAATAATTAATTTTACTTTATTTAATTTCTGGATCTAAGTCCAATTAATAAATGGACCAAACGAAGGGTTCTTATTCCTATCCTAATTTCCTATCCTATTCTGGATTGCACTGAAAGTAAACTATAAAACTGATTCTTAAACAAAAAAAATAAAAATAATAACAGTAAAGATTTCAATTTCATTACAATAACCTATTTAAAACTTTTAAGCATATTAATACGAGTAAAAAATGAGCCGACACACTGGTACATCACTATTTTATACCCAAGAAACCTCAACCAAATCCGTGCAGCAATACAAGTTTAATTTCCTCAAAATGTAACGAAAGTGAGAAACTCTAAATTAAAAGTATGGTTTACTTACTTATCTACATTTGTACTCACAATGGACGATTGTTCTGTTTCGTGCCTATCTGATTGATAACTATCTCGTAGTAATTCGATGTTTAACTGCTTTTCTGTAAAATTTATGTTAAACCCATGGTTGTAAAGAAAATCAGATTAAAATTCGATTTTGAAAACAATTTTTTTTTGTGTGAAAAACGAAACATCGTGCTAATTTTTCTTAGCCATAAACTTAAACCTAGCATGCTCATAAGTGGTGGTGGATAGTTTCTAAGTTAATTTATTGGGCATATTAGTCCAAAATAAGATAGAAATAAAACATCGAGCCAAACAGTCAACAGGCAGTGACCAAGAATGGTGAACAATGCCCGCTTTTCTCTGTAAGTACCTACATGTGAAGAGTTTGTTGGGTTAATTTGAGATATAATTATCCATTCTATAACTAAATTATTATTATTTTTACAAAAAGCCTAATAACATAAAACATCAATTTCATTGTATAACGCGGCTAGTTACCGCTACCCGATAACAGATGGCGTTAGCAGCGCCACTGTAACAAGATTATAATGTTAGCGCATAAATTGCTTGTAGCAAATTGCACAGGTTGTGTGATTAAAGTAAAGGCGAAATTATCTTCTTCATTTGTAGATCTCGTAAGAGTTCATAGGTGATAGTGATTATAATATCCTGTGGCTGATAATTAGGCCTACATTGTTATCTACTTTCGTGTTGGTGCGAGATATACGACGTCAACTGGTATCGGCCACGATTTATCCTACTAAACGTGAAAGTTTGTATGAACGGATGGATGTTTGTTAGTTTGTATGGATGGATGGATGTTTGTTACTCTTTCACGCAAAAAACTACTGAACGGATTTGGATGAAATTTGGCACACATATGGTTTATAACCAGAATTAACATATAGGATACTTTGTATCCCGATATTCCCACGGGATCAAAACTAATGCAGTTGAAACCGCGGGGCGCAGCTAGTACGGTCATAAGTTTGCCAGACAGGCGCTTTACTTTGTGTAAGTTATTTCATCACCACTGCTCTCAAAACGAAGACATGAAATTCGAAGACATGTGACATCTCAAGACAAAAAATTCGAAGACATGTGACATCTACCAACCCGCACTGGGCCCGTAAGGTGGATTACGGCCCACTCTCTCTCACCGAGAGAGAGTGGGCCGTGGGAACTTTATAGGCTGACGATGATAATGGTTAAAAGTACTAGAAAATCAGTGAGGTTGGCAACGAGGCAGATTGCCCAGGATACGTCAGACTTATTTAAGTTCATTGCACTTCTTGGAGCATCTTTTGTTGTACTATTGGTTAGTTGTAGCTTATCAGTTTTTATAGTTAATAGATAGCTATACTGCTGGGGAGTTAGTTGCACCACTTCTTCTTGCTAGCTAAAGAACTAGGAAGTGGTGAAAGGCGAGCGTTTTCGGGGACTGTCTTATGTAATTTTGACGTTCGAAAAGTGCAGATTCTCAGCCTAATTTGAATAAATGACTTTTGATTTTGATTTTGACTTATTTCTGGTCATTATGTAGTACGTACCTCGTTTTCAGTTTGAAGATTGCCAATTTCAGTTGTCACTTTTGATTCTGCATCAGCCATCAGAGTTTTAAATATCTTCTGTTTGCCTTGCCTTGTATTGCATTCTAAGTAGCAGTTATGTTTTTCCCGTCGAGTTTATAGCACCCTAATAGCGTAACGCACTATCAATTTAAATCTGAATCATTTTGAAGGATATTGCTAATCCATTGCTTGGTATGGTCGAAAAATGTGTCTGCTCAACAACGTAAAAAACGCAATGAATGTTGTTGAACTGTCAAAATGAAAGCCATTGCTACTGATTGAGTATTACGCAATTACCCCGCAGTATTAAGTATTTGCTTAGTCCGCCAGTGGAACTACGGGCATACCAAGATATTCTCCTGTCTTTGTCTCTAAAGTGCACATCGAATCGGCTAACCCTTTTGTGTCTATAACATACATAAAAATTGCATTACCATAAGCATTTATTAATTCTGACTATATCTCAATTTCTTTGTCTGAGTGCGCAAACTGTATCCATAAATTCAGCAAACTATTCTGAACACCCAGCGTTAAAATTTTTGTAAATTATTAAAAAAAAAAAAAGAAATTGCTCTGCCATTTTGACCGCAAAGGTATACATACCTACTGCACTTCCTATGAAAGGGCTGATTTTTTTTGATAACCGACTATTGGATTCAGAATCATGTACTGAATACATGGTTAGTTTTTGTTATTTTATTTTCTTGTATCTATAAACGTCAGCTCAGTGTTCACTTTCTTCCTAGGCATATCATACGAGTATTTAACACAATCGTTCCATCTTTTCTTTGCTCTGCCTCTTTTCTAAAAATTTTAATACCAGTCATCATCAGCCACTGTTGGACCTCTCCAAATACACTTCATTCAACTTTATCGTCGCACTTTAGCGATTCGAATTTATTATCCTTCATTTCAAAACACTTCCTCCAGCATACCTACAAAGTAGGATTATTACCTGCACAGGACATACCTATGTACCTACAGATAAACATCTCGATACCTACCTACCTCCTTGCCCCATAGGTACCTTGAAGATACGCCTTGCGTGTCCGCATTGCGTGCTTCGAAGCAATTATGTAGGTACACCGCGGTCCGTAGTTGGTTTTCTTTTATTTGTATTGCCACAGTCTTTTTAAGTCTGAGATATTTTATGTTAATATTTATGCTTATGTATGTAGGGAAATTTGTTTGTTGAGAGTTCTTAGGTACTTTTATGGAATTAGATACCTAAGTAATTCTCGGTTTCTGTAAGTACCTAGCATGCTATGTTCAGTACCGTCCAAAACGTCCGACTTATAACATATCATGAATATAATAATGTAACTTTCGTGCATTGCCTGTAGAGGGGAGTCTCTGGTGTCCTGAAATACAAGTCACGGCTTAGTTTAGGCACCAGTCTCCCACAAATGAACATTCTCCCACAACATTCCTTCATCAGAATAATTATTTTATCCTCTTTTAAGTTTTAGTTAATAAGTGTCTTTTGTGGAAGAAAATAAACATTTTATTTATTTATTATTTAAAAGTTAGTTGATAATTTTCCACTTTGGCTGTAATGCCACATTATGATTTAAAATTCTAGTTTCAAATGTTTGAACTGTGCACTATAAAGGTTTGATTGACTATACCCTGTCCATTAGGTTAACCGTTTTTTGACAGCTGTCTTAGAACGTACATATTCCAGATTAAAGATAACTTTAAAATGCGTAATAAAATAAATATATGAACTGCCTTGTCTTATTGAATTATCTTATAAAGGGTTTCATACAGATATTATAATACTGTACGTGTATCAATCAATGTATTGTGTGTTGCTGCAATCAGTAGTTCCATCTGTCAAAAAACGATAGAGAGGGTATAATTCAAACATTTGAAACTAGAAATTTATATCATAATGTTGCGTTACAGCAGAGGATCTTGTGGCTAAGTAATAACAGCCGCACGGGTCGATCGAATAGGTTGAGTTACGCTTGCCGCGGTTGGTCCGTAGATGGGTGACCATCTTTATATACCAAGACCCCTCCGTGCCTCGCAAAGTACGTTAAGCTGTTGGTCCCGGCTGATTTAATCCGTGTATTTTTGACAGTCGTTACGGGTCGTCAGAAGCCCAAAAGTCTGACAACCAGTCTTACCAAGGGGTATCGTATTACCCCGTAACTGGGTTGTGGAGTTCAGATAGGTAGTCGCTCCGTGTAAAATACTGGTATTCAGCTGCATCCAGTTAGACCGGAAGCCGACCCCAACATAGTTGAGAAAAGGCTCGGCAGATGATGACACAACGAAACTCAATGTCCTTGTGAAATCATGATAATTCTATTTTTAGGAGTAATATCTTGCAATCTTGCAGACAGAATGAACTATACCTGTTTTGGAACCCAATAACCTAAATACTCGTATCATACCAACATAAAATAAAAAAAATTAAATAAAACACACACTGCTCAGATATAAAATTATAATGTTGTTATCAATGAGGAAAAACTGCACCACGAGAAAAAATCACACAACAATCCTACTAATACTTTATTATTATTATTATATATTATACTATATTATTCTACTATTCTACTATATAATATTATAAACGTGAAAGTTTGTATGGATGGATGGATGGATGGATGGGTGGATGTTTGTTACTCTTTCACGCAAAAACTAATGAACGGATTTGGATGAAATTTGGCACACAGATGGTTTATAACCAGGATTAACATATAGGATACTTTTTATCCCGTGGGTGGGCGCAGCTAGTAAAAAAATACGTTAGTCAAGAAATATCTTAGAAGTAATCAGATTCATCTCTCATGATGATCATCTGTTACCTTTTCCCAAATATGTTGTCAGCTTCCAGTCTAACCAGATGCAGCTGAATACCAGTATTTTATATGGAGCGCCTGCCTATCTGACCTCCACAACCCAGTTAATGGATAACACAACACTGCTTGGTCAGAGTGATTGTCAGACTTTCAGGTACCTGGCGACCTGTACCTGTCATCACATTCATCGCTACGTTCAGTTATTTTTACAATACACGTTAACCGGTTACCCTTTTGTCGGAAAACCACTAGTTACACCAAAATAGAGAGATTTTACAAAATATATTTTTGCACAGTTCAACTAACGATATGTATTTTATTCTGCCTATGGCAGTCCACTGCTAGACATAGTCCTCTTGCAGGCTACGCTGGTTCCAGTCTGTCCCAGCCACCTTTTTGAGGTAGTCTGTCCACCTAGCTGGGGGGCGTCTCACACTACGCTAGCTGATAAGCGGTCACCACTCTAAGACTCGTCCACCACCGGCTATCGGTCCTTCGACAAACATGGCCAGCCCACTGCCACTTCAGTTTGCTGACTCTGCTACGTCAGTTACTTCGGTTCTTTTCCGGATAACTAGCTATATTTGTCTCATCTTAATTTGAGACTACGAAGTAACTCCGTGTCTTTTTAGATGCAGTAGGCATGCATATTTTTAAACCGTATAACAAAAACCATTTTGACACCATGACCTACATACCGAACACAAAGAAAAACGGCACATTCTGACAAAAACTGACAAAAAACTCAGCTATCGGGATTAGGATCAATAGTGTATGGAACATTTAATTACAAAGCTGCATTATTATTGGGTGTAATAATAGAGTTGGTATCCAATCGGTAGATTTATTAGAGTTGCTTGATTGATAGGTGATCGATTATGAATGAGAGGCATGGAGTTGTGTTAGGTTGTTTAAATTTTTGGTAGGCCAAGGTTGTTGACTGACGGGGGTGTGCGGGATGAGCTGGACTCCTTCAACAAGAACTGGTTCTTGGCAGCTTTGATTAGAGAGAAGAGGAAAGAGTATATTTCAGTATATTTTTTCCTTCGCAATTGAACCGGTGTAGACTATTCTGCCAGCGGGCAGCGGTGTTCACCGTAGGTGATTCTTCAAATCTGGTGGTCCTTTCGTTCTATTTGCCAACCTGTAACATAAAACAGATGTTGAATGAATGAATGAAACACATGATGAATTATAAACAGACAGTTTATAATTCATCATCATCATCTGCCTAGCCTTTTCCCAACTATGTTGGGGTCGGCTTCCAGTCTAACCGGATGCAGCTGAATACCAGTATTTACATGGAGCGACTGCCTGTCTGACCTCCACAACCCAGTTACTGGGTCTGGTCTTTACTCTTACCAAAGAGTTTATAATTATATTTACTATTATATTTAATAAATCAAGCAATCTTTCTCAACTGCTGTCACAGAAAGAAAGAAAGAAAAAATGTTTATTCTGCACAAACAAAACGCACATTCCAAAAAAAACCCAAGCATATAAAATGTGGTCAATTTTGTCCATTGCTTGATGTCAAGGCCAGGGAACAAAGACAACACACATTAAAATACTACTTCAGTTTCATCTGTGAACCATTCTACCAAAACTTTTAGTCCCAACACCCTCTCAACTGCTTTCCCAATTAACATTTTAATTGATGCATCGTTTCCCCAAGTTTTATTTTCCGTATTATAATTGAGGGACGACGGGTATGATTTACTGCCGCAAGCGTCTGATCCTTTGGGTTCACGACGTGATGTAGAGGTGACGGCAGAAATGGTTGAGTTTGATGAATTAAAATTACTCGATAAGACACTCGTATCTGTTGCAGACGATAGATGTGATGTTGTAAGACTCATTCGATTTCTGACTAATGGTCAATTTTCCCTGTGTGGCTGGTCGATTACCAAAATTCCCTTACAAGCAGAATCGCCACCATATTGACACAGGTCGATAAAAATCGCCGGTGACTTTGTATCAAAATGTCGACGATTTTAATGCGACCTGTCACAGCAAGGCAAAAGTCGAAACCTACTCTATTTTGGAATTGGATTTTAGTCACCTGTGGCTTATCCGAGTTGCCATTTCTGGTGAAGCAAAAATGGAGCGGCTGTTCAAAAAAGGAGGAGGTTCTCAATTCGAAGGTATTTTTTTTTAATGTTTGCTACCTCAGAACTCCCTTATTTATAAGCCGATTTGCAAAATTAATTTTTTATTCGAAAGGATTATTTTTAGATTGGTCCCATAGACATTTCATCAAAAACGGTTCAGCAGTTTGGTTTTTAAATCAAAATTACTGGTAAAAATTACAACTTAAAAGTGAAAAAAAAAAAAAAAAAAAGAAACAACCGACTGCAAAAAATGACACTACAAAGTGAAAAATAAATTTTAATTTCGGATGTCGGTGGCAAACAACGAAAATGCGAACCCAACGACACCGACTTCCGAAATTAAAGTTATTTTTCACTTGTCAGAGCCACTTGATATAGGGGAATATCAGCGTTACTGACAGAGTCAGAAGAGCTTTTTGAAGATTGCTGAATAAAGTTACAAAACATGTTACACAACATGTGTGTGTGTCAGTGTGTGTGTGTGTGTGTTGTGTACACAACATGTTTATCATCTGAAAAAACACGCAAAACTTAGGTACTCATTGCAATTTTATTGAGTGCATGTTGGTAAGGAATCTTGGGTTTCATAATCTGTCAGATCTTAGTTGAGACAAATCGGATTCGAGTGAAAATCATCCATCCAAACCACCATCCACTTTTTCTTTTCCAGATTTCCCGGATCCGTTAAGCAATCCTTTTAACTTTCCTACTGCCGAAGACTGCATGTCACTTCGCTCTTGCGACCACCTTGTCAATATTTGATTCGTGAGGTGATATCCTCGGAGACGTGACGTGATTGACTGTATATTATTATATTATGTGAGCTGTGGGCGATTTGGAGGATTTTCTTAGAAACGTGACACATGCTCGATCTTTGGTTGACATTCAGGAATTTGGGTAGTTACTGAGCCTGTTGAATGTGAATGAAACTATGTATATAAGTGACGATCGATTTGATGAAATTGATATAATTGTGCGGTGGTAGTAATGGTAATGGCCGCGACTTACGAGCTATAGGTCGTAGGTTCGAAGTCAGACAGCCGCTTTATTTTGTGTATTTTTTTTTATCACCACTGCTCTCAAAACGGTGAAGGAATACATCGTGAGGAAACCGGCATTTTCTATGGAACTGAAAATTCGAAGACATGTGACCAACCCGCACTGGGCCCGCGTGATGGATTACGGTCCACCCCTCTCACAGTGAGGAGGCCTGTGTCCCAGCAGTGGGAACTTTATAGGCTGAGTACTAACGTATCCGAATGATCATGATGATGATGATGGTCTTCTTCACCAAAACCAACTCTCTGCAATGCTCAAGCTTCATCACTTAAAGCAAAATGAAAACGATTGTCATCAGAAGGCCGCCAATGCCAACCAAAGTGTCATCATCTATCTAGCCTTTTCCCAACTATGTTGGGGTCGGCTTCCAGTCTCACCGGATACAGCTGAATACCAGTATTTTACATAAAGCGACTGCCTATCTAACCTCCACAACCCAGCAACTGGGTAATAAGATACCCCTTGGTAAGACTGGTTGTCAGACTTTCGGGCTACTGACGACCCGTAACGACTGTCAAAGATCTACGAACCACAGCCGGGAGCAACGGCTTAACGTGCTGTCTGAGACACGGAGGGGGTTTTGATATGTAAATATGGTCACCCATCCACGGACCAACCGCGGCAAGTGTAGCTTAACCTCATCGATCGATCCGTGCGACTGTTATTACTTAGCTACAGTCCCTCAGTGTATGGTTACAATAAATACGTCTACATGACACACTTAGTTACTAAGTTACACAGATACCCAGTTGTCTTACTGTTTTAGAGGTATGAGGAACAGGGTGTAAAGTTCACTCATCCTCCATAGAAAAGGGAGGATCCTCCGACCAGACGGGAGTTGTGTCTGGCGGGCAATTGCCCAAATATTGATGTTGGGAAATTGTATCTATGCTAATTGCGCGGTAAACTCTGCTTGCGAGATGCAGGATTTGCGTGACGTCAGTATGACGCGTTAGACGCGTAGTCAGCTGGCAGAGCAGACTAGCTAGTGACCGCCACTACTTATTTGCTTCCTTTCTTCAACTTCAATCAACTCAGCCTATCCTTGCCTACTTTAGAAGATACAAAATCAATGTCAAATCAATGAAATTAATGCAGTTTGTATTTAACCTTTGTAAAAGGATATAGAAAATATAATATCATAACGTCATGCCTTGTTTCCAGAAGGGTTAGGCAGGTATAGGTACACCTCTGCCTAACCCTTCAAGTACACCCACATTCACCAGTTATGTTTAAGGGGACTTAAACATAACTGGTGAAATAGGCTTGCCCTATTACATGGGAATGTAATAGGACTCAAGACTCCGGGGTGCTACTGAGAAATTCCAGGAATCGAACCCAGGACCTTCTGCTAGGCAGTGGTGCTTGCTACCACTAGACCAACGAGGCACTCATTAATGAAATTAATGCAGATTTTATTCAACAGGATATAGAAAAAATACCGTAAAATTACAGGAACTTAAGTCTTAAAAGTCGTAACTTATATACGACTTTTTAATGTTCTTTTAGCTTAGGATTTTTCGTGTAAAAAAATAGATGAAATAAAACAGCTCTGGACTCTAAACAGACCGACGAAGGTAGGTAGATATTTTTTTTTATTATTAAAAATATAACGTTCTCAAAATGGCCGCGGGCTGTTGGCAGTCCAAGTACGGATAGCAGAAATTTGTGCTTTATTTTATGTTTGCGGAATTGGTATTTATATTTAAGCAGTCACTGAAAAGTTGTGCGGGAATCGGTTGTCATGGTGACATATGATGCGGGTTGCCAGCTGTTCGTCTTTGACAGTCATTATGGGTAGTCAGAAGCCCAAAAGTCTGATAACCAGTCTTACCAAAGGGTGTCGTATTATATCGGACATGCCGCTTACCTTACGATGTTTTCCTTCACCGTTTTGAGAGCAGTGGTGTTGAAATAATTTACTCAAAGTAAAGTGTCTGTCTGGGTTCAAACCTACGACCTACAACTCGTAAGTCGTAGCTGTTACCTCTGGACCACCACTGCTCTCTGGTGTTTCCGCCCGGGAAACGAGTGGTTTCGGGCGGAAACGCTCCATGTAAAATTCAAAATTCAATTCAGCTGCACTCGGTTAGACTTCCCAATAAAGTTGGGTAAGGCTAGGCGGATGATGAAGTTTCGTGACGTTGCCAACTTACAGAATGCAGGGTGTATTAATAACAATCAAATCCTACTAATATTCAGCGGGATTGTCCGAAGGGGTTACCGCTACTCCGGAACATAAAGGGCAAAGGAAGGAACATGGGTGGGTTTTAGTCAGTAAGAGTCTGACACTCCCTTCCGCTCCACCTAGAGCGGGAGGGGTCATTTGATGATTTCCCATCCGAAAAAAAAAAAAATCCTACTAATATTATAAACACGAAACTTTGTATGGATGGATGTTTGTTACTCTTTTACGACAAATACTATACTATATATAATATTATAAACGTGAAAGTTTGTATGGATGGATGGATGGATGGATGGATGGATATGTGTTACTCTTTCACGCCAAAACTACTGAACGGATTTTGATGAAATTTGGCACACAGATAGTTTATAGCCAGGATTACATAGGATACTTTTTATTCAGATATTCCCACGGGATCGAAACTTATGCGGGTGAAACCGCAGGGCGCAGCTAGTATCTAATATGTCAATCACAAAGAATCCGATAGCTTTGAAAGTGGCAACTGAAAATTGATAAAAAGTTAGGTAAAAGAAATTGAATTACCAACGTTTTATTTTTTGCTACCACTACCAGGTCCAGTACTTAGTACGGTAGGTACAGACGCCAGCACATCAAGCTACTACAATCTGTCAAATTTCTTTAATACATTTTCAACTTTATCGCTAAGGCATTAGGTTCAAGGTTGTTTGGGAAAATTTGACAGTTTCGGGTAGCTTGACCTGCTGGCGTCTGTACCTACGCATGTTATTTTCTTTAAACTAAAATTATAATAATTTACAAAATTTGTAATTACATTCTTTGCTACCATATGCATGAATGATGTTTTTAGCGACTCTGTCCAATAAATGGCTGTGATAAAACGGACATTGCATTTTAATCCACTAATTTGTGGAAAAAAATCATAGGAATTAAAAGCGCGTTGACAGACTGATTGATTTATTTTGTTTTAAGTAATTTATTATTGTCACTGCGCTCTTTGCCTGGGAATATGTGATGTTGTATTTTCCCGTGGGTATTTAAAGAAACTTATACAACTACACTATTTCATCTATACATTATCAGCATCTGCCTAGCCTTTTCCCAACTATGTTGGGGTCGGCTTCCAGTCTAATCGGATGCAGCTGAATACCAGTACCACCACCAGCCACCACCAGTAGCCACCAGCCACCAGTAGTAGTTTCTGTCTCGTATAGAGTCTTAGCATAATGCTGAGCGATGGCCGTTTCGCGTGAATGCGACGCATGCTTACCCCCAACTTGTTACTTTTTTTTGTGTTTATGTTCTTTTTTATGCGTCATGTTTGCCGCAAATAAACGTATTTTCTTTCTTTTTTTTTTCTTTCAGTATCGCACATGGAGCGACTGCCTATCTGACCTCCGCAACCCAGTTACTTGGTAATACGATTTCCCTTGGTAAGACTGGTTGTCAGACTTTCGGGCTTCTGAATACCCGTAACGACTGTTAAAGATCCAAGAATGACAGCCGAGACCAACGGCTTAAAGTGCTTTCCGAGGCACGGAGGGTCTCGATACATACAACTTAATATAATTAAAGTGTCTGTTTGTAATGTCCACATAACAGCTTTTCAGCTAAATGGTTTTGAAAGTATGTACGGTACCTATAACAAATAAACAGAGTCTGTCTATCTTCTGTCTGTTTGTTCCGGTTAATCTCCGAAATGGTCTCCGATTTTGACGGGACTTTCACTGCCAGATAGCGGATAAGGAGTAACATAGGCCTTTTGTCCCGGTAGGACATTCCCGTGGGATAATCTCTAGCATCCGCCCGGGCGAAGCCGCGGACTCCGCCTTGGAGTGTAAATGTGGTACTGTTCCACAAACGATGGGACACTTAATATCGTGTCCTGTATATGCTGTTAGCTGCATGTTACAGGAACTGATGAATGATGGTGATGGCGCCAAACACGTAGCCGAATTCTGGGCCGAGTCCATTTAGATTGCCATCAACACGCTGAGAAGAAGAATATTGTGGTTACGACTTATGGAACCGAAACGTGGACACTTATGGTACGGCTGTTCTATACATTCAGGGAGTTATGGAACGGGCTATGCTTGGAACCTCTCTGAGGGATCGAATCAGGAACGAAGTGATCCGGCAGAGAACCTTTGTCGACCACAGATTATGCCACCTGAAGTGGCAATTGGCAATGGGCCGGCCATATTAGCCGTAGAACCGATTACTGTTGGGGTAGACCGGTTCTTGAGTGGAGACCGCGAATCCGTAAACGTAAGGCAGGACGCCCTCAGGCTCGTTCCCGCGACCCCCGGCGTAGATGGAACACCGGGGTGGTTTTTAGTCAGTAAGAGTTTGACAGACCCCGCTGCCCGCCCCAGGGCGTCGGACATCCATGAGGATTTTCCACCCCGGAAAAAGGTCACCCTCAGGCTAGATGGTAACAGGGGGCGAACCTATTGCCGTCGACAGGGCACATATTCAGACTCCGGGCAGCTACTGTGAAATTCCAGATTGAAAACACAATAAGACTTTTCCCGACCTGGAAATCTAACCTATGGCATCATGCTCAGCAGTAGAGCTTGCGACCTTGATTATTTTTGACACATCGGCGTTTAACGCTTTAGGATTAGCTCCAGGCCGTAGCATATCACATCAAACATTATTCTAACCTAAAAATTGAGGAACAGAGGCAAATGTGATTGGAAACGCCGGGATGGAACGCCCTAGGAGGACATATAGTTACCTTATTGGTGATGTTCTTCAGAAAGGTCAGGTGCGTAGTCATCGCAACCGGCGTGCGTTTATGACCAGATTTATGACCGTAAACGTGGCAAAAGGAGTATGCAAGGATCGTAGTAGGTGCTGTTCTGTACTATCTGCGTACCCCATGGAAAGATGGCGCGAGTTAAGGAACCCCAACCTACCAATATTAGCTTTGTCAGCCAATAAGTATTTATTAGACATATTATTTCCAAACATTCCATTGCTTGATCAGCATCCAGAATAATCTAGGACATGCGTCATATTTGATCACGCCATGCATGTACTACGTTAGGAATAAAGTTAGTATATAAGATCAATATTTTATTAGATGAGAAGAACTGTTTAGCTGTAACTCTGTCGGAATAAAGTTACTTTTTTAAATACATCCGTTGTCGCTTACTTAATTCGCGCCATCTTTATGTCTGTATGTGTTTCTAACCTAAAAAACTCTGACGCTGCATACATTCTTTCCAGCCAATAAATTGTTAAAGTTTCTAATGTTTCAAAAAACACCCATGAAGGTTATGTTGTGAATAAAAATCATAATTATAGGTTATAACGTACATTTATCGTATTAATCTATCGGTTACGTACGGAGGTATTAAACGGAGCCTCTTTCGGCTTCCGACGCCACTTTTGAACGATTTTTTTTGTGTGTTTTCATTTTTATGTGCCGAAGATTTTTTGAGATTGATATGGTTTGAGAAGACAGGGCGTGTTTTCTTTGTGTTTGGTTCGTGGATGGGTGTCCATCCATTACGTATCGAGTCCTCTCCGTGCCCTGAAATGGAAGTAAATGTAAATTAAATGTATGGTCTCGGCTGTCATTCGTAGATCTTTGACAGTCGTTACGGATAGTCAGAAGCCCGAAAGTCTGTGTGGGTTGTGGAGGTGAGATAGGCAGTAGCTTCATGTAAAAGACTGGTATTCAGCTGCATCCGGTTAGACTAGAAGCTGACCCCAACTTAGTTGGCTAGGAAAAGGCTATGCAGATTGATATTTGGTTGAAGGAAACAAAATGGCGTGAAATGGAACCGTAATTCTGGTGGCATTTCAAAGCTTGTGACAATGAGTCTTTTCTGAAATCATTATGAGCTTATAACAATGATAGGGCGCATTTTTCAAATGCTACTGTTCATCATGAGGTACTGGGTCCAATTCATCGGGCAAAATTGTTACTGGGTTTTTCAGGATCAGGAAAATCTCAGTAGCAGCCCGGAGTCTGATTTTGTGCCCAGTTGATTACATTTTGCCATTAACCGGACACAAATTCAGACTCAGCCCCTAGTACATGGGACTTAAACAATAAGTGGCGAATCCGCATCCGGTTAGACTGGAAGCTGACCACAACACAGTTGGAGAAAGAGCTATACATATAGGCAAATTGATTTTGACTGTATTGATTTTAAATCGTCAACATGCAATGAGCAAGCGTTATGATCGATGCTAAATCCTTTTCTATATGAGAAAAGGCATTGCAGTAATAATTACAGGCTGGTTTTAAAAATAATGTTTTTAATACAATATTAGTTCAACCACTAAGAAAATTACAGTTAATTTTGTATGTAACGCGTCAACAATGTCAAATTATTATTATTGAATTCAATCTAGATACTGCAACCAGTAAATTATACAACAATGTGTGCATAATAAAATGTATGAATACTAAAAATATCTGTTCATTTAACTTCAATTGTAATTCAACTTTGTTATTGAGGAAACAAAGTTGATTTTTCACAAACAAAAAGAATGTGAGATACGTCGTTGCAAAAGTTGATGCCACAGCGGTCAAAGACGGGCATAAATTATTACAGAGAAAAAAATCACTCCGTAAGTCTTGAAATTAACGAAGCAAAATGATCTTAAATGCTTCGGAATAAGACATTAAATCATTTAAATATTTAATTAAGCATTTTCATTAAGTTCGAAATCAAAATGGCGTAAGTCAAATTTTCGATTTAAAAAATTACTTAAAATGGATGTATTATAATACATTTCTGTGTGTTTTTTTTTATGTTGTCGAGTGCTACCTCACAGGGGCGTAGGTTCGAGTCCGGCCTGAGGCACATTATGTATCGCTTCACCAGTTATCGGTATTCATGAATGATTAATTATTTTTATTGTGAGTTTACTATGTCATCGAAGTTATATTGTTATTTGATCAAATTCTGGAAGTAGGGGTTCAGTCGAAACAAACTGCAGCCGATCGATTCTGTAAAAATCTCACCGTGATAATTTAGGTGAAGTAAGCTTAGAGTGAGCTGTCAATAGTGTCAATCCCTAGCATTAGTTGGAATGACAGCTCACTCCACGCTCACTTCACCTAAGTTTTCACGGTGAGATGGTTACAGAATAGCTGGGGACATGCATAATAGCTTTCAGTCTAACCGGATGCAGCTGAATACCATTATTTTACATGGAGCGACTGCCTATCTGCCCTCCACAACCCAGTTACTGGATAATACGATACCCCTTGGTAAGACTGCTTTCAGACTTTCAGGCTACTGACGACCCGTAACGACTGTCAAAGATCCGTGAATGACAGCCAGGACCAACGGCTTAACGTGTTTTGTGCGGTCTTGGTATGTGAAGATGGTCACCCATCCACGGACCAACCGCGGCAAGCGTTGCTTAACCTGACAGATCGACCCGTGCGGCTGTTATTACTTAGCCACAAGCCCCTTAGCCCCATTGCTACTGATAGTGTGTTACGCAATTGCCCCGTAAACCGCACTACCAAGATTCTCTAAACATATTATTTACTCAAATAAAAATCTCAACGAAGTAACTAATAAACTTTTATGTCGTAACGACTCTAAATACCATCGTATCAGCTGTGAACGGGTCTTGCTGTAATGGCGGTAAACAAAGCGCTCATTATAGTATATTTGGCGTGACCTGGGCTAGAGGCGTGGGTGTTTCCATCCATGTAACTCCAGGAGTTTTAAGATAGTGTGGTTTCCATTGAGTACGACACAGAGTAAATAATAAATAAATAAATAAATAAATAAATAAATCCCTGGAAATTTCACACAGCACCATTTGTCCCAAGCTAAGCAACCTAATGCTTGTGTTATGGTAACAAGATGGCTGATAAACTACTTATATACAATTTTTTTTTTTTTTTGTAAATACATACATATTATAGATAGAAAAACACCCAGACTCGGAACAAATACATGTAGGTCATACAAATATTTGTTCCGTGCGGGAATCGAACCCGAGAACCAGAGTAGGTTTTACTCGCGAGGTGGTTGTCCATAGTAACGTTCGAGTTGCTGTGGAGAAGCACCCCGTTGACAAATGCAGGAAAAAAGTGTTTTCTAAATTATTGCACTATCTGGCAATGGTATTTTTAATTATTAATTGGTACCTAATCAACAAAATCACAGTACAAAAATCACAATTATTTCATAAACACTGCTTTCAAAACGGTGAAGGAAAACATCGTGAGGAAATCGGCATGTCCTAGAACCAAAAAATTCGAAGACATGTGACATCTACCAACCCGCACTGGGCCGCGTGGTAGATAATAGCCCACTCCCTCTCACTTTGAAGAGGCTTGTGTCCCAGCAGTGGGATCCATTATGTTATGTAATTGGTACATAATCAACTAAAAAACGTGAATTGCCTAATACCTTTTTTATGTATTTATAGTAAAACAGTAGGTACAAGCCAAGCTCTGATCCTTCACAGATGTATAAATTAATTAAACACATAATACATCATATTAAATAAAAAATCGCTAAAGTATCTCTAAACATTATACAGCGTAGGTATAAAGCTGAGTCCAAACTTGATCAAGTTATTGTATGTATACAAGCTTTTGTTTTGCATCCTCGTCAAATTTCAGGAGGCTGTTATGAAAGCTATAAATAATCAAATAAAATTACGATCCCTGGTAAATAATGAATACATACTTTTTTTTTAGTTAGTTAAGCTTGACGGTATTTCAGAATACACCACTTTCAAAGAACAGCCGATCAATTCTGTAAAAATCTCACCGTGAAAAGTTAGGTGAAGTGAGCTTAGAGTGAGCTGTCAATAGTGTCAATCCCTAGCATTAGTTGGAATCACAGCTCACTCCACGCTCACTTCACCTAAGTTTTCACGGTGAGATGGTTACAGAATCGCACTGCAGAATCGCGTTATGGTATCGTATAAGCGGCCGCGTTTTCATGTGTGTGTAAAAGGGCAGCTCCAAAGCGGTCTCACACAGGCCGCGTTTTAAAATGCGTGTCTCAAACATGCCGTTTTCCGAAAAAAAAACCTACTTATTTTATTATTGATTCATGTCGAGAATCAGTAGCATAGTTCTTTACCTCCTTGAATTTGACGAGGACGCAAAACGATACGTTGTATAGGGTATGTAAGGTTAGATAAGTTATTTTTTAAGTTGATAACTATACTGTCTCATTAGGGTAAGGCCTGTAATGATAGTTGTAAGGATGATAAATAAATAAATATTTTTATTTACAAAACAAGTTTTTACTCCCACCTACATTATACAAATAAATACTTTGACTCTTAAAACAGTCATTCTCCTTACAGCATCATTTCGCATTTTGTGTCGGAACGCTCCAAAATCACACAGTGGGAAACACCACCGACATTGCCGCGGGCTCCCCGTACCAATGGTATAATTACGACCAATGTTTCGGGGAACCAGCAGCTTTTATTATCTTCGGCTACTGTGATTAGATGGACCACAGATAACTTTGGGAACCCGAGGAAAATAAAACGATATTCTCTGTGGTCACTTTTGTTTTTGGTTCGAGTTTTAAAATGTGTTGTTATGTGTAATAGATATTATTCGGGCGCTTTGTGTAGGTAAAGCTGTCATTTGTGGATCGTTGACAGTCGTTACGGGTCGTCAGAAGCCCGAAAGTCTTACAACCAATCTACCAAGAGGTTTTGTATTACCCAGTAACTGGGGTGTGGAGGTCAGATAGGTAGTCGCTCCATGTAAAAGCTCAGCTGCATCCGGTCAGACTAGTAATAAGGTAGGACTTTCAAAGATCCACGAATGACAGCCAGGACCAACGGTTTAATTTTCTTTCCGAGCGAAGGGATTTCGGTATGTAAAGATGGTCACCCATCCACGGACCGACCGCGGCAATCGATCGAACCGTGTGGCTGTTATTACTTAGCCACAAGCCCATCCAATGACTACGCCAATAAATTACCCCAGACTTGTATTAAAACCTTCTTTTTAGCATCAATCTCATGAAAAAAACACTGAAAATTAAACTATAAATTAATGTCATGGCTTATGGGCCAGTAAATTAATTTACGCTATAAGTTGTTGCAAAAATTCAATTTGCGTTCGGATTAAAATTCTAGACAGGAGTAAAAGTTATGTTTTAAGGCTGAACCTAGTTAAATCTATGGTGGTGTAGACTACTGAAGCTTTTTGGTGTAACACTTACAAAAGCAATGGCTTTCTTTTTGACAGTTCAACAACATTCATTGCGTTATAATTACGTTGTTGAGCAGACACATTTTTCAAACATATGAAGCAATGGATGAATTTCCATCAAAATTGCATTGTAAGTGCATGTACTCAATAGGGGTGCAGGTTTCTTTAAGTTATGCAATGTGTGTGTGTGAGTGTGGGTTTCATCGCTTTCAGGTGTCATGTCAACTAGTAATTTTTCTAAGCATTTAGTTATATTTAGTTATGTTATTTATACATAGATATACATATATCTAGCTTAGTTTACTTGTGCAATATGTAGCTTACGAAATTAATTTTTATTGTTTTCTTTTTTGTCCATGTGGAGTTTATCTTTAAGTAATTGTTGCACTGTGTAGAGTTTAAACGCATGTTTTATCTTTGTTTGTAAATTAGTGTAAACAATTGTTGGTAGACCTAATAAAATAAAATAAAATAAAATAAAATAAAATAAAACACAATAAAATAAAATAAAATAAAATAAAATAAAATAAAATAAAATAAAAATAAGCAGTCTGAAAGAATCGCATACTCCGAACGGTAGTTCATGTTGGATATATTTTTTAATACAATACTCTACATGGTGGCAGGGACATAGAAGCCGACCAGTTACCACGGATTCAGTACATGATTCTGAACCAATTATAATAAATGTGATGAAATGAAGAAAATAACTGTTCCATTCATTTTTAACGCGGAGGTATTCCACTTTCTAAGGAAATGCAGATTCTTTTTACCGACAAAACATTTCCACGTTCCCCCGGGATCTAGAATCATGTGCTGAATTCATGGTTACCTACAGTTTGTGCGTCCATGTGTGCCCCATAGAGATTCCAGTTTGTTCAAAGAATGCATGCAGATAAAGAAATTAATAATCGTAAGTAAAGAAAATTACAGCAAGTATTTTAAACGTGACATTGGGAAACAGATATACACAATAAAAAAAAAACAAACAATAATAAACAAAAAAAAACAATAAAAAAAAATCAATACTTAAATATTAAAAAATAATCAAATAATAATTAATCAATATTTCCGATGACTGATATAATTCATGCAATAAACTCTTTTCTTTGCTACGACAGACAGCTCTTTTTTACAATTCACTGAAAAGAACTTTCTCTGTTAGACATAATTATTATATTATCATCCTAATATACCAACATTTTTAGTTTCTACGAATCTAACAATCTACGTAGAATTTAGTCATTTACGAGTGTCCGTGAGTGTCCTTGGAGTTTCTTGCCCGTTCTTCTCCATAGGTACCTACGCTTTGGAATGGGCAACTAGCTTCATCTTTCTGACTGACCGACCCTTTGACATTTCAAAAGTGCCTGTAATTGGCTTAGTTGAAATAAATGATTAGAATTTGAGTTTGAGTTTACGTTTTTACTAGAATTAAATATTAGGTATGTGAACAAAGAATATATACAGTGGACTAATATCACGTTTCATAGAATCAGATATTGATATTTAATTTTAAATGTAAAATTAAAGTGAAAGAAGTGAAGGCTTCCCCAGCAGCAGTGCGATTCTGTAACCATCTCACCGTGAAAACTTAGGTGAAGTGAGCGTGGAGTGAGCTGTCATTCCAACTAATGCTAGGGATTGACACTATTGACAGCTCACTCTGAGCTCACTTCACCTAACTTTTCCCGGTGAGATTTTTACAGAATCGATCGGCTGGAGATGTCCAGCAGTGGACGTCTTTCGGCTGAAATGACGTCATCATTTCAGCTAAACGATGATGGAGTAAAATTAATATAACTACAGTCCGGCCAACGAGATAATGCGTTCTTGACACCTGTCAGTTTCATACAAACGACACATATATTCGTTTTGCGAATTTGATCTTTATCAGTTACTAGAATTGTCGCACTGGCAGGTGTCAGGAACACAGTCTCTCGACGGCATGACTGTAAGTATTAGGGCGGTAGCAACATCTACAGTGGTGTAAACTGCACCCTATTCGCGTTACACTATCAATCTCAATCTGAATCATTTTGAAGGATATTGCTAATCTATTGCTTTTGCGAAAAATTTTGATAGATGTCACATGTCTTCAAATTTTTGGTTCTAGGCCATGCCGGTTTCCTCACGATGTTTTCCTTCAACGTTTTGAGAGCAGTGGTGATGAAATAATTTACACAGAGTAAAATGCCGGCCTGGGTTCGAAACTACGACCTACAACTCGTAAGTCGCGGTCGTTATCACTGGGCCACAACTGCTACTAAGATACTCTGAACATATTATTTACCCAAATAAAAATTACAACGAACTAATCTGGTTGTTTACTCCGAAGTAGTATCGGCCGAATGTTCGGCCGTTTCCTGCTACGAAGTTACTATTTGGTCCGGTCGGTCCCGATCCTACACTCCTACACTCTTTCGAATATTGACTATGGTCCCGATCCAATTGAGCCGATCCGAACTTTTTTCGCATTTTTCAATAATATTCGGTTCGGCCATGTGTCGGTCCGATCCGATAATTCGCACTTTGCACTTCGTAATAGACCCCCTGGATTCGAACCTACAACTCGTAAGTAGCGTCATTTTTGCTAAAGAGAAATCCAATCGGGCACAAGGCTTGTACCTATATAATGTTGATTGATTCATTTCTTCACTAGACTATTGAGGCATTGCCAAACAACGTGCCAATGTCTCTTGGGTACATTACCGACTGGTAATGTACCGCATCCGCATGTACCGCATCCGCATCGCTGTCAGTCGGCTGTCACAATATATTAGTTTTTTAATAGTTTTAGTTAGATTAGGATATTATATTTTTTTTTTACTTTAATAAATTGTAGTTTAATTACTATTAGAAGTTTTTACATATAATATAATATATATTATAAATACCTTACCTACTAGAATCGCTTTTAAAACTTCCCCTTCTGATTAATTATTTAGTCTAAGCCCATCCAACATGGCGGCTACCGCAACCACACCTTGAGTTTCGGGGTTCTCATTAACGACTAGGGTTTCACTGTCCCCTGTCACATGCAAATTATATAGGGCTGTATTAAAAACGTCCCCACCCTTCAGTCATATTTAATTTAAATTATTGGTCATTTGTAGATAATATGTTTTTTTTGGAATAAAAAGTGGGTAGCTATGTGTCGTTAAAGAGTAAAAATAAAGACTCGTCTAATATACAGGTGGCAGGGACATCGAAGCGCAAAGTGAACCCATGAATTCACTACATGATTCTAGACGCCCTAGATTAGAAATTTTTCGTCAGTTATTAAAAAAACGCAGGGGTTTCAGAATCATTTACTGAATCCACGGTAACAGGGTGCGCGTTGATGTTACCATGAATTCAATTGACAATGTCACATTGGTACTTTGGGTTTGAACACATAACCTCGTGCATGAGAGGCGAGACCTTAACCGCGGTGCCATCAAGACCATCTGTATAAATTACAACCTCATTTTCTACATCAATTCTGCCTATTCCTTCGGGAAATACAAGTGGTCCTTTGTTATGTTGTCGTAAATATCTTTAACCAGACATGTCTTTCACCAGAATACATACAAAACATCATGCCTGTTTCCCTCGAAGAGTTAGGCAGAGGTGAACCTATAGTCACATTCGCCAGTTATGTTTAAGTCCTACGTAATCGTGGGCGAGCCTATTGCCGTCAACCGGGCACTCCAGACTGGGGGCTGCTACTGGGAAATTTGTAATAGAAACTCAACAACACTTTGCCCGACCTGGGAATCGAACCCAGGATCTCAGGCTCAGCAGTAACTAATGCACATTACAATTATGTATGAATAGGTATTTCTCTATCAACATAATTATACATACCTACCTAATCTTCTTATGTTCATCAACGATTGCATCACTGCTTTCCATCAGGCGGGATCGCAGTAAAGCACTAGTTGATATCATTAAAAAAAAATATATACACATATAATTCTTCTTCATCAAATTATATTTTTAATACAATTAAAATCCAATGATGGCCGCACTCCATCGAATAAGAATATTAAGTTATTAATAAAATTTAATGTAGGATAGACATTAAATTAATGTGAGCTTTTAGTAAAATTAAGGTTTTTTGATGTCGCCGTCCTCTCACTCACCCCCGTTTCACATAATTACTATAATCCAATTGAGGGTTATGTAACACATTAAATAACCTTCAATTGAAATTTCACTGTACATAGAACATTACATACCTACAGGATGGGGGGTAGATATTATGTAAATACATCCAAAACAGATACTTATTAGCCTATCGCATTCCACTGTCGGACATAGGTCTCTCACCCTGTCCTCCGCCTTCCCCATCTTGTCTGTCCCAGCCACCATTTTAAGGTCGTGGGCCCATCTACGAGTAGCTGGGGTCTCACACTACGTTTGCCGATACGCGGTCTCTACTCCAGGGGGTCTACTACGAAGTGCAAAGTGCGAATGATCGGATCGGACCGTCACATGGCCGAACCGAATATTATTGAAAAATGCGAAAAAAGTTCGGATCGGCTCAGTTGGGTCGGGACCATAGTCAATATTCGAAAGAGTGTGGAGTGTGGGATCGGGACCGACCGAACCAAATAGTAACTTCGTAGCAGGATACCACTCCACCACCCTGGACTCATCTGCCGCACCGGCCATTGGGCCTTCGAGAATTATGGCCAGCCCACTGCCACTTAGCTTGGCTTGGCTTAGCTTACTCTCCAAGCCGCCGCTATCGTCACTACGACACCATTTAAAATTTGAAATATTTACATTAGCTATTGGTTTTGCTAAGATGTATTTCCACATGCATTACGAAATCTTTTGCGATAAGTACGAATAACTTGCATTTAACAAACATATAGTCGCAAAATGTATATATGGGAACTTTGACATCTCTTGCAATAGTTTTCCTGCATGTGGAAATGAGTCCTTTCAAACCAGGTTACGACATAAAACATTACTATTATTAGCTTGAAGAAGTAACTTTGTTTGATACCTCTTTAAAACAGAACATAACTTTACAGCAGAAAACGTGTGTGGAAAAGAGAGGCCTAAGGAAATTAATTAGTATTGCAATATCGTAGGTACCTATACCTACCTACCTACCTACCTAATGATTGATTGAGAAAAACATTTTTAAAAGAGAAGATTACTATAGACCAGAAGACGTGTGTTAAAAAAGGAGAGGCTTGAGGCATACAGCCGATGAATTCTGTAAAAATCTCGGCGTGAAAAGTTAGGTGAAGTGAGCATAGAGTGAGCTGTCAATAGTGTCAATCCCTAGTATTAGTTAGAATAACAGCTCACTCCACGCTCACTTCACCTAAGTTTTCACGGTGAGATGGTTACAGAATCGCACTGCTGGTTGGAATGCTAGGTACCTACTTAGCAGGTCGAATATTTTGGACATCACGCATGACGCGAGTCTGTTGTTCTATAAAGATTATACAGTGTGACAGCCGGTGTTCGCTTAAAATAATTGTTCTAAGCGAATCAATGAAAGAAAATTAATAAAGCGCTCTTCCTCTCTCTACTTATTTAAAAAATCGCTGTGCCCGACAGGGTCCATAATTGTTTCTATTATTTTTCTTTTATTTACCACTTGTAATTGTACATTATGGATTGCAATAAACGATTTGAGATTTGAGATTTAATTTTCATTCAAATAGCATCATAATTTCATTTAAATAAATTTTTTGTTCGATCAATCATAAAGTTTATTTTTATTTAGGAAGGTATTCTTATTTTTTTTATTTAGCCTAAGCTGTCCCACTTCTGAGCAAAGGCATTCCCCAAATCCTTCTAGGCATCCTTTTCTAGAGCCACCTCGATCCATTCTTAGAAGTAAGGATAATAATGATTATCACCCTTTTTGCACATCGAAACAAAACACTAATAAAATTATAGCAAAATTGTGTAGCCTATTTAAATTGGTAACCATCCATATCTACCATCATCGTCACCATTATGCATAAACCAAGAAAACCACATAAAATCAGATTTAGTTCCGCTACTCCCCAACAGATGGCGCCACCAGTAACATCAACCAAACCCATCATTTTAAATTGACTTTAAATCATTTTAATTACACTTAAAACGCATAATAATGAGCAAAGTAAACTCCATTGACGTCTGGTAATCTGTTTTTGTCGCATGATATCCGAAACGCGTGGTAATCGCAGTTTGGATTGAGTAATTATGAAAGATTGGCCTATTAAGTGTAGGAGATTGAACTGTTGCTCGCTAGATTAGGTCGTCTTGATTATTTAGCGTTTATTGTGTAATTTCTTTGTTTATTTGTGAATAGTGGTGATATTTAAGGATAAGTGGAGTAGCTATTAGGCTATTTCATTAAGTAGGTAGGTAAGTATCCCAATGCCGGACACGCCGATAAAATAAATATATTTATACGCGTGCCCAGTGCGGGTTGGTAGATGTGACATGTCTTCGAATTTTTGATTCTAGGACATGTCGGTTTCCTCAAGACGTTTTCCTTCAGTGTTTTGTTAAAATAGATTGTGTTATTACAGATAGATAGACTAGATACCTACGATCACCGATTTCTTTGCAAGCGTAGTGATTGCATGTTTTAAGCAGTCAGTTTTTAACTAGAAGGATTATTCTTAGGTCTTCCTCAGCATTTTTATCAATCCACATTCATACTCAAAACTTTCACTACGACATGTTCCACATTTTCCTATTTCGTTCTAAATAGTCTCATACTAAAATATACCTAGGTGCCTGTGGAGCCCTGACACAGCTAGAAGGCGTCGCGGCAGACCCCGTAGAAGATGGCGGGACGAGCTGGACGGAACAAACGACCAGTGGTCTACTTCAGCCCTGGAACGAAAGAGCTGGAAGTTATGGGGCTAACAGTAACAGTATGTTCAAAATATAGCAAAGCTCCCATGTCTAAACATTGACAACTAAAACCGACCCCTTCATTGATCCTATGTGGTTTTCTAGCGCTACCTCTACCTAACTACAAAGCTAAATATAAATATGAATCACGCCGAATTAGAACCAAGATAGATCAAATCAATTTGGATATTATATGATACATTATAGACCGCCCATCGTGTCACTCTTTGTAAAAATTCTATATTTAGGTCTGTAATTTATATGGTATACGTCACCAAAGGAGATAAGTAACCAGGGGGTCTACTACGAAGTGCAAAGTGGGAATGTTCGGATCGGACCGACACATGGTCGAACCGAATATTATTGAAAAATGCGAAAAAAGTCCAGATCGGCTCAGTTGGGTCGGGACCATAGTCAATATTCGAAAGAGTGTAGGAGTGTAGGATCGGACCGACTGAACCAAATAGTAACTTCGTAGCAGGAAACGGCCGAACATTCGGCCGATACCACTTTGGAATAGACCCCCAGGGTCGTCGGATATAGTTGAAGTTTAGTAAGAAACCGATGGATGTTTTCCAATGATTTTATTTTAATTAGAAAACAAACAGTTGATTTAAAGGGGAATGCCCACCAACCATGGACACTTTGGCCCGGGGTGCACACATGTAAAAGCATATGGAAATGATAATATGCAATTTAAAGAATGAAATGGTAAAGGAATTGCTTTAAAAAAATGTCCGGATTGTTAAGATATACAATGGTTTTTATTTTCACAAATACAGTTTTATAACAATCATTTTACTGTAATGCATACTCGTACATATTTTACTTTATTGGGACATTTAACAGCTACACATTACAAAAAGTATGACAGAATAAGTTATGAACTAAATAAACGTGTAACCCACACCAATATCCGCGATAAAATTACAGAGAATTAAGTAAGTACTCATAATTATGTGATTTAGGGATAGTAGGTATTGGATAGCTACTTTAAGGATTCTATAGCCATCCTTTTGAACTTAAAGTGTGTAAGCGCGAAAATATCAAGCTCGATAAAATGAGTGTTGTACGTATCTACAATGCGTCGGAGAGGCGCCCGTGCGCCAGCGTGAGTTCTACACCTTGCAGTGTGGAACAGCCGGGGCACGCGCACCTCTCGGCGCACTACAGTTCTGGGTACAATGTAACATAAGTTATTAGTAATATCAGGACAATCAAATCTGTTATTACACAGACCATGCAGCATCATGGCCATCAGTAAGCTGCGTCTAGACTCCAAGCTTGGTTGGTTGTTATAACGCTTTAATAATAGAGTGTATTGTAATTTTGACTTAGTGCATCTGTAGTGCATAACACGTAAAAAATTCTTTTGAACCATTTCAATTCTTTTTACATAAACATCAAAAATGGGGCTCCAAATCGGTACTGCGAATTCCAATTGAGAGCGGACCAATATATTTATATATGATTTATATACATTATTAAGTTTTGATTAGTTCTGTAAGGTATTTTATGATCTTATACATAATTTGATATAATGATTATATCATCCACGAATTGAGCAGGAGGGAAAATATTAATCTGATGCCGTGCCCAACCCAAATACCATATTACTGGCGTAACATGGGCACAGCATCCTAAATTAAATTTCATTCAACTATACCTGACGACCCTGGTTACTTATCTCTTTTGGTGAAAGTATAGAATAGAATACTCTTTATTAAAGAGTAGTTGTTGTTTTGAATACAAAATATTTTAATGGTGGAATACTATGGCTAGTTCTCTCTCTTAAAAATATTATTCTTTTGAACAAAAATCGTCAGGTAATCAAGTACTGCCGCTATATCGCGTCAGCAAATAAAACTTCATCTTCACCTGACAACCAGTCTTACTCAGGAGTAACGTGTAACCCAGAAACTAGGTAGTGGAGGTCAGATAGGCGGTCGCTCCAAGTAAAAACCTGGTATTCAGCTGCATATAGTTAGACAGGAAGCCGACCCCGACATAGTTGGGAAAAGGCTAGGCAGATGATGATGATTTATCTTATCAAACGATGGATGGACTGTGTGAATGATGATATGGTTAAAAAGACATGTGACACGTTTTATCATCACTTCAGCCGAATACACTGCTGTGCAGTGTGCAAAGATTTTCCTCAAGAATCGCCACAATGACAGGACGAGCGCTTCCTGCTTCCAGAGGATTCGTCAGATCGTTGGTTTATCTGGTAAGGGCCTATCCCCGCTGCATCTTCCAGTACATGGTCACCACTCCAGATCTTTACAGCCTCAGCCTGTATGCATATCCGTACTCTTTTATTGTCAAGTATATATTCATAAGGGTGCTGTCACCAAAATCTCCAATCGAAGCAAGTAGCTTTGAAGTTAGCTGTAAGCCGATCTTCGGCCTGTGGGGCTGCAAGGAGGATATATATATTTAAATATCAATAACAGTCTTGAGCTTATATTTTAGCAAAAAGAATGCATTATGCGAATCACCAACATCATCATCTGCCTGCCTTTTCCCAATTGCGTTGGGGTCGGCTTCAAGTCTAACCAGATGCAGCTGAATTCCAATATTTTACACGAAACGACTGCCCATCTGCTACACTATGCGAATCATAAGATATACACAGTTAAATGAATGATGACGATGAATTAATTTTATACTTTTTGCTATGCCCTACAGGGTCCATAATTGTACCTTGGCTTTAAGCCATTGTAACTCCTCTACAACATTATGGAAAGCAAATAAATTTATGAATATGAAGATGCTCAGTAGCACTTGCCTTGTTATCTTCTATGATATAGCTAAAGATTTGTATCTTAGTTTCAATGTAGTAAAGTAAATACAGCCTTTGTTTAATTACATGAAAGCTAAAACAAGACATACACAAGAACAGGAAGAGAAAACGCACCATATACACATCTCAAATGAATAAACAAACTTTTACTTACAAAACAAGTAAACACACCCAGATATTCAAAACAGACTCGAGAAATAAACTAGGAAAATGGTGGAATGAAGAGAAAACATGAATTTAAAGCGCTACATGCATAATGCAGAAACATGTATAATGTATGTGTGTCGCTTTTTCTCAAGCACTCGCGTAGCTTGAAAGCGCCGCCGCCGCTGGATCTGCGGGGTGATTGCGTAATACACTTACAATCATAATGCCATTCATTTTGCTAATACAATTGCTAACGGCATCTAGTTTCGAAATATTTACCAAAAAATTGACGAGTAAAAGTGTCTGTGTGTCATCTACTTACAGAAATAAACGTCAATTCAACAATATTCATTGCGTTATTTATCTTAACGAACTACGCGTTCTGCGCTGTGGAGCTCAGATAGGCAGTCGCTCCATGTAAAATGCTGGTACTCAGCTGCATCCGGTTAGACTGGAAGCCGACCCCAACATAGTTGGGAAAAATCAAGGCAGGTGATGATTTATCTTATCAAACGATGGATGGACTGTGTGAATGATGATATGGTTAAAAAACATGTTGCGCTGACCCCAAATAATTTGGGATAAGGGCAGGAGAATGATGAATTTACCTAATCGAACAGAGGGTTTTTTCAAACATATGAAGCAACAAGCCGTGTGTCCGATTTGATTTTCCTTCAGCAAAAATGACCAACTTAAGTATAAACTTTCATCCCCTATTTAATCCCTTTAGGGGATGGATTTTCAAAAAAAACTTCCTTGTGCTCACCTTTATTATATAAGGAACTCTTCTGCAAAATTTTAGGCCTCTAGACCCAACGGTTTAGGTTGTGCGTTGTAAGTCAGTCAGTTAATGAACGAATGAATTTAAGAATTTTATTTAGGGCTGATTTTTCCAACGCCAGATAACTGATTTAGAATTTTAATAAGTATGTATAACTATAATTTTGCTGTGCCCTGACAACGGCTCTTAGCTATAAGCCTTTTGTGAACATCTTTATACCTTGTGGAATGCAAATAAACGAATATATGTATATGAACTTTATTCGAGAATTAATTTTGAAGTTTCGACAGTTCTTCCATACAAAAACTGTCAGATGTCAATTGTATTCCACGAAGAAAAAATATGCATTGAAAAATCAACCCTTATTAGAAGATGGATTATATTAATTTCTTTCAAAATCCTTCGTATTATGATAAAAAGTGTGTTACGTAGTTGGGGTGCTGGTGTCTAGTATCTTAGACACTTAAGTTGCAACAAAGTAATGCTGTCAGTATTCACATAAATTGGAAACTGACAAAAAAATATAGTAGTGAAAGGATTTCGAAATCTGTTTCTCTAATGGTTGGGAAATAGGCTGACGGATGACACATTTGAAGAAAAGTGTTTGAGTTGTTTTGATTGTCCAACTCAAATTTAAGCTCAGCATTTATTTAAATAAAACCTGTTGTTTGTAAATGGTTTTATTGAATCAAACTTTTGGATCGTCAAAAAGTCGGTCAGTCAGAAAAATTAAGCTTCATAGTTGCTCATTCCAAAGCAAAGTAGATTCTTATGGAGAAGAACGGGTAAGATACTCCATGGACACTGTTTTGAATCAAAATATTTTGTATATTTATAATTGACTTGTAAAATGCTAATAATAGTATAAACGTGAAAGTTTGTATGGATGGATGTTTGTTACTTTTTCACGCAAAAACTACTGAATGGATTTAGATGAAATTTGGCACACAGATAGTTTATAACCAGGATTAACACATAGGATACTTTTTATCTCGATAATCCCACGGGATCGAAACTTATGCGGGTGAAACCGCGGGGCGCAGCTAGTACTATGATAACTTAAACATGAGACGCGCTTAGAATTGCGAATAACGTTAAAGCGATTATGGAAAGAAGCTGTTAATGATATTGCAAACAATAGTGATCCACCGATGTCAGGAGCAGGGTCCAAGCTACCGGTGGTTAGGGCTCCAGAGACAGGAACCTCCTCACAATGCGAGCCGTATTGCCTTTTGAATCAGGCCCTTGATCCAACCGTCTAGCGAGAGCCTCGATAGATGATGATCGAGGCTTTCGGCCATCAGGTTATTGGCCGATACGACAATCGCCACAATGACAGCCGAGCCCACATTCCACATGTCAACAACCTTGTAATAATTATGAGTACGTGTTATATCCACATTTGCAATATTGCGTGGCTCGTTTGTAAATTTGATAAAATAATTGCCACTAAGTTTAACATTCTCCGCGTCAGGCGTTTCAATATCACTTTCAAAGGAGTTCTGAGATCTTTAAAATAACGGTCTAGGGTCCTGATTTACTTAGAACTTAATATCAGAATCATCTAACTGTGTTACAAGCATCAGAAACTCTACTGCCTTTACCCCCAGGATAACAGGACATACTAGAATGCATAACATAATCCGCCTATAAAGTTGCCACTATTGAGACACAGGACTCCTCTCTGTGAGGGAATGCACGTCGTAATCAACCACGCAGGCCCAGTGTAGGTTGGTACTTGATTAACACATTCCAAACCCCCTGACCCGATAACCAGCTCTCTCGTACCATATTCCAATAATTTTCAAAACATAACTCATATAGAACATCATACTTATAAACGCAGTACAAATCGAATTTTCGAACGTTGGTCAGTGATTTCAAAACTTCGTGAGGAGAACGTGAAAAACTGCGAGAGCACCTTCGGGCAAAAACCTCGGTGCGCGGTGTGTTTGGTGGGAGAGAGAGGGCACGATTAAGGAACGAGAGGGAGGAGAAAAACTTGCGACGGCGCAACCACGCTCGCATATCTGGGAAGTGGATGGCAAAGAGTATGGTGTAGAGGGGTGGAAGTCATTTTTGATTTTATGTGAAAGGGAGCTCTGGACAGTAGATTTTTAAAGAATGGACTTGAGGACTTGGTCATAGTAAAGAATTGGCAATGAGCTTTTCTCGTAAAACATACAGAAATCAATCTGATAAATATGTAGTTACTGATGATCACAAAAAAAAAGCTAAGCTAATTAACTTGGTAAACTGATAGCCTAGACGAGTGCTTTAATTCGAGCTAGTCAGAGAAAATTTACTTATGATAGAAGATTTTGGAAAAGATGCTATGGCTAGGACGAATGTGAACACTGAGATGGCCCATTTGAATTAAAGAATAAGACGTGTGTATTAAATACTGCGTAGATACTGCGTAGATACTGCGTAGGTACTGCGTAGATACGTACCCAAATAAATTGGGGATTTCATGACTACGACTGGATTGCAAGAAAACTAGGACAACGATTCTATTGGGTATACTAAATTGAGCTTAATGCTAGAAGATAGCATTAAGCTCGATTCAACAGCAAAACCCAAAAAAGAGACGAAAATAGACTGTCGTGTTTTAAGCAGAGATTCTATTTGCCTTATCCATTGAAACCTAGAACAGTTATCATCAACCAAGCACCAGCACTTCGATCGGTTCTGTGTTTCCCGCATTCAGCGGATTCCAGCGGATTTCACATGGTCATCGGTTCACGTCTGCGTCTTTCTGTACGCGGTCACCATTCCAGAACCTTTCGGCCCTATCGGCCATTTGTTCAGCGAGCAATGTGCCCTGCCTTCAACAGTATCTATTTTCTTCCGAATTTTATGGTTTGCACACAGAGTCACAGATTTAATATACCCAGGTATAATACCTATTTCACCATCTACAATAAACCATCTAAGCCGCACGTCGCTTCGTCGTAAGTTGCTTTTGATGTAGCGTGCAAAAACGAGCAGGTACCAGCTAGTCCATTCAACACCTAGATTTGTTTATAATTAATTGACATTTTTAGCTTTTTACTCATAGGACACCGCTTTTGAGGTTTCCGTTGGCTTCTTGTGCTATTAGCTGCGCTTTTTAACAGTTAATTCCTTCTGTAGTTGGCGCTAAGAGTTCAATGTCTAAGACACTGACAGGAAATGTTTTTTCTGTTGAAATCGATTGTTAGACTTTATAAAGATACGCAGATATTAGAGCAGTGGTGTCGGCCGCGACTTATGAGTTGTAGGTCGTAGGTCGAACCCAGACAGGCGCTTTACTTTGTGTAAATTATTTCACCACCACTGCGCGCAAAACGGTGAAGGAAAACTGGAAGCCGACCCCGAAAATAGTTGAGAAATGGCTAGGCAGATGATGAGAGGGTCTTATAGCTACTATAATCTCAACAATACGCTCTTCGTAACTAAGTTTATCTAGGTCACAGTTGCTTGAAATCAAAGCCGCAGTACCTAGGTAATTCTACCGTTGAGTTGAGACTTGAGATGCGGTGTTATGCATTGCGTTATGATCTGAACAGTCCATACCTTTTTAAGCTTAGTTGGAAAGGCTGATTTTTTAAATACTGAGATAATAATTATTTTATCCACACACTGAAGTGCTCTCTGTTTGTTTTATCTACATAGAAAAAAACACATGGTAAATAAATAAACAGTGTTGATTAACTTAAGACTCTAAGAGCAAAATTCACAGCGTTTCAAACGAATAAAATCCTTAGGTTTACTTCATAGGTTAGAATAAGGTTCATATTCGTATGAAAGACTAGCTCATATTCACTTGTATGAATACTAACTTTTGCCTTCGGCTTCGCCCGCATGGTTGCCGGAAATTATCCTAAAGAAACGCACGACGACATATCAAGCCATACATTTCCAGTATAAGCTGAGTTCTCATTGTACGAATAGCCTATACAATGCAAGGTCAGCTGAGACTGGAAATGTATAGCTTGATAATTATGTCGTCGTGGATATCACGGAGTTAGAAAGTATCCAATTTCCTAACCCAAATCATGGTCACCTATGTGGCAAATTTTATCTAAATCCGTTCAGTGGTTTCGGGGTGAAAAGGCAACAGACATACAGAGTCACTTTCGGACTTATAATATTAATTAAGTATGAACGAATATTAAAATAAAGCTTTAAAATAAGGTTCATATTCATATGAAGATAAGATAATTTATCTGTCCAAAACATGAGTTTAGTACACATGTCATGTAAGATGTTACATTAAATGAAAAGTGTCTTGTTTTGCCATAACGGCGTACATAATAATAGGTAATAGTAATAGGTGGTAGATAATATAAATAAGTAAACATCAAATGATTATAAATTTATCCATTATTCAAAACAATTAACATTACAAATGAAACATTATCTTTACTCAGTAAAGTTATGTCAAAGTGCGATCGGTGAAGCTTGAAAAAAAAATGAAAATGAAATTTTTTATTTCACACTAGCTGCACCCCGCGGTTTCACCCGCATAAGTTTCAAATCCGTAGGAATATCGGGATAAAAAGTATCCTATATGTTAATCCTGGTTATAAACCATCTGTGTGCCAAATTTTGTCCAAATCCGTTCAGTAGGTTTTGCGTGAAAGACTTACAAACATCCATCCATCCATACAAACTTTCACGTTTATAATATTAGTAGGAAAAACCTACATGGGCTCTTATGAAACGTCAGAACCTACGTGCACGGTTCCAATTGGTCTAAGTTCTCATCCTATTTTGTTTCAGTCTCATTTTTACTACGTGAATGTGAAGACTCTGTTAGTTTTGTCATGGTCTGGCAGTTTGAGTAATTTATGTGGCCTACCCAAATGTCCTTTCTTTGGTATTGTTCGTCGAATCGTTGAGCTCCTTAAGTTTTGAGTTGAGCTGCACGAATTATGACAAATGCGTGCACTGACTGGACAGGTCCTCTCAATCTGTGGTTCTTGTCTTCAAAAGACCATCTCACACATCGATCTACATGGTCTTCATATGATCTGATTAAGATTATGTATGGACTTTAAAAGAGACTGTGACCTCTGAGTTTGTTTCGGCCTTTCTTCTCAGACTAGTGAGATAGGAAACGCCGAACTCATCTAGTTTTCAAAATATGATTGACGTGTAACGTGTGACGTGTGACGTGTGTTTGTACAAACCTACTTATAAAATAAAATCATTTAACATTTACTTTCAAAAATAATCCCATCTTAATGCCAACGTCGACGGTCCCACTAACCCAACTATCTTCGAGATCTACCCACACTTCCAGTTAGTTGACTCCCCTTTATGGTGACGTCACGACACGTGGCGCTTCGCTCGACTTCCCACTTTGGCCATTGATTAGGGGCCATTGTGCGTATTTTGTCCATTATGTACAATTACCTTTGTGTTATGACCTGATTATTTTGCGATGTTAGTTTTGGCAGTAATTTTATTCTATTGTTGAGCTATTAGGAAGTTTCTTTGAGCTATTTAGGGGATAAACAAAATATCTCAATTAAAAAAGGGATGTAAATATAGTTGCCATAGATACACGTGCATACTATTTATACATACGGAATGGCAGGGATATCGACGCGCAAAATATAACCATGAACATGATTCTAGACTTCCTAGCCTAGAAATTCGTAGAAAAGTGCAATACATACGGGGTCAAAATGTATGAACCATCTATTTTTTTTTTAATAACTGACGACAAATTTCAAGGCAGTGGGGTTCAGAATCATGTGCGAAATCCATGGTAAGAGGTGGCGCGTTCCCTGTTACCCTGTATAATTTTGCTTGATAGGTAGGTAATTAAGTAAAACGATAAACTTGGAGGAAGCTTTTCCCCAGCAGTGGGCCAGAATTAGCTTACCAAAAAAAAAAAATTTTGTAGATACATAATTTTTTAATTATTTATCTTAGTTTCACCCCAGTTATTAAAAACTCAAACTCATAGCATTTATTTCAAATAAACCAATTACAGGCACTTTTGTCAAGGGTCGGTCAGTCAGAAAGATGAAGCTAGTTGCCCATTACAAAAGTAGTACCTATGGAGAAGAACGGGCAAGAAACTCCCCACACTCTTTTAAATCAAAATATTGTTATAAAATATTCATATGAAAATAAATGACTAGAAGAAGACGTGCACGTTAAAAGCATCATAAAAAAAAAACTATTCAGAAATTTTAAATAATCCGTGGCAGCTAAGAGATACTCAGTCCCTACTGGTGACGCACGTTCACGATCATGCCGTATCATAATTTTTTAAACTTTTCAATTGTAACCTTCTTTACGATAATTCTTAGTGAACACACACCTTAATTGAATTTCCAACATGCTCTCATACAGCCGAACCCAATTACCTACCTACCTATCACCAGTTTTGTCATACTGGAGGTAGAAAAATCTATCTAAATCTGGTTGTAACGTCCCAATAATCTTTATCAGTATCGATTTGTATGATTATATTATACTGGCGGTAATGATTGTACTGGCTACTACCATCATAAGCGATCTGTCTTTAACTGAAAATAGGTTATTGGGTTCGGCCGTTGGCAAAGTATCCTTATCTCATACATTTACGCTCATACACAGCAAAAAAGCGGAACTAGAGAAACTTATAACAGTTTAAAATATGTATTTCGTTAAATACTAGTCATTTATCAAATCGAATTAGTAATGTCACCCAAAACCCCATAACCACTATCAAATCAATTCTTCACTAATACCAACGTTAACAAATTAATACCCCGATATATTCTACCCCACCACGCTTACATCCCTGGGGTCAGTTCATATCGCCCCCAATTTATAGGGTTTATACTATGGGGACTATGGGTTTATTCCATACGGCTGGATGGGAAAGGATCAAGTTATTCAGAAGTGTGAATTGATTATGTTATTTGCTATGGGGAAGTGATTTTTGATGTGTTAAGGTGGATCTGTGGTGTGGGAAAATAAAAATACGTAGTGTCTATTTATTTTTGTATTTTGGTCATTCAAATACCTATCATGTCTTCTTGTAAAAATGGCTACAGGTTTTGGTAAACTTTCGCATGAAGTAATCGAAGGCTAAAATCTATTTAATGCATACCTGTACTCTTTACTCCTGGGGGAAACGTAACGATGGGTAACTTAATATTTTGTAACCATATTTTGATTTCAAAGAGTGTCCATGAAGTTTCTTGCCCGTTCTTCTCCATAGATACTACGCTTTGGAATGGGCAACTAGCTTCATCTTTCTGACTGACCGACCCCTTGACAATTCAAAAGTGCCTGTAATTGGTTTATTTGACATAAATGCTTTGAGTTTGAGTAGTGAGTTAACAAACACTTGCTTCGCTGCTGTACTATATCACTACATGGCTACAGCTGTTAATCAGTAAATCCTACATATTATTATAAAAGCGACAGTTTGTAAGGATGGATGGATGGATGTTTGTTACTCTTTCACGCAAAAACTACTGAACGGATTTGGATGAAATTTGGCACACAGTTGGTTTATAACCAGGATTAACATATAGGATACTTTTTTTTACTAATATTTTCATATTCTCGCTAATTTTGACCTTTTTTACGAAAAAAAGTGAAATATGGATTGATGGATGGATGGATGTTTGTTACTCGTTCACGCAAAAACTACTGAACGGATTTGGATGAAATTTGGCACACAGATAGTTTATAACCAGAATTAACACATAAGATACTACAATATTATGTAATGTTATCTAATATATTTCCTATTAATATTATAAACGTGAAAGTTTGTATGGATGGATGGATGTTTGTTACTCTTTCACGCAAAAACTACGGAACGGATTTGGATGAAATTTGGCATATATGTACTTTTTATCCCGCTATTCCCACGGGATCGAAACTTATGCGGACGAAACCGCGGGGCGCAGCTAGTGTGCTAATAATTGTCTCAGAAAAATACATACTAATAAAAAAACATTTTATAACTCAGTAAGGTTTTAGAAGTTTGATAGCTATTAGGAAACGCGACGAAAAATAATTGAATCCCTTTGCCAATCCAACAACTAATAACAACATTTTTACAACATAATGATCAACATATTGTTCAGTGATCAGCGCATAATCCCGGGGTGTTAGGGGGTGAGCACACGCGGCGGGGGTGCAGTCACAATATTGTGCTACACCGTGTGATCTGGCTTTAATCGGGTAATCGCTCTATTCGGTGCGAGGGGCCCGGATGAGTGTAGTGTGCACAATGGATGCGGCATATTGTAAACACGTCTGCATGTCTCTTGATAAATATGACAGTTGTACTCGTAGTGTTGTGTCGTGTGTGTGTAACTTGTTGTTGTTGTGTTGTTGTATGTTCTTTTTGCTAGTTGTTTCGTCGTAGATCTTCGAGAACTCTGTGTCATCAATATCAAATTTTCGTATATCATGTAAGGCTGGGAAGCACAAACCTACAAATTTAATTTTAATTTCAATTTTTAATAATGCTATGGAATCAATTGTATTGTTTTATCTGGTTGATTTATATTACTACAGTTATCAATACAGCCACATTGAATCTAGCAGTTGTGTTGCACCGGCAGTTTCTGAAGCTCGAGTAAAGACAACACGTGTTATAATATTTAACTTTCTTAGTACTTCTGTGCGTTAGTGTCTTTTTTCCAAAAAATGTATTGCATAAAATTCAAAATGTACCAATTGCCTAAAACATATTTTAAGAGTTGTCGACTCGCCCACAAATAAATTAACATCGTGCGAGTCGCTTATAGAAAAAAAACTATTACTTACACTCACCCGTTTCAGTCGAGTAACTTCGTGCAAGTTGACTAATAAACCATTAACACTACCAGCAGTACCAACCGATGTCAAGTGCCATAAATTCAAACCAAGTGTCAACTACCGCATTTGATCATCCCATCCAATTCTTTTGACATCGATGTTCGTGCTAATTGTAACAGGCTCATTTGCACATATCAGTGCTCGGCGTGGGACAGTCCTTTGTGCACTTATAATGACATCTAATTTGTTTGCACAGGGCTCGTGTGTGCAGGAAAAAATGAGCATAATGTTGGGTTTTGGCGAGAAAATGATATTATTTTGTCTTTAGTAACGCTGTATTTAAAAAAATTTTTAGATCGATTTTGACTAAAATAATTTTTGAAGTAATTTGTTACTTTTTTTTTCTTATAAATATTTTTATTACTATCTAAAAGTATATAATATATAATTATGTATATTAAACTGTGTAAATGTTACATTATATAAGCTAACATTTAAAATAATAATATATACGTGTGAAAAAATAAGCAAAAGAATCATAGGGCATCAAAAAATTCGTCCGCATCGCTGTCAACAGGAACAGTGCCCAAAAGGCTGGCAACATTGCCACGTTGTATGGCGATGCTAATTCTTTGGCCAAGAAACAGGCCAGCCCTCTAGTCACGTGAAGTGTCGACTAACCGCTTGGCGATATCTCGAAAAACCAAGTGGGCACTCGGACCCCATGGCCGTAGTGTTTCAACCCCAAACGGCTCGAACATATAACTCCCAATCAGGTTGGAATATTTTCGCCGTTTGAGGTTTTCTGCACCAGCAGCCGCCGCTCCAGCACAGCCCACCGTGCTAGGAAGATGGGATGGGGCAAGGGTGTCGACACATGTTGCATCCCACACCAAAGGTCTGCCTAACTTCCAGGGCATTATGGTCATTCCGTCTGGTCTCTTCCCATCGTCGCGTGCCAGGCCGTTGGGTTGTAAAACAGCTGGCACCCCGCCAGTGACGAGAGCACGACGGATGATGTCATTAATGCTGGCGTGCCGTGCTATCCGGCCTGCGCTCCTACTGCAGGATAGGCCATGGTGTCCGAGGCAGTCGCAAGCTTCACTGCACTGACAACGATGCGGAGCCCCGCAAGGAGCGCCCAAACGCAGACAAGTAGCGAGCTGGAAGGTGATGTCATCCAGCATAGTGCCTATGTCCATGTTGGGTGACGGGAGTACTTGAAGCCAGAGCCTTGACTCCCACTCACCCACAGCCAGGAGGCGGCTATTTGTTATTGATTTATTGTCAGTATTACTAAATTTTACAGCTCCAAAAGTTAGGTATCATTTTTCCACTTCAGCTGTGAAGCCAAATTATGATTTAAAATTTAAACAAAATATCAGGTACTCCTAAGGGATTACTTGATTATTTTTTAAGATACGAATAACTAAAAAATAAATAATCATCATTTTATTGTCGTGTTTAGTTATCGATAACCATCACGTCTCCGGAGTTTCGCTAGCTAATTCAATTTGCCCTTATATTGTAGACTTTAATAAGGGATACCTATTTAACGTCTACAAAATATGCTTGAAAATCGAGTTTAAATTATAGATACCTAATAGTAGAATAGTAATTCCATATGGTCTTAACTAAATTACAGACACAATATACATAACAATTCCGTTCTAAGATATCACTTACCTACATAACTAAATAATTTACTAGTTAGGTAAAACTAATTGCATACAATCGCACCAATCCAATACATTTCACCAGCTACCCTCCAGAACACAACAATTACGTAATCTAATTGGCTCATTCAAATTTAGAATTCTACCGTCGCGAGCCCTGATTGGTGACGCGTGGCGGGTATTCTTTAGAAAAGCCGGTAATTTTGAATTTAGCTATTCTGTCAACCATTTTGAAACGGTCTCTTAGAAATATAGCCGCTGGTATTTTTCAGAGGTCTTTGAGTGTGGTCGTCGTATTATTAAGTATTATTAGTAAAGTAATTGACAGTTATTTATAATAAGTGGCTGTTTAAACTATTATCTAGTTGGAAAACGTTAATTAGGCCGTTTTGTTCGTCTAATTTGATGTTATTTAGCAGTTTGTCAGCGTTGCTAACTGGTACTTTGGTGAAAGCATTTTCATGTGAATTTTGTTGTAGGTATATTGTTAAAAGTTAGAAATTTCACCTGCAGCTATCCCATATTAAACTATACAACAACAAACTATACAGCCGATCTATTCTGTAGAAATCTCACCGCGAAAACTTAGGTGAAGTGAGCTGTCATTCCACTTGATGCCAGCCGATTGATTCTGTAAAAATCTCACCGGGAAAAGTTAGGTGAAGTGAGCTTAGAGTGAGCTGTCAATAGTGTCAATCCCTAGCATTAGTTGGAATAACAGCTCACTCCACGCTCACTTCACCTAAGTTTTCACGGTGAGATTTTTACAGAATAGCGCTGCTGGAAAAAAATATCAGCTCCGATACATTTGGGATGTATTGGAGCTGATAATTTTGTCGCGATTACAATGTTGGTCCCATGGAGAAAGTTGTTCAAAGATCCACGAATGACAGCCGAGACCAACGGCTTAACGTGCTTTTCGAGGCACGGAGGGGTCTTGGTATGTGAAGATGGTCACCCATCCACGGACCAACCGCCGCAAGCGTAGCTTAACCTGATCGATCGACTTGTGCGGCTGTTATTACTTAGCCACAAGCCCCTCATTGAATATTGAGTACTGAGGTAACTAAATAGTTAATTTGTCTATAAGTCCACTGTTAGTCACCTGAAGGACAATTAATGTACTCAAAAAAGGTTCAAATTCAAGTCGCCGTCTCATTTCAGCGACAATAAAACTTGCCAAAAATGTAGGGAAATTAGAGGCATTTTTGACAGATTGAGACTGAGATCAGACTGTGAACGTTCTTAAAATTACAAGAAATGCCCCTCAGCTAGAAGTAAAAGAAGGTTTTCAACCAAATAGCTTCCACAAGTGGCAACTACTTCTAGTATGCTTGGTACATAGGTTTTAATACCTACATTTTTAATATTAATACTGAGGGCCGCCTCTACTGAAAATCTTCAGAGCTTCTTCAGCATACCTTGGGTAGTTATAGCCACTTTTCACCACCACTGTGGAAATATCGGGATAAAGAGTATCGTTTGTCCTAATCCTGGTCATGGTCTACCCATGTGCCAAATTTCATCCAAATCCGTTCAGCCGTTTTAGTGTGAAAGCGTAACAAAAAAACAAAAAAGAAAAAATCTTTTAGTACTAGCTGCGCCCGGTTTCACCCGAAAAAGTTTCGATCTCGTGAGAATATCGGGATAAAAAGTATCCTATATGCCAAATTTCATCCAAATCCGTTCCGTAGTTTTTGCGTGAAAGAGTAACAAACATCCATCCATCCATACAAACTTTCACGTTATAATATTAATAGGATATAGTTTAGATAACATTACATAATATTGTAGATATAAGCAAGCTTACCGCTTTACCCGTGCAATCAAATAATATAAAATAAAAAGCCAACGTGTTACGAAGCCATTTCATCATTATATCTGCCCTGGAAAGTAGGACTTGACATTATAAAATATTCTATACTAATTGAGAAAATGCTACTTCAAAACGTTAAGGCAGAGCCACACTACAGTGCTGATGCATTGCCAATTTTCTTACGTAGTTATTCGGAGATCTTTGATAGTCGTTACGGGTAGTCAGAAGCTCAAAAGTTTGACAACCAGTCTTACCAAGGGTGTCTTAATAGGCTCGAAGTGAAAGAAAATGACGGATTTATAGCGAAAACGAATAAACAAACTTTAATAACAAAACTGTAGTACATTGGGTTTTCAACGACGATGACAGAGCTGAAAAAGTGCACATCAATTTGACGACTGAAAGAAAAAAAGTATTCGACATTAATAAAAAAAGCCTGTAGCAAAAACTTCTAACGCTAGTTGAGGGGTATCGTGTTATCCAGTAACTGGGTTGTGGAGGTTAGATAGGCAGTTGCTCCATGTAAAATACTGGTATTGCTCCATCTGGTTAGACTAGAAGCCGACCCCAAAATAGTTTGAAAACTAGAAGAAACGACTAGAAATACGACGTTGCCAGCCCGCCCGGGATGAACACTTAACCAAAACTGCAATTTCCACATACAAAAAATAAAGTAACTAATAGTTCCCATCTTCTCAAACTAGCAAAGATTGCCGCTGCACTGCTGCGCAAAGGCCTCCCCCAAATCCTTCCAGGAACTCTTTTCCCTCGCCACATCGAACCAGCCCTCGCGGTACGCGTCCAGATCGTCTCGCCATCTCTGTCTGCAGCACCCATTGTGTGGAGGCTTTTGCCCAGCGGTCATCGTGCATGCGGAGTTCAGGGGTTCTAAAAACCTTTTTTTTTATGTGTAGTAGAAGTAGTGTAGTGTGGGTACAGCCTAACATTAACAAAGTACGTAAAATGAAGCGATGAATTACCCCTGTCACCCACCTTCCACCCCTCAAGACAAGGCTAGGTCGAATTAATAATTCATTAAAAAATCAAGTCTCTTTTTCTAGGAATAAAAAATCATTGCAAGAAATGGTTCCCAGGAAGAACTATTTCCATTGTTACGATTAATTATGTAGGGTACATTTTTTATTACGCAACTAGGTACACAAAGGCAATATAAAGTTCTACCTATTAGTAAAATGTTAACCGTAACTTAAGAACGTTCGCATGCTAATTTCACTCTTAATCAGTCAAAAAATATAGGTAAATTAGAGGCATTTAGCTACTTTTTTGACATCTATTGTCGCCGAGATGAGATTGTGACAGTCCGATCACAGTTATTTTACCTCTGACAGCAGTAACCCAACAGCAACCTTACTGTAACAAAAATAAAGATCACTGTGATATTGGTAGACTTGTCAGTGGCAGCAACCCAAAAGCAACCTTATTAAAGCGATAATAAAGATACTCGTAACTGTGTTTTTGACAGTGATACAAAATCAGAGGTAAAATAACTGCGAATGGGCTGTAGGTTTTAAACGTTTTTAGTTACGGGAATTCGCCTTCAGGGATTGACTGTCGAACTCTTCTTTCTGGTAAATTTTTACTACAGTCTATCTAGGCTATTTTCGTTTATTCTCAAGCCGACACAAGAAAATAAGTAGCTAACTATACAACGTTTATTTTAAAACATTTATTTCATCCGTCAAAAGCACCTCTCGTGACGTGTCATACAAACAATGGACACGGTACTTCTCATATAAATGTAGCAGACAGTCCGTCCTTCGGCTCACATTAGCAATCATTATCTACCCTCCAAGGCTTTAAGTATGTAAATTGCTTATTAGCGTTACATATATCTAGGACTTAGGGATAGGTAGGTTGAATTTAAAGTAGGTTTAAAAATGTGGAAATGTTTTTTAGCTGTTGTATAATCATCTAATAAAAGGATGGGTTCGAAACGTGGCAAGCACCAAAGTAGGTAACTATTTTGGGAAAACCATAGGGATTTAGAAGTCGATTGTGTAAAAGATGTCCAGAACGCCACATGCGAACAACGCGTCATACTGACGTCACGCAAATCCTGCATCTCGCAAGCAGAGTTTACCGCGCAATTAGTATAGATACAATTTCCCAACATCAATCGTTGGGCAGTTGCCCGCCAGACACAACATTCGTCTGGCCGGAGGATCCTCCCTTTTCTATAGAGAATGAGTGAACTTTACACCCTGTTCCTCATACCTCTAAGCTGGTGTCCCCGACGTGATCGTCAGCGCAGCCTTCGTGCAAATACTTCAGCGTGACGTCATCATCATCACTCCCGCAAGCTTTAGCGTCGAGTCACCCAAGATCAAAACACTAATTGCGTAACACACTATCATCAATCACAATCTGAATCATTTTGAAGGATATTGCTAATCCATTGCTTCCTAATATTATTTTCGAAAAAAATGTCTGCTAAACAACGTAAATAACGCAATGAATGTTGTTGAACTGTCAGACAATTTGAAAATTCAGATTATGATTGAGTCTGTTGCTCAAATAGGGTGCTGAAGTGCAGTTACAGGGGGATAATGTTGTTGATACTGGGGGCTGATATTGAGTTAAGACCTCGTCTCTCATACACGAGGTTCTGGGTTTATATCCGGGCAAATACCAATGTAACTTTTTCAATTCATTTATGTAATTTTTGAGTTCATCTTGGACATTATTGACATCGGTGAAGGAAAACATCGTGAGGAAACCAGGGGGTCTACTACGAAGTGCAAAGTGCGAATGATCGGATTGGACCGACACATGGCCGAACCGAATATTATTGAAAAATGCGAAAAAAGTTCGGATCGGCTCAGTTGGGTCGGGACCATAGTCAATATTCGAAAGAGTGTAATAGCGTAGGATCGGGAGCGACCTAACCAAATAGTAACTTCGTAGCAGGAAACGGCCGGACATTCGGCCGATACCACTTCGGAGTTACAGTTAATATAAGTTTGAAATCGCCAACCCATCTTGAGCATGCGTGGTGATCAATGCTCGTGCCTTCTCTGTATGAGGAGAGGCCTTTGCTCTGCAGAGGTACGATTATTATGAAGAGGCTGGTATTATTGTTGTTGTAATGATGACTCGCTTTGAAAACCTGATTACCTCTCAGAAAAGTTTGCTACATCCATCGTCGCGATGTCGACGGTTAACTATTCGTGTCTAAAAACCTTTCAGGGTTTCTGTGAATAAAAAAAGATCCCCATTCGTCCTTCCTTAGCTAAATATCAATTTAAACATGGCCGGAACAACCATTCCCTGACCGCACAATTAAAGAAGTGTCTACCCAATTTTGATCGAGAAAAAAAATGGCGTCAGAATTTTTTGTTACGGTGTCCAAAAATGACACAAACCTCGCCGAAAGGTCGTCGGATACAAAAATACAGAAAAAAAAAAATACTAAAAATTATACATGTCTGTTATACCCAGTATATAATTTGGCCCTATAATTCGTCGGGACATAGTTTTTTTTTGTTTGCCGTAATTACGTTTCGGGTCTCTCTTGTTTGTGAATCTTTCCGGTTTTTTTTACGAGTCACTTTCCGATTTTTTTCTCTTTGTCGGTTTTTGGTGATCATCTTGTGGATGGCACGCAACGTAGAGTTTGATGACTTCGTCAAGGTGTTGCAGTTTTTTTTTTGTCATTGTGATTTTTTTTTCTCGACTTCTGTGCGTTTAGTATAAAACATACCTATCTAAATTCGTATATTTTTACTTAGATTTCTCATGGTGACCCAGTGGTAACAGCCGCGACTTACGATTTGTAGGTCGTAGGTTCGAACCCACACACGCACTTTACTTTGTGTAAATTATTAACAATGAAGAAAATTAACGGGAAAACATCGTGAGGAAACCGGCATGTCCTAGATCCAAAAGACTCGAAGACATGTGACATCTACCAACCCGCTCTGGGCCTGCGTAGTGGATTAAGGCCCATTCCCTCTCACAGAGAGGAGGCCTGTGTCCCAGGAGTGGGAACATTATAGGCTGATTATGTATGTTTCTCGTGGTCGCAAGCGCTACTGCTGAGCATGAGATCCTGGGTTCGATCCCCGGGTCGGGCAAAGTGTTGTTGGTTTTTTCTATCTGGAATTTCTCAGTAGCAGCCCCGGATTCGTACCCGTTTGTATGATAAATGATTTTATTTCTGTAAGTAGGTTTGCTAAAACACTTATAGCATTAGGCTTGTCCCCTATCACATGGGACGTAGACATAATTATCTGGCGAAATGTGGCTCTACTAAAGGTACTTACACCTCTGCCTATACCTTGGGGAATACAAGCGTAATGTTATGCTACTCAGATTTTCTTATCTCTAGCGCTACGACCAATAACAAATTGAGTTTTTACCAGCCTTAATATAAAACCTACATTTCTAGACATTTTATTTAAATATACATCGTTTTTTGTATTGTCAACATCATCTGCCTAGCCTTTTCCCAACTATGTTGGGGTCGGCTTCCAGTCTAGCCGGATGCAGCTGAACACTAGTATTTTACATGGAGCGACTGCCTATCTGACCTCCACAACCTACTTACTGGGTAATACGATACCCCTTGGTGGTTGTCAGACTTTCAGGCTCAACGACTGTCAAAGATCCACGGATGACAGCCGGAACCAACGGCTTAACGTGCTTTTCGAGGCACGGAGGATGTAAAGATGGTCACCTCTAAAGATATATAAGATAAGATAAGCTTAACCTGATAGATCGACCTGTGCGGCTGTTATTATTTAGCCACGGGCCCCTTTGTGTTGTATAATGTATAAATGTTAACGAAGCGAAAGGAGTATGTAAGGATCGTAGCAGGCGGCGTTTTGTAGCTTCTGCATACCCCCATGGGAAGAAAGCATGAGTATACAGTCGCCAGCAGGTCAAGCTACCCGAAACTGTCAAATTTTCCCAATCAACCTTGAACCTTAATGCTTTATCGGTAAAGTTGGAAATCTATTAAAGAAATTTGACAGATTGTAGTAGCTTGATGTGCTGGCGTCTGTACGTTTCTCATCGTCAAATTAAAATGCATAAACGTCTTTTTAACAGAGCCTTTACAGCAGTTTAACCAACAATTAATAGAAAAAAACATCAAAAACTTGCCTTCAATACATTATTGGCAATACGACAACTAGGTAATTTTGTAAAAAAAAAAAAACCTTTTATTCAGGTCTGTGTTTCATAAAGCGTAGCATTGAATTGAATAAAAAATACAATATGGCGGATAAGGCGTTCGTTTTATTGTGCTTGATTGTACTCCTGTAAGAAGTGCAACGCGACTGTCATCGATACGTGAGTACAGGCGGCAACAATGGTGATTGCTGACCGCAAGATATTTGATGGGGATAACCAACAGATGGAGGTTACACCATCAATTTCGATTTGATCTTATGAACAGCAGTGCGATTCTGTAACCATCTCACCGTGAAAACTTAGGTGAAGTGAGCGTGGAGTGAGCTGTCATTCCAAATAATGCTAGGGATTGACACTACTGATAACTCACATCAAGCTCACTTCACTTGAGTTTTCACGGTGAGATTTTTACAGAATCGACCAGCTGCGAGGTAATAGCGTATCACACTCTGGTTTTTCAATTGTCAGATAACTTAAATAGTATAGAATAGAATAGAAAACTGTTTATTATGTACGCCATATAAATTACAGAACATAAGTATATACATTTTACAAAGGGTGACTTAGGAGGGGGTGGTCTTATCGCTTATATCTGATGAATGAATAATACAGTTTGACATAATTTGTATACAGGAGCTGTCAAACCGCAATATTTAGTCCTTGAATATTTAACAGTTTAAAAACATTCATTGCGTTCTTAAGACGAAATTTCAAGCATATGAAGCAATGTATTAGCAATTTCCTTCATAATCCTTCGGATTGTGATTGAAAATGTGTATTCTGTAATCTCGTAATGCGTAGATTACATCTCAAAATGAAACAAGATTTGAGAACTTTTTGGCGGCAATCAATCTGTCTCGCCTTTTCACAACTATTTTGGGAACGGCTTCCAGTCTAATGGCCGGATGCAGCTGATTTCCAGTGTTTTACATGGAGCGACTGTCGGTCTGACCTCCACAATACAGTTACCGGGTAAAACGATACCCCTTGGTAAGACTGGTTGTCAGACTTTCGGGCTTCTGACTACCCGTAACAGCTGTCATAGATCTACGAATGACAGCCGGAACCAACGGCTTAATGTGCTTTCCGGGTCACGGAAGGGTCTCAATATGTATTATTTGTCATGATTATGGATTAAAAATCGAAACTACAGAATCATGGAGTAGTTACATTGCATTCTCCGAAGGGGTATTTTACACTAATATGTAATGAATTACTTATTAGGAACATTGCATTGGGCTGCCTCTCACCGAGTGGAGGCCTGTGTCCCAGCAGTGGGAACATTATAGGCTGATTATTGGGCATATTTGTTCTCGGTAGTTGATACTGTCCCACGGCAGGGAAGAGAACTATTCTCATACAGAGAAGGCACGATCCTTGATCAAGACGGCTTGGCGATTTCAGACTTATGTATTCTCTATAAGACTCGATATTAACTGTAAGTTTCCTCACGATTTTTGCCTTCATCGATGTCAGTAATGTCCAAGATAAACTGAGAAGGTACATATGAATTGAAAAAGTCACTTTGGCATACTCAGCCGTGGGGTAATTGCGTAACACACTGTCAGTAGGAACGGGTTTCATTTTGACAGTTCAATAACATTCATTGCGTTATTTACGATGTAGTGCAGACACATTTTTCGAACAAATGGAGCAATGGATTAGCAATATCCTTCAAAATGATTGAGATTAATAGTGCGATACGCACTAAAGGGTGCTGGATTTGAACACAACAATATCTACTCATAGTATAGAATGTAAAGATACAAAACCTTTTTCTCCACGACTGTCCCCAAGATGTCACTGAACACAAATTGCTATTAGACCACAATATTCACTGAACTAGCAACAGATGGACAAAATTATATGCTTTGTTGTTACATAGGGGACCAGACAGGGACAGAGCATACCTCTTAGGTCTAACACAATAAGAGGAAGAGAGATGGAGAGATATATAGTAACAAAGTCTGAATTAGGGCGTATATTGATACGGTCCGTTTCTTTGAGGGTAAGCAGGTAAAACAGTAAGGTAAAAAGTTACGTAGAAATAAATTTTGGGTTTTGCGTAAATATATTATTTGGTCAAGGAATTGTAGGTATGTTTATTTCAGTGTATTGGTAAAAATATATTTTAATTATTGGTGCCCACGAATTTCATAAATTATGTGGAAGTCTTTTAGTGCATCTGGACATCATTACTAAGGAATATAATTATCTTTAAGTGTCAGAAAATCTCACATTTAAAGATGTAGCCAGCATAATGAGGGTTTAATGTTGCCACTTGCTGGGTCACAGGCCTCCTCTCTCTGAGAGGGAGTTGGCCATAATCCACCACGCGGGCCCAGTGCGGGTTGTTAGATGTCACATGTCTTTGAAGTTTCTGCTCTAGGACACGTTTTCTCTCGATGTTTTCCTTCACTGTTTTGAGAGCAGTGGTGATGAAAACTTACACAAAGTATAGCGCTTGTCTGGGTTCAAACCCACGACCTACAACTGCTCTCATTTGCCATTAACTGGGGATACATCCAGACATACAGCAACTACTGAAAATTTCGGCTCTAGGACACGTTTTCTCTAGATGTTTTCCTTCACCGTTTTGAGAGCAGTGGTGATGAAAACTTACACAAAGTATAGCGCTTGTCTGGGTTCAAACCCACGACCTACAACTGCTCTCATTTGCCATTACCTTGGCTTACATCCAGACATAGATCAACTACTGAAAGTTTCGGCTCTAGGACACGTTTTCTCTCGATGTTTTCCTTCACCGTTTTGAGAGCAGTGGTGATGAAAACTTACACAAAGTATAGCATCTGTCTGGGTTTAAACCCACGACCTACAACTGCTCTCATTTGCCATTAACTGGGGATACATCCAGACATACAGCAACTACTGAAAGTTTCGGCTCTAGGACACGTTTTCTCTCGATGTTTTCCTTCACCGTTTTGAGAGCAGTGGTGATGAAAACTTACACAAAGTATAGCACCTGTCTGGGTTTAAGCCCACGACCTACAACTGCTCTCATTTGCCATTAACTGGGCATACATCTAGACATACAGCAACTACTGAAAGTTTCGGCTCTAGGACACGTTTTCTCTCGATGTTTTCCTTCACCGTTTTGAGAGCAGTGGTGATGAAATAATTTACATAAAAATGAAGTGTCTGGGTTCGAACCTGAGACCCACAAGTCAACGATATATTTCAATCGCCCAAGTTTATGAATCAACTAAATATGTAAGCATTTAGGTTTATAGGTAGCTGTACTTCATAAGACCCAGGACCATAGGACCTAGAACTCATTTATTTTTATTACCAACCTGTTATAATAGTGGGCATAAAACTAGGTATTTATAATTAACCACTTCCTCTGCATTTATGAATATTGAATATTTTATTGCAATGACTTAGGAGTCTGGTCCTGTACCCGGTTGATGGCAATCAATAGATATGCTCACAGCTATTACATGGGACATAAGTGTCGAAAATGTCGGTGTTTTTGCACCTCTGACCCTTTCAAGAAACATTTATCTCATATTTATGTGTATGGGATGAATGTACACATAAATATGAGGTGAATGTTTTATCACAGAGTTCATCTGAAGGCCAAATTCTCGTAATTTAAAACGTTCAAAATCCAGTCACAGTCTTATCTCATAATCAGCCTATAATGTTCCCACTGTTGGGACACAGGCCTCCTCGGGAGTGAGCTGTAATGCGTGGGAGGCAAGAGTTTGATTTCCGCGTTGGAAAAGTGTGTTTAAGGTTTTCCATTAGAAAACTTTCAGTATTTGCTCTATGTCTGGATGTTTGCCCAGTTAATGGCAAATGAGAGCAGTTGTAGGTCGTGGGTTCAAACCTAGACAGGCGCTTTACTTTGTGTATGTTTGAAAACGTGTCCTAGAGCCGAAACTTCAAAGACATGTGACATCTACCAACCCGCACTGGACACGCGTGGTGGATTACGGCCTACTCCCTCTCACGGAGAGGAGGCCTGTGTCCCAGCAGTGGGAACATTATAGGCTGATTATGTATAAAAAACATGAAATCAAAAGTGCTATTGGCAACTTCGATTCGCACAAGAGCCTTCACCCACGATTCAACTCGTGTTCCCTTGAACTCCGACAGACTGCGATCAGTTTAAAAACGTATTCATTATCACTATGTGGTTGAAATAATTGAGTATCGCGACAGTTGGTGTAATTAACTGTTAAGGTACCACACAATGTCGCGGGGTGTGGTCGCAGTGGTGGTTACAGCGGTTTGGAGGGTTACTTTGTGTTTTATTTTGCCAGGAAAGTTCTCTTTGCAATTTAACTTATACATAGACCGCCGGTGGTGTCTATGATATCAAAATCTCATCGTGAAAACTAAAACTTGTAGTGCGACCGACGAGGGAATGCGTTCTTGACACCTGTCAGTCTCATTCAAACGAATACGTGTTTTGCGAATTTGATGTTTATTAGCTACTAGGACTGTCAGGTCAGGAACGCATTATCTCTCGACGGCAGCCGATCGATTCTGGTAAAATCTCACCGTGAAAAGTTAGGTGAAGTGAGCTTAGAGTGAGCTCTCAATAGTGTCAATTCCTAGCATTAGTTGGAATGACAGCTTACACCACGCTCACTTCACCGAAGTTTTCGCGGTGAGATGGTTACAGAATCGCACTGTAGCCGATCGATTCTGGTAAAATCTCACCGTGAAAAGTTAGGTGAAGTGAGCTTAGAGTGAGCTCTCATTAGTTGGAATGACAGCTCACCCCATGCTCCACGCCACTTCACGTTCGTTTTCGAGTTTACTAGCGTTACGCGAACGGTGATTCTTTGGTTATTTTTCGTAATTCTATTTCGTTTTGAACAATTTAATGAATTAATATTTTGAGAAAGAAGTTTCACTTCAGTCGTGTGGTCATAAGCACACTCGGTTTTCTGGATTGATACCTAAACTATCACGGTGAGATTTTTACAGAAACCACAGGGTTTTTTTTTTAAGATATTCCAAGGAATTAATAAATTGTGAATAAAAATTACTCTGATCAGTAAATACGAGTATGTGCATATAATCCTCCAGACCGTATTTCGGTCATGACGACCAAAACAGCCTTCGGCGCGGGAGATATTATATTGCACACGTTTGTGCGCAGACACAGGTGCAATCTCTCTTCTCTCACTCTCAGTCTGCTGAGACGGGAATTCAATACGACCGGAGAGAGATCGAGCGCAGGACCAACATTCCGAGACACGGAGGTGTCACACCGCCAACTTCCAAACTCCGGGTTTGTTACTAAGAAAAACTCAACAATTGTCTACATTTCTTTTTTAGTTCTCCTTTCGCAGGTCTGCTGGAAGAAATTTCTTAAGAAAAAAGCAGTACTCATATTTTAAATGTCATATCCTTATGTATTTTACTGTGTGTACATAAATAATAAAATAAATAAACAATTTACCGGTCCTGGAACCCAGGACCTCACGCTCAGCAGTCGCGCTTGCGACCACGAGACCAACGGGGCAGCTACACTGACTATGCCAAGGTCAAATCTGCTGATTCATGTTGACTTCATATCCAGTAGCCTGGAATCCGGTGGGCAGGTCGACACTCTGTATTTTGATTTCCGGAAGGCTTTCGACAAAGTGGACAACGACGTGCTTTTGGCAAAGTTAGGGGCTACGGGCTTCTCATCCGGCCTTCTTAACTTCTTCGCCGACTACCTACGGGATCGCAAACAGTTTGTCCGGCATGGCTGCTTTGAGTCGAAGTCTTATTATACTCGCTCGGGCGTGAGTCAGGGATCCGTATTGGGGCCGCCTCTGTTTCTGGTCATGATCAATGATCTAATTTGTAGGATTAGATTCGCAAAATGTCTACTATATGCCGACGATCTAAAACTAGCTGCGCAAATCAGAACAGAGGCGGATTGCGAACTCCTACAAAAAGATATCGACACCGTCTATGAGTGGAGCATTGCGAACAGGTTGTTGTTTAATATTAGTAAATGCAGCGTTATGACTTATGGTCGAGGGTTGAGACCAATAAAATTCAATTATAATTTGGGGGGTATAGTAATCACTCGTGTCACCAGCGTTAAGGACTTAGGGGTGACCTTCGACCGCAGTCTGACATTTACAGACCACGTGTCTGCCCTTGCAAAGGAATCCTTCAGGCGTCTGGGATTTGTCCTGAGGAACGCTCGTGACTTTCGCAATCCCAGTATTATTAAACTTCTGTACACCTCTTTGGTTCGGAGTAAACTGGAGTCCAGCGCCTGTGTCTGGCATCCACATACTGCGTCTCAGACACTGATGCTTGAGAAAGTTCAGAAAACCTTCCTGAGATTTTTGTATCAAAGGCTGTACCATTACTTTCCATTCATGTACCCAACGAATTATCTTCTAGGGGTCTTGGGCTTCAATTCGTTGGAGGTAAGAAGGGGCTTTGATCAGCTCACGATTGCCTGTAAAACCCTAAGCGGTCGTATTGACTGCCCTGAGCTCCACGGACTTTTCTGCCGCCTATTTGTGCCCGACAAATACCTTGGGCATCGTCAAACCCGCCGTCATGACCTGTTCGCACTACCGCTATCTAGATCTGTTGCTAGAGCCGAATCGCCAGTATGTCGAACCCTAAGGATGCTAAACGGCCTCCTGACTGCCGACCCTGAATGTGATGTGTTTGCTGATGAATGGAAGAAAATAATGCGTGCTTGTCTGGTGTTTTGTGAGAGACGATATGCGAGGGTGTCCACCGTTACATGTTAGTTTATGATGTATTTAATTTATTTAACCATTTACTTAAACAAATATTAGTCATTTTATCCACGAATTGTATATCTTTGAATTTGAATTTAATTTTTGTATTGTATGTTATTTGAATGCTTATTTTATTCTATTTTTTTATAATTCTATGTTAATTAATGTAATTGGACCTGTGCCGTTTTAATTAACTATAAATAAATAAATAAAAATAAATAAATAAAAAATAAAGTATTTTACTGTGTGTACATAAATAATAAAATAAATAAACAATTTACCGGTCCTGGAACCCAGGACCTCACGCTCAGCAGTCGCGCTTGCGACCACGAGACCAACGGGGCAGCTACACTGACTATGCCAAGGTCACTGTCAATGCTATATACATGCCTATTATGTACAGACGCCAGCAGGTCAAGCTACCCGAAACTGTCAAATTTTCCCAATCAACCTTGAACTTTAATGCTGTGGCGATAAAGTTGAAAATCTATTAAAGAAATTTGACAGATTGTAGTAGCTTGATGTGCTGGCGTCTGTACATATTATAAATAAATTATTTGACTTTGACAAACGTGTATTTCCTCGTGTATTTCTTCCACTTTCAACAAATCGCCCCGCTCCCCGCTCCCACTGCACCCCAACCCCCCAACAAAACAGTAAAATAAAAGAATATTAAAAACAATGCACGAGTAACGAAGCCGAGACAATGGCGACACAATAGCACCGTTACAATAGGGCTGCGCCACAATAGGGCTGTGCCGAGTGCATTCGAGTGCCGTCGAGTCGAGTACACTAGCACAATTTGTTGCAACTCCCGAGTCGATCGAGTTGACAAGTGTGCTTGTATCGGGAATTGTAGGATCGTTCATTTTAGGGAGAGATGCGAGATTTAAAGATCATCCGATGATTTCAAGAAGAAACGAAGTAATGTCAATCTTTACCGGGCCTAAAACTTTAAAAAAATATAAGGAACATTAAAAAACTGAGATTTGTAGGGGCTTTGGGCTAAGTAATAGCAGCAGTCCGGCTCGATAGATCAGGTTAAGCTACGCTTGCCGCGGTTGGTCAGTGGATGCCATCTTTACATATCAACACCCTTCCGTGCCTCGGAAAGCACGTTAAAGTGTTGGTCCTGGCTGCAATTCGTGTCGAATCTTTGGCAGTCGTTACGGGTCGTCAGAAGCCCGAAAGTCTGACAACCAGTCTTACCTAGGGTATCGAGTTACCCAGTAACTGGGTTGTGGATGTCAGATAGGCAGTTGCTCCATGTAAAATACTGGTATTCAGCTTCATCCGGTTAGACTGGGTGCCGATGCCAACATAGTTGGGAAAAGGCCAGGCAGATGATGTTTTATCCTTCTTAATAATTAATTACAATCTAGCCTATAAGACTAATAAGCAATTTTAATCTAACTTATTTTTTTACGTGATAAATATTTTAAAAGTAGACTACTCTAAGTTGATTGTACTTTACACAATTCCATTCCACTTTGTTAGAGGCAGGCTTGTTTACAAGTGAATGAGTGGTCAAATGCGAGCCAAGTAATATGCTTATTTTTTTAAATCAAAATAACGAAAATAACAGGAAGATAAAATAAATAAAATTGCATTTCTTTCTTTTCCATTTTTCTTAAATATAGTAAGTACAACAAAAGAACGGGCGTTGGTGTATTCACGAGCTTTTCTCACGAGGTTTCCTTATACTGTAAGGGCTGATTTCATAAAAGTCAGAAGGCCAATTCCCGTAATTGAAAACGTTCAAAATCTAGTTGCAATCTCATCTCAGCGACAATCAATGTCAATAAATTGTCGAAAATGTAGGAAAATTACAGTTATTTTTGACAGATTTAGACTGAGAGACTGTGAAAGTTCTCAAAATTACGAGAATTGCCCCTCAGATTTTTTTTTATCTGTGGAATATGGAATAAAATTGACGTCTGACAGTTCTAGAATGGAAAAACCTAGAATGGAAAAATTGACAAAAATTCAAAATTTAATAGATTCACCGACGACCTAAAGAAGGTGGCTGGGAGCTGGGACAGATTGGATACGGAAGGCGGAGGACAGGGTGATGTAGCGCAGCCTGGGAGAGGTTTATGTTCAGCAGTGGACTGCGATAGATGAGTCGATTGATTAATTTGCGCTAAAACCAAGACTGGAAGACTGGAAGTCGAATTATTATAGTTAATGGTAGTTTAGTAGGTAGGTAGGTGGGTTGGTAGTATCTAACGATTTCTAAATAAGCCACATACCTTTCACGTTATGTGAATGCTATAAAAGTTAAAATCAATAAACATGTCAACGTTACATATGAACAAAGTTGTGCTATAAAATGAACCACTCCAGCATGCATAGTTATTATATTAATCTAATTCATACGCATTATGCATACAAATTGTTGAGATAATAATATTAATGACCCAGTTACAAGAAAACTCCATTTATTAGCTGCAATCAATAATTATTATGTTATTATTGGCGCCAGTGGTCCGCCATTTTGCAATTGCCCGTAGAAAAACATGATATCCAAATAGGTTTGTAGGGATACTCTATGATTTTGACCTTCCATCCAGGAACCTACCATCATCTACCGAGCCTTTTCCCAACTATGTTAGGGTCGGCTTTCAGTCTAATCTGATGCAGCTGAATACCAGTATTTTACATAGAGCGACTGCCTCTTCAACCTGCCTCCACAACCCAGTTTCCTACTGGGTAACGCGATACACCTTGGTAAGACAGAAGTTTGGGCTACATACTGACTACCCGCAACGACTATCAAAGATCTACAAATGACAGCCGAGTCCAACAGCTTGACGTGCTTTCCAAAACACGAACGGTTCTCGATATGTAATGTGTCTCTGCCTATCCCATCGGAAAAAAAATACAGGCGTGATGTTATGTTGACATTTTACATTTCCTATTGATTCATCACCGTAATAAAGGGTACAAGTGTAAATATGAAGACGCCATCATTCCGTTTGAGTTACAATAACGCCATGCTCCACATTTTAAAAAGCACTCTGCACCACTTTTTAGATGGCGAGCTTCTTGCAAAGTGATATTTTGACGTCACGACTGTCTATGTTCACGACACGACTTCGGGACGATCGTCTTTTGTCATGTGCCTGACCTTTTCTAAACTGGGGCTGGCTTCCGGCCTAATCGGATGCAGCTGGATACCAGTAATTTGCATGGAACGGTTGTCTATCTCTCGACAAAGCCAATATTTTTCTGAAACTCTACTCTACTGTGTTAGGTGTTGCTTTTTTTCTAAACCATTTAAGTATCTACAAACGACAGACTCAAGAACTGACTGCAGATTTTTCTTTTTTCCCGGATGGGAAATCATCACATGAGCCCTCCCGCTCTGGGTGGAGCGGAAGGGAGTGTCAGACTCTTACTGACTAAAACCCACCCATGTTCCTTCCTTTGCCCTTTATGTTCCGGGGTAGCCGTAACCCTTTCGGACAATCCCGCTGATCCGGCAGGCTTCGGCCCTAAGGGGCCCCTCAAATTATGCTGACAACTCTTTGAGCGCGCGCGTGGAACACTTTTGACTTCAGATTTAGATACCAATTGATTATGCTTTCAAAAATTGGCTAAAATACAGGTGCTTCTAAATAATTCCTCACCCGAAAAAACATGGCTATCTTAAAAAAAAAAAATAGTTCATCCTTTCATTATCACTATCATAATCAGCCTACAGCAGTCCACTGCTGGACAGGCCTCTCCAACTGCACACCATTTAACTCGATCCTCGGCAACTCTTATCCAGCTATCAGCCACTCTGCGAAGATCGTCGCTCCACCTAGCCTGAGGGCGTCCTACCTTACTTTTGCTGATTCGCGGTCTCTACTCAAGAACACGTCTACCACAACGGTCATCGGTTCAAAATGGCCGGCATTTCCTTTATCTACCTCTATGAATTTTCCTTCACATTTTTGTAAAAGCTGGTGTCATACGTAAGATCGTTGTTTGTTCCTACCTAACTAAAGCTGTGATCATACGAGCATTACTATGAACTCACGTGACAACTAGGTAGTTGTCACGTGAGTCGATCGTGAGGTCACGACATGACGACACGATCAAAAAGTCGTACCATCTAAACCATCCAATTGATTTTCCCGTCGCGCACTCCGTAAAACGAAAGCTTTTAGATACATTAACGCGATTGGAAAAACTGTGGTTTTAGTCAACTTAGATATTTATTATATTTGTATAGCAGTCTACCAGAAATTGTGGGGTTGAAATCATTAAATATTTAGGTGTTTCAAGTGAAGTAAAGGAAATATATGGTCCGTACCTATTAGATTACCTATTTGTCTGTATGTTTACAAACCTTAGCCTTGCTGGGTGGATTTTTTTTTGTTCCGGCAAATGAATCGTTACATTGCAGTATCAGCACTCTATCAATACACTATCAATCACAATCAATGAATCATTTTGAAGGATATTGGTAATCCATTGCTTTTTATATACGAAGTAGAGGTATACGACACGATAATTTCGTCGCGTTCGAAATTTTAATAACGCTCAATCAGTTATAAAAATTTAGTTTTTACCTGAAACACAGAAAAGAAAAAGTATTTATTGGAAATCGCACAGGAATATCACTCTTAAAAAATATCACTCTTAAAAACATAAAAAAATAAAAACAAAAGTAAACTGAAAATAAAAAAAATAAAAATGGCTCGAAGTACCAACATAAAAAATAAAAACAAAAGAAAAATGAAAATAAAAAAGAGAAATGGCTCGAAGAACCAATATTTCTATTGGTACTTCGAGCTATTTCTCTCTTTTATTACTTTTTTCTCTCTCTTGGATTGTAAACCTACATTTTAATGCATGCACTATCTACCTATAACGTTAGGTACTCATTTTTGTCTATAGCGCCTCTATAACATCTTCCTGTAAACTGAGCGGTCTGGCTTTTGTGATACAGGAACCCCTAATACAAGAGCCAGGGCTACCTAATGTTTGTTACTTGAAGTGAAAATAAATAAATATTTTTTGTCGAATTAATTGTGTATTAACGGAAATATATTTTTTAAATGGCAATTTAACTATATACAGGTAGGTAGTTTTAAAGATATCTATGTACTCTAAATAAAACGACCGTTTGCATAGTTTCAAGCAGTCGTTTGACTCCAAGAAGCAACATATGTATGTTTTCGAGAAAAAAATCTCATTATTTTCACATCCCTAATGCAATTTAAAACTAAACCCCATAAGAAAACATTTTCAAAAACTTTTTACCAAATAGATGACAACAAATTCTATCTATGTCCCTTCAGAAGGTAAAAAATAAAAGTCATTATAATCTACCCCAATACCGGTGTATAGGCGGGGGTGCGTTGCCATGGCAACCGACGGGGGCGGTGCTATGTAGTAGGTAAATGAACAGGCAGAGAGGCGTACGTGAAATATTTTGAGGGTAGGTATTTTTCGTTGAATTGTGGAGAAAAAGTGTTTTACTTAAAAATATTACATTTTTATAATTCACATTGATATTTGACCAATAAATATACAGGGTGGCAGACATCGACGCCAGAAGTGAAACCATAAATTCAGCATAATATATTCTAGACTAGAATTTTTCGAGAAAGTCTTCTGACCTATATCTTATATTATTATGATTATAAATCCGGCGAAAAACTTCAACGTAGGGGGCCCAGAATCATGTAATACTGAATCCATGTTACATGGTTGGGCGTCGATGTTCCTGCCACACTCTATACATTTTGGCAAGGAAATGTGTAGAAATAAACTATTATTTTGTTTCCTTGCAGCAGAGCTGCAACACAATATTGAAATTCCTATATGAAACCTTAATAATTTTACTTACTTAAAGAAATAGTCCAAAAGTTAAGGCTCACAGACACGTGCGACGCGACAGTTCGACGTAACTCTAGTATAACATTATTATATTTTTGTTTTTTTTTTTGTTTAAGATGTTTTAATGTAATTTTGTAGAATTAGCATAGATATAAGCGATTTGGTGTAAACTGTTAGCTTATATCTGATGAATAAATGAATATTGAATTAATAACAATTTCTATAAAAACTGCATGGAAATTGTTTTACCAGAATTGCGTCGCACCATCGCGTCGCGCAAATCTGCTAAAGCCTTTATTCTTGTCACTTTTGTCTTAAAAAGTTGCGTGAAAAAGGTTGTACAAGTAAAAATAATGTATAGTGCTGGGTAAAACAGTGTATGTTCAGCGCAGCCAGCGTTACCAGGCACATAATTTCATCAGAAATGATGTGCCTGGTTGCCTGGTTAATGTGCCTGACTGGGTTCGAACTCACGACCTACAACTCGTAAGTCGGGGTCGTTACCACTGGCACTGGGACCACTGCTCTACTGTAGCGTAAGATTGACGAAGCAATAGGCGTCCTACTGAAGATTTCAGCCCAAAAATTCCGACTGAATGAAATCCTTTGAAAATAATTATTTTTCTTTTCGTATCGATTTGACACAAATTTTGTCCAACCTACACCCTAACTACGTAACACATTGTCAGTCAGTCAGTCAGTATCTGTATCATTTTGAAGGATATTGCTAATCCATTGCTTCATATGTTCGAAAAATTTGTCTGCACATCAACGTAAATAACGTAATAAATGTTGTTGAACTGTCAAAATGAAAGCCATTGCTACTGTTAGTGTGTTATGCAACTATATCACAGGATGTAGCCACCTGGACAACTAGCATTGATTTCGTTTAAATACTGGAAGGTGCATGAAAATAATAATAATAGATATATATAAGACATTAATCAGGCAGGGGCCATAGTTCTTCCATAGCTATTGGTAACCAGTTCACTTTAGCCACCCAAACTTGTATTTTTCCATATCCAGCAATAGTCCTACATCAACCGAGGGTTATCCTTGGGTGCACTTGCATAACGCATACAGGGATAATCGTCGGTTAGTGTTGTATTTCATTAAAATTTCCTACGGGGCCTCTGCGAGTTGGCCCCTCGTACGCCTTCCAGAGGACCGGGACCCCATGATCCCGAGATATATAAAAACAAAAATATAAATAATGTAATATTTAAAAAAGATCATTACGTATCATCATTAGCCTGTATAAACGCTTATAATATCAGTATTTTAACCTAAATGAAAACTGACCATGGTGCATGGTGTCCTTGCCACCATTTGGTCAGAAGGACACCAAGTGCCGTGGGCGCATCTTGAGAAAGTAAAACTGATGAAAACCGCAAAAATACCGTAAAATTACTGTCATTTTAAAGCTGGGTGCATCGTATGTCATGGTATGAGACATACAAAGTGAGTTACTGTTATATAAGGCATATTAATATAATAAATGTAATATAAATGTAATTTATAATAACACTTTGCGGGCAAATAAGTAAACACAACTTTATTTTTTAGTCGCTGGGAAACTTGAAAACTTTTTCAAAAGGTTTAGCGGGGTTGAATGAAAACTTTATATTTTCAATAATTTTCTTCCCGTGTGCTATTTTCTCGATTTTTCTCGTTTTTTTGATCTTTGACAGTTGTTATGGGTAGTCAGAAGCCTGAAAGTCTGGCAACCAGTCTTGCCAAGGGGTATCGTGTTGCTCAGTCACTGGGTTGTGGAGTCTAGATAGGCAGTTGCTCCTTGTAAAATACTGGGTATGCAGCTGCGTCTGGTAAGACTGGTAGCCAACCCCAACATAGTAGAGAAAAGGCTAAGCAGATTGATTGGGTTTTTATTAGGAACCGAAGAAGATATAATCTGATTTCTTTAGTATTACCTATACGAAATATGTAAGCAGCTTCCCTGAAAGCTTTTCTTACAGCTGAAGGGCAGTAAAACATTTCCTGCACAATATTTTATCTCTAAAAATATGTCTTTTGTATACGCTTTCCGCTTTCACTGCTTATAAACTATCTACATAATTGATTTTGATGTGGTTACCATGGTTTCTTGAATTTTGTTACACATAACATTCGTATTTCATATTGTTTTAATTTTTTTTTTGCTGCACTGGTTGACGTCATCGCATCAACGCCGGCTGCCGCTGAAAACCAGCGCTGGGGCTCTGTCTCGTACCTATAGGTCTTAACACTATGCTGAGCGATGGCCGTTTTGCGTGAATGTGACGCATGTTTACCCCCAACTAGTTATTTATTTTTTGTGTGTTTATATCCTTTTTTATGCGTCATTTTTGCCGCAAAATACGTATTTTTTTTCTTTCTTTCTTCTTTTATTATGTTGCAGAGTGTGACTACCGATATGACGACTAATACGTAGAGAATAATGGCAGAAAAAGACATGTTGCGTCGACCCCAAATAAATTGGGATAAGGGCAGGAGACTGATGATGATGATGTTGATTGCACCCGTGCGAAGCCGAGGCGGGTCGCTAGTCTATAATATAACATTTTGCAGTATTATCTTGATCTAACACATCCTATCCTAATAATATTATAAACGTGAAAGTTTGTATGGATGGATGGATAGATGGATGGATGTTTGTTACTCTTTCACGCAAAAACTACTAAACGGATTTGGATGAAATTTGGCACACATATGGTTTATAACCAGGGTTAACATATAAGATACTTTTTATCCCGATATTCCCACGGAATCGAAACTTATGCGGGTGACACTGCGGGGCGCAGCCAGTACATAGTATCTAGTTTAGTACATAGTAGTTAGTAGATAGTTTAAATCTTCAATCTTAACAAGCTCGAGCTTTTATTAAAATTAAAAGTTTGTGTGTGGTCCTGATATTAAATTCTATTTTATTACAATCACGTAAAGTTATGTAAAAAGTAGCAAGTACGAACAAGTATCAAAGTATACCTTTTAGAAGTACATCATGCTATAACGCTCGAATGAAAGGTGAAACGACAATTAGCATTCATTTTCACAGCATGTACGGACGCCAGCACATCAAGTTACTACAATCTGTCAAATTTCTTTAATAGATTTTCAACTTTATCGCTAAAGCGTTAAGGTTCAAGGTTGATTGGGAAAATTTGACAGTTTCGGTTAGCTTGACCTGCTGGCGTCTGTACTTGCGTGCTAGGTGGGTACTGTAAAAAGTAACTATATAGTACAGCAGGTACAACTATGAAATAGGTTTAATTTATTTACAAAGAAATGTGAAAAAATATGGGGAGACCATTTGCCCAGCAGTGTCCCTCTGCTGGGGAAAAGCCTCCACATTTTCTTTCCCAACCTCCCTCCCAACATCTTGTGCGATATCTGGCCGTGTTGGCTCATAACAAAAAAAAAATCGAACACTACAAAATATAGGGCGTATATTTACAATTATCTGTCGATTGAAAATGCAACCCTTAGGGCTGATTGTTCCATCACCAGATAACTTTAATTCGATGAATAAAATTGACGTTTGACAATTTTTGTATAGAGTATCTGGCAAAATTAAAAAAAAATATTTAAAAAAAAATCAGCCCTTAGTCAATAAAAACGTTATAGCAGTTCAACTATTTGGAACAATAGAATTTTAAATCATAATGAGGTGTGTCACAGCTGAAGTGGACAAAATAACAACTAACTTTTGGAGGCCACTGTATATTGAATTTTCCTATTAAATGACGTTATAAAAATGAATCATTACGGACGCTTTTAACTTTCTGCATCGTTCTCACATGCACAATTTTTAACATGAATGATGTAAACAATACTTTATAACCATATTATTGTGATTTAAAAGAGTGTCCATGGAGTTTCTTGCCCGTTCTTCTCCATAGGTACCTACTACCTACACTTTGAATGGGCAACTAGCTTCATTTTTCTGACTGACCGACCCCTTGACAATTCAAAAGTGCCTGTAATTGGTTTAATTGAAATATATACTTTGAGTTTGAGTTTGAGTTTTGAGTTTAAGTTTGAATAAATATTGTGAGTTTGGATAATAGTCACTGAATCACACAATTAACTGAACTACTGGATAATGCACAATTAAACACGAGGATAATAACTTTATTGATAATTATATTATCGAGCCGTTTGGGGTTGAAAGCCTCGGGTCGTGGGGTCCGAGTGCTCATGGTCTTTTTAAGGAAATTTCAAAACGACTGGTTGACACTTCCCATGACCCAAGGTTTGGCTTTTACCTTGGCCAGAGGCTAAGCATTGCCATACAACGAGGCAATGTCGCCAGTGTCTTAGGTACATTACCAGTCGACAGCGATGCGGATGAATTTTGCGACGCTATATTTTAGTTTGTAAATAGTTTTAGTTAATTTAGGATATAATTTTGTTATTTTAGTGTTAGCTTGTAAATTGTAACTAAAGGAAATCTTGCTAGAAATTAAGTATTAAAAGGACGCTGCATCAATAAATTTTCTTTAACACGAGGAACAAGTTGGTGTAAAGTCATAAAAATAAATCTTCCATTTTCATTTCCCCCATTTTCCGCTCCCGCCGTACATCCAGAGTTGTGTTACAGTCAAATTATGAACGGTTGTGTTGCCAAGTAAAATAAAACGTTCCACGTTTTACAGCTTTTTACTACTTTATGAATTTACAGTTTCAAAAATGTTGGTGAATCATATTTTAGGTATATATGTACCTACTACCTAGCAAAAACTTGTGGCGTATTTTGTTGTTTCCCTGTAACATTTAAAACTGCGGGGTAATTGCGTACCACTAACAGTAGCAATGGCTTTTATTTTGACAGTTCAACAACATACATTGCGTTATACACGTTGATGAGCAGATTTTGTTTTCGAACAGAAAAAGCAATGGATTAGCAATATCCTTCAAAATGATTCAGATTGTGATTGATAGTGTGTACGCAATGTTATGTGACTTGTCATCAGAATATTCACTAAAAATCATGGTTGGCAGACAAACCAAAAGGAAGGAGATAAAGGCTATGGCTAAATACATCTACTGCACTTTCTTTATAATTTTTGACGCATAGTCAAATGCGTCATTGCGGTTCTTATGTTATCTTGGATATTACTGTCATCGGTGAAGGCAAACATCGTGAGGAAACCAGGGGGTCTACTCCGAAGTGGTATCGGCCGAATGTTCGGCCGTTTCCTGCCACGAAGTTACTATTTGGTTCGGTCGGTCCCGATCCTACACTCCTACACTCCTACACTCTTTCGAATATTGACTATGGTCCCTACCCAACTCGGCCATGTGTCGGTCCGATCCGAACATTCGCACTTTGCACTTCGTAGTAGACCCCCAGGACTTACTCGTACAATTAGTGAATATAAGTCTGAAATCGCCAACCTGTCTTGAGCAAGCGTGGTGATCAATACTCGTGCCTTCTCTATATGAGAAGAGGCATTCGCCCTGAAGGCCAATTCCCGTAATTAAAAACGTTCAAAATCTAGTCGCAAGGGGCAATTCACGTAATTTTAAGAACGTTCACAGTCTGATCTAAGTCTCAAAATGTCAAAACGACAATTTGACAAATTTTCGACATTTGTTTGTCGCCGAGATGAGACTGCGACTAGATTTTGAACGTTTTAAATTACAAGAATTGGCCATCTGATCTCACCGACAATCGATGTCAAAAACTTGTCAAAAATATATAGAAATTAGAGGTGTTTTTGACAGATTGAGACAGAGATCATACTGTGAACGTTCTTAAAATTACGAAGAAACTACGAAAATTACGAATTGCAGGCTGGTAATATTATTAATATTAAAACACAAAGAGAGGCCTTTGCCCAGCAGTAGGACACAATGTTACTGTTGCTGTTAGCCTGCATCATCCCCCTTCTGGGCAAAGGCCTCTCCTCATGACTTCCAGGTCTTTCTATCCAGGGCTAAGTAGACCTCTGGTCATTTATTTTGTCCAGCTCGTCCCGCGATCGACACGATGTAGGCTAACAATTTTGTTTTTATTAAATAACTAGCTGCGCCCCGCGGTTTCACACGCATAAGTTTCGATCCCGTGGGAATGTCGGGATAAAAAGTATCCTATGTGTTAATCCTGGTTATAAACTACCTGTGTGCCAAATTTCATCTAAATCCGTTCAGCAGTTTTTGCGTGAAAGAGTAACAAATATCGATCCATCCATCCTCACAAACTTTCGCGTTAAAAATATTAGTAGGAAGTAGGATACTTCTAGTCTTCCAGTCCATACCAGATAACCACTGAATTCAAATGTAAGTAAAACGCCGCATAGACCAATAATTTCGTGTGACATTTCATATCGTAGGTACCTACACCATGAGTACCGTGACCCTTATATTTTGTGCTTAACTTGGTGCTTGTAAGGTCAACGAGAGGGTGAGAATGTGCGGTCACAGTGTCAAGTGTTACATCGATTTGAGGAACGAAATTTTCGGTATGAAATTATTATAGAAATGTAATGTACTTATACCCTGTCCGTTAGGTTAACCGTTTTTTGACAGCTGTCTTAGAACGTACATATTCCAGATTACGTAAAAGTTAACTTTAAAATGCGTAATAAAATAAATATGTAAACTGTAAGGCAGTTTATATATTTATTCTTACCTATTGAATTATTTTATTTATGGCTTCTTACAGACATTATAATACCGTACGTGTATCAATCGATGTATTGTGTGTTGCTGCAATCACTAGTTCTATCTGTCAAAAAACTGTTTACCTAATGGACAGGGTATAGTTAATTTGGACAAATAAGAAAGATAGAAGGAAATACACTTATTTTGTTCTAACATAGCAAAATTTAATTTTAATTTCAAATAACAATCTTAAAACTAGTTCTTCATAACGGATATTCATAAAAATGATGCATTTATTATTCGATTTTGCAACAACAAATAGGTAGGTAGGTACGAGAATTTCGAAACAATTTGGCATAACCAATTCATCATTTGCCTAGCCCCTTTCCAACCATATTAGGGTGGTTTCCAGTCTTACCGGATGCAGTGAAATACCAGTATTCTACATGGAGCGAATGCCTATCTGACCTTGACAACCCAGTTACTGAGTAATATCCCTTTTCTGAAAGATAAGGGATATTACTCAGTACCTGCTTTCTGAGGCACGGAGGGGTCTTGGTATGTAATGAATGGTAACCCATCTACGGACCGACCTCGGCAAGCTTTGCTTAACCTTGAAGATCGACCCGTGGGGTAGCCACGAGCCCTATGTGCAATAATAAATAACTTAGTTCAAGCCCTCAAAGCCTTTTTTGTATATTTCCTCATGATTAATAAAAACATAAACTTTCTTATTAAGTTAGAACGTGCTAACATGAAGTGTAAGGATTTAATCCAAGTAAGTAATATTAAAAACTTAACTTGGATTAACATAATATAAATAAAAAACAATTAAAATTATGAGGCAACGCCTCCATGCAACCATACTAAAATTATAAATAGATTTTCAGTACACAATCTCGAAAAAATCTAATGAAAAAACCAAAGGCTTCACTCATGTTTTAAAAATGGTTCACTCCGTAAACCCTTCAATGCTCGTAATATTTTCATAACAAAAAACCTCGCATAATCGAGTATCATATCTCATCCCTCCATCTCTCTCACACACACCTCAAAAACCCACGTTAAACAGAGAACGAGCTACCTCATCTGTTACCTCTCGAAACGTCTCTTAATGATATGCAATACGACCCTCTTTAATCACCCCTTCCTCTCCCACTTCAGCGGTAAGCGAAAGAGTAAAAGAGATAGAAATACATAATAGTGTTCCGTTTCGAAATTACATTATGAAGTAGTGGCACGCGACCAAATTACAAAGACCCCTCGGAGTCGTACTGTTTATTCAACAACACGGATTTTTAAGCGATTCTAAAGGAATAGAGGTCATTTTAAATTGGTCGTGTTCGAAGGATAATTTTTCATGCCTCCTATAGTGACAAATGGCGAGGAAATAAATTTTATTTATAGGTTATAGTTGACAGCAAGTTGTAAATGATGTTTTAATGGCTTCTGTGTTTGTTTATTGTGTGAATTAGAGGCTTATGTGATTTATATAAACTTGGTTTGGGGAAAGTAAAGTGTAACATTGTAATGGGGTTGGTTCGACGAGTTTTGATAAGTAAGTAAGCTTTTGGGGTTAATCGCGAAGAATTAGTTGATTTTTTTTTTGTTATGTTTAGTTAAAATGTTATTTACTTGGTGAGATTTTTTTAGGAAATGCGTTAGGTACCAGTATTTACTAAAGATTTTTGATTCAATGAAGACTCAAGACTATTTTATTCTCATTCCTTATTATTTGCTGCATTTGTGGCTGTCTTAATGTCCAAGCGATGGGTTACACATAAGCTATATTAGAATACCTGAAGCCGTGATAAAAATATTAGCCTTTTTTTATTAGGCTTGCGGCTAAATAATAACAGCCGGAAGGGGTGATCGAAAGATAAGCACCACTTGCCGAGTTCGGTTCGTGGATGGGTGACCATATCGAGATCCCTCCGTGCCTCAGAAAACTCGCTAAGCCGTTGGTCATGGCTGTCATTCGTAGATCAGTGACAATCGTTACGGGTAGTTAGAAGCCCAAAAGTCGGACATCCTGTATAATGTGTAATCCAGTAACTGGGTTGTGGAAGTCGATAGGCAGTCACTCCATGTAAAAATACTGGTATTCAACTGAATCCGGTTAGACTGGAAGCCAGGTAGGCAGGCAGCAAAGTAGGAAACGGAGGCTGATTACCTATCGCCGTCGTAAACTTGAAACCTTTTAAATGTAGATGAATTACTAATTCTCTTTATTGAGTGATTTTGTAAGAATTTAACTTGAACAGGGTTTGTTTACACTTTCATCAGTCACTTTTGGAATGGACTATACCTACGCTGGGCACATAACACCACGCCTGTATTCTCCAAAGGGTTAGGCAGAGGTACACCTAGTATAGTAGGTACAGCCGCATTTTTCATGTTTCAGTCCCATGTAACAGGGAGCGAGCCTATGGCTCTCGACCGGGCACAAATCCAAACTCCGTGCTGCTACTGTAAAATTCGGAACTCTATCCCCGATCAGGGAATCAAACCCAGGGGGTTTACTCCGGGCCTGCGGGCGGAGAGCAATGGGTAGCTCACCGCCCGATCAGGACCAGGCCCGTGCCGGACGGCGCGTAAGTGTTCCACGCGCGCTTCAAAGAGTTGTCAGCATAATTTGGGGCCTTAGGGCCGAAGCCTGCCGGGTCAGCGGGATTGTCCGAAAGGGTTACCGCTACCCCGGAACATAAAGGGCGAAGGAAGGAACATGGGTGGGTTTTAGTCAGTAAGAGTATGACACTCCCTTCCGCTCCACCCAGAGCGGGAGGGGTCATTTGATGATTTCCCATCCGGAAAAAAAAGGGAGTTTACTCCGAAGTGGTCGAATACACCGTTAACACTTTCATCAGTCACTTTTGGAACGAACGACGAAATAGGGTATGCTTGACGTATGTACTTTTCAAGAATTGGCAGTAGTAAAAATGCAATAGTCTTACAACTAGAAACTATATGAATCACTAAAAGATTTTTTTTTCAATCACGCCTTTACGGCTTTTTTTTTTTTTTTTTTTTTGGGATGGGAAATCGTCAAATGACTCCTCCCGCTCTGGGTGGAGCGGAAGGGAGTGTCAGACTCTTACTGACTAAAACCCACCCATGTTCCTTCCTTCGCCCTTCATGTTCCGGGGCAGCGGTAACCCTTTCGGACAATCCCGCTGCCCCGGCAGACGCCTTTACGGCTTTACATAATCTTTATCAAACAATTGCACAGTGGTTGGCAACGTGATTCGCGAGTGTCGACCATGTAAATGGCGGTATATAATTATGTAGGTATGCAATGACCACAATACCCGCCGCACACGCACGGTAATAAATGCATTATTAATATTTTATTGTAGAACAGGAGACGGGGAGTGAAAATATTTGAAATTAGTAGTGGTTTTATGACATAATATAAAACTCTGGCTGTATTACCTAATGGGGTAAGCAGGGTTGTAAATATAAGTATCTAATTCATATTTAATTAGTAATAACTTATGTTTAAGTCCATATAAAAGGAGGGTTGCTACTGAAAAATAATATTTTAAAAGCTAAAAAGACTGTACTATACGGGGATGCATAGATATTACTGGCGAGCATGACCCCTGGTGAACTTGATCACTAAACCAACAAGGCAATCATATAGGTAGTGCATATACGGGTTCACCAGAAAACTGTGTCAAATTTATACACACAGCTGGTATTTTTTTCGCGATTACAAAGGTGGTCCTATGGAGAAAATTGTTCAGTTTGATGGTCTCTATCACACCCTTAAATTTGACCACACCTTTCTGATAACCCTTGTATTATGATTCTAATTCCTTTATGTAAGAAAAAACTACCTATTCCTTCCCTAGCAAAAGCCTCTTTTCATACAGACAAGGAATGGAGTTTTTGACCACCAATTTACCATGCTTGCTCACTTAGTCTCTCGTCTTCGTCTAAATAAACAATGTACAGACTTTCCTAAAACGATCTTTACAAAAAAGTTTATGTAGCCAATATTAAAGCTATTAATCAACAACCTTACTATATAATTATGCCTATATACCACAATATATATTCCAAACTGCCAATAAAACCATATATACAACATACACATTAAAAATACAAGTTTTTTTTTCGAAGCGCAACTCCTAGCCTATAATTGTAACGCTGGATAGCTAAAGCCATAGAATATTAATGATATTTAACCAAAACTAGGCTTTCCAAGTTTCTATGCAGATTTATTACTGCTGTACAGCATTTTAATTTGGCTCTATGTGAATGGTGTTCTTGTAAAAGACACGCCCTTTATTCGTATACCTAACATTTATATATGTACTTACCATCATACTTACAACCTTTTGAGTTAGTGTAGTGTAAAAAGTGTAAAAATAATAGTGTCAATGACACACATAATAACACATAAACAAAGTGCTTATATCATCATATCAGACTCTAAGAAAGTGGAACGGACTTGTGTAAAGTACAATAAACACTATTCTAAGTTTTAAAATATCACGTAATAAATTAAGTTAGATTAAAATTGCTTATTAGTCTTATAGGCTAGATTGTAATTAATTATTAAGAACCTGGTTCTTTTTAATAAAGGATAAAAAAAATGTACTTACACTCTTAGGTACATAGCTTCACGACTTTTACCAGTGAGGGCAGGCAAAAACTACATACGAAGAGCTAAGAGCCTCACATATTTCTTTTACTATATAAAAAAACAGCCTTTTCCGAACTAAGTGTTGGGGTCAGCTTGGAGTCACTCTGACCTTCACAGCCCACTGAACCCAGTTACTGGGCAATACTGGCTGGCTTATTCTGGCTTTTACCTTGGCCAGAGACTAAGCATTGCCGTACAACGTGGCAATGCCGCCAGTGTCTTGGGTACATTACCAGTCGACAGCGATGCGGATGAATTTTTCGATGCAATATTTTAGTTTGTAAATAGTTTTAGTTAATTTAGGATATAATTTTGTTATTTAAGTATTAGCTTGTAAATTGTAATTGGTACCAAATAAATTCAAATACATGAATATAAATGTGAACAGAAAAGGTCGAGTAGTTTTGAAGTACTTTCTTAAGGCACTTCTGTTTTGATTTGAAATCAAGTATTTACTGCCTTTTCATTCATTTTAAGCCAATGCGTTTTGTAACCAAAATACAATGAAATACACGCCTAAAATTGCAGAGCTGTAACCTAATAGATTTTTTTTCTAAATCCTTTTATTTTTGAACTAATTTCAGACACAGACATTCATGAAAATGATAAATTTTTCAGTAGTATTACAGAATTAGGCTAACTTTAATGACTGAGTTAGATTAGGGTAACTCGTGGAAACTCGTAAAAGTTGGAACATTTTCACTTATGTAGAATGAAAACACGAGTACCATTTTAAAATAAAAAAGTAAGTCACATTATCAATCCACTTACTAAATAAAATGCACAATATGACATTTCATATCAGAATACATAAAATATTTTTCGAAAATCCCTTCCACGATCCCACCCCATACGTCTTGCCCCTACCACAGCTCATGCGCGAATGACCACGCACAATACAATTTGATTTCGCAATGTACGTCTACCCTCTTCTTTCGCGCAATTTCACCCGACAACAATAAGTAAATTGGTCCTTTTGTGGAATATTCAAGATAATTTTCTAGTTCAAACTAGTGGAAATATTGCTTGTTAGTTGCCTTTGTTGCTAAACTAGCTTTTTGTATTCTTTTTGACGTTTTTGGGGGTAAGCTGAGATGTTAATTAACGTTTGATAGTAATGATTGCAGTCACGTGCCTGTTTAGGTTAGCAATGATGAAAGAACACCATAAAGGGTGAATATTGAGGCACTATTTAAAGTTTGTAAAGGATATTCTAAGTGCATCGTTTTCACCCATATCATAATCAGCCTATAATGTTCCCACTGCTGGGACACAGGCCTTTTCTCTGTGAGAGGGAGTAGGCCGTAATCCACCACGTGTCACATGTCTTCGAATTGTGATTACTGACAAATGCGTGCACTGACTGGCCAGGTCCACTCAATCTGTGTAGTTTTTTCCTCAAAAGACCATTTCAGACACCAATCTACATGATCTTCCCATGATCTGACCAAGATTATGTCTGAACTTTAATAGAGACCTCTGAGTTTGTTTCGGTCTTTGAAACGCCGACCTCATCTAGTTTTTAAAAATATGATTGACATGTAAAAGTGTTTATACAAACCTACTTACAGGAAATAAAATCATTTATCATTTAGTAGGCTATATTGGTATCCTAAGGGTACACCTTCCAGCAGCCATCACAAAACGGTGATGTTTATTTCAATTTAATTTAAAAAGGAAGGCTTTTTTTTTTCTTTTTTCTTGACCTCGAAGCTACAAAAACCTGCCTTGAAACAACCCAAAATGTTTCAAACCGGGCAATACTATTGCATGTACTGGACTGTTACTGGTATTTAATACACACGTCACGTTGAAGTATAAAACTGATTTACATCCGTCACCTCACACATCAGGTCCAGTTGAAAACCAGCGTCAGCCACTAGTTGTCTGGCATTTTTGCTGAACTGGGCCTTTTTGGTGCAGCCGTGAGGCACACTTTCCTGCTAATTTCTTACATTGGACTTTATTTACATTTTATTTGATCTCTATTTTTTTTGTTTTTATCTGAAGGCCAATTCCCGTAATTAAAAATATTCACAATCTAGTCGCTATCTTTTCTCAGCGACAAACAATGTCAAAAACTTGTCGAGCATGTAAGGAAATCAGAGGTATTTTGGATAGACTGAGACTGTGATCAGAGGGCAATTCTCGTAAATTTAAGAACGTTCACAATCTGTTAAAAATACCTGTAATTTCCCTTCATTTTTGACAAGTTTTTGACATTTGTTTGTCGGCGAGATGAGACTGCGACTATTTTGAACGATTTAAATTACGAGAATTGGCCTTCAGACTGTGAACGTTCTTAAAATTACGAGAATTGCCCCTCTGATGTATATATCTGTTGTATAGTGTGTCTTTTAGTCTGTGCCAAATAAATGTATTTTCTTTCTAATACATTCAAAGAATGTAAACTTGGTTATTCAATAAAGACATTTCTATAACAAATACAAACCACTCATTCAAATAAATAACTTCAACAAAAACACCAAATTATTGCTTTCTGCCAAATCATTCACAATCTAAATCGATTGCTTACATAACAATAATCATTTCAATTTTGACAGACGGGTAGGTATGTACCCACCCCCAAACACAGCACACCCCTATTTACTGACCGTACCCGGAAACAGAAATTACTATATTTTTTTAAAAAAACCGCAGTCGCGACAGACGCGAGGCGCCTGCGCAGGCGGCTTCGAAATTTGAATTTTAAACTGGAACGTAATGGCGACCCTGGCGGCCATCATTAAAAATAGATCATAGACACGGATCAAATGATTTTGTATAATTTTCTATCGTTTAATGCTTGATCTCTTTGTAATTCTGTTTTTTGTGGACATTTAATAAATATTAGGTTTTAATTCTTGTTTGGGAATGCAGCAAGCGCATTGTGGTACAGATTTCGTCAACTTATAAGCATTCATCGTCTCTTTCAGTCATCATCTGCCTAGCCTTTTCTTAACCGGATGCAGCTGAGTACCAGTATTTTACATGGAGCGACTGCCTATCACTGACCTCCACAACCCAGTTACTGGCTAATACGATACCCCTTGGTAAGACTGGTTGTCAGACTTTCGGGGTACTGACGACCCGTAACGACTGTCAAAGATCCACAAATGACAGCCGGGACCAACGGCTTAACGTGTTTTCCGAGGCAGGAAGGGGTCTTGGTATGTGAAGATGGTCACCCATCCACGGACCAACAAGCCCCTCCATCGTCCATTCATCGTCTCTTTCAGTGTGAGTGGAAAACTTCCCGAAACTTCAGGAAAGTAAAAAAAAAACGCACAAACGCTGTGATTATATTTTTTACCTATAAAGTAGTAATTAGAGGTACTGATGTTATTACACTAGCTTTTTTGTATTCTTTTGACGTTTTTGGGGGTAAGCTGGGATAATAATTCACGTACGAGAGGAATGATTGCAGTCGTGTGTCTCTATGGGTTCTGACCCAACTGAACTTTTGAACGATTTCTTCTGAGAAATTGTTCAAAAGTTTATAGCATAGAACTACCGAGAAGTCTATAATTACTTATTTGTCTAAAGTTATGTCTTATGCTCTTTCAACTAAGTGGTAAATAACTAAGGTTTTGACTATATGACACGTCTACCCTTACCGTAATTGTCTAAAACATTTACAGTCCTGTCTACAGACAGCCTTTTTAGTGTAAGTAAGGATAGCATGAGCGACTGCTATGCTTGGTTTCCATTCCAGGATCATGGATGGATATTCCGATTAGGAAACTCCAAATATCATCCTATAATTTAAATTTGTGTACAGTTAATGGCAACAGGCGCGCTCCCTGTTAAATGGTACTCGCAACAAATATCAATCTGCCGAGCCTTTTCCCAACTATCTTGGGGTCGGCTTCCAATCTAACTGGATGACGCTGAATAAGCCAAGGCTTCCCACGCTTAGGCAAGGCTAAGGCCTCCCACTAGGTGGACCGATGACCTGGTGAAGGTTGCGGGAATCCGCTGGATGCGAGTCGCACGGGACCGGTCAATGTGGCGACACTTGGGGGAGGCCTATGTCCAGCAGTGGACGTCTATCGGCTGAAATGATGATGATGATGATGATGACGCTGAATACCAGTATTTAGCATTAACAACACCACCACAATCCAGTTACTGGATACCCCTTGGTAAGACTGGTTATCAGACTTTTGGTTTCTTACCACCCTAACGACTATCAAAGATCTATGAATACCAGCTGGGACCAACAGCTTGTGCTTTCGGTCCAATCACGAGCTGACCGCGGCAAGAGAAGCTTAACCTTTCATCCCATGCGGCTGTTACCATAAGCCACGAGCCCCTTCTGAATGGGACTTCCAACAAAACTGTCGAAATGCGAGTGTAGGTATCTTTCTATCCTTACCCTTCGATCAAATATGATTGCATTGCCTACCTCGAGTAATGCAGTCATGATGTTATGTTACATTTTATCTTTTTCCCTATTCTAGCTGGCACCCTAATCTTCCGTCGTAACGATACAGCTATAATCACAGGAAATGTTTTCGGCTCATGAATATTTAACGACGAATTTAGGATGCAACGTAATTCTTAATGTCGGACGGCGCCTAAATTCATTATGTTAATTTTATAGTCTAGACGCAGTACGCTTTTCTTGTTACGGGGTAAGCAGTAGGTGTGGTAATTAGTAGAGAAACAACCATTCTTCCTTTAGCTAGTGAATAATTTTGAAGACACTACTTCTTTTTCCTTTTTAAAATATTAGCCAGTCAGCCACCGCCACAGTCACCTTGCAGATTGCCTGATATTTTTACCGTTAACAGGATTCGCTTATTTTTATGTGCAAGAAAAAGAGGCAGACTCGCGGTGGACCTTCTCGGAATGAAAAGGGGCATCTAGTGATAATATTGTTTAATATCACGCTTTGTTTCCCCGAAGGGTTAGGCAGAGGTGTACCTATAGCACACCCACATTTCACCAGTTATGTTTAAGTCCCATGTAATAGGGGGCGAGCCTATTGCCATCAACCAGGTACAAATCCAGACTCCGTGCTGCTACTGACAACATTCCAGATGGATAAACCCGATAACACTTTGTCCGACCTTGGAAGCGAACCCAGGACCACGCTCAGAAGTCGCGCTTGCAACCACGAGTCCAATGGGGAGTTCCATCATGTACCTACTAGAGGGTTTTTTTTTTTTCCCGGATAGGAAATCATCAAATGACCCCCTCCCGCTCTGGGTGGAGCGGAAGGGAGTGTCAGACTCTTACTGACTAAAACCCACCCATGTTCCTTCCTTTGCCCTTTATGTTCCGGGGTAGCGGTAACCCTTTCGGACAATCCCGCTGAACCTACTAGGGGGTGAGTCTATTGGCATAAACCGGGCACAAATCCGGATTCCCGGCTGCAAACCCAGGTCCCCATGCTCAGCAGTAGCATTTGCGACCTCTACACCAACGAGGCAAACGTAGGAAAATTCGGTTGCACCGACCCACACAGCTTTCTGGGAAAATAAAAACCGTTTTCCCTGCACGCGGTAGGTACTTATGTCAAACGGCAAGCAAAACCAAAACACAACATACAAAGCTGGTTAGAATATTACAAAACTTATAAAAAAAACAATTCTTCAATAAATTATGATCGATCATGATAATTAATAAAAGATTTTATTAATGTAAGTAGACACAAACACTTTTACACGTCAATCATATTTTAAATACTAGATGAGGTCGGCGTTTCCTATCCGACTACTGTGAGAAGAAAAGCTGAGACAAACTCAGAAGTCACAGTCTCTTTTAAAATCCAGACAGACCTTGGTCAGATCATGTGACAACCTTTCAGATTTCTCACAGTGTCTGGAATGGTCTTTTGAGTGAAGAACCACACAGACCTCAGTGGACCAGTGGGGTAATTGTACAACAGTAAGAATGCTTTCATTTTGACAGTTCAACAACATTCATTGCGTTATTTACTTTGTTGAGCAGACACATTTTTCGAACATACGAAGCAACGGATTAGCAATATCCTTCAAAATGATTCAGATTGTGCTGTTCAGCCAGTGCATTTGTCAGTAATCGTGTATAGCTCCATTCAGAATTTAAGAAGCTTAACACAATATCTACAGTTTGTAAAAAAGGTGCTAAGATGGTTTGAAGATGCTACCTGAAACTGATTTATGCAAATCTGTGTAAGGAAGTGTCAGTAATGTTTGCAGCACACACACACACACACACACACCAACAACAGCTGTTGTTGACGGTAACTGGCTATGTATGTAGGCAATGTTATTAACTTTTGAAAAATTAATATTAGACAATCATAAACTTACACTTTTGTTACGTAATAAAATGTTACACTTACTTACTTGAAGGTTAAAGCATTCACTACACTACACTCTTGACTTCTAAAAATAATGTCACTTTCCATGATTCAAGATAATCGAAATCTTCAAACTCATTGTTTTGGCTCGATAACCAAAACTACAACTTACACTACACAAAAAAAAAAAAACAAATCACAATCAACATCGGTCACTGATCGAAGAGAGTTCCAAATTCAAAATTCGGTCTTTGATAATGAACGAAGTAAGCAACAAATTCAAATTAGGTCCTCAATCAGAACCAAAGAGGTACACACAACACATTGACAAACTTTTTGGCGTTTAAATGTTTGACATTTGGCATTAAAATAAAAATAACTTTACTACTTTTTACGGGTCTGTCTGTCCCCATCGCGAGTTAGTAGCGTAATGATACTACACTATACAACATGCGGTTTTCTACCCAATTATAATGGTGTACAATTTGTGTGAGTAAAGCGCAATAATTTGAGGTCAATACCAATTTAGTGTCATGCTTATTATGTATAATGCGATCGTATTAGTTCGAGGATATTGTTGGGAGCTTAAATATTGGTCTTGTAAATAGAGTTTCGATGTCGATCTAATGAAAAGCTGAAAAGCATCGTAACTGCTGGTTTTCGGCTTTATCAGGCGGCTTACTATTTTTTCCTGTGAAAATGGATTTCTATTGAAGTTTTCAGAAACATCTTTTTAAGTGACATTATTGGATGGTTTTCGGCGTTAAGTAGTGTTGTGAATTTTATACTCCTTGTTCCTATGCAGGGTGGGGTCATCGACGTGCAACCAGCTAAGTACTATGGATCCAGTACATGATTCTGAAGCTGAACCCCCCTGTGTTGAAATTTTTCGTAGATTTTTTTTTAAAATCCGCTTTGTCCTACATTTTCCGCGTAGTTATTGCACTTTTCTATGAAACAGCTGATTTTTTTTTTGATAATCGATGAAAAATTTCTTTTGGGTCGGCGATCTAAAATGTGCTGAATTCATGGTTGCGCATCGATGTCCCTGCCTACCCTGTACAGGTATGAAAAAAGTGAGCTACAGTTGGCAGCAAAGTTTTTTTTTTCGTTAACCTATATTGTCGCACAGCTGTGCAAAGGCCTCCCCCATATTCTTCCACCTTTCTTTGAGCTGTGTCTTCTCTGTCCAATCGATTAGGTACGAGTCCAAATCGTCACGCCAGCGTTCCTTCCTAAAAACAGACAAATGCATAAAATGACAAGTCTTACATAACTGGTTGACTGACCTATTAAGCAATGCTTTATATTTTATATCAATACTCATTAACAGCGGAAACTGAAAAATTTATGAGTACCATCACCAACTGTCACAAAATACATTGCAAAATAAAAACAAAACGTCTACAAAACATGCTTGGCTGTACAATGACGTCAGTGCCTCAAAATGCATTCAAGAAAAAACTCAACCTCATTTCATATTCCCGCGTTTTATAACCTAACCTATATTCAAAAACAAATTGTTTCTGCCCAGGACAGATGGGTATCGGCGTGATTATATTTCTAATCCCTCATTATTTCGAACAAGTCTAGTTTTAAGAGGAAAATCGTTGAATTAACATAATGATAATGTTGGTTGCTCACAGAGTAGGTGAGAACAGAGGTTGCAGATTTCATGTTTGAATAATAAAGAACATGTAGGCTACTCTCATACCACTTTATTCATAAACGTTGCTTAAAATAGTGATTAGCGAGTGTTTAACAATACATTTTTGACGTTTAAACGACACTTAACTTTAATAATCGTTTTTAAATAAACTCCATTATGTTTATCTCATTAATAATTAAGTTTTCTCTAAAATGTCTATTTACAACTCATAACATGGAAAGTTGTATTAGTGATTTGAATGATTATAATTTATTGTAATGATTGATTATACAACCGGAGGGCAATTCTGGTAATATTAAAAACGTTCACAATGCGATCTGTCTCAATCTGTCAAAAATACCTCTAATTTCTCTACATTTTTGACAAGTTTTTGACATTCATTGTCGCTGAAATGAGATTGCGACTAGATTTGAAAGTTTATAATTACGGGAATTGGCCTCCTGATTCTAACTTGCAAATTGCAAAAAACTTCATGACTACTATAAAAAAACATGCTGAAAACTTAAGAAAATTTGATTTTCACGGGATACTCTGCCGTTTTCCCCTTAACGCAAAATAGCAACAGCCTGTCACCGCCAAGTTACCAGTCGAAATTTACATACGACGCGTATTACATGTTTCTCTGATTGCATTTTTATTTTTATTGTTACTCGCTTCAAATCAACCTGCCTATCCTTTTCCCACTTAAGTTGGGGTTGCCTTCCAGTCTAACACTCGTAACTGCTTATCTGACCTCCACAACCCAGTTACTGGGTAACACGATTAGACTGGTTGTAAGACTTTAGGGTTTTTTCTCTCTTCAACATACTTGGGAAAAGGACAGATTGAGCAAAACCAGCGCTGAAAACTAGCGCTGGGGCTCTGTCTCGTATAGGGTCTTAGCATTATGCTGAGCGATGGCCGTTTTGCGTGGATGTGACGCATGTTTCCCCCAACTTGTTTTTTTTTTCTTTTGTGTTTGTGTTCTTTTAATGCGTCATGTTTGCCGCAAATAAACGTTTTATTTTTCTTTCTTTTTTATAATCGCGAAATAGAATTGTCATGTCGTACTTACCTGCCAGTATCATTTTCTTTTGACACTAATTGTCTCACCACTCTGTATATTTTGTTAATCTATGGACCCTGTCTGTTGTTACTCATGTCAACATGAAGAATACACACGCCGAATACTCAAGTGTAGGTAAGTTTATAACTCAAGTTTTGTCTGTCTGTTAACAAAATGGCGAGCGTCGAATAATTTGACTATGTATTCACACAGAGTTTTTCTGCTTTTCAACTGAAATTCATGTTGGAATTTTTAGATACGATTTCATTTGATGCTTAATCCTCAATACGCAATATATTTCTTGCAAATGTGATCAATTAATAAAATAAGTCTTTGGTCTATTAATTATTTAGTTGCAATTTCCATGCGGTTGTTTTAAAATAATACAAATGCTTTTAAAAAGTCCTGAAAGAGCTTTTAATTTACGTAAGCAATTATTTTCAGTTTTGTAAAAACAAGTATTTTAATTATTGTAAGTAACTTAATGTCTGTACCAACCATGCGAAGACACAGACATTAAGTTGAGTACCTACTCATTGTCAGAAATTGAAATTATTCATCATGAAAAATACCAACCTCAATGCTCGCCCCCTATTACATGGGACTTAAACATAACTGACGAAATGTGGGAGTACCATAGGTACACCTCTGCCTTACCTCAGGGAATTCAGGCGTGATGTTATCACGAAAAATAACTTAGGGCGAATTCACCCACATTTTTTACTAGAAAAGGTCTTATCCTGGGAATAATATTTGAATTTTTTACAGATTTTTTATACTAGAACTGTCAGACGTCAATTTTATTCCACGGATAAAAGATAACTTGGGGTTGAAACAGGGCCTTGGGGTCCGAGTGCACACTTAGTATTTCGAGACATCGCCAAGAGGTTGGTCAATTCTTCACGTGACCAGAGGGCTGGCCTATTTTTTGGCCAAAGAATCAGCATTGCCATACAACGTGGCAATGCTGCCAGCCTTTTGGGCACGTTTCCCATTGACAGCGATGCAGACGAACTTTTTGATGCCCTTTGATTATTTCCCCTCATTTTTATATTGTACTTATTATTATTTTAAGACTGTTAGCTTTTTAAATTATGTAAATATTTTTTTACTACGGTATCATTAAAAAAATTGCATTGCACTTATCGAATTTCCGTTTCCTCGCGAGCGAAACCGCAGTAAAACCTTAGCCTACATAAGATACAAATTTAATCATATTCTTTATATGGAGCCATACTAAAAATGATGAATATTAAACTCATGCGCCTCTTAGGATTACTGACCGTATTTAATAACAATAATGTTACTCATTATGTTTTGGATTTTGGTTGCTAAGGGTGCGCTCCAGTGGGAGCTATGCTATAGATTTTGTTGTTAACAAAATATACGAAATATCTGAAGGCCAATTCCCGTAATTAAAAACGTTCAAAATCTAGTCGCAATCTCATCTCAGCGACAATCAATGTCAAAAACTTGTCAAAAATGTAGGGAAATTGGAGGTATTTTTGACAGATTGAGACTGAGATCAGACTGTGAACGTTCTCAAAATTACGAGAATTGCCATCTGTTTACTAATAATAAAGTTGTTATTGTTGTAAGTTGTTGTTGTTGTTGTAAGTTTGTTTGTTTAAACGCGCTAATCTCTGAACCACCAGTCGGACTTGAAAAAAATATTTTTGAATTTGATAGCTGAATTCTTGAGGAAGGCTATTTAACATCACGCTAGGGCCAGCGAAAACGATGTAATAGCGCGGACGGGCGATGCGATGCCACGGGGTGGGTCGGGGAATAAGAAATTTCACACGAACGAAGTCGCGGGTAGAAGCTAGTCTAATACAGTGATGTCTCGTATTGATATCTTATAATTATTAGCAGTATAACAGCCGCATGGATCAGTCGAAGGTTAAGCTACGCTTGCTGCGGTCAGTTCGTGGATGGGTGCAATCGAGACCCTCCGTGCCTCGGAAAGCACGTTAAGTCGTTGGGCCCGGCTATCGATTGTAGTTCTTTGACAGTCGCCTAAAAGTCTGACAATCAGCCTTAACTAGGGGTATCTTGTTACGGGTAACTGGATTGTGGAGGTCAGATAGGCGGTCGCTTTAGGTGAAATACTGGTTACAGGCACCTATTACACTTACTTACTTCCTCACTTGTCTTTAAATGTATTACACGAGGCCGGTAAACCAAAGATTCAAAGACATGTGACATCTACTAGCCCGCACTGGGCCTGCATTGTAGATTATAGCCCACAGTATCTCGGAAGTCTGACAACCAGTCTTACCAAGGGCTATCGTATTACCCAGTAACTGGGTTGTGGAGGTCAGATAGGCAGTCGCTCCATGTAAAATACTGGTATTCAGCTGCATCCGGTTAGACTGGAAGCCGACCCCAATATAGTTGGGAAAAGGCTAGGCAGATGATGATGAGTCTCTCGAAGAAAGGAGGCCTGTGTCCCAGCAGTAGGAACATTGAACTCGTAGGCTGATTCGGAGGCCAGTTAAAGGTCACTGACTGTCAACTGAACTCATTTCAAGTCCATAGTTTTGAAAATATAGATATTATAAGTATAGCTTAGTATCGCATCCGTTTAGCTGTCACTGGAATCAATCCTAAAATATTTAGGTAACGATAATTTAGTAAATTATTAGTGTTATGGTTTGTATGTGGGAAAATATTAAATATTTTAATTTTACTAAGGTAACATGTTTTCAAGGAATCATTATAGTTGTTATTTTATGATACCTATATTTTACGACATTAATTTTCATTCTGAATTAAGTGGTCTAACGTTATGGTTTTGGAAATTCCCAATAGGTTATGGCGGTAAGACATTTCTGTGAAAAAAAAAAAGATTTTCAGATAGGCATTACTATGAACCAGTCTTAATTACTCGTACACACATTATAGCATTATTGTATCGTCATCTGCCTAGCTTTTTCCCAACTATGTTGGGGTCGGATTAGAGTCTAACGGGATGCAGCTGAGTACCAGTATTTTACATGGAGCGACTGCCTATCTGACCTCCACAACCCAGTTACTGGGTAATACGAAACTCCTTGGGAAGACTGATTGTCAGATTTTCGGGCTTCTGACGACCCGTAACGACTGTTAAAGATCCACGAATGACAGCCGGGACCAACGGCTTAGCGTGCTTAAGACTTAGCATTATTGTATACAGATGTGATATACAGGGTTATTGGTAAAACACTAAAATCTTGCAGGACTGGATGACTAACATCAAAATCCATAACTTTTGTTCTATGACTTTTTACAAAACATAGTACATTTACCAAAAACAAACCTCTAAGATTTCATTGTTTTATCGAACCCCCGCTCCCCTCCGCTGAATTTTGTACTAGACACGGCAGCGTGAGATTTCTATTATATTCTACTAGCTGTTGCCCTGCGATCCAGCATGAAAAGTTCATACCCTGATCATAGTCTATCTGTGTGCAAAATTTCATCCAAATCCGTTCAGCCGTTTTAGCGTGAAAGCGTAATAAACAAACAAACTTACTTTCGCATTTATTACTAGCAGTGCCCTGCGGTTTCACCCGTCTGAACAACCATCTTTAAAAGAAACACCACACAACATAAAACATACTAGCTACGAACACAACTGCACGTCATTCTCTAATTAATTAGAGACGTAATAATTATAGTAATTAGTAGATACTAAACAATAATACAGACATCTTTCTATGATTGCCATCGATGACACGCAACTTACTTTTAATAGAATATTTGTATAACGTAATATCACGGATTAGGAAAGGGTTAGGCAGAGGTGTATAAAAAAACTCAAAACACAAAGCATTTATTTCAATTAAACCATTTACAGGCACTATACCAAGGGTATTGTATTACTCAGTAACTGGGATGTGGAGGTCAGATAGGTAGTCGCTCCATGTAAAATACTGGTATTCAGCTGCATCTGGTTGGACTGGTAGCCGACCCCAAGATATTTGGGAAAAAGTGTTAAGGAAATATTGCATATTGTTCTGGTGGTCGCAAAAATGACAGCAGCGTATGAGTTCAGAGGGCAATTCTCGTAATTTTTACAACGTTCACAGTCTGATCTCAGTCTCAATCTGTAAAAAAATACTTCTAATTTCCCTACATTTTGACAAGTTTTTACATTGTTTTGTCGCCGAGATGAGACTGCGACTAGATTTTGAACGTTTTAAATTACGAGAATTGGCCTTCAGATTCGATCGTTCTGGTTCGATTCTCAACGGTAGCAGCCCAGAGTCTGGATTTGCAATTTTACCCAGTTAATGGTAAAAAAAAATCGCTCCATGAAACATGAAACTTATTCGAATGTTTCCTTTTTCTTATCTATTTTAATCACAGCTGCCTCCCACCATGAAAACAGCAGCTCCCACGATGGCATTTTATATTTTAAATCTACAAAAAGATAGTACGATATAGCATAAAAAATGATTAAATTACAAAAAATTCAAACCTAGATCACCAATCATTAAAAATCAATAAAACAATGCCATCTACCGTCGAGTAGCGTAACCGCGCACACCAGCGCCGTTCCGGAGCGGCGACTTTGCGAACTAAAAGCCGTCATACATCAAAATAGCCTGTAACCGTAATTGGTTCAATTTGCTTATTAAAATAGATTTATTTTCTGTTTACACTGTAATAAACTAATGTTTGTTTTACTAGCACAGTTAACTATTACGTTGCACGGTAATTATTTAGTTGTAATACTAAAACAGTGTTTTAGAAGCCAATTAATATTTTGCTCAGCCATAAATCATTTTCTTTTGATGTTAATAGTGCTTATTTACTTTCATTAACTATTATTTGGGTTGTTAAGGTTTATTTGTATAATTTTTGGTTGTAATAAACCTATTCTTGGTTTGATAATAATCATTGAAGCACAAGAAAGCATAATTATTTTCTTGGCGGACGCATTAACTTCAAAGTTTATTTCTAAATTATTTATTACACTACAGTTACGCAGTTAGGAGGGAACTATGGTAGCCAGTTTTACTAGCGATGAAATACTGGTCTAACCTTACCAGAGAACGTATTTAAACAAACATTCGTCATTCAGACTACTTGGTCCTTTTCTTGAGTTGTAGAAGGCAATAATAGACAGACAGACGGGGAGTATGTGCCTAAACATTACTTATTGTCCTATTAGGATATTTTATAAGTAGATACAGTAAAAAAAAAACAGTGCGCAAACTGTAGGTAGCTATGAATTCAATACAATCATGATTCTGAACCCATGCGTTGAATTTTATTATTGGTTATAAAAAAAAAAAATCTATACCATCACTTTTCTATAAACTAGCTGTTTTTTTTTCTGTTAAGCGTTTTTTCTGTAAAAATTTCTACGCTAGGGAGTCTAGAATCATGTGCTGATTTCGTGGTTACAGTTGCGCCTTGGTTAAAAATTGTCCTGTATATTCCGAGGACTAAATAACTGAAGGAGAGTGCTGATGGATTGTGTCCGAAATAAGAGTGAACGTGAATCACTCATGTTTGAGCTGAATCTGAATGTGACGGATGTGGGATTAATACAAACAATTTTATCTGCACTATGTTCGGTTAACTAGAAGGTTTTGTGAGATAATGAACTATCACTAACTCACAGAATCTTTTACAAGTGAGTGATTCGCCTTCCTTGCTTTTAATAGATGCTAAGTTATTTTAATAGATAGTAAGTTGATTAAGCAGAATAATATTGTAAAACAGTAGTTACTTTGTAAAAGGGTATGATGGGGTTGTCATATCTCTGATAAAAACCCCAAAATAAAATAAGATTAAAAAAAAAAAAAAACTGAAGGAGAGGTACACCAATAAAACGATACCTTTCAGATAAAATCATTATTACGGAATCGTTTCACGTTTTCAGTTTATATCTTTTTTCCTCCTCACTTCGCTTGTCAACCAAATCTGTTACCTACTGTTTTCTGCCTTCTCATTTCGTATTGGCGTTTATCTTATGATGTTATGCCAATATCTTATAATTAACAAAAAGGTTGCAAGTCACAAGCCATGCAGATCATAAACCTGAACCTAAAGGCCTAGTTTAAAATCGACCGAGTTGGAACAATTTGCTATTTACTTATGTCAGTCTATAAACTGACCTGAACAAAGCTGAAGTAGACACACGTCTGGCTAAGAATAAGGAGCAAACCCCAAATTAAATGGGATAAGACTATGCAAACACAGAGAGACTGAAGCATAGCATTTAGCATTACTAACGTATAATGATCCCACTGCTGGGACTCAGGCTACCTCTCTGTGAGAAGGAGTGGGCCGTAATCAACCACGCAGGAACAGGTTCGTAGTTGTCACATGACTTCGAATTTTCGGTTCTAGGACATGCCGGTTTCCTCACGATGATTTCCTTTACAGTTTTGACCGAGTCTATGCGAACCCAAAATAACGAATGAGGTATCTAATTTAAAAAAAAATCATAAAAACCGTTCCTACTCAGAGTAGGAACGGCATTCAGAGCGTCCTATATTGTCAGCTGTTCATTTATACCACGACATAAGATATTCTGACATTGCTCGTGTTACAATAGAAGCATTTACACAGAATGTCACGCAAAGCCGCCATATAGACTAGTGTTGTAAAATAACAAATAAAATAAACTGACTTTTACTTCGGGAATGTGGCCGCCCAAATGTCGTGGCACCAACACACAGGGTCGAATTTGAACGAAATCCTATTAGATTCAAATATATTTTAGTCAAAGTAAATTTATTTTTCTTATATAGAATTTTCTTAATAACATTTGCTATTGTATCTGATAATATATAAATTAAGAAGAACTTTCAGTAACTGCTGAGCATATGATCCTGTACCAGCCTCAATCAGGTTCTACTTGCAATATTAACAATATCGTCCGTCCTTCTCACCGCCGCAAGACCGACGCGACGCTTCGTCTCCCAGTCTGAGTGCCACTCGGTCACTGCCTTACTCCACCTGTCATCACTGCGCCTTACCAGATCTGCTGCACAACTCCGTTTGAGTCCCATAATTGTTTTCCGATGTCAAAAACTTTTGTCGCATAAAATCATCTGCTAGTTAATTTAACTGCAAGCGGAGTTGGTAACACAGCCTGTGTTACCAACTCCGCTTGCAGTTAAATTAACAGTAAAATGTTCCAATTAGAATGGTTTTCACTTTTTACTTACTACTTGACTTAACTTTCTATTACTTCATTTACAACTTCTTGCAAATAAAATAAACAGTCGACTTATTCGTTTTATTTAAGTTAAAGTAACATTGACTTACGACCAATGGGACAAACTCATGACCCAATGGGTCACTCTTAATGGCAAGCGACATCGCGGCAGGCCCGCGGGATGAGCTGGACTCCTTCAACAAGAACTGGTCCCTAGCAGCTTAGAACAGTTAGAAGTGGAAACAGAATAGGGAGGCCTTTGCCCTGTAGTGGGATATAATAGACTTAAAAAAAAAATGACTTATTTGAAGTTTTCCGTATATACCGTCGGTGTTTCACAAAGACGAGAGCACTTTAAGTTAGTAAGTTACTGAAAAAAATGAAGATCCTACTTTATTTTTTTTAACATGAGTATCTAAAGTCCTAAATTGCCTGAAAATATTTATTGTTATTAGGGAAGAAATAAAGGAAGTCGGAGTTAGAACTACGTAAACTTAGTTCTTTGCATGTTCTTCAAAAAAGTGATTGTTCGATTCATAATCAGCCTATAATGTTCCCACTGCTGGGACACAGGCCTCCTCTCTATGAGAGGGAGTGGGCCGTAATCCACCACGCGGGCCCAGTGCGGGTCGGTAGATGTCACATGTCTTCGAATGTTTGGTTCTAGGACATGCCGGTTTCCTCATAATGTTTTTCTTCACCGTTTTGAGAGCAGTGGTGATGAAATAATTTACACAAAGTAAAGCGCCTGTATGGGTTATACCTACGACTTACAGCTTGTAAGTTGCGGCTGTTACCGCTGGGTCAGCACTGCTCTCATTGTTCAACTCAGCCGTCGGAAAATGTTATGACATGTTAAGGTAGCCAAGTGTAAGTTGAATGGTTGATGTTTGGTGATGAGAAAAATATGCGTATGACTTGAAAAGTCAACTAAGTGAAAATTTATTGGTGTTAATAACAATCCTATTATCCTACTAATATTATAAAAGTGAAAGTTTGTATGGATGGATGGATGGATGGATGGATGGATGGATGTTTGTTACTCTTTCACGCAAAAAGTACTGAACGGATTTTGATGAAATTTGGCACACAGATGGTTTATAACCAGGATTAACATATAGAATACTTTTTATCTCGATATTCCCACGGGATCGAAACTTATGCGGGTGAAACCGCAGGAGGCAGCTAGTGACAAATAATGATTTATTGTTCAACTAGGACTAGATTTGGTACATGGCAAAGTAATAAAATATAAAGCACAAGAATAAAGTTTCTTAATCTGTTTAGTGGGTGCTATACTGCTCTCCTAGATAGGTTACAAAAATACCTGTGTTTAGGAGAAAAAATAATATAAAATGAATACCTACTCTTTCTGTCTGTCTCAAATCCAACTTCCGAGCCTTTTTCCAACAATGTTGGGGTCGACTTCCAGTCTAATCGGATGCAGCTGGATACCAGTATTTTACATGGAGCGACTGCCTATCTGACCTTCACATCCCAGTTACTGTGTAACACGATACCCCTTGGCAAGACTGGTTGTCAGACTTTCGGGCTTCTGACGACCCGTAATGACTGTCAAAAATCCACGAATGACAGCCGGGACCAACGACTTAACGTGCTTTCCGAGGCACGGAAGGGTCTTGTTAAGTACCTACAGATGGTCACCCATCCACGGATCAACTATGGCAAGCGTAGCCTAATCAGATCAACCCGTGCGGCTGCTAAAAATTAGCCATAAACCCTCCAACAACAATTTTGGTGAGAGTTTTACAAAAACTAGACATTTGTACAATAATTATTTTGTGGTTAGATAAAAAAAAAACGACAAACAATTCAATGTTCGCTTGATACATGTAATGGCTATAAATCTAACATCGCGAGGCTTATAGCCACTAAACGTCAACTCTACCAATAATTAAATGGTCTCAATCAGCACATTGATAACATTACAATAGTAAAATAACCCGCTTGTTTGATGGTAGGCATGTAAGTATTAACATAGGTAGGAATCCTGAGGGTACCTACGTAGGTTGGCCCTGTCCCTTATCTAACTTAGAAATGTCACAGAAAGATGATAAATAAAATCATAACCCTCCTTTGGCTTTGTCATAGTGGGTTCAAAATAGGTCTCTATCTATCTCCATCATCTGCCGAGTCTTTTCCCAACTATGTTGGGGTCGGCTTCCAGTCTAACCAGATGCAGCTGAGTACCGGTATTTTACATGGAGAGAAACCCCTTGGTAAGATCGGTTGTCAGACTTTCGGGCTTCTGACGACTGTCAAAGATCCACGAATGACAGCCGGGACCAACGGCTTAAGGTGCTTTCCGAGGTACGAAGGGGTATTGGTATGTAAAGATGGTCACCCATCCACAGACCAACCGCGGCAAGCGTAGCTTAACCTGATCGATCGACCCGTGCGGCTGTTAAATTACTTAGCCACAAGCCCGTCTCACTTAGCCAAAATACACAGGTCTCCTATCTATTTACGATTATCCTTTGACCAAAATAAAGTCGCAAAAGAGATAAGTATCCAGTCAGATATAGTTGAAGTTTAGTAAGAACCGATGGATGTTTTCGAATGAAATTTAATTTGATAGATAAACAGTAGGTTTTCTATTAATTAAATGAAATTTTATTCAAAAACATACATCGGTTCTTACTAAACTACTTATATTACTTTTACGATTACTTATCTACTTTGGTGAATGTACATGGGATACAAAGTTAACTGGTAAAATGTGGGTGCACTGAACACTTCTGCCGTACCCTTCGGGGATTACAGGCGTAACGTAAGGTTATCTTTATTTGTCTTATAAGCGTCAGACCTTAACTTTGTATAGACCGGAAAAATGTACCTACAGATGAATAAGAAATTGGCCCATGTATGTTTGTATGTGTTTCTTTACATCGGTACCCACAGACCTTATGGGGAGAGAACGTTTCCTTCCGTCCATTCTTCAAAGTTAATCGGTTAAGCAACTATGTATGTATGCTCGTCGGCTGTTTTTCTGTTTGACATACTTATGGGGCTTGTGGCTAAGTAATAACAGCCGCACGGGTCGATCAATCAGGTTATGCTACGCTTGCCGCGGTTGGTCCATGGATGGGTGACCGAGACCCCTCCGTGCCTCGGAAAGCACGTTAAGCCGTAGGTCCCGGCTGTCATTCGTGGATCTTTGGCAGTCGTTACGAGTCGTCAGAAGCCCGAAAGTCTGACAACCGGTCTTACCAATCGTATTACCCAGTAACTGGGTTGTGGAGTTCAGATAGGCAGTCGCGTCATGTAAAATACTGGTGTTCAGCTGCATCCGGTGAGACTGGAAGCCGGCCCCAACATAGTTGGGAAAAGGCTAGGCAGATGATGATGAAGATGAACTTGTCCTGTCGATCCGTGATCGGTATCGTATTACTTAGTCACAAGAGATATCTTACAAAGTAAATTACAAACTGGCCGTTTTTCTCTATAAAAAGAAACCATGATCCTGCCGTGGTACAAAGACAATAATGGACTACCAGAATAAATTTTCACAAAAAACCTGTTGTGTTGTTTAACCCTATTTCAAAAAGGAAAAATTGCCATAGGTAGGGAGCGTAGGTAGGTAGTCTTGAACTTTCCCCCCTAACCTATGGTAAGTGCATCCCTGCACAAATACCGTGGGACCTGGCATTTGACACACGCCATTTCGTGTGGAGCGAGACAGAAGACATGCTGTCTCTTTCACCATCTATTTCTATTAAGTACATAACATCAATACAGTATGGGGCATGCAAGAGTTTTGCCTGGATTTATGGGGTAATTTCGTTCATTTTTCTTGCTTTTTCTTTCAGTTTCCTGGATACAACTTCTTTTTCTTTACTAAATGGGAATGTAAGTTCTCTGAGTGAGAGTCTGACTGTCCAGTACCCTTATTGCGTAACACACTGAATAATTTCGAAGTATATTGTTAAACTATTGCTTCATATGTTCGAAGAAAATATCTGCTCAACAACGTGAATAACGCAATGGATGTTGTTGAACTGTCAAAATGAAAACCATTGCTACTGACAGTGTGTTCCGTAATCATCACCTAGGGTGAGTAGGAGGTTTTTTTTATCACCTCTTTTGGAAGTGGTTGTAATGTGGTCCAAATAAAACTACGACTGAATGTTCTAAATACGGAGCCATTGCTATCTGATCTTCACAACCCAGTTACTGGGTAATACGAAACATAGGACATACAACCCCTTGACAAGACTGGTTGTCAGACTTTCAGGCTTCTCACCATAAACGACTGTCAATTGGTCAAAGATCCACAAATGACAGCCGGGACCAACGGCTTAACGTGCTTTCCGAGGCATAGAGTTGTCTTGGTATGTAAAGATGGTCACCCATCCACGGACCAACCGCGGCAAGCGTAGCTTAACCTTGTCGATCGACCCGTGCTGAGCCTCAACCCTTCTTTTAAAGGTCATCGGTCTATTTAGCTGGAAGACGTCCCACGCTACGATTCTAGATAGATTTGCCGTCTTTAAAGAAAAATGTCAGAATTTACTCCCAGCAGAAGATGTGCCGATATTCCTCGAACGTACGTGCTTGAAAAGAATTCACAGAAGAAGTGTATCAAAATATTTCTTGATTCTTTTTTATGCAGACAATAATTGATTACATTACACTGCATACAATTAATCGTAATTAATTTGCATGTAAGGTTAGGAGTCGGTTGCAGCAGTATGCTAATGAAGACAGTGGTCGTCAACCATGGGGTTTCAAAAATCTTGCTGATGTCCTTGAAAGTCCTTGGGTATCGAGCATCGAGTTTAGATAAGTAGTAGTAGTGACACATAATCAGCCTATATTGTTCCCACTGCTGGGACACGGGCCTCCTCTCGCTGAGAGGGAGTAGGCCATAATCCACAACGCGGACCCAGTGTGGGTTGGTAGATGTCACATGTCTTCGAATTTCTGTTCTAGGATATGCTGCAGTTTCGTCATGAGGATAAACAGTCACTTTATGTAAAATACTGGTTTTTAGCTGCATCCGGTTAGATACCCCAATATATCTAGTTGGGAAAGCGTTAGGCGGACGATGATGCTAGAAAAATCCTTGCGGCCCTAAGCGCGCTCGCACACGTTATACTTTTTGCAGGTCCTATATATAATCGGTCAGATTATTTCGCCGAGTTTTATTACCTACGTTGTGTAGAACAAGTGCGTTCATACATTTGATTTCTACTGTTTCATTTAGCTCCTACAAAAGTCGGCCACTGACTGCATGTGGTCTGCGAACTGCTTTCAGGTTGACAACAGCTGGTATAAGCAGATAAAGCAATAGCATTTTTTCATCGAGACTTTACGCTGTTTTTCTGGCAATATTATAAGTTATAGCCTGGTCTAATTGTTTTGTAATTTGAGGAGTATCAGCCAGGAATGGACCACCGATAGTCCAGTCTCATGCATTGCGAAAATCTACTACATAATATATAAAAATGGATGTTGGTATACAATGTGGAGACAACAATACGACAATAAATGAAAACACTGGCAATACTAACGATAAAGAGTATTTTGGAACTCTCAAAAAGATCCCAGCTTCGAATTAAATACAGTGAACTTTTCAAACAAACTAAATAGTAGTGATGGCCTGACTATGGGTTTTAATAATCATTGACTAGCTGTAGTGACTAAACTATTGGATATATTTAATTGAATGTTTGTATTCAGATTGGGAACATCATTATATACCACTAGTTTAATTTATTGTTGTATTGTCGTCTCCACCTTGTATTGGACCAACACTGTTTGACCGATCACCATAAAAGTTAGCACATTTTTCATGGAGCAGGTTTTAGGTAGGTTCCGTCGATAATTTTCTGCTGGGTACATTCCTCTTCGCATACAGAGAAGGATCGAGCATTGTTCACCACGCTTGCTCAGCGCGTATTGGTGATTTCAGACCATTTAGTCCAGGATTCCTCAAGAATTTCTGCTTTAATGTAACTCAGGTTGCATTGCAGCAGTTGCCTCAGTATATCTTATCCAACTTAATGAAGGCTCAATCAACTCAGCTTATCGTAGTCCACTACTGGACATAGGCGTCTCTCAGGCTGCGCCACAACACCCTGTGCTCCGCCTTCCGCATCCAATCTGTCTCAGCTACCTTCTAAAGGTCGTCGATCCATCTAGCTGGAGGGCGTTCACACTAAGCTTGCCGAAGCCACTTGTACGAAAATCACCAAACACATTTAAAACTAAACGAATTTAAAAAATCGTTATATTTCTGGCATTCGCTGGAAGATGACAGAATTACTTTTTAATTATGTTGAGCACCGAATGTACGGGTCTTAAAGCTTAGATAGGATGATGTAGCTACCTACCTATCACTATATTGAAATCTACATAAAAACTTTCATTCAATTTCTTTTAACATTAACATAGGTACATATTCATTACATTTTTAAATATTTTTTTTAAAAGCATTTCAGAATTGAAAATGTAGTGGCCGATCGGTATCAGGAACAGGGTTCAACCTGCCGGTGGTCAGGGCTCTAGAGAGAGCAACCTGCTAACTATGCGTTCAGTGCCCAGGAGTACTGCTTTCTGAATCAAGCCCTTGACCCATCTGCGCAATAAGAGCCTTCTGAGGCTATCTGCTATTAGGCCATCTACTGTATCGATTATCGATCCAATGATTATTAACCATATTAATCTTATAATACCAATTTTCAATATAAATCGCAGAGCAAAAGAACGACCGGTCGTTATTTTCCCAATCCCAATCATAGATGGCGCTGGCTGTCCACTCAAATGTTTTCTTCAACGCGCAAAGGTAACATTTGAATCATCCTAAGTGTGGAATAAACTTTTTGTTACAATTAAGACTATATCGATATGTTTGATTGTACTAATATAGCGTAATAAGTAGTTTATTAAGTATTGTTATTATTTTGAATTGAACTAATTTGATACTTAATTTTTTTTTTGGTTGATTATTGGCAATTTAAATTCAAACTTATTTATTGAAAGAACTAATGTTAGTAGATGATAGTACAGTACACATTTCTATAGAAATTATTGTACGCAGTTTATAATTATAATTATAGTTCTAAAACATTATTTAAGTATGATAAAAACTTCACAACTTTATAGCATGGTAGGTAGTCACAGTTTCAGTCAGTAGACAATCAAAATCAAGAGTCAGTTTTATTCAAACTAGGCTGAGAATCAGCACTTTTTGAGCGTCAATATAACATAAGAGTGTCCCTCAAAACGCCAGGCCCTTCACCACTTCCTAGTGCTTTAGCTGGGGGGAAGAAATGGCTCAAGAAACTCCCCAGCAGATAGGTATCGAAAGTTACCAATGGGTGCAGGTGTTATTGGAGAGTGGCTACATGAGATATTTTAGCTTCATTTCTAGGATGACAACGCACCAGCAGTACCTCTGCCCCAGATCCAAATGTCCGTCTCCAGAATGTTTGAAGGGAAAGAAAACACATTTACTTGTGGTAAACATGACGCTGAGAAAGAACACAAACACAAAAAGGAAGAAGTTGTGAGGGAGAAATATGCGTCACATCCACGCAAAACGGCCATCGCTCAGCATAATGCTAAGACCCTATGCGAGACAGAGCCCCAGCGCTGGTTTTCAGCAACAGCCGGCATTGACGTGATGACGTCAATTTCTAATTTTGAAGACTGTGACTTGAGGACTTCAAAGTTACAGGGGACCCATTTACTTGTGAGAATGGGTTTCCTACACAAGCAACCATCTTCGATCGAATAACGCGAACCCATCCAATAAGAAAAAAACATAATTTTTCGCGTATCACTCTATGGGTTTATAAGATCAGGAGTTCAGGGCAATCAGAGCAGAGGTCAATGTCACTAATGACTCCTCCCAATCAAATCCTGCTGACTCCACACAATGATAGCGTGATAATACAAACGTCTTCAATCAAAGCGTCTTATGAATCAATTTCATTTGCACCCCTTTTCCTGTATCTAAGGTCAAATGGAACTCACAATCTATTTTAAATTCTATCATTCACAGAACAAAGTTTCATTTCCTATGTCAATTTCCCCTAAATTGATGATGATGAAGGTCGTAAGTGCGTTGAAATTTGATGAGTGATTTTAAGTTTTATGAAGATAAGTTAGAGTGGATTTTTGTGTGTGTGATTTGGGTAAAAATTCAAGTGCACTCAATTTGAAAGGAAGGCTCAATTAGAGCCAATTCAGTTGTGTTAGACAGTCAAGTTGGTGGGATTTCGGCGGTCATACCACTGAGGTCGTTTCTTCACGACCATTTCGGATTTGGGCATAGGTAGACATCTTTTTTAACTGTAGTTTAGCAAAAGTTTCTTTACAGGGTGGCAGGGACATCGATTGTATACAATCAAGTATTTTCTAACTGAACAGACAGCTGTGTTGCTGGGGAGTTTGTTGCGCCACTTTTTCTTCCCAGCGAAAGCATTAGGAAGTGCTGAAGAGCGGGCGTTTTGGGGGACTGTCTTTTGTAATTTTGACGTTCGAAAAGTGCTGATTCTCAGCCTAATTTGATTACTTTTGAATCTGATTTTGACGCGCAATCAGAAGGCCAATTCTCGTAAAACGTTCAAAATCTAGTCGCAGTGTCATCTCGGCAACAAACAAATGTCATAAACTTGTCAAAATGCAGCAGGGAAATTAGAAGTATTTTTTTACAGATTGAGATTGAGATCAGACTGTTAACGTTCTTAAAATTACGAGCATTGCCCCTCTGTTACCATGGATTTGGTACATGATTCTGAAAACGTTGAAATTTTTCGAATGTTATTAAAAAAAAATTGTTGTCTCATACATTTTGACCGCGTAGGTACCTACTGCACTTCTCTATGAAACAGCTGATTTATTTTTGACATACGACGATTACATTGTAAACAACAAATTAACCAACCGAGAATCGAACCCACAATCCTCTCAGAAATCGAGCCACACGTTATAAAGTAACAGATGCGATAATACCTATTATATTGGTTTCAATTCTTCTCCAAAAGGACTCTTGAAAATTCAACTGCCATACCGACTTAATCACACAGACCAAGACCGCCTTAGAATCTATCAAATTAGGGCTATTTTCCCTTGACACAGTTGTTGGTCTTATCATGGTTTTTGTTAGAAGTATGTCGAGCACTTGAACTGAGTTAAGAGTCCTCAGAGTATTAAAAAGTATTAAATGAATGTATTAAGTACTGTTTTGTGTGTCAGCTCAATTATAGGGGTAGGCAGAAGCCTAAGTGGTGTATGTGTCTTTAATTTGAAGTTTATAAAGTGATTTTTGAAAATAATTTCTCAGATAGGTAGGTCCTGGTGGTAGGTACTCTATTATGATGAAAAGGTTTATTAACTACTAAAAGGGTAATTAATCACCATTGTTTTATTGAATAATTAGCTGTAGTGTGTTAGTAGTTCTTATAAATAAAATGCTAGATTTAAATTTTTTGCCACAACCCGGGATTCGACCCTAGGACCTCATGGTCTGTAGCCGTATGAATTAATCTCTAGAGTAGAGCAACGAGGCAATCCACCACAACAATAATATTCATATATAGAAAGAAATATTTTGCAAATACAATAGAAAATCCAAACTCCTATGCCAAAATTTAAGGGCGTGTACACTTCACGTAAATCCGGGGACACACGAGGTATTGTTTGCAAAATATTTGTTAAGGCTTATTGTACACAGCGGGGTGTGTTGCACTTTTGTGGATGAAGAGCGGTGCGCACGGGTTGACTTCGTTGCATACCCTTTTCTATAATATTTTTTACACGTACGTAAGTTTATAAGTACTCATTACCGGACATTATTACGTCTTTACGGCGTCGGCTGTCGCTGAAAACCAGCACTGGGGCTCTGTCTTGCGTAGGGTCGCAGCATAATTCTGAGCGATAACCGTTTTGCGTGGATGTGACGTATGTTTCAACCATTTCTTATTGTCTTTTTTGTGTTTAAAAAAAAAAAACAATAACTCTTCTTTCGAAAATATTCTATTTGGAACACACACAGGAAATACAAACAGTTAAAATAATGAAAACACAAAAAAGACCGAGGCCAAAAAAGGTCATAGAGATAAGAGCTTTTTTGGCCTCGTACAGGTATTTGTTTCATTATTATGTTATTTTGAAATGCTCCCTTTTTACTGTTAGTATTTCCTGCAAAATGCTGCAATGTTAAAAAAATAAATACCGCAGCGCTGGTATTCAGAAGCTAACAACAAAACCACCTAGTGTGTATAAACCAACACAGGTAGCCATAACTGATCGGATGAGCAACAAAAGTGCTCACAATAAGCGCAGTGAAGCCGCATTGATGCTGTGAGCCAAGCATCCAATGTGCCTGTATGACCGATAAGTGTTTACTTACGAGATGGACACGATAGAATATAGAATAGAATATATTTTTATTGTAAAACATGAGTATACATCATAACATGTGCAAGGTCTTATAGAAAAAAAAAAAAAAAAAAAAAGAAGAGAGTTCGGTTCCTAGTACATAGTATAGCACAATCAAGGATTGATTGTCCTGAACTTCTTTCTAAGCTGTCTCTTAATGTTCCACCTCGACATTCTCGTTTGAGAAATCTCATTCATGCTCCTTACGCTCGCACAGTTTACCGTAGCAACTCTTATATGGTTCGTTCAGTCAAAGTTTTTAACCAAATTGTTAAGAATAAGCACCCTTCAATCGATTTGTTTGCAAGCAGCTTAGCGTCCATTACTACTGTCTTATCTAAGCAGTATAATATTGTTTCTGATGCACTCTGACAGCGGCTGCGCATATATGGCGGATGCATGTGCCGCTGCTGTTGGAGTATGTGCCGTTACTGGTATTTAATTTAATTTATTAGTTAAGTAATTTAATTTATTATCTAGGTAAGTCATTTTTGAAAATGTGTTCAACAATACTCTATTACTAACTGTGGAGGCTTGTAAATAGCTTGTCGTTTATTACCTCACTACTACTTCTGTATTTAATAGCTGTAAGCCACCAAAAGACAACAAAATAAAATAATAAAATAAATAAAATAAAATAATAATGGTTAGATCTGCATGTTTTGCCATCATTGGCGTACAAAAAAAAAACATATTTGGTTTAAAATAACCACAAAAGATTTGAGTCATTTAAAATAACATATCATATTCACGTATCTATTCCTCGAAGGAGTAAGCAGAGGTGTACCTACAGATGGTGTCAGAAAGTTGTGGTCAAAATTAAGTGTGTGATAAAACTGAACAATTCTTGGACCAATTCCATGTTCCATGTCCCCACGTGGTTCTCACTGCTGGGTCACAGGCCTTCTCTTTTCAAGAGGGAGTGGGCTATAATCTGCCACGCGGGGCCAGTGCGGGTTGGTAGATGTCACATCACCATCTGCCTAGCCTTTTCCCAACTATGTTGGGGTCGGCTTCCAGTATAACCGGATTCAGCTGAATACCAGTATTTTACATGGACCGACTGCCTATCCGACCTCCACAACCCAGTTAATGGGTAATACGATACCCCTTGGTAAGACTGGTTGTTAGACTTTCGGACTTCTGACTACCCGTAACGACCGTCAAAGATCTACGAATGACAGCCGGGACCAACGGCTTAACGTGCTTTCCGAGGCACGAAGTGGTCTCGGTATGGTCGGTTGGTATGGTATGGTTGGTAGATGTCACATGTCTTCCATTTTTGGTTCTAGGACATGCCGGTTTCCTCAGGATATTTTCATTCACCGTTCTGAGAGCAGTGGTGATGAAATAATTTACACAAACTAAAGTAGGCCCACGGCGAAGATGGCAGGACGAGCTTGACTCCTACCGTAGGGACTGGCCGGCACTCGGAAAAGACAGAATTGTGTGGAATAGGGAAAGAGAGGCCTTTGCCCTGCAGTAGAACAATACAGGCTAGTTAGATTTAGCTAGAATGTAGGCCTGCCTGGGTTCGAACCTTTCATCTACAACTCGTAAGTCGCGGTCATTTCTACTGGGCCATCATTGCTCGTAGTAGCAGTTTACGAGTATTATCTTCAAATTTTCTTGTTAGTTTATCCCCTTTATCAAAGCCAAAAGCATCCACACCACAAAATAAGCCATGTGTTCGATACACTATTTATACACAATAATAAATATAATTTGGAACAGATTATGACGGGTTTACAAAAAAGAATACAATAATGCTTTCTAATCTATTGTGTACCAAAGGGTTTGACCCTTTGTGATCACCCCCTTCAGTTTATATTACAGACAGATTTTGACATAATTCCACTTGGTTTGTTACGAAAAATGAATTTTGAAAATAATGTATTGTGTGTGAATAGTAAGAAACTTGGCTCCTTTTCAAACCCAAAAACGTCAAGTTGAATTAAATTATATACAGGTACTTTTGAATTGTCAAAGAGTCGGTCAGTCAGTTGGTCAGAAATTATGGTTTGTGACGGAGGATACGTCCGGCATACCTTAGATATAGTCAGCCAGCTACCAAACAGCTGACTGGCCCATCTTCTAGACTTAGCCTATAATATTCCCACTGCTGGGACACAGGCCTCCTTTGTGGAGTGGACCGTCCACCACGCGGGCCCAGTGCGGGTTGTGAGGGGGGCTCACAGAGAGGAGGCCTGTGTCCCAGCAGTGGGAACATTATAGGCTGATTATGTTTGACATGTGTAAACAGTAACAAAATCCGTTTAAAGAGAAAGAAGTGTCTTATGAAATAAGCATCACCTTTGTACCTATTTTTCTGTTCTGTTTTTTTCTGTTTATGTATGTGTGTACATAAATTGTAAAATAAATATCTAGATAATACATCAAGAGACTCTAAACCAAAAGCAAACATGGTCTCAAAAAATTCATTCAGTCATCAAAAATTAACCTTCGAACAAAACAAACTGACGACCTTTGAAAACCCAAAACAACTGATGTATCACTGCCTCAAGATAAACAAAAAAAAAAACAAGAAAATAATACAAATACAAAAACGCAATGACACGGAGTCGAATCTGGGACCGGAATCACACATCTTCTGTAGATGCGATTCTTTTGTTTTGCACTCGACAAACTAAAGAATTTATTAATATTGAATTTGGACAAAAACACGACCTTGGTTTGGTGTGTTCCTATTGTAACCTGGGAATGAGAGCTGCCGAACTATTCTGTAAAAACGTAGGTGAAGTGAGCTTTAAGTGAGTTGTCATTCCACCTGATGCTTAGGATTATAGGACGCTATTGACAGCTCACTTCAAGGTCACTTCACCTAAGTTTTCACGGTGAGATATTTATAGAATAGCGCTGTGATCCCCCCAACTAGATGGACGGACGACCTAAAGAAGGTGGCTGGGACAGACTGGATGCGGAAGACGGAGGACAGGGTGTTGTGGCGCAGCCTGGGAGAGGTCTATGTCCGGCAGTAGACTGAAATAGGCTGGGTTGATTGACGGTGATCCCTTCGTAAAATAGGTTTTTGACACTACACTTCTCTTTCATTTTACGAATTTGGGCAGATATAATATGTTTGTTAACTGAACTTAGCTTAAGCGGGAGGGGCCCGTGGCTAAATAATAACAGCCGCACAGTTCGATCGATCAGGTTAAGCTACGCTTGCCGCGGTTGGTCTATGGATGGGTGACCATCTTTTCATACCGAGACCCCTCCGTGCCTCGGAAAGCACGTTAAGCCGTTGGTCCCTGCTGTCATTCGTAGATCTTTGACAGTTGTTACGAGTAGTCAGAAGCCCGTAAGTCTGACAACCAGTCTTACCAAGGGGTATCGTATTACCCAGTAACTGGGTTGTGGAGGTCAGATAGGCAGTTGCTCCATGTAAAATACTGGTATTCAGCTGAATCCGGTTAGACTGGAAGCCGACCCCAACATAGTTGGGGAAAGGCTAGGCAGATGATGACTTAGCTTAAACTTATTTTTGTTCGCGCCTTTACCATTTGAGCTATTGTCACTCACTCTGTACTCACCAATGCAGTACAGTTATGTTAAATGATACTGAAAACCCAACTTGGCTTTAATATGCTTTCCTAATGACAAACAGATTTCTAAATGCAGTTGAATATCAGTGTTTCATCCATCCCACATCAACCAATGAGAAGTACAATATCCTGAGTTAAAAAATTAGTCAGGATTTGAAGAACTGCCATAGTTGGCCATTATAGCAACCGGGGTCCATCTTATCATTTGTCCAGCTTCTATACAACTACATTAGCGTCTGCTTCCAAAGTTAAAGACTAACCGGATGCAGTTGAATACCAGATTCCCGCACGGAACAACTATTTGTATTGCCTACAGGTAGTTTTTCCGGGTCTGGTTGTTTGTGTATGTGAGTTTAAATGTTTGTAAACGCACCCACGATACAGGAGTAATTCCTAGTGTGGGGCAACGTTTTTTTAAAAAAAGAGAAAAGAGAGAGAGGCAGATATACTCGTATCTTTTACATGAAGCGACTGCCTATCTGATCTACACAACCCAGTTACTGGGTACCAAGATAGTCCTTGGTAAGACTCATCTACTACACAAAATTGTGATGTGTATTTTATCCTTATTCATTTTATTCACAACCTCCAAAGTGGCACACACCAACCCAGCTTCCTTGGCTTTCCGAAAACCGATTCATTCTGCGCCTGAGCAGATAAAAAAGACATTTCTATATATCGCGGGATCATCAAAAACCAATTGAAGCCGCTACCGAGGCGGAAAGGTTTCGTGTTTTTTGTTTTAACACCATTTGGGTTCCGTAGAGGTCAGTGACGGTGTAGCTATTGGTTGTGGTTGAATGAATGCGAAGACCGATCCTGAAGGCCAATTCCCGTAATTAAAAACGTTCAAAATCTAGTCGCAATCTCATCTCAGCGACAATCAATGTCAAAAACTTGTCAAAATGTAGGGGAATTAGAGGTATTTCTGACAGATTGAGACTGAGATCAGACTGCGAACGTTCTTAAAATTTACAAAAATTGCCCCTTTGACTTTATTTCTGAATGTAATGATTAAGTTTTCATGTATAATTTTATTTTAGTTTCTACGATTTAGATTTTTAACTTGAATTAGTAGCTACGAGTATGTATCAAACAATGATTTTTGCTGCGCCCTGCTAGGGTTTACAACGGCTCTTAGCTCTAAGCCTTTTGTTGACATCTTGTTTTACCTCGTGGAACGCAAATAAAAAAATATGAATATGACTTTTGAAAGTCTCAGTCTCTAAGTGGTAAGTCTGCTGTCTGAAACTCAGATCAAGTTTTCAATCAGTGAATCGTCTGTCTTGAAGCCTGATCCAAACTCCGATTAGTAAATATGCTATCAAATCTTCTCTGTTAAGATTTTGTGGTTTATTAAATTTGTTGACATAAGACTTGAAGTGATTTGATTTGATATTTAGGCCTTAAAATCCCAGGCAGTCGAAGTGAGGGCTGATAAGCTATAATAAAATTAATATAAGTTAGCTAGTGATAGTCTGACAACCAGCCTTACACAGTTGTGGAGGTCAAATCGGCAGTCGCTCCATGTAAAATACTGGTATTCAGCTGCATCTGTTTAGACTGGATGCAAACCCCAACATAGTTGGGAAAAGGCTAGGCAGATAAGATGAGTGATTGATAAATTGCATATAAAACACGATTAAATAATAACTAATTACATGAATGTTAGGAAATAGCTACAAGGTGCCAATCCTACTAATATTATAAACGGGAAAGTTTGTGGATGGATGGATGGATGTTTGTTACTCTTTCACGCAAAAACTACTGAACGGATTTTGATGAAACTTTACAGTAATATACCTTATACATTAGAATAACACAAGGATACTTTTGATCCCGATATTCTCACGGGATCAAAACTTATGCGGGTGAAACCGCGGGGCGCTACACCACACAAATAAAAAAGTGTTGTTTGCCACCTGCTAAATAAATTGTTACAGTTAACTTCTTGCAAGATGAGATCTACGTGATCGCCAGCGCATGTTGAAGTCTAGACAAAGTGACATTCTATCAGCGGTAACGATCGATGATGATCATCATCATAATTTCAGCCGAAAGACGTACACTGCTGGATATAGGCCTCCCCCAAGCACCTCCACTTCGACCGGTTTTGTGCTTCACCACGTTGCTCACATGCAACTTGCCTCACCATGGCCTTGGCTACCGATGATGGACAAGGCAAAAATGTATGGGACTGACATGAGCTACCGAAAAGTTTATGTCGATCCTGTTGAAATTCGTAGAAGTACGAAACGTTTTGGAAGCGATTGTCACTTGTTTAGGCCCTCTGGACATTCAGCCCCGCTACCGTGTCTGTTCACTGGCTAATATTTTCACCATGACATAAGCTATTTTCATTTAGCTCACACCGGACACAAGAATCACCCTTATCATTCATGTAATCCTCGATATAACCCAGATTATACCTACATTTTATACTGAACCTCCCGAACTAAAGGCAGGGTCACACCTCTCCATTTTCGGGTTGTCGCGATTAGGTCGGTGGCACAATGGGAGACAGCGGGGCGCCAGATTATCTGACACAATGCTAATGTGCTCAGCGGGTGACGTGTGAACAGCGCTTTAGGGTGTGGTATGAGTTGTAGGCAGAGAGCGGTGATGAAGTAGTAAAGCCTGCGAAACACGGTTACGAAATATCTTTTATTTGTTATGGTATTAGGTCCAAAAGGTTTAAAATAAAGATGAATATTGGAAAAAACGTCTCTTGTCAGTCACCGTTTCGGACTGAGTAATTAAACGGAAATCATCGTCCATATATTTTTGGGCTAAATAGTAGTGAAAAGACACATCCTAACTAAACTTACCTTTTTTTGGTCTGGAATTATCATATTTTATTTTCTCCTTGTTCCTCGTTTTGGTCAAACGCAAACCACTAAGGCCAATTAAGGTAGAATTTTTTTATTGTTTTCTGGGTCCAGGTTCAATCGGCCCCCGGATAACCAATGTCATTGGGTCTTTATAATTTGGAAAATTCTCCAGATTTGTCCCATGAGGCGTGTTTGTATCTCAATGAAAACTGACAAAATGTGGGTACACTATAAACCTCTGCCAACGGGGAATACAAGCATGTTAATTGTTATGCTACAAAAATAACTTTATTCATTTTCAAACTTCTATCGCTTCTACCCGCTCCCGCTACCTCTCATGCCTTGCCCCTACCAAAAAGGACGTCTGTTGATGTTTTTACTTTATAATGCAGTGGCACTAATGTTAGTCGCGTCCCACTGTGCCGCGTATTTATAGCATTGTGTGTGATATGAACATATAATGAAGAGAGAATTAGCTACGATTGAGTTTTAATTCAATGTGGACAACGCCCTCTGTGGGACGTGTTGGGAAGCTTCTGTTGGTACAAAAAAGGTGTGTTTTTTGTTGACATGTGTCGTTTTTTTTGAATAACGGGAAAAGGTTATTAAGGGATTGTCAATTCTCTATGTCAGGAGGAACGGCAGTTTCGCCTTCCATTCGTGTTCTTCCGTTTAAGGGGCTGATGATAATCTACGAGTTAAAGGTTTTTTGAAGTGAAACTTCTTTACGCACGCTTGACTTGGGGAGTAAGCTGGCGAACGCGTGACGTAAGCGTTACGAAAAGTGTGATCGGGTGAGGCGAACGGGAGTTGAGTGGGGGATATAAGCAAGAGAAAGCAGTGCGCGCGCACATTTTCTTTCTCTCTTCCTCTCATAGCCAAATACGTTCCGTATATCTAAGCACAGTGCAGGCCTATTGTCTGTATCACAGTGTAGGAGCAAGAGAGAGCAGTGCGCGCGCACATTTTCTTTCTCTCTTTCTCTTATAGCTAGTCAATCAATCAATCAATCAATATCTTTATTGTGGATCATAGGTAGGTACATAATACAGGTCTTAAATAATAAAATTGAGATCAGCTATGTCCCGCCCTTAGGGCATACAATAGTTGTATTATAGACATTAAATTTACATTATTGTCACAAAGTTACATTATTGTCACAAAGTTAGTAAGTGATATATGTATATATCTCAGTCAGTAGTTCGTTTGCGAGTTTACTAGCGTTACGCGAACGGTGATTATGTGGTTATTTTTCGTAATTCTATTTCGTTTTGAACAATCTAATGAATTAATATTTTGAGAAAGAAGTTTCACTTCAGTCGTGTGGTCATAAGCACACTTGGTTTTTTTTTATCAATAATCTTCGAGCGTACATCAGTGGTAGACCAGTGGTAACAGCCGCGACTTACCAGTCAAAGGTTCGAACCCTGACAGGACTTTATTTAAATTATTTTATCAACACTGCTCTCAAAATGGTGAAGGAAAATGTCGTGAGGAAACCGATATGGCCTAGAATCAAAAATTGGAAGACATGTGCCATCTACCAACCCGCACAGGGCCCGCGTGGCGGATTACGGATTACGGCCCACTCCCTGTAATAGAGAGGAGGTCTGTGTCCCAGTAGTGGGAACATTATAGGCTGATCGCTGCGCGCTGAGCAACCTTGCAAAATCATGTCTACAAATGTCTAAAGCTAAATAGTTTGTTTGTTTGAACGTGCTAATCTCTGGTGGTGGTCAGTCGGATTTCGGTGATCAAATGCAACAACTCTTTTTGTATTTGATAGCCCAGTGTTTGAGGAAGACTGTAGGCTATTTAACATCACGCTACGATTCTTAGGAACCGAGCAAAACGAAAAAAAGTTAGAACGAACGCTAAGCGAAAACGTACACAACTTGTAACGCGAGCAGCCGATGCGATACGATGGGGTGGGTCATGGGACCAAGAAGTTTCAAAAATCTTTTATTTAAATTAGGCTGAGAATCAACACTTTTCGAACGTCAGAATTACAAAAGACAGTCCCCCAAAACGCCCGCCCTTCACCACTTCCTAGTGCTTTCGCTGGGAAATAGAAGTGGCGATGCGATGCGATGAAATCGCGGGCAGAAGCTAGTTATCACATAAATTAAGTACCTAATACATTAACATCCTGACACTTTATGTCACTCTTGACGGGCAATTAAACTTATCATCATGGTTTCTTAATTAATTACAATTTATTTACTTGTACTGTTGTATTTGATTGTAATCTTGCTAATTGACAGTCGTTTGATTTGTTGCTCGTTTGTGTTTCAGTGACTCACAATCATCATAATCAGCTCTCACTGCTGGGACACAGGCGTCCTCTCGGTGAGAGGGAGCGGGATATCTCGGAAAATTTGTTTACAAAAAAAAAAAAAGACAATGTCGGAAGTCGGTGTCGTTGGTTACGAATTTTCGTTTTTGGACACCGACTTTCGAAATTAAAGTCATTTTTCACTTAGAAGTGTTTTTTTTGGAAGACGGTTTTTTTTTTGTTTTTCACTTTTTACATTGTCCATTATAGATAGAGACGGAGTGTGAGATAATGACGGAGTTATGCCCGAACATACATAAAAAAAATATAAACATCCAAACTATGAACCTCACCCTTTTTTGAAGTCGGTTAAAAAACCCAAAAACACTTTGCTCGACCTGGGGAATCGAACCCAGGACCCCATGCTCAGTAGTAGTGCGTGCTACCACTAGATCCTCAATTTCTTTTCAGACAAGACTTTGAATGGTGTGAATTTTTCAAGTTTGTTTATAGTCTCACACTTCACATTATTCTATCAAGTATTTGACCGTACCAAACTTGGATATTGTACAATAACATTTTGACAAAGGTAATGTTACACCCTTTTTCCTAACTATTGTGCTACAGGGGTGTGGTCAGTGGCGCAAAAAATGTTTTATTAACCATTCTTACGAGGGTTCGAATCCCGGTTGGGATTTGCATTGATTTTTGAGTGTATTTTACTAGGTATACTTTTCTATAGGTAATACAAAACTAGCTTATTCTTCTGGAAGCCAGATTAGGTCTCAGATCACAGTTTTTTGATCAATTGTTAGTTTATCTAATGGTCACTGATGGTTATTTTTTTAACTAATAGTTAATTATTTGACCATTAGCAATGATAATATATCATTAAAAAAACTAATATCTAATGGATCTAAAAAACACATTTTGCATTAGTTACTATTTTTTTTTAACAATTGGTTGAGTTAACTACAGATCAAAAAATCGGCCCTTAGTAAATCTATTGTCAAATGTCATAATATTTCCTGTTATTGTGAGTGCGTTAAAATAACAAAGCAATTGTTTATTCTGTAAATACGATATTACACCAGAAATAAAATGAAATGAAATTTTTTATTCTGTAAATACGATATTACACCAGAAATAAAATGAAATGAAATTTTTTATTCTGTAAATACGATATCACACCAGAAATAAAATGAAAAGAAATTGTTTATCTTGTAAATACGATATCACACCAAAAATAAAATGAAATGAAATTTTTTATTCTGTAAATACGATATCACACCAGAAATAAAATGAAAAGAAATTGTTTATCTTGTAAATACGATATCACACCAGAAATAAAATGAAATGAACACCAGAAATAAAATGAAATTAAATTGTTTATTCTGTAAATACGATATTACACCAGAAATAAAATGAAAAGAAATTGTTTATTCTGTAAATACGATATAACACCAGAAATAAAATGAAAAGAAATGCTTTATTCTGTAAATACGATATTGGAATCACTTGTACACGAAAAACATAATAATAATAAGCTAGATGGACTCAACATTTCTTATCTGACTACCCCTCTGAAGAAATGGCGAAACAAACTCAGGGTCAAACTCGCGTTTAAAGTTCAATAATTATAATTATGTTGATGAGAACCTCAAAAACGTCTGTGAAAATGTAAACTCCTGAATTTTACCGATGCAATTAGGTATGCATACAGTCACTAATCATTATTGCCGTTTGAATATTGCATTACAACCAATGTTTCTACATCTCCTTTAAAAATAACAATCACTATAATACTATCAAAAAGTATTTTGTCGACATTTTTTACAAAGATAGGAACAGGACATTGTACACACCTTGCTTCCGAAATAAGATCACTTCGAATCTCATTGTTGTTCAAAAAAGGCGTGGTTTTGTATAAAAGTGGCGAGGATGTCCTTTTAATGTGTATTTTATTGAGTTTTGGAGATACATTGAGTTTATAATGGAGACAGGTACCTCTATCTGTGTGAAACCTGATATTGAAGTATTATTAAGTAGCAAGTTTTACAAACGCTGGTCATTCAACTGAGTCTGACGATAAGAAACCATTCCCTAAACTAGGTAAGGTTACAAAAAATACAGGTAGGGTACTAAGGTATAGAAGAGTAAGAAAGAAAGAGAGAAATTAACATGACGCAAAAAGGAACATAAAAGACAAAAAAAAAAGAAATAGTTGGGGGAAACATGCGTCACATCCACGCAAAACGGCTATCGCTCAGCATTATGCTGCGACCCTATGCAAGACAGAGCCCCAGCGCTGGTTTTCCGCGACAGCCGGCGCCGACGTAATGACGTCCTCCGGTGCAGCAAACAATTATATTAATAGTAAATGTTTAAGCTAAGGAAATTATGTATGGCCTAATATGAATTCACAGGACTCTTCAAATCGCGAAGTTATTACTAGGTAAGCGTGCTCCATCGTCGGAGACATCACCGGTTTAGTAAGCAGTGATGTAGTCGATGATCATCATCATCATCATTTCAGCCGATAGACGTCCACTGCTGGACATAGGCCTCCCCCAAGTGTCGCCACATTGACCGGTCCCGTGCGACTCGCATCCAGCGGATTCCCGCAACCTTCACCAGGTCATCGGTCCACCTAGTGGGACGATGATGGAGCACCTTTATCGCGCCAAATAGTTCTCACGAGATCACAGTCAATGCAACCGTTTAGATCATAAAAAAAAAACTGTTTTTCCATCATCGCCTTTCCATACATTTAGTCCATTGATACCAAGACTTTATTACCAGTTTTTATTACATAAGCATTCCATTGTATATGTATTTATTTATTTCCGAGCCCCAAGATACAGACTAACTGTCTAGTTTGGGGCTCATTAGGAAATACTATATTGTAACCTAGCCGTAGGTAGTACTTTAAGCTACACATGTCGTCTCAATTTGATGTTAACCTGTGAACCTTTGTATTACCTGGACAATAAATAATTTCTATTTCTATTTTCCCTAATAAGCAAGCTAATAACAAGTAAAACCTAATTAATTAATTAAAATAACAAAATTAAATCCTAACTTAACTAAAACTATACACAACCTAAAATATAGCGTCGAAAAATTCATCCGCATCGCTGTCGACTAGTAATGTACCCAAGAGACTGGCGGTATTGCCACGTTATATGGCAATGCTTAGCCTCTGGCCAAGGTAAAAGCCAGCTCTTGGGTCACGGGAAGTGTCAACCAGCCGTTTTGAAATTGATTTGACTCAAAAGTTGACCGGTAGCGAATAGCGAACCGCCTACAAAATCCAAACTATTTATTTATTTATCCATTTATTTCAGGCATCAAGGCCCATATAAACACATACAATACAATATTAATATAACTTAAAAATACTATAAGACATGAGAAACGAACTGACGAGAGACGACTCGAGATGATGTGTCGGAACACGCACCACGAACGACTTGAAGTTCGAGTTGTGACGCGACTCCAAATTCTCGACCCTCAAAGTCCAGTTGGTCTTCACACGCATGTACTCCACGATCTCCTCAACCTTCGTGGAGTAGTGCATGGTGGTGGTGAAACTATGCATACATATTATCACTAACTACGCTAAAAACCTTATTGAAAAAATCTCTAACAGGATATGCCTACGACTTTCAAAACCCGCCATGACATGTAACATTACACCATAGAATTACCAAGCGTAGTGAAACTACAACGTCGGCACAACTATGGGGCTACGAAGCCATGGCGTATGGGACTATATGGGGCCGTGGCACGCTTACAACACCCGATACTAAGATTATATGTACGTATTTTCTGTATTGTTCATTTGACGACAAAATTGGTGAGTGTAAAATAAATTGTCGTTTTGTAACGGTATGCCTTTTTTAGCGCGTGGCATAGAATTTTTGATTAAAATCTTTTGACTAATCGACACAGATTAATTGATGGCTTTATTGCCGTGGTAGAAATATATGCCATTCATCGAGGTGTGGCTGCGACGTAGGTACGAGTTGTTGGTCGTAGGTTCGAACCCAGAGAGGCGCTTTACTTTATGTAAATTATATCATCACCATTGCTCTCAGAACGGCGAAGGAAAATATCGTGATGTCCTAGAACTATATTTAACCAGGTTTAATTTAAATAAATAATTTGTGTTTGCAACAAATTTTCGCAATAACATTCACCAAAAATCACCCTAGACGAAAAACCATTACACAAAAATATAAACTCGAAATGCAAATAAAAAAAGTTAATGTGTTTGTTTGTTAATAGCTAATTAACAAACAAACACATTAACAACAATAACGTCAGTTTAACAGTTGATTAATTCAGCACGCGCCTCACAGTCAGCCTGCTGTGCACAATATTGTCAAATTACGTACTACCATTTCTGTCCTCCCTACTTAGTAACGTGGATTGATTATTATTTAATAGGAAAGTAGGTAAGGGAGAAGAGAAATTTTTAAAATTAAATTTGTGATAAAGGGATATTTGTTAGTTTATTTTTGTTCTGGTGGCGAATTAAGGCTGAGAAATAATCCGATAAACTGAATCGGCGACGGGTAATTCCATAGGAGACCACCCTAATAACTTTAAGGATCTGCTGTGAAGGAATTATGATGAACAAAACATTGAATTTTATCGAAAACTAAACTTTAACTATAGTACTCACAAAAACTCGACGAAAAGTCACTCTAAAACAAACAAAAAAAAAGTAATTTAACTCTTTAATAAATTAGGACTGCCCATATCTCTCCCGGAGTGTTCAGGATTGATGAATTACCCTACCTAAATGCATAAAACCTCTCAAATTGTTTGGCTGAAAAGTACTAGATAATACACATTCCATGGTGCTAGTTCACTTAATTTATAAAGCAAAATAACAGGAACATCTTTCTCCTACTCTTCTGTCAATATATTTGTGTCAACATGTCTTTTTCTTCCATACTTCTCAGTGCCCCCCCCTTTCCATCCATATACGCATTCCATCCATCGTTTCTTTGGTCCTTCCCTACTCTTATAGCTATCCACATTCATACTCAAAACTTTCCTCGCGTCATTTTTCCCATTCCTCCGCATCACATACCCATACCATGAGAACCGATTTCCACACAACTTTTCAGTCACCGGTGTCACTGCAGGTCAGTGTCCTTTTCCTCATACCTCTGATCATTTAAAAAAATCACAAAACTGTATCTATGTATATGTAAGGTTAGCTTAGAAATATCACCAACAATTCTCGTCTTACAAAAGTTCTGTTGCAGCCACCATCACCAAAGATATTCTAATCACTTTTAAATGCACTCAATGCAATGCTCTGCACTCTTCACTTTTTTCACTTTTTTTTTTTTAATTTCTTTCTAATCAATATTCATATCCATTTGTCTCTACGGATATTAGTCACATTAACTCGCAAAAATATCAACATAAAATACACATCGCAATAAAACCCTTTAACAATCTTCGAGAAACCAAAGACTAACCGTTTCTCTGAAAAAAAGAATATCTTCGCTTTCTTCAAAAGAGTTTTTAATGCGTTTAGGACTATGCTTCAAGCTGTTTAAACTTTAAACCACAGGCCACCAGCTGATAGCTTAAGTTCGGAGTAAAATACAGAAGTGCCGACTTTGGGGTATAAAATTTATTGAGGTGTAAATATCAGCACGGCTCGGTAGTAAAATGAAGTGGGTTTAAAGGAGCTGGCTTGTTTTTTGCAATAATAACCCTTAAGGCCTTTGAAGTAGGTAATGCAAAAGACGAAACTAAAAGTATTGACGGGGAATAGAGAAACTAGTAACATTTCGATGGCTTGGTTCACACGAAACGCGTAGGTATAGTAGGCAAACTGAACGCATCTAGGAATAAGAATGAGCCTAGAATCAAGGAGGAATGGCCTGTTGTACTTGGGTATCACCTGATACTTTAATTAATGAACAACAAACCTTGAGTTTATATGGTTTAATATACCCTGTGCATTAGGTTAACCGTTTTTTGACAGCTGTCTTAGAACGTACATATTCCAGATTACGTAAAAGTTGACTTTAAAATGCGTAAATAAATAAACTGCCTTATCTTATTGAATTATCGTATTTATGGCTTCTTACAGACATTATAATACCGTACGTGTATCAATCAATGTATTGTGTGTTGCTGCAATCACTAGTTCCATCTGTCAAAAAACGGTTTACCTAATGGACAGGGTATAGGCATTGTTAGTATGGAAACTTTTTGAATAAAGTATAATTTTGGTGAGCAATAGGCACAGTGATAAGTCGGGCATAACAGTGTGAAGTTACTGGAATCGCACCGCAACGACAACTGGTGTTCGTGGTGCGACTACCGAATTGTTATTTGCCCGTCGTCATGGAAGAAGACTTTTGGCCGCAGGACGTGGTGTTCCGTCGCTTCAAGTACAACAGGACAGCACAAGGAGAACTACAACAGTGAAGCAGTGAACGACACTAGTGAAGTGCTACTAACATAGTTTTAAGCTATATTTATTAACACAAGTTTTGTTTTATAGTCTACTAACTAATGCCACGAGTTGCAATGCCTTTTTAATATTTTTTTTTTGTTAGAATTCTCTCGGGTGCGCACGCAACAACTTATAAAAGTTTCATCACAATCGGTCGAGCCATTTTAAATTTTTTGCGAGACTAACGAACGGCAATTGATTTTTATATATAAAAAAGAAGAAATAATATGTTAGTTTGTAAGGTAAATGTCTATGGGCCATTGTCTCCTGAAATAAATGCTTTATAATTATGACTGCTTCCACAGAGGCCCTTGAACCAAGAACATAACATAATAATTATAGGACAACCTAGAGTCTAGACATTATCAAACTGGTTGCTAATTTAATTGTATATCCTTCTAATATTATAAACGCGAAATTTTGTATGGATGGATGGATGGATGTTTTTTACTCTTTCACGCAAAAACTACTGAACGGATTTGGATGAAACTTGGCACACAGATGGTTTATAACTAAGATTAACATATAGGGCACTTTTATCCCGATATTCCAACGGAATCGTAACTTATGCTAACTGTAACACTTTCTAGGAAAATCATCTACTTTTACAACATTTGTAAATATGTGAGCACTATGTATCTATCACATAATTGATTTACCTGTCATTGCTTTATTTTTATTTCCTTTTACCTTTTGTGGTAGAGCAATTTTATTCTAGGTGCATCGTCTTCACATATAATAAAATTATATAATGAATGTATACAAAACCTTGTAAAACATTTTAAAAGAGTAACGGTGGAGTTTCTTGCCCACTCTTCTCCATACGAAAACTACCTTTTGGAAGGGGCGACTAGAATCAATTCTACATTATTGTAATTTTTGACGTTCAAAAGTGCCTTTTATGTGCCTATTTCAAATACATGATTCGACCTAAAATACCTCTCAATTCCCTTTCCATTAAACTACGCACAAATATATCGCCCAACTACGCTCACAAACACACGCACAACCACGAACACAGACGATATTTTCCACATTTTCGCACAAACGGACTCTAAGCATTCTCATCTCGGGACACGATAAGAACGCTTTGATATCGCCGCTGCCTCAGTATATCTCATGCGGTTTTTTTTTTAAACAAAAATAACTTCTTTCTTGTTGTCCAACGGCAGAGAGGGACAAATATGTCCTCAGTTTTTACCTTGTTAATAGGGTTGGCAGTGGTGAGAACTATTTTTAAATTATGCAGCTATAGGCCGAGGTTTGAGGCGGCGAAATGAGTAAGCCGTTTGTATAAACCATGTCTAGTTTCCTATTGACCCCTGGTCCCCGCGTCCGGTCGTGTCGGATTGCCGTCCCATCGGACTGAGGAAAGAGAGAGTGCACCTGTTTCTGCGCACTATAATATCTCCTGCGCTGAAGGCTGGTCTCCGCTGACATCAGTCGTCATGGCCGAAATTCGGTCTGGAGGATTTTATTTATTTATTACTGACGTGAACCCAGTCCTAGTTAAGTATTCAGCAACAGCTCTTAACAGTGTGTAGCCACAACAATCATCATAGCACATTACCACGTTTTGAACATCTCTTAGAGAAACAGGAGTAGCCATAATTCATCATGGCGCACACTACCACGTTTTAGACCTCTGTTAGAGAAACACGGAAGCGAACAGCCCTGAGGAGAGCTGACGCCACGCTTTGACGAACTTAGAGAAATAGGAGTATCAGGACAGCAGATGCCACACGCCGACATTGTGTTCTCCAGCAACACCAGTGTCGTCCAACTTCGGTTCGCGGCGTCTTCCTATCTTCTATCGCCGCGCCCGATAAGTTCACGAACACAGATCTGCACACGATGTTGGCCGCCTCGGAAAGGAAGCGCGAATTACTAGGCACCCGTATTTATGCTTTCGGTGCGCACGCCGCGCCGCGCTCACTAACACACAGGCGACACCGTGCGGAAACCATTTGACAACAATCCGCTGTCGCCTGATTGGCTAGAAATGCGTTATTTTTATTCGTTATATTTTTTGTAAATGCTGGACTAATTTATTGTACATGTTTTTATTGGTTAGGTCACATATTGTAAATAGTATATAAGTCGCTTCATTTTACCAAAATATACATCTTATACATCCACACATCAACGAGTATTTTCTTCAACCTTCTGATATCTCAGTGCCTCTAAAGTGGTGACCCCGTGCCTAAAACACAGTGAAGAAAGTTAAGATAACCAAAGCTCAGCCAATATCGCCGAATCACTATCCAAGATGTCGAATCCCTGCCAATCGGAAGAACAATCCTGCACATCACCAAACCCAGTCCCGAAGGCGGAAGCTGCCGGTATATCTCTCAACATGCGCATTCCACCTTTCTGGCGCGATCGACCACGACTCTGGTTCATCAGTTTCGAAGCGGCCACCAACGACCTCAAGAAAGGCCAGGGCCAGCTCGCACAGATGGTCATTGCACAGCTCGAGCGACAAGACGTCGAGCAGATCGCGGACCTACTGTACAATCCACCAGAGACGGACCAATACAAGGCCATCAAAGAAAGGCTCATATCCACCTACGAGGAATCAGACAGCCGTCAATTTCAAAAATTGCTGTCCGAGATGGAACTCGGAGACCAGAAGCCGACGCAACTACTCCGCCGCATGCGAAACCTCGCCGCAGATAAAATTCCAGAATCCACTCTGCGACTTATGTGGACCAATCACCTCCCATCACACGTCCGCTCAGTCCTCGCAGTCAGCGAAACGTTCAGCACAAAGACAGCACTCGACGAACTCGCACTACTCGCAGATAAGATAATGGAGCAGACAGCAGCAACAGAAGTCGCAGCCGTGCATGCACCAGCACCACCAGCACCATCCGCACCGCAGGCAGATACGCAGTACCTTATCAGCGAAATAAGGAAGTTGTCGCTAGAAATAGCCGAGTTGAGAACAAAACAATACTACAACAACAACAACTATCGCCGCAATCGTTACCAATCTCGTAACCGCAGCACATCACGACCACGCAGCCGAGAAGCTTCCCCATCTCCATTCTGTTATTATCACCGCCGTTTCAAAGAACAAGCTAGACGTTGTACATCGCCTTGCTCGTTCAAGAAGCAAAATCCGGAAAACTAGACAGAACGTTGGCAATGGCGGACACTGACGTTCAAGAAAAGTCCCACCGCCTATACGTCACTGACAAAACCTCGAAACTCTCCTTCTTAGTTGACACTGGAGCAAACATATCCGTGCTACCGAAGAAAAAGGGACAAATACCAATGCCATTACCGTTCCAGCTATACGCAGCGAACAACACAACTATAGCTACGTATGGCGAGAAAACATTAACACTCGATCTAAATTTACGTCGTCCGTACTTGTGGAAATTCATCGTAGCTGACGTCACAAAACCCATACTTGGAGCCGATTTCCTCAAACATCACCAACTCATCGTCGACTTGAAAAACCGAAGATTAATCGATGGTGTGACGAGTTTAAAGGTAAACGCCCCGCTACGAGTATCAAGCGTGCCCACCGTACGCAGCATAGATATGTCACAGGCATACCACGACATATTAGCCCAGTATCCCGGCATAACCAGATTGACATCGATGCAATTAAACTCCGATATCCAAGTGCAACATTTTATAGAAACAACAGGACCACCAGTACACAGCCGAGCCCGACCGATACCACCACATCTCTTCGAAACAGTGAAGAAAGAATTCGAAAATATGATCGAACAAGGATTATGCAGACCTAGCAAAAGCCCATGGTCATCACCTCTACACGTCGTCCCTAAGAAAAATGGCGATATTAGAGTTTGTGGTGACTATCGTCGACTCAATTCCATCACCATACCAGATCGCTACCCCGTCCCACGCATCAAGGACTTCACTCATCAATTATCCGGAAAAACTATCTTCTCAACATTAGATCTCAACCGCGCATACCAACAACTGAGCGTAAGAGAAGAAGACATCCAGAAGACAGCCATAATAACCCCGATGGGATTATTTGAATTCCCACGTATGTGCCCTGGTTTGAAGAACGCGGGACAAACGTTTCAACGTTATATCCATGAAGTACTACGAGGATTAGATTTTGTCTTCCCATTCATCGATGACGTGTTATTAGCATCAGAAAACGAAGACCAACACAGAGAACACCTCCAAATCGTACTGAAGCGATTAGAAGACAATGGCATCACCATCAACCCCGCCAAATGCGACCTAGGCAAATCAGAAGTCCAGTTCCTAGGTTACACGGTAGCAAAGGAAGGCATCAAACCACCGCAACATAAAATCCAAGCAATTACCGATTACCCTCAACCGACTACAATCGAAGAATTAAGAAGATTTCTCGGAATGATCAACTTCTATCGCGATCATATCCCCAACGCCGCAGTACTTAAGTACTGCGGCGCAGTACTATTAAGAGTTATATGAGGCATTAGACTGCCGATAGTGTGAAATCAAAACGAATGCACTAGTGATATGAACCCATTTCTAGCACAAGCATGCTCAGTTAAGTTGGACAGATTTACAAGACTACGATTAAGTAATACGTAACAAATAGCACAGTCTAACATTGTTTTCATATTCTCTTAAACTAGCATTATGTGGTCGAAGATCTTTCTTGTACAAAAGACAACATCACGAGTGAAATCTATATTCTAATAATAAAGCTTAAGAGTTGCTTTTTGTTTGTTTGCTGAACGCGCTAATCTCTCGAGTCGGATTAAAAAAAAAATGTTTTTGAATTTGATGGGTGAGGCTATAGGCTATGTAACATCACGCGAAGACTCTTATGAGCCCAGGTAAAAGAAAAAAGTAAGTTAGAACGCTAAGCGATAACGATGTAATAGTACTGGCAGGCTATACGATGCGACGGGTTGGGACGCGGTCGAAGTCGCTGACAGAAGCTAATAACTTTATTTAAAATGTTCAAAATCTAGTCGCAACCTCATCTCAGCGACAATCAATGCCAAAAACTTGTCAATAATGTGGGGAAATTAGAGGTATCTTTGACAGATTGAGACTGAGATCAGAAGGCCAATTCTCGTAATTTAAAACGTTCAAAGTCTAGTCGCAGTCTCATCTCGGCGACAAACAAATGTCAAAAACTTTTCAAAATGTAGGGAAATTAGAGGTATCTTTGACAGATTGAGACTGAGATCAGAAGGCCAATTCTCGTAATTTAAAACGTTCAAAGTCTAGTCGCAGTCTCATCTCGGCGACAAACAAATGTCAAAAACTTTTCAAAATGTAGGGAAATTAGAGGTATCTTTGACAGATTGAGACTGAGATCAGACTGAGAACGTTCTTAAAATTACGAGAATTGTCCCTCCGATATATTATGACATTCTATGCAATGCACCCAGCATACATAAATCTCACTGCATTGAAAGATTATTCATTATTTTGATGCCTGATTAAGTTACAAGTAGAAATCTTTTATAAAATCAGTTCCCACCACGCGCCAGCCCTGCTCGTAAGAATTCCTTCACTGCTATTGTTTTTGACGTACCAGAACTTTGACGCGTGGTTCGCTGGTGCCCGCCGATTGGGGTTCCCTGTACCATTGCTGAGGGACACGGGTTCCTTATGTGTTGAATATACGAATATTTAGATGCATTGTGGCTATGGACTATGTGCGGGGCTCGTGGCTAAGTAGTAAGAACCACATGGGTCGATCGATCAGGTTAACCCATTGATAGGTACTGAACGAGATACAATAGAAGGTTTGTTGTTATTCTAACGTCGTTTAGTGTCCCGCAAAGTGTTACGCTGGCCGAGGTCGGTCCGTGGATCTTTATATACCGAGACCCCTTCGTGGCTTGGAAAGCACGTTAAGCTGTGGGTCCTGGCTGTTATTCGTGGGTCTTGACACAACAGGGGGTCTACTCCGAAGTGGTATCAGCCGAATGTTCGGCCGTTTCCTGCTACGAAGTTACTATTTGGTTCGGTCGATCCCGATCCAACACTCCTACACTCTTTCGAATATTGACTATGGTCCCGACCCAACTGAGCCGATCCGAACTCGAAGGTCGCAGGAATCAAATGCGAGAAGCGGCAAATGTGACGAAGCCGAATGATTGTGAAGGTGATGAGTATTGTCAGTTTAAGAGATGTGGAGAATAAACTCGGAGAAGACGTCCGTCTTTTGTTTTCATTAGATTCCTCGGGCGGGAAAAACTTTTGTATTTTTCAGTAGCAGCTTGAACTCGCTCCCGAGATATAGGACTTTAGATTTTAACTGACACAATGTGGGAGGTACTATCATCTCTACCTGCACCTTTACGGAATACAGTCGTGATGTTATATTTCTGATGATTGATATATGAGGGGTTTGCGGCTAAGTAATAACAGCTTCACGGGTCGATCGATCAGGTTAACCTACGCTTGCTGCGGTTGGTCCGTGGATGGGTGATCATCTTTACATACCAAGGCCCATCCGTGCCTCCGAAAGCAGGTTAAGACGTCGGTCTCGGCTATCATTCGTGAATCTTTGACAGTCGTTACGGGTCGTCAGAAACCCGAAAGTCTGACAACCAGTCTTACCAAGGGGTTTCGTATTACCCAGTAACTTGGTTGTGGAGGTCAGATAGGCAGTTGCTCCAAGTAAAATAAAATACTGGTACCCAACTGCATCCGGTTAGACTGGAAGCCGACCCCAACATAGTTGGGAAAAGGCTAGGCAGAAGACGCGTGATGTTATATTTATATATTATGTTCATCATTATCATATTTTAACCTATACGCTGTCCATTAGGTAAACCGTTTTTTGACAGATGGAACTAGTGATTGCAGCAACACACAATACATTGATTGATACACGTACGGTATTAAGCACAGTCGCATTGGGTACAAACACCTTTAATGATAGTTGTAAGGAAGATTTTAATAAATAAATAAATAATAATGTCTGTAAGAAGCCATGAATAAGATAATTCAATAAGATAAGGCAGTTTATTTAATTACCTACGCATTTTAAAGTTAACTTTTACGTAATCTGGAATAGTTAGAAAGAAAGAAAGAAAGAAAGAAAAAGTATTTATTGCGACTCGTACAGGATTATAAACTAAACTAAACACAGTTAAAATAAAAAAATAGAACAAATATTTATAAAAAAAAAAGTAATAAAAAATAAAATGAAACAGAAAATCCTATACGAGGCCAAAAGGCTCCTATCTCAGCATGATGCTTTGACATTTAAAAATAAATGTCGCAGCGCTGTTCATTCTAAGACAGCTGTCAAAAAAACGGTTTATCTAATAGACAGGGTGTAGTCGGCACCTGATTTTTAACAGCACACATTACTGCATCCGGAACAAAACAATGTTGCTTACGTACGTTCTGCCGTCGGGGACGTCCCCGATGTTACAATGAAATAATTTCAAGGCTATCGTATTTTACATTTAGGCTAGCTTCTGTCCGCGACTTTGTTCGCGTGAAATTTCGTTCCCAACTCACCGCGTCGTATCCTATCGCCCGCCCGGCCTATTAGGTACTTCGCTTTCTGATTTGGTTTCATTTTTCTCGGTTCCTAATAGTCTGCTGGCGCTGGTGTCTGCGATACAATGATTTTCATTCATTAGTACAGGCACCAACGATACACTTTTTTCTGTAATGTTCATTTTTAGTTGGAAAATTGTTCTGTGAACCTTAAATGTGTTTTTTTCTGAAAATAAAAAAAATATAGCGTGATATTAAGCCTTTCTAATCCTACTTCCTACTATCCTTCCTACTACAAAACTAATATATATATTATAAAAGTGAAAGTTTGTATGGATGGATGGATGGATGGATGTTTGTTACTGTTTCACGCAAAAACTACTGAACGGATATGGATGAAATTTGGCACACAGATGGTTTATAAACAGGATTAACATATAGGATACTTTTTATCCCGATATTACCACGGGTTCGAAACGTCTGCGGGTGAAACCGCGGGGCGTACCTAGTAATTAATAATTGGGCTCTCACATGAAAAAATAATGTTTCATATCTGCTCGTAGTTAAAACAAACAAACTCTTTAGCTTTATTATTAGTACTAGTTTCTGCCCCCGACTTCGTCCGCGTGATATTTCTTGTTCCCTTGAACCATCTCGTTGCATCGCATCGCCTACCTATTACTTCGTTTTCGCTTACCGTTCTTTCTGACTTTGTTTCATTTTTCTCGGTTCCTAAGTGTCTTAGCGTAATGTTAATAGCCTATAGCCTTTCTCAAGAATTGGACTATCAAATGCAAAAATAATGTTTCAAATCCGGCCAGTAGTTCCAGAGATTAGTGCGTTCAAACAGACATACTCTTCAGCTTTATGATTAATTTATATATGAATATAGATTACTGGTCAAAGACCGGTACGGAAATAGAGTTGAAGAGCCTCTTTTAGTATTGTTTATAATCTCCTAGATAATCTTTTTAACCTGCGTTTGATTTGATTACTTTAAATCTAGAATTATCTGCTCTAGGCCAGTCATATCGAACATTAAAATCGCAAACCAACGGCTAGTTGTCAGGCTGAATCAGACAATTTCTATAAACGGTCCACGAAGCGTTCAAAATGAACAATTCTAATAAAAAATAATGTCATTGTAATGCCTTGAAAATATGCCTAATAAATATTTACAATATTATTAGTTGTAAATTTTTGGAGAGCTGTATCTCGGTAAGCATTAAACCTACAGAGCTGGTTCTGATCTCAAATTGTAGCAATTTTAGTCTTCTTTAAAATGCATTAGCGCTCGCACGTACTAACGCTAAAAATTTAGGACTTATATTTATAATACCAAAAGACGTGCGAAAATTTCGCGGTTTTTCTAGTCCTGCAAAGTTAATACAGGTTTTTCGGAGCTGCAAACTTGGATATTCGCTACTGGTACTGGTCCTAACAACATATTAAAACATTAGAACTAGCCGTTAGTTTGCGATTTTAGCGATTTTTAGTGTTAGACATGACTGCCCTACTCCGGCATTTCGCTCAGATGAAGGTGATTTCGTTCTCCGTATGACGCCATTGGAAATGCAATTCTTAAAAAATTAACCAAACATTGTACATCAGTTAGCAGCATTGTCTCTGGCGCCTATTGGCCATGAAAAACTTGGCAACAACGACAGAGTTATCAATGAGTAAGTCAGTATACATGGTGACATGATTCTAGACCCCCTAGCGAGGAAATTAAGAGTAGGTTATCAATAAAAAAAAAAAACAATTGCACTCCGGGAGTGCCGGCAGAAGTGAAAACTTACCGTCTTACGAATTTTCGATCAGGTCACATGTCCTGACGCGAGTTTAACATTTTTTACCCATTACAAAAAAAGTGTTCAACGCCGCTAAAGAAGTTTTCACTTCAAAAGACTGTTTCATAGATAAGTGACTGAGTCAAAAACTCCGCGGTCAAAATGTATGGCAGAGCTAAATTTTGTTTCACTCTATACTTACATTATTATGTCCGTACCCGTTTTCATACTATCACGTCCTTACCCGCAGAACTATCTCATTAAGGCAAGAAAGTGTCTATAGTCCCCACACTATATAAGCATCATACTTCCAACATCAGCTGCTCCTTAAAGAAGCATCTTTCCAGATGTAATTCACAATTAAAATCATTTTACAACTACCAAAAAATGCGAAAACCCGCCTCTTGCACAAGTGTCAAATTCACAGGAAAAAAAATACAAAAAGCGTGTTGCCAACCCCAAAAACTATTAGAGAATGCGGACGGAAGCGCCACGCCTACGGAACCCTTTTAAAAAAATAATAAAACAGGCCCTTTGTTGGGTTCTGTATAGCTTTTGATACAAAAGGTATTTTTTAAAAGAGCTGTTTTTTTCGATCACATCTGGCTATGAAACCTGGTATGAGTGAGACGCTGTGTTTTGGCGCAATGGCGTTGGTAAGAAGGATTTTTATTGGAAATGTATTGTAATTAAAATATCATAAAAACTTTTTTGCAAAAAAAAAAACCGACTTCCAAAAAAGACACTACAAAGTGAAAAATAACTTTAATTTCGGAAGTCGGTGTGAAATTAAAGTTATTTTTCACTTTGTAGGTAGTGTCTTTTTTGGAAGCCGGTTTTTTTTTGCAAAAAAGTTTTTATTTTTCACTTTTAAGTTGTAATTTTTACCAGTAATTTTGGTTTAAAAAAACGAAGTGTGGGCCCATAAAATTTGAGGGTTGCCCTCGATTTCTCCAGGATCCAATCATCAGATCCTGTCTTGGTGACTATGGGACCACTTCAGAAGTATCTCCTTTCGAACAAAAAAATAATTTTGAAAATCGGTCCACAATTGGCGGAGTAATCGCGTAACAAACACACAAAAAAAAAATAAACATACCGTCGAATTGAGAAACTCCTCGTTTTTTGAAGTCGGTTAAAAATTAAACATTTTGGAAGATTCCCGAATTATATGGTAACTGTAGTCTGACCTCCGGTGTGTATGCGGTGTCTCTCCACAGACAATGGCTCACCTCCCATCTTGCACCACATGCCCTGTCACCTACACACGTGACCTAATGGCTGCGTCAGCGAATGCTATCCGCGTTGCTGAATTTTGGACCAAACAAATTTAAGAAAAAGAAAACTATATTTTTGCCATCGACATGCTGAGAAGAAAACTGTGCTGTGTTGTGCTTTTATTTCTCTTCACGTTACACAGGATACATTTTTAACTATGTAGGTATATAAAATAACTAATATACTATATCTATATACACAAACCTAATAATATATGTACATAATTATACACCCAGTTAAGCACATCTAATAATATTTAATTGTTTGAATTGTCACTTAGCTCTCTTTCTCTCTCCTAAATGTTGCTGTGCCCGACAGGGTCCATATTGATCTTTTACCTTGTTTATACCATCTATGTAACACATATAGAATGCAATAAAGATTTGAGTATTGAGTATCCATGAAATTCAGCATAATTATAATTCTAGACTAGCGTAGAAAAAATCGTCGGTTATAAAAATTCAAAATAAATTGTTCCATACTTGAGAAGGGGCTCGTGGCTAAGAAATAACAGCAGCACGGGTCGATAGATCAGGTTAAGCTACACTTGGCGCGGTTGGTCCGTGGATGGGTGACCATCTTTATATACCAAGATCCCTGCTGCTTCTGAAAGCACGTTAATCCGTTGGTCTCGGCTGTCATTTGTAGATCTTTGACAGTCGTTACGGGTCCTCAGAAGCCCCAAAGTTTGACAACCAGTCTTACCAAGGGGTTTCTTATGACCCAGTAACTGGGTTGTGGAGGTCAGATAGGCAGTCGTTCCATGCCATACCAGTTAAACTGGACGCCGACCCCAACATAGTTGGGAAATGGCTAGGCAGAAGGCATTTTGACCGCACAGGTGTTGGTTGCACTTTTATATGAAACAGCAATTTTTTTTTTATGACCGAAGAAAAATATCTTCGTCTAGAATCATATTATGCCAAATTCATGGTTACAGTTTGTGCACTGGTTAAAAATGTATCCTGTGTATGAATAATTCCATTTTGTATTCCAATTTGGTAATTCGTTTTGCATAAGTTCTCCGTCTCCTCTTCTATGTGGCTATACATAGAACGGGCACACTTACATCTAACGTAACCAGGGGGTCTACTACGAAGTGTAAAGTGCGAACGATCGGATCGGACCGACACATGGCCGAACCGAATATTATTGAAAAATGTGAAAAAAGTTCGGATCGGCTCAGTTGGGTCGGGACCATAGTCAATATTCGAAAGAGTGTAGGAGTGTAGGATCGGGACCGACCGAACCAAATAGTAACTTCGTAGCAGGAGGCGGCCGAACATTCGGCCGGTACCACTTCGCAGTATACCCCCAGAACAGTCATTTCCGCCACCATCTTTCTGACTAGCATTTTTACCATATGTTCGTGTCAAGACGAGAGAAACAGGAAATAAACTTAAAAAATGAAATGAAAAGTGAATTGCCGGTTTTAAATAGGTATCTTGATAGTAATCAAAACTTTTGTAGCAAAATGGTTTTGAGTCACTGTCATTTTTGTCAGTCGACGAGACGACGACGACGACGGACGACGACGATTTGTGTCGTCGAGTTTGTCTTTGACAGTCGTTACGGGTAGTCAGAAGCCTAAAAGTGTGATTACCTAAAATTTAATTAGGTAATGTGATTTGGTTCACATCGTACATCTTATTTGCTCATAGTCTAAAAGACTGATCGCAAGATAAACACCGAAAGAAAAATAGGTAATGTAACTCACATTACCTATTTTTCCAGCCTAACGTACTTAATTAATTAACAAACATCAGTGATTAATTAGTCAAATTAAATCCAAAATGGCCGACGCTAACCGTCATAATTTATTGTTCTCTTTCATACGTTTCAGTTAAAGTTTTCCAATTAACAAGCAGTCTTATTGAGTAAATTATTAGATTTGTGTTGTGTACTTGTAAAACAGGATTAAAATCCTGTTGTAAACAACAGTTTTTTTTTAATCCTGTTTTTTAATTAATCGCCCCTACTAACACACTTACGTTGACATCTAAATAAACAGTTATTACAACTGTCAACTGTCAACGTCTTACTTCTGTTAATTTTGAAGTCGAGCTGTCATTTTTTCGGCGTCCACTGCAGAATGTTGTCCCACTCCTGCGCAGTAATTGTCAACCTTTAACACAGGACAACTAGTTGCTGTTATTAACTGGAACTGTCTATTTGTATCTGTTCCTAACTACTACTTTGAGTGTGGAGTTGAGACATTTGTAGAAGCTGAAGCAACTGAAGATTTACCTTTATTACAATGTATTTTATGGCCTGTTGTGTGGACGTATGCCGATTAGCCAGGCCGTAGTGTCATTCGTGGATTTTTGGTAGTCGTTACGGGTTGTCAGAAGCACGAAAGTCTGACAACCAGTCTAACCAAGGGGTATCGTATTACCCAGTAGCTGGGTTATGGAGGTCAGATAGGCAATGATGGGATATTAAACTTATTTTTGGAAGTCTTTCTCAAATGTTTTGTTTTACACTTACTGCAATCGCCAATCGAACTGCCAAGCTCAGTCTATTAGATTTCGCGTTCATTGGGTGGTCTAAAGTTCAGTATCAGATTTTAACAGGCCTATATAATTTACCATGTTGCAACCAGAATCCAAAGTGTTTGGACAATAAGTCTTTCAATCAAATCAGCATCTCAAGAGCTATCAGAATGACACTTACGAGTGCCTCTTAAACTGCCTTATGAAAACGTACTGAAGACGTATAAGCATGTCTAAGCGGTCAATTTTTGTTCCCAAGTCCCCATTCAACACGTTCTACCAGCAAATGCTTTGTGGTACAGCCAAGTTGTGACAAAAACACAAATATCCTTTGTACAACGCCGCTGTGACAAAAAAACGACACCACTATGAAACCATCTGCTCGACGTTTCAATAAAGGCACATATAATTGGATGACGATCGCCATTTTAATTACGCTCAGTGTTTTTCGCCGATATTCTCAAAAATTCGAGCCTTTTACAGTTTATTTGCGACCGGCGACACGTTGGATGGTTAATGAGGTTGAATTGATTTTTTGAATTAGGATTTTCGAACTTCCGAGTTTTTTTGAAGTGGGTTTTTCGAGATGTTGGGCGTTTTTTTTTTGTGTTATTGGGTTGAAAATAAACCTACTATGAATAGCAGCGCTGCGACACTTATTTTTGAATGTCGCAGCATCATGCTGAGATAGGAGCCTTTTGGCCTCGTACAGGACTTTTTCTTTTTAAATTATTTTATTTTTTATATTATTCTATTATGTTTAGTTTAGTTTGTGACATTTCTGTGTCGAGTCCCAATAAATACGTTTTCTTTAATTGTTTTTTTCTTTACTTTACTCTTACTGCAGACGGCATAATATATAGTAAACCTACTATAGATTTGCGAGTATTTCACAGGCTGCAGAAAACACCTGTTACTCAATAACACAATTCTCCGAAAACTTGGTTTCTTAAATATTCGCGAAAGTAAGTTAATAACGTGAAATAAAATTTTCATAAACGTATTTTTTTCCTTAAGAATTCTTGGTGCCGTCCGTCATGGGCTTCCAAATGCCATTTTAATTGCATATGCGAGGTTTTTCACGTCACAAACTGCCTGCTTCCACAATATATCAACCGGTAAATTGATTAAAAATTATCGTTAACATTTTTCAAACACTGTTTAAAAATGTAATTACAATGTTGACTCAATCGTGTTGAAGACAGGTACTTGATGGAATTTGGAAAATTGTCGTTTTTGAATTGTATTTTCCGAGTTTTTTTTTGTTAGTGTAGTGTGAAATTTATGTAAGATGATTGTGTAATTAAAACTACAAATAACTTTCTTCGTTTTTTTTTAAATATTGTTGCATGAACAGCTGGCGCTTTTCTTTGATAAAGTGAAATGGAGTAATTAAAAAAAGTGAACTCTGTTCGGTTCGAGAAGGATTATTATTTCTGAGATTGCAGATGTAAAACTAGTTTTTTGCGTTAAATCTGACCAGCAGAGCTATTGTCTAAACATCGTTTAGAGAATCAGAGAGATTGTTTTCTAATTTCTTTGTGTGTGGTCACTAGAATGAGATTCCAAGTAGTTTTTTTTTTTTTTTTAGAAAACGATGCCCCACACTAGGAATTTCTCCTGTATCGTGGGTGCGTTTACAAACATTTAAACTCACATACACAAACAGCCAGACCCGGAACAACTACTTGTAGGTCATACAAATATTTGTTCCGTGCGGGAATCGAACCCGCGACACGCAGCGCAGCAGTCAATCGCTTAACCACTGCGCCGACCGTGCCGTCGTCATTCAGGCCTACAGTTCATTGAACTCTGATTGTAGATTCTAAAACACTTTTAGCTTAGCATTTACGCCATACTTACATAGTTGGTACAGTTTCCTTAGATAAAGTTCCTCTGGAGACACTCTGCTACCATTCCTATTTCTGCCGCTGGACGACTTTGTTCTCGTAGATTTAAGGGGAAATTGGTGACGGTGAATTACAGGCATGCTCAGCGTCTTTGTTTTTGGGTATTCTAAAATAGCCAGCCACACTGTATGGGTAGATTGATGGATACTATGGTAGTCTTCCTCAAAAAACTATTACTGACACTAATCTGCTTAGTCTTAACACGATCTGACCAAGATTATGTCTGGACTTTAAAAGAGACTGTGATCTCAGAGTTTGTTTGGGCCTTTCTTCTAGAGTAGTCTGATACGAAACGCCGGCCTCATGTAGTTTTTAAAATATGATTGGCGTGTAAATCTATAATAATATTATAAAGCGGTAAATTTTGTTTGTTTGTATGTAGGAGGTAATCTCTGGAACTACGAGTCGGATTTGAAAAATTATTTTTTCATTGATAGCCCAATTCTTGCGGAAGGCTATAGGCTATTTAACATCACGCTATGACCCTTGGGAGTCGAGCAAAAAGAAAAAAAAGTCAGAAAAAACGCTAAGTTAAAACTAGGACAAAGCGCGGGCAGGTGATGCGAGGCGACGGGGTGGGTCGCGGGACAAGACATTTCACGCGGACGATGTCGCGGGCAGAGGCTAGTGTGTTTATACAAACATACTGTATTATGTGCATGCTGATACTATTCTGGTACAGGACTTTATAGATCATATTTCGAAATCCAAGTTCTTTAGTCTACCACCGTTTACTGGTTCTTGTGTATGCTATCAGAATCTGAGTTACGTTCATGGTGATGAATAGCTACTAGGACCATTCTCAGTTTAAAGTTACGAAATTCAATTATCAACAGATAAATTCGTATCTATTCTGTAAACATTTCACCATGAAAACTTAGGTGAAGTGAGCTGTTATTAGTATCAATCAAATGGTGGCTGATACTAGGGATTGAAACTATTGACAGGTCACTTCAAGCTCACTTTTTTACCGTAACGTTTTTACAGAATAGACCAGCTGGTATTGGAATAAATAGGTAATTAACTATAGTATGCAAAAAAGTTGCACCATTAAGAAAACCACTTCCTTCGTTATTTAGTGGGTGAAACAAAAGCTATTTGGCATCTGTCATGTGTCAATAATTAGGGTCCAAAATTGTGGTTGACAACGAAATAAAAACACGAAAATATAATATTTTCCTCTTTTTATTTGACAAAAGAAATTAATTCACTTTTTTTTCTTATTTCCGCTTTCCTTATAATACATTGTAGTTATAAAGTAATTACGCTACCTATATTTATATGTATAGTTTATTTTTCTATATATTACAAAAAATATTTACAAAATTTTATTTCATCCCGTAAAGACCCATTCTAGAAATAAAGATATATTATAATGTAGTCTATTCATATGACTTAAATATTGCAAATTAAAAATTACGAAAAAAAAAACTAAATTATTTGAAATAACTAAAAATAAAAAAACACATTGGTCTCGAAATAATTACAGAAATATGAATAGACTATATTATTTACAGGTAATAAAGAAATTGCAGTTGAAATTAAAGATAAAAATATATTTATAGCTTAAAACAAAAAACTTTTTGCATTCAGAACACATGATTTTTGCACAAAATGTAATAAATACAATTTTTATAATTCAAATTATTGTTCTACATAAAAAAAAAAATCTTAAAATTATTTATCACAACAGACTGGTTTTGTGTTCCCGTTTGATTGTTTTTTTTTCGAAGATTTAAATCTAAATAAATAAAAAAATGAATTAAAGCTTAATTTACGAATACAATTTTCAAATAATAATATTAGTTACAGTTGACCAATAATACTCTCAATAATTTTTAAATAAGATTTTTAGAGACAAAGTAAAATGTAAAGTAAATATTGCAACCAATTTTCATTTTGTTTTATTTACAAAAAGCGAATAAAGATTCGAATTAAATTCTTTTGAGTTTTGCCATTGATTGATCAAACAATTTTAATTAAACGATCCAAAAAATGACGAATAAAAAAAAATCTACGTCACGTCAATGCAAAACTAAGAATACAATATAGAAATTCCAATTCAGATTGCCAATATTTCAATAAAAATCTTGATATAAAATTCTAATAATTTAAGTTTTCCGGGAAACTAAAAGGTAATAAAAAAGAGCCAACACATTCACATCTGTCTTATGTCAAAGTTGACAAATAACGTGATTCGTCCATTCCAGAGTGTCACCTGATTATCAGCCAACCAGAAACGAGCATTTTAGGATACACGATACCTGATTGGCTCATAATTATATGACCGGATATCAAAGACGTTACGTTATTTTTAGGAATTCAAGTTTATTGATGGGCCAAATAATTATTTCGGAAAAAAATCGGCAATATAAAGATGTGGTCAAGAGAAAAACTCAAGATATATGAATATTTTTTTATACTGATATTTTATACTAAGGATACTCAAAGAAAACAGAAGTTAAAAACAATCGAAATATGCCAAGAACGGTACAGTCATTAATTGTTTGGTCCATCAATATCTGTTTTTATTAACATATTTATTACATATACAGTAACCATTATGAACAATTATTCCCTATTTATAATTAATTATAAAAATTTACAATGATTTTCATTATTACTATTAAATAATTCTGCTTAAAATTAAAAGTTGGTTGTGCCGATGCTTTCGCGCCTTAAATACGACGCCATTTTGTGATGGCTGTCATTCCTGTCCGCCATTTTATAGTGAATATACACTTACATTTTAGTTAGGTTTGTGTTTGTGCGAGGGCTGTTAAACTGCAGGCCATACCCTGTTGACAAAAGAAAAATAATTTATATAAAAGGTTTAGACACACAAAAATAAACTACACAATAATTTATAATCAGTTAATTAAAAAAATTTGAAGCGGAAATTATAAAAAGTTAATTGGAAATTTTTGAATTGATTGAGATGAATCGTTTCATTTTTGAATTCAATTGATTGGAAACTTGATGTTATATAAAAGGCTAATAAAAACAAAATGAGAGTATTTAAAGACCCTTTAACTTAGGGATAACACGAGACATGGGGGTAACTTAAATTGAATATAAAAAGTGATTCGTTGCAGAAAGAAAGAAAATAAGTTTATTTGACCCAAGTTAAGTCGCACATCTTAATATAATAAATCATAGCTTAGAAAGTATGAAAACTTACTGACTGACCCAGGATAGTCATCGGCCTGGTACCAGATGCAATGTGGCACGGAGACCAGGTGCCACGTCTTGTTTCCAGTCACCAACCCGCTTGCCAAGCATGGTGATTCATTCCCCATTTTTGTAGAGGCCTATGTCCAGCAGTGGACTGCGATAGGCTGTTGAAGATGATCTCTTGATGAAAAACATGTTTATGGGACTTACGTGAGGGGTAGCATCCATCTGGTACCAGGATGAGCTGGCTTGTATAGTTAAAAGAGTATTTCCGACGCACCGAGCCGTTAGCTCCGCTAGCAACCTTGGTGAATTGTCTTTTCGTGCGTAAACATGAGTTTTTAACTTACGTTTTTTTTGTCCAGAACACGTTTTCAGCTGGTCATGCATTCCCAGATGGGTTAGGCTGAGATTATACTGAAGTGTCTCACATTTTTGCCAATATAGTTGTGGTGGTAGTGGCATTTCTGGCACAGTCAGTGTCAAAAGTAGATGACCATACGAACTTGAGTAGTAATTGGAATAAATTCAACTAAGTGAAGGTCGTTTACGAATGGAAGCTTGACAATAATTGCAATCTCTGTTAAAGCTGAAAGTTATAAGGACGCCTTACGGTCAAATAATTAAAGAACAGAGCATAAACATAACTTTAGCTCTTATCTGTAAGCTGTAATAATATAATCAATACCCAAATCCAAAAATGATCATCTACTTCTGGTGACACCACTTACAATTAAACAAAATTCTATTAAACTTACGTAAGTAACCCAGGGTTGGCGTCGGTTTGGTACCAGGAGTACTGCGGCACGTAGGGCGGGTGAGGCTGTGGGGCGCCCTGGTGGTGCAGCGCGTGGGCGGCGTGCGCGCCTTTCATGTCCCACGGGCCGGGCGGCGCGCCCTACGACAAAGAGAGGGTACGGTTAGGTTGTGTGTCCTGTAAAGTAGGATTGCCTAGACCGAGTTAGACTGCTACAAGGATATTTTGGCGCCTGAATGCTATTGACAAAGGTGCGTTGTTGGTAATCATTTCAGAAATTGTCACAGAAATTCTAATGACAAAAGATGGCGGCGTTAGTTTTGATTTGAGCCACGCGCCAAAATAACCTTGTACATGATATATGATTAGCTAGCTCATAAAATGGTGTCTTTGAAGTATTATCTTTATGCCTACTGAAATTTTAATGATTGTGGCTGGATTCTTAAAATGGGAGTTTTGATCTATCTTCGTTCTATGTTTTTATGTAGATAGTTTTGGTATAATTCTTGTTTCAGCATGGAACCACTTATGGTTCAATCTTAGAATTATAGGGCTACTACAAGTTCAACAGTATTTCGAGTTATGCCATGATTTAATCATTCTTATTATTATGCTATAGCTATTAGTTGCTTATAGACTTAAAAATAAACAAGGTTGTGGTACCTAAAACAGATTGATGTTAATATCTTCACATCAATAAACTAATTAACAATATTACATGTACTTTCCAAGTGAAGTCGCAGTAAAAGCTAGTCAAAAACTAATCGTCGAAAACGTGAGGTGCGCCCGGCACACCCACGACCATTATCTAATACGTTTTATATAGTTTTTTATAATTTTCACACACGCAACCACACAAACTTGTTTTTTGTGAGCTTTCTATGGAAATATGAATGTTTTAGAGAAGATAATTAAATGAAATAGCGGATTTTGATGGTATTTTTTGGTAGGTAAACAAAATAATTTGTGTAGGAAAAGTTGTAGCGTAAAAAAAACGGATTAATTTTCTTATTTTTCAGATGCTTCCACTATGATACACAACTGAATATAAAAAGTCTTAGTTTCAGACCATTTTCTTTAAATTAAAATATTATATACATTCCTAAAAAGATATATAAAAAATTAATAATTTTAATAACTATGTGCATTTGACAAACACGACACGGAATCGAACCCTTACCTTCAGCATCCAAGGCATGGGTCGGCCCCTCATGCCGTCGGCGCCCGGTGATCCTTCTACGTCATCGGATTGAGGCGCGAAATAACCCTCCTACGATAAGAAAAGGAAGCTCCCCTCAAAAATATGTATATCCTTAGGTAAAATATACCTAAACTTAACTAACTTGACAAAAATATTGCTAAAATTGTATATTGAAAATAATATTTTTACAATTTAATTATTGCATTTTATCGAAATAATATGCTTTTTATTTTTGCAGTTAAAGCTAATTCAATTATTTTCAAAATTAGAACTTGTTCATTTGTAAACTAAATTGAATTTAAAATCAGAATTTTCCAATTATTGCATTTATTATTCTCTTTGTTGATTCATAAAAGGAACGTTATGTTACAAGCCTTGCATTCGATTTTCAAAAGTTTTTATTTCTCAAATTGGAAAACTCAACAAAGGCCTGTCATTTTATGTCATATTATTTTATAAGTGCAATAATTGGAAAACTTTTGAAGTGACAGTGTTGCACTTACGTATCCGACCCTCGGATCCCACGACTGCTGGTGTGGAGGCTTCACGTCACACGAGCTACCGTCCGGCGACCGGCCTGCCGTCGGCTACACAGAAAGAAAAAGGATGTTTAAAAAACTGATCATTTAGGTAAATTACTTTAGAAATAAATGAAATAGTTATAATTTCTAGTGGTATATTGAATAATAATTTTACCATTCACGTTTTCGTTAGCATGTAGGTATTTTCGAGAAAAGTGGCAGCAAATTAATACGAAAAACGTTGTGATTTGCGAATTTTCAAATAACATTCAGGAAACTGTCGAGGTAACGCAACTATCTAATCGGCAAAACTGACGAATAAGTGAAACTGACGAATCAACGAAACTGGCGAATTAAATAAACTGACGACTGAGGGAAACTGACCAGTGATACGCGGACTCAAGTATACAGTGGTATTGATGTCGCAAGATCACATTGAAATCATTCTGGACAATCTAAGAATGTAACTGAAGAAAATGAAAAAGAACGAGTCTTAGCTCTGTCTTTGTCGTCTATAACTTAAACATACCATTGTTTTAAACAATCTCGTCTATTTATTAATTGATTTGAGACATACAGCTTCATTTCTATACCATTAAAATTACAAAAGGCTTTAGAATTAGAAGATTTTAGTGCTTAAGATATATTATACATAGAAGCTGTTGGTGTAGTTAAGTCATTGACTGTCAACGCGGTCATCGGTGACCACCAAAAATAGATTTTCTATTGTTTGTTGTCTGGCAGTCAATGTGTTAATATTAAGGTTTTTCTAAGGGAAAAGCGGTACCCAACCACCAATGCCTAAGTCGAAAATTAATGTCTCTTACATAGCCAACCTTGACATCCCAAGCCGGCTGCGGCTGCTGCTTCACATCCCAGGGGGTGCCGGTAGGAGACAGCCCCGGGGACAGCTCAGACACGGGGGTCGAGCTGGGGGTGGGGGAGTGCGCCTGCGCTGGTCCCCCGCTCTGGTACGCCGACGGGGAGTGTTGGGAGCCGCTGGAACTGCCACCTCCTCCTGGGGAAAAAATCGTATTTAGTAACAAAAACATCAGAACTGTATCTCCCGAGGTTTATTGTACCTACACCCTACATCTGCACACGCTGTTACACATTCAAATTCTACATAGCGCCATTTATGTGATGGTGAAAAATCGTGAAAAAAAATTGTGTGGAGGGAAATTCATTACCATTAATTATTTATAAAAACTGTGACGTTGGATCTTGAAAGCTTACTTATTTAGCCTGTGGGCGTATCTCACATCGGCAGACTAATCACAACCGTTAAATGGGATTTTAAGGCATTTTAACATACATCGGTTTAGTCTGTCTGTAAAAAAGTTTGTTATTCTTAAAAATGAAGGAGAAAGTCCTTGATTTTTGACATAAAATAAGTAGGTATTTCCAGATTGTCAGGTTTGCAGACGAAACACTCAAAACGTTTATATTCCCAATTCAAAAGTATTTTTTTCCGTTTGGAAGATGATTTAAATCAATGTTTTGAAGGTTTTGTCACGGCATGAACAATGTTCATAAATTCTCTCTCAATAAGATGACGTATTTTTCCTGATATGGGACAGTTAGTTACGGATTTTATTTTAAATAACGATATAAGAGTAAGAATCACAAATACTTACCATGTAATAGTTGGTTGTTGTTGGGCGGGCTGCCGGGCGGTAGACCGAGGCTGGGCGGCGGGGCGCCCACCTGGGCGGCCTTCATCATCTTCTTGTACTTGCTCCGGCGGTTCTGGAACCAGATCTTCACCTGTTGATAGAAAAGTGTGGGTTAGAATGGTTATACAAAGCTTATCAGAGACAATAATGGAAAGATCATTACAGGAATACAGGGATCATTACAGGGATTATATTACAGGAATTACAGGTCTTATTGCCAAGTTTTGCAGCCTACTTGAACCTACATAACTTAGCATCACGCCTGTAAGAATATAGGGGAACCATTGTGTTGGACAGAGGTATTGAAACTCAAACTCAATGTATTTATTTCAATTAAATTACAGGCACTTTTGAATTGTCAAGCGGTCGGTCCGTCAGAAAAATGAAGATTAACACCCACCCATCAATACGCCAGACATTTATGGTCAGTTTTAGAGAGTACGGCTTCCTCTAAACGCCATGATAATTTGGAGTCCCTAAAACAATCCATACGATTGGCAGTCAAGAATTTTCCCATGGAAAGAGTGCGTGCTTCTATTGATAACTAGCCTCAACGTTTAAAGGACTGTATTGCAGCCAATGGAGGTATCCATTGGCTGCAATACAGTCCGAATACGCTTTTTATATTTTAAATTGTTTTATATTTATGTATTAAACTAACACACACTGTAAAAGTAATAAATATTATCTACTTGCAATAAAAAAAAATTTTTTTTCTTCGTGACAATATTTATGGCAAGACTAGGTAAAACCATGATTAGACCTGCTGTCTTGTATGGATCAGAATGTTTGGCCACAAAAGGGATCAACGAAAGGCAATTGCATGCAGCTGAGATAAGAATGCTAAGAGGGATGTGTGGTGTTACACGAATGGATAGAATAAGAAATGAGTACATACGAGGAAGTCTGAAAGTGGCACCGGTAACTGAAAAGTTGTGTGGAAATCGGTTGTCATGGTATGGGCATGTGTTACGGAGAAATGAGGAAAATGTCGTGAGGAGAGTTTTGAGTATGAATGTCGATGGCTATAAGAGTAGGGGAAGACCAAAGAAGCGATGGGTGGACTGTGTGTATGATGATATGGTTAGAAAGGGGGTGACTATTGAGATGACGACTAATAGAGAAGTATGGAAGAAAAAGACATGTTGTGCCGACCCCAAATAAATTGGGATAAGGGCAGGAGAATTATGAATACGCCAGACATTTTTTTAACCTACGTATTCAATTTGAACTGTTGTCATATAATAATATGTGTTGTTACTTTGATCAAGTTATCACTGCAGTTGTCATGCTCAGCAGAATTACTTATTAAAAACTTGAGCAAGCCAGCTTGCTAAAGTTAGATGTAGCGGGTTCGATTTCTCTATGGAAAAAATATTGTAGTTATGAAAATGCTAGGTGTGTGTGTGGGGGGGAAACAGTTAAAAAAAACAGCTTAACAAATTGTATATCGAAGTTATTGATCCATAATTATTCGAAGAAAAAATATCTTACAAACTGTGCGCAATGTGCCGACAGTCGATAAATACTCAGAGGTATATATGTAAATGATTTAATTGACCATTCCGACAAATGTTAATATTCTCTATTACCATACATATGTACACACGCATATATAATGTTTGCGTATTTACATAAATAAATATAATAATATACTAGAACGTTTCAGTAAAAGAAAATATTATCTACGTGAATTTATGAACTGTATAATATTATACATACCTACCTAATACCTTATGTATAACACCGCTAATGCATATTATTTTTTACTGGAGAATATACAACTCTATTTATGTGCAAAAACGTTTTCATAACCTTTTAAACCAACTTTTACGTTAAAATACACTAGTTTTTTTACTGTGTTATGTATGTTGTAATTTTATTAAAGACTATAATACTAACATATATAAAAAGAGGGAAAGGAATTGATAAGGCATAAAAAATAAGAATTTCATAAAAAAAAATATCACATCTGTACCTAAAACTTAGTATATGCCTAGACTTTTTTCTAACTATGTTGGGGTCGGCTTCCAGTCTAACCGGATGCAGCTGAATACCAGTATTTTACATGGAGCGACTGCCTATCTGACCTCCACAACCCAGTTACTGGGTAATACGAAACCTCTTGACAAGTCCGCCTGTCACGATTTTCGGGCTTCTGACAACCCGTAACAGCAGCCAAAGAACTATGAACACAGCCGGGACTGCTTAACGTGCTCTCCAAAACACGGAGAGGTCTCGGTATGTTATGAAAACCCATCTAAGAACTGACCTCGGCAAGTGTTGCTTAACCTTGAACGTCCGGCGCATTCTGGACAGTCAGCCGCGCTACCCCCTTGCTGACTGGCTAGTAATATAATGATTTACCACGTCATTAATTATTCTCAAATAGTTCGTGTGTGTTCGTGTACTAGAGAAAGACACAATTGGCAATGTCCTACTCTGTCACTACCGGATTTCGTACAAATACCTAAACTAAAGTAGGTGTACATACATAGGTATACGCAGGGGTAGCGTGGATGAGGGCGGGGCTATGGGGTTGTCAGCCGTTACTGTACCGTTAAAGTTAGGGGTGAGATAAGTCGATAGTTTTATCGATAAATTGTGTTATTTATTCTGTATTTGTTGGTGTTTTGTTTATATTTATTATTTTTATAGATGTGATTGCTTTAGGATTAAGCAAAAGATACCTATGATACTAAAATTAAATAATATTTAACTCGTAATTATCTAGATTAGCATCCACATTCAACATCCATTTACCACATTCCTTAACTTGCCGTGACTGTGTTTATTCGTTTATCTACATGCGTATCTGATCATTTTCCTACGTTTATTAGAGTATTCTTAAGATAAAAGGATGGGTACATTGTATTATTTGTTTTAAAATTGTCTGAAGTTATGTCAAGAAAACATCAACTTGGGTTCTATACAAGAGAGAACGTCTCTTTTATTGAACTCCCTAACAGCGAGTTTTACGCGCGAAGCCAACAAACTTTTACATTTTTGTAATATTTTGTCAAACAAAAAGTGAACTTTTAGTTTCAACAGTTATAATTTTATTAGCTTAGTTGTTAATTTTATGTTGCATGCTGTGGTCTCATATAAGTGAAGGACTGCACCTACTTAATACCTAACTTTGCCCTTTATTTTATGCGTAATGTATTGTATAAATAAACATACTTAGAACACTTCTCCGTGCCTCGGAAAGCACGTTAAGCCGTTGGTCCCGGCTGTCATTCGTAAATCTTTGACAGTCGTTACGGGTAGTCAGAAGCCCGAAAGTCTGACAACCAGTCTTACCAAGGGGTATCGTATTACCTAGTAACTGGGTTGTGGAGGTCAGATAGGCAGTCGTTTCATGTATAATACTGGTATTCAGCTGAATCCGGTTAGACTGGAAGCCGACTCCAACATAGTTGGGAAAAGGCTAGGCAGATGATGATGATGACTTAGAACATTTCTACCATTAACATTTCTGCATATTAATATGTATATTATATATCTTGGAAATTCGAAGATATGTGACATCTACCAACCCGCACTGGGCCCGCTTGATGGATTACAGCCCACCCCCTCTCTAAGAGAGGAGCCCTGTGTCCCAGCAGTGGAAACATTGAAGGCTAACATGTTTATGTTAATATAATTTATAACTTCCTCACTTTAAAAACAAACAAACAAATCAGAACCAAGGGCGCGATATATCTCGCATTTTCCTCGAGATAAAGTTATTGCGGTTACATAAGAATTATGATTGCGATATGTTATAGTTCATTATAGCGTTAATACAAGTTATAGGCATGCAACCCACCAGACCTGAGTGACAAGTAACATTATTGATAAACTTCGGGTGACTGTGACGGCGGGGAGCGGGAGCGTTTTGTTGAGTTTAATTTGTGTTGCAGCATGACCTTCTCACACTCTCCACAGAAGGTGGCTGGGGTAGACTGGATGCGGAAGGCGGGGGACAGGGTGTTGTGGCGCAGTCTGGGAGAGGCCTATGTTCAGCAGTAGACTACGATAGGCTGAGTTGGTTGTAGCATGAGTGTTTGGGGAAGTTTTTGATTGTTTATTTAATAATGAACGCTTCGGTTTATGACTTGAATATTTGAGCTTGGACTGCGGCGACTCAGACTTATCTAGATAAATGAAAAACCCATTGCTTTTCAGGTACGCACGGCTACACATCAGCTGTATATAACCAGTATAAGCTTATTTCTGATTGTACGAAAAATTTATACAATGCGAGGTCAGCAAAAACTGGAAATGTATAGCTTTATATGTCGCCGTGTGTTCCTGAGAAGTGATGTTAGAGAGTTGTATGAGATTTGGGTAATTTATTTAACCTGTGTCGAACCCACACATCTTTGATAATATGAAACGAAATCAAGTTAAAAAAAAAAGTATAGCATAAACTAAAAAATGCAGTCTCAATAAAACAATGCTATCAGAAAATAGCTAAAATAGCTAAAACAGTATTTTCTTCAGTAATGACATGTTTTTAATATGTTATTACTGAAGAAAATACTGTTTTATAACAGCAACATGAAAACAAATTTTAAGTAAACACGTTCCGCTTCACGCTGTCACAGACACCACGCCAAGTGATCAACTTATATCGCCAATTCGTGTAATCAATGCATAACGGGTATGTCATGCAGCAAAAAAGTGACGTATGCGTTATTATTTATGTGTCCATTTTATATGAGTTATATTTCACGTGGACGCTTCTGCGCAGTCGTAGTAGAAAGTATTACAACTGAAGTGAGTTCTTATTTACGATGCATAACTTTGCGTTATCTTTTATCTAAGACAGCGAAGAATTGCTAATCAGTTACGTATAAGCCGGTTGTTCAGTAAAAAACTGCTTCGGTTTATAAACTTGCTCAAATCGATAAAAATCTAGCCAATAACGGTCTTACTCTTCGTATCACTTATGAAGCCAATCTAGTTATAAACAAGAATCAATGCGATACTATAAAACAAATTACTTATCGCCCACTCTAAACTTATACGGAAAAGTGTAGGTGTAGAACTCTTGTTTATATTATAATCATCCGTGCATCGATATCGATAAATTGAGAGACGTCCCATCCCTCACCACCCACCCTTCGATTAGCCGGGTCGCAGGGCACGATATAACTTAACCCCGACGTCGCGCCTAACTTATTGTATTGGTATTCGGCATTCAATTCACTTAGCCCGATTGAACAAGGTTATTTTGTACTGGATTATTTATTTTGTCATGCCGGGTGTTGCTATGTGTTATATTTATTTTGGGTTGAATTTAGATTGAAATAGACTTAAGTGTAGCCGAGCAAAATGTTGATTAAACACTGAAAAATATATTTAAAAAAGACCTACAAGGGAAAATCATTCACTTTTGGTTATATACAGGGTGGCAGGGGGTTATGCGCGCAAACCGTTAAGTGACTCTGAATCCTCATGGTGTTGAAATTTTTTGTAGGTTATAAATAAAATAAAGTGCTGAAATCATGGTTATAGTTTCCGCGTCTCTATCACCCTATATTATGATAAATCCAGAGCTAAAAGACTCAAAAAAGTGTCGTTTTATGATCTCAATTACATTTCAGACTCAGAATCCAGCGGCGAGCAAAAATTAATGTTCGGAAGCAACAACTTCCGAGCCGATATGATGTAGGTAGAGTTACTACATACATTTTATTTTATACAATAGCAGGTACCTGTATCTATCAAATTATCCACAGAAACTTGCCAAACGCAAAGCCGGAATATTACAAAATAATAAAAAAAGCACATTCAAATAACCCACAAAAATGTCGAAATACTCAAGGTTTTCTATCGAAAAAACTATCGACAATAGTTTGTATGCATGTACAAATCATTTCGATCGTCGAACCGTGGAGTATTGTGCTTGTGACAAAAGACTGTTGTATATATGTTGTCAAATAAATGTTTATTACCGCGGATGGGAAGTTTGGAAACGGAGTATAATTGTAGAAGATTTTTTTGAACGTTTTTGTGTTATGAAATTTTCGTCGTCATTGTTGAGTGGTCTGAGGAGATTTTTCCTGTTGCCAGGCACCATTTTATTGTATTTTTTTTCAACATGCGTGCATGTCCATGTTTTTTTTAACACAGATAACTTAGAAAAAAAAAAAAAACAGTTATTCCAGTCATTTTCATCAATGTCTGCAGCCTACAGTTTTAAAAACCACTGTTTTATACGAATCACTATAGGATTTTTTTTTGAATTGTACAAATAAAATTGCTTAAACTAAAATCTTCTTCGGACATTTAATTTTACTTGTGTTTTACGTTTTTATGTTCATATTAATGAGAAATTAAAGACCACCTACGTGGGATGGTTTTTATGAATCAATTATAAGGAATAATAAGATTTCAAAGTCCCCATAACAAAGGATTAATGTGCAAAATAGTTAGGTACCTACCTATAAACAAAAAAAAAAGAAACACAAAAAATGAAAAAAAAAACTACACGTACAACATGGAAAAGAACTACACGCAGTGTTTATCAGCAGTTATAAGAACGGCCGACGGAAATACATTATTGTGGTTTTCGTAGGCGATATGTGAGCAATCTGCCATTACGATTCACTATATAGTGACGCTAAAAGAATAAAATACTTAATAAAATTACTTCCACACTAATCTTGCAGTAAAAGAAAAAAATATATATCAGCTTCAGCTGCCTATAATTTCATGCAAGTCGTAAAACATGAGTACTATAAAAACTCGACGACATTTCAGCGCAGAACATCAAAAGCGAAGGACATAAAATTATTTTTATTTGTTGAATGTATAATAGAATTATGATTATATAATTTAATGTATTAATACACGAGGAATCTCCCATTTACAACAAACGACCAACACAATTCTTAATTTAATAAAACATCGATATTAGAACTGTCGATATGCCCCACCTCTAGCATCCGTCATCTGTCACGTGAAACTGTCATTGTTATAAAAAAAGAAAACACAACATGGCCGCGGCATATGCGACCACAATGCAATATGTATTTACTTGTACACGCACTGTTATTCTGTTACGAGAAATTTGTGGGGAGTAACACGAATTCGGGGAAAAAATACGTAAAACATGCGCTGTGCTTCAACATGTGCAATTGACAATATTTTTCTTTAATTATTTCATTTTCGGGCCTCGGTAGTGCAGAGGTGGCCCAGTAGTAACGACCTAACTTACGAATTGTAGGTCGTGGGTTAAAACACAGGCAGGCACTTTACTTTGTGTAAATAATTTCATCACCACTGCTCTCAAAACTGTGAAGGAAAACATCCTGAGGAAATCGGCACGTCCTAGAACCAAAAATTCGAAGACATGTTTCATCTACCAACCCGCACTGGGCCCGCGTGGTTACTACAACACAATACACACAATACAGCCTAACATGTTCTCACTGTTGGGACACAGGCGTCCTCTCTTTGAGAGGGAGTGGGCTGTGATCTACCATGCGGGCCGCTAGATGTCACATATCTTCTAATTTTTTGTTCTAGGACGTTATTTTCCTTCACCGTTTTGAGAGCAGTCTCGATGAAATAATTTACACAAAGTAAAGCGTCTGGGTTCGATCCTACGACCTACGAATCAGTCGCGACCGGGTCTAGAAACGTTCAATTTTGCATAAGAGTTCCTTCCATACCCGACGAAGGTGAGCACTACATTATTCAAGAAAAATATGCAACTTGCTTTGCTAAGCAAAACTTGTAATACGACATAAAATCTTCACTACCTACTCGTAGTTTATATTTATATTATTAACTTTATCGTCAATCGTCAACTGATCACTTTATTTATAAAAGCATTTTTAATGCCTATCTTAGTCACTCTATGAATCACACATAGAAGTAGGTAGGTACATAATACAGGTTGCAATTTCCGATGATAATAAATTCTTAGATAACAATCTTAGATGTTGATTATTGCTAGATACATGTATTACCGCGGATTGAAGAAAACTTCGGATTACCTGTGCGAGACTTAAAGTCAACTAAAGATAGAAGTGGTAGAAAAATAAAAGTCATAATCCACTAGCCTAGCCTTTTCCTAAATATGTTGAGGACGGCTTCCAGTCTAACCGGATGCAACTACCAGTATTATTTTACATGGAGCAACTGCTTCTGAACTCCACAACTCACTTACTTGGCAATACGATACCCCTTGGTAACGCTGGTTGTCACACCTTCGGGTTTCTGACTACTAGATGTTAACCGCAATATCAGTGAAGTGACTTTTTTATAGAAACTCAATAATCGATCTTTATTTTCGTTTCGTTAAAACAGTAGTAGCTTTTAATATGACTACATTTTCCCGTCAGTAATAAACTGAAATTTCTTCTAGGTTTTCAAAATGATATACATAATTATTCGTTATTTTTGAACACCATAGAACGTCCTAAAATCCTCCTACGCCATTTTCAATTGAAAAGAAGAAGCGTCACTCACAATCTTCCTCCAGCAACAACGTCCCAAGTTGCACAACGAACACACACCTAACTGTGACCGCATTTCACAAGCCGATCCTTACGAGTACCTAGAATCACTTCTATTTCTGCCTATACCCAATGCAGCCAACCTTTAAAAAAAGCAGCCCTGTTCCCATAGGTTTCGACAGCGGACGGCGGTATGCACACAGTCGGCAATGCGTACATCGCGCGGCGCTCACAAAGACGTGGCGGACATACGTGGCATAGCTTTGAGAAACTGGTGCCCTCTCGGATACAGCTATTCCAGCACTTCCAGGGACTGGTTTATGTTGTAGCGTTTGTGTTTGCGGCTTGTTGATGTGGGGTAGGCAGTAAACTAACTAACTCTTGATTTGTGTCACCGCGATTTTGCCAATGCCACAACATTGTTCTTATTTTGACAGCTGTCAAAGTGACAATGACATTTGGATGTTATTGTCAAATCTTTCAAGGTGGACAAAAAAGGATTACAATTAGGTATTTAGTTACTATTAATTTCTTACCATCGAATTTTGTATTGTAAATGTAACAATGCTGTGTGTTTATGTTGAAATCAACAAAGCACCTATGTATTTTAACAAAAATATAGAAATGGCTGCCGACAAAGTGGATGCATATATTCTTTCTAGGGATACAGCATTAGAGAAGTCATAGCAGGTATTTAGTGCGGAAACAAGTGCGCTTGCGTCGCTTTGATCAACGCGACTCTAGGTACATAGAGGAAACACTTATTACGGTATTTAAATCGTATCGGTTTTAATTAACGCGGCCATCGGATGTGCTTTAATTCTATAGAATAGAAGATGTTATATTTTATCAATACTTAGTAGTAGTTAACTATCTACACATACTAACTAATGTAATAAAGATGAAGAGTTTGTTTGTTTGAACGCGGTAATCTCTGAAACTAGCAGTCGGATTTGAAAAATCTTTTTGCATTTCATAGTCCAATTCTTAAGGAAGGTTATAGGCTATTTAATATTACGCTAGAACTCTCAGGAGCCGAGCAAAGAGAAAAAAAAGTCAGAAAGAACGGTAAGCAAAACCGAAGTAACAGCTCGGGTGGGAAATGTGACAGTCATTTTAGTATGTTGTAGTGTTTCACGACTTCCACGCGAACGAAGTCGCGAGCAGAAAGCTAGTAACTTTATATACATAGTTACGCTTTTGTTTTAAACGCAAAATGGTGTAAGTTTAGTTACGACTATATTGTGGTTTAAAGGAGCTTTGATTATCTGTAGCAGGCAATTACCTTTTTAGGTAGAATTACATTGTTGCATGTCTTTAACCTAGATCAGTTTAAACATGGGACTAGCCAACAGAATATTTATCTAGATTTCTAACTAAATAAAATAGAAAGACAGTTTGAAACTGCTCTATGAGTTTTGTTCCTCTCTTTTTCCAACAATTTTTAAACTAAACGTTTAAAGAATCGATATTAACTGAAACAACACAACACTATTGACACATTAAAAGACAATTTCCCGTTCGATATTTAAATCTGAAAACCATAAATCAAATCCCGGCTAAACTTTATGACATCCTATCACCAACTGTCAAAAGAAAAAAAAAAAACATTTGACAAATGACAGACAAAAGTCACACGTCATAATTCACGAAACGACACAAAGCATCACACTTTGTATCAATCATTTCGGACGACTCAATCACTTTACCAATCAGTAAATGAGAAATATAAATAATTAATGGACAATATATAAATGTTAATGTGTTGGCAGTGGTGCATAAAGCGGTCCACGAGTTGAAAAAAGACAGTAGCCGCTGCGTGTTTCTGTCGGACAGTGAATGATGTGGAGTCGTCTTTGTTTTATTTTTATTTATATTTTTGCAATTGCAGTTTTGCGGTGAAGTTTGCTCTTTTTGTCGTTGGTACATAGAGTTTTGTTTATGGGTACCTACTGTCGTTTTGTTGTGGATGGAAAAACGTATTCATTTTTGTACGGTTTTTTTTTTCTTAGAATGGGAAAATAAAATTGCTTAATTGTTTGCAATTATCGGTGTTTTTTTTTATTTTGTAACAGGATTCAATGTTGTTTCCGTATTTTCATTCAAGAACATGTTTTGGCGTAATTTAGCTAAAACATAGAATTTATTCAAAGAACAAGTTTATATCCAAAGGAAAATATAAACATTTATATCCATAAAATTAAAAATAACTTAATAATCCAACAATCGGACTAAAAAGCAATAACATCCAACCACAATTTTATTGCAAAAGGAACGTTACATCTAACTCAATAAACCTCAAATTAGTTTAATAAATTCAAACAGGTGCTAACTGTCGACACCCTTATCATAATCCAATAAATTAGTGATGCACAAACGCGTTTTACATATCGATACATTAGTGTTGTGACAAGCACATTAGGCGGTCCATTGGCAATAAAAAAAATATAAGCATTGAATACCTATTTAGCGGTTGCAATGTTACTTTTTGCTTCATGTAATTGTTTTGCATTAATTTTATTACTTTAAATGGGTATTTTATAAAGTGACTTACATATAAAATTAGTTTCTAGATGTTTTTTACCTTTAAAGGTGAATAAAACTGTAGGAGGTATCCGCAAAATGGTGTAGGTGCTAGTAAAAATCATAATATATGTAGCTATAATACATTTTTACATAATACGACATTGAATTTTGCACTTAAATTACTCACTCGCTTGCAAATGTTTCGTTTTGAACGTGGCATTTGAGATAAAGTCGTAGTAATATATTTATTGAAGGGAAAAGTTGGTTTTAGCACTTTCGATGGCAACGTTTTAGAATAATATCTTTATAATTAATCGAATGAATGATTATTTAATTGTACGCTGTCACGAGACATTTATTATAAAACTAAGAAAAACTTTTACTATCAATAGTGTTTGTTTTACCATGCAATAATCGACATGAAAATCATCTGACCAATTTTTTATATTACTGAACAAAGTCTCTCAAACGAAATTCTCATAGACAATTTGAGAATATTATAGTAAATAGTATGAATATGTAATATAACTTAAAACTTCTCAACCGAAGCACAATCTCTTCACCACCCTTGGTTGACTGGTAGAGAAGCCTATGGCATTAATTCCGCCTTTGTACCTATTTTCGTGTGCAAAAGTTTAAATAAAAAAAAACATGATAAATAATAAAAAAATAACAATTAACTCCACCGATTCCGTAGCAACATCACCTCCTCCTCAACCTCTTTCCTTAAAATCCTTCGTACCACGTCTCGGTCACATGGGCCCCGTGTTTTACGCCGAGAAAAACACCAGCATTCCCCTTAGAAAGGAAAAAATACCGCTCATGTAATAAATTTGACGACCAGTTTGTGTCACTCAATTGCCGATCGGGTTCACGTTTTTCGAAAAGAATGAAATGGTTTTTGGCGTGAAATTGGAAGTATTCTTTCTTATTAAAGTACTTTTTTAAGAAAAGATAAAACTTTATTAAGATTAGATGGATAAGGATCTAGTTACCACAAGCGGTACAAATTCGTCGCAAGCGGACCAGCTCGTCCTTGAGGGGTTTAAATGTGGGCCTACTTTACCCATTTTTCGTAGAATCAACCTATAAACTAAAGACATCATAATTTGTTATCAAATGGCGGATAGCTGCCATAAATGTCGTTGCCAAGTATCAGTCTAGATTTGAGATTAGTTAGGAGATTCTATTTATGACTGTCTATTTGTTGCTATGGTAAGGAATGATTAATACCAACCCCCACTGGGCTCGCATGGTGGATTACGGCCCACTCCCTCTCACAGAGAGGAGGCCTGTGTCCCAGCAGTGGGGACACTATAGGCAGATTATGAAGGAATGATTAATAACACAACAGCAAAATCTTTCAACTTCATTTATTTCCCTCAATAGATACTCAATCAAACAAAACCTACATCTATGTTTTTTCCAACATTACGTGAATCAAAGACAAATGCCATCTAAGGCAGCCATTACAATGTGCGTTGACCATTGACTCAGTTTACCATAAATAAGTACTTCATCTTACAGCTCAGTGATACAGCAATTCATTGCTAATCGCGTTCATAGAGTATCCATGTCGATATGTTTTTTTTATCGACACTCGCACGTCACTAGAATTACGTAATAATGAATTTATGAGATTTTTATAGTGTCTTAGACTTTGTGTGCAGTTTTGCTTGCGTGAGAGAATTAAGTCTTTTGATATTGTTGTAAGTGTTTTTTGCTGTTCAAAGATTTATGCACTTATTTTTACGAGCATTTTCTCTTACTGGGTGAGCAGGAGTGTGGCCTAACTAAGTGGTAACAAGATTTATTGTTAATTGCTTTAGATTAAAACATCCTTATTAACATTTTTTAACAGGTAAATTAATGTTACTTTTTTTGAAGTTCCTAGCACTAACTTATCATTGTACCTATCAACACCATGTTTCATCATTTGAATTAAATTATTCGTCCTATTCAAAATCGAAATTAAATGTTCATTTATTCAAACTAGGCTGAAAATCAGCACTTTTTGAACGTCAAAATTACATAAGACCGTCCCTCAAAATGCCTGCCCTTCACCACTTCCTAGTCCTTTAGCTAGAAAGAAGTGGCGCAACAAACTCCCCAGCAGAAGTAAGTAAATCGCAGCAGTTGTCAACCGTATTTCATTGCCCAACTAACCCATTTATTTTTAAGTAGGTACGAACACAACACACCCACAAAAATCACTGCATATTTCTTCCATTCTGTCCGAATAACATCGCTTGGTATTTAAAAAATTAACTTGCTTAAAAACTGAACGCGAACGAACCTCGGAAAAAAGTCGCAATAAGTTTTTGCGAGCTAGTGAAAGGCCGTATGTTGGGTAGCCGTGAAATGTCTTTATCGGCGCCGACTCGATTTTATAGCAACATACAACGGTGTGTGATGTGTCGATGTTTTTTTATCGATATATTTTTTGGAGTGCGTGCGCCTGTCCCTAATGTTTTTGACAGTTTATTTTTGGACTACATTTTATTATGATTACGAGGAAAATGAGAAAGTGATAAGGAATTTTCGATCTTAAGGAAATTCTGAGTAAGAGTTGCTTTAGAAAAGCTAAGGCTAAACACGGAATGGCTTCATTATAAAAATCTACGAATAAATAGGCACATTACCATTTTAGTACAGATTTTTTAATCATAATTGTATTTAATAATTATATATAGAGGGGCTTGTGGCTAAGTAATAACAGCCACACGGGTCGATCGATTAGGTTAAGCTACGCTTGCCGTGGTTGGGCCATGGATGGGTGACCATCTTTACATACCAAGACCCCTCCGTGCCTCGGAAAGCTCGTTAAGCCGTTGGTCCCAGCTGTCATTCGTGGATCTTTGACAGTCGTTAAGGGTCGTCAGTATCCCGAAAGTTGACAACCAGTCTTACCAAGGGGTTTCGTATTACCCAGTAACTGGGTTGTAGAGGTCAGATAGGCAGTCGCTCCGTGTAAAATACAGGTACTCGCGGTCTCTGCATCTGGTTAGACTGGAAGCTGACCCCAACATAGTTGGGAAAAGGCTTATACTCAACACAATTCAGATGAATTGTATTGAATATATCAAGTTTTATATCTAGTTGTGTACAGAATATCCTAATTAACCCTTTTTACACCCCAAACAGCAACCCTTAGCAGACTATAATGAAAAAACATCCACAAATTCAAGCACATTACTCAATTTATTTCCAAATTACAGACATGCCGAATTATTTGATCCCCCGTTGCCATAGCAACGCCCCACACAGCAGGGCTGTCGAAATCGCGGCTAGGACGCCAATTACAATTAGCCATCGTATTATATTTGTGCCAGCCCTTGTTATTAACAAATTGGCCTCAGTTTTATTAATCAATCCTTCATTGTATTTGTTTGTAGCAGATTTAACTTTGATAATTGTCTATTGCGAGACGAAGGACCTTTTGATGGATTTTTTGTTATAGAGCGAGCTGTGTTCTAAATATCTTTGAAGAATAATGATCCGGAAGACAACTAGAGTTACCGACATAGCTTGCAGAGTAAGCAAGCTGAAGTGGCAGTGGGCTGGCCATGTTTGTCGATGGACCGATGGCCGTTGAAGCTTGTAACTCCTTGAGAGGAGACCGCGAATCAAAAAGTGTATCGTGCGTGAGACCAGCCAGATGGACAGAAAACCTTAAACGTGGCCGGAATAGACTGGATGCTATCAATTGTAACACTTTTACGAGTAGCAATCAAATGTTCTTTAAGCTTTAAATACATTAAGCGCTAATATATTTAAAGCATCATTCAGTCTCTGACTACAAATGATTAAAAAAAACGATTTACTAATTTCATAATCAGCCTGTAATGTTCCCTGGGACACAGGCCTCCACTCTGTGAGAGCCGCACTGGACCCGCGTGGTGGAACCCCGGAGTACGCTAAAATTATAACCCACCACGCGGGCCCAATGCGGCTTGATAGATGTCATGTCTTCAAATTTTTATTTCTAGGAAATGCCGATTTCCTCACGATGTTTTCCTTCGCCGTTTTGAGAGCAGTGGAGATGAAATTATTCACACAAAGTAAAGTGCCTGCCTGGTTTCGAACCCACAACCTAGAACTCGTAAGTCGGGGCCGTTAGCACTTGGCCACCACTGTTCTGTTATCTTTAGTTTTAAATTAGTTTAGCATGATTTTTGATGCCAGTGCAGTGGGCCTGAGCCTAAAGCCCATTTCATCTTTATTGAATTTATCACCCATTCCTCCATCATATATCTCCGTTACTGGTGACCATTAATTCCCCATATCCTTTATTAATGGCCTACCAATAAGCTTTCCCTTGAACCCTCCGAAGCTCCCGTTACACAATAACGAAGTGAACCGGAGAGCGGCAGTTATTTGAAACTCAATCATGTTACTAGTTTCATTAATTGGTTCAAATACTGCAACTGACGGGTTCAAACTTGAATTTGCATTCATTAGAGACGTTTTGGTTTGTCGCAATCTAAACCCAATGAAGATTATGTGGTACAAATTGGACTAAATCTGCCAGAACAAAAGAGAGGCAGAAGCCGCCCGCTATTGCCCTGGTGGTCAAATACAAAAAGTGGCCTTAATAAAGCCTGAACTGACAGCACAAGACAGAATAACTTGGCGCAGCAAAGGGGACCTGCAGCCTAATTGCGTAACACATTTTCGGCAAATGATTGAGATTAATTGGTTTCGTTTCGATCGCTTTTAGTTTCATTTTACGATTTTCGTATTGCGTAACTCCACTATCATGTAATAGCAACAGCTGCTGGTTTGAAACGCTAAAGAGTGAATGATATGTGCTTAAGAAAATCGTAAAATGAAACAAAAAGCGATCGAAACGAAACCAATTGATCTCAATCATTTGCCGAAAATGGTTACGCAATTAGGCTGCTGACCCCAAGTAACGGGACCAAGAACGGAAGAAGAGAAGGAGAGGTTTTTGGCGAGCAGTGGAGGGTCGATGATGACGACCATGATGATTCCGTTAATATTGATGTGGAAAACAACTCAGAAACCACTAGTTAGTTGCTAAGAATCGAAGAAACCTTTGAGAAGAAATACAGGAAAATAGCTTGAGGAAGATTTTGAATTATAAAGATGTAGATACTGACGAGAATGTAGAATTATAATTATCATGATTTTAGAAGATACACTAGGTGAATCTCATTAAGATCTATCCATCAGCAGACCATGATAAACTTATAAGCTGTCATATACAAAAGGCCATAATCATATCAATAAGTATCTCTAAGGCGAAATGGTTAGAAAATTAGATTAAGTAGCTTATCTCCATCAGAAAATAAGAAAGTCAAACAATGGAACTGAAAAACTGAAAGCAACAACAGAATAGAGAGTAGAATACAGAACACAATTCACAACAAAACTCTTAAGCAACAGTCCTCAAAATTCACATCAATCATACGAAAACGTACAGCTTGAATTTTCTCAGAAACCAGACCAACTCCCACTTATTAGGTACCTACCAACCGTTCACTCTACCCGCCAAGTTAAAAACACACCCACGAAAGCAACCCACAAACGAAACCAGTTTTTATCCCATCGAAATAAGATGCGTTGTTAGAAAAAAACAAAGAAAAAGTAACTTTGTTTTACCCAAGATTTTTTTTCTATTTTTTCTTCGTATTGTCTCAGAGGAACACGCAAAGCAACAATTGCTTGGTTTTTCTTGAAGACGGAAGTTGCCATATAATTATTTTCAAATTAGACGCAATTGTTGATTTCGGATGTCTCTGCCTAGGCCGTGAGAAAGATGGTGACATTTTTTTTGTTACGTCAAGCTGAGTCAAAATATGTGATTTGATTTTAAGTATACACCCGAATTTGGCGTGTGAATATGAAAACAATAAGGATGGTTTTTGTGATACAATAGCTGAAAAGTAGGAGGAGGGGTGACTGTCAAGATGTCGTGATCACTCATGTGATATGTTAAATTTGATACCATACCATGCTATCACGCCTGTAATTCACGAAGGTTTAGGCAGAGGAGTCCTAGGTACCGGGAAGTATGGCAGAAGAAATGGGAGGCATATACTCAGAAGTAGGAGATTCCGGGCTGAATTTATGATGATAATAATGATGTACAGACGCCAGCACATCAAGCTACTACAATCTGTCAAATCTCTTTAATAGATTTTCAACTTTAACGCTGAAGCATTAAGGTTCAAGGTTGATTGGGAACATTTGACAGTTTCGGGTAGCTTGACCTGCTGGCGTCCGTACATAAATATTACATCATATAGTACACTCCCATGTTATAGGGGGCGAGCCTATTCCCATCTACCGGGCACATATCCAGAATCCGGGCTGCTACTGAGAAACTCCTGATGGAAATAACACTTTACCCGACTTAGGAATCGGACCCATATGGCATGCTTGTTTGCGACCACAACACTTTGGCCGACCTGGGAATCGGACCCAAGACATCATGCTCAGCAGTAGCGTTTGCTACCACTAGACCAGAGAGAGAAGTCAATATTTGTATGAAAAATATATATAACATAGTTGAAGGAGAAAATGTTAATCCTAATATAATCCTACTACTCCTACTAATATTATAAACGTGAAAGTATGTATGGATGGATGGATGGATGGATGGATGTTTGTTACTCTTTCACGGAAAAACTACTGAACGGATCTGGATGAAATTTGGCACACAGGTAGTTTATAACCAGGATTAACACATAGGATACTTTTTACTCCGACATTCCCACGGGATTGAAACTTATGCGGGTGAACCGCAGGGTACAGCTTGAAATAATAAATATTGATAGCAGAGGCAAGCGATGAATTTTCAATATAAAAGAGAAAATCTTTGCTTCTCCAAATAGTGAAATTTTGAGAGAAATTCAGCATCAAGAAGTTAGACGTGAAGTTGACAGCAATATTAGTATTTTAAATCACTCTCCAACAGCACTAAGGGAGTCCATTCATCTGAAATGAATCACAGGAACCTTTAAAGTTTAGAGAGCTGCAATTTTCAAATCAGTGCAGGTGTTTAGATTAATTTACTGCTTCACTAGAAGCGGTAAAATAGTTTTTCCTTGCCTTTTAATATGACTTTAACTAACTTAAACTACTTTCTTGACACTGAAACACAGACTGATGAATACATAATTTGTTTTTACTATCCTTAACAGCTGTCCATAATTGGCATCTAGTCAACCTGCCTAGCCTTCAACTACGTTGGGGTCGGCTTCCAGTATAACTGGATGCAGCTAAGTACCAGTATCTTACATGGGCCTGCCTGTCTAACCTCCACAACCCTGTTACTGGGTAATACGATGCCCTTTGGTAAGACTGGTTATCTGACTTTCGGGCTTCTGACGGCCCGTAACGACTGTCAAAGATCAAAGAATTACGAAGAAGAATTATTAAGAATTAGAGGCTAGGCAGATGATCATGTAGATAGCATGAAGTTAAATGATATTTTAAAATCCGACTAACTATTAGTTCCAGAAATTATCCCCAACTTACAAACACATTTAATATCTTTATGATATAAGAGTAAGTACACATTACTTAGGTAAGTATGTATATCTCTTCTATAAATCATTATTTTAATATAGTTTTAATTTCTGTTTTACTTCATAATTTACTCAAATAACACGCGAGTGAATAAATCTATTATGTTGGCGCGTACCATATTATATTTATATTAATTTTTCACGCTCCCATTCCCTTTAGATATGGTGATATTCTAGCTCTGAGACGTTTATTTTGTCTTAAAAATAATAAATGCTTTATAATTCTTTCGTATACCAATATCTAAGTCTTCCTCTTCTTTTAGTTTCCATGGTAATGGCTTTCAAGTGTCGTCATCATTGTCACTGACAGCCCTTGTCCCTTCTTATAAACGTCCTCCCTTTTGTGCCATGCCATCCCAGTCTTTGCTAATCTCATTCAGGTCTTACACTCGGTCCTGTTCAGTTTCATCATCATCAACAGTTTAAAGCAGTTCACTGCTGAAGATAGGGCTCTCCAATTGCTCACCATTAGCTCCTCGACTACATTAATTAAACTTTAAAGTTTCCTTACTTCTAACTGTAGACTTTAGTTCTAAATCAATATATGTTTTTGTTATTCTTTAACATGACTCAGTGATTTCTGTTTAATTTAATGAGTGTACAGGAGCATCTAACCGTGACAATGAAAGACTGCGAAATATCTGATATTACAAAGGGTTGTCCTCTACACGGTCAGATGATGAAATGTTTCTGAAATCGTTAACTAGAATGACATGAAATCTCGATCAAGTGCAGTGGGCTGCACCCGTAGCATGACCACTGTAGAAAAGGAAGAAACAAAAGACAAAATCACAGACAGCAGGAAGATTTCTACGCGTGATGTCATAAATGAAGCAAAATAAATGCCATTTTGCATAGTAAGAGATAATAGAGGAATATCTATGCTTCGTAGAGTATATATACAAGGTGGTCAGCAAAAATGTTGAAATCAAGAAGAGACTTGTCACTAAATTAATTGTTAACTAGGTACTAATTATACACCTGGAATTAATTTAAAAAATCTCCAAGATGAAATGAACAAGAACGGTGGACAATGATCGTTCCTTCTCAATATGAGAAAGAAGCCGAGATAGTTGCTGATATTATGGATAAGATGAATAAATAAAATATTGAATAGTTATATAAAGCAGTGATAACATCTATGTACTAATCCTTGAGAAGTCTAGTTGTACTAGAATCTGCATAGGCGGTTGAGTAACCGTTAGAATCAGGGATGACATGAGAGATAATATTACTAAGGCACCTTTTTGATTGGCATGAAGATCTCAAATGATTGATTGATTTTATGAAAGTAAGATTTTAATGAAAGTTCTTGTTTTGATGAAAATAATTTACCTAAAGAAAGAAATAAAGAAAAGTATAAAAACAAAATCACTTTAGACCTAATTAATATTGTAGAGAGGAGAAAGAAGTAATAGTACCCTAAAGATTTGAGGATTTTGTGTGAGATGTTACAGTAATTGATTTTAGTCCTTGTGTTTCCATTAATCCAAAAGATTGTCCTAATATTAGACACAAAACTATTCTTAATTTGCAAGAGTATGTAACTTTAAATTAGAATATCGACTACATATATATTATTTTTCATCACAAAGATTTTATTATTCGCGTAATGGTTCCTTTGGCTCAGTAGCATGTTTAACAGACGCAATCTAAGATGCGAAGCGATGTAGATTGTAGATCATAAAGAAACCAACAGTTATATTAACTTGCCCTGTTAAAAGAGTTTCAATTATTGAAGAAGGATGATCTGAATATAAAAAAAACGTTGAAGGAGCTCGTGGCTAAGTAATTACAATCGCACGGGTCGGAAGAGCTACGCTTGCCGAGATCGGACCTTGGATGGCTGAAAACACATTGCCCTGCTTCGGAAAGCACGTGAAGCCATTGGTCTTGACTTTCATTTGTGGATATTTGACAGTCGTTACGGGTAGGCAGAAGCCCGAAAGTCTGACAACCAGACTTACCAAGTAACTGGGTTATATAAGATGTAAAATGCTGGTATTCAGCTGCATCCGGTTACACTGGAAGTCAACCCCAATACAGCTGGGAAAAGGCTAGGCAGATGATGATGATGACCTACAAGAGACGTAGTAATCTCAGCCATATTGCAAAAATAACAATTCAAACCAGCGCCAGCCCTATTTACAAAGCTTGTATTAAATTTTCCTATAAATAATTACAATTGACAGGTTTGGCAATATAACGGTCTGGATTCTAGTCTAGATCTAAATCAGCGGTTATGCTTCAGTTAGCAACGTCGCCGGTAGGGGGCGGCGTTGACTGAGCCAAATGGATGGGTGCCCAGAGAAAGTGGGAACTTTCCATGTTACGATGGAAAATTGTTGTTTGAAGTAAATTATATGGAATTTTTGAAATGTTATGGATTTTGTGTTGGGATAGTTGACAGCTGCATCCTTGTATTGGTATTAACAGCTAGGTACATGAAAATACTTAAGTTAGCAATTGACAGCTGTCAATTTCAATGTGTCAGCTGTCAATGTGTTGTAATTTGCAATAGCCAATCATAAGAGCTAACATTAGATTAGACACTTTACTGGTAGCATCTTCTCGTTGATCAATAATTTTGAGAAAGTCAGCAAGCATTTATTGTATAAAATCTAAAATTCATCAATATTTAAATCATTTAACAATTCATTAGTTACTACCGATGACCGCTAGATGGCACTGCATGATTAATTAGCAAGATTAGCTCAATAAAATTAAGGGTTAATTAGGAAAACTCAGGAGGCTTCTGATTTAAATATTTAACCCGTACCGTTTAACCCTTGTCTACGTATGTATGTTAAACGGTAGGTGAGATTAATCCTACTAATATTATAAATGCGAAAGTTTGTGAGGATGGCTGGATGGATGTTTGTTACTCTTTCACGCAAAAATTACCGAACGGATTTTGATGAAACTCTACAGTAATATAGTTTGTACATCAGAACAACACATAGAATACTTTTTATCCCGATATTCCCGCGGGATCGACACTTACGCGGGTGAAACCGCGGGCCGCTGCTGGTATTATATTAAATGCTAGAGAAACAAAACTACTGGAAATAATACATTGATTTCGTGAATCATGTAAAATTATTTATAAAAAATATATAAATATTTATATCCATGTTCAACATAACAACACGTATTATTTTAAAAGAGAATCACAGACATAAATTTCATATACACGCACACAAGGCCATGAAAAATTATTGTGATTGTACCTCTTCGCTCATTATGAACGCCTGGTACCAACCTATGATTGATGCTCGTAGATTGTCCGACGGAAAACCGTGAGTAATGTTAAGAAAATGTGTTGTATTTACTTATTTCTGTATCTAAACATGTAGGTATACAACCCAGTGTTGTTATCATAAAATATATACTTTATTTGAATCATTATTGGTGATAATTTTCAAGTTATGGGAACAACAAACTGAATGTCATGGTTGATAGAGTTCAAATTCCATTGCAACAAAAACTTATTAAGATTTTTAGAAGTTACAAACGGTCATTCAAAAATCAACTTAGAATACATTGGACTAAAGTAGATAACTGATTAAGCGGCAATGGAATGTAAATTATCAAAGATTATAAACACTGCATAGAAAATTTTACTACACATAGGTTTTTGGCATATCGAGACCTCGCCGTGCCTCGGAAAGCACGTTAAGCCGTTGGTCCCATCTGTCATTCGTAGATCTTTGACAGTCGTGACGGGTTGTCAGAAGCCCGAAAGTCTGACAACCAGTCTTAGCAAGGGATATCGTATTATCCAGAAGCTGGGTTGTGGTCATTTAGGCAGCCGCTCCATGTAAAATACTGGTATTCAGCTGCATCCGGTTAGACTGGAAGCCGATCCCAATATAGTTGGCAAAATTACCTCATATCTATTTATAATACCAGTCCATAAAATGCCCTATATCCAGCAGCAGACTTAAACACAGCTCTCAAAACGGTGAAGAAAAACATCGTGAGGAAACCGGCTTATCCTAAGACCAAAAATTCGAGGTCATGTGACATCTATCAACCCAAACTTGGCCCGCGTGGTGGATCACGGCCCAGTCCCTCTCGCTGAGAAGAGGCCTGAGTCCCAGCAGTGGGAATATTAGAGGCTGATTATGATATTGTTGTTGTTCCAGCAGTAGAATATAAAGATGAATCTCGTATATGTTGTAGTATTTTTCCGCACAGACGTCATCAACATCGCTACGACTGGATAAGTGAATTTGCAGTATCCTTTCGAGAATTGATAACATCGTACCAATCTAGATCTCCTTATGTAGGTCTGACACAAATTGCTCTGTACCTAGATAAATCATGATTTGAGGAAAATTCCGACGGCTTGAAAAACATTTGAAGTTTAGTATATCTTGTACTCGGGTAATAAAGCAGGCGTTCCATATACATATTTATATTAATCTGCATCTTAGGACTATATTATAAGTCATAATCTGCCTATAATGTTCCCACTGCTGGGACTCAGGCCTCCTCTCTGTGAGAGGGAATGGGCCGTACGTAATCCACCACGCGGGCCCAGCGCGGGTTGGTAGATGTCACATGTCTTCGAATTTTTGGTTTTAGAACATGCCGGTTTCCTCACGATTTTTGCTTTCACCGTTTTGATAACAGCGGTGATGAAATAATTTACACAAAGTAAAGCGCCTGTCAGGGTGCGAACCTTCGAACTACGACTAGTAAGTCACGCCACAGGGCCACCACTGCTCTAAAGCTTCAATATTCAATTTAATTTATTGCATGTTTATTTCTTATATAAGCTAAAATTTAAAACTCATATGTACATGAGAAAATAAGCAAAATAATCATAGGGCATCAAAAAATTCGTCCGCATCGCTGTCAACAGGAACAGTGCTCAAAAGGCTGGCAGCATTGCCACGTTGTATGGCGATGCTAATTCTTTGGCCAAGAAACAGGCCAGCCCTCTGGTCACGTGAAGAGTCGATTAATGTTTATTGCATGTTTATTTCTACACTTTTCTAATCTAAAATGAGTCTTTTTTGTGTAGTGTTAAGATGGACTGTATTCAGACTAGACGATAGTTAGACAAAGCCTAAAAAATAAGGATTTTGCCTTATACCTGTCCATTGATAAACGAGTTTCTCTCGAAGTGCAGGATGCTAGATATCTATGAGTACTTCCATTTACATGTCGGAAAATAACTGTAATTCCTAGTAGTGCGTAGAGGTTTTATGACGCAAACTCAGGCCCCTTTAGTTGCTTATAAAGACAAGGCTCTTTTTGAGATTCTATGAAGCTATATCATCATTCTCCTGCCCCTATCCCAATTTATTTGGGATCGGCTCAACATGCCTTTTTCTTCATACTTCTCTATTAGTCGTCATCTTGATAGTCACTCCCTTTCTAACCATATCATCATTCACACAGTCCTTCCGTCGTTTCTTTGGTCTTCCCCTACTCTTATAGCCATCGACATTCATACTCAATACTTTACTTACGACATTTTCTATTCTATAAAGGTTTATCGTATTGAAAAAAATCGGAAAGCTTTTAAAAAATAACTTAAGAAAAACAGGTCTTACTAAAAAGTTTTTATTAAAAAAACGGAACGCAATATAAAATAAAAAATGATATTCCAAAATTCCAAATACAAAAATCAATTTCCATCTGTCATTTCGTCACGCCATAACCTAAAAAAATGTCTGTCTTATAGAAAATACACCTTACAGCCTTCGTTTTAAGGTTTGAATTTATTTGTAGTGCCATAATTGTCACTGAAAAGTACCGGGTAGAAGTTGCGGTATTTTTGCCTCACGTACCGCGGTCTCGAGTTGAGATCTGTCATTATTGTGATAACACTGTCTGTCTACGTGAGGAGAACTGTCCGTTGGCGTAGTGATGCGATCAGGTCGATAGTAGTTATCGATAATTCGGAATTACCTTTTAAAATATTGGTTGGCAATGTAGGACAAGGAAATGAGATAAAAATAACTGTTTATTTTTTGATGCAAGAAGCTTCTTTTCGGGTTTTTTTCTGGAAACGTCTATTAGCAAGATGCGAATGACCTTAAAAGGAATTACAATTTTGTAAGTCTCTTTCAATAACAAAACACAAATAAAAAAACGTGATGGGTTTGAATGAATACTGATTTAATGACATTCTCACCATTTCCCAAATGACGACTTGCTGCAAAAGAACAGTATTTTAGATGAATTGATTGCCAACGAAGCTCCTAAAAGTAATTTTACTATCTCTTTACACTACCACAACTCCACAATCCACAAAGCAAGCGCGCCTTACCACGACATAACCACAAGTATCCTATCTATATAGTAGAGTATCCTAAAAAACCGAACTGTAAAACTCAAACGTCCACCATCCATGACAACTGTCACAATTGACATGACAGCCGTTGCCTCTCAAGTGCCCTCCATTTTATTTTACCCTATAAATTAAAAAGCCGTGACGTTTCGACTCGATGTGCCCAACACTATATCATACATACTTACAGCTATCCTAGTTGTTTACAAACATATAATTACTTGGTAGGTCGATGCATATCTTAGGTGTGTTTGTGTGCGTTTTGACAGCTGTGTGGGTGTGTGCATGAAAGGTGTGGGGTGTGTGTGTGTGTGTGTAAACTAGTTTTCTTACTGTATGAGTGATTGTAAGTCCCAACGACCACACAGTCGAGTGATCAAATTAATTTATTTATTGTTTTGATTTCATTATGTGGGTCGTAAATTTATTTTTTGGGGTGTGTTAAGATAAATAGTTGTAATTCTTTAAGTTCCAAAGTGATTTATCAGGACGTGTTAGGACGCCAATGAAAATCGACTTACTATTTGTTTAAATTATTTAAGTTGTCAAAAATGATGAACTAAGGATGTGGGTGCCACAGTACTTATACGGGATATCGAGTATCGAGTTGACTAAAACTTATTTATTTTTTAAATAAAATAACTATGAGTAGTAGTCCAATTTATTTTTATCGAGTATATAATATAATCAGCCTTTAATGTTCCCACTGTTGGATTACAAACCTCTCTGTGAGAGGGAGTGGGCCGTAATCTACCACGCGGGCCCAGTACGGGTTGGTAAATGTCACATGTCTTCGAATGTTTGGTTCTAGGACAGGCCTCCTCACGATGTTTTCCTTCACCGTTTTGAGAGCAGTGGTGATGAAATTTTTTACACAAAGTAAAGCGCCTGTAGTGGTACCACCGGCCACTACTGCTCTAAGGTAATAGAGGAATATCTCCTTCTAGATATCTTGAATTCTAGCCACCCTAGCAGATTGGCCCTACAGATTAAGTAATATCTTATACGAGCATCTGTCATGCTGACGTAAGTAAGCACGTCTTTTAAACATAACCCAAAAAAAATAAAACATTTATTTTAAAATAACAGACCATTGTAACTATTAATATTTAGTAAAACATTAGTTATTATTATAATTTGTTTCGTTTTTTATCTGAAACAATACAAAATTAGTCGAATTACATACATACATCGCGTGTCTGTTTTTTAAATTCATTACAATGCATGATAAAAAAATGTTGTGTCATTTAAAAAACTTTTGCAACCTTTGCAAAATTATGTGTGGACTGTTTTTATTTTTTGTTCAAGGTTGAAATTGGAACACCAAATAGTTTTGAAATTGTGATGCAACCTCTAAGGTCGCGAAATATAGAATGCATTTTATATTAAAGCAGATGGCAGCACATTCGCACAACATTAGGACAACCAATCGGAGCATTTTAAATTGACATTAGCAATAATGTCAAATCCTATTGACCAATGCAGTTGCGTTTGTACAAATGTGAATGGTGGTGATAAGTGCCACAGGTGGTCCATATATCTATCTACATCTTTGTACATGAAAACTTCTTAACTTGAAATCTATTTAGAATGTCTTAAACTTATCGAACGAATCCTTACACGCTTATTAATTTAGTTATCCCTCTAATTAAAACACCTCACACTGAACTTTGTCAGTGATAATATTTTTACTGTAGCCCTTATTTTGGTTTTCAATTAACGGTGAAACCACTAGGTTATGTTATTAGCAAAAGGAAGGATGCTGATGAAGGAAGGAAGGATGCGGTTATGTATGCCGATGTATGCCTAGAGTCTAGACTCCAGGCTGTCAGACAGTCACCACATCAAACTCTTCATGTAGTCTCTCAGGGCTAGAGCAGTGGTGGGCCAGTGGTAATGGCCGCGACTTACGAGTTGTAGGTCGTAGGTTCGAACCCAGACAGGCGTTTTACTTTGTGTAAATTATTTCATCACCACTGCTCTTAAAACGGTGAAGGAAAACATCGTGAGGAAACCGGCATGTCCTAGAACCAAAAATTCGAAGACATGTGACATCTATCAACCCGCACTGGGCCCGCGTGGTAGATTATAGCCCACTCCCTGTCGAAGAGAGGAGGCCTGTGTCCCAGCAGTGGGAACATTATAGGCTGATTATGATGATGAGTCTTTCAGGGTAAACATAACTTCAAAAACAATAGTACCTTTAACAGTAGCACAGAACCAACAATTTCATTCACTCCACGCCCCGCTGATTATGCAAAATTTTGCACTAAATACATTATAAACTTGACACCAGAACACAATTAGGCATTTACCAGCTAAAAGCTGATACCAATCTCATACAGCATAATAATAGCAATTATAATGGTTAAACATCACTTTTAAAAGTGTAATAATTCATTATTTTTATCTATTTAGTATTGTTTTTGGTTAATTTTTAACTGTTTGGTTGTTAGCACGATGTATTTAATTAACATAAGTCTTATCAGCCTATATTGTTCTCACTGCTGGGACACAGGCCTCCTCTCGGTAGAGAGATTGGGCTGTAAATGCTGTAACCCACCACGTGGGCCCAGTGTGGGTTGGTCGATGTCACGTCTTTGGATTTTATAGGACATGCCGGTTTTCCTAACGATGTTTTCTTTCACCGTTTTGAGAGCAGTGGTGATAGATAATTTATACAAAGTATACCACAGTGGTGGCCAAGTGGTAACGGCCGCGACTTACGAGTTGTAGGTTGTAGGTTCGAACCCAGACAGGCGCTTTGCTTTGTGTAAACTATTTCGCCACCACTGCTCCAAAATGGTGAAAGAAAACATCGTGAGGAAACCGGCATGTCCTAGAACCAAAAATTCGAAGACATGTTGTGACATTTGCCAACCCGCATTGGGCCCGCGTGGTGGATTATGGCCCATTCCCTCTCATAGAGAGGAGGTCTGTGTCCCAGCAGTGGGAACATTATAGGCTGATTATGTATAGCGCTTGCCTGGGTTTGTACACTTTGTACCTAGGACTTAAATATTGAATCATCGGTATCATTTACAGCCCGACTTCACCAACTACTGAGCAAAGGCCTCTCTTTTTCATGTGCCAGTTAAGTTTAATTTATAGAGGTATGAGGAACAGGGTGTAAAGTTCACTCATCCTCCATAGAAAAGGGAGGATCCTCCGACCAGACGGGTGTTGTGTCTGGCGGGCAATTGCCCAACGACTGAAGTCGGGAAGTTTGTATGTATGCTAATTGCGCGGTAAACTCTGCTCGCGAGATGCAGGATTTGCGTGACGTCAGTATGACGCGTTGTTCGCATGTGGCGTTGTAGATGCCGCTACAAATTCGACAATAAAAATTTGAATATATTTATTTTATTATTCCATTACTTAGAAGATTACAATTGCAATTAACATAAGTAAAGTAATTTTACTTGTTTTATTATGTTTTTTATGTTGTACAAGTTTTAGCACTGATGGTGGTCTTGCGATTGAAGCATTTGAATGTAACTTGATAGTTTGCTAAACTTTAATCATTCAACTCTGCTTTTCGAAGTCCACTGCTGGACATAGGCCTCTCCCTGGCTGCGCCAGAACACCCTTCCGCATCCAGTCTATCCCAGTCACCTTTTTAAGGTCGTCGGTCTGTATATATTATAACAAGTACACCTCTGCCTAACCCTTTGGGAAATACAGGCGTGATGTTGTGTTATTCATGCATTGCATGATGTGCTTACCTGTAAGAAATTGGTACCCTAGTCTATAAGTCTATTGGATGTACCTATCTCTTATCTTTGTATCAGTGTATTCAATTGTTGGTGAGCTAAATAAATAAATAAAAATAAAATAAAATACATAAAGCGGTAAGCTTAAAATCGAAAGTACTAAATCTAGGAGATTTTGCGCGCTAGTTATTCCGCTAGGTACGTTATTTCGTTCCAGTCTTACTAAGGAGTATCGTGTTACCCAGTAACTGGGTTGTGGGGGTCAGAAGTGCGTCTGGTTAGACTGGAAGCCAACCCCAACAAAGTTGGGAAAAGGCTAGGCAGTTGACGTCATTTTGTTCATAGATCCTCGATCCCTGTCGTGAGGAAACCGACATGTCTTAGAACCAAAAATTCGAAGACAATTGACATCTACCAGCCCGCACTAGGCGCGCGTGGTGGATTACAGAGGGAGTGCCTCTCGCAGAGAGGAGGCTTGTGTCCCAACAGTGGGAACATTATACGCTGATAATATTGTATATTTAGATCCTCGATCTCTGTAAGATCTTTGAGAATATTTGCTTGCACCATGGCTAGACCAGGCAGATGGTGTTAACTCAAAAAATATTGCAAAATAATGTTTATTTAATATGTTTTAGTACGTTAGTGGCTCGTATTGACCTCCGAATGTTCCCCGGCCGTGCGTTCCGCGGGCTGCCTCCGTAATTGATGTGCATAAACACGACGCGTATACAGCGTGGTGCTTTTGTAGTTTATGACTCAATCATCAATTTTCGTTTACTATGGTTACTGATAGAAGGTTGCTGAGTCGATGAGGGCTAGGATGGCAAAGGTAAATCTTGCTATAATTATTTTTAGTTATAAAGGGTAATCGGTGGCGAGAAATCGTGAGGCGAATCACATCAGCCCTTAGACTAGAAACTACATGAGGAGCACGACAGCTCTGACAAGAGTTCTACGAAGAAGAAAGATAAAAGGTAGCTTGTTTTTTGGAAGTCTGGATGTGGAAAGCGGAATAGGATTATATTGTGGCTCATTATGTACGGGAAAGGCTAACTTTTATCAATCATTGTATAGTTTGCAAGTGGCAGAATATTCTATAAAGCCATTATGGCACTATTTGAGTCGCTGAGTTAAGTCAGTGAGTAAAAGGGGAAGATGTGGAAGGCAGACATTGGAGTAGTAGAAATGTGCTTGGCTGTATTGTAATGAATTGATCGATTGAAGTTTTTGGGTGTATAATTATTAGAAACTGGCGAAGAAGTAATTGAGAGTGGGCGAGAACTAACTAACGTAGTTGAAAATAACTAAAAGCAAAGCTGAAAATCATGACTAAATAAAAGCACATGAATAAATCAAACAAACGTCCTATAAACAAAATAAATTTAGAAAGCACACAGGCACACGTAATTAATCAATCATCAACGGCTTGCGAACATCCTATATTTGAACGCACACACACAACGCACACACATTGGACACACACAAGCACACCTACAGACTCGAGCGCAGCGGCGCGTAAATAAATTTTGTACGGACAAAACTGTTATTTTAAAATAATAATTGATGTGCATTCACATTGTCCATAGCAATTGTCAATGGCTGTGGTTTTTTTTTCTTTTGTGCTGCGCCGTGTCATTATATTTTTACCTAGAGCTTAAATATGGGGATATGAATTAATTTTTCCGCTTCGCTGTCAAGGCTTGGTCTAGTAATTATGCGGATTTCAGTGGCTACGGTTATAATAGAATTGTTGGGTATGGTTTGTCTCTTGTAAGGCGAAGACCTTGGCTGTTCTGGTACTTTTTGAATATACATTATGTCTGGCAGCGGCAACACCAAAAGAGCGAGCGCTGACCGTCATGGAAATCTGTCATTTTCACAAGTATTTGACATTAGAGTGTCAAAAAGCGCTCTGTATTTGGACAGCCATTTTTGTGTGACCGTTCACCTCTTTCTTAGGAAACCAAAGTATACGCGGTGTCGTCTACGGTCGTTCCTTTTTTGAATGAGAAGAGAGCTGTGCCCTGCAGTGGGACCAATTACTGGCTGGTTTTTAGGAAATTCTACCTCATTTGTATAGACTTCTTTAATAGTGAACCGTTTGATATTTTATTATAGGTAGTCAGCTTTGGTAAATGGTTTTATTACTGCAATTTGCAATCCCTGCTCTTTACATAAATTCCTTTAGTTACGGTCTACTGGTAAAGAGGTCTTGTTTTATTCTCTGCGATTAATTAGTATGAGCTTATCAGCTATCACCAACAAGGAGTTTTAATACATTTCTTATGATATGGAATAGTGATTTATGTAATTAACATTATAATTAAATCCATGCCATGTGATGTGACTTCGAAATCGGGTATTTTTAGCATGCCAACACAGACATATTAAATGCTCCGAAATTTTTAAATTGTGTTCTGTTCAAATTCAAATTACAAAATAAGAATCACGAATGTAATGACGTCACGATTTCATTAAACAAAAAGTTAGCCACTTTCGTATTTCAAATAATTCTCGCGCCAGTCTTTTTAGCCCAATTTTAATTTCGGCGATTAAAAAGCAGATGCGAAATTCTTAAAAGTTTGACAGTAACAAATTGTTGCCAGACTAAAAAAACATTGAAGTCGAATAAAATATACACTGTATTTTTACAACTATTTAACCTTTATGGTTTAATTCCAATTTATAAGGTTCCTTAACCAGTTTGATCGAGTACTGTGAACAAAAAAACATTGCTTTTTGAAACTCGTACTAGACACGGCACCATTATTCTTTGAGTCCGTTCAAATCTATTTTGTTGTTGTTTTACTGACACATTGCATAAATGTGGACATGACAAACATAATTAAAACTGCAACCATTCTTTATTCTAGCAACACACGTTATAATTTCGAAAAAGTCCGCCATAGATTATGCAATCTTCTACTATAACGTTGCATAATATTATGAACAGTTACATTTTTATAAGCCTCCCTAAGCCTAGTTGCTATTCTAGTCGAATTATAACGTTGCCATACAACAAAAAAAAAATGCCTCGTATTTTTTGCCATATTTTATAATACTTACTTATATTTTTTTATTCCAAACCATAAACAATACATACCTAGAAACAGAAAAAAACGTCCACAAAAAAAACTTATAGGATTTTTTTTTATACAACAAAAAACTACGCAACAATTGGTCAAGCGGTACTTCCGTGACAACAAAACTGGGGCTAAGGGGCTACCGTTGATGGGGTGGTCATTAAAATCCCATAAATAAAGCGAAGAGTCGCCGGTTCGACTCCCGATCGACATATGTTGCGCATCGACAGGCTGCTCTTGTAAAAATAAATATGTATCAAAGAGTTTCGAAACTTTAGAACTGGCAACTGATGGGTGCAATTTTAATTACGATTTTTTTGAAAGATTTTCAATTTTTTTGAAGTGAAAACTTCTTTAGCGGCCTTGAACACTTTTTTGTAATGGGTAAAAAATGTTAAACTCGCGTCAGGACACGTGACCTGATCGAAAATTCGTAAGACGGTAAGTTTTCACTTCTGCCGGCACTCCCGGAGTGCAACCTGTCGTTTTTTTTTCATACATATTAACGACAACTGCATAAAAATAAATACGATTATTTGAATTTAACGGATTGTAATTATCATTCACTCTATCAACACTAATATAAATAACTACTATCTAATTACTTACTCTATTAATTACTTACTATCTACCACCAAAGGAGCATCTCCCTGCAGGGTGTAACCTTCCGTGGTGTGGACCACCACGGAAGGTTACACCCTGAAAGGCTGGCAAGGCTACACCCTGTTGGTAGTCCCTGAACCGTCTCCGGACACAAGTGGGAAGATGTAAGTCCAACATGGTAAAGTGGGGCTACCTTGACGGAACGGCAGTAGGGTGTGATTGTGGAGCTTTGTCGACAACCATGCTCCACCTCCTATCCTGCCCTCTGTGTCCCAAAATATGCAGTCAAAGTGACCTCTGCGCTGCCACTGTCGACGCCGTAGAGGTCGCAAAGTTTTGGGCCAACAAGATATGAAATTCAGTCGTCCCAGCGACACGAAGAAGAAGAAGAAGAATATAATTAAACTGAAGAGGTTGCTTTTCTTAACGCGCTAATCTCTGGAGCCAGTCTCAGGAACCAGTCGGACTCGGATGGTGCATTTGATAGGACAATTCTTAACCAATCTATAGGCTATTTCACAACACGCTACGATCCTTAGAAGCCGAGCAAAGACCAAAAACTCACAAAGAACGCTTAGCCAAAAACAGAACGGAGGCACAGCTATGGGATATATTATACAATAAAACAAGAAATTTCATGTGTATGAAGTCGCGGACAGAAGCTAGTTCTTATATAAAAAGAATCTGTCATGTCCCATTACAAAAATAGCAAAGTATGTAAAACCAATCAAGAAAAAAAACCCTCATCAATTGAAATAATAACAATGGTTATGAAACTATTTCGTTAATTCCAGCCTACTATTATATTATAATTAATATTATCAATGGACGTTGCATGTTTATAACAGCTTATTCGTATATAAAAAGGATTTATTAATAAAAACGTTATATTTGCTAATTATAGTCATAATTAATTGTATGTATTTAAAATGCCGTTATTCATCTAAATATACTGCTTCAGACATTTCTATTTGATAAACTTGCCAAAATCTTAATTTTTTATTACAGTTTTGATTGTAAATTAGGCTTTATTTTATGCATATTATGACGTATGTACGATGTCATTAAATTTGTTTTTTAAAGAATTAAACATTTAACACGAATGAGAAATATCATTGTAAGATGTAGTTTAAAAAGAAGTTATGTTTAAACACAGTTTTATATCAAACTTATTCATTTTCAAATTGTGCTTTGAAAGGTGTGCCAGGACCAGAATTTTATGAAATGAGGATTTTTTTATGAAACGTACCATATTATCTATATTGATTCTTACGTCCGACTGCAACCGATCTCTAACGAAAAATCAGCCCCTTGAATTTTGCCTTGGACTAGCAATCCAGTGACTAGATTAACAAATCCTACTATCCTACTAACATTATAAACGTGAAAGTTTGTATGGATGGATGGATGGATGAATGGATGGTCCTAATAATATTATAAACGTGAAAGTTTGTATGGATGGATGAATGGATGGATGGTCCTACTAATATGATAAACGTGAAAGTTTGTATGGATGGATAGATGAATGGATGGATGGTCCTACTAATATTATAAACGTGAAAGTTTGTATGGATAGATGGATGGATGGATGGATAGATATTTGTTACTATTTCACGCAAAAAATACTGAACGGATTTGGATGAAATTTGGCACACAGATGGTTTATAACCAGGAACGAAACTCATGCGGATGAAACCGCGGGGCGCAGCTAGTAAAACATGTTGCTAACTAAACAATACTATTCGTTCAATCATTCAATCTACCTAGCCATTTCCCAACTATATTGGGGTCGGCTTCCAGTCTAACTGGAAGCAGCTGACTACCAGTATTTTACTTAGAGCGACTGCCTATCTGCCCACTATAACCCAGTTACTGGTTAACACGATACTCTTTGATAAGACTGGTTCAACCCTAGCCTACAAAGAAAAATAAAACGGTGTCAAAGAGAAAAAAAAAACCGCCAATCAAGAAGACATTCGAAATTCGATTCTATTTATATTTAAACTCAAAAAAAAAGTGCCAGTCCCTTGTACACAAGGCGACACAAACCATACATAACCAGTATAAGCTGACTTCTGATTGTTCGAAGAACCTAAACAATGCGAGGTCAGCTAAAACTAGAAATGGATAATACAGTTTCGTTCTATTTTATCAAATGACAAGTGTGAATAAATGGTCTCATTGTAACATAGCTGAATCTACATAATTATTGCTCTATGAATTGTTCATGGTTCAATAAAAAATTAAACTGGATACATTATGCTTCGACTTTCGCTTGGCGGCAGTTGGCACATATTTTTGTTTAAAAAATCTATATTGACAATCGTGGTATGTAAAAATGTTGTGTGACGATTTCTTTTTGAATACTGAGGAGTATTGTTGGTGCATAGTTTGAAATGGCAATGGCGTTTGATTTTTCTGCTTTTGAGAGATATAAGGAATATATAGGTAATGACATCATTTATATTTGCACGCTGTACGAGTACACTCTAATTTTACTTTAAAATTATAGAAAAGAAAAACAAACTGTTTAATAAAGATTTTATTAAAAATAAGTTTTTTTTCACTTAAAAATCGATGGCATATTTTTTTTTAACTTTTATTGTCCCACTGCTGGGCAAAGGTATATATTTTTCAAATTTTCTTTGTCCTGTGCCTTCTCCGTCCAATCGTTTAGGAACGAGTCCAAATCGTCACGCCAGCATTTCTTAGAGGTAAATCATTTTCAAACCCCCTTTTTTAATAAATATTTTTAACACCAAACTCGAGCGACTTAAATAACAAAAATTTATATTCACAGCCAAACGAAAAAAAAAAAAATGATAAATATCATAACATGGCCACCAAAACGTCATGTCTAACATCTTCCGAGCTCGCCCGGACATGTTAATTGTGTATGTTATTAGTTCGCAAGGTGTGAACCGACTTACAACTCGAATGGCAGAATACAACACTTGTCCTCCGCCGTATTTGTGTAAAAAATAAAACGGACAAGTGCGTGTCGGACTCCCATACGAAGGGTTCCGAACCACCGTACAATATTTACCACTACATATTTATTTAAATACTTTAGTAAAACAAAATATGTTTGTTGTATGGGGACCTCTTTAATTTTTGTTTAATTTTTGTTATAGCGGACATAGATGAGTAGTAGACACGACCACATATCAAGCCATACATTTCCAGTTTGAGCTGACTTCGCATTGTGTAGGCTTATGAGAACAATGAGAAGTCAGCTTATACTGGAAATGTATAGCTCTGTGAAAATTTCCTTTAATAAAATTTCTTTTAATTTACCTTTTACGGTTCAAAAGATACAGCCTTGTGACGGACGGACAGCAGAGCCTAACTAATAAGGTCCCGTTAGCACCATTTGTGTAGGTACGGAACCCTAAAAAAGAAGCAAAAGTTTAATTTGAAAACGCAAAAAGTCACGTTCCTTTATCGGCGGATTCCCTTTTTCGCTCCGACATGCGTATGCGCCCATAAAAATTTCTTGGTGCAATACTTGAGTAAAATCTACATATTTGGTTGTTTATTCGTTTTTTGTGATTGTCACGGTCTAGTAAGATATTTATAAGGCTTTTTGCCCAGAATAACGGAAGTTTTTTAACATAACCACACTAGCATTCCCCAAAGGGTTACGCAGAGGTGCACCTACATATAGTGCACCCATATTTCGCCAGTACTGTTTTAAGTCCATGTAATAGGGAGCGAGCCTATTTGCCCTCAACCTCAAGTCTGGATTTGTACCCAAATCCAGTCTCCAGACTGTTACTGAGAAATTCCAGATGGAAAACCCCAATATCACTTTGCCCGGCCCGGTAATCGATCCCACAACCCAATGATGTTATTTTATTATGTAAAATCATCTTCGTATGGAACAGCGGAGTCTCCTAAAACAGGCATTTTTGCTGGAGGCTCCAATCACTTGTTATCTAACGTAATGTGTTTTTTTTTTAGGATCAGCAATAGTTCGCGTCTTTCGACCTCTAGACCAACAACCATCTGTGTGGTTCCTTCCTCAAAATACCATCTCAGACATCGATCTACATGGTCTTCATATGATCTGACCAAGATTATGTCTGGACTCTAAAAGAGACTGTGACCTCGTGTTTGTTTCGACCTTTCTTCTCAGACTAGTCAGATAGGAAACGCTGACTTCATCTAGTTTTTAAAATATGATTGACATGTAAAAGTGTCTGTACAAAACTACTTACAAATTAAAATCATTTATCATTTAAGGCAGTTAGTCCTGGAACTTATAATAGGTGAAAAAAAAGATTACATCAGACGGATAGAGAACACCTGTTCATTGATAACATCATTAGCTCAGTCCTAAGGTCCGCGATAACAAGTAGGTGAGTTAAGAAATTAAATGCCACGTCCTTGCGACCGACACGTCCATTCATCTTGAGGCCTTAACCAGAAGTGACCTATAAAAGGACGATCGATGACGCAGATCGGAGATCAGTGGTGACCCAGTGGTAATGGCACCAACTTACGAGTTGTAGGTCGTAGGATCGAACCCTGACAGGCGATTTACTTTGTGCATTTTTTTTTTGCTATATGGGCCTGCGCTTGACCTCGATCTTGCCTGATAGAAAGCGATGGATGAGGTCTATGATGGAACGAGCGTGCCCAGAAGACGCCTGTTCACTCTTGCTCTGAAGGCAGACGCGTTAAATGTGTAAGGGAGCTCCGTATTATTTCATCAGCACCGCTCTCAAAACGGTGAAGGAAAGCATCGTGAAGAAACCGGCATGTCCAAGAACCAAAAATTCGAAGACATGTGACATCTACCAACCCGCACTGGGCCCGCGCTCCCTCTCACGAAGAGGTTGCCTGTGTCCCAGCAGTGGGAACATTATAGGCTGATTGTACTATGCATTGCTACGCTAAGGACCAAATCTAGAACGACTAGTCCCTACCAGTTGTAATGTTTATGAACGTAGTTAATATGACTAACGATTAATATCAAGTTTACTGTTTAAAACTACTTTGTAGACTTCTCAGATACAAAGTTTAAGTTTTGTTTAAGTTTTGTTTATGTTTATCGGGCTTAATCACTATACTTTAGACTCCTTAGGCTAGCGATAACAGCCCTCATAGGTATCAATAAAATTACCACCATGGTGAAATAATCCAAGCTAGCCTTTTCCCAACTATGTTGATCGGCTTCCAGTCTAACAGGATGCAGCTGAATACCAGTGTTTTACATAGAGCGACGGCTTATCTCAGCTCTACAATCCAGTTACTGGGTAACACAATACGGTTGGCAAGACTGGTTGTATGACTTTCGGGCTTCTGACTACCCGTAGCGACTGTCAAATATCTTTGAATGACAGCCGGGACCAATAGCTTAACGTGCTTTCTGAGGCACGGAGGGGTATGTAATGGATCCACGAGCCAACCCATCCACAAAATCGACCCGGGTGGCTGTTATTGTTCAGCCACGAGCCCTTTGTCCACCATGGTAAAACATTGGTCCTCAATTTCTTTCATGGCGGAAAAATTGGTCCTAAGAGAATTTCGCCTCTAAACTAGGAAAATAATTTGCTGATCGGATTGGTTACAAGCATTTAATACGAGAATTCTTCTAACCTTATTTTCTGAAGAAGTCTGAGTGGCTTCTAGCTTCGATCTTCAAACCCCAAATTGAGAATATTCGGGGTAACTGCCCGGATGTACTTATGCCTGATAAGTGGCTTATGCCGCGATCGGCAAGCGTGGTGTGGGACGGCCACCACCTAGATGGACCGACGACGACGACCTTAAAAAGGTGGCTGGGACAGACTGGATGCGGCTAGCAGTGAACTACGGTAGACTGTGTGTGTAGTGGCAAATATCTCGCCTCCTACTGACCCCCTTGGAGAATGCAAGCGTGATGCTAAGTCACGTTATGTCCCAAGAGAAAGACCAAGCCTTTTCATTTCATCAAGCCACAGCGCATTTAATTGTTCCTTAGCATTTTCCCAGCGTGACGTTACCAAGATGGCGCCGTCACGGGCGACAGGTACAATAATGGACGCTATCTTGAGATCGACCTTACGAACATCCGTAGTTTGAAATTGTTTTATTATTTTTTAATAGCTTGCTTCGGCGGCGATGTGTTTAGGTCACGTGTGTTGATTTCCCATCTTTTTTAATCAACGTTAAAGTTTTTTTTTTATTTTGATTTTGTTGCGGATTCTCAAGTGCAAATGCTACGTAGAGTCCGCGCAAAGTAACTATGCGCGCTATCAAAATCGGAAATATTCGTCATCATTATGCCGAATGTGATTACAAGTGCTGGCAGGGATTCTTGAGGGAGTCTTGAAGTTCAAACACGCGCGCAGACTTATATTGCGCGCACTCTACAGTTCTCCCGACGAGAAAATGCATTCTTGACACCGGACAGTTTCATATTGACGAATACGTGTTTTGCGAACTTGATCTTTATTAACTACTAGAATTGTCGCGCTGACAGGTGACAGGAACGCATTCTCTCGACGGCCAAACTGTCGACTGATTTTGTCATTGACAGTTTAAAATAAAAACCTTTGATTTTGAGAACGCTTTTCCACATACGTTCAATATTGAGTAACTCATCTGGCAAGGTCTTTCTGTCACTCTAATATAGGTTGTATTGCAGTTCTTATTGTAACATCTTCAAGTGCAGATAGCTGCACTTGAAGATGTTACAATAAGAAAAAAAAGTTCAGATGACAGTCGCCCAGATCGCTGATCCATAGGGATCAGGGATCTGGGCGACTGTCATCTGAATTTTTCAACTGTAAACACGGTATGGGGAGATCGAAATCCTAATACTAGGAATGTAATGGTCAGATCTTCGGCATTCTCAGTGCCAATAACAATAGATCAGTAGGGTGGATATCACAAATGAAACATTGATTGATCGATCAACACTTCTAAACCACGTTCAGAGGGGCAATTCTGGTAAATTTAAGAACGTTCACAATCTGATCTCAGTCTCAATCTGTCAAAAATACGTCAAATTTCTCTACATTTTGACAAGTTTTTGACATTTGTTTGTCGCCGAGATGAGACTGCGACTAGATTTTGATCGTTTTAAATTACGAGAATTGGCTTTCTGTTCACGAGCTGTCAGTGTCATCATTGTTGTGAAATATTGATACTGTCAGCTCTTGAACACGGTTTAGATCTGCTAATCGCGTTAAGTTTCATATTTTGTAAAATTGACACTTAGTAGTGGTGAGGATGCCATATAAATTAACTGACAGATGCTAAGTGGGTCTCCTTCAGTTTCCGAACTGGTTAGATTCTTGTCAGTTTATCAAGTAGCATTTTATACATTCTAGTAAAATAAAATGTTGTAAAGTATTGTAGAGTCTGCTTATGTCTACATATGTTTTTTAGTCATGACAAGTATGTAACATCACGTAACAATGAAAATGCTAATCCTTGCCAGTGCAAAAAATCTTACAAACTATTCTTTGAGCGCGCAAATATCTGCATGCAAGAAAAATACCTTACGTGCTTCCTTCATAAATCCAACAAATGCCATAGTTTACCTGGAACAAGAAACAGAAAAATATATTACACACATCATAGATAAAATATAAATTTTGGCGCCGAAACAAACGCTAGCCGCCATAAATTCTAGTCCAATAAAAAAGCAATTTAAAATACATTCAAATTTGAAAAGAGAACAGGCCGACCCGAACTAGTGAGGTCCGCATGTTAGTTAAAAATCGACTATTTTTGTATTAGTTAAGGGGAAATGTGGGTTCAAGTTATTTTGGTCGGTTCCCGTGGTTACGCACGCAACCATGACGTCATCCTCCGGTAACCACGCTAGCTACACAACGTTATAACTTCACTATCGTGAGATTATCGGTGGTACTGTTAGTTCGCTTTTGCACATAAAATGTTTTTTTTTATTGACAGTTTTAAAAGTGATAACCGATGGTAAGGATAGTGGTTTTAATTATGGAAGCTGGAGTTGCAATGCTTTGAAATGAGATGTTAGATAAACACACTTTTTTCTCACTAAAAAAACCAGCCAGTCATTAAAATAAAATAAAATAAAATATTTTTATCATTTCGATCTCAAATCTTCATTCATAGTGATATCAGAATTAAGTATTATTACCCAACTACCTACTTATGAAATAAGTAGGAATTTTTTGCCGCATTTTTTGTATAACAACATATGAACACGAGTTTTTGACTACAAAAAAGATAAAAATACATACTACAGTTAACTAAGACCAGTGCAGCACGCGAACATTCAAAAACTAACGTCATGACGTTTCCGGTTAAACTTCTACTGACGTATGCGCCAACTTAATTTTGACACTTCAAAACTCACTGCCCATCCCTATTTTTAAGACCATAGAGTTTAAAATCGACTACAAGTGTCAAACTTTCAATGACGGTTATAATGTTGCCAGTTATACAATTTCGTCATAAAGACATCTTTTGATTTGGGTTCTGTTATTCTACCGGCAAAAATATAAAAAGTATAAAATAAAAATGTTTCCTTTGTCTGTTCGTAACAGTTGGCTTGAGGTAGAGTTGTTCTCAGAAACATTGTTTTAATGAGGAAAATTGGGATATATCGTATCGTAATAATTATGATGCTTGGAGTTTCTTTGTAGAATAAGAAGTTTTCCGGACAAGAACCGGAGTTACCGACATAGCTTGTAGAGTAAGCAAGCTACAGAGTAAGTACCGACGGCCTGTGGATCAGACGAGTTCTGGAGTGGAGACCAAGTATCGGCAAGGGTAGTTTGGGACGCCCCCAGCTACGTACATAGACCGATGACCTTAAAAAGGTCGCTGGGGCAGACTGGATCCGAAGGCGGAGGACAGGAAGCCTTTATTACAAGGATTTAGAAAGGAGACAAGAAATACTAGCTGCAGAATAAGAAGGGAAATCTTGGTACAGACGCCAGCAGGTCAAGCTACGCGAAACTGTCAAATTTTCCCAATCAACCTTGAACCTAATACTTTAGTGATAAAGTTAAAAATCTATTAAAGAAATTTTAAAGATTGTAGTAGCTTGATGTGCTGGCGTCTGTACTACAGTCGAGGTTACAATATTGTACTCAATTGAACAGTTGGTACCCTCTAGTAAGAAGAGAAGTAAAAAACTTCAAAGTTTTTCAGAAGAGTGGTGGCTATACAGCATATCATCTATAAAGGTGAGAAGAGTGAAAATGGGAAGTAAGCTTTTCAAATATAAAGCCTTGTCAATTTATCGCTACAACAAGCCTAAGTAATCACAATCTTAAAAGCATACAATATTAATCAACAACACACTTCTTAATTATACCAAAGACAAGATGATTTAACACAAAAAAATCAACGATTAGTAACACCAATTACTTGGCAACACTAGGCAGAACGCGAAACAGTACTTTCGTCTATAGAAACAAAAAACAAAAGACTGACCCCACGATATTCAAATTTGGAATTATGAATGGTTTCGCCTGAGTTCGTCCGTTTATTAGGGTTAGGTGATGAAAACCTTGTTAGAAGAGATTTTTTGCCAAAATATGTTTATTTTTTTTTTCTTTATTTCTTTGACTGTCTCGTTGTTGCAAGGACTACTGCTGAGCATGAGGTCCTGCTCGATTCCCAGGTTGGGCAAAGTGTTATTCAGTTTTTTAATTGATGTTTAGGGCCAAACAGCGCTAAGAGCCAACACTTTTTTAAGCAATTAATTACAACGACTATATTTTACGCGGCAAACCGGAGAGAGTTTGACATATTGACAAATGACATTTGTGTAGAATGTTGTCAATAAAACTATCATTTTTTAATCGACAATAGTAATAAAAACTTTTTTTTACGAAGCCTCACTATTTCTTTTCCCAACCCTACAGAACCCGCTACACAAAGCTAACTGTCATTCATTCCTTCCATTCGTTCCTCGATTTTTTCAAATAGACGAATGATTGATAGATGATGATGTCTTTTTTGTTAGTTACGTCATTAGTTCTTAATTAGTTGTGAACTTGTTCATTTGTTGGCCATGTTTGTACAAGGATGTAGTAAAGATGGATGTGGCTACAATTTTTTTTTTTGTTTTTATTTTATATTAATTACATTATTGCATTTAAAAAAAAGGCTTTTGTTTTTGGGTGTTTTGCAGTATGTTGAGGTACTTATACTAACCCGAATTTAATAAAAAAAAAAATAATTCAGATATTCATAGAAAGGTTTAAAAGATTAATAGGCAAACATTTTAATATGTTAACTATAAAATATAGGTCTAAAAAGTAGTTCAGGTTTTTTTTGTTACTCTGGTGAAAAAAATTGTTGGTCAGCAAGATTGCTAGCCAAGTTAGGTACCCAGGATACACAAGATGTAATTACAAGTCAGGTCTTAAAAATTAGGTTAGGTTTATTTATTTTTTTTCAAAACTCCTAAAATAAGTTTTCCTCTGGTGAAAAGATTTGTTTGCTATTGCTAGTCAGGTTAAGTAGCTGCCCAGGATACACAAGACGAAATATACAAGCATCACTCATATAGATGCATACGCTTTTGTAATCCACCTCGCAAAATAAAAGACAAGACATTCACAATTTTATTAATGAAGTTATTACGAGTACAATATCTGCGCTGACGGTTCAAGTGTATTCGATAAGGGTCGATAAAAAGGTTCACAGATTGCATCAGCGGTCAGCGGCGACCTTTTCTCTCAATCCAGTTTTGCCAACTACTTAACTGCCAAGATAAACAGTATGAACATTCATTTTGTTAATTTCTTCCATTCATTACAAGAATATATGCAAAAAATAATAATTAATCAAGCGCCAGTAGCTCAAAGGTTGAGATGTTGATTGTGAGTGAGAGGTTGTGATTACAAATCTCAGCAGAATCTAAAAAAAGTACCTACAGACGCCAGCACATCAAGCTACTACAATCTGTCAAATTTTTTTAATAGATTTTCAACTGTATCGCTAAAGCGTTAGGTTCAAAGTTGATTGGGAAAATTTGACAGTTTCGGGTAGCTTGATGTGCTGGCGTCTGTACCTAATTTCGCGGGCATAATATTTAGCTTAGTTAGACAGGTTAGCAAGAATACTTAGGTTGCGCTATCAGTAACAATGGTTTTCATTTTGACAGTTCAACTAAACAACATTCATTGCGGTATCTACGTTGTTAAGCAGATTTTTGAAGTGAAACTTCTTTACGCACGCTTGACTTGGGGAGTAAGCTGGCGAACGCGTGACGTAGGCGTTACGAAAAGTGTGATCGGGCGAGGCGAACGGGAGTTGAGTGGGGGATATATGCAAGAGAAAGCAGTGCGCGCGCACATTTTCTTTCTCTCTTTCTCTTATAGCTAGTAAGTGAAATATGTATATATCTCAGTCAGTAGTTCGTTTGCGAGTTTACGAGCGTTACGCGAACGGGGATTCTATGGTTATTTTTCGTAATTCTATTTCGTTTTGAACAATTTAATGAATTAATATTTTGATAAAGAAGTTTCACTTCATAAGGTCATAAGCACACTCGGTGTTTTTTTTTTTTTTTCTTCGAATTTTCTTCGAAATCGATTAGGTAGCAATATTTTTCAAAATGACTCAGATTGAGATGGATAGTGTGTTACGCAATAAGGATGCTGGTAGGTTATAAGCAACCTACTTGCTAATAATCTTATAAAATGAAGCTTCTAATAAGGTAATACCAAAAAACATACCTCTGCAAAATATTGGGAACTAAACTTATCTGACAAAAAATCATGAAAAATATTCCTTACGCAAATGACAATAGGGAGATGTCAAAGCTTTATGCCCGTACCTAAATATCAAGGAATTTATCACGAAAAAACAATCAACAGAATCTAAGAGGTTTTTATTTAATCAGACTACGATTCGGCCCTTCCAAGGTGACAACCATCACCTTTTAACTTTATTATTGCAACCTCACTTCCCTGTTTGTTTCCTTACTCCTTTCCTCGAAATACCTCAAGATTAAGTTAACATTAACTTTTACTTTCGATATTAAAGGAGGCGCAGGTCTTAATGGCGTCCTTTGTAGGTACACACGGCTACACATCAAGCTATGCATTTCCAGTTTTAGCTGACCTCATATTGTATAGGTTTTTCGTACAATCAGAAGGCAGCTTATACTGGTTTTGTATAGCTTGATGTGTAGCCGTGCGTACTAGCGACTTCCGATTTAACAAAACATTGTGATTTCTTTATTTTTTGCCTGTTTAATATTAATTTAGTTTACATTTAAACCTTCCAGAATAAATACTCTAAATGATGGTGAAAACTATATCAAATTCCGTTGTGTAGTTTAGAAGAATAACGCAGTCACACAGACATACATGTGAAGCGACTTTAATTAATATTGATATTATGTATTGACTGCGCCCCGCGCTTTCACCCGCGTACGTCACGATCTCGTGGGAATATCGGGATAAGAAGTATCATAATATGATACTTCTTATCCTGAATCCTGGTTATAACTATTTGTGTGCCAAATTTCATCTAAATCCGTTCAGCAGTTTTTGCGTGAAAGAGTAACAAACATCCATCCATCCATCAATACAAACTTTCACGTTTATAATATTAGTAAGACCATCCATCCATCCATCCATTCAAACTTTCACGTTTATAATATTAGTAGGACCATCCATCCATCCATCCATCCATACAAACTTTCACGTTTATAATATTAGTAGGACCATCCATCCATCCATCCATCCATCCATACAAACTTTCGCGTTTATAATATTAGTAGACGGAGAGAGAGTAAGACGGTGGCGAGAGTATTCAAACTCACACTTAACGCATTTATGTTAATTAAACCATTTACAGGCACTTTTAAATAATTATCACGGAATCGGTCAGTCAGAAAGATGAAGCTAGTTGCCCATTCCAAAGCGCAATAGGTTCCTATGCAGAAGAATGGGCAAGAAACTGCATGGAGACTCTTGTAAATCAAAATATTGTTCTTTCTTCTTCTTTCTTTTCTTTTTTTTAAAACTTTGCCCCACACTAGGAATTTCTCCTGTATCGTGGGTGCGTTTACAAACATTTAATAAACTCACATACACAAACAGCCAGACCCGGAACAAATGCTTGTAGGTCATACAAATATTTGTTCCGTGCGGGAATCGAACCCGCGACACGCAGCGCAGCAGTCAATCGCTTAACCACTGCGCCAACCGTGTCGTCAAAATCGTCATGTATTGACAAATATATATATGTATGTATTTACAAAAAAAAATTGTATATAAGTAGTTTATCAGCCATCTTGTTACCATAACACAAGCATTAGGTTGCTTAGCTTGGGACAAAATGGTGCTGTGTGAAATGTCCAGGGATTTATTTATTATTATTATTATTATTATTAATGATCCAGGTTAACTGTATGCAAAAGTGGTGCAGCGCTGAAGCAAATCATTGTGACGAAACCAGCATGTCCTAGAAACAAAAGTTCGAAGACATGTGGCATATAATCTACCAACCCGCTCTGGATTACGGCCCACTCCCTCTCACAGAGAGGAGGCCTGTGTCCCAGCAGTGGGAACATTATAGGCTGAGTATATATGTATGCAATGCTGCTATCCGACAAAACTAGATAGATATGGTAGATACCTACATGATTTCTAGGACGAAATCTTTCTTAAGAAGCTCATTTTCTGTTAACCTTCCTTTTTGAGAAGATAATGACATCATCAGTCAAGTGATCTTGTATGATGTCATTCACTATAAGATGAATGACACTTGTCCATTCTCCTAGTTTTATTTTTAAGTAGCTGACTAACCTAATGGAAACATAAATTATGACTTCTTTTCATTTATTTTTCCATCGTTACCGGTCAGAAGCCAAAAAGTCTGACAACAAGTCCTACCAAGGGGTATCGTGTTACCCAGTAACTGAGTTGTGAAGGTTTATTGGGTGTTGCTCCACGTAAAATACTGGTATTCAGCTGCATCCGATTAGACTGGAAGCCGACCCCAACGTAGTTGGAAAAAGGTTAGTCAGATCGATTTGTTTTCATGTATTTTTCGTGAAAAGATGAGTATTACAGACAAATTGTAAAATCAACAACTAAGTCGAAGCCACATTTTCCCACAATACCCAAAACTAATTACCAAACTATTTAATCATAAGCACACTCATCAACTCATCAATGCCGCATCCAGTTTTCAAAACATCATAAGTCCAAGTATATCCATGTACACATTCTAGCAGGTGGCTAGTAAGAATTATGATTTATGGCAACACCAAAACAAATCGACCTCTTAATTGGATCGATACTAATAATCGAGTATTGCACAACACTAGACCACTAATTGTAACTTTTATTACTACAAAAATTGATTAAGACATTTATAAAATAGTTCCCCTTTGACGGCTTATATTAATTAACGTTAATGTTAAAATCGGCTTGTTTTAAGAAGAAATATAATGTTGCCAGCTGCTTCACGAAGTGTTCAATGTGGAAAACGGTAGAATTTAATTAGGTTAGACTTCTTAAAATAACGCGGAAGGAAAAAAATCTAAATCCTCCATCGCTCATACAAAATTGAAACGTTAATAGGTCATCATTTGCCTAGCCTTTTCCCAACTATGTTGGGGTCGGCTGCCAGTCTAACCGGATGCAGCTGAATACCAGTATTTTACATGGAGCGACTGCCTATCTGACCTCCACAACCCAGTTATGTGGTGGGTAATACGATACCCCTTGGTAAAACTGGTTGTCAGACTTTCGGGCTACTGACGACCTGTACCTAACGACTGTCAAAGATCCACGAATGACAGCCGGGACCAACGGCTTGACGTGCTTTCCGAGGCACGGAGGGGTCTTGGTATGTGAAGATGGTCACCCATCCACGGACCAACCGCGGCAAGCGTAGCTTAACCTGATCGATCGACCCGTGCGACTGTTATTACTTAGCCACAAGCCCCTCTGAAAAGTTAATAGGTATCAACGAAAAAATTATTTTTTGTGTGATAAGATTTTTAGAGAGCAGTGGTGACCCAGTGGCAACGGCCGCGACTTACGAGTTGTAGGTCGTAGTTTCGAACCCAGACAGGCGCATTACTTTGTGTAAATTATTTCATCACCACTGCTCTCAAAATGGTGAAGGAAAACATCGTGAGGAAACGGGCATGTCCTAGACCCAAAAATTCGAAGACATGCGACATCTACCAACCCGCACTGTGGATTACAGCCCACTCCCTCTCGAAGAGAGGAGACCTGTGTCCCAGCAGTGGGAACATTAAAGGCAGATTATGTATTATTACAAGAACTCGTAACACGTGTCTGTGTCTTTCTGAGTTTGTTTCGGCCTTTCGCCGACATCATCTTGACGTGTAAAAGTGTTTGTACAGACGCCAGCACATCAAGCTACTACAATCTGTCAAATTTATTTAATAGATTTTCAACTTTATTTCTATAGCATTAAGGTTCAAGGTTGATTGGGAAAATTTGACAGTTTCGGGTAGCTTGACCTGCTGGCGTCTGTACAAAACTACTCACAAAAATAAAATCATTTATCATTTATTACTGGCCAAATGTAGCAACACAGACGCGTCGTTTTTAATTCTCTTTGCAATTCAAAATTAGTTCGAATTACAAAATTACGCCAATACAACTTGACCATCCACTCCGATACCAAAGACACTAAGTTAACTTTTTAATTTCCTTTTTTTTCCATACCTTTGCCTCGTGAACAATTATAAGGTCATACGGACTGGCATTTAAGAAACTGACATTTATTTTATAGGCCCAATAAAAATAATAAAAGTACTATTTATAACCCTTTCATATTTGTTATGATTTTTTTACTTTATGTTAAGTTGACACGAAACGCGAAAGTAGTGTAGGACTTACATTTAATTGTCGTTTCTTACCAATTAAGGATGGGACCGCAAGCTAGGTGGAGTAACGATCTTCGCAGGAAGGCTGGTAGCAGCTGGATGAGAGTTGCCGAAAATCGAGTTGAACTCAGGAAAGAGCAACATCGACTTGGTCTTTTGACTAAAGATTGTAACACATGAAGGAAAATTCCCGTAATTAAAACCTTCAAAATCTAGTCGCACTCTCATCTCAGCGACAATTAATGTCAAAAACTTGTCAAAAATGTAGGGAAATTAGAGGTATTTTTGACAGATTGAGACCGAGATCAGACTGTGAACGTTCTTAAAATTACGAGAATTGCTCCTCTGATGTGTACAGCCAAGTTCATTGCTTTATTTACGTTATTGGTAGTTTCCAAACCTATGAAGCAATGGTTTAGTAATATCTTTCAAAAACCCTCAGATTGTGATTGAAACCGTGTTGCGCAATCAGGGTACTGCATCGTCATCAATTCCTTGTCGAATCCTTACACATTGTATACGTACGACTCTATCTTCCCCACAAGATACGCAACAACATGGGTACCTACCAACAAAAATATAGTACAAAGCAACGACTAGTAGATAACCTACGTCTTGAGCAAGCATCCGGTAAGCCAATAGAGCTAATATACCAACCATCTTTGCGTGACCCCTGGCCTCCTCCATCCATCCTCAGTTCACACCTTCATGAAGAAGGGGGGGAGGTCAAGTCGAACTGGCTGATTTTAACAGGCGAACGTCACTTGAGCGAATTATACGATAATCGGGACTTCCTACTTACGGTCAACGGACAGTCACCGTGATTTGTTCCAGTTTCGAATTTGAACTTTTGATTTTTGGAACGTGTGTTTGGGTTTTTGTATGAGACAGCGAAGAGTGGTTGGTGAGGTTGGTAGAAATGTCAGATTTGACAGTTTTAGGGATGTGACTGTTTTTGTATTTGACGATCGATGAAAATAATAGAAGTGTTGCCAATTTTGTATGCGACCTTGTTGCCAAGTCTTGACGTGCGCCGGAACCAATATTAGAAAACAAAATTTAGTTCTAGGTTCTAATTATTATGACGTAATACATCCATATTTCATGTCAAAGATACTCGATAATCTCTTACAACCACCACAAAAAATCAATAAAAATCCATCAAAAAATCTTTTTCTATAGGTACTTCGTAAACAGAAAAACCCTAAGTCTTCAAGCAAGCACTCAACAAAAAAGTTGTAGTAAAGCTCTACAGAGTCAGGCCTCACGCAGACTTGATTAAAAAGCAATAATGTCATTACAGGCTGTATAAAAAACCCATTATAGCAGTAAGTATGAACTATGCTTAACTATACTTGGTTCTATTTATAGAAAAGTGAATCTTCAACCCAGTTAAGAATTATAACTGGCTGGTTAGAAAAATTGTCGTGTGAAATAGTTTTTATTCGAAATTCAAAAAGTGAATTCTTTGCTACTGGCTGGTTAAAAAAAAATTGTTGATTTATAAATGCGAATGTTTGTATGGTTTGTGTGTTTGTTACTCTTTCACGCCAAAACTACTGAACTGATTTAGATGAAATTTGGCACACAGGTGGTTTATAACCAGGATTAACACATAGGATACTTTTTATTCCGATGTACCCACGGGATCGAAACGTATGCGGGTGAAACTGCGGGCGCAGCTAGTAGTTTTTATAAGTGAATTCTGAATTTTTGTCCTATTTTATTTCGAGAGAGAGATCCCTCCGTACTTCAGAAAGCACGTTAAGCCGTTGGTCCCAGTAGTAATCTGATCAACATCTTTGACAGTCTTTACGGGTAGTCAGAAGCCCGAAAGTCTGACTACCCGTCTTAATAGTCCAGTAAATGGGTTGTGGAGCTCAGATAAGCAGTTCCTCCTTGTAAAATTCTGGTACTCAACTGCATCCAGGAAGACTGTAAGCAGTCACATAGTTAGAAAAGGGCTAGGTAGATTAATTGATCTACGAGTATGTCCTCTATCTATGTTGTTTTTAGGATAGGATTTGGATAACTTTTCAAATTGTTAACTCAAGAAATATTTATTTTATACCTAAGTATCTATGGGTGACTTCTTGAGTTCGAATATTAATTCCTTTCTTAGATTCTGGATGATGAAGCTATGAAGACCTTTTTAGTTTTTAATTTCCAACACGCTAATTCCTTTAGTACCTTTTGACAACCACAGGAAGTGACTGGTTGGCATTTCCCAGGCCTAAAAAACTAGTTTAAAAAAAGAATAATATTTAAAAAAATAAATAACGCATTCTACAAAATAGGGTGAAGGACACATTAGACGTCACAGGTAATTATAAAATTAAAATTGCTATACATAAACTAGACCTTTGGCATCAATTGCTTATAAGACATAGTACATATATTTATTACGTAATAAAATAACTGCCTTATTAGCCATCATAGAAAAACTGCCAACATGGTATAAGAACCAACTTGGAATGACCTTCCATGGCCCGCGCTTCGCAAACGAAATACGATTTTCCGAAGGAAATGTGAGTTATAATGAGGGGTCAGCGTATATCGGTCATTTTGCACGCGTCTTTTGCTTATATTATTATTCTACGTTGGGCATGTCTCCATTGATGGACGATTTATGACTTTATTTCTTTTTTTCGCAAAAAATGACGTTTTTCGACGAAGTGAGAATTTATGTGCTGTTTCGCGCCTTCTGTTGTGGTGACAGCATTTCTCTTTATGTTTTTGTGACGTGTGATGAGTAGCGGCTTTGAAGTTTTCTTGCTGCGATTTTTTGGAATGCTACATACTTAAAACATATCCTTTTTATCAATAGGAATCAGTGATATCTTTACAAACATGGTGCTTTTAATTAATTTAACGATAGATTTACCCCTTGTCAAATTCTGACGTTAGCTGTCAAAGTAACTTCAGTTGAGTAACGCTAGATATACATATAATATTTTAATAAAATATTGCTGCCAAGTAGAGTTACAGCAGTCTCGATTATTATTTGCATCGCTAAGTATTTTAATGCAAGGTGACTGCGTGTGTACTAGGAGCGCATAGTGACTTGCTAGTTAAATCTAATCCCATTGGTAACGCTCAGGTATCCAATAACACGATAGGTTAAAGATCAAAATAATTACCTCCTTATCTAATACCGTGTCGTAAGGTGAAGCGGACAGTTGTCGGCACACAGCGAGCCACGTGCATCAATGCGGGTTTCCTAGTACTCGATATATTTTTTCCTACTAAAACAAGTTCTGCACATTTTTATGTGCTTGCATAAAAAATATATAGGTAGGGAGCGGAGTTTCTATTGTTTCTAATATGAATGCAAAGGTTTGATGAAGTAGCATGTTTTTGCTAGTCTTAGAAACTACATTAGATGTCTTGTTAGTGAACTGTCGTAAATTATTAACTAACAAACAGACAGGAAATGAGGAAAATATGAATGAATGGCTTGGAGTTGTGTTTAAATGCGTAGTTTTTCTTGCGGCTGTGCGAATGGTGTAGGCAGCGTTCGTTTTCTACGAGTCCATTGCGTGTTTGATTCTTGTATTGAGACATTTGGTATTGCAGATAATGGTCGAGTTTAGATGTTTATGTTTGTAGCGAGTTTAAACCAAGCCACACAGTTTTTTTTTAGATAAAATATACTTTAATCAGCACCATTTCTAATATTCAATGTATTCTTCCTGTTGATTCCGTATTTATGTTGAATATATCACTTTGCTGGCTTAGAATCACACCAAGCGCTATCGTGCAGACCCTGCTTCACTTTCTCTGATTCCCGCCATACCTCGTGACTGACAAATGACATCAGTGACTGCAGCTACCCCGCTTGTGTGAATGAGACGGTGTTTACATAATATCTATTAAATAGATAGACTACACTCAAGCATCAAGGTAACCTCATCTTAGGTCGAAATAACACACACGGCCTTTATATGCTTTTGTTTCTCAGAAGCTACTTCCGTCTACAAACGATGATTAATCTACGAAACTTTTTGTGTTACAACATAAATCGTAATCGATTTTAAACTGCATTTGTATGAAGTAATGTTTTCGCTTTTTTGCAATTAAAGCCTTGCTTATTTACAAACACAGTCAAGGTTAGGTTTTAATCAAAATTTTGACGTTTATGCAACGTGCGTCTCATGGCATTCGAATTTGAGCGTACAACGTTTTAATTGAAATTTCCAAAAATAGCTTCAGTTTTTTGTTTGGTTATGATAATTTTAGTACTGCTGTAAGACTTAATTAGCAATTTTACGTTTGTTTTACTGCTTTTTTATTAATAATAATATGTACAATTTATTTCTTTTTCAGAAGAGTTCTAAAGCCGTCTCTTGCTCATCAGCTAAGAGAGAAAAAACTGTGATCGGAATAATAATTATGTATACGCTTTTGCTACCATAACAGGCTGATATAATTTTCTTATAAAACTCTGTAATTTAACGTATAAACTTAATACAAACAATTATGCGTGACAAACTTGGACATACTAGTTGTAATGTCTCAATCAAAAAGTTGCAATATCTTTAACAGAATTATGTTTGCATAACAAATCTTGTTAGATATGCTATAGGTATCAAACAAAACATCAACTTTAGTGCAGTACCTAGCATAAATACATAGATCTAACGTAACGTGTTTCTGAAAAGAGCTACATTTCATAATACTCACAATTAATCATACGTCAAAAATATGCTCTATTGGAGTATTTTTCTCCGATATGGACTCCATATGAAATCTAGATAAAATTGAGAAATGCAGACTTACACCCTAAATGCCTAACACACGATCAATCACAATCTGAATCATTTTGAAGGATATTGCCACTCAATTGCTTCAGAATTCCGAAAACATTGTGGGTTCAGCAACGCACATAACGCAATGAATGTTGTTGAACTGTCAAAATTAAACCCATTCCTACTGTCAGTGTGTTATGCAATTACCCCGATACCCTTGTTTCCAAATACACTGTTAGGTATATGGTGTTGTTAAAATTCCTATTAGGTACCTAGCAATATGGCAAATTGAGGTTTAGAAGGAGGCTGTCTTATTTATTGTTGCTTTTTTTTTGTTTTGTCTTAAGGGTATGACTGACAAAGACACTCTGCAAAACCGAACTCGTCGTTGGTGACAAGATAACGGTAACCATATTGCTATAAGTTCATTCTAGAGGTACAAAACTTAAAATAGAGCTCCGTACCTCGTATACAAGTATATTGTATGTAGAGGTTCACATCTACGCTACGTCAGGTATGAATGAAGGAGGCGGGCTGTGTGCCCTCAATACGACGGGTACAGTCGTGAATACCAAGCTTTTGGTTTTAGTTTATACTGATTTTATTTTAGTTAAATCTCAGAAGAAGAAGTGGCAAAGTTTTGGGTCCATCAAGACCTGGTAGCTACTGGATAAGAGAGGCCTATGTCTAGCTGTCAATGAACGTGGCAAAATAGAGAATTCACATGAAATGTACTGGATTTGAGAGATATTTGACATCTTCCCGCACAAGCAATGTCGCCATCTCATTCATTAAGAATTTTAGAGCTATGCCGGACGTTTAGCAAGAAACTGCTAAAAGCAGGTGATAAATGTCAAATTAAAAGCACATACGTCATGTTTAGTTATTTTATTATTTTGTAATAGTCAGTGTAGACAATGGGAATAGTAAATATCATAATATATTATACTATTGTTTAGTTGTTTGTGACTATGTTAGTGTGTTTGCTGGTTAGTGAATGTTTGTTTTTGTGCACAAATTACGTAGGCATAACATTAATCTTGTTTCGAGTTCATTCACTTTGATTAAAAGCACAAGGATTTAAAATTAGACTATCCTACCAATATTATAAACGTGGATAGTTGTAAGTTTAGATGTTTATTACTTAATCACGAAAAAACTACTAAACGGATTTGGATGAAATTTGGCCTATAGATAGTTTAAAACCAGGCTTAACACATAGGATAGGACTTTTTATCCCGATATTTTCTCAGGATTAAGACTTATGTGGGTGAAACCGCGGGGCGCTGGTAGTGAACTAATAACATAAAATGAGTATAATGAGGAATGCAGTAGGTACGTTAAATTCAATAAAATCATGACTTTAATCTGGTAAGAACTTGTTAACTAACCACAAACCATATTTTCCATCACGCGGGTAGGTATCTAAAATGGAATAAAAAGATACAATATAAAAAGATTTTTCCTGATTATTTTTCCTCAATAAATACCATCTTTATGAGTTATAAAAAGAATTCAGAGGAAGAGAGATTCTAGTAAAAGAAACTACGAAATCACAATAAAATCAAGAAAAAAAATCGTAAACATTAAAAACAAAGGAAAACCAATAACGAAAATAACATCGAAAACAATGTTTACATTAAATGTACTTAAACAAAAATTCTTACCAAACAGGCCTCCAACAAGTTGTACCTTTTACCTTTAACCGTTCCGTATTTACAGACTTTTTATCAATGTCAATTATAAAGTCAGTGCCAACAACAGGTCCTTTCACCCTACTTTACAAAAATGAACCACTTTCTCTTTGCGCCGCGATTGTAAAATGTATGCAAAACTGTTTTGTTTATTTTATCTTGAATTGGAAGGTATGAGGAAATGTTTTGATGTATTAAAATATCAATTATTTCTATCTATAAATGTTCACACTGTGTGAGACTCACAGAGAGGAGGTCTGTGTCCCAGCTGTGAGAATATTACAGGCTGAACTAAGATTGCCCAGCTTATAATGTCACAAATAGTTGAAATAGGGACATGTATTGGTCAGCAATACATATGTACTGTAAGTATAGTTTTCTTTAAACTTAAATAAATATATTTTTTATTGTCTCTGCCTGGATTTTTTCTACTCTACATAAAAAAACTATTTTATTTAAAAATAAAGGAATGTAGAAAAGAACGTATTCAAATCTGACGAATAGGTAAGGTTGCTCAAGATTCCATAGGTATTCAAATTTCAAAAACCATTCCATTTTCAATTCTAAACCGTCATCTAACCAGCCAGTACTGAACCAAAAACTAATTAATGAGAAATATTGATCGAAAATGAAGTGATTAATAAAATTTCGCCGAGTACTTTAATAAAAAATCTTTAGCTGCACGGTTCGCGCACACGTGGTTGCGCGTACGCAAGCAAAAAGTACGCGATCAAACTGATATAAAGAAAAAATGAGCGACCGAGTACTGTTATTCAATGTGTATGTTTAATGGTAAAACTGTACGTCTTGTCTTAAATTCATCAAGAATTTAATATGGCTTTTAATTAACATTTCTTAACTTGGATTTGATCAGACTTTTTGTAGTTCTCGTACATTGTAACTCTCGTTTTTAGTCGGGCAGTTTTTATGACGAATTCAAACTCAAACTCAAAGCATTTATTTCAAATAAACCAATTACAAGCACTTTTGAATTGTCAAGGGGTCGGTCAGTCAGAAAGATGAAGCTAGTTGCCCATTCCAAAGTGTAGTAGGTTCCTATGGAGAAGAACGGGCAAGAAACTCCAGGGACACTTGTAAATTATATTGATACAAAGTATTAGTTAGATACTAGATCATCATGGTATACATAATATTAAAAAGGGTTACTTGTAGTGATTAATAATCATCTCTCTAGTCTGTTCCCTATATATATGTTGGGGTCGCCTTCTAGTCTAACATGCTTTGCAGTCGAATACCAGGGGGTCTACTCCGAAGTGGTAAGGTCGTATCGGCCGAATGTTCGGACACATGACCGAACCGAATATTATTGAAAAATGCGAAAAAAGTTCGGATGGGCTCAGTTGGGTCGGGACCATATTCAATATTCGAAAGAATGTAGGAGTGTAGGATCGGGACCGACCGAACCAAATAGTAACTTCGTAGCAGGACACGGCCGTATATTCGGCCGATGCGATACATTTACCACTTCGGAGTAGACCCCCAGTATTTTACGTGAAGCGACTGCCTATTTGCTTCCCAGTTACTGGTTAACACGATACTCCTTGGTAAGACTGGTTGTCAGATTTAAAATGAGAAATTTCCTAATTTAAAGCACAATAATGGATTGCTGGCTTAATAGTTTTTGTATATAAATAGGCTTGAGGAAACTATAGTTAAAAAAATAAACAGTCTTATTTATAAAAATAAATCTTGAGAAGCAAAGTCGTATGAAAACTTTATGCACATAAAATTAAATGCACATAAATATCAACGGGTGTTGCAAAGGTCGACAGATTGTTGCAATATAGTACTACTTTCACGTTTTATGCATGATGGGGTAGGCAGGGAACATGCCTTTTACCTTATATGGACATTTCTTATTAAAGTTTTCTAGTGACTCGTTAAATGTAAATACTGGTAGCTGTGAAATTGAGGACTATTTTATAACCCTGTCTTTGCCCCTCTACAAGGGGCTCGTGGCTAAATAATAACAGCCAGCGCGCACGGTCGATCGAAGGTTAAGGTTAAGCTACGCTTGCCGCGGTCAGTTCGATGATGGGTGACCATCCACTACCTACCGACCCCTACAGAGAGTGAGCTGGCTACCACGCGGACCCAGTTGGTAAATGTCACATGTCTTCGAATTTTTAGTTCTGGGACATGCCGGTTTCCTCACGATATTTTCCTTCACCGTTTTGAAAGCAGTGGTGATGAAATAATTCACACAAAGTAAAGCGCCTGCCTGGGTTCGAACCCATGACCTACAACTCGTAAGTCGAGCCGTTACCAATGGGCCACCACTGCACTCAGAATACAAAATAGAATTGGCCGCGTCATAAATATTAAAAATCCTTTTTTACGACAATGTCCACAGACCAGATAAGCAATCTATCAATTTCCTTTAATAGACCTCAAAAAACAACACAGCTGCAACATTCTCATAAAAGTTATACTATTAATAAAAATATTTGTGCATAAGCTGCGCTCGCGCACATATCGGGGGCGGTCTCCTTATTATTTATTAATTTTCGCATCCCATAAGGTGGTACTTACAGACACATTCACACCCATACCGGGATTGTGTTACACCGTAGCGAGCGAGCGAGCGAATGTGGAGGACGGAATGTTGGATGCTGAATGCTTTTTGTTGAATGTGTTATGGATAAGTCATGCTTTTGTTCTTGGTGTAAATGTGGTGGTTTAATTATCTTATTTAATTTATATACCTACTAGCTGCGTCCCGCAGTTTCACCCGCATAAGTTTCGATCCCTTGGGAATATCAGGATAAAAAGTATCCTATATGTTAATCCTGGTTATAAACCATCTGTGTGCCAAATTTCATCCAAATCCGTTTAGAAGTTTTTGCGTGAGAGGCTGAGAATTTCAATGAAGTGTAAATGGACAAGTCTTTGACCAGCAGTTGGCAATGTGTGGCAATTGGTATATGCTGAGGGAAAAAAAAAATCTTAATATTGAAAATTTGCCCAGAAACTAAAAGCGATTGAAAATGAGATACGTTCAGACTGATTATTAATGTTTATTTTTATGCTGAAGACTGTTCTATAAACAAGTACAGACACCAGCAGGTCAAGCTACCCGAAACTGTCAAATTTTCCCAATTAACCTTGAACCTTAACGCTTTAGCGATAAAATTGAAAATCTATTAAAGTAATTTGACAGTTTGTAGTAGTGCTGGCGTCTATACATGCATTATGAGCTTGTAAGCCCGCGCATTCAAATACACCACAAGTGCTTTAAGATTTTAGTTTAACGTTACAATTCGGTGTGAGATACAGTCGTAGGTTACAACGACTGGGTGTGGTCACTATATTTATTAAAATCTCTTCATTGCAGAGAAAAAAAATATAATCTTATCGCGACGGGAACAAATGCTTGTTTTATTAACTATTTTACTTTGGAATGCTATTAATTATTTAATTATTAAAAATACCTAATAGAACGTAATCTGAGAAACCATTGATTTAATTGTATTCCCCAAGGGGTTAGGCAGAGGTGTACCTAAAGTACACCCACATTTGCACACATTGTGATTAAGTTTTTAATTTTTTCTTCCAATCCTACTAATATTATAAACGTGAAAGTTTGTTTGGATGGATGGGTATTTGTTACTCTTTCACGCAAAAACTACTAAACGGATTTGGATGAAATTTGGCACACAAATAGTTTATCACCAGTATTAACACATAGGATACTTTTTATCCCGATATTCCCACGGAATCAAAACTTATGCGGCTGAAACCGCTGGGCGCAGTTAGTAATATTATAAAACCGAAAATTTGCGAGGATGGATGGACGGATGTTTGTTACTCTTTCACGCAAAAACTACAGAACGGATTTTGATGAAACTTTACAGTAATATAGCTTGTACATCAGAGTAACACATACGATACTTTTATCCCGATATTACCACGGGATCGACACTTATGCTGGTAAAACTGCGGGGCGCTGCTACTAATATTAAAAAGCTGAAACTGAGCTAACAAAATGATATTTCATCTTCATAAATCCACTAATTTCTTAACACATAGACACAATGCATAGAACCTAGATACCAAGAGGTTTTCGTAACTCTATTCCTAGTAATTTAGGTCATATAACTAGCCTTAAATTCTTGAATACATTAATGTTTAGATAAATTATAAACAGCAATTAATTCATGTGGAAAATCCAGTTGGATTTCACTAAGTAATATCGTAAATTAATAAATAGAGATATGCAAGGACGACTGGGTGTTATGATCCTGATTTTGGGGACAAATAGTATAAAATCCTATACCCTGTACTTTAGGTAAACCGTTTTTTGACAGATGGAACTAGTGATTGCAGCAACACACAATACATTGATTGATACACGTACGGTATTATAATGTGTGTAAGAAGCCATAAATAAGATAATTCAATAAGTTAAGGCAGTTTGTATATTTATTTTATTAGGTACGCATTTTAAAGTTAACTTTTACGTAATCTGGAATATGTCCTACGCTCTAAGACAGCTGTCAAAAAACGGTTAACGTAATGGACAGGATATAGATACCAGTCCCACCACTGGGATCGCATCTACGATTCTCATAGTGAAGCCTTAGTTCCCAGCTGTCATTAGTAGATCTTTGACAGTCGTTACGGGTAGTCAGAAGCCCGAAATTCTGACAACTATTCTTAACAAGGGGTATCGTGTTGCCCAGTAACTGGGTTGTGGAGGTCAGATAGGCAGTCGCTCCATGTAAAATACTTGTATTCAGACGCATCTGGTTAGACTGATAGCCTACCGACCCCACAAGTTAGGAAAAAGGTTAGGCAGACAATGAGTAAAAAATCATAGGTACTAGGTGTACAGAAATGGTAGAAAGTAAATTAGTATTGAATGAGCTTAATATGATTCGGGTTCGATCCCCGAGGTCAGGAAAATTGTTTTCAGTTTTACTTGGGATTTCTCAGTAGTAGAATGGAGTCTGGATTTGTGACCGGTTGATGGTAATAGGTTCGCCCCTATTACATGGGACTTAAACATGACAGGCTGGCGAAATATGAGTGTACTAAATAAATCTAAAATTGTCGATTTTATACAACTGTTTTGTCATAATCATAATAAATACTTTATCTTTATCTTTTGCACTATGCTATGACTGATATGTTTCCTCTTTCAATAAAGTAAGTACATAATATAAACGCAATTAATTAAAATACTGGTTACAAGAAAATTGAATTCTGCGACAGCCATATTGGTTTTTCGAAGTTGACAACTGGGTGACATAAGGGGGTCCCGATTATGCAAAATCAAATGATTTGATTCTAAATTTAGAGCATTTTAGTATGCATTAAAATATAAACGGACAAAAATATGCGTACAAAACATTAACCCTCCTTTTAAATCGCCACGGTCGGCCAAAAAAGGACAATGAATTTTCTCAACAAAAGGATATTTCTACACATCATGTACCAGGACTTCATAAAAGAAAAGAAGTTACTAACAAATACTTGGAAATCAAGAAAACGTTGAGCGACCGAGTCTCGAACTCTCGACACAGAGTTACCGTGTCAAAACACTGTGTCCCCACTCTTTTATGATTCGTACACCGAAATCGTCTCTGTGTCGTTGTTGGAAAGCGGATTATAAGTAAACGTTGATTGCCTTGAAGTAGCGCCGGCATGTTCTGTCTCGCTTTATCGCGTGTTATCGTGTATTGCCGTCTCTTTCGCTAAGTTACGCAAAAGGCGTTTTTAAAGAATGCTGGAACGTGTATTGATGGTAGGTTTTCTAATAGCGAATTCGTAATCAGATGATTTAAGTTACATTGTAGCTATCAATCTTTTAAATTTGGGGATAGGCAGAAGAGCAGGCTAACTTTCCCTTATTATAATCTACTTAAGTTTCCATCCAACCTTGTTTACCTTCAAATTAAAGGAACAGTGGCTCATTGGCAATTCTGTTCTTAATATGAACATGCCTGTGATTTTGATGTCTAGTCATGGAAAGCCACCTAGCATTAAAGACCATTTTCCCGCAAATTTGACGCCAAAATTTTAATTTTTTCGAGATGAAAAGTACCAAGTCCTTCTCCACCTACCAAGCTGCCTCTTCGCATTTCAGTTTTTCAGCAATTTAGCCAAAAAAACTCCCTCAAATTAACATACCTATAGAATCAAACCCATTCTTGAAATTACTAAGGATTTATTTAAAAAAGTCTGTACCCCGTTGATCTAGCGGTCGCAAGCGCTACTGCTGAGTATGAGGTACTGATGGGTTCGATTCCCAGGTCAGGCAAAGTGTTATTGCATTTTTCCATCAACACTTTCTCAGTACTACTCTGGAGTCTAGATCTGTGCCCGGTTGACGGCAAAAGGCTCGCCCTATTACACAGAATAATCAGCCTATAATGTTCCTACTGCTGGGACACAGGCCTCCTCTCGGTGAGAGGGAGTGGGCCGTAATCCACCTCACGGCCCAGTGCGGGTTGGTAGATGTCACATGTCTTCGAATTTCTGGTTCTAGGACATGTCGGTTTCCTCACAATGTTTTCCTTCACCGTTTTGAGAGCAAGCATTACATGGGGCTTAAAAAAACATAACTGTCGAAATGTACGGACGCCTGCAGAGAAAACGACCCCCCCCGCCTTACAAAAGTGAGCGTTGAGGGGTCCCGTTTTCTCTGCAGGCGACTGTACCTACACCTCTGCCTAACCCTTCAGGGTCTACAGGCGTGACGATGTTATGTTTATAAAAAAATTACAAATAGTAGGTATTACTATATGTACTATCGTCAAAATCTATATCTGACCACCGTAAGGACTATTCCTGCTTGCAGCGCATATTATTAGTCGACCTAAAAAGGATCCTCTTTTGTTTTACTTACGGACGCAGCTGTGGTCATCATGTGCACGGGATTTTGTTTTCAAAATGGTCAGATATAGGTTTTGGCGATACTACCTTGGCCGGAAGACGTTGCGTTGGAAGGCCTCCCACTAGGTGGACCGATGACCTGGTGAAGGTTGCGGGAATCCGCTGGATGCGAGTCGCACGGGACCGGTCAATGTGGCGACACTTGGGGGAGGCCTATGTCCAGCAGTGGACGTCTATCGGCTGAAATGATGATGATGGTGATTATACTACCTACACCCCTGTCTAACCCATCGGGGAGTACCAGCCGTAGTTTATAACAAAATAGCAAAACAAACAGTATATAAATAGGTACCTATAAGCAATACATAGGCAGGTGTATGCTGTAGGAAAATCCAGAGGAAGTGGCGTAATCACTAGCTAGCTAACTACCATAGTCTGTACCTATGTAGGTACAACAGACGCAGAGCATATCTATGTAGATATACTATTGAGTTGACGTAGTATATGGACTAAATAACTACACAATCTATACTAAAAATAAAGCTGAAGAGTTCGTCTGTTTGAACGCAGTAATCTCTGGAAATACCAGTCGGATTTGAAACATTATTTTTGCATTTGATAGTCCAATTCCAAGGAAGGCTAAAGGCTATATAATATCACGCTATAGCCCTTAGGAGCCGAGTAAAAATCAAAGAAAGACAGAAAGATCGCTAAGCCAAAACGGAGTGATGATGCTGGGGCAGGAGATGCGATACGATGGGGTGGCAAGAAGTTTCACGCGTACGAAGCTAGTGCGGGCAGAAGCTAGTGTTCTATATATATTTAAACTAGTAATTCTCTGCGATGTCACTCGAATAATCAAGATAAACAGAGAATAGGTAGAAGAAAATTATTGAGCATGTATATAAAATTGTGAAGCCGAAACTAGTTTGACAACTGGACAAACTGAAAAATTATTTTGTGACAAGATGAGTTTTTCCATCTTAAACGGGCAAAACTCTAGACTCCATCGATTTTAAAGTATTTTGTTCGTATTTTTAAGGTTCCAGTTATCTAATATTAGATACACAATATTATGTATATATTTAAAATAATAATATGCAGTAAGTAAACTAGTATATTATAAGACGCGAATAATTACAGGAAACGACACACTTTGACAGTTTAGTATAAACGCACACACACACTAACAGACATGATAAGTCACTGTGGTGACTTGTAGGGACAGCAAATAAATGTTGAATAGTTTTTTTTGTCCGTACTTTTTTTGTGGCTTTAAAGGTGAAAATCTGGGTCAAAGGTTTTTATTTGATTTAAGAAATCGTCATAATGTCAATAAATTAGTACAGACGCCAGCACATCAAGCTACTACAATCTGTCAATTTTTTTAAATTGATTTTCAACTTTATCGGTAAAGCATTAGGTTCATGGTTGATTGGGAAAATTTGACAGTTTCGGGTAGCTTGATGTGCTGGCGTCTGTACACATTTGTAAGACTGACAGATCTGTCATCTTTTAAAATGTTGTGTTTGTATTTAGGAGAAAGCCTAGTAGGTATACTTGTCTATAAGGCAAAACTCTTAGGAGATGTACAAGGCCTTGCGTGGAACAGCTACAGACCCTTCTTCTGCCGACCCTACAATATTTTCCTGGTATAATGAATGTATCTAGAGCCAGCATCACTGAGATGCAGGCTGAGTCAGACTCGTGATAAACCAATAAAATATTACACGCAGTTATGACTAGTTTACTATGATTATTATATGCGGTTTTATATCATATTTTTTTTTGTTGACATCTGTTCAAACATTGTTGGCTACAATAGCATAATCTACCTATAAAGATCCCACTGTTGGGACACAGGTCTCAGCTCTCTGTGAGAGGGAATTGGACGTAATCCACTACGCGGGCCCAGTGCGGGTTGGTAGATAACACATATCTTCGAATTTTTGGTCCTGAGACATGCCGGTTTCCTCGCAATGTTTTCCTTTATTGAGAGCAGTGGTGATGAAATAAATTACACAAACTAAGGATGCCTAGGTTCGAATCCACGACCTACAACTCTTGAGTTGGGTCCATTACCACTGGGCCACCACAGCTCTCCAATGTTTCCAATATCACCAAGGTCATCAATTCGCCATGTTGGCTTTGCACGTTGATGTTTCAGCTTTGATCCAAGCAAATGATATTTGCTAGCATTTTTTTTAGTGGCCTTACACCAGAAGATACCAACAGCCCTTAATTCCACACTTTGAAGTTGCTAGAAATGTATTATCACTTTATTTATAACCTGACTAGCTGCGACCCGCGGTTTCACCCGCATAAGTTTCGATCCCGTGGGAAAATCGGGATAAAAAGTATCCTATATGTCAATCCTGGTAATAAACTATCTGTGTGCCAAATTTCACCGAAATCCGTTCAGTAGTTTTTGCGTGAAAGAGTAACAAACATCCATCCATCCAAACAAACTTTCACGTTTATAATATTAGTAGGATTGGAAGAAAAAAATAAAAACTTAATCACAATGCGTGCAAATGTGGGTGTACTTTAGGTACATCTCTGCCTTACCCCTTGGGGAATACAGGTGTGATGTTATGTGTACTTTCCTTCACCATAAATCAATGGTTTCTCAGATTACGTTCTATAAGGTATTTTTAATTAATTAATTAATAACATTCCAAAGTAAAATAGTTAATAAAACAAGCATTTGTTTCCGTCGCGATAAGATTATATTTTTTCTCTCTGCATTCTCTGCTCTACAACGTAAATAACGCAATGAATGTTGTTGAACTGTCAAAATGGTAGCCATTGCTGCTGTCAATGTATTCAAGTCTTCCCTGCGATCTTAGGAAAGGTGCTACTAAATAGGTAGATTAATGAATAATGCCGTTAGTCATATTAACGCCATATTATGAACCAACAACGATTAATGAATGCTTCCGTTGAGAATTCTTCCCATACCAATAGTTCAACAGGTGGGAATCAAATACAATAGACTGCCAGTTGAGTATACCTTAGCGTATGAGCTCAAGATTCTAGATAACTGATCACCTTCTATCACACATTAAACCCTGGTACTTTTGATCGTGATTCCCAATACCTGCTCCACAACGATCATAGCGCCTAGTTACTACAATGTCTTAAACCCTCGTAATTCTGATCATATTTACCCGATAAAAAAATAATTAATTATGCAAGGGTTTTCTAAGACTGTGGAGGCCGGCACATAGCGTCCGCTATTTACCGTCAAATGACGCCAGTGAAACGTTTTTTATGAAAGTAAGTTGGTGGGTTTGCCTATTTTTTGGCACCGGAAAGTCAAACCCGGTGCCATCATTTTTATGACGGCCGTTACCATGACCGTTATGCGCCGGCCACCACTGTCGTAGGAAACCCGAGCAAACACTTCTTCACTTAGATTAAATCTTGGTATATTTGAAGACTACATATAACCTTCTGCTACACCTTTAACCCTGATACAGTCACAATTCCTTAACATAGAAGTCTCCATAATACCTCCTACAAAATATACGACCCTGGTAGATCTAGTCAATTTTTTTCCAGACGCCATAATATGACCTAAATAATCAGCCTACAATGTTCCCACTGCTGGGACACAGGCCTCCTCTCTGTGAGAGAGAGTGGGCCGTAATCCACCACGCGGGCCCAGTGCGGGTTGGCAGATGTCACAATCATGTCTTCGAATTTTTGCTTGTAGGAAATGTCGGTTTCTTCACGATGTTTTCCTTCACCGTTTTGAGAGCAGTGGTGATAAAATAATTTACACAAAGTAAAGCGCCTGTCTGGGTTCGAACCTACGACCTACAACTCGTAAGTCGCGGCCGTTACCACTGCGCCACCACTGCTCCCATGACCTAAACACCAATAACCCTGAAATGAGTCACAATTCCATAGCAAAGAAGTCTCCATAACACCTCCTATAAAACTTTCAACCCTGGTACATCTAGACAATATTCATCAGACTCCATATGACCTACACACCTCTAGCCCTAAAATAGTCATGATTCTTTAACAAGTAAGTCTCCATAATACCTCCTATAAAGCCTTCGACCCTGGTACATCTAGACAATGTTCCTCATACTCCATGTGACCTCCTACTATACCTACCTACCCTGATAAAATCATTATTCCTTAACAAAGAGGTCTCCACACACCTCCTACGAAATCTTCGAGCCTGGTACATTTGGCACAATGTTTTGACTGGCACCCGTCAGTGCGGAACGGTTTTTGTGCCATCCAACATCCGCCTGTCCCGATGATATGACTTACTGACGGTTTGAGGCACAAGGCATCATGTTTCGAAGATATGTCGGAAGATATTTTTAATTTTTTAAAGAGGCTCTATAAGTAATCATTATAGTGTATATTATACTCCGCTAGAAAGTGAACCCTGAGCAGTCAGCCCTGCTGCCAAACATGCTGACTGATCTTTTCTAGGCATGAGTTATTCTCGTGCCGACACGAAATAAGAAAAAAAAGGGGTTACAAGAGAATTACAAAATAAAAGCGCGACTATGGAACTGGGCAAGGTCCTAATCAGCTTCTGGTTGCAATGGAATTTGAACTTTGATAGGTATAACATTCAGTTGCTGTTCCATTATCTGAAATTCTAATTCAAGTATAGATACATACTAACATGAATACAGCATTTAATTTCCCGTACTTATTATACTTAATAAACGTTTTAAGTGTTTTGACATTAGGTATAACTTACAAAGCTTACTTAGGTTTCACTTAAAGGCTTAAAGCTTAAGTCGTAATATTTTTTATGTTTAGTCGGCTTTTATTAAAGCCTTGTAATTCAATATTACAAGCCATTTTATTACTTAATTTAATTACTTTATTAACTTATTCATAACTTATTCATTTACATCAATAAAAATTATCTTTAAATACTAATACCGTGTATGCCTTTAAAAGTACAATTACAAACATGGGAATGCACTCGGTTTACGCAATTAAACACTTTAATCAGTTGTAATAAGTTCTAAGACACGTGTCTCTATAATGTTGTCAGATGTTGGATAAGACACATTTTAAGGGCACGGTCTGATTGTAAAATAAGACATTTTTAAATTTTCATTTATTAAAGTGTTTTTTGGGAAGTCTGACAACCAGTCTTACTAATAGGTATCGTATTAACCAGTAACTGGTTTGTGAAGGTCAGATAGGCAGTCGCTCCATGTAAGATACTGGTATTCAGCTGCATGTGGTGTGGTTAGACTGGAAGCCAACCCCAACATAATTGGGAAAAGGCTAGGCAGATGATGACAATGACAATGTTTTAGTAGTGGGAAAAGTTTATATCTTAGTTTGCTAAATGCGTTATACTGTCATTGAAACATTTAAACTTAAAGATTGAATTGTTTTGATAAAATTAATGTGTACTTTTACAAAATTAATAACCTATTTATCATCCTACCCACTATTTACTACATAAAACTAGTAGATTTTCTTCAAGATCAAACCTTACATAGAGATTTCTAAATGAACCTTGAATTTGCTCGAAGTAACAGGCTTGTGACCAAGTACTTCGAGCCGATTGCTTAAAGCGATCATGAACGCTCAGAAGGACACAGCTCCGCTCAGCTCGCTCATTACTCGCTCATCTTTCAGTGGAGCATAACTCCGAAGACGAGCAAGTGATGTAATCGTAAAAATGCTAATTTTTATATCTTTCCTTTTAATTTTGACACAGAAATGTAATTAGGGCACAAATGGAAACGGTAAATGAAATTTTATGGTATTCGCATGTACAAAAGTTTTTATACTTTTAGTGTGACGTAGATACGGATACATCATCATCTGCCTAGCCTTTTTCCAACTATGTAAGGGTCGGCTTCGTCTCACCGGATGCAGCAAAATACCAGTAGTTTAGATGAAGCGACTGCCTATCTGACCTCCACAACCCAGTTATTGGGTAATATTGGGTAGACTGGACGTAGATATGGACACGTTATGGCTTTTAATTTTTCAATGATAAGCTCTGCTGTGTATTTGTTCTGCCACGCTACCAGACTAATACGCCAAATAACTCACAGATTCTTCGTAAAAAGATAAAAAAAATTGAAAAAAAAAAAAAAACATTTACGGTTCACGATTCGGTTGACGTCATCATGTTGACGCCGGCAGCCGCTGAAAACCAGCGCTGGGGCTCTGTCTCGTATAGAGTCTTAGCATTATGCTGAGCGATGGCCGTTTTGCGTGAATCCCCCCAACTTGTTACTTTTTTTTTGTGTGTTTGTTCTTTTTTATGCGTCATGTTTGCCGCAAATAAACGTGTTTTCTTTCTTTCTTTCTTATTCAAAAATAAACCGACTATTATTTTACTTTTGTGTATCTTATACTAACCCATACATTGGTTTTAGTGTTTTTAAACAAAAATATAAATGGAAGTGCAGACGCCAGCAGGTCAAGCTACCCGAAACTGTCAAATTTTCCCAATCAACCTTGAACGTTAATGCTTTAGCGGTAAAGTTGAAAATCTATTAAAGAAATTTGACAGATTGTAGTAGCTTGATGTGCTGGCGTCTGTACATTTACTCGATAAAAACCCCATTTGCACGTTTCCATTATCATGTGGAGCAGTGGTGGAGCAGTGGTATCAGCCTCAACTTACCAAGTCGTAAGTCGTGGGTTCGAACCTTAACAGGCGTTTCACTTTGTGTAAATAATTTCATCACCACTGCTCTGAAACATCTTGAGGAAACCGGCATGTCCCGAAACCAAAAGATTCGAAGACATGTGACATCTACCAACCCGCACTGGGCCCGCGTGGTAGATAACAGCCCATTCCCTCTCACAGAGAGGAGGCATGTGTCCCACCAGTGGGAACATTATACATAGATTATGCTCATTATCAAGAAGAATGCCCTGAAGTAACTCGCAACATCTAAACAAACCTTCGATTATTATTAGTTGGCCGAAACAAGGAAAACCTGTTCAGGTGGAGATTCATAGACAACTCCACCATGAAGTGTAAATATGGTGCTGTTCCGAAAATGATGGGACACTTAATATCATGTCCCACGTGTCCTATCAGCTGCACGTTACAGGAACTGATGGACGCTAGTGATGGCGCCCAACACGTAGCCGAATTCTTGGTCGAGTCCATTTAGATTGCCATAGACACGCTAAGATGAAGATTAGTTCAAGTTCACACTTGTCTAAAATCGATCATAAATCTAATTTAAGTTATTTTTAAATAACTTAAATTAGATTTATGATCTACTAAATGTTTAGTCTACTAAACACTTAACTAGAAACATGTAAACGACATTATTACTAGAGAGATAGAATCATCACAAACATTTAAATTAAATGTTATAATGTATACCATTTTTTTTTTCTCATTTTGCATTTGTAATGCATTCCTTTGACTTGCGATAGTACGGAACATGACAAAAACATGTTAGTTTGTTAAATGGATGCGATGTGGGTGGCAATACATGAAACAGATGTAGTTAGTATTGACGTAGATTACATAATTAAGTAAACAAATGTGATCATAGCCATTTCACATGATTATTTAATGTGGAATTGAATTATGCTCGTCGATCTAGTATAACAGCCGCACAGGTCGATCGATCAGGTTAAGCTACGCTTGCCGCGGTTGGTCTATGGATGGGTGACCATCCTTCCATACCCAGACCCCTCCGTGCCTCGGAAAGCACATTAAGTCGTTGGTCCAGCTGTGATTCGTAGATCTTTGACAGTCGTTACGGGTAGTCAGAAGCCCGAAAGTCTGACAACCAGTCTACCAAGGGTTATCGTATTACCCAATAACTGGGTTGTGGAGGTCATATAGGCAGTCGCTCCATTTAAAATACTGGTTAGACTGAATCCGGTTAGACTGGAAGCCGACCCCAACATAGTTGGGAAAAGGCTAGGCAGATGATGGTCTAGTGGTTGCAAGCTCTAGTGCTGAGGATGAGGTCCTGGGTTCGATTCACGGGTCGGGCTAAGTGTTATTCATCTGGAACTCCTCAGTAGCAGCCCGGAGTCTGGATATATACCAGTTAGTAGAGCAGTGGTGGCCCAGAAGTAACAGCCGAGTCATAGGTCGTGGTTTCGAACCCAGACAAGTGCTTTACTTTGTGTAAATTATTTCTTCACCACTGCTCTCAACACGGCGATAGAAAACATCGTGAGGAAACCGGCATGTCGAAAAATTTGAAGATAGGTATGTGACATCTACCTATCTGATCTACATAACCCAGTTACTGCGTAACACGCCTGCTAAGTGGTTTTCAGAGTTTCAGGATTCTGACGACCCGTATCGATTGCCAAAGATCCACGAAAGGCAGTTGGAACCAACGGCTTAACGTGCTTTACGAGGCACGGAGGGTTCTTGGTATGTAAAGACTGGGTACCATGACACTCCCTGGTGGTATGTACCAAAAAGCTATGTGATAAATTCAGTAGCTGTTTGACTCATGTTAAATTTACAAAACAAGCAACCACAGGTAAAGTGCTTGTCCATCCCGTTAAGGGTATAATAAAATGAAGGTAATTTCATTAAACTGACACTACAACTCAATTCCGACTCTATTTACATATGATTAAAGCACTATTTTAATTACCGAATCGATCACACAGAGATCCAAAGATATACTGTGTCACTTTTTGCGTGTACAGTAAGCGTAACAAGTCTTCCAATAAAAATGTTAATAAAGTACTGTTTTTTGTTTGCGAAACTTGTTGGTGGGTTGTACTGAAGGAAATTTATTTATTGCCCACATTCTTAATTGCAAGGTGAGATTATACTTGTTAGTTTTAAATGTAAAATTAATTTGATGTCGATCTTCTACAAAAAGTGCAGCAGGTGCCTTGTATAGCACCTACTATATTATGTAGGTTACTATATCTTTTTTAAAGATATAAAATAATGTAATACAAGCTGCGCCCCGCAGTTTCACCCGCATAAGCTTCGATACCGTGGGTATATCTGGATAAAAAGTATCCTATGTGTTAATCCTGGTTATAAACTACCTGTGTGCCAAATTTCATCCAAATCCGTTTTGTAGTTTTAGCGTGAAAAAGTAACAAACAATCATCCATCCATCCATCCACCCATACAAACTTTCGCGTTTATAATATTATTAGTAGTAGGGTACACATCAGAACATCACGCCCGCCGTCCCCGAAGGGTTGACCAGAGGTGTAACTGTAGTATCATTGTGGTTATAAGCACGACTCCTAAGCGGGGGGTCCTGGGTTCGATTGACAGATCGGGCAAAAGTGATATTGGTTTTTGTTCCATTAGTAACTGCTCAGTAGCCCGGAGTTTGCAAGTTGGCCCTTCAGGTATGCCCTTGAAATGTGTCAGACCCGCATTTCGCCAGTTATGTTTAATTCCCATGTAATGGGGGGTGAGTCTATTGTCATCAACCGTCCATAAATACAGATCCCGGGCTGCTACTGACAAATTCCAGATGGAAAAAAACCCAATAACACTGCCCGACCCAGGAATCGAAACGAGGATCTCAGGCGCTTGCGACCACTAGACCAGCGATGCAAAGTCATAAATATGTCAACGTTAAAATTGCTTACTGTCAAATCTTTAGAGGTGTGAGGAACAGGGTGTAAAGTTCACTCATCCTCCATAGAAAAGGGAGGATCCTCCGACCAGACAGGTGTTGTGTCTGGCGGGCAATTGCTCAACGACTGATGTTGGGAAATTGTATCTATGCTAATTGCGTGGCAAACTCTGTTTGCGAGATGCAGGATTTGCGTGACGTCAGTATGACGCGTTGTTCGCATCTGGCGTTGTAGATACCGCTACAAATCTAAGGTTAATTCTGTGATCGGTTGATCGAAATAACAAAAGCCAATCATAATCCCTTCACAAGAGATTTCTGAAAAAAACATAAAAGTGATAAAGTTGTAAAAGAAATTGAGTGCTATACAAATTGATTATTAACTTTGACAGTCGTGTGACACCTTAAATTGACATAGTAGGTCAATCTGCTAAACAGTTAATTTTCCTGACTGCAGGCATGCCATGGATTTCAACCTACAGCATATTGCTTAAAGAGCAGTCCTGTTAACCAACGGACCAACAAGTACTGTTACTCGTAAAAAGAATACTAAAGAACTATCAGCATCTACCAGCAGAAAAATCACACAAAAGAAAATTCTACAACAACATAGAAGTACTGAGGCTCTACTCCTGCCTACCCTGTCAGTTTTAAAAGCGTGAAAGCATCAAGTATAAAGTGTTTTCCCTTGGCACCGGCGACGCAGGCGCAACGAGTTTTTATCTGTCTTTCCTACGGCTACCTACTAAGCCAAACGGCGAAACGAACGCGGTGACCATGAGGCTGAGAACTACGGGACAGTGATTGATGTTGAGATTGCGCATGCGCATGTAGAAATTATTAAGTCATTATTGGTTGAGAAAAGAGCAAGGTCCCGAAATTGTTTATTGTTTGCCTACATTAGTGTTTAAATGAGCAGTTTTTATCAGAGATCAAAATCAAGTAGAAATAGTTTTAACGAAAACAAACTGCCTTTACTAAACCTCAACATAGTCTATTGCTTTGTGGGTTTAAGCCTGGATGTATGAGACTCTTAGATAATGTAGATTCAGCGGGATTGTCCGAAAGGGTTACCGCTACCCCGGAACATAAAGGGCAAAGGAAGGAACATGGGTGGGTTTAGTCAGTAAGAGTCTGACACTCCCTTCCGCTCCACCCAGAGCGTGAGGGGTCGTTTGATGAATTCCCATCCGAAAAAAAAAAGACAATGTAGATAGTAATAGTTTAATAATCATTCAACTATTCGCACCCAGTATTAGTCCATTGCCACTCCTAGTACAGACGCCAGCACATCAAGCTACTACAATCTGTCAAATTTCCTTAATAATTTTCAACTTTATCGTTAAAGCGTTAGGTTCAAGGCTGATTGGGAAAGTTTGACAGATTTAACAACTTGTACGGAGTTGCTAAACACCTCATTCATGAACGACTTTGTGTCACGATCATATAGAAGACTGTGCTGCTCTTCATTCCGGTTCTTCAAAATTGTAAGCTTTTTCAGTGCTTAGCTATTTTTTTTTAAATCAAGTTTTTTTGAAGACACATTTGGCTACAGCTTCCTGCTTCAGGGCTTAAAGGAAGTCCAAATGGGTACAACAAAAAATATAAACTGTCCATTCACACTGTGAGACATTTTTTCTCGTGGAAAATTCTCAGCTGTCAAGAAAAAAATGTCCCACCATCTTCAGACTCCATGGTCACCCTACACCTTCTGTCAGTAGATTACCATACAATGGGAGACACCTCACACGTCCTTGGTCCCTTATCTGTTTATCATACTACCTTCCTATTTGTAATTATGAAAAGAACAGTGTTTTTATGAACCTCTTCACCTAAGGTCAGCGGATTAATCACGGAAAGAATCATGTTGTTTTGTGATAATGAATTCGGTAACACAATCTTTGAGAGGTCAAAGTTTGTAATTAACTTTATGTAGGTACCGGCCGCGGCTTACGAGAAGTACGGTCGTAGGTTCGAACCCAGACAGGTGGTTTACTTTGTGTAAATTATTTCATCACCACTGTTCTTAATGGTGAAGGAAAACATCGTGAGGAAACCGGCATGTCCTAGAACCAAAAATTCGAAGACATGTGACAACTACCAACATAAAACTAGGGTGTGAACATAACATCACGCTTGTATTGGGATGAAGGGTTAGAGGGGCAGAGGTGTACCTATAGTCTATAGTAGGTACACCCACATTTCACCAGTCCCATGTAATAGGGGGCGAGCCTATTGCCATCAACCGGGCACCAGCCCAAACTCCGTGGTGGTACTACGAAAATCCATTAACACTTTGGGAATGGAACCCAGGATCTTATACTCAGCAGTAGCGCTTGCGACCTCTAGGCCAGGCACATAAGGCCGCCGATTGTATGTTTTGTATTAAAAATTGTATTTATTTTTATTATTTATCATTTTCTGGTATACAAGAAAGTATTTATAAATAAATTCTATCCTACTAATATTATAAACGCGAAAGTTTGTATGGATGGATGGATGTTTGTTACTCTTTCACGCAAAAACTACTGAACGGATTTGGATGAAATTTGGCACACAAATAGTTTTTAACCAGGATTAACACATAGGATTTTTATCGCGATATACCCACGGGATCAAAACTTATGCGGGTGAAATCGCGGGGCGCAGCTAGTAATAAATAAGGAAATACAACAGAAAACTTTCTTGAATTCACAGAAAATATTAAAATAGTTTCTTACTGTCAGTAGTCAGTAATTAAAAAGTTCTAGAAACTTCCGAAGTCGTAATTAACAAGTAATTAAAACTACGCAAAGTTTCTTGATTTTACAAAGTTAGTTTATTTTTGAAATGGACATTCTGTCAAAGTAAATTATTATTTGGTTGTTCGTATATTATTTGTTTGTCCAAGAATAATACTGATTAATACAGACTGGTTTAGTTATTAGTTTCATGTTAATTAAAACATGTGTTTTTCTGGTAATTATTTAATATACTGGCTGTGAAGACTAAAGTGTATTTTTTTTAAGTTAAAAAAAAATGACAATGGCGCCAATTCCCTTGTTCACAAACTCAACTAAATTTATGTTCAGCGCATCTTTTTCTTCCTATTTCATTAAGAAAATGACAGAAAATAAGTATTAGTTTAGTCCTGTCAAATTAGTCAGCGCCTGACGTATTTTTAGTAACCATGTTTTTAATCACGTCTAATTTGTCTATGGAGTATTTTAATTTGACAGGATTAAACTGAAATTTATCTACTGTCCTTTTCTCAATCAAATAGAAAGAAAAAGATGCACTGAACTTAAATTTAGTTTAGTTTGTGAACAAGGGAATCGGCGCCAATATAAAAAAAAATTAATTTTATTTTTTTTTTACATCTATTATTTTTTATTATTACTTATCTAAAATTAGCTGTAATATATGTTGCTATAATGATAAGTTATATAGAATAATGAAAAAAAAAGCTGGACCTCAGTCTTCGACGTCATGATTTTGACTGAATTCCAAGTACCACCAACCACCACCACCACCACCACCACCACCTTTTTAAGGTACCACCAACCATTCAAGTTATCATTATACACAATTCTACTTACTAACAGACACAGCGTGAATATAACAGAATGTATGTACTTAATGCAAAATAAATGTTGGAAATGACTCATGAGAACAGGTCAGACGGGATGTATGGAAGGTACGCTCCTCTTGCAACCAATCTTAGTTTTCAATGCTTCATAACGGTAAATTATTATGAATCAAGATTGAGTAATTAATGTGGCCTACCCAAATGTCCTTTCTTTGGTATTGTTCGTTGAATCGTTGAGCTCCTTAAGTTTTGAGTTGAGCTGCACGATTTCTGACAAATGCGTGCACTGACTGGACAGGTCCTCTCAATCTGTGTGGTTCTTTCCTCAAAAGACCATCTCAGACATCGATCTACATGGTCTTCATATGATCTGACCAAGATTATGTCTGGACTTTAAAAGAGACTGTGACCTCTGAGTTTGTTTCGGCCTTTCTTCTCAGACTAGTTAGATAGGAAACGCCGACCTCATCTAGTTTTAAAATATGATTGACGTGTGTGTACAAACCTACTTACAAAATAAAATCATTTATTTATCATTACCATTTAGCCTTCAATCCTACATTTAAATATCGCCAGCTATGAGTAGCGTAACCAGCTTATACTGTTCCCACTGCTGGGACATAGGCCTCCTCTCTGTGAGAGGGAGTGGGCGTAATCTCACGAAGGCCCAGTGCGGGTTGGTAGATGTCACTTGACTTCGATTTTTTTGTGGTTCATAGACATGCCGGTTGCCTCACGACGTTTTCCTACACCGTTTTGAGAGCAGTGCTGACGAAATAAATTAGGAACACAAAGTAAAAAAAATAATGTCGTACATATAGAAACATGAAAAAGCTGGCTGCTTGGTTTTTGTGCGAAATGCTTAATCCAAATTATGTTTAGGAAAATTATGGTGTAGCGGTATCTACAACGCCTCATGCGAACAACGCGTCATACTGACTTCACGCAAATCCTGCATCTCGCAAGCAGAGTGTACCGCGCAATTAGCATAGATACAATTTCCCAACATCAATCGTTGGGCAATTGCCCGCCAGACACAACACCCGTGTGGCCGGAGGATCCTCCCTTTTCTATGGAGGATGAGTGAACTTTACACCCTGTTCCTCATACCTTTTTATTGGCATTTCACAGAAAAAAGCGGTGAGTAGTGGTGGCTCAGTGGTATCCCCCCCCCCACACAGGCACTTTACTTTATTTAACTTATTTCATCACCACTGCTCCCAAAACGGTGACGGAAAAAAACCCGCAATGGCCTGCGTGGTGGATTACGGCCCACTTCCTCTTATCAAGAGGAGGCCTGTGTCCCAGCAGTGGGAACATCAATTATGCTTCAAAAACAATCTTCTAAAATTCTCGTAATTTCCTGATTACGGATATATCTTCGAGGCACGGTCATACTTTTAACCCACAGCTCAGTTATGATAGTAAAAATTTCTGAGGAACACGAAGTATTGGTCATAAAATCAATTATCCTGGCCTGCAAGCGTGAAAACGTTTTAATTACTCCTAGAACTCGTTTTTTTTATGTTTTTTTTTTTCTATATTTGAGGTTACTCCTGATCAGTGCCGGTATTTTTCCGTTATATTTTTTTTCGATTTTTGAAAGTTTGACCAATCAACGGTGTTTTTTTAAGCTTCGAATCCTTTGATTGTTGAAAAATGTGTTTCTTTTCTTGTTGTATATTTGGTTTTTATTAATTTGCTATTTTAGCAATCAATTCTGCATGCCTCATATTTTAGCAAAATGTGGTTTTATGATTTTATAGCGCAGACTGGTTTTGCCCATCCCTTTATTGCATAACATTAAAAGCAATATGTATATCTAATTGAATAATATTAAAAGCGATATTTAAGTTTTATTTCTGACTAAAGTTTCGTCATGATTTTTATTGCTGTGTTGAAAAAAAAGTGTGTCTTTTAGTCTGAGCTAAATAAATGTATTTTCTTTCATTCTTTCTTATAAAATTTTCCTAAATAAATGAAGAAAAAAAATAAGAATAGGAATGTGGAAATATAGTTAACTATAGGCGCATCTCTGCCTAACCCTTCGAGGAATACATGCGTTATGTAATTATGTGTGTGTGAAAATATTGCTACCTACTTATATTTTTTTTAAAGCCGTACAATTCAACTAAGGGCTGAGTTTCTATCATCTGATAACTTTATTCGAGGAATAATTTTGAAATATTGACAGTTATTTCGTTTTTGAATTTTGAAAAACTGTCAAACGTCAATTTTATTCCTCGAATAAAAGTTATCTGGTGATGGAAAAGTCAGCCCTAAAAATAAAAAATAAAACAGCATAAAATCACCCGGCGCCAACAAGAACGAACCACAGATCAAGTAGCGATAGACAAGTAATATCCCAGAGATAATAACCGCTATAACTCGAACGCGACAGTTTTGGGCTGTCTATCTATTACCTAGACTGGATCTGACGTTATCTGTCACTACATACCTAATAGACGAAGGTATCTACAGACAGGGAAGGTATTGTTGAGCAGAATGACACACTTCGTCTTTTAATATCGACAGAATATCTTACAAATCAAATCAAATCAAAAGTCAAGTATTCAAATTAGGCTGAGAATCAGCACTTTTCGAACGTCAAAATTACAAAAGACAGTCCCCCAAAACGCCCGCCCTTCACCACTTTCTAGTGCTTTCGTTGGGAAGAAGTAGTGGCGCAACAAACTCCCCAGCAGAACCCAACAGAATAAGCAAGCTGAAGTGGCAATGGGTCGGCCATATTCACCGTAGAACCGATGACCTTTGAGGTAGACCGCGAATCGGCAAACGTAAAATAGGACGCTCTCAGGCTAGGTGGAGCGACGATCTTCGCAGTGTGGTAGTAGCTGGATGAGAGTTGCCGAGTGCTCTTCACCATCAGCATCAGCCTACAGCAGTCCACTGCTGGACACAGGCATCTTCTTTTACACGTTATTAAGCTTGATTTTCAACGTCATCCAGCTGGATGAGAGTTCAGACTCTCAGAGAGCTGGTGCTACCAACAACCCTGCAAAGATCGTCGCTACCAATCTAGTTGACTGTAAAATCTCTTTTTCATCTTTTCGTAGGTGACCATTCTCATACAGCACGCAAGAAAAATACTACCAAAATGTACTAGCTAACAGAAAAAAAAACTTCGAACACAGTCGATCGACAGAGTAGGATGTGAGGTAACGTCTGTCGATGGTAATTACTAGATCACAAGCGACCGACCGCTGATGCAATGTTCATATAAAAAACCATCTAACTGTTCGTACGTTACCTCTTAGCGTTCCTTCGTCCCTGGTACTTTTAATCCGGGTACTAAATGAAAGAGAATTTAAATTCTATAAGGGCTAATTCTTGAAACGACAGATAATTTTTATTCCAGGATTGAAATCGACGTTTGACAGTTTTTGTATGGAAGAACTGTCAAAAATTCAAAACTATTCCTCGGATAAAATTATCCGGCGTTGAAGAAAACAGCGCTTAACCTTCAACCCATTCAAACTGAGTTATGAAAAAAGAGGATGTCTGCTTATGACCACACGATAGAAGTGAAAACTTACGACTGGAACCGAGTATATACGATTCAGCGCCGAGTATACCCGATTCAGCATCACAGGCCCATTGGAGCCGAGTATACCGCGTCACCGACCCGAGCGTGAAGGTTCAGTTTCGTTCACTTCTTTAGAAAGATCGCTAAGTGCGCATAAAGAAGTTTTCACCTCAAAATTATGACTCGACTTTACCTCCTATGATAATCTGCAAGCCTGGTACATTTTTGTTAATGGGTATCCAACAAGAGCCATCAGGCAATCCATCTAATTGTAATTGGTCACCGCCACTACTGTACAGAAACTAAGAGAATAGTTCTCTTGTTTTTCCTAACTACAATGTTGGAGTTGGCCTCCAGTTTCAACCATATGGTGCTAAATACCAGTATTTTACATGGAGCGACTGCCTATCCGACCACAACCCAGTGCCTGGGTAATACGATACCCCTTGGTAAGACTGCGGGCTTCTGACTACCCGTAACGTCTGTCAACTGTCAAAGATCTACGAATGACAACCGGGACCAACGGCTTAATGTGCTTTCCGAGGCACGGAGAGGCTTAAACTTTGATCGACTCGTGTGGCTGTTATCAGTTAGCCACGAGTTCAACGACTTCCAGCTTCACTATGAGAACAGCTCATAGCAAGTTATTCAGAAAACCAAGAAAATCGTACAAGACGGCGCAGTGAGGTGTTATCTATACCATAAAATGAATAAAACATAGACTAGCTATTTTACGAACATAAACACGGCAGAAAAGACAGCCATTTTAATGTCTTGAGAAATTATGAAAGCAGGTTTCAATTTATTAATAGGCACTGGTTTTTCAGGATGCTGAGGGAAAGAAATTTTATTACTGGTAGTAGAACACCTTGTAAAAGAGCTCGTCGGAGAAAGTACTACTACCTATTTCTGCCACCAGAAATTATTGAGTTCATAATCAGCCAAAAATGTTCCCACTGCTGGGACATAGGCTTCCTCTCTTCGAGACGGAGTGTGATGTAATCTACCACGCGGTCCCAGTGCGGGTTGGTTGATGTCACATGACTACGAGTTTTTGGTTCTACATAGGACATGCGTTCCTCACGATGTTTTCCTTCACCGTTTTGATACCTCTTTCTTAGAGCACGTCTAAGCAAGTTCTGAAGATGCACAACAAATTGCACGTTTCTTTCTTCGGTGGTTTATCCTGTGCGTTGTCTGCTAATCTTAAAGTGTGTAAAAATACACTAGTCGTCGTCCGGAATTGCACATGCATCCTAGCGGAATTTAATCATTCAATCACATATAAAGTATTCTCACGGTCATCCAGGATATATATATGACTAGCTGCGCCCCGCGGTTTCACTCGCATAAGTTTCGATCCCGTAGGAATATCGGGATAAAAAGTATCCTATATATTAATCCTGGTTATAAACCATCTGCGTGTCAAATTTCATCCAAATCCGTTCAGTAGTTTTTGCGTGAAAGAGTAACAAACATCCATTCATCCATCCATACAAACTTTCACGTTTATAATATTAAGTAGGATAAAAAAAAAGAATATGGCTCCTCTGCGTGCCTTTCATCCGTTCACCCATTAAAGCATGATTGAGCTAACATCTTCACACACTCACCTCATCATCAATCAGCCCAAAGACCTCCACTACTGGACATAAACCTTCCCAAACATCGTGACACCGACAGATCCTATGCCTCCCGCACCAATGTCCGGATGCACGAACTCTCCCATAATTTTACGAGTAAGGAAGCTAGAATAATGATTTATCGTGAGTAAACCCGGGTTCCCTAGCTAGTGTAGTATGATATATTAATATAGCTGGCGCCACCTGCCGGTAACTCGTTAATGTTTTACTACCCAACTAACTGGATCTTGTACTAGCGACCACTAATGTGCTTGCGATAGCAAAAATATTAAAATAGTCAAGGATTAAAACTAAGGGAGAGCTTAGGGCTTAGACAAGTGACAATAGCCTTTCGAGGCGTTTCTACAACGACTTACAACAGCGGGGTAATTGCGTAACAACACAGTAGCAATGGCTTTCATTTTGACAGTTCAACAACATTCATTGCGTTAGTTGCGATGTTGAGCAGACGAATTTTTCGAACATATGAAGCAATGGATTAGCAACATCCTTCAATTATTGACTTTTTCATCATCACTAACGCTGATAGAATGTCATTTCATGTAAGCCCTCTGGGATGGTGATCTATTTTGATCATACATCATACTAGCAGCACCCCGCGGTTACACTCGCATAAGTATCGATCCCGTGGGAATATCTGGATAAATGTATCCTATGTATTATTCTGATGTATAAGCTATATTACTGTAAAGTTTCATAAAAATCCGTTCAGTAGTTTTTGAGAGAAAAAGTAACAAACATCCATCCATCCATACAAACTTTCACGTTTATAATATTAGTAGGAAGCAGGAATATCAGCATTTAATACAGGTTTCTGGGATCTTAAATTATGTCTTTGATAAGAAAACCTGTTGCCAAACCTCAAACAATCATAGGTTACGACCTGAATATTCATCAAACTAAACTAAAGGATAGAACAGTTGAATCTATCACTCAAAGATGCAAATCGATGTATCAATAATAAAGTATAAGTAATCAATAGTATAAGTAATCATTCAATTTATGAATTTAATCTGATTTAGTTAAAAATCCTTGCAAAACTCATATAATTATGATATGGAACACTATTCTCTACTCTCTCTCTACTCCAGACAATTTTATCAGAATTTTATCAAGAACCCAATCACTTCTGTACCCACCATTACGACATGTTTGAACAAGAAGTGCTCCTGGCTGTTGGAAGGTTTTGTTTTATTTCAATACTACCCACACTTCCACGTCACACGTAATCATAATAAAATCTTTTCGTTTTGCTTCAAATATAATTTATTGTTTGACTTCCGGAATTTTGCATTTCCGTTAAGGGTGCTTTGAAATTGCCTCTTGGATTGACGATACTCGAATGTATAGTTGTGGACAATGGCGGTTGACCAGTTTTGAAACCTAATAAGATTCGTAAGTGGACTGGATAACATAACATCACGCATCCCTGAAGGGTTAGGCAGAGGTGTACCTACCTATAGTACACCCACATTTTGCTAGTTATGTTTAAGTCCCACGTAATAGGGGGCGAGCCTATTGCCATCAACCGGTCATAAATCCAGACTACGAGCTGCTACTGAGAAATTCCTGGTGGAAAACTAAAAAACACTTTGTCAAACCCGGGCATCGAACCCAGAACCTCATGCTCAGCATTAGCGCTTGCGACAACTTGACCAACGGTAGTCCGATGTATAAGTACCGATTTTTGTTTTAATTCAAAAACGTTCGTAACAAAAAAAAATGACAGTTCCAATTACAAATTTTCCCATCCCTAAGGTCTGCTACACACGATCAATTCCCCGAATTACATTGAACATAATCATGCCAGTACTGCCAACTTACAGGAAATAAACTTCAAGTAAAAACGAAAGTAGTAAGCGGTGGCTATAGATACACGTTTTACTGATAACGGACATGCAAAGCCACTGATAAATATAACTGATAAGTAAGTAGTTAGACTTCTTGGTGTTCACGGTTATGCACATAATGGCTGACAGTTAGAGGAATTTAAGATTGCAGTGGGAAAAAGCGGTCAGTCCAGCTGCTTACCGACTCTGCTGACTGGCTTCCTACCATGAGGTACAGGTTGTGCCGAATTTTAGTGGTCATGGAGACCTTTGCTATGTCGTGAATGAACTGTGCTGCTGGGGAGTTTGTTGCGCCACTTCTTCTACCCAGCTGAAGTAATATGAAGTGGTGGAGGGCGGGCGTTTTGGAGCCTGCCTTATGTAATTTTGACATTCGAAGAGTTCTGATTTTAAGCCTAATAGAATATAGAGGCCTGAGGCCGAGAATCAGATAGAAAATTTAAGTTGACAGATTAAACACTTAAATTCATGTTGTTACCCACGTTTTTAAGCGCAACAGATATCTAACTAGTTCGATTTCTACCAGCTTTTGGTATAACTCCAGAGTTATACCAAAAACCAAAACAAAAGACATTATTATTCTATCAAAGGCGACGTGGAATAAGTTTTATAGCCGAAGAAACTTAAATGATGACACTGAATACTCCTAAACGCGGTTTAGATGTTTTGATCGCGTTCAGTTGTATCGGTGAAATACACCATAAATCGGCCATCTTAGCCTCATGAAATGTCACATCAATCCAAATAAAAAAAAAACAAGATCAATAGTACCAACTCAATCCTAATTTGTCAACTAAAATATAGGCCAGTAGTAAGACTTTAAAAAAAGAAGTAAACAATTAAATTAATTGGAAAATCGTTTACCAATTGATGACAATTGGTCCCAATGGATACAATGGTGTTTTAATTGCTTTAAATAAAGATACGATGGGTAACGATCATTGGGAGCTGCCATTTTGAAAACAGATGCCATGGTCATTCCGGATATGTGTGATTGTTGAGTGGTTTGACGGTCATCATGGGTATAAAGGGTGCATGTGTGTGCCTTTTTTGATGGCAGCCGTGGATCCACATACCTATATATTTTTAATATAATTGTAAAAATGTATATTATATCCTGTTTTTTTTTCCGGATGGAAAATTAAAAAAAAAATAAGATTGGATTGGATTGGATTATTATTATTATATCCTTGGAGGTGCTTGGGGGAGGCCTATGTCCTGTGCAGTGAGCAGTGGATGTCTTTCGGCTGAAATTATGATGATGATGATAAATATCTTAATCCTAACTTAATATTATAAATGGGAATGTGAGTCTGTTTGTTTTTTTACGCTTTCACGGCTAAACGGCTGAATCGATTTTGATGAAATTTAGTATGGGGAAGCTTTGAGCCCTGGGGAAGGATATAGGTATACTTTTATCTACAAACCACGCGGGCAAAGCCGCTAGTGGAAGTTAGTAATATTATAAATGTAAAAGTTTGTATGTTGTTGTTACTCAATCACGGAAAAACGGCGGAACGGATTTAGATTAAATTTAGCACACAGTTAACTTGGATTAACACATACCATACTTGTTATCTGGTAGTACGTTTCCGTTGGATAATTTCGGACCTCCACGCAGGTAAAATCTGGTCCTTTATGATAAAATGTGCCTTCTATTTCAAGGGAGAATTTACGTCAAGATCTCCGCAGTTCGTGAAAGGATTAGTGATTGTAGTATCTTACTAGAATTAAGGAGAACCTTGCTTATTTTAAAATGGTGCTTTGCAAAAACGGACTCGCTCATTTCTATAATTAAATTAAAATGTAGGTGTGCCGACATGAATTACTTTTCAAAATGTCTTACAAAAAATATTCTTTACCGTTTGCACATTAAGACAATACCAATCAAATACTTCTCCACTACATATTTATTACCACAGACAACAAAAGAAACACTATCTTTCGGCCACAGACAAAAGACTCCATAGACAACTTCAATAAAAAAAAAAACAGAAGCCTTGCCACTTTAACGGAAGCACGTTCTTTTTTCGAACAATTGTTCTGAAACCGCATAGTCATGACATTTGACGAGCCGCTATTGGTCGTCGGGTCGACTTTGACAGCCAATCAGAGGTGGTACACGAAATGCGTAAGTCATCGTTCTTATCGTTTGAGATAGTGACTCGGCGAGTTCTAAGACACATTATGTGTTTTTGTAAATAGAATTCTTTGGAAGTGCTGGCCGAAAGGAATACGGCTATGTGGTGAGGTTGCGGAAAAAGAAAAATATAAATGAAATATTATTGACATTGACGTTCTAAAATCAAATCTGCGAACTCATACGACATGGGATTTCCCACCATAAAGTTCGCATAGCTTGTTTTTACTAAGATGTTGTTCTTTGCAAAGGAATTTCGTTGTTCTCCCTAATGTATCGATACAAAAATAAATATAAATACAAAAATAAACGGTTTTCTTATATTTTAATGGCTAAAATTAAAATAATTATTACACCTTAGTTGTTTGTTTAAACATAAGTTAATAACACAAACTGAACTTTTCTGATTGGCAGATCCAGTGACTTGAAATGTCATAGCAATTATTTAACACCTTTTATTATAGAAATAAACATAATCTAACTCTAGAAAAAGTTACTCATCATGTAATAGGAAAACTAGTTTTTATGAAGGATTAAAAAAAAAAGACTTGCTAATGAAATGATTGGCTTTTCATTACATAAAAAAAAATACAATTTTACTGAAATGCAAGCTGTTAGTCCCGTTATCAACTTTGCTAACTGGCTAATCTATTCACTTTTCATTGAATTTGTGCTGAGTAAACAGTTTCTTTTCTTTCTTCCCGAGTAGTGGTAGCTCTGTTGTAACGGCCGCGACTTGCGGGTTGTAGATTCGAACGCAGAAAACCGCTTTACTTTGTGTAATTTATTTCATCACCACTGCTCTCAGAACGGTGAAGGAAAACGTCGTGAGGAAACCGGCATGTCCTATAACTAAAAATTCGAGAACATGTGACATCTGCCAACCCGCACTGGGCCAGGTTGGTGGATTACAGCCCACTCCCTCTTACCGCGAGGAGGCCTAATCTATACTACCTAATAATAAAGCTGAAGAATTTTTTTGTTTGAAATAGCGTGTTCAAACAACCAAACTCTTCAGCTTCCTCATTTTATCGCTGGAACGCATACTCATACGTATGTTTTGCATTTGATAGGCAGGTATCCCAATTCTTAAAGAGGTTAATTAACATCACGCGAAAACGAACTAATAGTGCGGACAGGCGGGGTCGGAGGAACAAGAAATTTCACGCCAACGAAGTCGCGGGCGGAAGCTAGTGTCATATAATACCCTCTTAGAACGAAACCTGCATTTTTTTGCTTTTAAAACAATTCCTTTACCAAAAACAAAGAAACGAATACCTATTCCAAATTCAAATGCCTGCCACGCTCAATTTCGAATTCGGAAATCCCACCTCCATGATACAACGTACAGCAAAAACACAAGCCACCAATAGAAACTTAAATAATTACGTTCAAAAAGTAATACAAGAAGAAATACTGCAATGAAACATAACACAGTTTGTGGATTCGTCACACACACCGTAGTATCAAATTAACTCCCCACATCCATCATCATTTTGTTTGACGCGCTGTGATCAAATGGGATTTTTTACGTCAAGCCGGCCTGTCAGTACGACTGCGTTGTATGTGCAACGCCTTATTTTCTTTAATTTCCGTGTTGTTGCTTATGGTTTTTCTGGTATGTGAGAAATCTAATAATGTTCTCACAGTGAGGGGAAGCTTTCAAGAAATGGTTTGATAGATTTTCTCATTTTATGTCGCAAGGTGTAAAAATAAAAAAAAATCATTGCTTAGATAGAGTTAGCTTTTTGGTCACCGGCGAAATAGCATAAAGTCCATTTATAAAAAAGAAAACATGGAAATAACTCTACTCTGTCCTCAGCTAGAGGGACCGACCTTAAAAAGTTGGCTGGAACAGTTTGGAGGACAAGGTGTTGTTGCGCAGCCTGAGAGAGGCCTCTATGTCCAGCAGTGGACTACGATAGGCTGAGTTGACTTTGCTTTGAAATAGTAACAAGTTCGTGCAATTAATTTAAAGCGATAATAATCACGGAATTTCTTCTTCATTAAAGGCTGATTTTTTAATCATCTGATAACTTTATTCGAGGAATAATTTTGAAATTTTGACAGTGATTTCATAAAAAAACCTGGCAAACGTCAATTTTAATCCTCGAATAAAAGTTAACTGGCGATGGAGAAATCGACCCTAACGCTCATATTATCAAAAACAGGTTTTAAGCCCTAACAACAATTTTCAAAATAAGAACACAAAACTGTCATTGATAGCGCGAATGCATTCTTTTTTCAAATCCGTCAACATACTTTTTAAACGCACAGACCAAAACACTAGTGCAGCGCCATCCACATTGAAACCGAAACTGTCGATTAATTTCGTTTAATTACAATTTAACGAAAGAACCGTACAGAATTCTGTTCAGACATGAGAATCAATGCTACGCTCATTATACAATATTGTACGCATCTGAGTTTATTGGGTAAAACATTGCATTGAGTAATTTTTAATCAAGCTGTCCCACATCGTATGGTTTTGTAATAGTTTGTGGTAAATACCTTTATTTTTATTTGGACGTTTATTTTTCGCTAGAATATCTGTTGATTTCTTTACTAGTTGGTTGTTCTGATGGAACTGGAGTAAGGCAGTGACAGAGTGGCGTCCAAGGACTGGAAGACGAGATGTCGGTCGTCCGACGGCGAGATGTGCAGACAACATTGTTGCCATCGCGGGCAAAACCTGGATGAGGCGGTCCAGAAGTGTGGGAATTGGCACAAGAAAAGAGAGGCCGATGCCCAACAGTGGGTGAGGTCGGGCTGTGGGTGATGATGAGATTGTTTTGTTGACTACCTCGTTGTTCTAGTGGTCGCAAGCGTTACTGCTGAGCATGTAGTCCTGGGTTCGATATCTGGGTTGAGCAAAGTGTTATTGTATTGGGTTTTTCCATCTGGAATTTCTCAGTAGCACTCGGGAGTATGGGTAATATGGCTAGCTCGTTGTTACATGCAACTTAAAAATATCTCGCGAAATGTGGGTGCACCTCTGCCTACCGTTTCGGCGAATACAGACACAGGATGTTATATTATGCAAGTTGCTTTTTTACTTGAAGTTATTTCTACAACCCAATAAAAATGCAACTTTGTAACTCGAAGCTTGTACGCTATTGTTGCTAAGTTACCCTTTAAAGCTCCATACGTTACTTGAACATAAAAAAATGTATCTTCAACTCGCCTCCGATCAATCATGAAATATTTTTTTTTATTTTTTTTTTCATTCGTTACCAGGCTACACAATGTAATCGATAAAAAGTCTGACATTATAAGTTTAATCCCATTGCACAACAGCAATTAAAAACTTCGTTTCTTATTAACGTAGGGTTTCTGAGCTCTTTTTAAATGTTATGTAACGTTTGAAACGTATTTTCTTGCTTCTGGATTTAAGTAAAAAATCTTTCTCGCTTATGTCATATTTTTGTTGTGTATGGTGATTTAATAGTTATTTGTGCAACAAGAGAGCAAAGTAGTTTTTTGCTGCGAGTGCTGATTTTGAATCCTGAGCAAGCGAAGGATTCAAAGATTGAATCACGAGCGTAGCGAGTGATTCTAAAGTTGAATCCTGAGTGTGGCGAGGGATTCAAAGGCACGAGATGCAAAAAAACTTTGCTCTCGTGTAACACACATAACTTTTCACTTCAGCAGCGAGAACACTTTAGGAGATAAAATAATAAACAGGAATAGATTGAAATAACTATTTATTGTGAATCAAAATAATTAACATTGTAGCTAGATACCAATTCTATAAAATGGAACATTTTAATAGTTAAAAGTAAAATTACTGCAATTCTACAAATTTTATTCCCGCTCTTTTATTTAAATTAAGGCGTGTTCGGAAATAGCACCCATGATATTTTATTATTCAAAATATATTACGTACCTAACATTTATTGAAACTACAAATAAATATTTACAAGTTAAATGTCAGTTTTATTTGCAGTAAATACTTATTTTCGTTTAAATACAACAATAAGTTAAAAATTCAATAAATTACATTAAAAGACATAATTTTCTTTTTGCAAAATTTCTTTAGTTAGTACGAAATTCCGAACGTGTTTGTCTTTGAGGTCGAATTCAAAATCCGAACTTCGAAAGGGCTGGTCTCTGTCTCTCTCTGTTTCTAATGGAGGGAAAGAGATAGAGTGTGAATGTTTCGAATTGTATGATTAACCCAAGGCTGAATAATATATATTTGCGGCTTTCTGAAAAAAAAATTAAAAAGTTACTTTGTCTCACTCAGTGAGCAAAATCGCATTTTGCTCACTGATTTCACGCAGCAAAACCTACATGTTTGAGCTACTGAAGTGAAAATACATTTATCTAACTCAATCCCTAAAAGGAACATTTTAGAATTAAAAAATAACCCGCTCAAATCACAAAGCAACAGCTTTGTTTACCTTTATCAGCGGGGTATTTGCGTAACACACTAAAAGTAGCAATAACTTTCATTTTGATAGTTCAACAACATCCATTGCGTTATTTACATTGTTTAGCAGACTGAGATGTTCAGTTTTTTGAAGATACGAAGCAATGGATTAACAATACGTATCTTTAAAATATGATTCAAATTGTGATTGGAAGGTCACGCAATTAGGGTGCGGCATAGAAATATGGAAAACTTCCGAAGAAATATTGCAATATTATCACTAAAAATTTTCAAATAAATTAAAGTGACATAAAAATTCTGTTCCACGCAACGCGTAAAAGTGCTTTTTTGAACCAATTTACAGAAACAATATGCTTTATCATTTATCATTTCTATCTTGTCTCACCTATAATCTTAATGCAACACTAATTATAACTGAAGTTTATTTAAGAAAGGGAACCCTGCGCGGCAGCTAATAAGAAAAATGCTCAGCTTATGAAACAATAGAGCATCGCCACCACCTAAAGACAAATGTAATGATTTATTACCATTGACAAAAACTCCAGGCACCAACTTACATTTGCAGTCATATAAAACTCTATTTCATAAAGGGAAGGTTGAAAATCGCTCGAGCAGCAAAAGTAAAAAGTTAATTAAGTTCTAAGTAATGCAATATGTGATTAGATTGTTTCGTTTTTGTTCTAAAGACCGGAATAGTATGGAGTTCAATTCCTACTTTTTTGTTTTAATGTGGATTCGAATCGAATAGGCTGTAGGGTTGGGATGAGGAAATGTATCGGTTTACCGACTTTATCGATGTTAAAATGCGATTAATATTATTTCACCGATAAATATCCTATAGTTAATCAGCTGTTAACAGCGTTAACTGTAATATTGTTTATAAGTTTTGTATATTTCTTATTTAAATGTTTTATATTGTAGGCGTTTGTTGTTACTTTTGAATAAATAAAATAAAAGTGTAGGTATAACCATTTGTGAAGTCATTTATTGTCATTAGAAGACTTTGTGGTTGGCCAGCAATTTATAAACCGATATTTTGTGATATTATTTTAATAAATACCGTATGCATATTTAATTCATTTGCAGCATATAAATATTTTATTAAAAATAAAATGTAACGATAAAAATGTCTTCAATTACCTATGCAAATTATTATTCATCATTGAAGAAATATTCAAAATAGAGAACGGTTTTGTTGTGGAAACAATAAAACATTAATTGTTTGTGTTTTGAAATATGTGTGAATTAACGTCTAAATTGGCGTCGTATAAAAATATTATTTATTCAAGGCCCAATGGATTTTTATAATTACAGTTAAAATAAAATGTTGTATTCTTATTTATTTTCAAACCAAAATAATGTGGAGCAACTTGATCGATATCGACAGTTTTAAAACTTCGAATGCGAACATAATTTGAACTACGTTTACATCGACAAAAAAATCGACATCGAAATCGACATTGTCGATTAGCGCACAGCCCTATATCGACGCGGGGTTCATCAAAGTGCGGCCCACAGACAATAACTGAGAAATATTAAATTATAATAAAATTAACTTGGATCTTACTTTTTATACCGTTAAAGTTAACTTAAGAATGAATAGAGAGTACAGTTATGTCATATTGGAGATCATTTTGTTATATTGGTCAGGCTAAGTGGAGCGACGATCTTCGCAGGATGGCTGGTAGCAGCTGGATGAGAGTTGTCGAAAATCGAGTTGAATGGCGTGCAATAGGAGAGGCCTATGTCCAGCAGTGGACTGCGATAGGCTGATGATGATGATGATATTGGAGATTAAAAAAGGCTGAATGGTAAGCATTTTTATTTAAATACTAGCTTTTGCCCGCAACTTTCTTCGAGTGGAAGTCCGTAAGATTTATAAAATACAAAAATAATAGCCGCATTTTTATAAAACTCCGACCGACTAACCGCGTCACGTCGCATCGCCCGGCGGCGCTATTACTTCGTTTTCACTTAGCGTTCTTTCTGACTTTTTTCATTTTGCTCGGCTCCTAAGGTTCATAGCGAGATATTAAATAGCCTATAGCCTTCCTCAAGGATTGGGCTATCAAATGCAAAAAGAATTTTTGAAATCCGGTTGATAGTTCCCGAGAATATAATTATTATATAATCTTTAGTCAGTTTAAAAAAAGTTTTTTTTGTTTAATGGCCGACGGAAAATTTCTGTTGTACAGTCTAGAATTCTATGCGTGTGCTAGAATCTATGGTTACAGTTTGCGCGTATATGTCCCTGCCACCCTGTATGTGGATTCGTATAGATGTTCAAATAAATCATAATTTTCTATCACAAATAAATATTTCAATTAAATCACTCAGCTGTGCACGCGTTGCATGTCAGTGCCAGATTTTTAATACATGCGACCAATACCTCTATGTTTTATGTTACAAAATAAAACTAACGCTATTTTATAAACGTCAGTGATACACGAAAGTGACTTCGGTTTAAAGAAATTTATTTCTCATAAGAATAATAAAATAAAATATTGATTCAGAAAGCTGTACTTCTGGACACGGCTCGCATTGTCAGGAGATTCCTCTCTCTGGAGCCCTGACCGCCGTAGTTTGGACCCTGTTCCCGATACCGGTGGGCTACTATTTTTTTATATTTTTAAATGTTTTTATATCTTTTATATTCTAATATTTAAAAATATATTTTATATGTTTACATTTAAATAAAGGAAATAAAATAATAACTTTCTTAATATCACAATAACATTAGTGATATCATTTATTGTCCCACTTCTGGGCAAAGACCTCCCAAGTTCTTCCAGGAACTCTTTTACCGCACCACCTCGAACAAGCCCTCGCGGTACGTGTCCAGGGGGTCTACTCCGAAGTGGTATCGGTCGAATATTCGGCCATTTCCTGCTACGAAGTTATTATTTGGTTCGGTCGGTCCCGATCCTACACTCCTACACTCTTTCGAATATTGACTATGGTCCCGACCCAACTGAACCGATCCGAACTTTTCTCGCATTTTTCAATAATATTCGGTTCGGCCATGTGTCGGTCCGATCCGATCATTCGCAGTTTGCACTTCGTAGTAGTCTCTTCGTCTAATTCACTATGACCACTCAATGATTCCTTGCTTCGAAACCACGTCAATTCCATAGTTAACCACACCAATCTCGCGTTCATTTCGCGAAGTTTCGTTCATTGTGTCATAGAGAATAAGTAACATTTTAAAAGAGTAACGGTGGAGTTTCTTGCCCATTCTTCTCCATACCAAACTACCATTTGGAAGGGGCGACTAGAATCATTTCTATTTTACTGTAAGTTTTGACGTTCAAAAGTGCCTTTTATGTGCCTATTTGAAATAAATGCTTTGACTTTGAATACGGCCTCAAGTCGTCTCGTCACCCGTTTCTGGGCCGGTCGCGGCAGCGCTGTCCTTCAAGCACTCATTGTGTGGAGACTTTTACCCAGCGGTCATCGTGCATGCGGCTGATGTGACCCGTCTAATCCTATTGGAGTCTGAAAGCCTTCTTGGCTACGTCTTATAAACCTAAAAAGTTAAAGTGCCTTGAACTAAGGCCTTCCAAGGACCGGTGAAAGGAGAAATTGCCACCACTGGCTTCGCGGTCAATTGCAGTTAGTTTTTGCCGTCAGACTCTTGGTGCGGTCCCTTAGATGCGCCAAAGATTGTATAGGACATGCCCTTTGATTGCCTGGAAATGGTATTTATGTTCTGTGCTTTTACGTGTTTTTGTCAATCCTGCTTTTTTTTCTCGAACCAAAAATTTCGAAAACATGCTACATCTACCAACCCGCACTGGGCTCGCATGGTGGATTATGCCCCAATCCCTCTCACAGAGAGGAGGCCTGTGTCCCAGTGGGAACATTATGTCGCTGATTATGCAGTTTTTTTAATGTTTAACAACTTAATTTGACATTTATTTACGTTCAATTACTGTTTTATGGTATATGTGTTACGGAGAAATTAGGAAAATGTCGTGAGGAGAGTTTTGAGTATGAAGGTCGATGGCTATAAGAGTAGGGGAAGACCAAAGAAACGATGGATGGAATGTGTGAATGATGATATGGTTAGATAGGGGGTGACTACCGAGATGACGACTAATAGAGAAGTATGGAAGAAAAAGACACGTTGCGCCGACCCTAAATAAATTGGGATAAGGGCAGGAGAATTATGATTTACGTTCAATTAGATTTTTGAGTTTCGAGATATTCTAGGAACCTACTACGCTTTAGAATAGGCAACTTGCTTCATCTTGCCGACAGACCGACCTCTTGACAATTCAAAAGTGCCCGTAATTGAATTAAAAGCATTGAGTTTGAGTTGACTTGTAATTTTATACAAACCATTATGAGAAAGGGGTTTGAAGATCCGTGGCATACTGGCATTATGATTTATTTTCAAAATGGCGGCCACATATAAAAATCATCAATCCTCTTTAATTAAACAAAAAATCAACTTAATACAAATCCAATTCCATAGTCAAACTAACAACTCATACACACTAACGGTCACGCTAAAACTAAAGCCGTGTCTACACATTGCGCAGTCTACATCGTGCCGGGTTCAGACCACGATTATTCATTCCGTACGGTGACACATGACGAATCAATTTCCGAACGAAACCAATCGGAATATGGTTTCCGAACGCATGCATTTGTCTATGGTGCATGTTTTTTTTTATAATGATAGGCGCGGTTTGACTTTGGTAAGAGCTAGGCTTGATGGTCGTAATCACTGTTATTGGGAAGGTGTACAGAAAGAGTACTTCACTTACTATATTTTCTAGCCGTTTGTGGTTGAAACCCTCGGGTCGTGGGGTTCGAGTGAATGAACTCTCTAAACGGCTGGTTGACACTTCCCGTGACCCAAGAACTTGGTTTTATACTTGGCCAGAGGCTAAGCATTGCCATACAACGTGGCAATGCCGCCAGTCTCTTGGGTACATTACCAGTCGACGATGCGGAGTAATATTTCGACGCAATATTTTAGTTTTGAATAGTTTTAGTTAGTGTAGGATATTATATTTTTATTTTAATAATTTGTAGTTTATGTAAATTCAATGATTCGTGTAGATATTTACTTGACTTGTCAAAAGAATGGTCATCATCATTTCCCGCCCTTATTGCAATTTATTCGTGGTCGGCGCAACATGTCTTTTTCTTCCATACTTCTCTATTAGTCGTCATCTCGGTAGTCACCCCCTTTCTAACCATATCATCATTCACACAGTCCACCCATCATTTCTTTTTTTTTTTTAATGATTTCGACTAAATATCTATCCTACCTTGTGAATATAACTCATAACAATTTAAACAATATGTCTCAGGACTATTTATAAAATAAGATAACATAACATCACGCTTGCATTCCCGAAGGGTTAAGTAGAGGTGTACCTATAGTACAGACGCCAGCTGCAGGTCAAGCTACCCGAAACTGTCAAATTTTCCCAATCAACCTTGAACCTTAATACTTTAGCAATAAAGTTGAAAATCTATTAAAGAAATTTGACAGATTGTAGTAGCTTGATGTGCTGGCGTCTGTACAACATTTCGCCAGTTATGTTCAAGTCCCACGTAAAAGACGGCAAGCCTAGCGCCTTCAACCGGGCACAAATCCTGGGGGTCTACTCCGAAGTGGTATCAGCCGAATGTTCGGCCATTTCCTGCTACGAAGTTACTATTTGGTTCGGTCGGTCCCGATCCTACACTCCTACACTCTTTCGAATATTGACTATGGTCCCGACTCAACTGACCCGATCCGAACTTTTTTCGCATTTTTCAATAATATTCGGTTCGGCCATGTGTCGGTCCGATCCGATCATTCGCACTATGCACTTCGTAGTAGACTCCCAGACTCCGTGCTGAGAAATTCCAGATGAAAAAATCTAATAACACTTTGCCCAACCCGGGATTCACCTGAGGACCTAATTGCTATAGAGCTTGCGATCACTAGATCAGACGAGGCAGTTACACAGAATTAGATGCTTAATCTCCTACATCACTATGCTTTCATAAAAAAAATAAAAGCATCGTAATGTTTTGTTGCAAATTCAGAGTTTTTCCAGAGAAAAAATGGTATCTAAGCCTCTATCTAGCATGTAATTAGCAAAGAAAATCGTCCATGAAAATGAAAAAAAATATTGTGTTCAACTACTTGTCATACAAGGAAGTTTTTTTTATTACCTACTTGCCTAGGTAGGTAATTGTTTTTTAATAGCGTACTAACGCAAACTAATATAAAAAAAATATGACGACTTTTCAGTTCCTTTTACTAATTCAACGCAAAAAATTGATACTGTCGATCGAAGGTAAAAAAAATACCAAGCACTTTTGTTTCATAAAAAAAACCATAGACTATTCACAATGAAATTACTACTTAGAAGCAGCAGTGCGTTATCTGTGACAGATATTAAAAAAAAAAAACTCCTTGTCTTTTAATTATACGTTACTAACATAACGTGGACATGTTGCTTAGTGACTTTATATTGTATTCTAACAGTTGTAAGGTCTATTTTTAGATGTACACTGCTTTATAGATAAAAAATGTAGTGAATGTACACACTGGTGGATAATTGCTAGGTGTGTGACATAATTACTATGCCGGCGATTTGTGGGGATTTTTTTTTAGTTTTTAGTATTTTTTAAGTAAAAATAAAATGATTTTGTTTAAGTAATAGTTAATGGTTGCAACCGACTGTTAAACATTGTGTTTAGATATTCGGTTTTAGGAAATTGAAGTGTCTTTAGTTAGGGTGAAACGGAACAAGACATCCAGGAAATAAATAAGCGTCATGTTCCTTGATTTGATTAATAAAAACGGCCATAATGAGACATTTATTGTAAACAAGGAGGGTCTATGCACACGGTAGAAGTGAAAACTTGCGACTGGAGCCGAGGATACACGAATCAGCGCCGAGTATACCCGATTCAGCGTCACCTACCCAAGCTTGAGGTGTTCAGAAATGCGCCTAAAGAAGTTTTCATTTAAAAACGTAAGTAAATACAGATCTTCTTTTAGTTTCAAATTGTTTTCGACAATAACGTAAGTGAAATCGTTAAAAGTTTAGAGGCAATCAATTTTCGGTGCTAAATCAACGCCATCACCACGGGCCATCACCAATAAAAGGCGATCTAGTCATGAGAAGAGCTAAAATTGACATCTTTATAACTTCATCCACGGAATCTTTCTTGCCAGGATCGTCACACTAGTAGAAAGAAATGATGAGATCTTTTGCGCTATTTCCCAATAATAATTTGGGCTCTAAAAAACAGTAAAAGTACATTTAGATTCCTTTTTTTTTTGGAAGACTACCAGGATATCTTACTATAAGATATCACTCGTAGAAAGAAATTGACAGCTCTCTGGCCCTATTTCCCATTAAAGCAACAGTTTCATGAAAATGATGGCACCGGAGTTTAATTTTACGGTGTCAAAAATCACTCTAGAAAAACACACCAACTTACTTTCATAATTAACGTTACAGACGACGCTAAATTGCGGACGCTATATGGTGGCCACTGCCCCCACAACCCAAACCTTAGCTTTAGGGACGAGGCGTTTCAAACAGCAAAATACACACAAAATCTTCATTTATTTTCGTACTGCTTTCAAAAATACTGATATCCATAAACCACCTACCTGAGTCTGTGTGAGGCCCAAACTTGCTGCGAGTTCCGCCCTCTCAGGGAGGGCGAGGTATTGCGTCCGTTGAAACCTCCTATTTAGCTGCTGGAGCTGAAGACTGGAGTATATCGTGCGAGGTTTCCTCATCTTCTTCCCCTTGCCATTCACGCGAAGACCTGGGTCGTCTGATAGGCCACATTTTTCTGTGGAAAAAGGAATGGGATGTTATTATTTGGGTAAGTAACACATGATTGTCGACTTCGCTATAGTCTTGGAAAGCGATGGATAAGGTCTATGGTAGAACGAGTGCACCCAGAAGACTGAACATATCTTCTGGGTGCACTCGTTCTCCCATAGTCCTCTCTTACGTAAAGCTAAATTACACAATGATAAATGATTTTATTTTGTAAGTAGGTTTGTACAAACACTTTTACACGTCAATCATATTTTAAAACTAGAAGAGGTCGGCGTTTCCTATCTGACTAGTCTGAGAAGAAAGGACGAAACAAACTCAGAAGTCACAGTCTCTTTTACAGTCCAGACATAATCTTGTATGAAGACCATGTAGATCGATGTCTGAGATGGTCTTATGAGAAAAGAACCACACAGATTGAGAGAACCTGTCCAGTTAGTGCACGCATTTGTCAGAAATCGTGCAGCTCAACTCCAACTCAAAACTGGAGCTCAATGATTCGACGAACAATACCAAAGAAAGGACATTTGGGTAGGCCACATAAATTATTCAAACTGCCAATTTATACTAATACTATAAAGATATAAGATTTGTGAGCTTGTATGTAGAGGTAATCGTCAAAACTACTGATCCGAACGTCAAATTATTCCGTCAGTAATTTTTACCTTTCGAAAGCAGGTGAGACCTTAATTCATTTATATTTAATTCCCCGGTCAGTTTGAAGTATTGATGTAATAAAAATCAATCAAGACTTCGAACTGATGGCGCCGAAATGGTTTTAATTAATTTTGTACGTTTGGTACACGTTTCTGAACGCAGACTTGTATTTTCACGCTCGTTAGAGGTTGAGAGGTGGTAGAATTGATATATGTATATTTTATGAAAATATCGTTGGGAGACCAGTGTAGGATCGTAGCTTGTGACATTGTATAGTTTCTGCTCATCCCTGTGAAAGATATTCTTCCAAAAGTTGGAGCATCCACCAAACACAATCTTTAGATCAGCACCCTAATTGCATAACACACTATCAAACCCAATCTGAATCATTTTGAAAGATATTGCTAATTCATTGCTTCATATGTTCGAAAAATGTGTCTGTTCATCAGCGTAAAAAACGCAATGAATGTTGTTGAACTGTCAATATGAAACCCATTGCTACTGATAGTGTGTTACGCAATTACCCCGAAGGTATAAAACACTGAGCGAATTACTGAATTAAGAACTTAACGGTTATAGAAATGCAGTTCATTATACTGAGAGGACAACTTAGTTCGGTGTTGTCATTTTAGTATTATGAACTTTGTCTAAATCGAAATAAAGTTCAAAATACAAATACTAGCTGGTTTACGTTAAGAAAGAAAAGAAAGAAGAAATAAAGATAATACGTTTATTTGCGGTAAACATGACGCAAAAAAGAACATAAAAAAAAAACAATAAGAAAAGGTTGACATGCGTCACATCCACGCAAAACGGCTATCGCTCAGCATAACTAAACTAAACTACACTACAGAACACACATACTACACAACTACTATAGAACTAAAGTTAGAATTTGATTTGTAATAAAACGGAATGAGACAAAATAAATCTTCAACACTAATATGTATGGTCCTCATGTGGCCTGATCAAGATTATATCTGGACTCTAAAGGAGACCTTTGAGTTTGTTACAGTATTTCACTATATTCTGTCAAAAAAAGAGGTTCACTATTGTAGAATCCTGTTGATTACGTATTTATTTTGAATATATCACTTCACTGTTCACTACCACACCAAGCGCCATTGTATATAGCCTGCTTCACTTTGTCTGTTTCCCGTCATTCCTCGTGACCGACAGATGATATTAGTGACAGCAGCTACCCCGCTTGTGTGAATGAGACAGTGTTTACATATCTATTTAATAGATACACTACAAGTATATCCTTTTAAAACATTGGCCCATTACGTCCTGTCAAAAAACGCTCACTCGGTAAAATTTTCGAAATTCAAACTCCAAAAAATTCAAAATGGCCTTCCGAATTCAAACACCGCGCCGCAGCCCCCTATAAATCACAACATATTTCTTCGCAATAAATCTACAATATAAATATTCAACGCACAAGACGGGCTGTGAGACATGGCCATCCATTTTGTAAAATATATGAAAGGCACTCCGCTACTTGATAATAGCTATAGTCAGTAAGTTGTAATTACTGGGTTCGTATCGCTACATCGAATCGCCTCGAGACCGACACCCTGCTTTTTGGTTAGCGTGTTGTAGTGGTGCGAATATGAATCGAGTTGGTCGGTTGTTAGTCGATTTTTGTTGAGACGATAGATTTGTTAAGAAAATTGCGTCGTATGTCGATGTTTTTGGGTTTCATTGAAGAGTTTCATAAATAAGTAAATAATAATAAGGTTTGCACAAACCCTTTTAAATGTCTATCATATTTTAAAAACTGGATGAGGTCGGCGTTTCCTATCTGATTAGTCTGAGAAGAAAGGCCAAAATAAACTCAAAGGTCACAGTCTCTTTTAAAGTCCAGACATAATCTTGGTCAGATCATGTGAAGACCATGTCGATTGATGTCTGAAATGGTATAGGTATGGTAAATCATTGCACAACTATAAAATGTTTTATTTTTTCTATCTACATAAATTAGCGTAGCAAAATGCTGGCATTTCTGAGATATTTTAACTAAATAAGCCCCTAAACATCTATTTTACACACAACTATGGGTTTTATTTACTTATAAACGATCATAAAAGTTAAGTGACGTTCAAACGTCAAAAACGTATCGTTGAACAGTCGCTAATCACTACAAAACTTTAAGCAACGTTTATGAAAAAGGTGTATTTTTCCAATATCACAAAAAAAAAGACTTTTTCTAATAAAATCGAATCAAACATAACTATCGCAACACTAACGATGCCACACGATTCTCAGCACTGCATATTAATATCGAACGCACTTTAACTTTTTTATTCGGTATCCGAACGCGCGCCGTGGAAAATTTTTGAATTTGGAATTGTCCGCGGCTCTTTTGGTGAGCTTTTTAAAAATCGAACGCGAGACCGTTTTTTTTCTTGTTTAGATGCGCCTGTGATTATTAGCGTAATGGAATTTTTGGTATACATCCTTCAAAATGAATGAATATTTTAACTTTTACCGTTAAGGAGAATGACAGACAGCCAAGCAAAAGTTACTGCTTTACTAGAATTAAACTATATTGTTGAATTTATTTAATACTTTAAGCAGGTGATGCATACACTGAAGGTCCGAAGTTATAAGATTAATAAAAATAGAAAACAGAAGAGGACAAAGTATATCACCTTGAAGAACGCCAGTTTCCAAATCACACCAGGAAGAAGAAGAATCCCCAAAATAGAAGAATCATTTAATTAAATTGAATGAAGCCCATTCCATTATATTAAATCAAATCAAACCAAAAAAATGATAAAATAATCACACATAAAAGTAGTTCAAATCACAAATAAGAAAAACAAATTCAAATCTAGTTCCATTCCATTTACAAAAAAAAAAAACGTACATTTTAAAATAAATAACGAACACAAATCTTTCAAATTCAGAATTCAGTTACAAATTCAAAGGCTTGCTGGCCAGTGTCGCGATCGCAGATAGATATGCAAAACTGTTTGCGCAGCCAAGCCTCATAAATCAACAGCGTGATATTAATACCTCCACCTTGTGTGTACTAGTTAAATATGTATCAAATGAACAGGAATATTTCGAAGATCTATTTCTTCATTTTTGGAGGGAATAACCAGCGGGGTAATCGCGTAACACACTAACAGTAGCAATGGCTTTCATTTTGACAGTTCAACAACATTCATTGCGTTATTTACGTTGTTGCGCAGATAAATTTTTCGAACATTTGAAGCAATGGATTAGCAATATCCTTCAAAGGGATTCAGATCGAGATTGATACTGTGTTACGCAATTGGGGTACAGATTCGTTATTTTTAAAAATAGTAAGAAAATTCTGCGTTGCCAATAATAAAAAAAAATTAGCAACATTGCCTGAAAGTGCTTCTAAAGCTTTGTGGGTCTCCTATGCAAAGAAAGGTTCAATGTGAGCAGGTACCGAAATACTTGACAGTATACCTATTTTTCCCCGATAGGGGTAGACAGCCATGTGATTTGACATTCGCCAGTTATGTTCATATAGTCCTATGTAGGTAATAGGGGCCGAGTTAATTGCCATCTACTGAGCATGGGAGTCCATGGTTTCAATGGTCAAATTCCTGATGAAATAACCCAACAACACTTTGATCGACCTGGAAATCAATCCTAGGCCCCGATGCTTGTGAACACGACATGGGAATAACGCAGTACAAACCCGAGATGCACTAGGAATGGTCGAAGATCCTTTCCAGAGGCGATCAAAGGAAGTTAGTTATGTTTGCACTTTCGCAACAGAAGTCGTGGGCAAAAGCTTGCAACTTATAAACTAAATGATTTATGAATAGTCCACAATTTCACTTTACATTCATCAAAAAACTCACAACAAGCGCTTCCCATGGTTCCATACAAACTGTATGTATGTATGTATGTCGGCGTCCGTCATACATACAGACGAAACAATGCGATGCCCCGGGCCGCGACACACCCTCAAGCAGTAGTGATGTGCTGATGTCGTGTCGATAAGTAGTGATGTGAAAAAAAATTGTTGTTTTTTTTTTTTAGTTTTTTACTATGTCATACTGCTTTGCTTGACTGAGGGTACGGGTGCCTGCTGCCAATTTTGTCTAGCCAACTCTAGGCAAATTTTATAAACTGAGTTCTTTTTTTATTTAATGAAATTAAAAAAAAAACATGGTTTAGGTACTCTGTCCACTTACACCAGAATCCTACAAATATTATAAACGTGAAAGTTAGTATGGATGGATGGATGGATGGATGTTTGTTACTCTTTCACGCAAAAACTACTGAACGGATTTGGATGAAATTTGGCACACAGATGGTATATAACCGGGATTAACATATATGATACTTTTAATCCCGATATTTCCACGGGATCGAAACTTATGCGGGTGAAACCGCGGGGCGCAGCTACTAATTTTATAAGTAATAACTGATTTTTGGCCAAATATTGTTATTTGTTGTTATGAAAGTATACATAAAATATTTATACTGCTATCTTTCTCAACGATAATTGCAAAAAAAATATGTCACTCACAAAATAAATTTAAATAATATTAAAATATAAAACAGAGCCACACACAGTCCATACTGAGTGTACCCCGCCCCTAGCCCGCCTACCGAAAAACTGAACGTTAAATGTACCAGCTAAAAAACAATAAAACCCTTTGCCAGATACGAAAGAAAAAAGAAAAAATAGAAAAAAAATATTTATGGACAGACGAGCGGGTGATAGCGGTTCAAACGTTTTGTTAATTTTGTGGTGAAGTGTACTTTTTAATGAGGAAAATTTTTGTGAAATTTTGGTAATTATTTTTTGAGGAATACCGAATTCAAAATGAACAATTCATAGTGTTTCACAAATATATTTATATAAAAAATAAAAAATAAATGCCTATTACAATCTTTAAGGACAGTCAAATCAAAAAATCTTAAGTATTAATAAAAAAAAAAAACAATCGTACCATCAAATCAAGCTTGAATGATTTTTTCTTTACTTTAGGAGCATCAGCTGAGTATATTATTATTCTATGTATACTTATATCTAACAGCTGTCAAATATGTAGTTTTTTTTTTTATAAAAGTACCGGTTTTTTTCTTCATATTTAGAAAAGACAGTTATGGTTGTGAGACACTCGTCTGTCCCGCCTACGACAAGAAAATAAAACCGCGCCGTTTGTTTTTGAGTAAAAAAAGGAAAAAAAAAACTTTAATCTTTCCCGTTGGTACGTTACCGCGCTTTTTATTAAAGAATAGTCTTATGGGAATCAAATTATTAAGTTTTAATTACTTTCACCGTACGCTATTAACATATTAAATAAAATTAAGAAACAAGTTTTTCGATAAACATGTTTTGGTGTTGTATTTTGTGTATTTTTTTTTCCTTTTTTGTAGTTTTTGTGATTATTTTGTCTCTTAGATCTTGGGTAAGTGAGAAATCACTAACAAAAAATATGGTTTTATTACTTTACAATTAGTAGGACTCAGAGAAATGCAGATAGGTACACACAAAAAAAGACATAAAGCATCAAAAAATTCGTCCGCATCGCTGTCAAAAGGAAAAGTATCCAACTTTTTCGAATTTGCCACGTTTTATGGCAATACTGATTCTTTGGCCAAAAAATAGGCCAGCCCTTTGGCCACATGAAGAGTTGACCAACCGCATGGATACCTACTCAAAACATTTTTAAAACCACCAAAGGCCAAACCTAGAGCCGAAAATCTTTTTTTTTTTTCTTTATTTATTCTTGTTCCAAAGTTATAGTAAGGGGTGTGTCTAACGTTTAGCCTAAGGTTCTCTCTCCTAAGTAATCTTATTTAGATCTACACAGTTTCGGGAACTGTTACCGAGCAAAGTGTTCGCTGTTCCTAAATTATTAATTTATAGTCGATAAAAATGTTTATATGCCATATTTTCCTGTAAAGTTTGAGCAAGCTTTGATTGTGTTATTTATGAGGTATGAAAAATCAAGGGCCTTTTTTCCAGAAGTGGGAGTTCAAGGCGGTTTTTGGAACAATAGACATTATCAGTATTTTATGATGTATATTTTTGATGACCAAAGAAACGATGGATGGACAGTGCGAATACGGTAAGAAACTACCAAGATGGCGGCTAATTGAGAAGTATAGAAGAAAAAGGCATGTTGCGCCGACTCCAAATAAATTGGGATAATCAAAAGGGCAGGAGAATGATGACTGTCTTCTACACTAATAATATTATAAAGAAGTAATCTCTGGAAGTACAGATCCGATTTTGAAAATTTTTCACTGCTAAGCTACACTACTGCCGAGTGCCATAGGGTTTGTTTTATAGCATAGTTGACGAACACGCGGGCGAAGACGCGGGAGGGTTTTTGAGAGGCGGGGATTCAAGCAACAATATTTCTTTTTTCTCTTCAATAACTGCTTACTTGTTATTCACAAATCCGTTTTAACACTTTAAAATATTAATATTTCTTACAAATAGCAAGTTGTACAGCAAAATCCATATTTTATTGAAGTGTGAACATACAAGTTTTTATTATTATTTAACTGGTTAATTAGCAGACACTTGATGCACGTAATACTTGAGTACCTAAGTACTCGTTATTTTTATAATGAGGAAACGAGCTTATTTATTGTGAACGATATTGTTTTTAATAAAACTTGTTTTAGTGTAGTAGCTATAAAATATACGATTTTTTTACCACGTTCAGTTGTGATTAGTTTATTTTTAGCCGTTATCCTACCGAAGGCGAAGACCTCCCTACTCTCTGTCCAGAGCTGCCGAAGACCAATCTTTATCAAAGGAGTCCTAGCAGCCTAATTGCGTAACACATTTTCGGCAAATGTTTGAGATTAGTTGGTTTCGTTTCGATCGCTTTTTGTTTCATTTTACGATTTTCGTATCGCGTAACTCCACTATCATGTAATAGCAACAGCTGTTGGTTTGAAACGCTAAAGAGTGAACGATATGTGCTTAAGAAAATCGTAAAATGAAACAAAAAGCGATCGAAACGAAACCAATTAATCTCGATCATTTGCCGAAAATGGTTACGCAATTAGGCTGCAGCTCATCCCGCCATCTTAGTCTCAGTTGTGATTACTACCTAAAAAATCTACTTGATTCTGTAGTTACTCTCTAATAATATTATTTTAAGATACACGGACAAAACGGAAAAACACAATAAATGTGAAAGTTTGTATGGTTGGATGTTTATTACTCTATCACGTAAAAACGGCCGGGCGGATTTGAAATAAATTTAGCACACAGGTAGACTATAACCTCGGTTAGGATATATAATACTTTGCCGACCTCCATGCGAGCGAACCCGCGGTCAAAAGCTAGTAATAAAATATGTAAATAACCCCAAACCACTTCACTACGCGACTGTACCTCACGTGCTGCGCTTAAGGCTAAAAGTGAAGAATTCTTTAGAAAAACTTGATAAAAACGATGTTTAAAGCAATAATTAAAAGCTAGTCAGTCTGTAATTATGTTTATATGTCTCGCGGCGATTAGCAGTTGGTTGATAGAAAGGTTCCGGGGTAACATCACGGTTGATACCCCAGGGGATGGGTTGATGCACTTTTGGGGACACACCCTTTGCTTTTGACGGGGTCCCATGTTGCCCGAAAGTCACAAATGTTTACAATAAAACATGTGTCTTATTTTTTCAAAATTTATAAGGCGAATGGAATTTTTAAAGTTGCTACTAAAGTATCCGAAAGTTTTAGTGAAAACATGGTGAAAACAGTGAAAACATCAGCAATATAATATAAATTGGAATTTCATTTTTTCAAAACTTATATCAATTTCTCCATTCAATCCCGAACGATGTGTAAATTCATCATAATCATAACATTTAATGTCATAATAAAGCAATGAAAATGCTTTGTGACCATATTAAATGAAATCATTATGAATCTAAAATAGAGCACTTAACTCAGTCAACGCTCAGCGGGTGTGATTGTGTTTTTTTAACATAAATATAGTTTTACACCTTTTCTTAAATTATTTAGAGTTATTTTGAATGCTTTATCTTTTTGAGATACGGAGAGAACACTTTCGTATGATATAAAAAGTTCATCCACGTCGTTTAGTCTGTATTCTTGCAATAGAATGATAAATGTTATAACATTAGAACATAGTTGCAAAATCACTGCAATAAACGCGATAATTTGTTTGTTTTTTCAAATAATAACTTGGCAATAAATTAACAGATTGCCACTAAATCGACATTAAACGTTACTCGTGTGACGGATTAGCACAATTATCTCATAAATTAATTTTGTCGTAAAAACGGGCCACGCGCGTACTAACAGTTCATAAAATATAATTAATGAACGAAATAGAGCATGTTTCGTAGCGTACCAGTGGGTGTGACCGAGCGAACGTTACGTTAAGCGCTTTTTAACATGACTGTACCCTTTTTTTTCTTTTTTTTTTAACTTTATATTTCGAATATTTTTTTGAGGTTTTTAAATGTGAGTATGTTTTCGGGCTTAGATAACTTGGGGCCGAAATAAAATTGAATGTTTTAAACAATATCACTTTCCTCCTTGTAAGCATCGAACCTTTTAAAATATCCTAGTATTTAAAATATCTCCCCACACAAGGGGGCAATTCACGTAATTTTAAGAAAAAAAAAAAAGATTTATTATCTTCAATTGTACAAAAAAAAAAAACACTTATCTCAACACTATGCAGCTTTACAACTAGGGAAACAGAGTGTTTTCGATGAGCTCTGGTGGCACCCAATGTAAGATTTAATTTGTTTTTAGGGTGCCATCTCACCGTGAAAACTTAGGTGAAGTGAGCGTGGAGTGAGCTGTCATTCCAACTAATGCTAGGGATTGACACTATTGACAGCTCACTCTAAGCTCACTTCACCTAACATTTCCCGGTGAGATTTTTACAGAACCGATCGGCTGATCTCTGTCTTAATCTGTCAAAAATACCTCTAAGTTCCCCACATTTTTGACAAGTTTTTGACATTGATTGTCGCTGAGATGAGATTGCGACTAGATTTTGAACGTTTTTAAATACAGGAATTCTGGATAAAAGTTTCTGACAACCAGTCTTACCAAGGTTTATCGTGTTACGTCAGATAGGCAGTCCCTTCATGTGAAATACTGGTATTCAGCTGCATCCTGTTAGACTGGAAGCCGACCCCAACATAGTTGGGAAAAGTCTAGGCCAATTGATTTGATCTGGATAAAAGTTTTCCTGGGCAATCTTATTTTGTGCACATATTTTTTATTGATAACTCATACAAATTTTTCAAAGGCCTGCACCCTAATTTGTTAACACACAATCAATTCATTGCTTCATATGTTCGAAAAATGTGACAGCTCAACAACGTAAATAACGCAATGAATGTTGTTGAACTGTCAAAATGAAACCCATTGGTATTGATAGGTAGTGTGTTACGCAATAACCCGCTGGACGAATTATGTTCTAACTTTTTGAAGATGAAGTCCTACTAACATTATAAACGCGAAAGTTTGTATGGATGGAAGTTTGTTACTCTTTCACGCAAAAACTACTGAACGGATTTGGATCAAATTTGGCACAAATATGGTTTATAACTAGAATTAAGACATGGCATACTTTTTATCCCGATATTCTCACGGGATCGAAACTTATGCGGGTGAAACCGCGGGGCGCAGTCTTTTCTGCATATATTAAAATATTTACCTCATTAATTAAACTTTTAACAGACCAAAGACCACTATTTAATTAGATTATTATCTTTTAAACAAAGTCAAGCACCATTTAATTTATGACGACGATTAATTTAACAAAATGACTACAAATTGTTTTGTCAAAACGAATTGTTTCCAAAATGTTACAATTAGTTTAACGGGTAATTAAATCATTTAAGTTTATTTAATGATTTAGTACTATATTATGATAATGCGCATTCTTGTGCCAAAGCCAAAGTATACCATACCTAATATGGAATAGCGCAACATTTGAACGTGGGGTTCGATTCCCAGGTCGGGCAAAGTGTCGGTCCAAAGAAGAAGATCGGTAACTTCTGTCCCTATAACTAACCAACCGTTATCAATCAATCACCTCATCCTGTCGCAGTCCACTGTAGGACATAGGCCTCTCCTAGGCTGCGCCACAATACCCTGTCCCCCGCCCTCCGCATCCAGTCTACCCCAGCCACCTTCTTTGGGTCGTCTGTCCATCTAGCAGGGGGGCGTCTCACACTACGCTTGCCGATACGCGGTCTTCACTCCAGGAGTCGTCTGCTCCAGCGGCCATCGGTCCTTCGACAAACATGGCCAGCCCACTGCCACTTTAGTTTGCTTACTCTGCAAGCTATGTCGGTAACTCCGGTTCTTTTCTGGATAATTTCATTCCTGATTTTATCCTTCAAAGAGACTCCGAGCATAACTCGCTCCATAGCGCGCTGAGCGACCTTGAATTTGTGGACCAGCCCGACTGTCAGTGTCCACGTTTCAGCACCATATGTCATGACGGGCAGGACGCACTGGTTGAAAACCTTAGTCTTGGACTCGGCAAGACGTCGTGACGAATTGTACATGACTTTCATCCTGTCCAAATTCATGCCGAGACCGACCCGCGGAGAGGCCCCATTTAGACTGAACAGCATTTGGTCTAGCTGTTCCAGGGTCTTCAGTTACCAGTTATACCTATCTGTTCCTATATCTAACCAACCGTTATCAATAAAGACATAACCTCTTCAACTTTCACGTTGCATTAAAAACGAGTGACATACTGATTCGCGTGACAAGTCTGAAGGTGACAGAACGTGTCGTAATCGTGTAACCTTTGAGTCAAGAGCTCGATATAAAGCGACGTAGTCATGCGCGGTCCTTTAATGTTACTTATAGACTTTATGAGCATTCGTAGCACGTTAAAAGTAGCCTTTAAGAGTCACCACACTTAAATACTATTTTACTACTTCTTTTTTATTTTACTTTTAAATGTACGGGCACCCTGGAGAGTCAGGTCTGATATCACCTGGCGACAAGAACCATTGTAGAAACAGACACGACTTGCGAGTTCTGGTGGTAGGTTCGAACACAGACAGGTGCTTTACTTTGTGTAATTTCAGCAGCATTGCTCTCAAAACCACGAAGGAAAACATTGTGAGGAAATGGTCCTAAAACAAAAAATTCAAAGACATATCATTCACCCACCCGCATTAGGTCCGCGTGGTGGCCCACTCTCGCACAGAGAGGAGGCCTGTGTCTCAGCTGTTGGAACGTTAGAGGCGGATTATGCTTATAAGCCATTCTTCAGAAGAAACTTTCAAGTGATCTGTTAGTAAGAGAATGAGAAGTGATCCGTAGTGAAATAAAAATAGAAAATATCTATTGTCTAGGTAATACAGTAAGCAAGGTTCACAGGTTAACAGCAACTTATGTTTTTTGATCAATTGTTAGTTTATCTAATGGTCACTAATGGTTATTTTTTTAACTAATTATTATATCATTAGATAAACTAAAAATTGATAAAAAAAAATATTTTGCAAAAAATTAACCATAAAGTAGTTACTATTTTTAACAATTAATTGAGTTAACTACGGATCAAAACACCGGCCCAGACTAGTTATCAGACTTTTGACTACCCGTAACGGATGTCAAAGATCTACGCACGAAGACCAGGACTAACGGCTTAACGTGCTTTCCAAAGCACGGAGTGATCTCGCTATGTAATAGGTGGTCACCAGTACATGAAGCGTCCGCGGCAAGTGTAGCTTATTTATTAGCTTTAATACCACAATAATAATGATCAAAACCCATGAATAAGACTAAACATCCAGCCTGTCATCTATAATCAACACTTTATTAGTTGTCTAGCTAGATAAGACGAAAGTTATCACCTTCGTTAGCATTATAAAGAACTAATTACAACTGCTACGTCGCTACCGTATTTTATAATTTGCGTGTTAGTCTAGTTGCCAGGTGTGCAGTATTATTTAATCAATTTATTATACTGCTTAAGTTAACTGAAGAAAATGATTATCATCAATCAATCTAGAGCAGTGGTGGCCACTGGGCCACCACTGTCTGACTGATGAAATTAAATACACAAAGTGCCTGCCTAGGTTCGAACTCAAGACCTACGAGTCGCAATTTGGGGCCGATACCCAGTGGTCCCGAATTACGAGTTGTAGGTCTCAACACGGTGTTCATCTGCTCTCAAAACGGTGAAGGAAAACATGGTAAGGAAACCGGCTTGTCCTAGAACCAGAAAATCGAAGATATGTGACATCTACCAACCCGCACTGGGTTCGCGTGGTAGATTACAGCTCACTCCCTCTGGAAGAGAAGAGGTCTGTGTCCCAGCTGTGGGAACAGTTTAACCGGACGCAGCTAATCACCAGTATTTTTTATGGAGGGACTGCCTATCTGGCCCCCACAACACAGTTACTGGGTAACTTAACCCTTGGTACGACTGATTGTCAGACTTTCCGGCTTCTGACTACCCGTAACAACTGTCAAAGAAATGTAAATGACAGCCGGGACCAACACCAAAAATGCTAGTCACACTTCAACCTAAAATTATAGAAAAACTCCACACCAAAAACCATTTGCATTTAAATACAAGTTTCTGTTTCTCAACCGAAGAATCGAATCCAAATACCACACGATAGAAAACCGTGCCTCTAACCACTGTACCACTAGTCTCTTTTACCAGCAGAACGATGACATTAATTATAAAATTAGTATCATCAAACAAACAGTCTATAATATGATCATTCTGTTCACCCCTTGTTAAACTCCGCAAGATTTATAGCTATACACTGACAAAGGAAATAAGACCTTGTAAGTATATGATAGAGTTGAATATTGAATGTATTAACTTAGTGTGGCATGTGGCCATTTTGTTTTTGAGCTGAGAGCTTAAATTTGTGGTATGTGGGATAAGCAGAGATAGCTAGGCGGTACAATTTCTGTGTAATAAAGTTGTATGGGGAGGGAGAGTAATAAAGAAAAGAGTTTATTTGTTCTGCTGAGCCTGGGATCCTGGGTTTGGTTCCCATGTCGGCCAGTGTTATTTTCCATCAGGAATTTCTCAGCAGCAGCCGTAGCGGCAGTAGTGTCGCTCCTATCTTCAACATAGCTCACAGAATAAGCAAGCTGCAGTGGCAATGGCCCGGCCAAATTAGCCGTAGAACCGATGACCGTTGGGGTAGACGTGTTCTTGAGTGGAGACCGTGAACCGGCAAACATGTGGATGCCCTCGGGCTACGTGGAGAGACGATCTTCACAGGGTAATTGGTAGCAGCTGGATGAGAGTTTGTCCATGTCCAGTAGTGAACTGCTGTAGGCTGATGATGATGATGAAGCCCTGCTGAAGTAGTCACCGGTCATATTGTCTAATTGTTTGGTTTGGTTTTCGTTATTTCATATTGGGAGTCGCTGAGACTCGAGCTGCATGGCGTGCAATTGGAGAGGCTTATGTCCAGCGGTGGACTGCTGTAGGCTAATTATGATACATAAAGTCTATTCAAACTGTTTCAAATTGATGTTATTTCAAGTTAAACAAATATCAACTTTATTTTAATAGCGATTAAGTTGATTTTAGAGCGACTAGCACTATTGAAAAAGTTATAAAAATGTTTGGAACATTTTTATAACTGAACTTTATTTTGTAGGAATTAAAGTTATTTTTCCATAAACTCGTGTTTGTTTTTGGCAAATAAATCGAGAATGCAGTGTAGCTGTCTTTTTAGGGTACTGTACACCTCTGTATATATACTAGCGTGATGTTATGACAATGATATCTGGTTTTATATCAAAGGGTCTAATGTAACTGGCCATAGAGTCATAGATCATAGGGTCGAGATGAAAATTTATTGCTTGCTATAGTCCAATTTGTCACAATTTGTTAATTACTCGTTTCGTTTGCTTGTTGTTACAGTAATTTTTAATTGCAGGTTAGTATTACATAGAGATTGATTGCAGTAAACTGGTTAAAATATTATTTGAATAGATTAAAGGGAGTTTTTCTTTTATGAGAGACAGAAGTATGGGATGTTTTACGTAGTATTTACTGACATTTCTGCTACCCATTGGTGATTTGAGTTTGTAATAGAAGGCAAATTCCCCTAATTAAAAACGTTCATGATCTAGTCTCAATCTCATCTCAGCGAACTTGTTAAAAATTTGCCAAAAACGTAGGGTATTTTTGACAGATTGAGACAGATCAGCATTCCTATTCTCGTAATTTTAAGACCGTTCACAGTCTGATCTCAGTCTCAATCTGTCAAAAAATACTTCTAATTTACCTACATTTTGACAAATTTTTGACATTTGTTTGTCGCCGAGATGAGACTGCGATTCGATTTTGAACGTTTTAAATTACGAGAATTGGTCTTCAGACTGTGAACGTTCTTAAAATTACGAGAATTGCCTCTCCGGTAACTTTTGAGTAGTGGGCCTAAAGCCGGGTCCACACGTGTGTAATGTAATTTAATGCGAATAGTGTGGACGGTATAAAAACTCAACGCGAATCCTGTATGTGTTCGAGTTGTTACAAACAGTTGCCACACTGCGAGAGTGTTTGTGTTCGCGCTAAGAATTGACAGCCGCCGATGGATCTGCCCGAGAATACGCGTTACATATACGATACATTTTATTACAGCCTCAGGATGAAGTCTACAAAGTATCATAGATCGCTTAAGCTGATTAGCACAGACGCAAATCTATATTTTTTAGCAAGTAGCCAACAGGTATTTCCGGCGTTTCGAGGCCAAACTAAAAACCCAACTAAAACCTTGAATCGAGGAAGGGTTTAGAAATCTCCTAGTGCATTTGGGAAACGACTTTATGTACGTGAAAATCAACCTTGCGCAGGGTTGTCAAACGGAGAACATTTTCTTTAATGAAACTCTTGTTTTTAGGTTATATTTTCAGCTACCCGAAATTGTCAAATTTTCCCAATCAACCTTGAACCTTGAAGCTTTAGCGATACAGTTGAAAATCTATTAAAGAAATTAGACAGATTGTAGTAGCTTGATGTGCTGGCGTCTGTACATTACCAGTCGACAGCGATGCGAAAAAAAAAATCGACGCCATGTTGTTAATTGTGACACAATGTAGGTAATATTATGAATTAATTAGTTGTAATTTATGTATTTGTCATTTGAATACTTAATAAAATTACTGTTAATACAAACAGTGCCATCCTTATAAGGTATAGAACTAGCAAGGAAGACGCATGTCGGAACGCATCAATTTAATCATAGTTTCCTTTGCACGAAATTTTTGACGCCTAAAAAAGTTATCACGTTTTTTTACGTTGTCTGTGGTTCGCGTGCTGTTTTTTTCACGGATGGCATTCTCGAAAGCGAAACTGATACTTACTTATTTTTTTTTTAATTTTCTGTGGTGCCTTTTAAATGTCGATTTTTGAACGATATTAAGTATTAGGTTCATGTATCTGATTATATGTATGTAAATTAGATTCGTGTATTTTGTTTAATTTGCTATTTCCGTATTTCTGATGTTTTTTTTAACCTTTAAAGAATAGTCTATGCATAAAAATCAGTTCCGTGAATGACAGATAGCGTTTTCAATGTTATAGTTATAAAAGAACCAAATACATTTGAAAATAAAAAAAATATTTAAGAAAGATAGTTCGGTTTTGGAGCAGTACTCGGAGGTTTTCCAAAATTTCCTATGAACCAGTTAAAACCCATCTAGATGAACCGACGACATTAAGAGGTGGCAGACAGCTGTGCTGCTGGGGTGTTTGTTGCGCTACTTCTTCCAGCGATAGCACTAGGAAGTGGTGAAGGGCGGGCGTTTTTGGGGGACTGTCTTTTGTAATTTTGACGATTCTCAGCCTAATTTGAATAAATGACTTTTGATTTTGATTGATTTTTGATTTTGCTGGGACCGTCTGGATGTGGAAGGCCGAACAATAGGCATTATGGCGCAGCTTGAGAGAGGTTTATGTTCAGCATTTACGCAATGTATATTGTCTTTGCTCCCTGGCCCTGACATCAAGCAATGGACAAAATTGTCAAACTTTATTTGGTTGAATACGAAGCTTTTGGCTAGTTTGCATGTCTGTATTATATGTCTTTTTTTCTGTAACGTGCGTTTAGTTTGTGCAGAATAAACAATAGTTCTTGCTTTCTATATTTCACTTGACTTCGCAGTCAAGTGAAATAAAATAATTAATTGAATCACTAGGACGTGAAATGATGAAGTTAATACAGTTTCTTAGTGGTGAAGTCACGTACAAAACCCATTTGTGTGTTATTTTTTACATTCCAACCTTTTCTCTGAGCATTTTTAAAGCATGCTAGATATCTTATAGGTTAATTTCCTTATATAGAATGTATGTGTATCGTGATATACCATTGGCAGTTGAAGCTTAGTTATACATATAAAGGTTAGTACTATCACACAATGTCCATATAGAGGTATATGATAAAGTTGGTCATAGACTTGATATACTATAAAGTTTAAGAGGCAATTTATAGGTTAAATAGGAGTTTAAATTATCGTGTCAGATAACGCTAAGTATGATATTGCTTGCAAAGTAAGCAAACTGAAGTGGCAGTGGGCTGACTATGTTTGTCGAAGGACCGATGGCCGGTGGAGCAGACGAGTCCTGGAGTGGAGACCGCGTACCGGCAAGCGTAGTATGGGACGCCCTCCAGCTAGATGGACGGACGACCTAAAGAAGGTGGCTGGGACGGACTGGATGCGGAAAGCGGAGGACAGGGTGTTGTGGCGCAGCCTGGGAGAGGCCTATATCCAGCAGTGGACTGCCATAGGCTGAGTTGATTGATTGATAAAGTATTATATGATTCTGATTTTGTTATCAAAAATGCAAATAAGATCTGTAACTCCATTATCTATGGTTTTATTTTTGCTTTTAGAAGAGCTCCTTTCTTCTGCTGTGGGAGTTTTTAATTGAACTTTGTTTCAGCATCTCTCATTATAATTATTATGGGTATCCAACAGGAGGCTTGTTCTTGTTCGCTAAGAAGCCTCGGATACTTGAGTGGCATTGCTGTCAATTATTTGTGCAGTGCTACATGACAGTAAGGATGTCAGGGGAAACGCCAGAAGAGGACGCCCTAGAAGGACATATAGTGACCTTATTGGTGATGTTCTTCAGGAAGGTCAGGTGCGTAGTACTCTCAACTGGCGTGCGTGTATTACCAGTGCCCTAATTGCGAAATACGCTATCAATCACAATCTGAATAATTTTGAAGGATATTGCCAATCCATTGCTTCGTATGGTCGAAAAATGAGTCTGCTCAACAACGTAAATAACGCAATGAACATTGTTGAACTGTCAAAATGAAAGCCATTGCTACTGTTAGTGTATTACGCGATTACCCCGCCAATGTATGAAAGTAAACGAGGCGAAAGGAGTATGAAAGGATCGTAGCAACAGCAGTGGTGGCCCAGTGGCGACGACCATGTCTTACGAGTTGTAGGTCCTAGGTTCGAACCCTGACAGGCGCTTTACTTTGAGTAAATTGTTTCATAACCACTGCTCTCAAAACGGTGAAAGAAAACATCGTGAGGAAACCGGCGTGTCCTAGAACCAAAAATCATGAAAGACGATATATGTGAAATCCACCAACCCGCACTGGGCCCGCGGCCCACTCCCTCTCCCCGAGAGGGGGCTTGTGTCCCAGCAGTGGGAACATTATAAGGCTGATTATCCTTATGCTAAAAATCATAGCAGGGGCCGTTCTGTAGTTTCTGCCTACCCCCAAGGGGAGAAGTCGTGAGTTTATGGAATAACAGTAACTCTCTACCATGAGTAACCTTAACCTATAACATCTTTCATTACGTTTCTCGATTTCTCTCTATTAAAATATGAAAACCTAGCCTTTTACTGCTAAAAGTTATACTGCAAAACGAATACTTAAACCCTTATTTAAATACTTAAGCGACGGCTTCAGTAAAGTGCGGTAGCTATAAACTGGGATTATATTAACATTATTGTATATTTATGTGGTATAAACTTATTACATGATAATATTTGAGTACTAAAAGTTTATACGAATTATCAAATGCATTTATTTTTGTTAAGCCCGATTTTTCAATCGACAGAATTTTTTTATTCGTGGAATAAAATTGACGTCTGACAGATTTTGCATGGAAGAACTGTCAAAAATTCAAAATTATTGCTCAGATAAAATAATCTGATGTTGGCTAAATCAGCCCTTAACCTCACGCGAGACACAATTGGCTTTTTAATTGTGTCTGATTTCCACCGCTAGATAACTTTTATTCGAGGAATAAAATTGACGTTTGACAGTTTTTGTATGAAACAACTGTCAAAATTTGAAAATTATTCCTCCAATAAAGTTATCAGATGATTGAAAAATCAGCCCTAATGAAAGTATCATTTTAATTAACTTAAGAACAGCAGAGGTGTACCTACAGTACACCCATATTTCGCGAGTTATGTTTAATTAAGTCTCATGTAATAGGTAGCAACCTATTGCTATCAACCGGACAAAAAATCATGACTCTGGGTTGCTTCTGAGAAATTTCAAATCGAAAAACCCAATAAAACTTTGCCCCACCCGGCAATCGAACCGATCTCATGCTAGGTGGTAGGTATTTGAAGTGATGTTATGAGAATATCCCTACCGGTTTTATTTCAGCAATTTCAGGGTCGTTTTGAAAGGGTTACAGAATATTTTAATACTGTTTATTCTTAGCGTGAATGTTGAAAGCGTCAATTATAAGCGTTTAATTAGTTGTTTAGCTAAATATTATTATTATACGCACGCAAGCGAATTTATTGAAATATTTAGCGGTGTGAGCAAAACAGCTTAGTCTCACAAAATGTTAGGTATGGTTAGTTAAGTCATCGGTTGGAGTTAGCAAATGATCTTTAACACATAACTACATCGCGCAGAGCAGTGGTAACGGCCCCGCCTTACGAGTCGTAGGTCGTGGGTTCAGACAGGCGCTTTACTTAGTGTAAATAATTTCATCACCACTGTTCTCACAACGTGAAGGAAAACATCGTGAGGAAACCGGCATGTCCTAGAACCAACAATTTAAAGACATATGACATCCAACCAACCCGCGCTGGGCCTGCGTGGTGAATTACAGCCCACTCCCTCTCACAGAGAGAAGGACTGTGTCCCAGCAGTGGGACCACATTATAGGCTGATAATGATATCGCGCCTTGTTTCCCCGAAGGGTTAGGCAGGGGTGTACCTATAGTGACACCCAAACACCAGTTATGTGTCAAGTCCCATGTAATAGGGGGCGAGCCTAATTGCCATCAACCGGGCACAAATCTAGACTCCGGCTAGCACAGAGAAATTCCTGATGGTAAAATCGAATTACACTTTGAAATAGAACGAAGTACTAACACCGAATGTCACCTATTAAATATTTTAATTCTGTTGTTTTGTATGACTGTATGTGATCACAGAGACTGTATCTAATTTTATTATATATTTTCTATACATTACTCAATATGTAAGTGAACCGTAATGTTCTTTATTTTGAGAAATAAATGTCTTTTAACCGAATTTTATTTTTGCTTTTAATTTTGGTATTCGAACAAATCCTTCGGTTTGTAAAGAAGTGTGTTACGCAATGAAGTTTTCACTGAACGAATTTTTATGACTTTTCGTTGAAAAATACTTGTTACGTACAAGTAGATACTGGTCTAGTTAGGGTCGGTTTTTTGATCCGTAGTTTAACTCAACCAGTTTATCTAATGATCACTAATGGTTATTTTTTTAACTAATAGTTAATATAGATAAACTATAAATTTATCAAAAAACACATTTTGCAAAAGTTTAACCATTTTTTTTTCCGGATGGGAAATCATCAAATGACCCCTCCCGCTCTGGGTGGAGCGGAAGGGAGTGTCAGACTCTTACTGACTAAAACCCACCCATGTTCCTTCCTTTGCCCTTTATGTTCCGGGGTAGCGGTAACCCTTTCGGACAATCCCGCTGACCCGGCAGGAGTTTAACCATTAGTTACTATTTTTAACAATTGATTGAGTTTAACTACGGATCAAAACCCGGCCGTTACCGGTAATGAAATAATAGTTATAATACTTTGCACTTAAAGCTCGTCTCTAATAAAAGAAAAAGAAAAACGAATGTTTCTAGAAATAAGTAACAATTTGCATAAAAACGACGCCATTTTTTATTCACTAGGGCTGGTCTAGTCATTTGCAAGAACGTTTTAATATTGAACGCCAATTACAGAGGAAAAGAAAGTTCTTTTGAACTGATACGCGAATGATTATAAATTCAAACTCCACTCTACAATTGGTCGGAGCCAATGCGACACATAAAAGTTTCATGCGACTCCGCTAGGTGGCGTTTGGAAAAATTTTGTCAGTATTGAGCTAGGGTTGTGCTAAACAGTTCTGAGAATTTTCGATTGTTATTTGACTAGCCAATTATTGGTTTGTCTGGCTGTCTAGCCATTTCCAAACTACGTGGGGTCGGCTTCCAGTCTAATCGAATGCAGCTGACTACCATTTTATTTTACTTGGAGTGACTGCCTATCTAATCTCCACAAACCAGTTACTGGGTAACATGATATTCCTTGATAAGACTGATTTTTAGCTTCTGACTACCCGTAACGACTGTCAAGGTTCTAAGAATGACAGCCAGGACCAACGGCATACGTGATTCTGGATATGTAATGAATGGTCAGCCATCTACAAAACGACCGCGGCAAGCGTGACCTTCAATCGATCTGTGTGTTCGACTGAAATTGATAGCATTGGGTAATTTGTTTGGCCTGGTGAAGGCCGTAGGAAGCTTCTGTCCACTGCTGAACATCAGAATGTTAATGGATAGTGATTTTTTCTCTTACCAAAGTAGTGGTTTAGATGTGAAAAAGAGACATTTCCGTGTTGATCTGGGAAGGAAAAATACAGTGAAAAATGTAAAGAATAACAGTGAGTAATATTAAGTGTTATCTACAAATCATTACGCTTTTAGTAAAAAAAAAAATGGAAAAAAAGAGGAATCGCCTAGAAAAAAACGTATGTATTTTATCGTAGATATTAATAAATAGAATACACCATTTTGTATGAAAAAATAACCGGTTTTTTAACTCTCAGATCAAGATGAATTCTCTGAAATTCACAAAACTGTTCCAACTAACCATCCTTCCTTTTTGAATATTACTGTTTTCTTGTTTATTTATTTTATTATTTATGCACACACAGTAAAATGGATACAGATGCGATATATTAGTATTGAGTACAAAGATACTGCTTATTTCTTAAGAAATTTCTTCCAACACACTTGCGAAAGTTTCTTTGTTTCTTTTCTTTTTTTTCTATTCTATTTAAATGTCAATAAACGAGTTTTTTTTTATTTCCATAATTTTTTTTTATTACTGAAAAAGAAAAAAGAAAACAAATCGTAGCATAAATGACAACCCTAATTATACTTGAACTGTGCTATAGGGGACTCCATTAAATATTAACTAGGCGGTTCCGTAGCACAGTTACTAGTGTTTTGACGTTCACTATTCCATGCTACTTTAGATGTCACGATTTTTAAAGGTAATTCTTGAAAATATGTGATTTGATTGACGATTTGATTTTGAGCATGGCAATAGGTAATCAGCCTATAATGTTCCCACTTCTGGGACACAGGCCTCCTCTCGGTGAGAGGGAGTGGGCCGTAATCCACCACGTGGGCCCAGTGCGGGTTGGCAGATGTCACATGTCTTCGAATTTTTGTTTCTAGCAAATGCCGGTTTCCTCACGATGTTTTCCTTCACCGTTTTGAGAGCAGTGGTGATGAAGTAATTTACACAAAGTAAAGCGTCTGTCTGGGTTCGAACCTACGACCTACGACTCGTAAGTCGCGGCCGTTACCACTGGGCCACCACTGCTCTCATCTACTGAATAAAACGTCTTAAATTCAGCAGTCGGACAGTAATACTATTATTGCTATTATTATTATGCAAAGAGTATCTACTACCCGTAACATTAAATCGTGGTCGTGTCGTGTCACATAAAGAATCCATAACATCACTGAAGACGCAATAAAAAATTCAAGAAAAAAGACATTTTTTTTTTTACCAACCAAGGAGTTTTTCATAAAACTTCATGACAGTCATATTTGACGCCTTTAAGTGACGGTTCAAGCCTTAATGTGGCGATCAGAACAAACGGGTGTCGATAATTTTGGGGTGAAACTCGTAAAAATGGGGTATTTCGTAAGACAACTGTAATGTTAGACAAATTAGGGTAATTTGTAAGTTCAAAATGGCTTCTTTTGTGTTGAAGGTGTTAAGAATTGAATTTGTGATGTTGTAATAGTAGGTATTACAGTTTTGGGGGACTTTGAAAACTGTTTTTCTTTCATATTTTTCACTTCTTTTTCCAATTTGCCCTTTAATTTTTCCTATAGGTCAGTTTATTTTGTCGTTGATGGACTATATTGTTAAAACTATATATTTGTGCTGTACAGAAAAACGCTTTAATTTGTTTTAAATCGAAGAAAAAATTACTCGAATCAAAGGCCCAATTTTCTGATTCTAAACAAAATTTCTTGACTTACAGTCCAGCCTTCGAGAGAATGCGTTCCTGAAACCTGTCAGTGCGACAATTCTAGTAGCTAATAAAGATCAAATTCTCAAAACACGTTTGTGTAAAATTGACAGGAGTCAAGAACACATTCTCTCGTCGGTTGGATTGTAAATGCAATTTTGATTGTAGATTGCAATCGTGATGCCAAAACCACGCAACGGATATAATCAGTCTCGTAGATATTCATACAAAAATACTCATAATTACAAATAAAAATAACTAAATCGAACTCACCATCTTTAGGCGGACTGGCACATTGCGGCGCGTAGGATCCTAAATGATAACCATAGGTATTTTGGTGCATCGGGGGAAAAGGATACCCTAACGACCTAGGACTGGGGAAGCCTGACGCCTCATGAGGATTTTGCTGCCCCCCAGGACTCCCAAAATGATGGGGATGTTGATACCCCCCTTTGAAAGGACCATACCCATGTTGCTGTAGCTCTATAAACGCTGATTTTGAGGAAACATTTGTGGGTGTTGAATTTGCGGAGTCGTGTGGGGTCTGTGAACCCCCAAGATGATGGTGTTGGTGGTCTATTGAATCTTGGGTGGTGAGGGCCGGCTGTGGGGTGGATGGGCCCCCCCCGTCCGAAGACTGGGGAGGCCCAAACGGATCTGTGAAACTCAGGGTGGATGGTTTGCTGTTGGGGGATTGAATTCGAGTAATTTTGAGGGATTTTATTGTCTCCTTGGGTAGGGGGCCGCTGGGTTAGCCTGGAACAAAGAAACATATTGGTTAGATCAGGTATACCATCAGAAAGTATGTGTTAGTCAAGTTTTATCTTCTTAGGGCTGATTTTTCCAACGCTAGATAATTTTATCCAAGATTTAATCTTGAATTTTTGACAGTTCTTCCATACAAAATCTGTCAGACGTCAATTTTATTCCACATCTGTCCATTGAAAAATCGGCCCTAAGTTATAATGTAGCTATATTCTCTATTATATAGCACGATTGTGAGTCATTCATTTTGTTTTAATTTTAGATAGATTCTATTCTTAATTAGGTATAAAGAGTTTTTTTTTTTTCTTGGTAACTGAGATTTTTTTTTTTTCCGGATGGGAAATCATCAAATGACCCCTCCCGCTTTGGGTGGAGTGGAAGGGACTGTCAGATTCTTACTGACTAAAACCCACCCATGTTCCTTCCTTTGCCCTTTATGTTCCGGGGTAGCGGTAACCCTTTCGGACAATCCCGCTAAAGTTGAGATTTTCTTAGATTTTAATTCGAAATCAAATCATAGGTCTTTTTTAAAATAATGAATTACCTGTCATTATACATCATTTCAAACACTAATTTGGACTCGGTCATAAAAAATAATATCACAATACTATACTATACGAAAAACGGAAAACACAAAATAAAATAGATAAAGTTATAAAAAGCCATGATGGAAACACAATCGACACAAAATATTCAACTCTTACGCATATTTCGAAGCGAGCCAATCAGCCGTAACGGTTTTTTGAATAAATTTTAGGGATCCGTAAGCAAACGTTAGGTTTATTATTAATTAATAATGTTTTTGAAAGTCATTTGTAGGTATTAATTATAATATTGCAATAGATGTCAGATTTTCATGACTAAGTTTTTCTCTCAAGTTTGGGAGATGACAGTCTAAATTAGGATCCTAGGGTTCGCGACTACATTAGCTACTGGTCCTTCATAGCGAAAGGTTTAGTCTTCTGCAATAACGTTGCTTAAATTAAACCACAAACTGAGGTAGCTATAAACTGTGTTATAGGTATGTATGTTTGAACACTGTCATTAAACAAACAGTTGTAAACTTTTAGCTTTTTTTTTTTCAAACAAGAAGTGACCAGGTTTAACTACCAAAAATCACATAGGTACCTCAAATACGGGACCTCTTCAAAAACCAGAAACTGTTTTACTTCAAAAAAAATAATATAATATAAAAAATCCCACCCACTCCCACGAGGTCAGTACAGGTCAAAAGTTGTGGGTTTTCTTTAAAACAATTTGGTCGTCACGCTCAATTGAATCAATAAGTGGACGTATATTGTCCGCCATATAGGGGAGACAAAAGTCATTCGTTTTACTTTACAGCTTAGTATTTTATTTGTTTAAATATCTGGGAATTAAAAGCAAGTCCTGTCAATTGTTCTAGTACATCTCTTCTCTCAAGCGATATGGAAATAACTTATCATCATCTGCCTAGCCTTTTCCCAACTATGTTGGGGTCGGCTTCCAGTCTAACTAGATGCAGCTGAATACCAGTAGCTGCCTATCTGCCCTTCACAACCAAGTTACTGGGTAATACGATACCCCTTGGTAAGACTGGTTGTCAGACTTTCTGGCTTCTTACGACCAGAAACGACTGCCAAAGATCCACGGTTGGCAGATGGGACCAACAAAATAACGTATGCCATTGTTAAAATGTCATCCTGATAGCTAGGCGGTGACGAGACTGAATGCCCAGAGTGCATATATTCTGGATATACATTAGGAAAGTGTCTCCAGTCATGGGAATTTCTAAGCAGAGGAAATAAAAGCTCTTCTGCAGCTTTTTTGAAGCCATTCAGTGGCTGACAACACAGCTTAGGCACAAAAGAAAACATCATGAATGATAGATTTGTATTTCTACAGGGGTTGACGTTTTTTATGCAAAGAGCTTGTGAGATTTGATTCAACACCATCATCATTTAGCTGGAAGACGTCCAACTGCTGAACCAATAATCATCCCGTGACCTTTGAATTTTGTATGTAAAGTAAAGCTTGATACTCAAAATCTTCGGTAGCATGCATAAAGTCCTTAATGACATCAAAGTTCTTAACAAAATCAAACTTTTTCAACTCACTAGTATTTATAGGACTCCTCTTAATGGTGATATAAAAATTAATCATCCCCATTACATTCTCTAGTCTGTCCCCAGCTATTACCTTCCTCAAACAGCTATCAAACCTCAAACTGTCATCTATTTCAATACCACGTCTATCATCTACCATCAAATTAACACATGCAAAACACCCAATATAAAGCGCCATCTACACTATAACGTGTGGTCTGTTCCCATTATATTTCATTATTGATGCCCCAAAAAAACTAAATGAGGACCGATACTCTCCTACGAGATTTCTCACAAACCTAACTGGAAACAGCGCCGTGGTATAAAACAAATGGTACGATGAATTAAGATGAGAAAAAAAAAACCCTTTTCGGCAAGATCTTTGTGTTAATTACTGGTAGGGTTGGTACTAGGAGGATGCTGGTTTTGATTAACAGTTATATACTTTAGTAATTAGGTACAGTATCAAGTAATAGAAAAAGTTAGGCTTTGTAAAGTGTATAGCGTCTTCGGCTATGTCACAGGCATTTTTAGTTTATTTCTTGGCAACTAGTTTTTATATTTTAAAGAAGTTTATATTTAGCAGTATCGTATGAAATATATTTTTTTTAACCATTTTGAGCCTGTTCTATTGACGTCATCAATAATATCAGTTTTTAACCTGACCTCAATACAGTGATTAGCATTGTTCCTTAAGTAAATAATCTTATTATAAGATAATGTGTTATGATTATGTCTTCATAAGATTCTCAAACTTCAAGCTGAATATTTGTAAATTGTACAAAACTTTTGTCAAAACAAAATTCCACTGAAGCAGATATAGACAACAATACTCACTAAAGAGGCTTGAAGTGGTAGATTAATAAATGGCATCACTGCATGCAGCATGATTGACACTAAATGTAGCTGTGTATCAGTTTCAGCTAGCGACAGCAATATTTTCATTTAACGAATGATTTATTCCGCATTTTCGCATATGGGAAGAGCTGTACATAGAAACACAGAGGACGGAGATAGTGGGACTCTGAGAGTAAAAAGATATAATCTCTTAAGTAATTATTATTGACATATCATAGGGATAGGTAAAATCATATTTCTGTTATCACAATGCTTGGCAATAAAATAATGTTGTTCTGGCTAGAGTACAGGAAGAAACCTTTTAGATTCCAAGGAAGAAACAGAAGTTGTTTAAACATTTCTAACACATCTTCTTACTTCTCAAGTTCCTCATCAACTAAATATTCTTAACTCAATTTCACCTCCAGCACCAACCCTACGCTATCATTATTTGTCCCTTTCACTCTCACCTCATTCCCTATATCTCCATCTCTCTCCATTTCCGAGTGTTCCGCCGGCGCCGCCAAAGGTCGGGTCAAATCGTTTCGTTTTTTTGTCTGTTTGTTAGTCGTGTTGATTGCTCATGTTAGTAATAATAATGTTTAGCCATAACTAATTGGTGTAGAGTTTTATTGAAAAATATTTATCACACCGTATTGGAGGATTCAATTTGTTAAGGAATTGGTGATAAATGTGAAATGAGAGCCATCAGGGGTGAAGACGATGAAGAACAAATTAGTGATGATGTGTAAGATGAAATGCCGCATGTGGATCAAATACAACGTGAATCTGAAGATTTGGCAAGGGGTTTTGATAATTAAGAACCTGATAATTGAATAATAATAAAACACCTTCATTTGTTAATTTACGTGTGGCTAGAAAGTTTACTATAGAATATTTATTAAAGCAATAATAAAACATTTACATCCTAAAACCCATATATAACATAAAATAGTCAATCATCATCATCATTCAGCAAAAAAACGTCCACAGTTGGACATTCCACATCAAATTATTATGAAATTATTAGACAAACGTCAAAATAAACGTTTATTTTATAAAATAAAACCCGCTCTGTCAATCTATCCCTGTCTAATTCTGAGCTTAGACATATCTAGGCTATTATTTTCTTACTAACTACTCGGTGCACGTAAACTCACTGATCCGAGACACAAAGGTTCATGGGAACCCATGGAAAAACCCCATAAATAATGGGTGCCCCATAAAATGGTATTAAGTATTCATTAGACTATGTCCCATGGTCCAATGGGTTTTGTAGTTTGATGTACGAAATTTTTGTAGTCAGGTTTTATGTTTTGTTTAGAGATTGCTTCATTGAGATTCTGATTATGACGATGAAAAAATTATCTTGTAGGGCTTTGATGAAGATTTTGTCAAAGTCAAATGTCCTGAATTAAATTTTCTTTAAGAGATGCTACTGCCTATTTCTGTGTATCGCAATACCTATACACATATTTCCATCCAGCAACCCGCACCGGGCCCGCTTGGTAGATTATGGCCCACTTCCTCACACAGAGAGGAGGACTGTGTCCCAGCAGTGGGAACATTATAGGCTGTTTATGCTACATATTACTTGGTCAAAATCTTGTGAAAATTACGTTGTTGGACTACCTCTCCAAATATTTGTACAAAGAACCACACACAATGACCAAAAAATAGATTAACATTGGACAAATAAAAGTGCTTATTAATAGTCAGCACATTTATTTTAAGTAGGCCATAACAGTAAGTCTAAACTCTAGTCTAACTAGCATTAAAGATGAAGAATGCAGAATCAATAAAATTATAATCAATCAAAATTCTTCAATCAACACATTCAATTACGACTAATAGATTTATCTAATCTAGTATAAGCTTTAAATCGAGAGTAGCAAAAACTACAATGATTTACGAACATTTTTCATCATTATTGATGGTATCTGTCTAATTACCCTATTGTTATTTATTCATAGGATAAATTTACTATTCATTACTACGTTGTCAGTGGTAACATACGATTTTGCGATAACCTTAGGATTATGAGACCTTTCATTGAGTTCATCGTCATTATTACTAGCTGTCTTTTCATACTTAGTCATCATTATTATCTACCTAGCCTTTTCCCAACTATGATGGGGTCGGTTTCCAGCCTGAGCGGATGCAGCTGAATACCAATATAATAATAATAAATTCATTTATTTCAGGTAAATAACACCCATTAATAGAACACGTATTAAAATCAACAAAATCAAATTAAATAAAAAAATATTTTACATGAAGCGACTGCCTATCTGACCTCTACAACCCAGTTACTGGGTAATACAATACCCCTTGGTAAAACTGGTTGTCAATCTCTGGTTGGTTGACTTACTTAGCCACATAAATCTTCATTTTTATCTATATATTTCTTGGTGTGTTTATTTTTGGTTCGGGTATGTTTCGTATCCCCTCCTCTCTCCTCTTCTCCTTCTTCTTGTTTACTTATTTATTTTCCCTCTTACATCTAATAGATTGTGTACTTATTTAAGTCTTATCCTATCTAATTATTATAATTCAATTTTGTAACTTATATTTAAAAATGTCCGATGACCTGTCATTACTTTCTTATTAAGCATACTATTTGTTTGAGATCTTTCAAGGATAGTGCATCTCTTTTGCCTTTGTGTAACGACTTCGTTTTGTTTTCCTTCCTAATCTACAATGATTTTGCTTTTGAATGAAAAGCAGCAGCGTCTAGCTGGTTTAAGACTTTCTCAAGAATTTTGTTGATTATTCTTCCAAGACAAATTGCTGTATTTTTCTATGGAGGACGGTTTCGTTTTATAGAGTACCCTTACAGGCAGGCATGACAACAATTTACAGGTATATGAATATTCATGCTTCAAATACCACTGATCTAGGATAGGAATCAAAAAACGACACAGAATGTCCCAGCTGTTTGTATTCTCGTGTATCTTATAAAAGTAAAATGAGGGAAACTGGTTACATTCTTTCTGGGAAGCAAGGAGGTTGCAGTTTGTCATTATTAACCTAGTTGTTGCGTTGTCCTTTGATACGTAAGCTTAATGTTTTTATTATTAGCCTCGTGCGACAAACATAATGATGTACAGTCGTCAGTCTCATATTTGGCGTTTGTTTATGGTTTTGTATGTCCGTTTGCCAGTCGGCCTCCTCCATCCTTCTCCATTCCTGTCTTCACCCATATAGTTCCTGCGACATGTCTGATGTCATCCAGCGCCGGTGTCGAGCGCTGGGGCTCTGTCTCGCATAGGGTCTTAGCATTATGCTGAGCGATGGCCGTTTTGCGTGGATGTGACGCATGTTTTCTCCCAACTTGTTGTTTATTTTTTTATGCGTCATGTTTACCGCAATCAAACTTATTTCCTTTCTTCTTCTACTTTTTTCCTATATCGTCATTATCATTTCCCTGCCCTTAGCATTTGCTTTGGCGCAACATGTCTTTTTCTTCCACACTCTCTCTCGTCATCCCACCTTTTATGCGGTCTAAGTTGAATGTGCTTCAAGTGATAAATATGTATCATGTATTAACATTTTTTCTGCCAACGTCCCATTAAATAATACCAACAGGTAACAGGTGACAGGCAACAATCCGTCAGTTTTACAAATTTACTTCTTATATTACATTTTCGGTTTTATTAAACAACACCTGTCGTGGAAATGTGTCAATTTTGTAATTGTTTGACTTATAATATGTCGCATTGTCAGTTATTATCCTAATAATACTCGTATTACAAATGCGAAAGTTTGTGAGAATGAATGGATAGATGTTTGTTGCTCTTTCACGCAAAAACTACTGAATGGATTTGCACACAGATAGTTTATTTATTACATAGAATACTTTTTATCCTTATATTCTCACAGTATATCGAAACTTATGCGGGTGAAACAAAATGGTAGTAAATAAAATGGTGTTTACTGAAATCGGACAAAGGATTTAAATGTATTAAAAGACTTGTCCCGAGCCTTTTTTTGTGAAGTATGGCGGAAACAAAATGACATACAAAAAGGACCAACTTTGAGTATTTTTAAAACAATCCAATATATCAGAATTCTCAAGACTCACATACATTTCGAACAGGCATCTATCAATTGTTGAAGACGGAACAAAAACTCATAGAGCAGGGTACTATAAAATTATCAATCAAGTGCGACGGAATGATTGCATAACAAATACTTTATTCCCTCTGTAACGATGTCATGAAACGAATCGGAGGGAAAGCAAAAAATTGGCGCCATGTCTGACCTAGACTTATTAATTATATGAGGATGGGCAGAACTAGAGGGTTGAATGCTATTTGTTAATTATGAGCTTTTTCTTGAATTTTCTTTGTTAGGCTCATGGTTCTTGTACGCGAACGTTCGCAGCATTTTATTGTTTGATTGCAATAAGTTATGAAATTATATGTTAGTTTATTTGCTTGCCGTGGATGGCTGATTCATTACATACCGAACCCCTCCGTACCTCAGAAAGCAAATTAAGCCGTTGGTCCCGGCTGTTATTCGTAGATCTTTGACAGTTGTTACGGGTAGTCAGAATCCCAAAAGTCTGGCAACCAGTCTTATCAGCTGAAAATCAGCGTCAGGTGGTACCCTTGTGTTATCATCTGACATTATGCTGAGCTGAGGCCCTTTTGGAATTATAATCTTTGTTTTCTGTTTTTATAGTTTTAAGGTGTAGGTATTTATTTTGCTGTAAAGCCAATAAACGCATTTTTCTTTCTTGGTTTTCTTTCTATTAAGGGGTATTGTGTTACTTACCAGATAGGTAGTCGTTCCATGTAAAATACTGATTACCACGCTCGTAAGTCACGGCTGTTACAACTGGGCCACCACTGCTCCTATCAGAAATGCTCGATTGGGCCCTCCGTGCTCGCGCGAAACAAACTCCCCTTTACCGACTCGAAGTGTGCCATGTATACAAATGTACCTCTTCGAATATTCCTTTGTTTCTCCTAATGACTCAGTGAGTTAGTATTCTTCGGAGATATTGATTAATACGCTTTGTAGTTCTCAGAAAATACTTCAAGTTTTTTCAATTGATAATTTCTACTTTTGTTTTATTGAATTGCTATTAATGATAGGACAGACGGATGGTAAATTGATAGGAGGATAAAATAATAGGAGTCTAGGGTATAAAAAAGAAATGGCTAGGACAATTATTAGTCGTAGGCTTACCAATAGCGGTTTATAAGGATAAGCTAATATGGCTGCTGCTGAGCATGAGGTATTTTCGTTCGATTCCTAGGTAGGGCAGTGCTATTGGGATTTTCGGTCTGGAATTTCTCAGCAGCAGCCCGGAGTTGCCTGGTTGATGGCAATAGGCTCGCCCTTTTTATGGGACTTAAACATAACTGGCGAAATGTGGGTGTACGATGCCGTATTCCTCTGCTTACCTTATTGAGGATTACAGGTGTGATGTTAGGTTTTGTGGTAATATGGTTATTTCTATCAACGTTTGGTTGTGTTGGAAATTACGAATATGAATGCATAATCAACCTATAATGTACCCATTGCAGGGAGACAAGTATCCTCTCTTTGAGAGGGCGTAGACCGAAATCCACCACGCGGGCACAGGGTGTCTTGATGGATACTAAACGAATGAATCCCTCTTAACTGATGTAATTTCCTATCGCAGGTATACTGGAAGAGATTTCTTGAGAAATAAGCATCACCTTTGTATTTTTTTTTCCGTTTATGTAATATGTGTGTACGTAAATGATTAAATAAATAAATAGTAAATCCTTTTTGATGCTTGCGTTATAAACATTCCTTAGTGATTCTTTTTATTAAGGGGTTGTCTAGCAGTTTCTTTCAATGACCTATCCACTGTCTGTAGCCTTGTTTATATAAAGTCAAGGAAATTATAGGTTAGGTAAATTAATTACAAAGACCTATGTATATTCTATTATAGAGGGGCTTATGGCTACGTAATAACCGCCGCACGGGTCGATCAATCAGGTTAAGCTATGCTTGCCGCGGTTGGTCCGTGGATGGGTGACCATCTTCACATATCAAGAGCCCTCCGTGCCTCGGAAAGCACGTTAAGCCGTTGGTCCCGGCTGTCATTCGTGGATCTTTGACAGTCGTTACGGGTCGTCAGTAGCCCGAAAGTCCGACAACCAGTCTTACCAAGGGGTGTCGTATTACCCAGTAACTGGGTTGTGGAGGTCAGATAGGCAGTCGCTCCATGTAAAATACTGGTATTCAGCTGCATCCGGTTAGACTGGAAGCCGACCCCAACATAGTTGGGAAAAGGCTAGGTAGATGATGACGACCTATGTATATTCACGTCACAACGTACTGAGCGTGGGGTCCTGGGTTCAATTCCCAGGTCGGACAAAGTGATATTGGGTTTTCCATTAGTAATTTCTTAGTAACAGCCTGGAGTTTGGAAGGTGGCTTAGAAAGCACGTAAAGCCGTTGGTCTTACGCCTGATCTCTCTCCGACCGTGTCAGATTGCCGCCCCGTCGGACTATGAGAGTAAAAGAACAGAGAGTGCACCAGTGTTTACGCACACACTTATGCACTATAATATCTCCTGCATACCTGGCTAATCTCCGTTGAGATTGGCCACCATGACCGGAATCGGTCAGACGGCTATTATAAGGCTATTATTATATTCACGTCACAAGACTCCAATAAGCCTGTGTTCAGGGTTCAAGTAGTTGGAGTCAAACTCAAGGCATTTATTTCAAATAAACCATTTTTTTTTTAACAAACAGCCGGACCCGGAACAACTACTTGTAGGTCATAGAAATATTTGTTCCGTGCGGGAATCGAACCCGCGACACGCAACGCAGCAGTCAACCGTTTAACCACTGCGCCAACCGTGCCGTCAAATAATTACAGGCACTTTTGAATTGTCAAGGGGTCGGTCAGTCAGAAAGATGAAGCTAGTTGCCCATTCCAAAGCGTAGTAGGTACCTATGGAGAAGAACGGGCAAGGACATAGACAAAGACGCTCCACGGACACTCTTTTAAATCAAAATAATATGGTTACAAAGTATTGGTCATTTATGTTCCAAAATTATGCATGTGACAACGATGCAGAACGTTAAAAGCGTCTGCAAAGAAAAGATAAAAAAGAACAATTCAAATATTAAATTAAAATAAGCCATGGCAGCAAAGAGATGACTAGTCCCTACTGACGGGGCCCGTTCACGAACATGACGCATAGATTAGCACCATTCAGCTCAAACATTTTGAAGGGAGCTAAAAGTCAGGTTAGGCGTCAATTTGCTTAATAATTACTTTCCCTGACTGAACTTCCTTTCACTGTTATCTCTTTTTTTAGTATCCTAAGCTAAGAAAAGGTTTAAGTCAAGAGTGCATTGAACGTAACTCGAACTGTCTTAGGTACAATTTCTCGCTAGCCAGTCAGAACCTATCTCATGGCCGAAACTAGGACACGAACGCCCTCCCCTTTTACGGTCACGCCAAACAACAATCACCGTAAAAGAATACAAGAAAAAACTAAAAAAATCCCCGGTCGTGTAACGGTGTCTTAAAACCATGTCGAATCTTATATTTTTGATCGTATAACGTAAAACTACGAAGCTGCGCACGCGATCATCTTTGTAAGATTATATTGTGATTATTTATTGAGAACATGCGATGCTGCAATCTTTTTCTGTTTGTTTCTTGGATTGTAGAAAGTTTTGTTGAAGAAGATAATGACAAAATATTAGCACAAATTCAAAGGTTTGTTTTAGATGCAGAATTTAAAATGTATCATATATCAATACATAATCATCCTATAATGTTCCCACTGCTGGGACACAGGCCTCCTCTCTGTGAGACTGTGTAATGTATTTTATCACCACCGCTCTCAAAACAGTGACGGAAAAGCATCCTGAGGAAACTGATCCTAGAACCGAAAATTCGAAGACATGTGACATCCACCACCCCGCAACGGGCCCGCGTGCAGCACTCCCTCTCACCGAAAGAGGAGGCCTGGCATTATAGGCTGATTCCATTTAGCCATGCCTAAATCTGGTCACTACTGTCCTCAACATCACCTAAACCAAATCGTTTCCACTAAATCACAAATAACATGGAAATGAGATACAATATTTTAGCAGTATGACGTAAACCGTCGACCATTACTGGTCACAGCAATTAGTTCAAGGTAGAAAACTCAAAGTCGAATGAAACACGAGAGTACGTTTTTGTTCTACAGATTTTCCAATAAAACTTTGAATATAAAGATTAACCTATCACGAACGGATGCTGATCAAAAAATTGTGAGAAGTGAATTCGTTGAAAATCTGTGGGTTGGAAAAAACGAATTTAAAAAGACAATTAATGATAGTAATTGTTCGATCAGTAATAATGTATTTAAACTTAGACGTTTTTGCACGTTATATTGGAGTACCAGATGGTGAGAAAGGAATATACAAGGTAACCATGAATTCAGCACATGATTCTAAACCACATAGCATAGAACATTTGTGTCGGTTATTAAAAAAAAAACAGCTGCTGTATAGAAAAGTGCAATATCTACGCGGTCACATTCAAACCGACGAAACATTTCATCGCAGAGGTGTTCAGAATCATGTACTGAGGGGAAGTTTGAAAGTGGCGCCAGTGCCAGACAAGTTGAAAAGGAACCGTTTGGCTTGGTATGAGCATGTGATGAGGAGGGAGGAAAGACAAGTGACTAAAAGAGAGATAAACATAACATGTTGATGGATGGAGAGGGAGAGGTAGGCTAAAAAAAAGCTGGATGGATTGTGTGAGGAATGATATTGAAGAGAAGGGAGAGAATGATAGCGCGACGGTTGACAGGGGAGAATGGTAGAAGAAAACATATACATACATAAATAAACAGAAGTTGCTCTTACAAAATTAGTTACAAGAGGAGCCCGTGGCTAAATAATAACAGCCGCACAGGTCGGAACAACCAGGGAGGCAATTTAAACGACGTTTTTATTAAACCAAACCATACTGAATCCAGCTCGTCCTGCATAAAACTACAAACTACATTCATCCCAAATTGTGTCATAGTTTTATCAACCTCATAAAACCAAGATTGATTAGAAAGGATGCCAGTTCAACTAAACTTGTCGAAAAATAAAAGGCCCGTTTTGACATTTGAGATTGCGTTCTTGACACCTGTGAGTTTCATACAAACGAATACGTGTTTTGCGAATTTGATCTTTAATAACTACTAGAACTGTCAATGTCCAAACGGGCCTTTTATTTATTGACAACCTTAGTTTCCACGCCAAGTTAGTCTCTGAGACATCCCGGATGAGTAAATGTCAAACATAAATCCATAGATAATTTAAACATAGGCTACCATGTTGGATTATTTCAATATGTTTTACTATGCATAGATCTGCATAGTGATTGTAATACAATAGATTGATGACTAGATAAAGATGTTGAGTTATTTAGCTCAAGAATGTTGTACCTGCCACTACCTGCTGATAAAAATGCAGTAGGTAAATAAGAAAGTATGGTAGTTTTTAGAACGATGAAGGAAAACATCGAGAGGGAACCGGCATGTCCTAGAACCAAAAAAATCGAAAACATGTGACCTTTACCAACCCGCACTGGGCCCGCGTGGTAGATTATAACCCACTTCCTCTCGAAGAGAGGTGTGTCCGAGCATTGGGAATACTATAGGCTGATTATACTAAGAATGTATGAGACAGCTAAAAAGACCTCTGAAGTGAAAATAACAAGGAAAAGAGACACTTAAAAAGACTAAACTCCCACCAAAAATTAACCCTCAAAAAATATTCCATAATCCCAATATCACACTATAAAAAAATTATATAATACCCTAACCCCAACGATAAATAATATAACGTTAATTTGCGCGGTAAATCAGTAAACACAGTCGCGTGTCGCAGCCGCCATTTTGGTCTAACCTCATTGACAGCTAGGCGTAATGGCCGCCACGATAGAAAGGGCGCGAAGAATAGTCATTGTTGTTTATTAATCTTTAGACGTCATGCAACGATAAAAAATGGGCTGATTAGCATTTCATGACAGTTTTTGTGAAAGTAAGGCTAGAGGCGAACAGATTACTTGGATTTCTTAAGGAAAAACTATCAAGTGTGCCATTTTGTTTTTTCATGAAGATTTTCTCGTGATTTTAGAAGCGATTGATGTTTTTGTTGGTTATTTAATAAGTATTGAATTAGACTCGAGATTAGCGGAGGCATCAATCCAGCTGCCTAGATATCCAGCTTATCTTTATATGTATATATAATTCTTCTGTACGTGTTTATGTCACTAAAATCCTCCTGAAAGGCTGGACCGATTATGATAAAAAAAAATGTGAGTCTTTGCGTAGGCCTCTGGATGGTTTTGATTCACGATCGGGCCCGATATGTGACGCTGCGGTCGAGTTCTAGGAAACAGGACAACGTCTCTAGGTATATAAAATATGATTTTTTTAAGTAAAACAGCAGACAAAAGTTCAATTACAAAAAAACAAGTTGAATAATGTGATTCATTACTAGATCATTGATCGCGACTCCAATAATACAAACGATAAAACTTTAATTGTAACAATAAATTAAAATGACAGGATTACAAGAACAAAACAATAGAATTGAAATCACTATTACTTAACCGACGATCTAATAATAAAAAGTATCATGATACAATGTTAATTAAATTGATATTTATTACTTACTGTTATGTCAGTATCTCAGAAAACATACCTTCCTATATTTCATACTAACTATTTCATAACAAATCGTCACGCCTGTAATCCCCGAAGGGTTAGGCAGAGGCGTACCAGTACACCCACATTTCGACGGTTATGCTTTAGTCTCATGTACTAGGGGGCGAAACTATTGCCATCAACCAAGCACAGATCCAGACTCCGGGCTGCTGCTAAGAAATTCCAAATGAATATACCCAACACTTTGCCCGACCTTGGAATCGAACCCAGGACCGCTCAGCTATAGCGCTTACGATCACTAGACCAAGGGGATCCGACCGGAATAAATCGTGTTTTGTTATTGTAATTTCAGCCGCGAATAGGTATCTAAGCTCTTCTAGCATCTAACATTATATTCAGGATACCTTTCTATGTATTACTAGCTGCGCCCCGCGGTTTCACCCGCATAAGTTTTGATCCCGTGGGAGTATCGGGATAAAAAGTATCCTATGTGACAATCCTGGTTATAAACTATCTGTGTGCCAAATCTCATCCAAATCCGTTCAGTAGTTTTGGCGTGAAAGAGTAACAAACATCCATCCATCCACCCATACAAACTTTCGCGCTGACAGTAGGATTACTCTATTAAAATATATTTTCTTTCATTTCCTTCCATCTTCAGAAGACTGTCTCATTCTTTGATCAAATAATTAGCATTGCCATTCAATGTGGCAATGCTGCCAGTCTTCTGGGCACGTTTCCGGATGACAGCGATGCGGACGAGCACTTCGACGTCTTAATATCCTTTTGTTTTTGTATTTAATTGTATAGGCAGTTAGTTGTATTTATAAGAGGGGTCCGTGATTAATTAATATCAGAGGCACAGGTCGATCGATCAGATTAAGTTTCGCTTGCCGCGGTTGGTCAGTAGGTGGGTGACCATCTTTACATTCCAAGACCCCTCCGTGCCTCGGAAAGCACGTTAAGCCATTGGCCTCGGCTGTCATTCGTGGATCTTTGACAGTCGTTACGGGTAGTCAGAAGCCCGAAAGTCTGACAACCAATCTTACCAAGGGGTATCGTATTACCCAGTAACTTGGTTGTGGAGGTCAGATAGGCAGTCGCTCCATGTGAAATACTGGTATTCAGCTGCATCCGGTTAGACTGGAAGCCGACCCCAACATAGTTGGCAAAAGGTTTGGCAGATGATGAGTTAGTTAGTCTTCCATCACCATTGCTACTTGTTTACCCATTTCATAACCTACAGCTCGACCCTTCCTCGTAATAAAACTATCTACGACAACAATAAAAGGTGTAAAACAAGGAATTAATATTATCGTATTACTGCTCCTAAACCGTCACTCCATCCCGACTCATTTCAAATAAAAATGCCTTATACAGGGCTGGGACAAGACAATTAATTGTGTCAACTGTCTATTGATGTTAGAGTGTACCCTATCTTAATGCCAGCTGGTGTATAACTGGGCTTAAATATTCATAGGAGGTAAGTTGTATTCATAGAGGGGCTTCTGGCTATGTACTAACAGTCACACGGGTTGGATCGTAGGTTAAACTACGCTTGCCGAAGCTGGTTCGGTGATGGATGACCATCTTTAAATACCAAGACCTCTCTTAGCCTCCGCAAGCACGGTAAGCCGTTGGTATCTGCTTGACAGTCGTTACAGGTCGTCTGGAGCCCGGAAATCGAACACCCAGTCTTACCAAGGGGCATCGTACTACTCAGTTACTGGGTTGTGGAGGTCCGACAGGCAGTCGCTACATATACAAGTGTAGGATGGTTTAGTATAGACGTAGTATCAGAAGATAGGCGACTGTTATGGGATATATAACCTTATTTAAGCACGCTTCTTCTATCGTTTATTTGATAGGAAAGCAAAACCGTACATGCAGCTTCCTAACTAGCCTTAGAAATTAAAAAGCAATTCGAGGACAATATCATCATTATCTTCATACTCTTGTCCCATGTTACTTGAGGTCGGCGCAACACTTTTTCTTCTTTCATTCTCCTCTGTTAATCGGTACGCTATCACTCCCGTCTCTTGCATATCATTCCTGACAAAAACAGTCCATCCATCTTTTCTTTGGCCTTCTTCTCCCTCTCCATCCATCAACATTATTTTATATTGATCATTCTTTTAGTCACATGCGTTTCATCCCTCGTCGTGTGTGTATTAATATTTTGGCTTAGTATGGATCAACCCAAGCGATTCAACTTTTCTGTCATTCGTGCACAATGTAATAATAGGTCAATTATTATCATTAACATTTTTGAATAACCCTATATTCTATTAGACAACTAAAACAGTATTTTCTGGAATCCGATTATGTATGGCCCTTTTCGCATCACTAATAAGTTTAGTGTTACTGACATTTGTAAAACAGACGAAGTGCAGGTGACACAGACATTGTAAACGTACTAACTGGAGTAATCCCTACTTTACATTGAGTAGTCAATTGTTTTTTGTGTCCATAGAAACTTGTTCAAATGTTAATCTCGTGTTCTAGTATTGCCGTGTCTTAAGCTAGTAAACGTTTTATCTACTGCAAACATGGAACTTTATAGATAAACACAATGTAGGTTTATAGATGTTTAGGTTTATCAGCAATAAAAGAAGTTATTAGAAATAAAAGATTCGAAAGACAAAAAATTATGTGGTGTTAAAAATGAAGAGAAAAAAGAAATAAATGTCACTTTGTCTAGAAAGAAATATTGTTTATTCTTCGTAGAGTAGAGGGAACTGGGTATACTACATATTATGCTGGCTTGGCAAACGGGTTGATAGTCACAGTATCATTTTTGTCTTATGCAGAAAATGCCTCTGATAATATAATTTTATCGCAATCTCGTCTCTCTAATTAAAAAGCCCGAACAGTATATCTGCTATTCTTTTTTTATGGTAGCTGTTGATATAACTGACAGATTTGTAACAAATCATATAAATTGACCACAAATTAAAAAGCTTTTAGAAACTATAGGAGTAGAATGCGCAGAAACCCAAATAGATTTAGAAAAAGCACTAGGCTTTACAAAAGTAAAAAAGGTCAAACACCCCACAGACGGAGTTAAAACAAAAAACCATGTAAAAACAATTTTCTTAAAGACACTTAGGCGTAGATTGAAATCACTCTTCAGCCCTTAACATTTCACCAGACCACCTAACCAGGCTATCGCTCCCATCGGGTTTCAACAAAAGAAACGTCAGATAGACATCAGCATTTTCCGAGTAACCACCGCCAGGTGGCGTGCGTAAAAAGTACTAAGATTTCGTGAGATAACGAATGCTATCCGAGACAGTCATTTCTTTCTATTCATACTGATTGCTTTTGTAGTAGGAAGTCATATTAAAAAGGAGTTGATTTAGTTTTAGTTAATAAAGTAGTTACTAGTGAAATTAATTGAAATTAAATTAAAGTATAACACGGAATGGAGGATAAAATCACAAATTTAGTTATCCGGAAAAGAACCGAAATAACCGACATAGCTTGCAGAGTAAGCAAGTTGAAGTGGCAGTGGGCTGGCCATGTTTGTCGAAGGACCGATGGCCGGTGGAGCAGACGGGTCTTAGAGTGGAGACTGCGTAGTGTGGGACGCCCCCCAGCTAGATGGACCATGACTTTAAGAAGGTGGCTGGCACAGATTAGATACGGAAGGCCGAGGACAGGGTGTTGTAGCGGAGCCTGGGAGAGCCCTATGTCCAGCAGTGGACTACGGATCGAAAACATGGAACAGAAAAGGTTAAATGGCGTGTGGTTTTAAGAAACTAAGGTAAAATGAAAATATGAAGCATATAGGGGATTTAATAATAAAACAGGAACTTAAGTATATGCCCACTAAACACACTTATATAAGACTTAAAGATATACATGAGGAAGAGGATATCATAGAACACAATAAACATGCAAAATTAAAAAGAGGAAAACCAAATTCATTTACATTTTTGATATATTTGTGTTCATCAAAGACTCTTGCATCATTATTTTTATTCATGACAACAATTTTTAAAGTTAATTTGTTTTTGCCATTACAATTGGTCACAGTTACAAGCTTTGTAAGCTATATTCTACTTATAATGAAATATTTGGAGGTCAATATAATAATGTCGAAACATTTTTTTGCATTTTGATTACTGCATTATTTATCTATTTCATTATTAGTTATTCAGATTAGGTTGTGACTAAGTAATAACAGCCGCACGGGTCGATCGATTAGGTTAAACTACGCTTGTCGCGTTGGTCCGTGGATGGGAAACCATCTTTACATACCAAAACCCCTCCGTGCCTCGGAAAGCACGTTACCTAATCGTGGATCTTTGATAGTCATTACGGGATAGTCACAAGCCCGAAAGTCTGACAACCAGTCTTACCAAGGGGTATCGTATTACCCAGTTACTGGGTTGTGGAGGTCCGATAAGCAGTCTCTTCATTTAAAATATTGGTATTCAGCTGCATCCGGTTACACTGGAAGCCGACCCCAACATAGTTGGGAAAAGGCTAGACAGATCGATCTCTGAACAATTTCAAAATCTACGTGCAAGTTCTAACAGGCATAATATACGCAAACGGGTATGCTTACTTATGAATAAATATAAAACCATAACAAACCAGTTATTTAGAAAAACACCCGACATAAGAGAGCAGTTAACATTTGCTCCGACGACATTAATAAATCATTTGTCAAATGCGCCATTTTGTCTTATTAACCTTAAAAGGAAAGCGCGGTAATTACGAAGGGTTGGTGTGCTCTGGCGCAGCTAGGGATGAGATAGTAGTCGAGTTAGTTGAGTCGATTAGGTGTGGAAGGGAATTTTATTCGAATTGTTTAGCTTTATTTGATTCAGGATTAGGGCTGATTATTTTTACTGCACAATTTTGGTTTATTTATTTACCCAGTAACTGAATTGTGGAGGTCAGATTGGCAGTCACTTCATGTAAAATACTGGTATTCAGCCGCATGCGGTTAGACTGGAAGCCGACCCAACAAAGTTGGGAAAAGGCTAGGCAGGAGATGAATTGGTTTATTTATAAGCTCACCTAGTAAAGTAAAAATAAATTAAGTATCGAATGTGAGACTTTGATTCCATTTAGTATTCGGACCAGATATAATCTGTTTTGAAGTTACAAATATTTTGAACGTAACATAACATAATATCACGACTTTATTTCGCAAAAGGTTAGGCAGAAGTGCACCTAGAGTATACCCACATTTTTAACATAACATTTCATAATAACCAAATGATGAATGAATACAACATCGATCCTTGCACTCGACTAACAATCGAATAGCCGAAACAAAGCACATCACTACACGTCGATTGAAACATCTCTATCAGAATCTAATAATAAAGAAGAGCTACCGTGGTGTGTCAATTAAATTCTTTAATTTAATTCGATTCGTTAGGCAGGTCATTAATTTTACTATAATGGCGATTTTTTGTTGTGCGTCTTGCCGAATTGACAGGGTGAGTTGGATAGATGTTCATTTATTACAATGGCCGACTTTCAAAGAGCGATTTTGAAGTTTGCGTGCTTCTGTTATTACGGCATCGATTTAATGAGCAGTACCGTAGTCATTTGGATGAGTGACCATCTTTACATACCAAGACCCCTCCGTGGCTCGGAAAGCACGTTAAACCGTTGGTCCCGGCTGTCTTACGTGGATCTTTGACAGTCGTTACGGGTCGTCAGAAGCCTGAAAGTCTGACAACCAGGCTTACCAAGGGGGCAATTGTATTGCCCAGTAACTGGATTGTGGAGGTCGGATAGGCAGTCGCTCTTATAAAATACTGGTATTCAGCTGCATCCGGTTAGGCTGGAAGCTGACCCCAACATAGTTGGGAAAAGGCTAGGCAGAAGATGGTGATGATGACAGTACTTATTTGCTTCGACTATTTTGTTGGTCTAGTGGTTGTAAGCGCGGCTGCTGGGTGTAGGGTTCTCGTTTCGATTCCAGCCGGTCTATTCTGTAAAAATGTCACCGTGAAAACATAGGTGTAGTGAGCTTGAAATGAGCTGTCATTCCACCTGATGTTAGAGATGATACTATTGACAGCTCACTTCACCTAAGTTTTGACTGTGAGACTTTTACAGAACAGATCAGCTGGTCCAATTTAGTGTTAAAAGGATTTTGGTTTAGAAATGAATGACTGCGTTAGCAAACAGTATTTGCGTTACTGAATTTTGGGCTAAACAAATTTAAAATAAAAATACATTTCTTGAGTTATTTTTGCCATCGACATGTTAAGAATTATTAGAATTTAAACAGTAGCAGTTGTATATCTGGATATACAACAAAAAGGTCTTCCCGTTTTACATGGGTAGGTATTTTGGTCCTTCCCGTCGAATAACCAATAATTTTGGTGCTTCGAGTCGGATGACAGGCAAAAAGGTGGGGTACTAGGTACCATCACATTACCTACGGCAGTCAGAAATACGAAAGTTAGAAATAACAAGACCATATGATGAATATCAGTTGAACTGGTTTCAAAAAGCACGTTACTCCGTCGGTATTAATTCTTTTGCAAATAGACAGTAATTGCATGTTGTCAAACAGTACCCTAAAAATGTCCAACACACGCCACATATACTCTGTAAAGAATAACATAACTTCATGCCTGTATTCCCCGAAGGGGTAGGTAGTGGTTTATAGCCTAGATGTCTCGTAAAATAACTGACGACGAGCCTATTGTCATAAATTGGTGACAAATCCCAGAGCCTGCTGATTTTTTTTGAAGAAAAACTATATAACGTCCCCGGAGCCAATCCCAAGGGCCCCACGCTCAAAGAAAGCCAACCATCGAGGCATTAGTAATAAAAACTGTCTTCAGCCCGCGATTTCGTCCGCGTAAAATTTCTTTATCCCCCGACCTACCGCGTCGCATCGCATCGTTTTCCCACGCTATTACTTCGTTTTCACTTTGCATTCTTTCCGACTTCTTTTTCTTTTTGCTCGGCTCTTAAGGGTCATAGCTCATTATATACCCTTCCTCAAGAAATGGGCTATCAATTGCAAAAATAATTTTTAAATCCGACTGGTACTTCTAAAGGTGAGCACATTCAAACAAATAAACTCATCAGCTTTATAGTATTGGTATAAATGTCTTATAAAAAAGCAGGCAAACCCGCGGTGGTACAGTCATGTCGTCTAAATAGCCATTGTGTCAACATGACATGTCAATAGACAAAATAGACGTCAAGTGACGTCGATTAGCTGCGATAAGACGTCAAATATTCGAATAAACTATTGATTTAGTAGCCACGACGGTTTATCTATGGAAATCAAATGTTGTTTTTGTGTGTCATTTGTTTTTTTTATGTGACTTATTTTAGGTTTTGATTTTGTTGTCAATGATCATAGATCCTTTTTTTTTCTCTTTTTCTTGTTACTTCTTGTAGAATTCTGGTATTCAACTGCATTTGGTTAGACTTTAAGCTGACCCCATCATAGCTGGAAAGGGCTAGGCAAATAATGATGACGATGCTCGCAGATTATTTTTTAATGATCTTTCAAAGTTTTTAACGCATGTGGGTTGAGAATCATGTACTGAATCCATGGTAACATGCTGCGCGTCGATGTATACAATTGCGTTACTATCCTATATACAAAGCTGAAATATCTTCCAAGTTTGGTGATGATTATTATGACAGTGAGTAGAACAAGAACGAACAAGAATGAGTAGAACTTCTTCTACTCATTAACAGTACTGGGTATCATATTACCTAGTACTAAGTTGTGGATGTGAGATAGGCAGTCGCTCCATGGAAAATACTGGTATTCAGCTGCATCCAGCTAGACTGGAAGCCGACCCCAATATAGTTGGGAAAAGGCTAAGCAAATTGATTGAGGAGTAGACATTAAAAAGCTAACAAAATGATGAAATAACACAAGAACTACAACAATTTTTTTTTTTATCAACACACCTAATTTCAGAACTAAAAACCACTTTTCAGGTGTCGAAACCAATACAAAAGGTAACAGTAACAATTTGAATGAACTGAAAACGTATATTAACGGCAATAATCAATGCGTGGAAAGTAAAACAGCTATTATAGACGTCGGCAAAGGGGTTAGGAAGGAGTACATTATTGATTGGATTGTAAACGTGAAGTGTTCAAAATAGAATATGATATGACAGGGTTGGAAACGTTTGTTTAACGTTTTATTGATAAAGGCAGCCTTAGAGAACAACTTTGTTATGATTATTATGAATAGATCGGTTTACTTATTTCCGGTTAGACTGGAAGCCGACCTAAACATGGTTGGAAAAAGGCTAAGAAGATTGATTGACATTGACAATTAAAGGTGATGTTCAAGCTATCTGATGGTAAGTGTAAAGGTTCATAGACATCTGCAAAACAAGAGGCATCTCTACGTGCGTCTACCGAAGACAAAGTTTCAATGTCTTCTGTGCCTGTAAATACAGTAGCACCGTTCGGCTATTTAGTAGCGGCGATGACAACCCAGGGTGAAGGCTATTTAATTGCACCAACATTAATACAGCTTGAAGGGCCAACATGGCCAGAGATCGCACAAGACAGGGAGTTTTGGATAGAAAAAGGGGAGGCCTTTGCCTGACACCCTATAGACCAAAAAAAAAAACACAGTAATACAGGCAATGGTGACTTATCCAAGTCTGGAAGAACCTTAGATTCATATAATTCTACCCACCGTACAAGCGATAGACATCATGAATATTACTGTCGAAGAGTTGAACTTCAGGTCAAAACGTATTCATATACGAGAATTCTTAATTAAAACGAGACTCGCTCATAGAAATAAACCGGTGTTTTAACAATAATTGCTGCTATAAAAACTATATGTGATTACTCGTGAAATCGGCTGTATTTTAATATTTTATTGATTGAAGGACCCAACTTAATGAATTGAGAATTTTTGAGGAAATAGATACTGGCGAAGCTTAAGACGAAATGACTGATGCAAAATATACTGATGACGAAATTATTTTGTGAATGCTAAAAGATACAAAATGAGACGAACGAAAAACAAAAGAAGATCGTATTAAATTCACTCACACTAACGTTTGCTTGAAAAAGCTGTGGTTTTCGGTTACTGACGTTCGAAAACTACCAAGGTTTGTAGTCGTAATAGACTCAGCTGCTAAATTTGACTTGCTTCAGCAAGAAACGAGTAAACGTAGAGATTTTTGTTAGTAATGCAATCCTATAGGGTCTCGTCTTCGAGATTAATTAAATGAAAGTTCTGTCTACGCTAATTGTTTAACAGTTCTATCTCTATTGCACTATGGAGGAAATATCTAACATAAGGAAACTTAGCTCGCAGCAGCAATCATAGATTATAAAATGACAATACATAAGTTCATTTCTCACTACACATAGATTCGATTCTAAAAAGGTTTTGGCTGAACTCATAAAATAGGATTTACCATTCTACTTGCAAATAGGTTCATTGGCATCATCGTTCAAAGCTATATGAGCCATTGATAAAATGTTATTAGGTTTGAAAGCCTTAAAGTTAAAGGTCGCCCTACGTATTTATTTAATCAATGTCATAAACCGAAGCTGACTATCATGTCTAACTGTTTGTACATGTATGTTTGAATTGAACTCGGAGCTTGGAAACCGCTGTGTTACGTTAGTTAATTTTCTGCGTCGAAGAGTCTTTTTGGAAAGCTTTAAATCATTATTTATTGTGCATACGATTAGCATTGTGGAGCTCAGTGCTAGATATTATTATTAATTGTTTTATATTGATAATTTTTAATGTATTTCGCAGAGAACTTCGTAGTTCTATAGCTCTACTACAATTATTAGCTTAGAAAAGTAGCTACTTAACAGAAAATGGATTTTATGTGGCAGGAAACCGTTCCTGCCACAGAACAGCTAGAGAACAGCTGTCCAGAATTTAGTACACAATTTCCACCACAATGATTCCAATCATTTTTAAGGAAGGTTTTTGCTTTAGCACCGCGCGTGCGCTCGAACTAGTTTTTATACAAATACCAAGCACAAGGAAAATATAGTAAAATAAATCATGAACAACCGTAGTTAATCTCAAAGTAATTACAATGATCATACCGCGATGATTGATAAATAACCTTGCCTGTTACCGTTTCATATACTGTGAGATTATAATATTAGTTCCAAGATAGATAATGCAAAATTAATTATTTGCAGTTGACATTTGCAGGTTGATGTGAATTAACCTGTTAATGTCATTAATTTAAATCAAGTGGATAAACTTCGAGTTGAAATTGATGGTAAAGGGTTTAATGAAACCACTCTTGGTGTTGATGATGTGGCTGACGTTGGTAGAACTGAACTATGTTGTGAACTAATGTCACTTTTATTTGCTAAACGCCACCAAAATTCTTCGATTTGTAGCTAAACAAACCACGCGAGTGTAACTAAGTAAAGATCGAATAATTTTATTTCGCGAGTAAGTACCTCGATGATCTCTTGCCATTTTGTCTAACTGACAGTGACAACTTCTAAGAAGCGATGCCGAAAGAAAGTCTAATATTTTTTTTGTGGAAGATCTCCTTTTTTAGGAGTCTTTTATTAATAGAAATATGATAAAAAAAGGTGTTGGAAATGTATACACTCCGTTACTGATACCTGGAGCGATGCTCTACGGGAGGTCAAAGAAGCGCTGGCAAGATGTTTTGAAAGGTGATATGTAAGCTAACAGTCTGACAGATGCAATATGCGATAGTAAAGAATATCTAAATTCAGATGTTAGCGTGATATTTCTGGATGCATAAATTTTTGTGCATTTGATAAGTAAATCGTCTATAAAAAAAAACAGATTTTCTCTTCAGTAAACTTTCGGAGTATTGTAAATTAAAGAAATGCTTTGGAAACCAATCGTGTTTATGGTTTTCTAAACCGCATTGCTGAAGAACACAAAGTTTGTTAGCAATAAAATAAAATTTGAAGCTGATTGAACGCCACACTAAGATCCAAAATACGATTGTTGAAAATGCACACAATTTTGGTTTTTAAGCCTTACATTTGTGTAAGTTTTTAGTAAATCGATCATTGTATGAGGATGAAATCGTTAGTGAGGTACCCAAATAGTGAATAAGCCCGGATGACGCTAAATGGGAGTTCCTTTTATGACGAAAGCGATCGCCGACGCGGGATTCCTCGAAATTCTCGAAGGAAAAAAAGAGGAAATCAGATTCGGGCGAGAACAAAGTAGTTTATGATTCATCTTTAAATGTTTTCGACCTCCGACTTTCCTATACTGGAAAGTATTTGGTCCTTCGAGCAAATTTTTGGGAATTGCGGAATAATTCTCATTGTAGATATAATGGGAAAAGAGTTACTCAATTATAGAGTATTTTGGACACCGTAATGATTTATTATGCAACTTTGGTCAAACGCCACGATTTTGAACCTTTCTATCTGGGTATGGTCATTGACTTGCGAGGCTGTCAGAAAAAATCTAAATTCCGTCCTTCGAGCCGCGAATTCAATTCCCGAATCGGGACAAATATTTTTATTGTCGCCATAAAGACGGGAGAACAATAATGAATGAAGGTCGGTGCAATGATGCTGAATCTTCGGGATTTGATTTTACCCAGAAATGAAAGCGAAAATAGGAGAAGTTATGGAGAACATCGGTTTCTCCAGCACCCTTCTCCAAAACTATGAAAAGGTAAGAATTTCATCATACACAAAATTTGGTTACTCTTTTGGTATATTTTTGAATTTCTGATATTGTAACTGTCCTTTTTTTAAGTTTTTGCTATCTAATTATAGTCTTAGAAAAGCGCGGGAAGATACGTGTCTAAAGAATTTGATGAGTAAGTAAGTAGTACCTAGCAGAAGTCTATTAAGTAGGTATATTTTGTACAAATGACTTTTTACTGGTCTTTTTGTTTGTTTTTAGTTCCAGCTTTGGGAAAATCTTGCAATGGCTAAGAGGTTTTGTAATTTGGTTAAATATTTCACTTTCAAATTTTTTTGTCAATCAAGCCGTTTTGAAAATGGGTAGATATAGTGTCAGAAACTAAAGGGAGGTGGATAAAGGAAGGCTTTGTCTTGAAATTAAGGTTTTTTAAAGCTTCACAGTACATTTGGGACCCCTAACAGACCTAGGAAAACGCCCTTGCGTTTTTCTCAACTTCCGTGAGATTATATAGGGTGAAAGTATATAACAGTGTAAAATTTTGGATTTTTTCAGATGGGTTTAGATAATGGAATATGAGTTCATTCCAATAAGCGTCTTATTAGGCCTAAATTAAATTGCAATAAACTGTTCGTTTTTGCGAAAAAGACGAAAATTTTGCCTATTTTAGAAACTATTATTTATCAAGACTCGGATTTGGATCTACCTTTGTAGTCCCAAAATTTTTTTCGGCAATGTATTCAACGTTTTCTGTTCTAACTAACTTTGTAGCTTAGCGAATGTCTTTCCCGCTTCATTTTAACCCTGAAAACTTCAGGGGGTACAATAATAAATAGGTACTTACGGTTTCTGTAGTAATCACGCGATATTACACAGCATCACTTTTTCACAATATTTTTCTTACACCACAAAATAGTCACACAAAATTAATTTAGTTTATCCGTTTATTAATTGTACACTTGTCTTTTTCGAACACTGGTCCTTCACTATACTCTCCAAAACTTTAGGAAATCTATGATTGGTCGAATTTGAATATTCAAATCGAAACGTTTTGTTATTTTATCGAATTTGCAACGGATTGGGTACAGCACTAGAGAGGTGAGGCGTAGCAATCAAATTTATGATTGCCAGTAATTAGAAAGAACAGGACAGAATGATAATTGCTTATCAATTAACGATCCATGCATTACGATTCAGCAATTATGGAGCACGTGGCATCATTTTCCAATTTTATTTCGTCGATAGTCGATTTCGTTTTTCGCCGCGCTTTTATTACGTCACCGATGTCATTTTTAATCACAACACTGGTTCCTGTATCAAGTCTAAACGAGTCATAATATTCGTAGAGTTAAACTATAGAAAATCACAGGCGATCACCTCACACTAAACACAAATGATAACAGTCATCAAGTTTCGAAAAAACCGAATCGTCACTGGCTTCGAAAAAAAAAACACGCTCGCCGACGCACACAAGCACGAAATTCTGTCCAATTAAAGATAATGTTTGTGGATATTTTAATAGCGTACCCCTCCGAAGAAACCCGACACAACCAACTCCTGTTGGATTTAAGCACTTAATGATCGGTTGGGGGAAATTGTGCGAGAAACGAACGGCCCAGCGTAGCTCCGTCTCGTTTTAATTAGTTCTCCGCCTCGCCACATGTATAGGGATTGTGGCGCCACTGTAGCAGCGTAGGCGTGGCTTATTCCGAGGCGGTATTTGTCAAAGGAGGAGCTGTTTTGCGATTGGTTGGTGGTAGTGAAGCGATTTTTTTCGTCCGTACGTGCAGAGGACGCGGGTTGGCAATGTAAGATCGATCGTCGGCGCCAGGGTACTATTATATATTTTTTATGGGTATTTTTTGGCGGTGTTCAGTGCTTTGGTAACCTGTTATGGAAGCCACGCCCAGTCGGCTTCGCGGGCACGGACAGACAGAGACACACCGGCTATCAATCGGGGTTCGAGCCGTAGGGTTTTTTAAGTGCGGTTATATTTTTTTTTTTGTAATTTTTCGTGAGTGTTTGGAGTCTGTGCTGTGACTGTTTGTATGTCATTGTGTTCGTATCTCGTATGTAATGCGTTGGTTGGTTTTTGTTTTTTTTCTTTCGAAGGCAATGCTGATGTGTTGTTATTTGGATTTTGTTTCTCTTTTATATTTCAGGAGATTGTATTCAGTATTATCTTTCATGTGGGTTACTTGTAATATTGTAAATTAAAACGCAGTTATTACGGTATCTATTCCAAACTCTATCATCTATTTGATTGTATAATTCAGTATTTGTAGGTAATATTTTTTAGCTTTACTTAGACAACTTGTAAAAAATTCTAAGTGAAGGAAAATAGAAAAGTCATAATTTTAATTTCATACTTGAAACGATTTTGTAATTGACTGTACCTATTTTCATACTGACGCTACTTTTGTTGGTTCAAAAATGTGTTTTCTCTGGATTAACTTTGCAAATAAGATATCTATCTACCTAGTCACAGGTACTAACCTCTGGATCACCAACATTTTTTTTTTAATAATTAAATCCCTGTGTTAATTATTATAGGCCATAAGATTTTTATCTATAATCAGCCTATAATGTTCCCACTCCTGGGACACAGGTCTCCTCTCTGTGAGAGCGAGTGGGCCATAATCCACCAACTTACTTATATTATAAAGAGGTAAAAGTGAGTTTGTATGTAGGGTGTAATCTTCAGAATTCCTGATTCAATTCCGAAAATTCTTTCACATTAGTGAAAAAAAATTTCTTTCATTATGAAAGCTTAGTAACTGCCGAATGTATTTTATGTTAAAACATGAAATTTCACGCGGACGAGGTGGTGGGCAGAAGCTAGTATTAGGTAAAGTAAAAAACCAGTGTTTTCAAATCTTTAAAGGTCAATCTGGTTTTTTTTTATATGCTAGATACCTATATTTAAGAAAAAAAAAGCTACACAGATGAGAGTAGATAGGTATCTATCATGGAAGGCTATAAAACAATAAAAATCTGTTCAAATGGTAATAAAATGGTTGAATTAATTGAATGGCCACGAAATCGTGAATTAAACAGGTTGGATTGCATACTTAATGCTAATATTTATAAGATGCCAGAGATAATTTATTTATTTTTACTAGCTAGGTAGATACCTACAGGATGTGTGCTTTTTATTCAGAAAATTTACTGAGTTGGTACACAAAATTAACACAAATTTTCCAAAATACAAAGATTGGAAAATATTCCCTAAGATTAAAAAAAAAATGATCTTCAACTTTTTTTTTTATTAAACCAATTGCATACCTAAGTATAAGACTAAGATCAAGTATGGACTCCTTCGTAACGGATTGGCCCACAATCGCATTAGACCGGGAAACGTGCAAAGAGTGAAGGGAGGCTTTTGCCCGACAGTGGGACAACACAGGGTTATAATAAATAAATAAATTATGTATAAGTAGATTTATACAAAGCTGCCAATTCAAACTTTAAATCAATTACAGGCATACACATTTCTATGGATTACATAATCAGCCTATAACGTTCCCACTGCTGGGACACAGGCCTCCTCTCAGTGAGAGGGAGTGGGCCGTAATCCACGCGGGCCCAGTGCGGTTCGGTGTCTTCGAATTTTTTTGGTTCTAGGACATGCCGGTTTCCTCACGATGTTTTCCTTCACCGATTTGAGAGCAGTGGTGATGGAATAATTTACACAAAGTAAAGTGCTGCCTGGGTTCGAACTCACGACATACAACTCGTAAGTCCAACTATGTTTGGGTCGGCTTCCAGTCTAACCGGATGCAGCTGAATACCAGTAGTTTACATGGAGCGACAGCCTATCTGACCTCCACAACCCAGTTACTGGGTAATACGAAACCCCCTGGAAAGACTGGTTGTCAGATTTTCGGGCTTCTGACGACCCGTAACGACTGTTAAAGATCCACGAATGACAGCCGGGATCAATGGCTTAACGTGCTTTCCGAGGCACGGACAGGTCTCGTTATGTAAAGATGGTCACCTATCCACAGACCAACTGCGGCAAGCGTAGCTTAACCTGATCGATCGACCTGTACGGCTGTTATTATTTAGCCACGGACCCCACGGTTTTCAAATCTTATTTATTGAGCTAAATATTTAATTCAAATTGGAACAGGAGTAATATTAAAATGCCCTTAGCTATTACCTACATATACGAGTATTATGAAATACTGAAATACTTACAAAATATCGAATAGTTTTATGTTAATTATATCCAGATGATGTGTAAAAAATTAACGAATTTTGTCTCTGACTTGCCTCTGACTGTTACTAAAATCTAATTGTTGTTGTTGTGTTGCTGTATTGTGTTGTTGTCTATCTTATCCAATTAATATTAAAACATTTATTTCCGGCTACAATAGCCTATTGACATACCTTACAAACTAACATATATCAAACATAAAACAAAACTTGTGTTAATACTTACATAAATGTAGCTTAAAACTACGATAGAAACACTTCACTAGCTTGACTAACTAATTAATATAACTATGTAACTAGCTTTATTAATTGACAATTTATTAACTTGCCCTGATGACAATGACAACATGACTAACTTAAAAAAAAAAACATCTTCAGCAAACACTTCAAAAACCATACCTTATATTGTACTAAATTACGATACGGTATGATACGATACGGTATTAAATTACGATTAATTTGAACAATATAAGGTACGGTTTTTGAAGTGTTTACCGATGTACAACACTAATAAATAAATTACACAGCTAAATAATCTACACACCAGTTAATTGCTGCCCTATCGAGCTATAAAATAGCCCTTATTATTTCCGTTATAGTGATGTCAACTTGTCACAATAGTGTGTCATGTAAACGTCAGTTTGACGTAATAAGAACTTGGGACTTCACTATAGGTTTCATAGATTATTCAATAAGTTTACGAGTTTCTGGGAAGCGTTTAAAATTGCTTCGAAACTTTTGAATATTGCAGGCACAATGTGCTGTCTGTAGGTAATATTTATGTCTTGAAACAGTTTCATATTTTCGAGTAAGTAAGCAGGTAGCTATACCTATCTATCTAACTTTCAAAGGTTATAAAAAAATGACGGTTCCATACATTTTGACCGCGTAGCTATTGGACTTGTCTATGAAGCAGCTGCGTTTTTTTATAACCGACGAAAAATTTCGACGCTAGAAAGTCTAGAATCATGAGCTAAATTCATGGTTTCAGTTTGCCCGTTGATGTCCCTGCCACCCTGTATACAAGGTGTCGTTTTGCATCCTCGTCAAATTCAAGGAGGTAACTTTGCTACTGATTCTCGATACGAATCTATAATAAAATAAGTAGGTATTTTTTTTTCTAATTTTCGGAAATCGGCATGTGTGGGACACGCATGATAAAACGCGGCCTGTGTGAGAACGCACTGCAACTGCCCTTTTAAACACACATAAAGACGCGGCCGCTTATACGATACCATAACGCGATTCTGTTCTTTGAAAGTGGTGTCTTCTGAAATACTGTCAAACTTAAATAACTAAAAAAACAAGTATGTATTCATTATTTACTAGGGATCGTAATTTTATTTGATTATTTATGTATGTCATAACCCTCCTGAAATTTGACGAGGATGCAAAACAACAGCTTGTATGTACAGACAAGCTACTATAATCTGTCAAATTTCTTTAATAGATTTTCAACTTTATCGCTAAAGCATTAAGGTTCAAGGTTGATTGGGAAAATTTGACAGTTTCGGGTAGCTTGACCTGCTGGCGTCTGTACATAGCCCTGCTTTATGTAGGTGGAGGTGGTACCCCCTCAGAATATATTGTCGATAAATTATTTACCAAATAAGTACTTATATGTAATTCTACACAAATTCTGTTCTGTTTTATTATCTAATTCGCTTTAATTTTTTGTTGATTTAGCATTTTTGTATGAATCATCAGGCTTTTTTGATGTTTTAGAATTACACCTAAAAGTTGTTTATTTATGAGCAAGTATTACGTAGGACATCATCGCTATCAGCGATAAGACCGCCCTATGTATCACCTTTTGTAAATTTACTATATTTATATCTGTAATTCGTAGCCTGTACTTATTAAAGAGCATTCTATTCAACATCACTACTTTAATTTAATTAATTTACTTTCACAGCCTGAAAGATTGCCCATACGTTCAAAAGTCACCCTATAAAAGGACCTAAAAATCAAAGGACTAAGTCTCTACTCCGAAGGCCCACTGAAATCTATGTGGTTCTGTGGACCGTTTCAGGCAGTAATCTACCTGGTCCTCACAAGATCTGACCAAGATTATGTCTGGACTTTAAAAGAGAGGTTGACCTCTGAGTTTCTCACATACAAAACATCACGCCTGTGTAATCCCCGAAGGTATAGGCAGCGCTGTCGCCATTTCTTCTCAGGGATAGGAAAAGTCGACTCCACCTAGCTTTTTTTTTTTTAAATATTCCGTGTAAAAGTCATTCCAATATCCTATTTACTCTGTAAAAATCTCTCCATGGAATCCTTAGGCGAATTGAGCTGACAAATCACTGCTCCAATACAGTCCCCCTCAGTCATGATGCGTTCAGTGGCCCATTGATGTGTACCTACTCAAATTCGTTCCGGTTTTATGTGACATCTTAATAATTTGTAACAATAATGTAAATTTAATTTAATTTATATATAACTATTGTATGCCCTAAGGGACATAGCTGATCACAATTGTATTATATAAGACCTGTATTATGTACCTCCCTATGATCCACAGTAAAGATATTGATTGATTGAATAATGTAGTATTTTTATGTTTTCTATCTACTAATACGAGTATTTCCTACTAATATTATAAACACGAAAGTTTGTGTGGATGGATGGATGGATGGATATTTGTTACTCTTTCTCGCAAAAACTACTGAACGGGTTCAGATGAAATTTGGCACACATATGGTTTATAATCAAGATTAACATATAGGATACTTTTTATCCCGATATTCCCACGGTATCGAAACTTAGGCGGGGGAAACCGCGGGGCGCTTCTAGTATTATAAACGCGAAAGTTTGTATAGATGGATGGATGGAAATTTGTTACTCTTTCACGCAAAAACTACTGAACAGATTTGGATGAAATTTGGCACACAGATAGTTTATAACCAAGATTAACACATAGGATTTTTATCCCGATTTTCTTACGGGATCGAAACTTATGCGGGTAAAATCGCGGGGCGCAGTTAGTTGTAAATATTTCTATAGGTATCTGACAGATGTTTCCTGTTAACTTGTCTGTTAAATATAAACACCTAAGACGTTAATTACATATCTATGGCACGAGACTTTTAGGGTCAGGAAATAGGCCCTTGTGTTAAGAGTTTATGAATTATTTATTAGTTTCTGTTAGCGCTAGCCCGCGGGTTGGTTGTCTTGAACGAGTTTTTAGTGTGTTAGAATCTCCTTGGTAACAAATATTGTCAAAATTAAGTAGGTATGTTGTAGATACTTATTCATCTCAAACATGAAGCTTACCAATTCAAGTTTTTGTAGGCTATTAAAATTTAGCTATTTTCAGGATTTTCATAGGTAAGAGACTCGGGAGAGAAAATTATACTTAAGTCCAGCCGACCTACTCTGTAAAAAACTCACCGTGAAAACTTAGGTGAAGTGAGCTGTCAATAGTGTCAATCCCTAGCGTCAGATGGAATGACAGCTCACTTCACCTAAGTGTTTACGGTGACATTTTAACAGAATAGACCGCCTGCTACTTAGGTATTTTTCAAAGTAAACTTCGTGGAAATAATTTCAGATTAACATGGTCTTACTTTTTGACGGTTAAGTACCTATACCTGCTTCATTGTTAAAACTATTTTATTATCAAACCAAGTCGAAAAGCGTTCCAAGCATATTTATTTCTCTTCACATTTAACAATCATCGCTTTTCATTTGTTTAAAATATCTTTTGTTTCATTTTTATCAAATGACAGAAAGGGGTTCATTTATAAACATTGCTTAAAGTTAAGTAATATTTAGCTAATGCTTAACTATACATTTTGACGTTTAAACGTCTCTTAACTATAAGCAAGTTTATAAATAAACCTCTGAGTTTGGTGTCTCAAAGACTTTCGGAATTCTGACGACTCGTAACGATTTTCAAAGATCTACGAATGATAGCCGGGACCAACGGCTTAACGTGCTTTCCGAGACACGAACCCCCATCCACGAAAGGCGGCAAGCCTTTTTTTTTTTTTTTTATAACGTGGAGAAATGCTCATGCATACTGCGCTACCACGGGAAGATAGTGCAGTTATGTGGGACTCTAACCCACTAAAACTCCACGGTGTCCTCCTCTGCCGCTTACGGCGGGAACACGGGCACGCCTTAGCACTCATCCGTGAACCCGCCGCGGCCGTCCGCCACCGGACCCTCCTCTGGGGATTACTCCCCATCACCGGCGCACCAGCACACATGGCACGCCGTGACCACCCCAAGGACCAAACCAACACATGGGCGCCAGACGACCCCGTGTCTGGGCACCCTTGGTCCCCCTGCGACGGGTCAGATCATTGGCCCCGCCGCCTGCCAATTTTCGGCCGCAGAGGATAGGGAGAGCGGCCAACGTAATACCAACACTCCTCTTCCCCTGCGGCCCCACCGCGTCCGCCATCAGACGGTGGCGACCCCGTCAAGGCCGCGGAAGGTAGGGAGAGCGGCGCACCGCAATACCGGCACTCCTCCCCCGCCGCGGCCTCCAACCCTCAGCCGTGATGCCTCCCATACCACATCACGGCCCGCCTCAGTTGCGATGTCGCCCAAACGGCACCGCAACCTACTTTTTGGCCGCTACGTCGTCGGCTTACAGGCAAAGCCCTGACGAGCGGCCCCTCCTCGGGTTCCTCTTAGCTTCACCGTGGTTGTCCAAGCCACGGCTACTGAGCCCCCCCGCCTCGACAATGCGGGAACCCACTGGGGGGGAAGGCGGCAAGCCTAGCTTAACCTTCGACCCAACCGGGTGGCTGTTATAACTTAGCCACGAGCTCCTTTCTAACCGGCAGCTGTTAAGCTTGCTTTCTTCTTCCGCTACCTAACCTTCATATCCATTGATGTATTACGAAGTACTTTATTCAATCTCTTACAAACAAAAGCAGCGATGAAAAGCAAAGTGGCCTGCTATAAATTATTTATGAAGTAATCGACGTCCCTCTATTAAATTTTTCTACCCCTGTAAGGTGTGTATAATAGAAATAATTAGAGGGTTTATATCTTGCATCCCTTTCCAATTACAAAAAAATCAATCTGCCTATCCTTTTCCCAACTATGTTGAGGTCGGCTTCCAGTCTAACCGGATGCAGGTAAATACTAGTATTTTACATGGAGCGATTGCCTATCTGACCTCTACAACCCAGTTACTGGGGAACACGATACCTCTTGATAAGACGGGTTGTCAGAGTTTTGGGCCTTTTGAAACTTTTAGGCCCTTTCCTACAACGAGATTTTTGGAAAGTAATGTTGAGAATTTTTGGTAAAGGTTGCCCACTATCATAACCATCATGGCGAAATGTGGGTGTTATTATACCAACTTCTATGCCTAACCCTTTAGGGAATACGGGCATGATGTTATGTTATGTACCTACGAGTCCAAACTCGTACAGAGCTTTTTTTCCGTTGGCTTATATTGTCCCACTGCTGGGGAAACGCCACCCCCATACTTCCACCTTTCTTAGTGCCTTCTCCGTCCAATCGGTCAGGAACGAGTCTAAATCGTAAAGAGCTGAAGTAATTGAAATGTAGTAATACTGTAATGGTCTTAATAGGCTCGAAATGGAAGAAAATTACGTATTTATAGAGAAAACGAATAAACAACTTTAATTACAAAATAAAAGGAAAAAATATTACATTTGGTTTTCAACGACGATGTCAGAGCCAAAAAACAAATGTACATCAATTTGACGGCTAAAAAGAAAAGTATTTGACATATTATAAAAAAGTTTGTAGCAAAAAGTTCTTACGCTTGCGTCGCTTACAAATACAATATACACCGTGTTCTTCACGTTATCCATAAACTTTGGCAAACGCTTCTATAGCTTTTACAAATCAAATCTAACAAAGGAAGTAGCACTTAAAAAGGCTTCGTTACAAAGATTTTTTAAATTTCAATTAAAGAAATTTGATTGAGCTATGAAGTAAGAAATTGTCTTAATTGGATCAATGTTGCCGCTTTGTGCAATTAAAATGATAAATCTATCAAATGCTTCGGATAAAGATATAAAGAGGCATGCATATCGGGTAATTTACGTCAAAGTATTTAGTTTGTGACAAAATCAACAAAAAAAAAAGAAATTATTAATGTGTCCATAGTGAAAAATGCTTTTTTCCATGGTCTGAACATCTGGTCAAAGTTTATGTACTTACCTACATATATCGTCCGGAACACAGTGTATAGTATAGACTCAGCGACAAAAGTCGCGATAATTTTTTAATAAATATACCTCTAAAAACTTTTTGGTTGTCTAAATTATATACCTATATACTTACTTAATTTGTGACGTTATATGGGTGTTATTGTTTTTATCAACCAGTCTAGTACAGTTCGATAGGAGATTTTAAGGAATTTTTAATTACACACACTTTACAATCTTACAATGGCAATGCCTTTCATTTTAGATATTCCAACAACATTCATTGCGCTATTAACGTTGTTGAGCAGAATTTTTTTTCAAACATAATGACGCATAGGTCTAGCAATGTCCTTCAAAATCTTGCGAATGGTGAATCTGTGGAATTGTGTTAATTAGGGTGCTGGCTTTTCTGACTCTGGCAAAATGTTTTCCTTTGCAAAAATCTACATATATATCTACCTAATTTTAAAAAACAAAATGACGGAAAGCATGTCAGCAAAATATTAAAAATAAAACCAGCTCAATTTCAAATTAAGAAACCCGTATTACAAAACTGTCATGGCTGCCTTATTTGTCTTTATTAGCGCCTGTCGGCACCTAAACGTTGTATTAATAGGCAATTTGCTCAATTATGTCGCGTTTCAACTTTTAAAATGGCGCCTGTTACGTCAAGTCGAAATATAAAAGCGTGCGTTCGTTCATGTTTGTTTTTGTTTTGTGTGCTTTGCTATTTTGATATTTTTATTAAATTAAAAGCACTAGAGCGTTGTGTATCTCAGATAATTGACATTCCATCGCCACTTAATCAGTTATCTACTTTAGTGAAATGTATTCTGAGTTAATTTTTGAGTGACCATTTGTAACAAAAAGGTCGTAATAAGTTTTTGGTTGCAATGGAATTTGAACTTTGTTAATTATGACATTCAGTTTGTTGTTCCATAACTTGAAAATTTTCTTGAATTCCTGTCTCTAATATCAATCAACTCTGAGCCTATCGCAGTACACTGCTGGACACAGGCCTCTCCCAGACTGCGCCACAACACCCTGTCCTCCACCTTCCGCATCCCGTCTACCCCAGCCACCTTCTTAAAGTCGTCGGTCCATCTAGCTGGGGGGCGTCCCACACCACGCTTACCGATACGCGGTCTCCACTCCAGGTGATCTACTCCGAAGTGGTATCGGCCGAATCTTCGGCCGTTCTTGCTACGAAGTTACTATTTGGTTCGGTCGGTCCCAATCCTACACTCTTTCGAATATTGACTATGGCCGACCCAACTGAGCCGATCCAAATTTTTTTCGCATTTTTCAATAATATTCGGTTCGGCCATGTGTCGGTCCGATCCGATCACTCGCACTTTGCACTTCGTATTAGACCCCCAGGACTCGTCTATAATATAGTAGGTACTTTCACAAACACAAGGTTTTTAGTAGAAAAAATCAAATTCATCATCATCATCAGCATTTCAGCCTCGTTCCACTCACTGCCGAGTTACCTCCTCCTCCATTTTGAGCCGCTTTCCTGGTGTATGCGAGTCTCATCCAGGTCTTCCTCGCGATCATCTTAGGTCGTCCACCCACCTGCCAATAGGTTTGCCAACGCTCCTTCTACCGGTTCTCGGCAAACATTCCGTGAGGGCTCTGCGTCGCCTGCGATCACCACGTCAAGCCAAGTGTCCTGCCCACCTCCATTTCAGAGCCACTACCCATCAAAATCAAAATCAAAATAGTAGGTATGGGAGGACGGCGTAGGCCTGTCAACAAGTACCAGCAACTTAAAAAAAATAAAGAAAGAAAAAAGAAAGAAAATTGAATTGAATTGTGCGTTTTGTTTGTGCAGAATAATATATTTTTCTTTCTTTCTTTACATACCTACTTCTAAAATAAATATCACTAGAATGATAAATAATTATTACGTACTCAAAATAATAAATACATACACGACTATGATGAAGTATTTATGTCAAAACTATATTAAAAACTTAGGTACTATTAAATTAATTAATCCACGTAATAACTGTTAACCATGTCAACATATTTACTTACATAGTAAATAAATCCTTTTAGTAAATAATAAAAGGCTACCCGAAATCATTAAACGCCATAATGAGATACAAAACTTTGAAGCCATAGCATAATAATCTGTAATAGCGCTTCAAGCCGCTTTATTGCACAATAAAGCCATTCCAAATTCAAATTTCGTTTCCTAGAATCCGTAATAGGAACGTGGAACAGGGTATTATAATTTTTACTGTTTATTTATTTTTCCGTGGAAAGGGTGATTTTATTTCGAAAAAAATAGGTTTTATAGTGATTTGATTACTCTGAGCTTTTGCAGCATTTTTGCACATTGCATTTTGTCTAATGCGGGTGTTGGTTTTACCGATATTAATCGATTGGTTTAATTAGTATAATCCCCTATAGATTCAGCAGGTGCCAATTTTATATACTATAAGACGATCATATTGAAGTTATCAAATTTATTTTTAAAAATAGTTGTAGCCATACATTTGAACCGCGTAGGTGCACTTTTCTATGATATAGCAAATTTTATTTCGATTACTTACGAAAATGTTTTACTTATAGAATCATGTACATAATTATCTACCAATCCAATCTAGATAATTTCTTTAACATCATTATATATTTTCCGTTAACTGAACATTGTAGAGCCGGTCCATTTTTTTTTATGTAACTCTGTATGACAAACTAATAAATTGTAATAAACAATTTCATCCTACTTACTTCCTTCGAGACCTTGGGGTCTACTACGAAGTGCAAAGTGCGAATGATCGGATCGGAACTACACATGGCCGAACCGAATATTATTGAAAAAGTTCGGATCGGCTCAGTCGGGTCGGGACCATAGTCAATATTCGAAAGAGTGTAGGAGTGTAGGAGCGGGACCGACCGAACCAAATAGTAACTTCGTAGCAGGAAACGGCCGAACATTCTGCCGATACCACTTCGGAGTAGACTCCCAGGATACAGTCATCCAAATACAAATCCAACATTCTTACGAACAATTCGCGTCCACAAAACCAAGCCGCCTAATAAAAGAATAAAACTAACAAATACAAAAACCCTCAGTAACAAATCGATACATTTATTCAACCTATTTTTATAATCCCTCCCTTAATTAGTTAAAAACTCAAAAGCAAACGTTCTAATAGTATATCTATCACCACAAAAGGTACAACCATTATAAACTATAAACTCGCAACAAACGCTTCACGCCTCATAAAATTAAAAATCTAACAAAAAAGGCTGGCAACAAACGATAAATGTCACAGAGCATAAATAACAGAAGAAGAATATCATCGTAAAATACAATAAAACTTCATTAAACTACTGTGCGTAGGAGGTTTGAAATTAATGATGTTTTTATAAGAAATAATGGGAAAGTTAAAGATTTTGCAAAAGAAACTGGTAGGTAGGTAGCATTTTCGTTGATTTAAACCCATATTATGTATACTACACGATATTTTGGGCCCGATATTGGTGATGTGTTTTTAGCTTGTCATGTAGTGTATGTGTTTTATTACTCGGTTTCTCCTTCATCCCGATTTACAGGTCCAAAATTGTCTGTTATAGGATCATTTTGTGCATTGTTGTCAAAACGCTATAATTCTTGTCTCTATGTTTATAAATATGTGAACCAGTTTGTAGAGAGAAGAATAAAAATAAAGATATTGTACAACTTTACTAAGCATAGTTTTAAATATCCATTGTCAACTATTTAGCATAAGCACGCTTCTAAAACCAAGCATTGTTACAATTTCGTCCAACGGTCCCTCTGAACCATGCAAATTTCTTTTATTACATTCTAAAGCTCCAAGGGATACCGTCACAAAGAAAGTACACGCATCATGTAAAGAGAGAAAGAATACTTAGCGCCATGCGCCAACGAAGACTCCCGAACACTCACGGAGAGAGCCGAACCCCGTCGGTCCCTTTGTGAATCTATTTAGCTTAGTCCATCATTTTTTATTAGCAAAATGACATTCAAAATGAGTCGGCTCTTTGCCATTTTTTTCCTCAATGATGTTACCCTATTCATCTTTTGTTACGGGGAGGTCTAATAGAACCTTTGCAATTTTTTTTGAGCTTGCAACACAGGTGAAGTGTTCAAAAGGGGTTGCCAATTTATTTCATGTTATTGATATTTTTTTTTTTGTACGCTGTGTTAATATTGTGATTTTTTGGGATAATGCTCTTAAGTAGATATTTTATAGTTTAGCGATCGATTTTAAGAAATTAATTTGTATGTTTTTCATACTGGTATATTTTTTTATAATGATGTGATCTGTATCAGAAATGATGTTTTTTGAAATTAAAGAAAATACTTTAATAAATTGTTGTTTTATTGTCATTGTCTGCCTTACCTTTTCCCAAATGAAGTATCTATTTCCATAGAGCCAGTCGCTCTATGTAAATACATACTCTATTTGGGACTGACCTACACAACCCAGTTACTGGGTAACAAAATACACTAAGACTGGTTGTTTAGACGTTCTAATATGCTTAAACTTACCCATCCATACTTTCACCCGAACTAACTCGGTGTTTATAGGTAAAACAAACCACACCAACGTCCAGGGTTCGATCCCCAGGACAGGCAAAGTGTTATTGAGATTTTACATCAGGCAAAGTGTTATTCGAATTTCTCAATAGCAGCCTGGACTCCGACGACCTTGTGAAGGCCGCAGGAACCCGTTGGATGCGAGAAGCACAGAACCCGTCGTAGTGGAGGTGCTTGGGGGAGGCCTATATCCAACAGTGGACGTTTTTCAACTGAAATTATGAGGATGAACTCTGAAGTACAGACGCCAGCAGGTCAAGCTACCCGAAACTGTCAAATTTTCCCAATCAACCTTAAACCTTAACGCATTAACAATAAAGTTGAAAATCTATTAAAGAAATTTGGCAGATTGTAGTAGCTTGATGTGCTGGCGTCTGTACATAAGTAGCCAAGTTGCGGTCGTAGTGGAGGTGCTTGGGGGCCTATGTCCAACAAACAGTGGACGTCTTTCCGCTGAAATGATGAGGATGGACTCTGAAGTAAGTAGCCAAGGTGAAGGCAAAAGTCTCGCCTCATCTTTTGAAAAGTGACTGTACTATACATATCTGCCGCATCCTCCGAGGAACACCGCCGTGATATTATATTACTTACAAAATAATCATGAAGGTTAAATAAATAAGGTTATCCAAAATTGCGCCATTTCACTTGTATCTCTCTCCCTTCAGCTTCGCATGAACTTCAACAGCTATTGGCTATTCCTGCTGCATCAAAACGGCGAAGGAAAACATTGTGAGGAAACAAGCATGTCCTAGAACCAAAAATTCGAAGACATGTGACATCTATCAACCCGCACTGGGCCTGTGTGGTGGATTCTATTATAGAGAGGTCTGTCTCGGTCCCAGCAGTGGGAATATTAAATACTGCATCTGTAAGTATTGACCAAACTAAATTGCGTCAGTCCATGGGGTTACCATAATTACACTCTTGGAGCTGCTAAATACACAAACTGAAAAACAAAGATATAAGCACTTAAACAAAAAAGTGGCATGAGAAGTATTAGGTACATTATTTTTTACAATGTGTGCACCAATTGCAATGTGTCAGCTGTCATCTTGATATGCCCTGCAAAACAACTGCCCTTAATATAATTATGGTAGAGCCAGGACTCAGAACTTAGTTATGAGTTTTGCGTTGTCAGTCTCGTCTATTTATTTATTTACTAAAACTTTTCGCACAAAAAGGTACAAAGGCGGACTTAATGCCTTAGGCATTCTCTACCAGTCAACCAAGGGTGGTGAAGAGATTGGATGGCAGGTGCTTTGGTTGAGAGGGACAATGATAAAAAAAAAACTCTTAAAACTAGGTACACAAATACATAAATAAGTTATATACACATACATACCATTACTATAATACATACTTTTAATATATATATATATATACAAAATCAAGGGAGAGAGGTGTTGAGATGACTACGCTATTTGTTTTGAAAATAACTCTGCAATTTCCGCTTAAATGCATACCGACTGGTGGCCATCCTGATATCAAGAGGAAGCGCATTCCAAAGAAGAATGGACTGAATATGAAAAGAAGAATGAACAAAGTCAGACGTATGAGAAGGACAGAGTAAGAGAAGATGAGTGAGTGGGTGAGTGTAATGAGTGTGTCTATGAGTTCCTCCAACGTACAGTTCTCAGGGCACACAGGACACGGTGTCCCATCGTTTTTGCTGGCACCGAACCACATTTGCATTCCAGGTTAGAATTGTCTACTTACCTAGAAATCTTCTCCTGAGTAGGTTTACCTTGCTATTGCTGACCAGCACTAATTTCGTAACACACTATCAATCTGAATCATTTTGAAGGGTATTGCTAATCCATTGCTTCATATGTTCGAAATATTTGTCTGTTCATCAACGTAAATAATGCAATGAATATTATTGAACTGTCAAAATGAAAGCCATTCCTACTGTCAGTGTGTTACGCAATTACCCCGGTGGACATCCTATCCTATTCCTACTAATATTACAAACGCGAAAGTTTGTATGGATGGATGGATGTATAGATGGATTGATGGATGGATGTTTGTTACTCTTTCACGCCAAAACTACTGAACGGATTTGGATGAAATTTGGCACACAGATAGTTTATAACCAGGATTAACACGTAAGATACTTTTTATCCCGATATTCCCACGGGAGCGAAACTTATGCGGGTGAAACCGCGGGGCGCAGCTAGTAATTAATAAGTTAATAATTAATTTTGCCTGACAAGGTGTATCGTGTTACGTTGTGGAGGTCAGATTGGCAGTCGCTCCATGTAAAATACTGGTATTCAGCTGCATCCGGTCAGACTGGAAGCCGACCCCAACATAGTTGGGAACAGGCTAGGTAGATGATGATGAGGTGATGTTTATTATTTGACTTTAAAGAACATGCTCAAGGTTTGTGCTCTGACTGTTAATAAAACTGATACTTAAAATCCATGCCATGATAAATCCCACAGTCTAATAGTCTCAGTTAAACCATTTACTTAACCCATCATGTATGCACGCTAACAATTTCAACGATCATCACAATCAGATGCGACCGTTTAGGTTCTATGCGTGCGCGCAATTGATACAGTCAACCGCACACTTGAACTGCGAAAACCACCCTTACTGCTTCAACATAAAGGCGTTGTTAATTACCATAGACGTTCGGTTGAGTGTAGGTTACGTGACCGTAGTTCTATGGCGTGGATATAAATGGGTAATGGAAAGTAAAGTGCTGTCAAGTTTGCGGTAATCGGAGGGAAGTTGGCGTTACGCTTTTTTTATTGGTTGGGCAAAGGAATATTTTTGTACAGCCTATGTTGGTAGTTACTAAGTTGAAAGTTCTTTAAGATGATTTCGTTTATGGCTTAGAAAAAGCTTTAATTTTTAACATACATTAACGTGGAGTAAAGTTATGCCAACCTTAAACCTCAAAAATTGTACAGACGCCAGCAGGTCAAGCTACCCGATACTGTCAAATTTTCCAAATCAACCTTGAACCTTAATGCTTTAGCGACAAAGATGAAAATCTATTAAATGAATTTGACAGATTATAGTAGCTTGATGTGCTGGCGTCTGTACTTTTAATCAAAATCAAGTCATTTATCAAGTGAAGTTAAACTAAGCTGAGAATCAGAACTTTTGAACGTCAAAGTTGCATAAGAAAATCCCCGAAATCTCCCGCCCTTCACCACTACCTAGCGCTTTATTTTTATTAGCCTCCGCTGTCCACTCCTGGGCAAAGGCCTCTCTCCACTTCCATCTTTCGCGAGCCCGCGCGTCCTCCTTCCAGTGTTGATATAACCTACCCAGCTCGTCCCGCCATCTCCTACGTGGTCTTCCGCGACCCCGCCTCTCTGTGCTATTTGGGCCCACAGTTTGTCCGGCATGTTCCAGACATGTCCTACCCAGTCCCATTTAAGTTGGGAATGTGCTTTAGCTGGGAATAAGATGTAGCGCAACAAATTCCCAAGCAGCAAAGCTGTCTGTTATATTTAATCTAAAACTCATAATTCTGGCTGTAACTTGACTTGAATTTTTGGCTTTGCCCTCTAGAACAAAATCCTTTTAAAATTCTCATCTATTCTCATCAAGGCCTTCAGATAGATACAACTTTATTTAGGGAGCACAAAGTTTCCCTTTGAAGGATAAAATCAGGAAAGAAATTATCCGGAAAAGAACCGGAGTTACCGACATAGCTTGCAGAGTAAGCAAACTGAAGTGGCAGTGGGCTGGTCATGTTTGTCGAAGGACCGATGACCGGTGGAGCAGACGAGTCCTGCAGTGGAGACTGCGTGTCGGCAAGCGTAGTGTGGGACGCCCCCCCAGATAGATGGACGGACGACCTAAAGAAGGTGGCAGGGACGGACTGGATGCGGAAGGCGGAGGACAGGGTGTTGTAGCACAGCCTGGAAGAGGCCTATGTCCAGCAGTGGACTGCGATAGGCTCAGAGTTGATTGTTGATTTCCCTACAACAGGTTCAAAATTAAAAAATGAATTCGAAACTCTTATTATTTATATCGAATTCTAAACTGCTTTTGTTTATTTTACAAGCTTTTTTTATGTACGCCATGTCATTTTTTTTTTGTCCATGCAAACCATTTTTCCTTTAATCATTTTTTAACTTTACTCAGGTAGAAAACTATTGTTGATTATATTAGTAGGTAAGCAGATAAGTATGAAGTTTGGAAGAAGTACATAAATAATAACATTGGCAGCGACTTGTAAAACAAAACTAAGTATGTGTTGTTCATGAATTTGTTGTGTGCCGAATCTCTTCCATTATTGACATGATTATTATTGACATTTATGATTATTAATTTTATTATTATTTTCAATTTTATACTGACATTTATTTAATTCAATGACACAATTTTAATGGGATTATCTGCTTACTGACTGCATGATTAAATGATCAATAATTAATTTCAATAAAATATGTGACCTTATTTTATCTTTGCACGCCGAAATTACAGGCAGAATAAGAGAACAATTCTGTACATTTTACCAACCTTCTGTACCTTATTTATGCAAATAAATGATTTTTTATTCTTTTGTTTTTTTTTTTTTTTTTGAAAATGCTGTAGAAAGGCTACCGATCGGTTTTCTATAATGAGCTTTAAAAGCTTGCTTGTGCTGTTTGCAATAGAGTATTAATTGTTTTTAATGATAGTCTTATGGAAAACCTATAATTTGACATTTCTTTACTTACTTACAACATTACGTAATACATAACATTTTGAGGAAAAATAAAATTAGTTACTCATTTAGGGTTTAGGTACTCAGTCAGGTACAGACGCCAGCACATCAAGCTACTACAATCTGTCAAATTTCTTTAATAGATTTTCAACTTTATCGCTTAAGCATTATTGTTCAAGGTTGATTGAGAAAATTTGACAGTTTCGGGTAGCTTGACCTGCTGGCGTCCGTACCTAAGTCTAGCGGGTTAACGAGGGGCCCCTCAGGGCCGAAGCCTGCCGGGGCAGCGGGATTGTCCGAAAGGGTTACCGCTACCCCGGAACATAAAGGGCGAAGGAAGGAACATGGGTGGGTTTTAGTCAGTAAGAGTCTGACACTCCCTTCCGCTCCACCCAGAGCGGGAGGGGTCATTTGATGACTTCCCATCCCGAAAAAAAAAAAAAAAAATTCTAGCGGTTTAAAAAAAATTAAGTAAATTTGGAAATAAACAAAATGCGATAACTACAGACATTGTCGATAAGCATCATCGTCATTCAGTTGAATGACGTCCACTGCTGGACTGCTGGACATATGCCACCCCCAAACTCCCCACATCGACCGGTCCCAGCACCCTAATTGCGTACCAACAGACTTTCAATCACAATCTGAATCATTTTGAAGGATATTGCTAATCCATTGCTTCATATGTTCGAATAAATATCAGTTCAACAACATATATAACGCAATGAATGTTGTTGAACTGTCAAAATGAAAGTCATTGTGCTACTGTTAGTGTATTACGCAATTAAGCCGCTGCATCCAGCGGATTGCGTCCTTTTGTCTTTATAAAGTATAACATTAATATTTATTTTATGACCTTAACGATGTAGGCAGGTAATTAAGTAAACCATTAAATAAATATTTGACAATAGTCTATCAAAGACAAGTGGGTGGCCCTATACCAACGGAAATGCACAATTTAATATCGATGATAATTTAAAAAAGATCAACCAAGCTAAACTGGCGCTAACATGCCATTTTACAGATTACACAAACCTAAAAAAAAAAACAAAGAACCCGCCGAGCAAAGGCACCGCGCGTTCAGCCGAAAAAAAAACTAAATTAACACGAAATTTTCAATAATTAAAACTCACCTTGTTAGTGGGACTTCGATGTTTTTATAACTTAACCATTTTATCGCTGCACTCAATTAAAAACCTTTTAATTTTAAGTCCTTTTTAACACAACGGTATAGAGTCGAGAATACTTTAGCAATGTTCATCTGTGTGGACATGTTATTTTTGCATTTATTTCGAAATGTGCCGAAGTAAATTGCGTTTCAAATTTTATTGTTTATTTGATTGTCCCTTTGGCAGTATGGAGATACTACTAGCTTATACTTATGCTACCAGCTACCAGCCTTTTAAAAGTAAAGTTCGTAAATCTTTGGCTGTATATATAATGGCTGTTTCTATTAAGAACCGGTGATAAACTGGAACGATTTTTGTATTAATTAATAAAGAAATAAATGTATTGTTATTAAAAATAGTAATAAACTCATAGGCTTGTTTTATTACTGAATTAATTAAATTTATTTTATGTTGTCGTAAGATATGACTTTTATCAGAATATAAGTCTTGCAAATGAATGGGATAAAATGATACATATCCTTGCAATTGATAAAAATGCATGAATTTGAGATAATTTTCAAGTTAAGGAACAACAAACTGAATGTCATACTTGACAAAGTTCAAATTCCATTGCAACCAAAAACTGATTAGGACCTTTTTGTTACAAATGGTCACTCAAAAATCAACTTAGAATACATTTTCTTCTCTCTATGAGAGGGAGTTTACCGTAATTCACCACGCGGGAACCGTGTTGGTTGGAAGTTGACTTTGACATCCTATAATTTAAAAAAAAAAACATCATCTGCCTAGCCTTTTCCCAACTATGTTGGGGTCGGCTTCCAGTCTAACCGGATGCAGCTGAATACCAGTGTTTTACATGGAGCGACTGCCTATCTGACCTCCACAACCCAGTTACTGGGCAATAAGTTACTGGTTGTTAGACTTTCGGGCTTCTGACTACCCGTAACTACTGTCAAAGATCTACGAATGACAGCCGGGACCAACGGCTTAACGTGTTTTCCGAGGCACGGAGGGGTCTTGGTATATGAAGATGGTCACCCATCCACGGACCAACCACGGAAAGCGTAGCTTAACCTGATCGATCGACCCGTGCGGCTGTTATTACTTAGCGACAAGCCCCAACATTTAGAACTGAGAGTGGCGGTAGGAAGGCTGAAGGCCAAAAATACCGCCCCAGGACCCGACGGCTTGCCAGGTAAAGCCTGGGTCCTGGCCTCGAGGGCTCTCGGGCCTCGACTGGAGGCGCTCTTAAGCGCATGTTTGGAGAGAGGCCAGTTCCCGCTTCGTTGGAAGACGGGGAAGCTGGTCCTCATTCGGAAGCCAGGGCGCCCAGCGGACTCTCCGTCCGCATACCGGCCCATCGTGCTGCTCGACGAGGTGGGCAAGCTCTTTGAGAGAGTAATTGTAAACCGCCTCGTCGGGCACTTGGTGAGGACGGGGCCGGATCTTGCGGACAGCCAGTTTGGCTTCCGCAAGGGGCGCTCGACGGTGGACGCCATCATGCGCGTGAGAGCCCTCACGACGGGGGACGCGGTGTCCCGGGGTGGGGTCGTCGTGGCGGTGTCACTCGACATCGCCAACGCGTTCAACACCCTGCCCTGGAGCTGCATTGTGGAGGCACTCCGGTATCACCGAGTGCCGCCCTACCTCCGTCGAATAGTCGAGGCGTATCTGACGGACAGAGCCGTCAGCTACCCCGGTCGCGATGGGGAGTGGAACCGGCGAGAGATGTCGTGCGGTGTCCCGCAGGGATCGGTTGTGGGGCCGTTCCTGTGGGACATCGGCTACGACTGGGTGCTGCGGGCCGACCTCCCTGATGGCGTCAGCGTGGTTTGCTACGCTGACGACACGCTGGTCCTGGCGCAGGGGAGGTCGCATCAGGCGGCGGCCGACGCGATGACACGCGGGGTTGCGATAGTCGTGGAGAGGATCCGGCAGTTGGGTCTCGAGGTGGCATTGCACAAGTCCGAGGCCATGACGTTTCATGGGCCCCGGAACGCGCCACCACCGGGATCCCAACTAACGGCAGGAGGGGTTCACATCGGCATCGAGACGACGATGAAGTACCTGGGTCTCGTCCTCGACAGCCGGTGGAACTTCGTCGAGCACTTCCGACGTTTGGCCCCCAAACTGGAACGGGCTGGGGCCGCCTTCAAGCGGCTCTTGCCCAACCTGGGGGGGCCAAACGCCTCCTGCCGGAGGCTTTACGCGGGGGTCGTGCGGTCCATGGCCATATACGGGGCCCCGGTGTGGGCACGTTCACTGCGGCGGCGAGCCGCCCACTACCTGAACGCGCCCCAGAAGGTGGTAGCCGTAAGGCTAATCCGGGGCTACCGCACGATCTCGCGCGAGGCGGCAAGCCTCCTTGCCGGACTGCCGCCATGGGATCTGGAGGCGATAGTCCTCGCGCGCCTGTATGAGTGGCGCGCGGAGGCACTACGCCGGGGGGAAAGTCCGCTCCCGCGGCAAATTGCTGCGGAGCGGACGGACCTCCGGCTCGATCTCATGGCGACATGGAAAGAGCGACTGTCGCAACCCAGCGCAGGGCACGCCGCGATAGCGGCGATAAGACCCCTCTTTGAGGAGTGGCTAGAGAGGCGCCACGGCGCCCTCACCTACCGCCTGACGCAGGTCCTCACCGGACACGGAAGTTTCGGGAGGTTCCTGCACATGATCAGGCGGGAGGAAACGCCCGGGTGTCACCATTGCCAGGATCGCCCAGAGGACACGGTGGAGCACACGGTGGAGGTCTGCCCCGCTTGGGCGGAGCACCGCCGTGTCCTCGTGGAGGCGATCGGCAGCGGCGGCGGCCTCTCGCGCCCGGACCTGGTGCAAGCCATGGTCCGGAGCGAGAGGGAGTGGGAGGCAGTCGCCTCCTTCTGCGAAGCAGTCATGCTAGCGAAGGAGGTGGCGGGACGGATGAGGGAGAGAGCCTCCCGTCCCAGCCGCCGCGGGAGACGCCCCGGGCGTCGGGAGTCCATTGGAGACTACCGGCCACCGTAGGCGCGGGCCTGCGGGCGGAGAGCAATGGGTAGCTCACCGCCCGATCAGGACCAGGCCCGTGCCGGACGGCGCGTAAGTGTTCCACGCGCGCCTCAAAGAGATGTCAGCATAACGAGGGGCCCCTCAGGGCCGAAGCCTGCCGGGGCAGCGGGATTGTCCGAAAGGGTTACCGCTACCCCGGAACATAAAGGGCGAAGGAAGGAACATGGGTGGGTTTTAGTCAGTAAGAGTCTGACACTCCCTTCCGCTCCACCCAGAGCGGGAGGAGTCATTTGATGATTTCCCATCCCAAAAAAAAAAAAAAAAAGCCCCAACATTTTCAAAATTTGAAACAGAGAACAGAACGCATTTTGAATCATATTCTTAAAAAAAAAACTTGGCAAAATGAAGTAGCTGACTCCGACATGTCATCGAAAAGTGCATTCTCATTGACTAATGTATTTTGATAAAAAATCCGAAATTTGTCGCGTCATCACACCGAAATAGTGGCTGACTGTGATGTCTTTGTTAATTCCGTGTCAAAATATTGGTAATAGTGAGGATATTTTTGATTTATTGCTTCTCTTAGTAGTGTTTATTTTAAAGGCTTAACTTTTGTGGGAAAGATTGATGATGGTAAATAGTACAATAGTAAAGATGTTACAAGCCGTTTCTCTCAAAGCTAAAGGGGGTTATCATCATCATCATCTCAGCCGATAGACGTCCACTGTTGGACATAGGCCTCCCCCAAGTGTCGCCACATTGACCGGTCCCGTGCGACTCGCATCCAGCGGATTCCCGCAACCTTCACCAGGTCATCGGTCCACCTAGTGGGAGGCCTTCCAACGCAACGTCTTCCGGTTCGCGGTCGCCACTCCAGAACTTTTCGGCCCCATCGGCCATCCGTTCTGCGAGCAATGTGCCCTGCCCACTGCCACTTATGTTTGGCAATTCTTCGGGCTACGTCGGTAACCTTGGTTCTCTTGCGGATGTCCTCATTTCTGATTCGATCACGCAAGGAAACTCCGAGCTCTCTCCATTGCCCAAAGGGGGTTATAAGATTACTCAATAAAAGCTTTAGCCATCTTTCAATCCAAGTCAAGCGGTTTTATAAAAAAAAATATAGTTTCTAAGTTTTAATAGGTTTTAAGTAAGTTTAAATTTACCTCGTTTTGTTAAACGTAATAGAAAAGGATTTTATAACATAGGTCTTAGGTAGATATACATAGCATAGCATCTGGAACCATCATACTACAATCAAAGACGGCACGGTTGGCGCAGTGGTTAAGCGATTGACTGCTGCGCTGTGTGTCGCGGGTTCGATTCCCGCGCGGAACAGATATTTGTATGACCTACAAGTCGAGGTGGGACCCGTTGAGGCCTGTCGGGGGAGCGGTGAATGCTTATGCGAATCCCGCACCCCAGGCCATAGGCAGAGGTGGAACACCGCGGTGGTTTTAGCCGGTAAGAGTCCGGCATACTCCTCTGTCACTCCTACGGTGGAGGAAGTCCATGAGGATTTCCACTGCGCAAAAAAGCGAGAGATCGTGCATAATTTGCCATTTTCACACAAATTACACAAACATAATCGTTATGAAAGTATATGTAGATCCACTATTTAAGAGCCTAAATCTGGCCAACGTCAGTTCCTTTCAACGTCTACAAAAATTTATAACAAAAATAAGAACGACAATTACAAAAAGTGTAACATACCGTGCAACTGTCAAACTTGCAATTTTTTTTTTTTCTCCGCCTTTGTCAAAGGAACTACTTTCAAAAAGAAATGGCACATTTACCTGACGACCGACAAAGAATGTTGGACGTGCGGAATCTATTTAAATTGGTTCGTGTAGTCTTATTTTTTATGATTTACTGGACATATCCTATTTTTCTTGCGCGAAATTAGGCTGAAGATAACGGAATGCGTGTAGGTGGGGTAATGTCACGCCTATTTCGAGTGTCATATTGCGTTTGATGATCTCCCAAGTAGTATTGTAGTATAACACAGATAAAAACGTAATTAAAATCAACCAAAAAATACGACTTTCATTGGGCGGAGGTCTATTGCTGTAGATTTAGAATTCATCAAGCTGCCTATTAGCTCATTCTATGTGAAAACAAAAGCCTTCGTAAATGCACAAAATTAAATGACCCGTTGTACCTTTTACTTTGATAAGGTTGCTAAGAAAAAACTACCTAACACGAAAATAATAAGGTAGGATAAATGAAGTGCATGTCCAGTTCCTACTGCCACGATTTCAGGTTTTACAGTGACATTTAAAAATGGGACATAAATTGGACGTAGTTTAGCAGAAAGGACTCAACTCACAAAAAGTAATTTTTGAGTTATCGAGGTTTTAAGTTTAGGTGTGTATTGCTGCAATGATGTTGTATATGGAATATTTTGAAATATTGTCACTTATGGGAAAATATACAAATATTTTTATGAGTCAAGTTGTATTACATAGACTAACACAATTTTGGAGTTATTGGGAAGAATGTGGGTTGAGTCCTTTCTGCTTAACTACGTCCAATTATGGATTTATTACTCCTCCAGTAAAACTTGCGCAATCAAATTCTAAAAAAAAAAAACAACACTGGACTATTATCTTCCGCCTTGCCATGTTCACAGAAAGTGATGTTTTAAAGAAGGTAAGTATTTACTTACCTTCTTAGATACCATTCTAGAAGTTTGCTGTCTTTACGGCTGCAGTCGGTGTCTCAGAAACACACATTAGTCAGTGAGTCAATAGTCAAAACATAAATAGACCCTCGTCTCGAAAGGTTTGAGTACTGATTATAACTAGACAGGTCACAGTATCTTAAACAGACTCCGCACTCAGGTCGGCCACAGCAAAGACAATCTCCACAGGTGGAGTTTCTCGGATGGTGCCCTGCAGACCATGGCCCACCTTTTATCTTGTGCCGTCATCTGTACGCGTGAAGATCTGTCGTGTTAGCGTTGCCCACCAGGAAATTTAACTGAATATTTGCCGACGACACGCTAAAAATAAGAACTCTCCAAAATACCCATTATCATTAGTCAAAAACTTCAATATTTTCATCCACATCTCCCTTTGATGTGAAACGGTATATTTTTTCTCAAAACCCTTCAAATCAACTGTAAACTTCATCATTGTAAGACACAAATCGGATTTTATGCACCGGCGGTTCCTCTATTTAATATAGGGTTGAATGACCATGTATTATGGGTTTATTTAAAAAAATGACAAAGGGAACATTGTTGGAGACGGCTACCGTGTTTAATACCTTTATACTGTTGTAATGTTTTTGAAAAATAATGGAGGAATGTCGAATTTTGATGTGGTTATGGTTATAATTGAGAATTTTTATGGACACATTATGGTATCTACTGATATTACCGCACCAGCCCTGATTCTGATCCAGCAGAGAACCAAAGCTGTCGACATAGCTCACAGAATAAGCAAGCTGAAGTGGCAATGAGCTGGCCGTAGAACCGATGGCCGTTGAGGTAGACGACACGTGTTCTTGAGTGGAGACCGCGAATCGGCAAATAGGCATCTTCATGGCACGCTCGTTCCATCATTGACCTCATCCATCACTTTCCATCAGGCGAGGTCAAGAACAGGCCTATTCAGCAATGAAAAATTAAAACAAACATGTGGTAGTACGCGCTCAGGCTAATTGGAGCGACGATCTTGGCAGGGTGGCTGGTAGCAACTGGACGAGAGTTGCCGAGAATCATGCTGAATGATTTAAAGAGGCCTATATACAGCAGTGGACTGCTGTAGGTTGATGATGATGAAGTCCTGCTGAAAGAGTCACCGGCCATATTGTCTAATATTACCTATGGTTTTCTTTATTTCATACTAAGAGATTCTTCTGGCTTCGTTAGGAATAGACCTGAACGAGATAAGATATCAGTTAATTCCATTATGATTCCTAATGCGTCTTGATCCAGTTAAATAAAAAGGCTTGTTTCACGACGTCTAAATAAATAGCCACTGCTCACCAACCAATCCACTTTCCAACTATGTTGGGGTCGGCTTCCAGACTAACCGGATGCAGCTGAATACCAGTATTTTACATGGAGCGACTGCCTATCTGACCTTCACAACCCGGATACTGGGTAGCACGATACCCTTTGGTAAGACTGGTTGTCAGATTTTTTAATTTCTGACAATCTTCGTCTTCCTACTAGGGACTGTTAAAGATCTACGATAGACAGCCGGGACCAACGGCTTTCTGAGGCACGAAGGGGTCTCGATATGTAATGGATGGTCACCCATCCACGAACCGACCGCGGTAAGCGTAGCTTAACCGTCGATCAATCCGTCCTGCTGTTATCATTGGCCATGAGCCCCTCCAAGACGTACGTTATGTATGTATAGTCAATTCTACCTCGATGGACCGACAACCCAACCTTATCCCAGAACGATATACGAGTATATAACCTAAACAAAAAAAAACCTAAATATATAAGGCTAGCAACGATTTCAATACATAATATAATAGTTTTGGTTCGCGTGTCGCCCGGCCGGCGGGTAGGCACATAATTGTATGTAATCTCAATGTATCGGGGATAATGTGATCTGCGTCTGCGCTGCTATAATGACAGGCCGGCGTAGCACGCATGCGCGGAACACACGACGCCATTTTGAAAATCTGTTTCTTTGAATGGGGAACGATATCTTGGTATGAATGGTGGGGTAAGACAAAAATGTATTTGTGTACAATTTGATATGAAAAGCCTTACCTACAGTGGATGTACCGATGAGTTCCTAAAGTTCGCAAACATCTGTTAGATGTGGAACAGACAGGGTCGGTCGATGTGGTCGGTGTGGTGTGTGTGTGTGCTTGGAGGAAGGTCTCCACTCTATAATAATATCTGTCAGCTGGATGATGATGATGTGAAATGTTTAAGGTGGGCTCAATAATAATTTTCCCACTGCTGGGAAACAGGCCTCCTCTCATGGAGAGGGAGTGGGCTGTAATCTACCACGCGGGCCCAGTGCTGGTTGGTAAATGTCCCAGGTCTTTGAAATTTGGGTTCTAGGATATGCCGGTTACATCACAATGTTTTCCTTTAGCGTTTTAAGAGCAGTGGTGATGAAATTGAAAGCGCGTGTATGGGTTCTAACTCACGACCTACGACTCGTAATTCGGGGCCAGGCTCAGCTGGTGGCCTCATATAAAATTTCTTGAATTCACTCTGCTACTAAAAATATATCTTGAATTTGACTTTGACAGTTTGTTAACTAAAAAAAAGTGAACAGAAGAAGAACTCTTTGCATGTGGACGTTTAAGTGACTGCGTGGTCCATGTGAAGTAGGAAATCAAATATACTGCTTGGCAAAGGGGGTGCCCTTTGCCAAGTCCTTGCAGGAACTCCTTTCCCTCATCACCTCGTATCAGCCCAGCGATATAGTTAGTAAACTATAAAAAAGTAGAGTGAAGGAAATGTTTTAAAGAAAATGCAAGCTGTTTTTATAAAGTACTAGCTACGCCCCGCGGTTACATCACCATAGTTTTCGATCCCGTGGGAATATTGGGATAAAAAGTACCCTTTAAGTTAATCCTTGTTATAAACCATATGTGTGCCAAATTTCATCCAAATCCGTTTAGTAGTTTTTGCGTGAAAGAGTAACAAACATCCATCCAGTCCTACTAATATTATAAACGTAAAAGATTTTGTGTTCCTTGGACTACTCCAAGGAACACAAAATCTTTTCTATTGTACAAGAAAATAACCCTGAAAATAAAATAAACCCCAGCAGATCTTCGCCCCGTGTGTATCGATGCTCGTCAAAGACGTAAAAACAATCGCGTTTCCTCCTGCAGACGTGATTGAAGTTGTCTATTTGTGTACCGTCAGAAGAACACACTGGAAAACCGTCACGGAAGGCCGAATTTTGTTTTAAAGAACAACACAATAGACTGTAAACCCCAAAGGGCTAGGCAGAGGTATACTTGGGAGCGGTGAATGCTTATGTGAATCCCGCACCCCAGGCCATAGGCAGAGGTAGAACACCGCGGTGGTTTTAGCTGGTAAGAGTCCGGCATACCCCTCCGTCATCCCCACGATGGAGGAAGTCCATGAGGATGTCCACCGCACGACAAACAAAAAAAGGCAGAGGTATACCTATAGTCGGTTCCATACTGCTCTCTCCCGTCGACATTTCGGTTTTTTCTTTTGGAAAATTTTTTGAAGTTATAAGTAGGTACAGACGCCAGCACATCAAGCTATTACAATCTGTCAAATTTCTTTAATAGATTTTCAGCTTTATCACAAAAGCATTAAGGTTCAAGGTTGATTGGGAAAATTTGACAGTTTCGGGTAGCTTGACCTGCTGGCGTCTGTACATGTTTTCTTTTTCTTTTTTCTTTTTCCTTCATAATTTGTCTAGAGTTATAAAATTGACTGTTGTAGTGTAATAGTAATGTTAATTAGGTTTAATTCGGGGAGAGAGCCTGGTGATCCGTCACACAGGGTATCCTAGTATGGACGCCAGTCTCTCATAAAGGTTCATATTTTATGCATTTTTGTCATGTGAACCTTTGTGAGGAGAGAAGAAAATAAAGATTATTATTATAGTACACCCACATTTCGCCAATTATGTTTAAGTCCCATGTAATAGGAGGTGAGCCTATTGCCGTCAACCGGGCATAAATCTAGGCTCCAGGCTGCTGCTAAAACATTCCTGAGAAAAACCCAAAAAACACTTTGCCCGATCCGGGAAACGAACGCAGGATCTCATACTCTGTAGCAACGCTTGCGACCACTAAACCAATGAGGCAGTTGATAAAAAAAAATCATGAAAAATTAACAAAACAATATGTTTTTACCTTAGAGAATTAAAATTAACGCTCTAAACTACAAAATCAAATGTTCAAGGCTGTTGTTTTATGTTGTTTATTCTTGCTATCGGTACATAGGGACCATGGCGCCGTTGCTTTCAACGTAGGAGTATTTCCATCTCCCTCACACATCCACCATTTCTTTCTAACGCATTGACACTGACTCTCACTTTTTATTTCTTGGAATGGAAATTGAAGGTTTTTGTCAGTTTTGGGAAATGAGGAAATCGAAAAGTGTGTTATTTTTGTTTATTATAGTCGCTTGTGTAGTGGTCACAAGCGTGACTGCTGAGCTGAGGGTTCAGGGTTTGATCCGGTGATACCCAAGAGCAAGTGTTGTGGTTATAAAAAATGTCAACACACAGCCTAAACCGCTGGTTTTAGAAGCATGCGAAAGTGAGCACTAAGGGCCGACTTTTTGATCCATAGTTAAACTAAACCAATAGTCAAAAATAGTAACTAACTAATGGTTAAATTGTTGCAGGTGTTTTTGATCAATTTTTAGTTTAGGTACCTAATATCATTGCTAATGGTCAAATAATTAACTATTAGTTAAAAAATAACTATTAGATAAACTAAAAATTGATCCAAAAACACACACAACAAACATTTTACCATTATTTACTATTTTTAAAAATTGAACTACGGATCAAAAAATCGGCCTTAAGGAGGGATTTTTTTTAAATGTATGCCGATGTACCTTATGTGGTTAATAGGGGATGAAAGTCTGTATGGAAATTCTTTTTTGCCGATGGAATCCCTACCTTCTTTTTTAAACATAAGTACCTACATATTTTTCAAATTACCAAATTAAAGAAAGAAAACTGACGAAAATATTTTATTTAAAACACACACAGGACATACAAATAGTAAACAAGGAGCATTTAAATCTAAAAAAATTACATTAAAAAAAATTGAATTTGTTTTTTTTTTATACGTTGCCCCACACTAGGAATTTCTCCTGTATCGTGGGTGCGTTTATTTACAAACATTTAAACTCACATACACAAACAGCCAGACCCGGAACAACTACTTGTAGGTCATACAAATATTTGTTTCGTGAGGGAATCGAACCCGCGACACGCAGCGCAGCAGTCAATCGCTTAACCACTGCGCCAACCATGCCGTCGAATTGATTTTATGTTTCACAGCACTCTAAGCCAACATGGTTAATTTCTCAATAAAAACAATTGGGCATCAAACACAAACTGAAACTTCAAAGCATTTATTTCAATCCATTTACAGGCACTTTTGGTTTGTCAAAATTAAAAATTAGTGTACGCAATGGGCTGAATCTTGATTTCTTCAAAATTAATTCTTAGTGCTAATTTAGTCCTCTGGTACTTGTTTTATTTAATTTTATTGTAGATTATTCCTTATGTTTGGCGGTACCGATTTGATGGTTGGTGCGTTTATCATCATCTGCCTAGCCTTTTCTCAACTATATTGGAGTCGGCTTCCAGTCTAACCGGATGCAGCTGAATACCAGTATTTTACATGGAGCGACTGCCTATCTGACCTTCACAACCCAGTTACCGGGTAATACGATACCCCTTGGTAAGACTGGTTGTCAGACTTTCGGGCTACTGACGACCCGTAACAACTGTCAAAGATCTACGAATGACAGCCGGGACCAACGGCTTAACGTGCTTTCTGAGGCACGGAGGGGTCTTGGTATGTGAAGATGGTCACCCATCCACAGACCAACCGCGGCAAGCGTAGCTTAACCTGATTGATCGACCCGTGCGGCTGTTATGCGCTTATGTTCTTGATAATGTGTCTCTTACTGTATTATTGTATAGCTGGCCGTGAAAACCTATAATTGGCTTCATGTTTCTTATTCCAGTATATTTATTGTATTTATATAAAGCTGTTTTCTATGAGATAAATAAATAAATAAATTAAATAGTCAATCAATTAGTCAGAAAGTTGAAGCTGTTCCGTCAACCCAAGCTGCATCCACCATCACTCACGGAGGCTCTTCATCATTAAATTAAACACACGTAATACAAAGTCGACGCACTAAAATCCTACTATAAAAGTCGGTAGAAAATCAAATTAGACTCGAATTAAAGGAAAAAATACAAAATAATTGTATTACTACACAAATACCGCTCCAGTTCCGAGTACCGCTTTATGACTCAGAGCGCCGGGGTTCGTTTCCCGGAAGAGGCGCTCAATCGGTCTACACCTTAAGGCAGATAGCGGTAAAAAAAATATAAAGTTTATTTTATAGATAGATCTCTTTGTGGGTTGGTATTGCACGGATTGATCCAAGAAATGGAATTGTAGACCTCCTCAGAAGGCCAAGAGCAAGAAGCTGTACTTCTTGCTCTTGGCTTGTTGATTGTTCAGTCATAAGACTTGGCTTATCTTGCAGCAAAATTTTCCTCAAAGCTCCCCCCACAGCCACCTCAGTATTTTACATGAAACGACTACCTATCTGACCTCCAAAACCCAGTTATTGGGTAATACGATACTGCTTGGTAAGAGTGGTTGTCAGACTTTTAAGCTTCTGACTATTCGTGACGACTGTCAAAGTTCTACAAATGAAAGCCGGGGCCAACGGCTTAATGTGCTTTCCGCGACACGAAGTGTCTCGATATGTAATGGATGGTCAGCCATCCACGAACCGACCGCGGCAAGCTTAGCTTAACCTTCGATCGATACATAATCATACATAATCAGCCTATAATGTTCCCACTGCTGGGACACAAGCCTTCCCTCGTTGAGAGAGAGTGGTCCATAATCCACCACGCGGGCTCAGTGCGGGCTGGAAATGTCACCAATCTTCGAATTTATGGTTCTAGGACATGCCGATTTCGTCACGACTTTTTTCAGCAGTTGTGATGAAATTACTTACACAAAGTAAAGCGCCTGTTTGGCTTCGAATTTTTCGTAAGTCACATTTTATTTTATTACTGACGAAAAATTTCTACGCTCACGATTTCCACGCGCATGCGCGTGATTTTCAGAATCATGTACAGACGCCAGCACATTAAGCTACTCGAAACTGTCAAATTTTCCCAATAAACCTTGAACCTTAATGGCTTTTTTTTTTTTTTTTGGGATGGGAAATCATCAAATGACTCCTCCCGCTCTGGGTGGAGCGGAAGGGAGTGTCAGACTCTTACTGACTAAAACCCACCCATGTTCCTTCCTTCGCCCTTTATGTTCCGGGGTAGCGGTAACCCTTCCGGACAATCCCGCTGCCCCGGCAGGCTTCGGCCCTAAGGGGCCCCTCGAATTATGCTGACATCTCTTTGAGGCGCGCGTGGAACACTTACGCGCCGTCCGGCACGGGCCTGGTCCTGATCGGGCGGTGAGCTACCCATTGCTCTCCGCCCGCAGGCCCGCGCCTACGGTGGCCGGTAGTCTCCAATGGACTCCCGACGCCCGGGGCGTCTCCCGCGGCGGCTGGGACGGGAGGCTCTCTCCCTCATCCGTCCCGCCACCTCCTTCGCTAGCATGACTGCTTCGCAGAAGGAGGCGACTGCCTCCCACTCCCTCTCGCTCCGGACCATGGCTTGCACCAGGGCCGGGCGCGAGAGGCCGCCGCCGCTGCCGATCGCCTCCACGAGGACACGGCGGTGCTCCGCCCAAGCGGGGCAGACCTCCACCGTGTGCTCCACCGTGTCCTCTGGGCGATCCTGGCAATGGTGACACCCGGGCGTTTCCTCCCGCCTGATGATGTGCAGGAACCTCCCGAAGCTTCCGTGTCCGGTGAGGACCTGCGTCAGGTGGTAGGTGAGGGCGCCGTGGCGCCTCTCTAGCCACTCCTCAAAGAGGGAACCTTAATGGCTTAGAGGCAAAGTTGAAAATCTATTAAATAAATTTGACAGATTGTAGTAGCTTAATATACTGGCGTCACACAGATGTTTGTGACTCTGAAGTGTAAATAGAGAAATAATTATTATCTAAGCAGCATTTTAAATAGCCCCAATAACTATCAGTCTCCAATCCTCCGTTTCTTGCTGACTGATCAGGTAATATTTTGCATCGATACTAGCTATCCTCGCACAGATCAACGGCACGGCCAACACGATAATATAATAGAAAAACCAACACCCGAACTTCATCATTCATTTCATTTACTTCCAAAAATCCCTACTAACTCTAATGCAGTAAGCGGCGCTAACAAATTACATTAGTGTCCATTTGATGTGCGCCTGCGCCGACTGTGATGACTGGCGGTTTATGCGCAAGCGCCGGACACTGGCGGACAGAAATAAAAGGTCACTGAATAATAAAATATGGATTAGTATCCTACCTATTACTTCGAAAATATATCAAAAATTTTCCAGTCTTGCTTGCAAACTTGCTTGCCTACATGTAAGTAATTTATTTGGCAAGCTTATCACTGAAAAAAATGTGTAAAGCTTTTACAGCTTCATCTGAGAATGAAATAAATTCTGTAATTTCGTGCCAATTTCTATTAAACGAAAAATTAAAAAAAAAAAAAACAAAGACGTCAGAAAAAAGTCGAAAGAATTTTAACTAGGTCAGTATATTCTGATTCACTCATTTTTAGTCTGCCACTATCAACAGCTGGCTAATATTTTACATCTTATTTAATTCAGGGGGTTACAGGCAATTAAGTCCAATGGTACTGATCTTACTTAAATAACGGGAAGCGACCAAGGAAAATACCAGAGGGGCAATTCTCGAAATTTTAAGAACATTCACAGTCTGATCTCAGTCTCAATCTGTCAAAAATACTTCTAATTTCCCTACATTTTGACAAGTTTTTGACATTTGTTTGTCGCTGAGATGAGACTGCGACTAGATTTTGAACGTTTTAAACTACGAGAATTGGCCTTCTGGTCATCCTTCACTCCGGTCAATAAATCTGCTCGCAAGTGTAACGCTGACGAAGCAACTAATATCACTTCAAACTGATATTCATTCAACTGTTCCTTGGCAATCCAATACCTCCTTTACCACTTAGCAAATAAAGTTCAAAATCATTCCTAAATAAAGTATTCCCTGCTTTAATTAGTGATTGAGTCCACATCTTCATCCTGGCTACCTGATAGGTGTTTTCTTTTTTTAAGGCTTTTCATAATGGATATTAGTGAATATGTGATGAGCTGATGACAGCATTGCGGCTCGTATGAGGACTTGAGATGGGTGACTTTGGTTGGCCGAAAGTGTAAAGGCCAGGCTTGTATTGGGGACTTCAATTGACCTTCCTGTAAAGAAAACTAAATATTAAAACTATGTACTTCTTATATTTCCAAAGAAACGATGGGTGGACTGTGTGAATGATGATATGGTTAGAAAGGGGATGACTGTCGAGATGACGACTAATAGAGAAGTGTGGAAGAAAAAGACACGTTGCGCCGACCCCAAATAAATTGGGATAAGGGCAGGAGAATGGTGATATAATGATGTATTTATGATATTTACAAAGATTACCTACATAAACTTATTCTGAAAGAAATCGTCTCGAAATTAACAAGTTAGCACACACAGCCTCGGCATCGCAGATAAGTACGTTGTCATCTACAAAACTCTCTCATAAAGCCTGTTAAAATTACACCAAAACCATGGGACTTAAATATATCTGGCGAAATGTGAGTGTACTATAGGTACTCTGCCTAACCCTTCGGGAATTACGGGCGTGATGTTATATTATTTGGTTATGATATGTGTAATAACGGCAACTCCTACTTTCAAAATCATTGCCATCGCTCGACCATACCCTAAATACACACATACTTACCTACGTACAAAAAAAAAACCATTTTCTTCACACAACGCTCAGAAACAATAAGGTAATCAATCACACAAAGATGGCGGCTACTAAAAGTATGAAGCATGATTTATTGTATGCTTACAAAGCCCAAGGCTGCATGATAAGCAACATCTGTGCTTCTTACGTTTGTCTTTACAAATGACCTCTATGATCGGCCAAGGGCAGCTGATTTCGGTGGTTTAATCAATTAAAACAACCTGATTCAGCCTTGCCATCATCATCAGCATCAATTCAGCCGAAAGAAGTCCACTTCTTCCCGGACGTGGCGACTCGAGTAAGGTCGCACTGGATCGTGCCAGACCACCAGGTCTCCCAGATTCTCACGGGGCAGGGGTGTTTTAGGAAAAGGTTGCACGATATAACGTTAAGTGAGGACAGTGTATGCTATTGCGGTATGGATGAGGAAGACCTGCACCACGTGCTGTGGGTCTGCCCCCTGTATGAGGAAGCCAGGTGCAAGATGATGGGATGGGGATGGGATCAGCCGCGCGGAGGTCGGCCCGATCTATTACGGCGATCTCGTAAGTTCACCGGCGAACTTTGACCGGCTAAGAGAATACGCGCACAGTTGGCATGCCGCCCGGAGTGAAATGGAGAGAAATGGAGCGTGAGGAGCGTGAGGAGGAGCCATGAATGCCGATGAAGCCTGGAGACGGAGGAGCAACTGCCGGCGACGAAGACAAAAAACGTGCTAGATGTGTTCGTTGCCTACCCAGAAGGGGAGAGTGCAATTGGGGACACACATGGCCAACTTGTAGGGATCAAGAAGCGCCTGCGGACTGTTAAAATAAGATGGCCAAGGGAGCTATGTCCGTTGTCACGTTTCGGCCCGTATAGCGAAAGTTGGAAGGGCCATGGGAAGGTTTGGAGGGAGTGTTGGACATAGGCCTCCCCAAGCACCACCACTTCAGCCAGCTGGGTAATTGCGTAACACACTATCAGTAGCATTAGGTTTCATTTTGACAGTTCAACAACATACATTGCGTTATTTACGTTGTTGAGCAGACACATTTTATTGAACATATTATTACGAAGCAATGGATTAGCAATTTCCTACAAAATGATTCAGTGTGTTAAACAATCAGGGTGCGGTTTTGTGCTTCTCGCATCCAGCGGATTCCTGCGGCCTTCACAAGGTCGTCAGTCCACCTTGGGGAGGTCTTCCAAAGCTATATCTTCCAGTACGCAGTCACTATTCCAGGACCTTTCCGCCCCATCGGCCATCTGTTCTGCGAGCAATAGGCGCCCAGCTCACTGCCACTTAAGTTTGGCAATTCTTCGGGCTATGTCGGATACCATGGTTCACCTACGGGTCATAGCTGATTGTAGGTATATACAGCTGACAAGTCTTACCAAGGGGTTAAGTATGTTACCCAGTAACTGGATTGAGGAGATCAGGTAGGCAATCGCTCCATATAAAATACTGGTATTCAACTGGCTAGACTGGAAGTCGACCCCGACATAGTTGGTAAAGGCTAGGCAGATGATGATGGTTATCCTTCAAAGCCTTTTTCTGCAATGACAGGTCATGTTTAAAAACTTAATATGCAGGAAAACTGTCCATAAGTAGCTAAAAGTTGCAACCGTGGCCGTGCGTAGAAACAGCGTTGGAGCCGCGTTGTAGCCGCGTTGTATCCACGTTGTAACTGCGTTGTTGGTGCATTGTAGCCGCGTTGTAGCCGCGTTGTAGCCGCGTTGTAGCCGCGTTGTAGCCGCGTTGTAGCCGCGTTGTAGCCGCGTTGAAGCCGCGTTGTAACTGCGTTGTTGCTGCATTGTAGCCGCGTTATAGCCGCGTTGTAGCCGCGTTGCATCCACGTTGTAACTGCGTTGTTGCTGCATTACAGCCGCTTTGTAGCTACATCATAGCCGCGTAGGCCTTGCGTAGAAGGAGCGCCACAGCCGCATGGGCTGTGCGTAAAACCAGTGTCGTCATACCCGCGTAGACCATGGAACTATTTGAAGATTTTTTTATGTAGTACCTAGTACTACATAAAAAATTGTTATGATTCATAGAGTGAATCACATTTTTCCAAATTAACATCAAATAAGAATACGTTCATTCGGCCAAAGAATTAGCATTGACATTCAACGTGGCAATGCTGCCAGTCTTCTGGGTACGTTTCCGGATGACAGCGATGCGGACGAGCACTTCGACGCCTAAGTGTCCTTTGTTTTTGTATTTATTTGTATATTTAGCTAGTTAGTCATTCAATTAAGGGCTGATTTTTCCGACGCCGGATAATTTTATCAGAGGAATAATTTTGAATTTTTGACAGTTCTTCCAGCCAAAAACGGTAAGATGTAAATTTTATTCCACGAATAAAAATTATCGGTCGATTGAAGAGTCAGCCCTAAGTGTAAATAGTAAGTTATCTATACATACAATGCAGATCATTCCATTAGAAAGAAATAAAGTACAAATACATACATGCCTAAGTAAGTACTTACCTACAAACATAAAACATTCATTACATTACCCATGCAGCATAGAGATGATTTATTTAATCTAAACTCGCTTTCACACGCAGTAAAACATAAAGAAATGAGCTCGGAACGGACGAGGCAAAGATTAATTACTTTTTAATTCGCCATTTTGGTTGCGTCATTCTTTGCGCGGGAACGCGTAGTGAGCGCGTCTTTTGTTTTTTTTCAATGTGAACTTTGATGACCAAAGGTCGTGGTCTGGCAGCCACTGCCATAGACTAAATATTTGTTTAGTTTTTTATTATGTGGATGTCTCTATGGGTCAGTTTCATAGATCGCTTTGACTTTACTTTGCTTATTATCTGATGTGGAAAAGGGAGAGGGAGGCCTTTGCCCTGTAGTGGGACAATCATAATCAGCCTCTAATGTTCCCACTGCTGGGATACAGGCCTCCTCTCAGTGAGAGGGAGTGGGCCGTAATCCACTACGCGGGCCCAGTGCGGTTTGGTAGATGTCACATGTCTTCGAATTTTTACTTCTAGGACATGCCGGTTTCCTCACGATGTTTTCCTTCACCGTTTTGAGATGTGTGTGATGAAAAAATTTACACAAAGTAAAGCGCCTGTCTGGGTTCGAACCTACGACCTACAACTCGTAAGTCGTGTCCGTTACCACAGGGGCTACCACTGCTATCAGTAGCAATGGCTTGCATTTTGACAATTCAACGACATTCATTGCGTTATTTACGTTGTTGAGCAGACACATTTTTTGAACATATGAAGCAATGGATTAGCAATGTCGTTCAAAATGATTCGAATTCAGATTAATAGTGTGTTGCGGAATTAGGGTGCAGGCTAGTTAGATTAGATTATCTAAATTAATCTAAAGGAAGCGTTTCATACGAATATGAACCTTATTCTTATACGTTAGCATTTACCGTTATCCGGAGTTGGCATAGCTTGCGGAGTAAGCAAGCTGAAGTGGCAGTGGTCTGGCCATGTTTGTCGAAGGACCGATGGCCGGTGGAGCAGACGAGTCCTGAGGGTCTACTCCAAAGTGGTATCGGCCGAATGTTCAGCCGTTTCCTGCTACGAAGTTACTATCTGGGTCGGTCGGTCCCGATCCTACACTCCTACAGTCTTTCGATTATTGACTATGGTCCCGACCCAACTGAGCCGATCCGAACTTTTTTCGTATTTTTCAATAATATTCGGTTCGGCCATGTGTCGGTCCGATCCGATCATTCGCACTTTGCACTTCGTAGTAGAACGCCTTTTTTTTTTTTTTTTTTTCGGGATGGGAAATCATCAAACGACCCCTCCCGCTCTGGGTGGAGCGGAAGGGAGTGTCAGACTCTTACTGACTAAAACCCACCCATGTTCCTTCCTTCGCCCTTTATGTTCCGGGGTAGCGGTAACCCTTTCGGACAATCCTGCTGACCCGGCAGGCTTCGGCCCTGAGGGGCCCCTCGTTATGCTGACATCTCTTTGAGGCGCGCGTGGAACACTTACGCGCCGTCCGGCACGGGCCTGGTCCTGATCGGGCGGTGAGCTACCCATTGCTCTCCGCCCGCAGGCCCGCGCCTACGGTGGCCGGTAGTCTTCACTTGACGCCAGACGCCCGGGGCGTCTCCCGCGGCGGCTGGGACGGGAGGCTCTCTCCCTCATTCGTCCCGCCACCTCCTTCGCTAGCATGACTGCTTCGTAGTAGACTCCCTGGAGTAAAGATCGCGTATCTGCAAGCGTGGTGTGAGTCGCCCCCGGCTAGATGGACCGACGATCTTAAAAAGATGACTGGGACTGGATGCGAAATTCGGAGGGACAGGGTGCTGTGACGTAGCCTGAGCGAGGTATATGTCCAGCAGTGGACTGTGATAGGCTGAGTTGATTCATAAATTGAACGTTACAACGATACGAACGTGGGCAACGCTTGTATAAACTTGGCAAATGAATGTCAAATTGTCATCTATGAATCTTGCCCTAAGAACAACGGAAATCAGCGGGATTGTCCGAAAGGGTTACCGCTACCCCGGAACATAAAGGGCAAAGGAAGGAACATGGGTGGGTATTAGTCAGTAAGAGTCTGACACTCCCTTCCGCTCCACCCAGAGCGGGAGGGGTCATTTGACGATTTCCCATCCGGAAAAAAAAAAAAGAACAACGGAAAACGATAAATAGGTGGTGTGGAAAGTACATTTGGCTAAAAAGAGGGTGAATGCTTTTATTTTGACACGATTTCTGATTTCAACGGAAAAGGAACCTGACCGTTACGGTTCAAAGCCTCCGCATGTGAGGGTCAACACTATAGGTCATAAGATTCGATGAGTCATGGTCCTTGAGTATTCACAGATTTATTATCTACTAGCTGACCCGACATTGTCCTGTCCATAATCGGCCTATAATGTTCCCACTGCTGGGACACAAACCTCATCTCTGTGAGAGGGAGTGGGCCATAATCCACCACGCGGGGCCAGTGCGGGTTGATGGATGTCACATTTGGCTGCGATTTTAGTCTCGATATAAAATAATATTAATAGAATAGAATATTTGTTTAAAAGCATCGATCTCGATACGTAAAAGATGGTCACCCATCCACGAACCGACCGTGCCAAGCGTAACCTAATTTTCGATCGACGCTTGCGGCTATTTTCACTTAGCCACTCCATTCAAATCGTAAGATATTTTAAATCCTTCAAGTGCATAAATAAATGACCTAACTAGAAACACTTAGGTACACTAAATAATAAATTATTCACATCTTACACGTGTTCAATTAATTATAAATAACACTTGTCTCATGTAGCATTCTTCTACCTAAACGATTAAATAAAATACTCGCTCAAATACTTTGCAACTGTGCAATACTTAATACTTAGGTACTTGAAAATTATTTATATAATCATCTAGTTATTAATCCTTACCTACATTATAAACCTACTTACTTGACATAATAAATGCTAGGTAAATACAACATATTATCATGGCTTTATTCGGCGAAGGGGTATGCTGAAGTATACCAATAGTTACCTCAATCAATCTGCCTAGCCTTTTCCCAACTATGTTGGGTCGGCTTCCAGTCTAACCTTATGCACCTGAATACCAGTATTTTACATGCAGCGACTGCCTATCTGACCTCCACAACCCAGTTACTGGGTGATACGATATCCCTGGGTAAGACTGGTTTTACACGTCATATTATTAATATTAAAAAATAAGCTAGATGAGGACGGTGTTTCCTATCTACTCTGAGAAGAAAGGCCGAAACAAACTCAGAGGTCACAGTCTCTTTGAAAGTCCAGCCATAATCTTGGTCAGATCGTGTGAAGACAATGTAGATTGATGTCTGATATGGTCTTTTGAGGAAAGTACCACACAAATTTAGAACTGCCTTCAGTTAGAACCTTGTACGGAAGGAGAACCATACAGTTTGAGGAAGCGCAGCTTTATAATAATTTACCTAAAGAAATGAGAGACTCCTCATCGATGAACATTTTTAAAAATAGATTAAAGATGTATTTGGCCCACCAACAATAATAAACGAATACCACTGTATGTACGACAGATCGAACGACAACTATGTTTAATAATAACAAATTTATTTATTTCAGGTAACTAACACCCATTCATAGTACACGTATAATCAAATCAAAACAAATAAAATCAATATAGAAAAAAGAATTAATTAATAAATAGTCACAAAATAAAATCAATAAATAATCACATAAAAATCACTATATTAAATTAATACATAATCCCAAAATAAAATCAATTCATAATCACAAAATAAATAATCACAAAATAAAATCAACAAAATCAATACCCTCTCTCCGACACTGCTACAGCAACATGTCTGCTGGAACAATGCCGGTTATAGGGGCACTCCAGCCTTCCCGCAATCATCATAAGTTTTTATTTTCGTTAAGTTTCTCATATTTAAGTGAACTTTGTATGTTCTTTTTCAGAAATAAACTTCTATGAAGCGAAATTTGAGTGGACCAGTCGTTACTTACCTACTTACAGTTCATCATGTTTTCAGTTTTACTCCCAAAAATCCAGACTTAGAGCTCTCAAAAATGCGCACAGAAAACTTCCTAACGCCATAATCCAGTACTTTGCCCTGGGTCCTCAGAAAATGCAAAGTTATTCACGATCACACTCAATAAAATCTTACAATAAAAGTGAGGTTCTTATCGACACATTGTTAACATTATCATACAAACATCGATACAGCAAAACTCGATCAAATAAAACTAATTTATTTTTTTATCTGTGCTCCATTGTCCATTGTTTGGCGCGAACGCCATCTTTCTTGACACCAATTATGGCGGCAATTAGTAGCAGGAAGTGTTCGATTTTGCTCTTCATTCGGATGACGGTAAAAGTGTTTTTTGTCTACTACGGTAATTCAATGATTTGTCTGTTTTAATTACTTCGAAAAAATGGGCTAAGGAATGTTGCTGTTGAAATTAAATGAAAGGAAAACTCTGTGTGTTTTTCTTGGGATTTTGTAGGTAAGGTTTTACGATTTTGTTCGAGGGAAATGAATTAGCAACACAAGAGTAACTGCGTGCTTGTTTATATGTAGGTATAATGCTTCTTTACACATCATAATCCTACTCTTGCTCATAACCAATTTATTTGGGGTTGGCGCAACATGTGTTTTTCTTCCTTATCTACTTCTCTATTAGTCGTCACTGGTCATCTCGATAGTCACACCCTTTCCAGAAAACCCTTTCTTTTTGTTTTTTTTTTGCGTCATCAAGATTGACACAAAATTATTCGAAACATTGTATTTCAGCATATTTCATAATAGCTAAGAGTTAATATTCTTTTAATTCTGCTTCTGTTCCGATTTTAATTTATTAAAGCTATATAATTAATATTTAAAAAAAAAAAAACTGCCGCTGACTGGAACTAACAACATTTTAGTTCCAAGTGAATAATTTATTTAGATCCCGTTTTCATTGGCCTTGACTCCAAAATTTCCAACACGTCATTGCAAACAGCACTGCAAATCGTGACAAAAACTATCTCCAAAGGCCAAACTATCAAAAATTAGTCGGCCACTTAATTAAATTATTGGAACTATACTTTTACCGCTCCAACGCCTGTGCCGCGGGGCGTCTCGAAAAAAAGAAAATAAAAAAAGTATAGAGACCAAAGCGGAAAGGTTTGGCGCCACTGACACTTTGGCTCTTCGCTCTGACACGCCTCCGGCGCCGACTGAGATGCTTAGATCTATAGAGGTTTATAGCATGTTGGGATAGATCAAACATGCAGTAGGTAAAACTGTATGAGTGTACAGACGCCAGCAGGTTAAGCTACTCGAAACTGTCAAATTTTCCCAATCAACCTTGAACCTAATGCTTTAGCGATAAAGTTGAAAATCTATTAAAGAAATTTGACAGATTGTAGTAGCTTGATGTGCTGGCGTCTGTACCTAGCTATGTTTAATTTTGGATCGTATCGTTCAATTTTTGTATCGTGTTTGGTTTGTATTTAGGTCGCGCGTGTGTTGGATCAATCGGTTGTCTTCAAAATGGTTGAGCTGGATGGTGCTGATCCACGCGTCATATTCGTCAACGAGCGCCGTCAATTGATACTAGTCTTCTCTTATCTGCCAGGGTTTATCTTTAATCTTACTTATATTTTTAACTGTTTTATATTGCTTTTTATTTACATTCTTTTCAAGTTTTCACTTAGGTATGCAAAAATAATAATGTACCCAGGATTTTGTAATAGGTCATCATCATCTGCCTAGCCTTTTCCCAACTATGTTGGACCTCCACAACCCAGTTACTGGTAGCTGGCTGTATTTTGTAATAGGTATTTTGATTTAAAAGATTGTAAGTACTTGGAGTTTAATTTCCATTTTTCTCCTTAGAGTACTTCGTTTTGGAAATGGCATAGCTTTAACTTTCTGACTATAACTGACCAACTCTTTTACAATTGAAACGTGCCTGTAAATGTATAGTTAAAGTAATGAAATAAATGCGTTGCGGTATTTAGTACGTTGTCGACCAGTCGAATTTTTCAAACATACTTATGAAGCAACAAATTAGCAATTTCTAAGCTTCAAATTCTTTCGCATGGTGGAAGAGTGTTACGCATTGGGGGTGCTGGCTAACAGACAAACTCCTTATCAATTCTAAAGTGCTATAAAAGTGCTCTGAGTTTGAGACTCTGAGGTAGGTACATCAGTATTTCAGCCGAAAAACGTCCACCTCTGGAAATAGTTCTCCCCAGGATAGTCACATCGACCAGTTATTCTTCGTCCGGCGTCCCTGATTCCCGTGACCTTCACTAGATCGCCGGTTCATCTACTGGGGAACCCATCAAAATGGAGTAGATAACTAGAAAGAGACTGACGCTGTAGACTTGTACACTGCACTTTAGTACCCACAAAGCATTTTTTATTACTAAATGGGCCTGCTCTTGACCTCAATCTCGCCTGACGGACAATAATGGATGAGGTCTGCGATGGAACGATCGTGCCCAGAAGATGCCTGTTCACTCTTGCTTTGAAGGCGGACGGGCTAATGTGGAAGACAACACAGACCCGTATCACACTTGCAAAGTATTTTTCAAAAACTTCTGCCTCTGCTGGTCTAAAAGGTCGTTAAAGTACATATACAAATCAAACCATTAAGCCGAGCTGGGTTACCGTATGTATACACAAGTACAAATAAAATGGCTTTACAATTTCCAGATAACTTCGTCAAAATAAAAAACAATTTTTTTTTAAACTTTTCAGTAATCCAGACTTCAAAAACGCTAAACCGACCCACAATTAACCTCTGGACTACGTAAAACAGCCAAATGCCTGTAATTATAAACTGTTTTTATACCAAAAATAAAGATAAAAACTCCTTAAAAGCACACGCGCCGCCTGCCGCCGGGTCGACCTAATAGGATGAGGTGGCGCCACTGTTGCCAGTTAAAAATATTGTTAATTTTGTTTATTGGTCATACTTTAATTTGCGAGCGTGAAATAAAATCTTATTACGGAGAGCTACTGGTTTCTTTATGAGCTTTTGGGATAATGAGACTGCTGAGTTCTCTGTAGTGTTACCTACGTTAAAATTTTATTTAGTTAAGTCTGAGAAGATTCTCAAGAAGTGTCTTTCAATCAATCAACTGAGCCTATCGCAGTCCACTGCTGGACATAGGCCTCTCCCATGCTGGGTCACAACACTGTCCTCCACATTTCGCATCCAATCTGTCATCCGAGCCACCTTTTTGAGGTCGTCGATCATCTAGCTAAAGGGTTCCACACTATGCTTGCCGATTCGCGGTCTCCAGTCCAGGTCTGGTCTGCTCTACCGGCCCTCGGTCCTCCGACAAACAAGGCCAGCCCTCTGCCGTAGTATGTTTGGACTGAATTTAAAATGGCGTCCTGTCTCGTCGATCTTGTGATCGCAAACGCTACTGCTATCCTGCGTCCTAGGTTCGATTCCCAGGTTGGCAAAGTGTCATTGGGGTTTCCAGTATCATCTCGGCGTCTGGATTTTTGCCCGGTTGATGGCAATAGGTTCGCCAGCTAATAAATGGGGCAAAACTTATTTGGCGAAATGTGTGGGTACCTACTAGTATAGGTACACCTCTGCCTAACCCTCTGGGGAATACAGGCCTGATGTTATATAAGTAGGTATGTGTGTGTACAAAATCGCTAATTGCTTTTTTGCGTTATCGTAGCATACATGAAGCAAGGAAGGAATTGTCTCAAACTGGTACGCATGACATCTGAGGATGGGGTTTTGGGTTCGATCGCCAGGTTGGGCAAATATACTTAGTACCTAGTCTTTTTATATTATATTCCCTATTAGCTTAGCTGTTCATTTTATTGTGCATGCTGTGGTCTCCTGTAATTGAAGGAGTACACCTACCAAATACTTTGTCGGCCATTAAATATAATTATGTAATGTTTAGTGTATATATTTCTTTGGAGATCCTAAAACAAATAAATAAAAAGAAACTTTATATTTTTCAAAGCAATCGCATAAATATTCCCAGTTTCCGTATATAAACAAAAGTATTTTTTCCCCAACTTTCTTTAATTTCTCTTGACCTACGTCTATTTGATAGCACTTTGTGTTACCGACGTCACAGGTAAAGGTCTGAATGGTTTTTTTTCTAAAAGCCCTTCCCGCCGAAAAGGCGCACGCGATCGCTCGGGCGCCATGTTCTTTTATTTTTTTTTAAACCACAGTTGCGTTCGAATACAGCCTCAGGCGAAAAACAGTCACTCAAAAGTCACGCGTTCACAAATAAAAAAGGTTTTTTGAATGATACAGTTTTTTCGGTAAATTAGAGATTTGGAAGGGAATAGTTTTTTAAGAAATTGCGTGCCCGACTTTTTGGTAATGATACGTCTGCGCGTTGATTTTTGACTTTGCTCCAAATACGCAGTTTTAGTTTTTTTTTTGTTCGGTTTAGGTTTTGCTTACGTGGGTTCGAATTCGATTATTTTTATAGTGCTTATTAGCTATTATTATGCGCTTGTCTTTGTGGTAAAGGTACAAGAAAAAAGAAGTAGTTGCCTAAGTACTTCGTGGGGAGGTACACATATATAATACTTACGTTTAATGCCTCTATTGTTGTGACCACGTTATGTAGTTGAAACAGTAGGTATCCCACGGAAGGTTTTTAAAATAAGTTATGAGGTTTTATCTGCGTTCAGAATAATTATAACATGGGCAAGATAGCTTAACTATGACCAAATAATTCAATTTTGGAGCATTTAGCCCGTAAGTGGACATTAGAGATTCATTTCCAGAAATTAGGGCTATTACTTGTCTTAATGAATGCCAATATTGTTTGTTTAACTGCCAATCAATGTTATTTTCTACTAGTTTCTGATCGCGACTTCACCCGCGTGAAGCAATTTTCTTTTTTTTCCGTAAGAACCTGTATTAGAAAACTTAAAAAAAAGGTGGATGAAATCGGAAAAGTCGTTCTCAAGTTATGGTGACCAAGTGACCAAGGGAAATAGGGGTTCATTTTTTGTATTTACATAGATTTATTTTAAAACAATCCACTCAAAAAAAAAAAAAACTGTTACAAATGAGCCAAAATAACTTTTTCTATTGTTTCCGAACTTAGTAAGCTTGCCTAACAAACAAGGGGTTATAATTATCTACATAATATATTTTATAATTTTGGTTTTAACAGTCCCATCTCGAAAACTCAATCAAAGGTTAGTTTGTCCCTTGAACAAACGCCTGCCGTATTTCAATAGCATCAAGTCTAACTTGAGTGAATTTGACTTTCCCTCGTTCGCAGACAATCAGGCGCTCTGAAGGTATTAGTTAGTCAAAGATTTGAACAAAACCTAATTTACCCAAGAATTATTTTAAAAAATGTTCTAAGTATTAACAGCCGCACGGGTCGATCGATCAGGTTAGCCATTTTCACATACCAAGACTCGCCAGTAGCCCGAAAGTCTGACAATCAGTCTTACCAAGGGGTATCGTATTACCAAGCAACTGGGTTGTGGAGGTCAGATAGGCAGTAGCTCCATGTAAAATACTGGTATTCAGCTGCATCCGGTTAGACTGGAAGCCGACCCCAACATAGTTGGTAAATTGTCTGCATTTTTAATGTGACCAGTATAAAGATATTTTACATTCAATACAATTCAATAAGTAAAGTACTGTTTAAAAAATATAGATCACCATCAGAGAAAACATAGAGAACACTAATTAATTTAATTAGAAACTAATAAGTTTACTATTTAATAATAAACAAACATTGTGTAAATACAGTTGCCAGTGACCAAATTCTCTTTTCTAAAATATTTTTGACAGTTTGACGTTGCCAAATTTTGACAATCACCTAATCACTTTTATCAAAACATTGTTCAAAAGTCGTTTTTGTTACTACCGGTGTTTTCATTTTTTATATTACAATGGTCTCTCGTAATATCTTCAAATTGGGAGCCCTAGATGCTCCGAGGACAGCATTCCTGCTATGTGACGTCCAGGAAATATTTCGACCCCATATCAAGTACTTTAGCGAGGTGGTCAAAGTTGCGAATAAAATGGTAAGTTATGATTGACTGTTACGTAATAACCTGTTGCTATCTGTTGATCAACTATTCTTGTAATCCTTGGGAGGTTTTGATTAGATATTGGCATGACCTTTGATATTTTTATTTGTAAAGAAATGGGTAAAAATGTCGATAGGTACCCCTCTCATTTACATTGTTGACTATTGAATTCAGTTTCACTTTTACAAGTCAATACTTAACTCATTAACGTGTTTACAGAAGAGGCCAGTGTCAATTAGTTTCATGTGTTTTCTGTGTCCACTTTCCACAAAACTAATAATTTTAAATGTGTACTTATCAAACTACAACTTTGGTTTTAATTCTTTTTTAAATAAGGGACTTTTATAATCGCAATGCATATGAAAATCCTATTACTAGAGCTTAGAAATCAAATATACGATTGTGTAATTGTTTGTATGTCAATCCAGCTAGTAAACATCAAAAGAGTAAGCTCCAATACATCAACGTACAATGATCCCATCACAGTAGATATTTTTATGCCGCCATAGGCAGTAGTAGTACATAATATTCCGCAGTAGTACATAATATTCCGCAGTGCAGTGGTATATAATATTCCAACTACTGGGACACAGGCCTCCTCTTTGCGAGAGGGATTGGGGCATTCTCTACTATGTGGGCCCAGTTAATAAATCTGTGGCTTGGCCGTCAACAATGTAAGATTTCATTCATTAACTACCCCACTGAAAAATCCCGTACCAATCTGCCTAGCCTTTTCCCAACTATATTGGGGTCGGCTTCCAGTCTAACCAGATGCAGCTGAATACCAGTATTTTACTTGGGGCGACTGCCTCTGATCTCCACAACCCGCATCATCACTAGATCTTAGATAAAATATGCGATGACCGCTGAAAATGGACTTAATATCCAAATGCATATAATTTTATTTTATTTCTTTTATCTTCTATTCGGGAAATTTACAGCTCATATAAACAGTATTCTTAAACAATATGCATAATATAATGCGGTCTCTAATGATATGAATCTTATAAAAATTGCAGATGGCCGCAGCGAAGCACTTCGAAATACCAGTCTACATCTCTGAACAATACCCAAAGGGTCTCGGTCATACTTGCAAGGATATTAATACTACGGATGCTGCGTTAGTCTATGAGAAGACCAAGTTCTCCATGTATACTCCAGAACTAGCAGACAGGCTGAAGAAAGACGTACCTAAATTGCAGTCTGTGGTGCTGTTTGGCATTGAGGTAAAGATTTTAAAATCATAATATAATTTTTGTGGCTAAGTAATAACAGCCACACGGGTTGATCGATCAGGTTTAAGCTACGCTTGCCGCGGTTGGTCCATGGAGTGGTGACCTTCTTTACACAACAAGATCCAATTGCTGTGTCGGATCACACTATCAATCAGAATCTGAATCATTTTGAAGTATATTGCTAATCCATTGTGTCATATATTTGAAAATTATTCTGTTCAATAACGTAAATAACGCAATGAATGTTGTTGAACTGTCATAATGAAAGCCTTTCCTACTGTTAGTGTGTTACACTAGTACCGCTTGACCGGTAATAATTTTGATATAATCTACTTTCAGACCCATGTATGTATAGAACAGACTGTTATAGACCTGCTGAATAAGGACCTAGTGGTACATGTCTTGGCTGATGGAGTATCCTCCAGGTCGCTTATGGACAGGGGACTGGCATTACAGGTTGGTACTTCATTATTGTATTAACGGCACTATTAACTGTAAAACTTAGGCAAAACGGGCCAATCTTGCGCTGGATTCTGGACGAAATTGTGGTCTTAAACTGGCGCGAAGAAAATAGTTAAACACTCGCGTGACTTCTTAATCATAGATGCGCGCAGTCGCGTCTTGCATCCCTCGCAAGATTCGCCTTTGTGTGGCTATAGCTTAAGGGTGCTAACAGGTTGCATGTCCTCAAAATATGTCAGTCCATTCATATCATTGTCTCAAAATATGTTATTGTGTCGTTGATTGCACTACTTAATAAGTGGAATTTCCCGCCCTCATGTGAAAAAGTGTGAGTTTATGATGGCAGAAAGAACGCCAAATAGTTGGTTCGTCCACGTTCAATACATCTGCGGGGCATCTCGCAGGTCGAGGTCGACCTAGAAGGTTATCATCTGCTTAACCGGACTTGCGTGCTTAAATAAAGGCCTCCAGGCAGGGCTTAAAAACTAAGCGGCTACACGCTATGGGCACCCTCTGTGGGGTACGGACCTCGGTTTACGGCATAGGGGCAGCAAGGGACAGGCAGGATCGGAATTATTTAGGGACAAATTTAAAGCTACAGGCACAGCGGCGTGGGCTGGCTCGAGCAAGGGTCGGGGCGGATGCCCGATGATTGATATCGGGACGTTATGTATATGTTAGTTGCGCGGCAAATCCTGCTTGCGCGATGCAGGATTTTGCGTGACGTTAGTGTGATAGTTCGCATGTGGCGATATAGATGTCGCCACAAGCATAGAAAAGTTGAAGGCAAAACTAAAAGTATCTTTACTAATTCCAGCGCATGGGTGCTCAATCCTGTTTCGTAACAACTTCGGAGAATGTTCACTACAAGCTAATGAAGGATAAGAAGCATCCTCAGTTCAAATTAATTTCCCAACTGAATAAGGAACCAACTGTAGATACTTTAGGGTTTACTAATAAACTGCTACAAACCGAAGAAGAATAATTTACAAATTAATGGCAATTAGGTTTTTAACTCCTGAATTTTCAAATGACACCTAACTGACATTTCCATTTATGTTACCTCCGATAGTAACCCAATAGAAACCTTATAGCAACGAGAATAAAGATCACTGCCATTTTGACAGTGATTAAAAACCAAGGGCACCTAATGAATACTGAAATTACTGTTGACAAATAATTCATTTACGTTTTTTGTAATTTGCAGATCAGTGTCAGTTTGTATGTTGATTCAAGAATACAACTAACACCTTGAGTTTGAATTAGCCTCAAATGTCATGATTTCATTAAATATTCATACAATGGCGCCGATTCCCTTGTTCACAAACTGAACTATTTTTAAGTTCAGTGTATCTTTTTCTTTCTATTTCATTAAGAAAATGACAGAAGATAAATATTAGTTTAGTCCTGTCAAATTAGCCAGCGCCTGACGTAAATTGACGTATTTTTAGTAGGCAATTTTTTAATCACGTCTAAACTTGTCTATTTCTAGTAGTCATTAGACTTGATTAAAAATCACGTCTAATTTGTCTATGGAGTATCTTAATTTGACAGGACTAAACTAATATATTTATCTTCTGTCCTTTTCTTAATAAAATAGAAAGAAAAAGGTGCACTGAACTTAAATTTTGTTTGTCGCCGAGATGAGACTGCGACTAGATTTTGAACGTTTTAAATTACTAGAATTGGCCTTCTGATGCTTACTTGCAAATAGCAAATAACAAAAAAAAAAAATCGGCTGGTACCATAGCGCATCCCCTTATTTGCGTGCTGGTGGCGCCATCTATGCACGTGACTTCGCTTATAATGTCCTATTGAGAAGCATTTGAGAATTCGACTCCAAAAATAATAATTTATTTTTTAATTTAATGTGGTTCTTTTAAAATTTAATGTGTAGGACGCATTAATGACTGATTTTCTTATTTTTTTACATGTTTTTTATATGACTTATATTCTGAGTTTTTGTTTTTTAAACTACAATAGTTGATATGTAGGTATTAAATAAGAAATAGTAAAAAAGCAGAGCTTTTTTTTATTTAGACATTGCCCAACACCGCTGCATGTGCAACCCAACAGCAACCTTAGTGTACAAAGAATAAAGATCACAAAAAAAACGAACTGTCTTGGCCTGCCGCGATGGCGTCGTGCGTTTAGTGGGATCCAATTGGTGGTCGACATGCGGCAAACATGTCCGGCCCAGTCCCACAGCGGGACGAGCTTGACTCCTACCGTAAGGACTGGCCGGCACTCGCAAAAGACAGAATTGTGTGGAAAAGGGAGATGGAGGCCTTGGTCCTGCACAATTACAGGGACAATACAGGCTACTTAGATTACACTAGAAACTAAATGTGCAACGATTGTAGATTGTAGCTCTGATATTACGTACGTTATACGTTGTAAAGTTGCGCCGACCCCGAATAAATGTGAGATAAGGGCAAGAAAATGATGATCATTTTAAAGTATTTGGTCGATATTCAATAGGCTATTGGTTACGAACATACAGGTAACCATAAACTCACGCTTTTTTCGACGATTGTAGACAGAAGCTACATAATTAATGACATCCGCCTTCATGTATCTCATACACGCGCACAAATTATAATAGCCGGTAAACATCTTGAACAAAAATGACGCCGCTTTGGTAACTCTTATCGCTGTGACAAGATTTATCAAAAAGAGTACCCGCTTAGCAACGCTCGCTTGGCGGGCAGAACACTCGTTGAGAGAATCACGCTTGATACACACGCATACTAGCAAGTAATCGCTCATCGCCGTCCTGCAATCGCTGTTCGTTTATCACCGGCAGTGGGACAGGTGCCTCACTGTTAGGGTTAAAGGGGACACCAAAGGAAAGGCCGTTTTAAGGATTTCAATATACCCTGTCCATAAGTTAAACCGTTTTTTGACAGATGGAACTAGCGATTGCAGCAACACACAATACATTTATTGATACACACACGTACGGTATTATAATGTATGTAAGAAGCGATAATTCAACAAGATAGTTTACATATTTATTTTAATACGCATTTTAAAGTTAACTTTTATGTAATCTGGAATACGTACGTTCTAAGACAGCTGTCAAAAAACGGTTAACCTAACGTACAGGGTATAATATGTTTTTTAGGTGGACCGCGTGCTTGTTTCCCAGAAGGTGGCGGCAAAACTAAAATATCTTTACTAATTCCAGCGCATGGCTGCTCTGGGCTGTTTCATAACCACAGCGGAGAATGTTCTCTTCAAGTTAATGAAGGATAAGATGCATCCTCAGTTCAAACACATTTCCAAACTGAATAAGGAACCAACTGTCGATACTTTAGGGTTTACTAATACAACGACTATGTCCAAATTATAAGTTAAAACGGCCATTCGATTAAGATTTAACCCCTAAAGTCTAAAATGACATTTTGTGTCTCTACTATATTGTAGAAGTGTCACTTGAAAGTGACAGGAACAGCTTCAGACTAAACCTTGTGCCTTAAGGGGGAAGCGGTAGGGATTAAGCCCACAGTATCTAGATAGTACAACCCTCGTAAGTTCATATAACCCTCATCAGCCAAGCCTTTTCCCAACTATGTTGGTTCGGCTTCCAGTCTAACAGGATGCAGCTGAATACCATTATTTTATACAGAGCGACTGCCTATCTGACCTCCACTACCCAGTTACTGGGTAATACGATACCCCTTGGTAAGATTGGTTGTCAGACTTTCGGGCTTCTGACTACCCGTAACGACTGTCAAAGATCCACGAATGACAGCCAGGACTCGGCATATAAGCCCATTGATTGATATTTCATGAAATAGTTAAGAGGGTTGTAATGTTGATTACAATTCCGTAAATACATATCATCATTCATCACAAGCATGACATTTGAGGGCAATTATAACTTAAGAAGTTATATTGCTGAATAGCTGCGCCCCGCGGTTTCACCCGCATCAGTTTCGATCCCGTGGGAGTATCGGGATAAAAAGTATCCTATATGTTAATCCTGGTTATAAACCATCTGTGTGTCAAATTTCATCCAAATCCGTTCAGGAGTTTTTGCGTGAAAGAGTAACAAACATCCATCCATCCATCCATCCATACATACAAACTTTCACGTTTATAATATTATATAATTATATAGTAGGATTCTAATGATTACGATTCTGTAAAGCCATATTGGTTTCTGTCGCGACTTTTATTTTTTCAACATACAACCTGGACTGTCCTGAAACTTGCAAAGAATGTAAGAAAATTTGAATTTTGCGGGATATCCTGGCGCTTCCCTCTTAAAATGGAGTTTTTGTCTGAGAAGTCGGCCATAAGTGATATAATTACATATGTTAATTTTACGGGGTTATTTTTAAATTAACGCGTGCACGCAATGAAATGAATAGGTCCTCAATTTTTTACTCTTTTCCGAAAAATCAATATAAAATTGTTCGGAAAAGATCGGGTTGCGTTTTTTTTTTATTGGGCAATATGGGAATGCAAGGCCTAAAAGCCAAGGAGTATTTTTTTTAACTTTTTCGACTTAGGCGGATTCGACTTAACTTTTATACCTTTTGTAAGTCTTATACTGCGATTTGCGTCTTTTTAACAGTTTTTCCGTACACTAATTGTCAGACGTCAATTTTATTCCTCGGAAAAAGATATCTGAGTGTTTTTAAAAACGTTCGTATTCTAAACTCTTTATCAATCTGATGAAAATTCCCCTAATTTACCTATGTTTTTTTTTTACAAGTTTTTGATATTGCGAATAGATTTTGAGCATTTTTAATTACGGGAATTGGCTTTCTGTCTTTGTTAAAATCTGCCCTAATTCATCGTGTATATTTTATTTGGTGATTTTTTTTATTTTATATATTAAGTTTCTGTTTTTTTTTTAAAGAACATACCAAGTATTTTTATATGGTATTAAATGAGAAGTTGTACTTAAACTTGACATTCCATGTTTTTTATTTAAGAGTAATTTTAATATCAAAAGTGTATCCGCTCTGTTACTCTTGTTCGTACAGACGCCAGCACATCAACCTACTACAATCTGTCAAATTTCTTTAATAGATTTTCAACTTTATCGCTAAAAGTTCAAGGTTGATTGGGAAAATTTGACAGTTTCGGGTAGTTTGACCTGTTGGCGTCTGTTCATAAACAAGACTACATGCAATAATATGATATTAGAAGTAAAAATGGGAAAATAGTTTGTACGCACTCTACAACTGGCACAAAGCTTGGCTAGTTAGCAAAACTGAACTCAGTGTCGCGCCCGGTTCACAGAAGTAACGTATATTTCTCTTTTTCGCTCCCAATAATTATGATATGCCGTCCTACTTGCACCTGTCATCTAATACAGGGTGGCATTTCGACATCGACGTAAACTGTAACCATGAAAATTCAGCACATGATTCTACACCCCCTAGCATAGACAATATGGGACAGATATAAAAAAAAAACTTGTTTCATAGAATTTACGGTCACCAAAGGAGATAAGTGACCAGGGTCTTCGGATATAGTTGAAGTTTAGTAAGAAGCCGATGAATGTTTTCGAATGAAATTTAATTTGATAAATGCAATCTTTGTTTTGTATTAATTACGTTAAATTTTATTTAAAAACATCCATCGGTTTCTTACAAAACTTCAACTATATCCGACGACCCTGGTCACTTGTCTACTTTGGTGAACAACAGATTTTTTTTTCGACCCCGGTTGCTTATCTCTTTTGGTGACTGTACATACGCGGTAAAATGTATGGAACAGCATTTTTTTTTATAGCCAACGAAAAATTTCAGCTCCTTGGTCCTTGGTCATGTATTCAATCCATGGTAACAAGTCGCGCATGTCTCTGCCACCCTGTACAGTGAGAACTGGCAAGTGTGCCATTATGAAGACCGAATGTTGCGTAATTAACCTATATACCACTTTATACTGATAATATTATTGATTACATGACACTAATTATTGTACAAAATAGATATTGAAATAAGTGATGGGACTGCTCTAAAAATTTTATATTACCAACGATTGTATAATTATAACTTAAAATAAAAGTTTTTCACACAAATCTTGTTTTATTTTCAGCGTCTCCAATCCATCGGTGTCTTTGTGGGCACTTCTGAGAATGTCCTATTCAAGCTTATGGGCGACAAGAACCATCCGGCATTTAAACAAATTTCTAAACTTAGTACCACGCCTACTCCTGATGAATTTGGAGTTAGTCAGAAAAGTGATTAGTTGTAGGTAAAGAGCTGACAATAAGGGCTAGATTCATAGAAATCATTTTGACTTTACGTTGCAAAATATGGAAGTGTTTCATATGAATATGAACCTTATTCCTACGCAGATACTGTTCATATTGGGATAAGTGAATCTGAACTAGCGACGCATACGAATATAAACGTTAACTACATGTGACTAATGTGCATTAATGTAAAATCAAAGTGTTATCTGTGAATCTTGCCCCAAGACACTAATGGGATCCGGAAGCGAGGCCAGTTTAAGAAGCGGTATCCTAATTGCATAAGATCAATCAGAATATGAACCATTTTGAAGGATGTTACTAATAATCCATTGCTTCATATGTTCGAAAAAATGTGTCTGCTCAACAACGTCAATAACGCAATGAATGTTGTTGAACGGTCAAAATGACAGCAATTCCTACCGTTAGTGTGATGCGCAATTAACCTGAAGTTCAGTGGCTTGGGCCGATGCACAGAGCACGAAAAAAAATTAAATGAGGAATGAAATTATCCGGAAAAGAACCGGAGTTACCGACATAGCTTGTAGAGTAAGCAAACTGAAGTGGCAGTGGGCTGGCCATGTTTGTCGAAGGACCGATGGCCGGTGGAGCAGACGAGTCCTGGAGTGAAGACCGCGTACCGGCAACCGTAGTGTGGGACGCCCCCAACTAGATGGACGGACGACCTAAAGAAGGTGGCTGGGACAGACTGGGTGCTGTGGCGCTGCTTGGAAGAGGCCTAAATCCAACAGTGGACTGCGATAGGCTTTGTTGATAGATCTGACTCGCAAACTGGCCTTGTGTCCGGAGTTCATAAGACCTGCACCCCAATTGCGACGCATCTGCGTACGTTTGAAAAATTCGTCTCCTCAATATCGTTAACCAATTTTGTAACACACTTTCATTGTATGTCCAATGGCCTTTCATTTTGACAGCTCAACAACATTCATTGCGTTATTTACGTCGCTAAGCAGACGAATTTTCAAACCTATGAACCAATGGATTTGGAATTTTCATTCACAATCTTTTGCATTGTGAATGAAAGTGTGTTAGCTATTGGAGTGCTGGTTTCCAACAGCAGGAAAAATGTCTCGGAAACAGCCATTAGCGCTATCATTGCTTTGATTCCCTAGGTAGCAGAAAATCTGTCATTTTCACCAGCATTTGACATAAGGTGTCAAAAACGCCCTGTATTCGGACAGCTGTTTTGTGTGACCGTTCGCCATTTTCTTAGGAAACCAAAGCTTTACCGAAGCTATAAGATAACGCATACCTATATACCCGCTTTGGTGGACGGGCCTAAAATTGGAAGGGATTTAAAACTGATTTTGGAAAATGTTTAATTATTTTTATAAGTAATTCATCAAAGGTGTAAAGTCATATTTTATGAATCAAATGATTATTACCCCCTGTTTTTATTATATTCGTCGACATTAATTGTAACGGACGTATCCAGTGATGTGCTAACCTTTTTCTAACGAAATCATTTGATCCATTTCATTTTCTATCATATTTTGTTGGTGATATTTACGAGTAGGTATTTTAGACCCATTGGCGCAGATTCCCTTTTCCACAAACTAAACTGAATTTAAGTTCAGTGCATCTTTTTCTTTCTATTTCATTAGGAACAGGACAGAAGAGAAATATTAGTTTAGTGCTGTCAAATTAGTCAGCGCCTGACGTAAATTGACGTATTTTTAGTAGCCATGTTTTTAATCACGTCTAAACTGGCTATGGAGTATCTTAATTTGGCAGGACTTAACTAATATTAATCTTCTGTCCTTTTCTTAATGAAATAGAAAGAAAAAGATGCACTGAACTTAAATTTAGTTTAGGGTCAGTTCACACACTGACCCTAAACTAAATTTAACACATTGTACACATTGCATTGTGAGAGTTCAGAATACGTTGCGCGGTGCAGTAGGTCGTTTTAAAGTGTGCGCGCAGCGTCGCGTCTCGGTGTGAACTGACCCTTAATTTGTAACATGGGAATCGGGCCAATCTTCGCTTTTATAATTTCGCCTACGTCCATAAAATGTATGGAAATACGTGCACGTTATAACGGTATCGTGGACGGATATTTAAAAGGCATATATGTTATCGTGATGGCGTGGGGACGTCCACGATAATATCAGCACATTAAAGGACGCCCGCGAGCAACTATTGTCTCCGCAATTTGTCTCTCACATCGTTACGGGTTTATATGGGAGATTTTTTTGTGGTTTAGAAGCAACTGTCGCCCGTCTATTGGTTGCAAGTCGACGGCGCACGGCGACAAAAATGTTGCCGCCCAACCGAAAATTTTACAAAAAAGTAGCGTTGCTGTCGCTCCCGTGTGTGCTTCGTCCAAATCTCGGAGAGGAGACAGCGACAGAAACAAAACGGTTGCTGGGCAACAAGTTGCTCGTGGGCAAATAAAAATTATAAAAGCGCATAATAGCTACAAGTATGTAGTGATATTTATATAAAAATAATTATTATATTATTTTAAGCATATAGTGTTGCCATGTATATCTTACGAAGGATTTAAGAAATGTTGGTAGAGTGTAGAAGCCCAAAGTAAGTACTAAAAATATAATTTTATTTTAAATAAGGTTTCGTCACTATTACAATATTAATTTAATTCAACAAAATATTAAAAATAAAATGTAAATAATGTTGGAATAATGCAGATTAGATGTATTATAGTTTTTGCAAATCGCGAGCGCTCGGAAAGTGGTTCTATATTGACTGGCGTAATTGATTCCATGTTCTATATGGAATATATTATGCGAGAAAATAAAATAAAAACTGCACGTACAGCACCGTACACGCAATAGACGTGAAATTTCTTAAAAAATAAACAATAATACTGTGTACATAAATAATAAAATAAATAAATAAGAGAGATTTAGTGTGCGAGACAGAGAGTTATATCTTTCTTCTCTCTCATGTAACGAAATGTGCCTAAACGTGACGCGACCTTGAAATTTCATTCTCAATTCTCGTCCAATAATCGAATCGCCGCCTCAGAAGTTTTACTTCAAAAATCTGATCAAGAAAAGTAAGAACAAGTACCGTTTTCCTTATTTAGAAAATGTCTATAATAGCAGGTACGGTTTTAATTAGCTAAAAAATACACACTGACATATGACATCACGTCTGTATCTCACCGAAGCAATAGGCACAGGTGTACTATCGCCAAAACCTCTCGACCATTTTGCAAACAAAATCCCGTGCACATGATGACCACAGCTGCGTCCGTAAGTAAAACAAAAGAGGATCCTTTTTAGGTCGACTAATATTATGCGCTGCAAGCAGGAATAGTCCTTACGGTGGCCAGATAGGTATAGATTTTGGCGATAGTACGTGTAACTATAAGACCCACATTTCGCCCGTTATATTAGTTTCATGAAATTGCCATCAAACGCGCACAAAAACAGTTTCCAATTTCTTTTTCTATAATTTCACGTACGCTCGTGAAATGCAAGAACTATAATAATAACTTATATCGAATATTATATTTTATTAAAAATGCAAATAGTTTTATTTCAACAGCGACCATTTCAGTTGCTCCTTCGCCGATTGTAACACCTGAAAATAAGAAAAACTAACATAGGTATGGGATTTTATTACATTACAATCATTATGTAAGTATGTCGTGATGGCCCAGTAGTAAAGGTCTCACCTCCCTTGCACGACGTTGTGAGGGCAAGTACGCACGACGATATATCAAACTATACATTTCCAGTATAGAATAGAATAAAATACTCTTTATTAGGTACACCATATAAATTACAGACAAAGAGCTCAAGCTGACTGACTTCTCATTGTACGAAAAGGCTATACAATGCGAGGTCAGCTAAATCTGGAAATGTAGGTATAGTTTGATGTGGCGTCCTGTGTAACTTTGTGACTTTTTCAATTCGTTTATGTACTTTCTAAGTTTATCTTGGACATCAGTGACATCCGTCCGACATCGGTTTAGTCGCCAAAAAGAAAAAAAATCTTATTATTGACATTTCTACTGTCAAATATTAACGGCAGATATTTATGCTGCCAGTGAGATGTCACATTTTTTTTTAATTATGAGTGGCTCTGATTGCGACATATGTAGAAGAAAAATTTAGACATTATACTGTCAGGTTTTATACCGCCAAAGTGGTGTCAGATATTTTTAATCACCATGAGGTATCGCATTCTTCTTATAGGCATAAAGGATATTTAACTGTATGCAGGCAGATGTTTATAACGCAAGCCATGTCCGATATTATTGCATTCAAAAGAGGTGCAATTTTTTGGAAGCAGATGCAGCATCCTATATTTTGGTGTCGCTTGTTTCGTCAGTTAGTTTTGGTGCTCCTTCGATGTCACATATTTATGCTGCCTCTTCTATACGCCTTCCACAAATGATCACATATATTTGCCGTCATCTTGACGACAGATATCAATGGATGAATCATGAAATCAGATTTTATCGCCCAGCTGTTCATAGTAATATTATTAAATTTAGACTATTGACTATTTGTGTAATGTGAAATATAAATTGTAGGGATATTGTTACATTTTACCTCTTTGTGTAGTGTTAAATTGTTATTTTTCTTCTAATTCAAATAGCTTTGAAATGTTTAGAATGCTCGAATAGGCTAGTTGAAATTACTGGTATAATTCAGTACATTTTAATGTTTTCTTTATTTTGTAAAGATATACAAGGTGAATTTTTCACGTCATGTTGTTTTTTTATTTAACATAATTGTAAATTTCAGCGTTTTTTTCTAGGACTTATAGTTTAGAACTTACACATAATGGCAAAAAAGCAAAAAAATCACACAGACACAGATAACAAGGTGATTTTTTTGCTTTTTTGCAATATTAGTATTTCAGAAAATACTGCGGGGTAATTGCGTAACACACTAACAGTAGGCTTTCATTTTGACAGTTCAACAACATTCATTGCGTTATTTACGTTGTTGAGCTAACAAATTTTTCGAACATATGAAGCAATGGATTAGCAATATCCTTCAAAATGATTCAGATTGAGATTGATAATGTGTTACACAATTAGGGTGCTGGGTACGCGGTGGAATTGCTACTAGCAGAAAGTCGAAATCTTGCTTGGATAATAGCAGATATCTACATATTGCTTTACACATAACTATACAACGTGTTTACACCAGGTGAGAATACCCAAAGGTACCAAATTTTAGCGTATTCGTTCAAGCATTTAAATGAAAAATATCTAAAAAAAACAGGAAAATCTATTTTTTTTTAAATGATCGATTTCTTACCAATTAAAATAAGCATCAAAAAGCGATACAGACAATGAAAAGGGGTTGCCAATGAGAAAAATAAATGAAAAAATAAAATAAAAATGTTAGTAAATAAAAATTTAATAAGCACTAAATTAAATAACTACAATTACAATTAAATTTAATGTAGAAATACGTAATCTCAGACTATTTGCCCCCGGTTCGCTTACATATTCATTATGTTCTGTAGAATCTGAAATTTTTAATAAATAAAATCATTGTCAACTTATTATTTTGTAAAAAAAAATCGTGGTTAATATATCCAATTACTATTTTACTTCTGAAAAACAATAATATCCCAGTGTGTTTTACTAAAATATCTCGTGAATCTAATGAATATATAATAATACTTTTATCCCATATTAATAGTTGAATATTATAATAATGATTGAGTTATAAATAAAAATATTAAATGAAAAACGATAAACAAACACCACGTGCAAACAAACAATAAAATAGAGATATTTCAAAATGTTTATTTAAGTAACAAAAATCATAAAGGAACAATAATTATATTAATAATTTTATAGGTACTTGAAGTACAATAATATTTAAAAAAACTTTAAAAAATACGTCTATGGACCAGAAATTAATGGCATATTGTGCTGTATCTTACTCAAATACTGATATTATTTTCAATTTGTCATAAGAACATAATAATATTCGATTTACTTGAAAAAATAATGGCACCGATTCCTTTGTTCACAAACTAAACTAAATTTAATTTCAGTGTATCTTTTTCTTTATATAAGAAAAGGGCAGACGGTACATATTAGTTTAGTCCTGTCAAATTAGTCAGTGCCTGACGTAAATTAACGTATGTATTTTTAGTAGGCAATTTTTTAATCACGTCTAAACTTGTCTATGGTGTATCTAATTTGACAGGACTAAACTAATATTTATCTTTTGTCCTTTTCTTAATGAAATAGAAAGAAAAAGATGCACTGAACTTAAATTTAGTTTGTGAACAAGGGAATCGGCGCCAATGTCTAATACTTAAATACATTTATTTATAAACTAATTCTATTGATTTATATACTTACATAGTATCAACATAAAATTGTCTTTTCGTAAAATGGGAAAAAAATGTAATGACATTAATTGATAAATATTCGCGATCTCAAGCGACGGTGTTGCCAAATTGAATCAAACTGCCTAGCCTTTTTCCCAACTATGTTGGGGTCGGCTCCCAGTCTAACCGGATGCAACTGAATACCATTATGTTACATGGAGCGACTACCTATCTGACCTCCACAACGCAGTTACAGGGAAACACGATACGACTTTGCAAGACTGGTTGTCAGACTTTCGGGCTTCTGACTACCCGTGACATCTGTCAAAGATCTGCGAATGACAGCCAGGTCAAATTGTTTAAGAGGCCTCTTACAGTCCACTAGCGCCGCCAATCGAAAAAATGTCATAACTCGTAAATAGAATCAAAAATACAAAATATGTTCTATTATTACTGTGGAAAAGGCAATAACGTAATTGTATAACACCTTATCAACACTTGAAATATACCTAGCTGTTTAGCTAAATCGTGCATTCAAAACATAAACGGCCGTTTTTGTTACAAATGCACGATTTAGCTAAACAGCTATATTTCAAGTGTTGACAATGTGTTATAAAATTACGTTATTGCCTTTTCTACAGTAATAATAGACCACATTTTGTATTTTTGATTCTATTTACGAGTTATGACATTTTTTCGATTGGCGGCGCTAGTGGACTGTAAAAGGCCCCTTAACGTGCTTTCCGAAGCCAAATTGAATATTAAACAAAATAAAAATAATATTTAGGTAGGTAATCTAAATGTGCAGGATTGACAATTCGTGAGAAAAGTAATATTAAAATAGTACTTACTTTGTTTTTAATAGAAGGATCTAAAATTAGACAATTACTTATAGATATAGAAATACTATCACCACCAGTAACACGAAAAAAAAAAGGATTAGGCCAGCCGGAGCCAGGAGCGGATGCAGTATTTTTATTTTCCGTCAAGGGCAAAAACATGAATAAAAAATCCCTTCTGAATTTTTGCAATTACTCTCCATCATTGTGATACTTTTTTTGCCTTCGACCATACCTGGGAACCTGGTTACGAAAATATTGAAGGTCAAAGTTCCAAATTTTTTTTACGAAAACTAAATTTAAATGTTATAAATTAACTTATATACCCCACAACTCCTGCAGTGCGATTCTGTAACCATCTCACCGTGAAAACTTAGGTGGAGTGAGCTGTCATGCCTGTCATTCTAACTAATGCTAGGGATTGACACTATTGACAGCTCACTCTAAGCTCATTTCACCTAACTTTCCACGGTGAGATTTTTACAGATTCGATCGGCTGTACCGTTGCGTGCACCCATAAGCACAATGTATTACATTCGTTAAATTGCGCGCTGCACATCAGCGAATTTCCAGAGCAAAAATAAAAGTCGTTTGACAAGCAATATTTTTAGGTCAATGTTACTTAGTTTGTTCTACAGAAGGCTATGGGATGAAGGGTCTTTTTACATCATGTATGTTTGCCCTTAACTGTACGTGTCTTCTGCACGAGATTCGTGGCGTGCACACCGCAATTGCGCGTGCGCCGAACGTCAATTGAGATCGCGAATAATTATCGAATTAAAGAAACTATCGAAGTATCGATAAATACAAATTAAAAAGGTTGTACAACACTATTTACGAAGTTGATAGATACAGGAAACTAAAGATCGAAAGTCAACGCCATATGGGCCTCTATGTGGTTTTTTAGTGCATAAAATATTGATAACAACAGCTAACAGAATTTAATGCTAATGTCAACTGCTGTGATAAGACTGTTTTTTTTTTAAATTGCATCTCGCAGATCAACCTAGGCGGTTGTCCGCTGCTCAACCAGGCTACCTAAGAATTTCTTAATTAATTCAGTCATCCAGACTGGGCGTCCAATAAAAAATAAGTGATTACACGCTAAGGGCACCCGCTGTGGGATACGGAGCTCGGCTTAGGGCGGTCGCTGGGGGAGGGCCGCAAGGGACAGCCTGGATCGGATCAAATGTGATGTAACTGACTGAATTACGAATAGTCAATCAAATCACTTGGCATTAGTTTTATAGTCTGTTAGCATTTTTTTCAGAAACTGGGTGCTAAGCTACGGTTTCCCAGACCTCCACATAACGGCCGCAGCGACGGCTGTCATGAAAAAAAAATTATGGGAGCGGGGTTTGACTTTACGGTGTCAAAAAGTTTCCCCCTTTATTTTCATAAATAACATTTTAGTGACGTCATTCTTCATCGTGGAGGCTATGTGGCGCTCACCGCAATATGAGGAAATCCTAGCTTAAGTCATACTCTAGGCAAAAAGAGTCGCCACATCTTCTGGAGTAAAAAAACTACTCATTTTGACCGAATCTCCTTTTTTTTTATACCAAGAACTGAGTAAGTACGACTAGTCGGACCGTAAGGGCTCATTTTGCGTAAGACTAGCATAATTTCGACTCACTTTCAGCAGCGTACTTTAGGTCTAAAATTCCCTGTATCTACAAACTTGCAACCGATGATACCCAGTGCATTACAGAAGTGACAAACACAAACTAGAGTCTACCAAAACATCTTATTGACTTGATCCATTACCTGGGCTACCGTTTGTTCTCCTAGAGGGACGTCTTCTGTGCGCAGGGCAGCCCGACCGACTATGGAGGTTGGGTCGGAGTCTAGGATTACTCTGTAAAGGAGAAAATTGGGTTATAGTGTGTGGAATATCGAGAGAACGACATGAAATAAAGAGTTTGTTTGAACGCGCTAATCCCTGGAAATACCGGTCGGTTTAAAAAATAAATCTTTGCATTTGATAGTCCAATTCTTGAGGAAGACTATAGGCTATTTAACATCACGCTACGACCCTCAGGAGCCGAGCAAAAAGGAAATAAAATCAGAAAGAACACTAAGAGAAAACGAAGTATTAGCGCAGGCGGTCTGGCCGTTTTAGTAATATGTATATTGGCGCCGATTCCCTTGTTCACAAACTAAACTAAATTTAAGTTCGGTGCGTCTTTTTCGTTCTATTTCATAAAGAAAAGGACAGAAGATAAAATATTAGTTTAGTCCTGTCAAATAAAGATACTCCATAGACAATTTAGACGTGATTAAAAACATGGCTACTAAAAATACGTCAATTTACGTCAGGCGCTGACTAATTTGACAGGACTAAACTAATATTTATCTTCTGTCCTTTTCTTAATGAAATAGAAAGAAAAAGATGCACTGAACTTAAATTTAGTTTAGTTTGTGAACAAGGGAATCGGCGCCATTGTGGTGTCTTAAGATTTTTTACCGGAAACCGACATGTCCTAGAACCGAAAATTCGCAGACATGTTACATCTACCAATGAGCCCGCGTGGTGGATTACAGCCCACTCCCTCTTGAAGAGAGGAGGCCCTGTAACAGCAGTGGGAACATTATAGGCTAATTATGGTATGGTAAATGAGTAAGAGATAAACGTTTGTATGAAAGATCGTCATTTTTACCGATGGGACATCCTCGATTCGATCAGGCACACGGCTTGTTACATGAGAAATTCCAAATTAAGGGTCCTAAATAAAAAATCGGTGTGTGGTATGAATGGAGCCGAGAATACCCGATTCAGCGTCACCGACCGACTGGAGCCGAGTATACCCGATTCAGAGTCACCGACCGACTGGAGTCGAGTATACTCGATTCAGCGACACCGACCCTTGAATATCGGCTCAGAGAGACCGCCCAGTGCACCTAAAATAGTTACGAAGACCAGCAAGTATCTTACCCGCCATCACAGATCTCATCGAAGGCCAGCATGACAGAGTCCAAGTTGTCCAGCAGCACTCGTCTCTCGACGTTCCTCCGTAGAAGTATGCTCACAGACTCGTAGAGCGCGTTCAGTACTGACTGGAGGATTAACTGTAACGATAGTGAATATTAGTTACTACTTAAATAAATTGGTCATTTATTCAAATTAGGCTGAGAATCAGCACTTTTTGAACGTCAAAATTACATAAAACAGTCCCCCAAAACGTCTGCCCTTCACCACTTCCTAGTGCTTGGGAAGAAGTGGCACAACAAACTCCCCATCAGCACAGCTGTCTGATCAGGTAGTTAGTATCGTTCACACAAACCGGCTCGGAGAAGAGAGTAGTATTTGTATCAACGTTTAAAAAAGTTTTGGGTCATTGAAATAAGGTTGATTTTTTCATGCCAATTCTTTTTTAAATGAGAATGCTTAAGAGCCGACCTAACGCGTAGTGACATGAAAAAATCAACCTTATTTTAATGACCCAAAACTATGTTACTCTCCTCTCCGAGCTGGTCTGTGTGAACGGACACGGCATACACATGACACGAGGGACGCGTCCACGACACAGACCTTATCCTCCATAGAAAAGGGAGGAGCCTCCGACGAGACGTGGGTTGTGCATGGTATGCTACTGCCCGACGATTTTTTTTTTTCTGTATTGCATCTCGTCGGAGATGACGGGATGAGCTTGGGGTCTACTACGAAGTACAAAAGTGCGAATGATCGGATCGGACCGACACATGGCCGAACCGAATATTATTGAAAAATGTTCGGATCGGCTCAGTTGGGTCGGGATCATAGTCAATATTCGAAAGAGTGTAGGAGTTTAGGATCGGGACCGACCAAACCAAATAGTAACTTCGTAGCAGGAAACGGCCGAACAATCGGCCGATACCACTTCGAAGTAGACCCCCAGGACTCGTCTGCTCCACCGGCCATCGGTCCTTCGACAAACATGGCCAGACCACTGCCACTTCAGCTTGCTTACTCCTCAAGCTATGCCAACTCCGGATAATGGTAAATGCTAACGTATAAGAATAAGGTTCATATTCGTATGGAACGCTTCCTTTAGATTAATTTAGATAATCTAATACCAGGCCGATACCAGTTTGGAGTAGACCCCCTGGACTCCTTTGATAAGGATTGGTCCTTGGTAGCTCTGGACAGAGAGGTGGAAAGACAGTACTGCTGGGCAAACAGCCTTTGCCCAGCAGTGGGACACTAACAGCTAAAAAAAAATTGCGTTTAGGAGATTGTCGGCTGCTTAATCGGGCTATCGTGTGGATGCTTTAATAAATCAGGGCTTCCAGTCCATCCAGGGCATAAAACTTATAAACTAAGCGACTACACGCTATGGGCACCCCCTGTGGGGTACGGACCTCGGCTTAGGGTGCCGCTGGGGGAGGGCAGCAAGGGACAGGCTGGTTGTCGGCTGTTTAACCGGGCTATATGTATATGCTACTCGTGCATCAAACTTTGCTTGCGCGATGCAGGATTTCGCGTGACGTCAGTGTGATGCGTAGTCCGCATGTGGCATTGTAGAAGCCGCTACAAGAACGTTCGTGTTAAACACTATGTTGGTTCCTTTTATTTTGTTTAATTATGGCAATAATCTATCTGACCATAAATTACTAGCAGTGTGGTCTAATAATAAATAATTAGGTACCTCATTTTCATGTGAGCTACCCATGACGTAGAAGAAGAGGTCCACATTGCTCTTGTATACACATGTCAGACCTTCTAGCATTATGATCTCAGCATTGGCTCTGGAATCAGTATTTTAAAAACGTAAAAAATTGCACATTATTTTGGAAAATATCAAAAGGTATTTATATTTTGGTCAGTCATGTATAAACACACAAATCTATCATAACCGGCCTATAATGTACCCACTGCTGGGACACAGGGCTCCTCTCTGCGATAGGGAGTGGGCCTGCGGGCCATAATTCATGTGCCGGTTTTCTCATGGTGTTTTCCTTCACTGTTTTGAGAGCAGTGGTGATGAAATAATATACAAAAAGTGAAGTGCCTGACTGGGTTAAGAACCACAATCTACAACTCGTAATGTAATATTGTTTGTATTTTTTTTTGTGTTCCAAGTAAAATATTTTTGACATGACAACGTCTAATAAATCGATGAACACCGGCGGCATGCATGAAAAAGGATGACTCATTGTCTCATTATGCTCATTGTACGCTTGCGCCGCATCTATCTCTTTTGTTATGACGTTGTCACGTTAAACTATCGTCCGTAAACCAACTTTACAGACAACCAATTTTTTGTTCTTTCTTTTCTTTTTATACACAGTCCGGAAGGGCAAGAACAAGAACAGGAACAAGAACGAGATGGAACAACAAAAACACTCACTTCAGTGCTTAGCATCGTGAGCCATCTTGTTGATGTTTTGTCCTGGCTCGGCATCAATTATGTCGGTCCTTACCTGTGTGTTTTATTAAACAAGTTTTTCTCAAAAGCCTTCTGTTCTTTTGAGGTCGGCAGGACATCTTTGTCATAATACTTAGCCAGGATACGGTTGCCATCATTATCCAAGATACACATGCCTTTCACGATGTACAGGGTGGGTTCCTGAAATTTGAGAGCAATCAGATAGTTAGAATTTTTTAAATAATTATTAAAACGCCATCGCGGCATGCCAAGACGAAGAGGGTGGGACGAGCTTGACTTGTACCGCAGGGACTGGCCCGGCACTCGCAAAAGACAGAATTGTGTGGAAAAGGGAAAGGGAGGCCTTTGCCCTGTAGTGGGACAGTACAGGCTAGTTAGATAAGATAGATTAGAATTGTAAAAAGCGTTCAAGTGCAAGTCGGAATCGCACATGACAGGTTCTACTATTAGAAAACTTTACAAAAAAAATAAACGCCGATTAAAACACGTTTCCTGTATGATTCACACTAATTTTTTACTTAATTTTATTTTTATTGACGGGTGCAGGATCCAAACTACCGTTGGTTAGGACTCCAGAGACAAGAGCAGTCTTCTTTTTTTTATTGCGTTATGGTCTTGTTCTTGACCTCGATCATGCCTGATGGAAAGCGATGGATGAGGTCTATAATGGAACGAGCGTGCCCACAAGATGCCTGTTCACTCTTGCTTTAAAGGCAGACGGGTTAAATGTGGGAGCAAACACAGTCGCAATGGCTGGAGTCAGCCAAAAAAATTTATCAAGACCGACAACAAAAGTGACGGTTCAAGAAGCCGGAAATGCTAGGAATGTGACTCCAATGCATACAAATATCGAAAGGTTTTTATTTTATAAGTGCACATGTTACCAAAGCAGTATAAAACTCGAATAAACCACACAATACGAAGGGAGCTGCACCATTTTACGAAATGTATCAAAATTTAGGTTTTTCCGTGCGTTTGAAAGGGAAATTACAAGTAACTTACAAAAAGTGATCCTTCCATTGTTGTGTGAACCATTTTCAGGATAATTTAAACGTTTTCTTGGATTATTTCTAATCAAAACATGCAACTTCGAAGTCGTTGACGTGTTTCTGTTTGACAATTAAATTTTGACGTATGCATGATAAGTGTTGCAAGTTAAAATTATCGAATTTCCACGTCGTAATTATCGTTTTGACGACAAAATCATCGTACTCTTATCTAAAATTTAGACTTTGAAGTTCTTAATTTCAAATAAAAAAACAAGATGACTTTAGAACTTAAAAAATGATGCTCTGCATCTATCTTCCTTTTATTGCCATCTATGATTTTTAGTATGGATTTTTATAAGATCATGAAAGTTCGATTTGAAGAAATGCTTAATTTGAATAAGAGGTGGCGCTCTAGTACGGTCGCCGTAAACTGCTATTAGATGTCGCTAGTGATTCGTTCTTCAGTTTTCTCGAGGTACACTGCAATGATTATTTCCAAGCTAGTCAAGAACTTAAGCATATAAAATAAATGCAGAGTCTTATAATAAATAGTGCTATAACTAATTATTGAATTATAAGTCATCACATAATTAAATATTAATCGAACATGCACAACGCTTCCTTGTTCGACACAACATGATTGTGTCGAACAAGCAAGCATTTGTAAGCCGATCACCCTAAACCCATTACATATATTTAGGGGTGAAGCGCCAGGATAGCCCGCGAAATTCAAATTTTCTTACGTTCTTTGCAATTTTCGGGACAGTGCCAGGTTGTATGTTCAACAAAATATAATTCGCGACCGTAAGAACTATTTATTACAATATTCTTTACATATATGTATTTCAACATCATTTCAGCTGACAGACGTCCACTGCTGGACATAGACCTCACCCAAGCACCGCCACAAACTATAATCCTTAAAATTAATACAGTCATCTAAATCCATTTAAAATCCTATTGAATGACTATTTCCATGAAATATCACTTTGTAAAATTACCTTATGACCGCTGAATGTTCCTACTGTTCATAGACTAGCAGAAATCCCAATCGACTAGTCTAGGTACATACATTAAGCAGAAAGTGGATATACTCTAGCCGTATTCCACCACGCGGGCCCAGTACATCCTGGTGGGTGGTACATGGGACATTTCCAGAGTATTAATAGTATATATCTTTATTTTAAACTTATTCTTAGCCGACTTAATTTAATAATTGAGTCGGTAGTAAGGTCATTAGTGTCCTCATATCTCCCCATATTTGTTTCATAGACCACTTTGATGAAACTTTTTACTACCACAGACAATCCCAGAATAGAGTTCTAATTACAATATTTTCGCGCCATAGTTTGACACATGGCGGGAAGATGGCCGCCAAGAATAGACAAGATAGAGTCTTTGATGTCAGCGAATCAAATTACCAAAGTTTGAACTTCCCTTGTATACGTTAGATGTTTGTAACATTTTGTATTATTTTTAAATGTTTAACCTACCACTTGGTTATGGGGTTTTGTAATAAGAAAGATTGGTGACTTCAAATGAATTTGTTTATTCTGTGAATAGGATTTCCGAATCAGTTATAAACGATTAAATATTTTTTTTCTGAGTAAATAATAGGTAAATCTTTTTATATACTAAATTAACTGTACTACTATTTAAATAAAAATATTATTACCTAACCTAACTAAAACTATTAATTATACTTCGACTTTTAGTTATTAAAAGTCGAAGTAAAATTAAAATATGGCGTGGAAAAAATCATCCGCATCGCTGTCGACTGGTAATGTACCCAAGAGACTGGCGGCATTACCACGTTTTATGGTAATGTTTAGCCTCTGGCCAAGGTAAAACCCAGCCTTTGGGTCATGAAAAGTGTCAACCAGCCCTTTGGAGCTTTCGTTGAACAAACCATGAGCACTCGGAACCCACGGCCCGATTTTTTATAAAAAAATAAGTTACATAGAGTCGACATTACCTATCTGACAACCTCTGAAGAAAAGATCAGGGTTCAAAGTCTCTTTTAAAGTCCAAACATAATTTTGGTCAGATCATGTGACCATGTAGATTGGTCTATTAGTTATTTGTCTGAAATGGTCTGAGCTGAGAGATGGCCTTTATCTTTCCATGAATTTTGTGGGAGTTAGAGAGATAATTATTATCTACAACATTCTCAGATAAGATTTCATTGCCTTGTTGTTCAAGGGTCGGCTCAGTCCTTAGTACGATACCCGGAAAAGGCAGTGATTCACCTTAGCTCGAGATCGAACGCGGTAGTCCATCGCTCAACAGTCGTGGTTGCAACCACTGGACCAATGAGGCAAACTTTAGGCAGCCTTTCCGAAATTCCCGCTCGATTCAAGTGTCGGAGTCTTCTAATACAGGCTTACTTAAAAGGAGGCTCCAATCACTAGTTGTAAGGTTTAGTTGATAAAATAATAAATCATTTTTAATTTTTTCATTCAACCTCCATAAAATACATACATAAACTCACTGTCGCCTTCTTACCATGAGGTAAGCGAAAACGACAGACCGTCACCTGCTACGATCCTTCATCCTTACATACTCCTCTTGTTTCCTTTACGTTCATACATCTGGTCATACACGCACGACACCATCGGTTGAGAGTACTACGCACCAGACCTTTCTGAAGAACATCACCAATAAGGTCACTATGTCCTCCCAGGGCGTCTCCTCCCAGCGTTTTTAACCACATCTACCTTGTAAATACCCTTTGTTGTCACCTTTCATTCATCCTCTCAACATGACCAAACTATACTATACTACATCTTCTTTTGAACCACTTACGAGTCGTAGGCCGTAGGTTCGAACTCAGACTTCACACTTTGTGTAATTTATTTCATCACCACTGCTCTCAAAATGGTGAATGAAAACATCGTGAGGAGACCGGCTTGTTATAGATCCAAAAATTCGAAGACATGTGACATCTACCAACCCGCACTGGGCCCGTGTGGTGGATTACGGCCCACTGTCTCTCACAGAGAGGAGGCCTGTGTTCCAGCAGTGGGAACATTATAGGCTGATTATTTTGCCTTACCACGTTATTCCCCTATAAAATGGTTTATGCATTGTCGTGCCACACAGCCATAACCTCGACAAAATGGCGGCAAACACAATAAACCACATTAACTTAACCAGGTATTACCGACTATGTTTCTTAATTGACTATTACTGATACTTACCTTCTCATTTCAGCCTTATAATTACCTTTAAAATGGACTAAAACTGCCTCCAAATATAATCTGTGACTGTTACGACCTCTGTAAACGATTTAGGGGTATAAATAAGAAAAATATAGTATCCATTTTAATTTGACCCCTCATTTCACTAAGACGTAAAGTGTTCCCAGTTCAAATTACACTAGGTAGTCGAGTGAAGACCACCATTCTAGATTGAGCTCTCTTTTTTATAAAATTTGTTGTGTCGGGGGTCCAAATGATTTTGGGTGGTAGAGTGGTGTATTTTGGGAAGGGTATTCATAAATATAAGAGGACAGTCTCTGGCTAAATCATTTTAACGCCAAAACTGTGGGCGTGATGCGTTGGTGAGATTTAGATGTCACGACGTGAGTACGATACGACTTTGATAATATTGTGTACTAAGCTGTACTCATCTTCGGGAGTCACCAGCCGACTCCCGGCCACCGTAGGCGCGGGCTTGCGGGCGGCGAGCAATGGGCAGCTCGCCGCCCGGCAAGGACCAGCCGATCGATTCTGTAAAAATATCACCGTGGAAAGTTAAGTGATGTGAGCTTAGAGTGAGCTGTCAATAATGTCAATCCCTTAGCATTATTTGGAATGACAGCTCACTCCACGCTCACATCACCTAAGTTTTCACGGTGAGATGGTTACAGAATCGCACTGCAGGCCCAGGTCGACGGCGCGTTTTGTTCCACGCGCGCTTCAGAGGGATGTCAGCACGAACTGACGGGGTCCGCCAGGGCCGATGCCTGCCAAGGCCGCGGGTTGTTCGAAAGAGATACCGTGGCCCCTGGCATAGGCAACTGAATGAACACGGGTGGGTTTTAGTCAGTAAAAGTCTGACACGCCCTCCCGCTCCGCCCAGAGCGGGAGAAGTCATATGATGATTTCCCACCCAGAAAGTAAACAAAAGCTGTACTCATCTTCCGAGCCTTTGCCCAACTATGTTGGGGTCGGCTTCGAGTTTAACAGGATGCAGCTAAATACCAGTGCTTTAGATGAAGCGACTGCCTATCTGACCTCCACAACCCAGTTACTGGGTAATACGATACCTCTTGGAAATACTGGTTTTGTTAGACTTTCGGGCTTCTGACTACCCGTAACGACTATGATTCAAAATTCTTGGGTTTGAAATGGGGATTAGATTGATAACAATGATAACATATCACCAAGCTTTGTTCCCAAAGGGTTGTGCAGAGGTGACCTATAGTAGGTACACCCTCATTTCACCAGTAAGTTAGAAGTATGTATGTATGTATGTTTATTTGTCTGTATGTTAGTATATTCTCGTAATTTTTGTTTAGTTTTTTAAGTGAATCGTTTTTGATTGTACGTATTATTTTTTTTGTCTCCTTTACTATTTCACACGCTGTCTACATCTCTGTATCTATTGTCCTGTCTCGGGTGTGCTGGAAGGGATTTCTTGTGAAATAAGCATCACCTCTGTACCTATTTTTTCTGTTCTGTTTTTCTTGTCTGTTTATATATGTGTGTGCATAAATGGTGAATAAATAAAAAATAAGTAATGTATAAGTCCCATGCAATAGGGGGCAAGCCTATTGCCATCAACCGAACACGTATCTAGACTCCGCGCTGTTACTGAGAAATTCCTAATGGAAAAACTCAACACCACTTTGCCCGACCCAATTGAACCCAGAACCTCATGGTTAGCAGTAGCTCTTGCGATCGCTTTGTGATGTTATGTCGTGGGAGTACCATATAGGTAAACCTCTGCCTTACGCTTCGGTGACTTCAGACGTGATGGTATGCTATAAAATCGTATGCTTTAAAAGCTGTAGCCTGTCAAACGTCCATGTCAACTGACAGACGGGTCTCATAGCCGCCTCTAAATAAAACATGCTTGACTTTAGGACGAACACCGAGCATTTAATGATCACTTTATTACTTGGGAATAATGATATGACACTGGTAGAGAAAAATTTTATTTGACGGTCAAACTTACCTGGCGAAATGTGGGTTTACCTCTGCCTACCCGTTGGGAGAATGCAGGTGTTATGTTAATAATAGTCTCTCACCAACCCGCACTGGGCCCGCGTGGTGGATTATGGCCTCACTCTCACAGAGACATTATAGGCTGATCGAACAGGAAGGAAGGAAGAAAGGAAGTGTTTATGTATGTAAATAAAAACGTTCGATGGTAGGATAAGCAACGCTTGTCGCGGCTGGTTTTTGGATGGGTGACCATCCATTACATATCGAGACCCCTCAGTGCCTCGGAGAGCACGTTAAGCCCACATAAGCATAGCATAATCAGACTATATTGTTCCCACTGCTGGGGCACAGGCCTCCTCTCTGTGAGAGGGAGTGGGCCGTAATACACCACGCGGGCCTAGTGCGGATTGGTAGCTATGTCACATGTCTTCGAATTTTCAGTTCTGGGACATGTCGGTTTCCTCACGATGTTTTCCTTTACCGTTTTGAGAGTAGTGGTGATGAAATTATTTAAACAAAGTAAGGTTGACTGGGCTCGAACCCAAGACCTGCAACTAGTAAGCCGGGCCGTTATCACTGGGCAACACTGCTCTTACTGCCCGCATTATCACCCGGACATTGGCAATAGGGTCACTTCCTGTGATCACCTATTCCAAGAGACTTTTTACTGGCGAAAAATAGGTCTAATACATTTCTGCCTACCGCTTCATCAAATACAAGTATTTTTTTTTTGTCTGTGAGAAATCATCAAATAAGTTCTCGCGCTCTGGGCGGGCATGTCAGACTTTTACTGACTAAAACCCACCCGTGTTCCTTCAGTTGCCTGTGCCAGGGGCCACGGTAACTCTTCCGAACAACCCGCGACCCTGGCAGGTCGAATACAAGCCTGGGGGTCTACTACGAAGTGCAAAGTGCGAATGATCGGATCGGACCGACACATGGCCGAACCGAATAGTAATGAAAAATGCGAAGAAATTTCGAATCGGCTCCTTTGGGTCGGGACCATAGTCAATATTCGAAAGAGTGCAGAAGTGTAGGATCGGAACCGACCGAACCGAATAGTAACTTCGTAGCAGGAAACGGCCGAACATTCAGCCGATACCACTTCGGGTAGGCCCCCTGGATGTTGTAATAATGGATGTTCGTCCATACCGTTCACACAATGAATGCGAACAATTAAAACTTGAACAATATGAGTTATTAATTATATTTCTGTACACGCTGTAATGGGTCTAGTTGTCTGTCGGCTCTAGTAAACGATGTCGCAATGATGCTGAACATCTGTCACACCAACGTGTAATGTTGGACCTTGTTGATTTAACTAGAGGTGTTGAAATTCTTGAATAGGTACACATAACACAATATTACGCCTGTTTTCCTCTCAGAGTTAGGCATAGTACATATATATAGTAATAGTGGGCGAGCCTAGGGCACAAATCCAGACTTACGCATAAACAGGTTTACTATCCAACTATCCTACTTCCTACTATATATATATCCTACTAATATTATAAACGCGAAAGTTTGTATGGATGGATGGATGGATTGATGGATGGATGGATAGATGTTTGTTACTCTTTCACGCAAAAACTACCGAACGGATTTGGATGAAATTTGGCACACAGATAGTTTATTACCAGAATTGACATATAGGATACTTTTTGTTCCGATATTCCCACGGCATCGAAACTTATGCGGGTGAAACCGCGAGGCGCAGCTAGTATAATCATAATTTCATGCCTATATTCCTCCAAAGAATTAGAGTACTGTAGTAGGAACACGCCAGTGATGTTACTAGACCAAAAGTCTGACAACCAGTCTTACCAATGGGTATCCTGTAACTCAGTAACTGGGTTGTGGAGATCAGATAGGCAGTTGCTCCATTGTAAAATAGTGGTATTCGGCCGCAAGACGACCCCAACATAATTGGAAAAAGGATAGGCGATTGATTGAGGTATTATAATATATAGTTCGTTAAGATAAGATAAGATAAGATATTTTTATTTGCATAAAACATGATATACAAGGTGATAAAAAAAAAAAAAACATTAGATCGGACATGTTTTGCTTAATACTAAAAAGCATGCAAACTTACTTACTAAAGATAGGTACATTATGACATTGAAATATCGTAGATTGAATTCATTCAAAAAAATCATAAATGCTATAGAAATTATTATTATAGAGCCATTTATATAATTGGATTTTAAATAATTTACAATTTAATGTTGTAAACATTTTTGGTAATTTATTATAGAGACGTACACACATAGCCAGAGAGTTTTTATTGAATTTCGCTGATCGAGGCAGCACATCCAGCACAAGTCTGTATTGGTCACGTCGACTTAGAGAGGTTACTTCCTCTGCTGTTTTAAACAGTTCCTTGTGTTTGTGAACGAACATGCATGCTTCATATACATAATATAATGAGTAATTAATTAATACGTTAAGTATCTTGCATTGTTATTATATCGTGTATCAAAATAACAAGCTTCTAGCCGCGGGAGTACCCTGGTGACCTGTAATACAGGTTTTTATATGAACCTCTCTCAGGCTCCAGCCTCTCACAAAGTTAGCTCCTTGCTTGCGTACTACTGTCAAAGTCTAGCAAAAAGCTATTCTGCAGTGCGATTCTGTAACCATCTCACCGTGAAAACTTAGGTGAAGTGAGCGTGGAGTGAGCTGTCATTCCAACCAATGCTAGGGATTGACACTATTGACAGCTCACTCTAAGCTCACTTCACCTAACTTTTCAAGGTGAGATTTTTACAGAATCGATCGGCAGTTCATAACTTGTGTAGAAAAAATAAATTATATTATATTATAATGAAGATACGCTCCGGTGTAAAAAGAAGCCTCAGCAGTATGAACCAAACTTCACAGTAATACCGCGCGTATTGTTTGTCAGTGCTCATACCTAGGCGCCGCCATACCGCCATACCCCCCCATATCCCAATCAACAACCACACCACCCACCACTGTACCGTTGAAAACCACGATCAGAACAATACTTCAGTCATTAATAGCTTTGATTATGGTGTAATAATTCTGTATAGTTTTTTATTGTTTGAATTCTTGTAGCACGCTTTTATGATGTAAGAAATTGTGAAAGAAATTTTTTTATCTACTAGTTTCAATACTAATTCAACGTTACAGTAATTTCGACTACACATTGGGGATCATTGATAAATGATTTTATTTTAGCAAGTAGGTTTGTACAAAAACTTTTACATGTCAATCATATTTTATAAAAACTAGATGAGGTCGGCGGTTCCTATCTGACTACTCTGAGAAGAAAGGCCGAAACAAACTCAGAGGTCACAGTCTCTTTTAAAGTCCAGACATAATCTTGGTCAGATCATGTGAAGACCATGTAGATTGGTGTTTGAAATAGTCTTTTGATTGACTTTTAGTTAACTGTTTCAATTACATCTTGTAGGTAAGATAAGATGGTTTTTAGTTTTTCCGATACTTATTATCCTGTCCCAACTTGGACAGTGTTCATAGATTGTTTTTTCATCAGACGCAGCTTACTGATGGCCATGATGCTGCATGGTCTGTGTGCAACAGTAACAGATTCGATTGTCCTGATATTACTAATAACCTATGTTACATTGTACCTAGAACTGTAGTGCGCCGAGAGGTGCGCGTGCCTTGGCTGTTCCACACTGCAAGGTGTAGAACTCACGCTGGCGCACGGGCGCCTCTCCGACGCATTGTAGATACGTATAACACACATTTTATCGAGCTTGATATTTACGCGCTTGCACACTTTAAGTTCAAAAGGATGGCTATAGAATCCTTAAAGTAGCTATCCGATACCTACTATCCCTAAATCACATATGAGTACTTAATTCTCTGTAAGTTTAACGCACGCATTTAACTATTTTCTTAATCATTATTACGCGGATATTGGTGTGGGTTACACGTTTATTTAGTTCATAACTTATTCTGTCATACTTTTTGTAATGTGTAGCTGTTAAATGTTCTAATAAAACAAAAAAAAAAAAAAAAAAAAAATTACAAATTTTTGCATGCCTAATTGTAGAATTTCCACGGAACGAAACGTCATTTTATAACAAGTCACCTGCCGATCGATTCTGTAAATGTCTCACCGTGAAAAGTTAGGTGAAGTGAGCTTAGAGTGAGCTGTCAATAGTGTCAATCCCTAGCAATAGCTGGAATGACAGTTCACTCCGCGCTCACTTCACCTAAGTTTTCACGGTGAGATGGGTACAGAATCGCACTGTATACCAACGTTTTATGCAAATAAAAATTTTCTATTTTTTGTACCACTGCTTACCCTTTCTGGGAGAACAAGCCGTGATGTTACGGTATTATTCCAACTCATTCACACTACACCTCGCACTTCTCTCATTCCCTCATCAACTAACGACTTATGAGTGGCGCGACGAATCGATTCTGAACAACAATAGTAACTACAATGGCCGACTAATTGTTGATATATCGGCCGATTTCACAGATAAACGGTTGTCGGACGTTTTTGTAAGGACAACGCTTGATTGGGGGGGGTAGGTGAGGACACAAGTGGTTTGGGATAGGAATTAATTGACAGCATTACACCGTGATGCGGAAGCGGTGCGCATCCTTGGTCCGTAGGGTGCGGGGCAGCGCCAACAGCATCCTGTCTATGATAGCGAGCAGGCTTGATTGTGCGTTTGTGAACCACTGCTGCAGGGTTTCGGCTGGGCCTGTCACCGTGCAGCAGTGATGTCACAATCTGTTATTATTAACATATCTGAGCAGGGGTGGTCCTGTGGTAACGGCCCCGAGTTGTAGGTTGTAGGTACGAACTCAAGCAGGCACTTTACTTTGTACTTTGTATTTCATGCTCTCAAAACAGTGAAGGAAAACATCGCGAGGAAACCGGCATGTCCTAGAACCAAAAATTCGAAGACATATGACGTCTACTAATCCGCACTGGGCCCGCGTGGTAGATTGTAGCCCACTGCCTCTTGAAGAGAATGCAATCTCGAGTACTCGCGTGCTAAGTCTGAGTCTGGCCATTCGATATTTCGCGTACTTTTTAAATAGTGCGTTTATTTAATCCAAAAAATCTTTAAAGCTTAAACAAAATGAAAACTACATAGGGTAATCGTGTGACATTATTTTTTAATTAAAAATCATTAATCGAATCTTGAAACAAAACAATCTACGTGTATTAAAGTAATAATCATCTGCACTACTCATACATATAATAATGCAACAAACCAGCGCACACATCACACACACTATAAATCCATTAAATATATTGAAAATTGCTTGGCACGAAGTCTACTAAGTCGCTCACACGCAGTAACGAAATCTCGTTCAAGATCTAAACCGTATCTGTTGTTCGATCTCGTCTTCTCTCGAGATTTAGATAATCTCGAAAAAGGCTCGGGATCTCGCGAGATTCGAGATTGCATTCCTTGCTTACAACCAATCAATGAATGAATCCTAACACTTTTGTTCTCGCCAGTACAAAGGGCTAAGCATGATACAGTCACGCAAATACAATTATACTAAACTTAGATTAACTGCACTGAATCGTTAATCACTCGTTAACTTAAACGACTGTTAACACTATCATTTCGTACACTTACTAATTAAAGGTGAAACAATAGCCGGTTTATGGTCACTTTAGAAGTAATAAACTACTTACTAAAATATGGTATTAGAAAAGGAAATTATAAGAACGTTCACAGTCTCAATCTGTCAAAAATACCTCAATTTTCCCTACATTTTTGACATTGATTGTCGTTGACATGAGATTGTGACTAGGTTTTGAACGTTTTTAATTACGGGAACAGGCCTTCTGGTCCCGTTGAAAACCAACGTCATGCACTAGTTGTCTGGCATTTTTGCTGAACTGGGCCTTTTTGGCGCAGCCGTGAGGCACACTTTCCTTCCAATTTCTTACATCAGACTTTACACTTTCTATTTGATTTTTATTTGTGGCTATCTGATGTATGTATCTGATGTATTGTGTTAAATAATAAATGTATTTTTGTTCTTTCTTTCTAGAATTTTTTATTTAAAATACTGAAATAAAGTTTGTTAATGTTCCTGAATCTATCTTGTACAGACGCCAGCACATCAAGCTACTACAATCTGTCAAATTTCTTTAATAGATTTTCAACTTTATCGCTAAAACATTAAGATTCAAGGTTGATTGGGAAAATTTGACAGTTTCGGGTAGCTTGACCTGCTGGCGTCTGTACTACAAAATATTCCAATTACGAAAAATAATACTTAGTTAATTGTTTGGGTTCCTACGGAAACATATTAGGGAAAGGGCAATGACCTCTATTACCACGCTAAAACGGGTCCACTATACTATAAAAATTATCACGTATATTCATTTGAGGGGCCCGTGGCTAAATAATAACAGCCGCACAGGTCGATCGATCAGGTTAGGCTACGCTTACCGCGGTTTGTCTGTGAATGGGTGATCTTTACATACCAAGACCCCTCCGTGCCTCGGAAAGCACGTTAAGCCGTTGGTCCCGGCTGTCATTCGTAGATCTTTGACAGTCGTTACGGGTCGTCAGAAGCCTAAAAATTTGACAAGTTTTATTAAGAGGTACCGTATTACCCAGTAACTGGGTTGTGGAGGTCAGATAGGCAGTCGCTCCATGTAATATACTGGTATTCAGCTGCATCCGGTTAGACTGAAAGCCGACCCCAACATAGTTGGGAAAAACCTAGGCACATGATGACGATTCATTTATTGTTAAAGCCTAAATATCTTCACCTATCTTCCTTCAATATAAAAACTCAAATCGACTTGCAACGCTCATTCATTTAACACGCCACGAATCTTTTTTAGGGTTGCGTACCCAAAGAGTGCCCACGGGACCCTGACCCTATTACTAAAGGTCCATCCACACATATCAGGGCCGTGCTTGAGACGTGGAAGGACTGAACTCCATCAGGGGCTCAAAAAAATATCGGTATGTACACTTTATGTATGTGAACTCGTTCACACAGGTCCGTGTCCGTGACGGCGACGGAGCTTCAAGTCCTGCCTTGGATGTGCCACGGCTCTGTCACGTCCCGGACACCGCCCTGATATTTGTGGATAGATCTCAAGGCTCCGCTGTCCGTCTGTCTGTCTGTCTGTCACAGGGCTGTATCTCTCTCCGTATAAGGTAGATATTTGGATTAACATATTATAGGATAATTTTTATCCCGATATTCCTACGGGATCGAAACTTAAGCGGGTGAAACAGCGGGGAGCAGCTAGTAGTAAAAATAAAATAAAGACACAAAGTAAAGGTATTTTTTTCACTAAAGTATCATAACTTACTACCTACCACCAAAGGAGCCAGGACCATGAAAGATTACACTCTGCAGGGAGATCCTGCAGAGTGTAACCTTCCGTGGTCCACTTGGTAGTCTCTGAACCGTATCCGGATACAAATGGGAAAATGTTAGTCCAACCTGGTAAAGTGGGGCTACCTTGACGAAACGGCAGTAGGGCGTGGTTGTGGAGCTGTGTCACAAACCATGCTCCACCTCCAATCCTGCCCTCTGTGTCCCAAAACATGCAGTCAAAGTGACCTCTGCGCTGCCACCGACAACGCCGTGGAAGTGGTGAAGTTTTGGGAAAATAAGATTTTAAATACAGCCCTGCCAGCGACACGAAGTCTAAAGTATTAAAAAAAAGCATAATCAGCCTATAATGTGCCTACTGCTGGGACACAGGCCTCCTCTCGGTGAGAGGGAATGGGCCGTGACCAGCGCGGGACCAGTGCGGGTTGGTAGATGACACATGTCTTCGAATGTTTGGTTCTAGGACATGCCGGTTTCCTCACGATGTTTTCCTTCACCGTTTTAAGAGCAGTGGTGATGAAATAATTTACACAAAGTAAAGCGCCTGTCTGGGTTCGAACCTACGACCTACAACTCGGTAGATCGCGGCGTTACCACTGCGCCACCACTGCTCTGAATTAGGAATGTAAATGCAAGTAGTGTTAAATATTATACGATGATACGGAACCATTCGTGTCACTTTTTTTCTAAAATCCGTATGAGTCTATGACCCAGGATAATAGGCATGATACGTACGACGCAATCAAAATCTACTTCCAAAAAAACAGGCGTGAACAATTAATAATATCCCGATCCGGATATCGAACCGGGCATAATTACGAATAGAACACTTGGTTCAGTTCATCAAGAACAATTATTATAAAATAATTGTTTTACGGTAACTAATGTTTAATAGTCTCGTTAACCGGTCGTTAACGGTATATTGTTTGTTTCAATTTTGGAACGATTAAAAAAAATGGGTGATTGGCAGGCGTGGATTTTTGAAGCGAAGTTCTTTATTGCATGTTTTACTCTGCACAATTGGCATTTTTTTTAAATTTATTTATTACTTAAAACTTTATGCACAAGTAAAAAAAAATACTGTACAAAGGCGGACTTAATGCCTACTGGTGATTCAGAGAAAAAACATGGCACGTGTAACATAAATCTCAAATCGTTTATTGCATATTACATACACATAATTTACAATTACAGGTGGTAAATAAAAGAAAAATAATAGAAACAATTATGGACCCTGTCGGGCACAGCAATTTTTTAAATAAGTAGAGAGAGGAAGAGCTCTTTATTAATTTTCTTTGTTATTTAGTTACAATTATTTTATGTCCTATTAATTGTTTTATACCTATGTATTTATATTTCCATTCGTTTATTTCGTTTATTTTATTAATATTTTATATGCTGATCTATCTATTCATTTATTATTTATTTAATTATATTTAATATTGCTTATTTCTTTACGGAATAAAAAGCTAGGAAATGACTGTCAAATTCAAGAATAAATACTAATACATAAATACATATAAAAAAAAACAACTGTTAGGAAAAAAATATCAGAGAAAACGAATCCAGCAGTTTTTACTTTTTGTTTTTTATAAAAAATATTTAAAATATAATGAATATGTATGTGAGTTTCATAGAAGAAATATATATAATTATTTAATAAAAATGTTTACAAAATGTGTATATTTAGCCAACAGTAGTACATACCTTTTCCCATAAAATTATAGTGCGCAAATATAAACGGAAACTAAAATGTTTTATTACCCGTAACAACTGTCAAAGATCTACGAATGACAGACGGCAATGGCTTAACTTAACGTACGTAAATGATTTGAGTTTTGAGTTCGAGACCCCTCTCGAACTCAAAACTCAAATCATTTATTTCAATTAAACCATTTAAAGGCACTTTTAAATTGTCATAATTAAATAGTCGGTCAGTTAGTCAGAAAGTTGAAGCTACGAACGTAGATCTCTATGGAGAAGAACGGGCAAGAAACTCCACTGGGTTTGTAATGTACGATAGACATACAGCCGATCGATTCTGTAAAAATCTCACCGTGAAAAGTTAGGTGAAGTGAGCTTAGAGTGAGCTGTCAATAGTGTCAATCCCTAGTATTAGTTGGAATGACAGCTCACTCCACGCTCACTTCACCTAAGTTTTCACGGTGAGATGGTTACAGAATCGCACTGCTGATCTGCAATGCGACCCCGATTTGTGAAATGTACAGGTACAACCCTGCACCCTAATTTTGCGTAGCACACTATAAACCTCAATCTGAATCATAAGGAATATATCGCTAATCCATTGCTTCATATGTTCGAAAAATTTGTCTGCTCAACCACGTAAATAACGCAATGAATGTTCTTGAACTGTCAAAATGAAAGCCATTGCTACTGATAGTGTGTTACGCAATCTGCGGGCTAATGTTTTCCGCGCACTTGATTTTCAACTCTCGATGTAGAGCCGAGCTTTGAGAATCCAACAGAAGCAACCCAGCGCGTCATAAAAATACGCTGTTGGATTTTCAACTCTCGGCACTGAGCAGTGTGTGGAGAATGCAGTGCACGATAAAAACCTCCCGTGGGTACGACGACTAACAGTGTTTGGCGTCAGAATGGCGCGCGACAGGTCTCGACTCTGAACTCCTTGCACTATTGACTTGAACCCACAAGTATAGTATTATATTGTTACCTGACTTAGTAAGAAACACCATAACACCACGCCTTATTTCCCCGAAGGGTTAGGCAGAGGTGTACCTTTAGTATACCCTTATTTTGCCAGTTATATTTAATCCCATGTAATAGGGGGCGAGCCTATTGCCATCAACCGGGAAGGAATCCAGACTTCGGGATGCTACCGAGAAATTGCAGATAAGAATCCTACTAATATTATAAACGTGAAAGTTTGTATGGATGGATGGATGGATGGATGGTCCTATTAATATTCTAAACGTGAAAGTTTGTATGGATGGATGGATGGGATGGTCCTACTAATGTTATAAACGTGAAACTTTGTATGGATGGATGGATGGATGGTCCTACTAATGTTATAAACGTGAAACTTTGTATGGATGGATGGATGGTCCTACTAATATTATAAACGTGAAAGTTTGTATTGATGGATGGATGTTTGTTCCTCTTTCACGCAAAAATTACTAAACGGATTTGGATGAAATTTGGCACACAGATGGTTTATAACCAGTATTAACATATAGGATACTTTTTATCCCGATATTCCTATGGGATCGAAACTTATGTGGGTGAAACCGCGGGGCGCAGCTAGTAACCCAATAAAGAAAAGTAACACTGTATCTGATCTGGGAATCGAGCCCAGGACCCCATGCTCTGCAGTAGCACTTGCGACTACTAGACAAACAATTCAGTCTAGTCTATGTAGAAAGAAAGTAAATAGAATCTCAAGTTTACTTACTAAGTAAGTTACTGGGTACTACGGTATCCCTTGGTAAGACTTGTTGTCAGACTTTCGGACCTCTGACCACCTGTAACCACTGTCAAGGAACCCCGAATAACAGATGGAACCAGCGGCTTATCGTGCTTTCCGAGACACGGAGGGTTCTTGGTATGTAATAATGGTCACCCATCCACAGACCAACCGCGGCAAGTGTAGCTTAACCTGATCGATCGACCCGCGCAGCTGTTATTTCTTAGCCACTAGCTAATATTCAAAAATTTCATATTATAAAGTTATCCTACTCTCACAGAAACATAACACTCATAAAATACTTAAACAAGAATGCGATCAAAACAAAACAGGCTCAGATTTATGAGATGGTAGATACAGACATACCTACATACATAAATACAAGTTGTCTGTACGTCTCTACTACACATTACTCGGGAACTAGTCGCCGATATTTCATTATACATCATTTGGGGACCGAGTGTGTTGTACAGGGTGCTGTCGTATTTTTTGTTTTTATTTTTCTTTTACGACAACACAATCATATTGACAACTACATGAAATAAACTTCTGCGAGGAAATCGGGCCTTAATGTGGTGATTTTAATAACGGCCATTATAATATGGGCTCAACAGTTGTAGGTCGAGGGTTTGATCCCAGACGGGTGCTTTACTTTGTGTCAATAATACAACAGAAACACAAAACGGTGAAAGAAAACATCGTGAGGAAACCGGCATGTCCTAGCACCAAAAATTCGAGGACATGTGACATCTACCAATCCGCACTGGGCCCGCGTGGTTGATTTAGTCCACTCCCTCTCACAGAGAGGCGGCCTGTGTCCCAGCAGTGGGAATATTATAGGCTGATCATGTATATGGCGGTACTGCTCTTCTAGGAAACCATGGTTTTACACACTTAAAATGGCAATGCCTTTCATTTTGACAGTTCAGCAACATTCATTGCGTCATTTACGTTGTTGAGCAGACATTTTTTTCAAACCTACGAAGTAAGACGACAGGGTTGGCGCAGTGGCTGAGCGATCGACTGCTGCGCTGCGTGTCGTGGGTTCGATTCCCGCACGGAACAAATATTTGTATTGCCTACAGGTAGTTGTTCCGGGTCTGGCTGTTTGTGTATGTGAGTTTTAATTTTTGTAAACTCACCCACGATACAGGAGTAATTCCTAGTGTGGGGCAACGTTTTTTTTTTTAAAAAAAAAAAAAAAGTAGGCAATGGATCAGCAATTTTCTTCAAAATCCTCCGGATTGTGATTGAAAGGGTGTTACGAAATTAGGGTGGTCCTTTTGTATTGTTTTAATATAGAGGGTAGCAGGGACATCGACGCGCTAACTCTATCTATGCATTTAGCTCATGATTCGGGACCCCTTAGCGTAGATATTATTCCTCAGTATTATCAAGAAGTACACGTCTTGCACTTATCTATAAAATAGCAGCCGATCGATTTTGTAAAAATCTCACCGTGTAAAGTTAGGTGAAGTGAGCTTAGAGTGAGCTGTCAATAGTGTCAATCCCTAGCATTAGTTGGAATGACAGCTCACTCCACGCTCACTTCACCTAAGTTTTCACGGTGAGATGGTTACGGAATTGCGCTACAGATTTTTATCTGCCATTTCATAGATATGTGTAAGTATGCTTTTTAATACCTACGCCTACCTATATCTACCTGGTCAAAATGTACGTAACAGCATTTTTTTTTTTTTAAATTACCGACGAAAATATGCAAACGCAAAACACAAATACGATCGAAATGATAATTGTATTACTTTTGAAGCAACCTGTACGTCAGGTTGCTATAGAAAACCATTAATAACCATCGGGTGCGATCCATCAAGAGTATCTCGGTTCACGCGGTTGACCCGGCGACAACTGTACCGCACTAGTGACGTCATTGTATGTATTGTTTTAGTATTATTTTAATAAGAGATGGGCTTTAAATCATACTTAGGAATTCTAAAAGGTCAACCGTACCATCAAAGTATTATGTTATTAGCAGCGACCAGCGGTTTCACCCGCATAAGTTTCGATCCCGTGGGAATATCGGGATAAAAAATATCCTTGGTGTTAATCCTGGTTATAAACTATCTGTGTGCCAAATTTCATCCAAATCTGTTTAGTAGTTTTTGCGTGAAAGGGTAACAAACATCCATCCAGCAGTAGGAACATTATTGACTGACTAGCTGCGCCCCGTGGTTTCACCCGCATATGTTTCGATTCCGTGGGAATATCGGGATAAAAAGTATCCTATATGTTAATACTGGTTATAAACTATTTGTGTGCCAAATTTCATGCAAATCCGTTCAGTAGTTTTTGCGTGAAAGAGTAACAAACATCCATCCATCCATACAAACTTTCGCATTTATAATATTAGTAGGATTATGCTTCATCTTCTAAACGTATCGATAGCAAAAGTTCAAATATCTTTGGCCAAAATTCACCTGCGTGAACTCCAACCAAATAGGAAATGTCCAACAAATCGAAACCTCTATGACTGTAGTTTTAATGAAGCGAGCAATTTCCTCTTATACAACCTCACACGAGAAATTAAAGACCAAGAAAGAATATAATACTTCACTCAAGCAATTCAGAAATTAATCTCCAAATGAATGTCTTCACTCATTCGATAATGGGTCGTACACAAAAGAAGGTCGTACACAAAGGAGAAGTGTTAAAAGATGGACGGCATTATGCGGTTGAATGAGGCGACTGATTGCGTGTTTTGATCGCTTACACCTCGAGAGGATGGGGTTATGTGAGAGTGCATGATGGTTCATATATTAAGAAAGAAAGAAAGAAAAAGTATTTATTGCGACTCGTACAGGATTATAAACTAAACTAAACACAGTTAAAAATAAAAATATGATATATATTAATATTATTATATTATTTTGTTATAATGTTGGTTTTTGTAATTTTATTCAAGCAATTGACAAAATTGACAACTTTTATATGCGAGGCTTTTGACTACGTGTATATTTTATATCTTTTTTTTTAAATGTGCGTTTTGTTTGTGGAGAATAAAAAATTTTTCTTCCTTTTTACAAGCTTTTATTTAACTAACTAACTAACTAACTGTTCGTAAGCTATCCGTCTAAATTTCCCCATTTTCTTTTCTTTTATTCAGGTATCTAAATCAAAATATTTTATTTCTCATAAACCTACATGGGCACTTATGAAACGTCAGAAGCTAGGTGCATGGTTCCAATTGTTCGTTTCCTATGGAGAAAATTCGGTGAAAAGCTGCACAGTTATTTTTTTTTAATAATTGGCTTTTACAATGTTTTCAAATTACAGTGTTAATAGGTATTTGTTTAATTTGTATTAACTGATCCTCTAAAAAACTTATTGCGCTTCTAATAATGGAAACGTTTTTAAAATTATTTAGCCTCTTTTTAACTTTCTGGCGTTTCATTTGGTCAGCAGGAATTATTTGAGGTTCACAAAAAGAGGCGCGATTCATTATATTAGATTGTTCAAAAATATTTTTACGAAAGCAAAATGGGAATTATTTGTGGTTCGATTAAATACATGTCTTTAGGCTAGGTATTATGTTGATTTCTGTAATTTTATTGAGATTGACAGGTGACTGATACAAGCTACCGAAAAACTAGATCAGTCCCGTTGAAAAGTGCTATTCGATTGGCATAAACCACCGTCGCGTCGTTGTATAAATACGATACGAACTTTAAAAGCGTTTGCCTCTTGTCTCGGCCCTCAGTACAGTACAAATGATGAAAAACAGCCAAAATGAAAACTAAACTGGTCACCTTTCACATATCACCATCCACTCAAAAGGTACAGCCAACAAAACAAGGTGTGGATGACGTAATTTCCGCTGCAGTTAACCTTTTGTGCCTACCCTCAGTTTTAGTAACGGCGTCGGAATTTCTTTGAATCTATTGAACACTTATTGTCTGACTGTACTCCATGATATATGAAACTCTTCGAACGTCAGTGCCATAGGAGTCTTTTGAGAAAGATAGAGGTCGCATCGCATGCTTTAGAACTTATTAAGAAAAAGCACTGTACCAATGATGATCCTAATTAATAATTACTGGCTGTTGCTCAGAACTTCGTCTGCGATCCAGAATGAAAGTAGCCCATGTCCTCCTCCGAGTCTCAGGCTACCTGTCTGTTAAATCCTATTTATCATACTAATATTATAAACGTGAAAGTTTGATGGATGGATGGATGGATGGATGGATGTTTGTTACTCTTTCACGCAAAAACTACCGAACGGATTTGGATGAAATTTGGCACACAGATGGTTTATAACCAGGATTAACTTATAGGATACTTTTTATCCCGATATTCCCACGGGATCGAAACTTATGCGGGTGAAACCGCGGGGCGCAGCCAGTTTCATCTAAATCCGTTCAGCCGTTTTAGCGTAAAAGCGTAACAAACAAACCAACTCACTTTCGCATTTATAATAATACTAGCAGCGCCCCGCGGTTTCACCCGCATACGTTTCGATCCCGTAGGAATATCGAGATAAAAACTTCTTAAAATTACGAGAATTCTCCCTCTGGTGAAATGATACCTCACTTCACTGTTTTCACGGAGAGAATTTTACAGAATCAACCAGTAGAAGCTAGTTTTTATAGTAAAAATGTAATGCAATAAAACACAAGTGCATAAAGCGCTCCGTATAGAGAAGCTCTTAACAAAAGGGTGCCATATCAGAAGGTCAATTCTCGTAAGTTAAAACGTTCAAAGTCTAGACGCAGTGTCATCTCGGCGGCAAACAAACGTCAAAAACTTGTCAAAATGTAGGGAAATTTGAGGTATTTTTGACAGATTGAGACAGATCAGACTGTGATCGTTCTTAAAATAACGAGAATTGCCCCTCTGATATGTTAGTAACATCTCTGTGGTTTAATTAATCGTTCCATTACTTTAATGGACACCAGCTCATGCTGACCGTACTTGGGATAAAATACTTGTATTGAATATAATTAGTTATGGTGTCATTCTTTATCAGATTTTAAAAGTTTTGTTCCGACAAATTGTTTGATACGAGTTGATAAAATTTGAGTAACCGACTCGCGAATAAAGGGTTATGAGTTTGACTTGTATATGTGTTTTAATTTTAGACCGTAACGACTGTCAAAGATCTATATATAAAAAAAATGGTTTTATTTCCTTCAATTGTACAAAAACACTTATAACAACACTATGCAGCTTTACAACTAGGGAAACAGAGTGTTTTCAATGAGCTATTTATGACAAGCGAGACATGCTATCCAAGGCATGGAGAGCTCGCAATATGTAATGAATGGTCACCCATCCACAAACCGACCGCGGCAAACGTAGCTTAACCTGAGATCGACTCGTGTGGCTGTTATTATTTAGTCACAACTCCACAAGACCGCGAAAGGTAAATATGCCCGGTTTAAATGCCTATTGCTCGATTTATGTCTGACTGGCGAGCGTAAGGTCATGGATTTGAACCCCGTTCATTGCACTGTCAAGGCTCAACCACTCCAATAACGGCACTACCCGGGACCTATCGAGTTTTAGCAAGAGACTGACACCGACTTCCTTGTACAGTCGCCAGCAGGTCAAGCTACCTGAAACTGTCAAATTTTCCCAATCAACTTTAAACCTTAACACATGAGCGATAAAGTTTAAAATTTATTAAAGAAATTTGACAGATTGTGGTGGCTTGATGTGCTGGTGTCTGTACAAAAACTACGTACAAATTAAAAAAAAAAATACATCTCTTACTGACAGTAATTTCGCAACAGAGTAACAGTAGCAATGGCTTTCATTTTGACAGTTCGACAACATTAATTGTTGAGCAGACAAATTTTTCGAACTGTACGGACGCCAGCACATCAAGTTACTACAATCTGTCAAATTTATCTAATAGATTTTCAACTTTATCACTGACGCATTAAGGTTCAAGGTTGATTGGGAAAATTTGACAGTTTCGGGTAGCTTGACCTGCTGGCGTCTGTACATCAAGCAATGGATTAGCGATATTTTTCAAAATGATCCAGATCGTGATTAATGTGTCGGATTGCCGTCCCATCGGCCAATGAGAGTAAAGGAACAGAGAGTGTACCTGTGTGTGCGCACACACTTGGGCACTGTATTATGTCCTGCGTACACACATCAAGCTGTGCATTTCCAGTTTTAGCTGACCTCGCATTGTATAGGTTTTTCGTACAATCAGAAGGCAGCTTATACTGGTTTTGTATAGCTTGATGTGTAGCCGTGCGTACCTGACTCATTTCCGTTGCAATTGATATGCTACGATTCCGATACGATACATTAGAAATATAGAAAGTTTCGTTTTTTGTTGTATGTATCGTATTCATATACTTTCATATTTATTGACGGCACGGTTGGCGCAGTGGTTAAGCGATTGACTGCTGCGCTGCGTGTCGCGGGTTCGATTCCCGCACGGAACAAATATTTGTATGACCTACAAGTAGTTGTGCCAGGTCTGGCTGTTTGTGTATGTGAGTTTAAATGTTTGTAAACGCACCCACGATACAGGAGAAATTCCTAGTGTGGGGCAACGTTTTTTTTTTAAAAAAAAATATGCATTTAGTTACATAACAGACACTTCAATTTTATATATTTGCATAGATGTAAAGAGTATGAATCATTTTATTTCTCTAAAGAGATTGAAGCATTCATGAATCAAAAAACGATTCAGGTAAGTACGTAATTTCTAAAAATACCTTTGTTTCTTAATAAACCATCGATGATAAAATAAATAATGGAAGAAAAACAGCGAAGGCACATCAAACGCGGGCTTTTGGCGAAGTTTGACGTGCGCCGGTAGTGACACCGACTATGTTGCTCGCCACCGGAAGCGCCCATTTCGAGGCATCAGCGTTTAGCCATAGAGCTACGAGTGGATAGATAAGGGGTACTGGAAAATATACTGCATTGTTAAGGGCTGATTTTCCCAACGCCAGATAATTTTATCGAAGGAATCATTTTGAATTTTTGACAGTTCTTCGAATCAGCCCCAAGTGAAATGTATTTACAATTTTTTTTATTTATTTTATTATTTATGTACACACAGTAAAATATCTATGGATATGACATTTAAAATATGAGTACAAAGGTACTGCTTATTTCTTAAGAAATTTCTTCCAGCAGACCTGCGAAAGGAGAAGTAAAAAAGAAATGTAGACAATAGTCTGTGAGAACAAGAAGAGAAAAATATGAGTGTGTGAAGTCTAAAACTAAAATATTAAATATACCTACACATATAATACAAAAAAAAAATACATAAGTATACTTAAATTAATATAATACAAAAATATATAAACATATATATATATAATTATTTATAGGTATAGAAATAAATTATAATAATTATAATATTCTTTTTATTATTTTAAATCACAATCTGAATCATTTTGAAGGCTATCGCTAATCTTTTGCTTCATATGTTCGAAAAATTTGTCTGCTCAACAACGTAAATAACGCAATGAATGTTATTGAACTGTCAAAATGAAAGCTATTGCTGCTGTTAGTGGATTACGTAACTACCCCACCGGAGTCTGGGTGGGTAGACTCGCGCCAAGCAACTATATCTCTACCTACCTCTTTGGAGAAGACAGACGTGGAGTTATTTTTCACCGGCCTTTTTTAAATTACTACGTAATTTAATAATCAAACAATCAATCAACTCAGCCTATCGCAGTCCACTGCTGGACAGAGGTCCCTCCCAGGCTGCGCCACAACACCCTGTCCTCCGCCTTTCGCACCCAGCCTGTCCCAGCCACCTTCTTAAGGCCGTCCGTCCATCTAGCTGGGGGGCGTCCCACACTACGCTAATTTAATCATGGCAACTCTAAACCTTTCCTCAGTCTACAACAGCACTAGTGTAGTCCATCGGAAGCGGGCGTGGTCCGACAATATTGCGCGATCGGTCAATTTACTCGTTTTTGACCAGACTGAAACACGACGCGCGCGCCGACCGTTTGATGTACGACTACATAGCTAATTGATTACATTTTGTGATGTTTTTAGCAATGCGGATTAAACTAGGTCTGGATAGAAGATAGATCTGCAGTGCGATTCTGTAACCATCTCACCGTGTAAAGTTAGGTGAAGTGAGCGTGGAGTGAGCTGTCATTGCCAGCTGTCATTGTCAAATGCTAGGGATTGACTCACTTCACCTAACTTTTCACGGTGAGATTTTTACAGAATCGATCAGCTGGTTTTGAAGTGAAAACTTTTTTAGGCGCATTTTGCGCTCTTTCTGTACAGTGAACCACTGAACCGTCACGCTCGGGTCGGTGTCGAATCGGGTATACTCGGCTCCGATCGGTCGGTGACGCTGAATCGGGAATACTCATTTCTAATCGGTCGGTGCCGCTGAATCGGGAATCATCATCATCATCATTTCAGCCGATAGACGTCCACTGCTGGACATAGGCCTCCCCCAAGTGTCGCCACATTGACCGGTCCCGTGCGACTCGCATCCAGCGGATTCCCGCAACCTTCACCAGGTCATCGGTCCACCTAGTGGGAGGCCTTCCAACGCAACGTCTTCCGGTTCGCGGTCGCCACTCCAGAACTTTTCGGCCCCATCGGCCATCCGTTCTGCGAGCAATGTGCCCTGCCCACTGCCACTTAAGTTTGGCAATTCTTCGGGCTACGTCCGGGAATCGGGGATCCGAATCGGGAATACTGGGCTATATCTACAAATGACAGCCGGGACCAACGGTTTTAACGAGGTTTCCAAGGCACGGAGGGGTCTCGATAGATGGTCACCCATCCACGGACCGTAAATTGTTATTATTTAGCCACGAGCCCCTCTAATGCACCTGCTATGACTGTGTTAATGTAGACGTTCATAGGAAACGAAGACCATTTTACTATCCCATAGGTGCGACGCTCCTCATTGCCATAAAATTCTTTGAAAATAAGCCCGCGTACCCACGCGCACTGGATTTTAAGCGCACTGCTTAGAGCCGAGAGTTGAAACTCCAACACCACCCCGAGCGTTGTACTCTTTTGACGAGCTGAGATGCGCTCTGTTGGATTCTCAATGCTCGGCTCAACACAGAGATTTGAAAATACAGTGCCCGAAAAAAATCGTCGCGGGTAAAAATCGCCCGTGGGTAGGAGGGCTAAGTGCTCATATACACGAACGGCACGTTACCAATGGCAGAGGCAATGTGCCGCTCGTGTTTAAGAGCACTAAGACAGTCAAGTTCTATAAGAAAACACACAAATCAATATAATAGCACAAAAAGCCAACCAAAGAAAAAACCTGTCATTGACAACGGATTACAATGCCCGTAAAAAATACCAAAGACATTTTGCATACCGCATTTTTTTAAACCATAGATATTAGATGACATCTATTTTTTAAAGGTAAGTAAGATAGAGATGTCAAATGGGCAGAGACAGGGGCATAAGTTATGCTAATGTTGTGAATATTTCAAGCTAATAGATCCCATGGCCGATTAACTGGTAACAACTGGTTTTGGTGTATGTCCATTGTTACTGACGGTACGATATTTTGCTAGTTATTAAAATGGGTAACTTTTTCTGTTTCCCAACTATGTTGGGTTCGGCTTCCAGACTAACCGGATGCAGCTGAATACCAGTATTTTACATGGGGCGACTGCCTACCTGACCTCCACAACCCAGTTACTGGATACCCTTGGTAAGACTGATTGTCAGACTTTCGGGCTTCTGACGACCCTTAACGACTGTCAAAGATCCACAAATGACAGCCGGGAGTTAAGCCGGTGGGGCTTAACTTACTTTACGTAGCCACAAGCCCCTCTATTACATTAATTTGTACATAAATATTCATTACAAACACACATAACAAAAAATCAGTCAAACACTACAAAATATACACTGAATGGCCTTATTGAAGGAAATAGTGATTTTAACTATTTCCTTCCTCGCTTTTCTCGCGACAAAATGGACACCCACCATTCTCCACCACGCGTCCAACTAATATGTTCAGTTGTCGGCACTCGCTTGTATATAAAACACAACACATAGGGTGTTTATAGCGACGCACTTTGTCGATCTGTCTCCGTAACGATCGATAATTATGTACTATGGGTGCATGTGACTTTTGTTGCCCTTTGCACATATCTTTTAGTAGAAAGTTGTACAGACGCCAGCACATCAAGTTACTACAATCTGTCAAATTGCTTTAATAGATTTTCAACTATATCGCTAAAGCGTTAAGGTTCAAGGTTGATTGGGAACATTTGAGAGTTTCGGATAGCTTGACCTGCTGGCGTCTGTACCTTCTGCATAGCTATTCACCACCAGTCGATATGCTTCCGTACACTATCGAACATCAGTCAATGTAGTTGTAAGAGTCCTCTAACCGCTGTTCACAAGTCCAAACCCCATTTCTTTTTTCTTAAACTGGAAATTTTTTGAGGATCGAATAGACAACCGCTTTTCTTCCGACAGCTGTCGGCTACCGGGGGCCAGGCAAATCAGGTAATTGAAATGTGTCATTTTCTATACGATAGCCTGTGGCCTGTATCATCCTACTGTTGGGCATAGACCTCAAAATTTTCTTTCTTTCCCTCTTACTTCCAGCTATTTTGGTTCAAGACTAGTGTGGATCATTGCTTGTTGGATTTTATCCAGTCCGTCCCGTCGTTTTCTTCATGATTTTGCACCAGTCTCAGTCTCAGAGCTCCACATCAATCAATCAACTCACAGTACCACAGTGTAGCGGTATCTACAACGCCACATGCGAACAACGCGTCATACTGACGTCATGCAAATCCTGCATCTCGCAAGCAGAGTTTACCGCGCAATTAGCATAGATACAATTTCCCAACATCGATCGTTGGGCAATTGCACGCCAGACACAACACCCGTCTGGTCGAAGGATCTTCCCTTTTCTATGGAGGATGAGTGAACCTTACACCCTGTTCCTCATACCTCTAAACACCAGTATCACAGTCAGCTGCTGGACATAGGACTCTCCCAGGCTGCGCCACAACACCCTGTCCTTCGTCTTCCGCACCCAGTCTATCCAAGCCAAATTCTTAAGTTCGTCGTTCCATCTAGCTAGGGGGTGTCCCACACTACGCAGCTCTGCATAGTGCAGTTTATTTTGGCCTACAGTTTGGGAACCCGTAATGAAATACGGAGTACTTTACACCTCTGCCTTCAGGAATATAGTCGTGATGTTTTGTTTTCCATCCATACCATAAACGTCTTATTCCGCCCTGAAAATCCCCCCTGAAAGTCCCCCTTAAGGGGGATAAGTGGAATCGCTATCAAACTCAAACTATTTATTTCAACTAAACCAATTACAGGTACTTTTCAATTGTCAACGGTCGGTCAGTCAAAAAGATGAAGCTAGTTGCCCATTACAAAGCGTAGTGGGTACCTATGGAGAAGAACGGGCAAGAAACTCCATGGGCACTCTTTTAAATCACAATAATATGGTTACAAAGTATTGGTTACATCATTCATGTTAAAAATTATGCATGTGAGAACGATGCAGAACGTTAAAAGCGTCCGTAATGAAAAGATAAAAAAACAATTCAAATATTACATGATAGTACATGATGTTTTCATAGATATATTGATTATATATAAGTACTATATTATACATAATCAGCCTATAATGTTCCCACCTCCTTTCTTTAAGAGAGAGAGGGTCGTAATCTACCACGCGGGCCCAGTGCGAATTGGTAGATGTCACATGTCTTCGAATTTTTGGTTCTAGGACATGCCGGTTTCCTCACGATGTTTTCCTTCGCCATTTTGAGAACAGAGGTGATGAAATTAAACACAGAAAGTAAAGTGCCTGCCTGGGTTCGAACTTACGACCGCTGCTCCGCTAATATTATTATATACATAGGTACTATAATATATAAATTCGGAAGTAAATCTGTCTGTCTGTATGTTACCTTTTCACGCCTAAACCACTGAACGCATTTCCACAAAATTTGGCAAGGATATAGATGGCATCCTGGGGAAGGATACAGGCTACTTTTTGTCTCAAAAATTATCTTATAGGGAGTGAAATAAGGGATGAAAATTTCTATGCGAAACCCAGCATTTCTTAATTTAGGTTAATTAATTTCCGACATCCACGCGGGCGAAACAGCGGGCAGAAGCTAGTTTTGTTAAAAGACACATGTAGGTTATAAGAAGACCAAAACCTTATCATACCAATAAATAAACTAATCTTGAAAAAAAACATTGATTGATTCCGACCAGTTTTCTAAAAAAAACACGTGCACCTTTGACATTAAAAATAATTCACCAAATGTCATAATGACATTAACGAATGACACTTTACATATTAACAAAATTAATCTTTATGGGTCTAATGCGACAACATTAACGAAAATGTCAACATATTTTTTTATTTCTGTACATTTGTTGTAGGTAGTCACATTATGTTGTTAAATTTAAGAATCGATGTCAATAGGATTATGTAAATTATACGTCTAATAGTAGATAAAACATGGAAAATAACTTTGATAAATACAGCTTTTCTTTTTTTTTTTTCGGATGGGAAATCATAAAATTACCCCTCCCGCTCTGAGTGGAGCGGAAGGGAGTGTCGGACTCTTACTGACTAAAACCCACCCACGTTCCTTCCTTTGCCCTTTATGTTCCGGGGTAGCGGTAACCCTTTTTTTTCCGGATGGGAAATCATCAAATGACCCCTCCCGCTCTGGGTGGAGCGGAAGGGAGTGTCGGACTCTTACTGACTAAAACCCACCCATGTTCCTTCCTTTGCCCTTTATGTTCCGGGGTAGCGGTAACCCTTTTTTTCCGGATGGGAAATCATCAAATGACCCCTCCCACTCTGAGTGGAGCGGAAGGGAGTGTCAGACTCTTACTGACTAAAACCCACCCATGTTCCTTCCTTTATCTTTTATGTTCCGGGGTAGCGGTAACCCTTTCGGACGATCCGGCTGACTAGCGGTAACCCTTTCGGACAATCCCGCTGACCCGGCAAGCTTCGGCCCTAAGGGGCCCCTCAAATTATGCTGACAACTCTTTGAGGCGCGCGTGGAACACTTACGCGCCGTCCGGCACGGGCCTGGTCCTGATCGGGCGGTGAGCTACCCATTGCTCTCCGCCCGCAGGCCCGCGCCTACGGTGGCCGGGAGTCGTCACGCGGCTCCCGACGCCCGGAGCGTCTCCCGCGGCGGCAGGGACGGGAGGCTCTCTCCCACATCCGTCCCGTCACCTCCTGCGCTAGCATGACTGCTTCGCAAAAGGAGCCGACTGCCTCCCAGATAAATATAGCTGACAATATGGTATTAAATCGTTGTTGTTAAGGTTCCAAATATTGTGACAGGAATGTATATAATTGCGGTACCTACGTCATCCTCATTATTTGCCTAGCCTTTTCCCAACTAAGCTGGGGTCGGCTACCAGTCTTAAGATGCAGCTGAATACCAGTATTTTACATGGAGCGACTGCCTATCTGTCCTCCACAACCCAGTTACTGGGTAATACTATACTATTTAACAGCCCCGTTGATCTCGCGGTCCTGGCGGGACTGCTGAGTCCTGGGGGTCTACTACGAAGTGCAAAGTGCGAATGATCGGATCGGACCGACACATGGCCGAACCGAATATTATTGAAAAATGCAAAAAAAGTTCGGATCGGCTCAATTGGGTCGGCACCATAGTCAATATTCGAGTGAGTGTAGGATCGGGACCGACCGAACCAAATAGTGACTTCATAGCAGGAAACGGCCGAACATTCGGCCGATACTACTTCGGAGTAGAGCCCCTGGTCCTGGGTTCGATTCGCGGGTCGGGCAAAGTTGGATTTTCTCATTGGGAATTTATTAGTAACAGCCCGGAGTTTGGAAGTTGGCGGTGTGATATCCCCGTGGGGTTCGGAGAGCACGTGATGACGCTGTTGGTCCTGCGCCTGATCTCTCTCCGGTCGTGTCGGATTGCCGTCCCATCGGACTATGAAAGTGAGGGAAGAGGGAGTCACCTGTGTCTTCACACACACTTGTGCACTATAATATCTCCCGCTCCGAAGGCTGATCTCCGCTGAGATTGATCACCATGGCCGAAATTCGGTCTGGAGGCCACGACAGCTTCGGAACCAGACGACTGACTATTTTAATTAATGACCCCATTAACAAGAACATGGCATTCGATATAAAATACTTACAACCTGCCGACACGACAAATGCCAAATTAACATGACATTCCTAGGTCAAGCAGACAGATTAGGGATCGAAACATAAATACTAGGAAATGCCAATGTTCGGCATTAGCATAACTGATTGTTACTTGTAGGGTAACATTAATATTGATAACTTGTGAGTATGAATGTTACAAGGCTCGACGGCCGGTTGAAACTGTGTGAAAGTTCATTTTCGCCTTACCAGACGCGTGCCATTCCAGAGACAAAGCTAAAAATGACGTCCTGTAATTTACACCAGAATCCATTCCATTTAAACTGAAACACAGAAGTTGTCGACAGAAATAGGTCATCTGCCAAGCCTTTTGGGCCAACAATGTTGGGGTCGGCTTCCAGTCTAATCAGATGCAGCTGATTGCCAGTATTTTTATGAAGCTTCAAGAATCTTTGTATATGATGGAAATAGGTATGGTGGTAGTATACTTCCACCATTTAAACTACACAAAAACTGCTCAACTTTTTACTTATTACTAAAGGAATAAGTAAAGAAATAAACCGTTCCTTTTTATATTGGAAATTTACTAGTAGTACAGAGATTTTTACTAGGAGGTAGGTACGAGTATTATTTGCATTCATAGTAAATCTAACATTTATTAGGGTACTAATTACAATTTACAAGCCAACACTAAAATAACAAAATTATATCCTAAATTAACTAAAACTATTTACAAACTAAAATATAGCGTCGATAAATTCATCCGCATCGCTGTCGACTGGTAATGTACCCAAGAGACTGGCGGCATTGCCACGTTGTATGGCAATGCTTAGCCTCTGGCCAAGGTAAAAGCCAGCCCTTGGGTCATGGAAAGGTTCAACCAGTCGTTTCGAAATTTCCTTAAAACAACCATGAGCACTCGGACCCCACGGCCCGAGGGTTTCAACCTCAAACGGCTCGAAAATATAATTATCAATAAGGTTATTATATTTACGCCGCTTGAGGTTTTCCGCAGCCGCAGTTAAGTTATTAGATACAAACGTGTAGAATATCGAGAATTTAATCCAATCACTGTTACCTACACAAGGTCAAATTAAATTAGTAAGCGAAACTCCGCAGACGTAATAGGTGTCGATATAGTATGAATACGATAAAACAACAAAAAATAATATTTGATCAATTATTTTTAAACGACCACTGGTAGTGTGGGCTACTTGAAATATCGGTTGAGAACATCAGTTTGTTTGTTATTTTATCGCTTTTAGATATCGTCTGTGAAGCTTACACAATACAAGTGATTTTTATAAACTGGTATTTCAAGTATCTACACAACCTACGGTCGTTGATCCAATTTTTTTTTCGTTACCTCTTTAGATATCGAATTTGATACCCGTCACGTCTGCGAATTTTCGCTAGCTAATTTTATTTTATTTCTGGGAAACGGTACAGTCGTTACCAATAGCTGGTCTTATTAATACTCTGCCAAGATATAAATATCAATAACAGCATATGACTCAGTATGAATCACTAATCATTCGCAAAAAAGACGGATGTCGGGTAAAACGCCCAGTTGTCGGCCACCCATTTAATTCTGTAGGATTGTAATTTAAATAAAACAATTTTAATCTGTTTGGATTGAGTCTCTTTGATGTCTATTTAAGTTTTTAATTGCCTTTTCTTTTAATTGAATACAATGGTTGTTTTTTTTCGTTTATTTTCATTTTCAATCGCTTTCAAATTGGCCAGGAGTCGGTCAGTGAGTCAGAAAGTTGAAGTTGGTTAAGGTAATTAAAGAAAAATGCTATAAATTGATAATTAATTCAATGACGTGATGGCCCAATGACGTGATGGTTATGGGCTCGCCTCACATGCAGAAACTAGTGGGTTCAAATCCAGGCAAGTGAACATTATGTGACTTTTTCAATTCATATGTACGAGTATTTTCTGAGTTTATCTTAGTGAAGGAAAACATCGTGAGAAAACCTGGATTTTTAGTGAATCTAAGTCTGGAATCATCAACCCATCTTGAGCAAGCGCAGTGATCAATACTGGTACCTTCTCTGTATGGGAAGAGGTCTTTGCCCTGCAGTGGGACAATAATAGGCTGGTATTACTATTAATAAAATTTTGCGAGTCAATTTTGTTAACTCCAGAGTCAAATTAAATTAGCTAGCGAAACTCTGGAGACGTGATGCGTATTAATATCTGAAGACGGTAAAAAAAAAAAATATTTGATTTGTTATAGTTTTTGGAGGGCAACGACCGCAGGTAGTGTTGTTACTTGAAAAATGAGTTGAGAAAATCTGTATTCTTATGTTTCATCGTGTTTTGATATTGATAACAATGACTTCTGTGAAGTTTACATAAAAAAAAGAAATAGGCTGTTATTTCAAGTGTCTAAATACACCAACCACCACCAACATTCCCATTCGCCAACGTTGCCAAAAAGTATCACAGACCTATACAAAATGAACCAATTCAAACTATGTTTGCAGGAATTCTTAGTTGCAAAATGTTACAATTCAATTAATGATTATTTAAATGAAAGATGAGTCGATTTTATGGCACCACAAATATAATTAAATGATCTGACTTGTGTATAATAATTTGACATTCAATTTTTTAATGTAAATCAATTTAAAATTTATTTTGAACCTAATATATTAATTTTCACACCTCAATAGGTAATAATACAATGTACCTCTTATACTTGTAACACCTTTTTAACATGTATTATGCAAATAAATGATTTGATTTGATAGAACACTGGCCAATGACACCGCCAAAAAAATAATCAAATTAATTTAATTTTTGTTATCGTGTTTAGATATCGATCCATATCACGTCTGTGGAGTTTCACTAACTAATTTAATTTAACCCTGTATACAAAGAAACAGACATGATATTCAAAACATTACAATCAATATAGTGTTAGTCCATTGATTTAGGCGCATGTTTGAAGGGCCGTGGTTTTAGAATCAAACGCGCACCAAACTTAATTTATTGCCTAAACTAACACGCGTCAGTGTATTTAGTATACTAATCAGTTCACTAAATGTTTTGCTTTTAAACCAGATTAGTTTAAAACTTGGTTTTATTTGGTTTTCATGGTTAATACGTAGAAGGGTTTATTGACATCATGAATAAAAATAAAACGCTTCATTTGTTTAAAACTATCTTTTTTGTTTTATTTCATACTAGCTGCGCTCCGCGGTTTCACCCGCATAAGTTTCGATCCCGTGGGAATATCGGGATATAAAGTATCCTATAAGTTAATTCTGGTAATAAACTATCTGTGTGCCAAATTTCATCCAAATCCATTCAGTAGTTTTGTCGTGAAAGAGTAACAGACATCCATCCATCCATCCATCCATACAAACTTTCACGTTTATAATATTAGTAGGATTTCATATTCCATTTAATATATGTACATTAAAATGCTTATCTATATATCTATGTAATATAAATTAAACAAAGTCGAGTTAGTTACACCATTTAGAACTCAAGAACCGCTGGAACGATATTTGTGATTTGGATTAGTCTCCGCACCGAAAAGCAGAATAACTATTAAAAAAAAATTAAGATAATTCATTTTCATTTTTTATTGATTCTAAGGCGGTATGGAGTTCGCTGGGTTAGTTAATTTACAATAAATAACACAACTAACTATTCACACTAGATACTAAATTAAAATACTAATTAACTATACAAATAAATACAAAAACAAAGGAAACTCAGGCGTCGAAGTGCTCGTCCGCATCGCTGTCATCCGGAAACATGCCCAGAAGACTGGCAGCGTTTCCATGTTGAATGGCAATGCTAATTCTTTGGCCAAAGAACTTCATTTGTTTAATTTTATTTACGGTTTCGGAACTACTGGCTATGATTTTTTAATAAGGGCTCCGTCGGAAAAAAGTTAATTATTATTAGAAGTACTTTATACACAAAAAATAAATGTCTTTCACGACCGACGACAACTGGTGCATTCACCCGACATCACACACAATATTTGCACAGCGGGATTGCTTGCTCCATTAGTTATTAATCTAAAAACTATTATTTGCTATAATAAGTATTTGATCTACAGAAAAAATATCATGAAGTTTTTTATTTTAAGAAATCATTAGTCAGAATTTGGTGACTGTATTATTTTATTTTTCTCAGGTAAATAGTTGGTCAGGAATCCACTAGATGCGCGAAGCATAGAACAGTGGGGTAATTGCGTAACACACTATCAGTAGGAATGGCTTTCATTTTGACAGTTCAACAACATTCATTGCGTTATATCGTTGTTGAGCAGACAAAATTTTCTAACTTATGAAGTAATGGATTAGCAATGATTCAGGTTGTGATCGAAAGTGTGGTACGCAATTTCATTAGGGTGCTGGTCAAGGTGACAGCTGTTAGCAGTGGTAAGACTGGTTGTCAGACTTTCGGGCTTCTGAGGACCCGTAACGACTGTCAAAGATCTACGAATGGCAGCCGGGACCAACGGCTTAACGTGCTTTCCGAGGCACGGAGGATCTTGGTATGTAAAGATGGTGACCCATCCACGGACCAACCGCGGCAAGCGTAGTTTAACCTGATCGATCGACCCCTGCGGCTGTTATTACTTAGCCACAAGCTCGTCTCGACGTGACGTTAGATTCCCCCTACCGCGTCGAAAGATAGTCGCGATTCTGTTTTGTTTCCTCTGACACACAATGACGCAGTGATTTTGAAGTTCTGTAGGTCGTGAAGTCCAAACATTAGGACTTTATTCACACTGTCTACATTTTCTTCGGAATCGTATCAGTGGTTAGCAAAAAGAATGGGACCTCTACGAAGCTCTATGAAACGTGGAGAACTGCGTGGCCGCGCAGTTCTCCACGTTTCAACCGCGCGGCCATGGTTAAACCTTTACAACTTTCTGAATATTGGATCTACGAATTTGCGACTTTCGTTGTCAGCATTTTCCAAATTCCATCAAAATGTTGACGTAGTCGTTTTTCTTCTACGACACTGTGTCCGCAGTCGAAACGGACACGGTACAGTGAGGGCAAAATTAAATCTAGCGATTTATATATTTGGGCAGCGGGTTATTGACTTAACGGTGACAATATTGCTCCCTAAGAAAACACTCTTAACTTAGTCTCTTGCAGTCCACTGTTGGTCATAGGCCTCCCACAGACTGCGCCACAACACCCTGTCCTCCGCCTTCCTCATCCAGTCTGTCCCAGCCACCTTCTGTAGCTCTTCCGTCCATCTAGTGGGGGGGCATCCCACACTACAATTCCCGATACGCGGTCTCCACTCCAGGACTCGTCTGCTCCACCGGCCATCGGTCCTTCAACAGACATGGCCAGCCCACTGCCACTTCAGTTTGCTTACTCTGCAAGCTATGTCGAGAACTCCGGTTCTTTTCCGGATAATTTCATTCCTGATTTTATCCTTCAAAGAGACTCCGAGCATAGCTCGCTCCATAGCGCGCTGAGCGACCTTGAATTTGTGGACCAGCCCGACCGTCAGTGCCCACGTTTCGGCACCATATATCATGACAGGCAGGTGCAGGAAGAAAACACACCAGGTTACTTTCATAAATAACATTACAGTGACGTCATTCGTCGTTGACTTGCGGACGCTATGCCGCCACATAGCGTCAGCAATTCACCGATCTTTTAGGAAATCGTAGCTCAACCGGATATACACACACACTGCTGCAGTTGAATATGACGACACGGTTGGCGCAGTGGCTGAGCGATCGACTGCTGCTCTGCGTGTGCGTGCTCGATTCTCGCATGGAACAAATATTTGTATTGCCTACATGTAGTTGTTCCGGGTCTGGCTGTTTGTGTATGTGAGTTTAAATGTTTGTAAACGCACCCACGATACAGGAGTAATTCCAAGTGAAAAAAAAAATCCCAGTATTTTACAATCCAGTTACTGAGTACCTTTGGTTAGACTGCTCGTCAGACTTTCGTGATTACCCGACAAATACGTAGCACAATCAGCCTATAATGTTCCCACTGCTGGGACACAGGCCTCCTCTCGGTGAGAGAGAACGGTGCGAGTGATGGCTTAACCGGATGCAGCTAGATAATAAAGGAAAAAAACACAAATGAGTAATTTTAAATACTAGTTTTATATAATGAATGGATGCCTGTTTCTAGCGTTGAAAGAAATAACAGTATTAACAAATAAAGATCAACTAATAGTCGAAATGGAACAATGGCGGGATACCTGTCATCGTGTCGATAATATCGATACAATCGATACTTCTCGATATAATACCGATTCTTAATCGATACTATCGGACAGGGTACAGTAATTGCTATTGTTATATATGAGCGGCCATGAGATCTTTAAGATAGTTGGGGGTTAGGAATGGATAGAGAAGGCATGGTTTTGTTGACCAAAGCATACGTCACTTTTCTCATTACGACTGTATGTGTATCAGACTCTAAGAAAGTGGAACAAACTTGTGTAAAATACAATCAACACTACTCAAGTTTTAAAATAGTAAAATTATGAATATGAATGAATATGAATATGAATTGCACCATTCCCAGCGTGGTTTGACCAGACTCGATTAATCGAATGAACCCCAAGATTCACACTAGCTCCTGTAGCCTCATGTTCATGGTGCTACAGCGACCATTGTATATCAAGAAGCAGACCGGGGGGCATAGGGTAGACGTGCCCGTTGGAAAGGATAGGATTTAAGAGCCTACCGGATATGCATCCTAGAGCATAAGCATTGGACTAGTGGAGAGGTGGGTGATATTTGTCTATGGATGGGCATCTTTTAAAGACTTCGCATCCAGGTGTTTCGGGTCGAGCTTTACCCGCGATATCGTATCCGAATCTCTTTTAAAATAGTAAAATTATGACGTAACAAATTAAGTTAGATTAAAATTTAATGGCAGCAACACACAATACATTGATTAATACACGTACGGTATTATAATGTCTGTAAGAAGCCATAAATAAGATAATTCATTATAAGATACGGCAGTTTATATATTTATTTCAGTACGCAATTGATGATTAACTTTTACGTAATCAAGAATGTGTACAGACGCCGGCAGGGCAAGCTACCCGAAACTGTCAAAATTTTCCCAATCAACCTGGAACCTTAATGCTTTAGCGATAAAGTTGAAAATCTATTAAAGAAATTTGACAGATTGTAGTAGCTTGATGTGCTGGCGTCTGTACTTTCTAAGACAGCTGTCAAAAAACGGTTAACCTTATGGGGGGTCTAGAATCTTGAGCTCAAATTCCTGGTTACAGTTTCAACGTAGATGTCCCTGAAACCCTGTATTTACTCCGTGAATAGGTATCTATATGTGCCCTGTAACAATTAACACTTAACAGATCTTGTAAAATGCCTGTTTCCGCGACAACCATCATCATCTGCCGAGCCTTTTCCCAACTATGTTGGGGTCGGCTTCCAGTCTAACTGGATGCAGCTGAATACCAGTATTTTACATGGAGCGACTGCCTATCTGACCTCCACAACCCAGTTAGTGGGTAATACGATACCCCTTGGTAAAAATGGTTGTCAGACTTTCGGGCTACTGACGACCCGTAACGACTGTCAAAGATCCACGAATGACAGCCGGGACCAACGGCTTAACGTGCTTTCCGAGGCACGGAGGGGTCTTGATATGTGAAGATGGTCACCCATCCACGGACCAACCGCGGCAAGCGTAGCTTAACCTGATCGATCAACCCGTGCGGCGGTTTTTACTTAGCCACGAGCCCCTCTTGTTTCCGCAACAACCATCCTATTCTATTCCATTCCATGCTCACGTCATGCCGAAGTCAAATGACGCAGCATTGCATGATGATGCCATTCGCGATCTGACCATCACGGATTAAACAATGACTGGATAAGAAATTATAATAGACTAGCTGCGCCCCGCGGTTTCACCCGCATAAGTTTCGATCCCGCGGGAATATCGGGATAAAAAGTGTTAATCGTGGTTATAAACTATCTGTGTGCAAAATTTCGTCCAAATCCGTTCAGTAGTTTTTTCGTGAAAGAGTAACAAACATCCATCCCGAGCCTTTTGGCCTCGTATAGGACTTTCTGTTTCATTTTACCTTTTATTACTTTTTTTTTTTTAATATAATTTGTTCTATTTTTATTTTTAACTGTGTTTAGTTTAGTTTATAATCCTGTACGAGTCGCAATAAAAACTTTTTCTTTCTTTCTTTCATCCATCCATCCATCCATATTCGGTAGCTAATTTAATTTGACCTTGTATGTATCTATTTTACTTACATGAGATCTACAATATTTTGTATGTTCCTTGAGCGAGAAATTCGTTGAGTCGTTTCCTCGTCGACGATGGGACCATGGGGTCTACTACGAAGTGCAAAGTGCGAATGATCGGATCGGACCGACATATGGCCGAACCGAAAATTATTGAAAAATGCGAAAAAAGTTCGGATCGGCTCAGTTGGGTCGGGACCATAGTCAATATTCGAAAGAGTGTAGGAGTGTAGGATCGGGAGGGACCGAACCAAATAGTAAGTTCGTAGCAGGAAACGGCCGAACATTCGGCCGATACCACTTCGGAGTAGACCCCCAGGTTCCTTAGGTAGGTACAGTCTATTTTTATATTTTTGTTTGTCATTCTTTAATTGTGTTCTGCGGTTTGTGGTTAAACGTATTGATGAAAATGGTATGTGTCCGGTATGTTTTAAACCTTTTAAATTAATTGTGTGGCTTTCAATGATTTGATGTAGTGCTATTGAGATCCGGTAAAGATCTGTTGAGTTTTTTCTTATGATTAGTCTTTTTTGTGTTGTTTTTGCGTGGGAGGACAAAGAAGGTGACTGTTTCAATCAAGCAGGTTACGTACCTATTATAGCATTCAGTAAAAAATGGACAAAGCAATTACTAAGTACTAAATAATAGACGTGAAATTAAAAAGTTTAGAGATCCGAATTCTGTGCCTTCTGATTCATAGGTATCAAAAGTCTGTCAGTTTTGAAAGTAAAATTGATTGATTTGTTATGAATTGCACCGATCCCAGAGTGGTTAAACCAGACTCGATTAATCGAATGAACCCCAGTTCGGACTAGCTCCTGTAGCCTCATGTTCATGGTGCTACAGGAAAAGGGTGGGATTTAAGAGCCTACCGGATATGCATCCTAGAGTAAGCATTGGACTAGTGGAGAGATGGGTGATATTTGTAAAGTTTATAGACCCGAATTCCATGCCTTTTGATTCATAGATATCAAAAGTATATGAATGTCAGTTTTGAAAGTAAAATTTATTGATTTGTTTTACTAACTACGAACAGTTTTGATAATTATATTTTTTTTTATCTTCCTAATTTATTTCCTTTTCATTTGTCTTTTATTCTTCCAACGATCAGCGATAGTTCAAACTCAAACCACTAGCATTTATTTGAATTAAACAAATTACCGACACTTTTGAATTATCAAGACGGGACGCACGACGGTCTTTCACAAAGATGATGCTAGTTGCCCATTACAAAGCGTAGTAAGTTCCTATGGAGAAGAACGGACATGAAAATCAAAATACATATTGTTACTATCTAATGGTTAAATAATTCATGTTGAAATTATACATACGATGTGCGACCGATGTAGAAAGATGTGCACCTTAAAACCGTCCGTAATAAAAAGATAAATACTAGTATTGACCCATAACTTGTATGTGACAAATTAACTTTTGTTGTTGAACTGTTTTTAAAATAAATAAAAAATAAAAAAGCAGTTCACAAAATTAAATACCCAGCAGGCAGCTAAGAGATTACCAGTCCCATTCCTTATCCACCCACAACGCATCGTTGCTGTGAATCCCAGCCGGCAACTGACACGAAACTACAAAGACTTAGAAGTAATGACCCCACTGTTACAATCTGTGCGGTATTCGTTGACAGACAGCCGGAGAATCGATTCATTTTCAACGGCCTTTAGCCGGCCGTGCTGGATATAGGCGCTGCGGAAAAGGATGTATTTGTGTCTGTATTAATAGCTAGAGGCGATCTTTTGTTATACAAGGTGACTTGTCATTTGACGTATTCATTCTAAGACCTGGGGGCTCACTACCAGCTCTTGTAGCAGGGCAGAAGTTGAATTGTACTTTTTTTGTACTTAATTATAGAACAAAATAGCAGTGCAGTTCAACTTCTGCGCTGCTATAAGAGCCAGCCTCCTTTTTTTTTTATTTTTTTTTGAGGGTGTGAAATCATCATATGACTTCTCCCGCTCTGGGCGGAGCAGGAGGGCGTGTCAGACTTTTACTGACTAAAACCCACCCGTGTTCCTTCAGTTGCCTATGCCAGGGACCACGGTATCTCTTCCGAACAACCCGCGGCCCTGGCAGGTGGTAAGCCTCCTGAAGGCCAATTCCTGTCATTAAAAACGTTCAAAATCTAGTCGTAGTCTCATCTCGGCGACAAATAAACATCAAAAACTTATCAAAATGTAGGGAAATTAGAAGTATTTTTTGACAGATTGAGACTGAGATGAGACTGTGAACGTTCTTAAAATTACGAGAATTGCCCCTGAGATGCTCATCTCTTCAATGGCTGTTATTCATATTGGAATAAACGCAATTATTAGATCTAGATCAAACTCAATCCGTTTCGAATCTAAGTGTAGTTAAAATAAAACTGTTTTAACTCCAGACTGAAACTGATTTAATTGGAGTTGATGTGGGAAGATTGACACGTGATTTTGATATGGTATTAGTCTCGAGAAAATGCGCCCAAAAGAATAGAATACTCTTTATTAAGTAGGGGGGGCTTGTGGCTAAGTAATACCAGCCGCACGGGTCGATCGATCAGGTTAAGCTACGCTTGCCGCGGTTGGTCCGTGGATGGGTGACCATCTTTACATACCAAGACCCCTCCGTGCCTCGGAAAGCACGTTAAGCCGTTGGTCCCGGCTGTCATTAGAGGATCTATGACAGTCGTTACGGGCCGTCAGAAGCCCGAAAGTCTGACAACCAGTCTTACCAAGGGGTATCGTATTACCCAGTAACTGGGTTGTGGAGGTCAGATAGGCAGTCGCTCCATGTAAAATGCTGGTATTCAGCTGCATCCGGTTAGACTGGAAGCCGACCCCAACATAGTTGGGAAAAAGGCTAGGCAAATGATGACTCTTTATTAAGTACTTAATCAGCCTATAATGTTCCCACTGTTGGGACACAGGTCTCCTCTCGGTTAGAGGGAGTGAACTGTAATCTGTAACCACGTGGGTCCAGTGTGGGTTGGTAGATGTCACATGTCTTCGAATTTTTGGTTCTAGGACATGTCCGCTTCCTCACGATGTTTTCCTTCACCGTTTTGAGAGCAGTGGTGATGAAGTAATTTACACAAAGTAAAGCGCCTGTCTGGGTTCGAACCTACGACCTACAATTTGTAAGCCGTTACCACTGGGCCAACACTGCTCTATCTTCTGTTCTTTATTACGTACATTACATATATAAATGTAGAAATTTTACAAAGGGTGACACAATGGGCGGTCTTATCGCTAAGAGCGATCTTTTTAAAGACAACCTTTGGATGGATTAAAAAGGGGAAGGAGAGACAATACTGTAGGTAGTCTGTTGTGTACCATTTACATAATACAATAAATACATACATAAAGCATATTATACTAATCTAAATTTAATAATAATCATGAAACAGGAGGAAAGAAAATATAATGATGATGTAGCAGAGAGGAAGTGATTTTTACCATAATTTTTAAATGTAGACAAAGATTGAGCAGGCCTTACCGACACGGGCAAGTCATTCCATAACCGTACTGCTTGAACAGTAAAATATTTATCTTAGAAACTGGTGGAATTCATCAACAGCAAAACAGCAATTTTTATATTAAAACCTTAACCCAGATTCTTCGTATACAAGTCACTTATATTTTTCTTGGTTACGGTAAGATATCTAATTGTTAGTTCGTGCATATAATTTAGATCCATCGCAATTGTTTGAAAACTAAAAGCCTTTTTTGAGTCGCGTTAAAAGTCGAAAAATTAATGCTATATTTTTATTGAAGAAAAATCCGTTTATTTATATGCACATAGAAACTGTATTGGTCAGTTAATGATAAATTTAAAATATGAAACTCACTAAACCAAAAGTTTTCAGTAACTTATACGGAAAATTGTAAGCGATAGAGATGTAACGATGTAGCTTTCATGTATCGATATCGATACACACCTCGACACATCCTTCCCCATCTAACTCTTATTGTTAAAAAAAGAACATAAAAAACAAAAGAAATCACATCAAAAGTTTTTAAAACCGTTTTATGTGACACTTTTACTTCTATTTTATTGAAAGTTTGGTCATAAAAGTTTATGACGTGCTTTCAACGAGTAACAGTGGTCTATTTGTTTAATTATTTGATATTGAAGGTCAAATATCTAGGTTCTATAGGATGATGTCGAATGATTGATTAATTAGGCGTCAAGTCAACCTATTCTTCTGCCTAGCTTTTTCCCAACTATGTCGGGGTCGGCTGCCAGTCTTGTCGGATGACTGCCTATCTGACCTCTACAACCTAATTACTGGGTAATACGATACCCTTTGGTTGACTGCGTTTGCCGTGGTCGGTTCGGGGTGACCATCAGTGTCATATCGAAACACCACCGCGCCTCGGAAACCACGTTAAGCCGTTAGTTTCGATTATTATTCGTAGATCTTTGACAGTTGCTACGGGTAGTCAAGTCCAAAAGAATGACAACCAAGGGGTATAATGTTACCCAGTAACTGAGTTATGGTGAACAGATAGGCAGTCGCTACATGTAAAATACGGTATTCAGCTGCATCCAGTTAGACTGGAAGCCAACTCCAAAAAAAGGTTAGGCAAATTTTTGATGTGATATCGTGTCAATCTGTATCGTGCCAAAAAAACAGCCTGGCTGAAGTGAAGGGAGTGGGCTGGACGCGTCGCGAGAATATATCCGGAGAGATGGGCAAAGATCACCACTCACTGGACGCCTGAAGGAGGACATCGCCGTTGAGGTAGACCACGGCGAAGGTGGTGTGACGATCTGGCGAGGTTTGCAGGGCCAACATGGCCAGAGATCGCTCAAGACAGGGAGGTTTACCGGAAAACGCCTTTATTTAGTACACCACAAAAATACATAGCATAAAAAATACATTACAAACTACAAAATATACAATGGGCGGCCTTATCGCTTTCTGCGATCTCTTCCAGGCAACCTTCGAATGGACAGTGATTGTCCTGGACATAAAATGGGACTATACAATACACTAAAATAGATACACAGATATATACATATCCAAAATTATAGATATATATGTACATACTAAATATATAAACAACGTCTTTGCCCAGCGGTGGTACACAATATAGGCGAAAGAACAAAGAAAAAAAATAGTGTCGATACCGTATCCAGGAATTCCTAGTTTCTAGCTCCAACTGAATGCTAAATCAGTCTAGACAATCCTGGTCATTCATGTGAATTATTAAACTACGCTTTCTATTGAAGTTATTCGTGTGTGTGTGTGTGTGTGTGTCAGTGAGTGGGTGTGTGTGTGTGTGTTATTTTTGACATAGCAGGGTGATTTGATGTTTGATAGGGGTAGATAGGACGTTTGCGGTTGAAATTAAGATATGTGAGTGTCAGGATCAATGTTTTTGTTTATTCGGTCCTTCCTTGTAGCAAAGATTTGTATTAGCTTACTAGCTGCGCCCCGCGGTTTCACCCGCATAAGTTTCGATCCCGTGGGAATATCGGGATAAAAAGTATCCTATATGTTAATCCTGTTGTAGGTATGTACCAAATTTTTATCCAAATCCGTTCAGTAGTTTTTGCGTGAAAGAGTAACAAACATCCATCCATCCATCCATTCAAACTTTCACGTTTATAATATTAGTAGGAAGTAGGATTGGTGATGTTCTTCAGAAAGTCGGTGCGTAGTACTCGTAACTGGCGTGCGTGTGTGACCAGAGTGTGCATGGGAAGCCGTCACCTCCTTCTGCGAAGCAGTGATGCTCGCAAAGGAGGAGGCGGAGCGCGTGAGGGAGAGGCAATCTCTGCGCCCTCACGCCCCTAGTCGCCGTAGGAGACGCCCTGGACGTCGGGAGTCACCAGCCGACTCCTGGCCACCGTAGGCGCAGGCTTGCGGGCGGCGAGCAATGGGCAGCTCGCCGCCCGGCAAGGACCAGGCCCGGGTCGACGGCGCGTTGTGTTCCACGCGCGCCTCAATGAGATGTCAGCACGAACTGACGGGGTCCGCCACTGCCGATGCCTGCCAGGGCCGCGGATTGTTCGAAAGAGATACCGTGGCCCCTGGCATAGGCAACTGAAGGAACACGGGTGGGTTTTAGTCAGTAAAAGTTTGATACGCCCTCCTGCTCCGCCCAGAGCGGGAGAAGTCATATGATGACATCCCACCCAGAAAAAAAAAATCCCTACATTTTGACAAGTTTTTGACATTTGTTTGTCGGCGAGATGAGACTGCGACTAGATTTTGAACGGTTTAAATTACGAGAATTGGCCTTCTGATAAATACATCAGGTAAAAACAAAAAAAGATCAAATAAAAAGTGTAAAGTCTGATGTAAGAAATTAGCAGGAAAGTGTGCCTCACGGCTGCGCCAAAAAGGCCCAGTTCAGCAAAAATGCCAGACAACTAGTGCCTGACGCTGGTTTTCAACTGGACTTGAAAAAAAAGATAGATGTTCTATGTTATATGTTATGTGGTTTGGTTTCCGCATTTAGTCCTTCAACCATTGTGGCGGCCGTCGATGGTTATTCCATAAGAAAATAGATTTAAAAGACCAAAGAGGTCCAACAGCTCCCATCATTACGCAGTTTTAATCTCTTTCAACGCAACCCACAATAAAACACCAACTGTACATAAAGACCGGTGCTTCAGACCATCCCTCGTTCATTTTGATATACAATTTCATTCATAGGGGTGGAATTTAGCAAGTAATTCTGTCAGGTGGTTCGTTGTATGCTTTTTCCCGGTATGGGTGGGAGCGCGTCGTCTGTAGCCCTAGTAACCGACGGTGTATCGATCCGGCGGGTAGTGTTGTGCCTTTGGAAGGTTTATCGATATCGATGTTTGTGACATACACGTGTATGATGGCTACGATTGAGCCCTGAAAGATAAATAAATAATACTTTGCCTTGCGACCAGTGGACGAATGAGGCAGATACAGCGAATTTATTAAAGCTTCATCTAGCCTTTTATTAGTAAATCAGCTGTTGTGATTGGTTGTGCGAAAACTACATTAGTGTCGTTTAGCATCCTCGTCAAATTCAAGGAGGTAACTATGCTACTGATTCTCGACACGAATCAATAATAAGATAAGTAGGTATTTTTTTTTCTAATTTTCGGAAATCGGCATGTGTGGGACACGCAATTTAAATCGCGGCCTGTGTGAGACCGCACTGTAACTGCCGTTTTACACACACACATAAAAACGCGGCCGCTAATACGATATCATAACGCGATTCTGTTCTTTGAAAGTGGTGTATTCTGAAATATTGTCAAACTTAAATAACTAAAAATTCAAGTATGTATTCATTATTTACCAGGGATCGTCATTTAATTTGATTATTTATGTCTTTCATAACAGCCTCCTGAAATTTGACGAGGATGCAAAACAACAGCTTGTGTGTGTCATTTGACGATCTCAAGGAGACACAGGTGGAATAAACTGATGTTTTTTGTAGCAGTGCAGTTTATAAAGAGATCACGCAGTGTTAGTACCGATGATTCCTTTTGTATTTTATTAAATTAGCTCCGAATAAAACCTGCACTATGAAAAACCTTTGTGAGGCTAACTCTAAGGCTGTAGAAGTGGCCGAATTCTAATCGAAACTAGTTTAAAATATCGACAAAATCTATCGACACTAATACCTGTGCACCTTCCCCCATCCCTACACAGCTCAATGCTATATTTTGATAATTATAGGAACAAACTGTGGGAGTTTCTGTGGAATTGTAAACTTTCCAAGATTTCGCTAATATTGCGCGTATGCTTAATTGGCTGCGCCATCAAAATATAATCTGATCCTAAGTAAGTAGCCGATTTTGTATTTCGTAGAAGTTTCGAAAATTACTTTTGTGAGAGTATGAATGTTATATTCGCTAGTCAGGGATAATTTCGGTTTTGTTTTGTTTAGCAAATTAACTCACTATGTTTGGCAGTCATATTATGATATCATCATATTGTGAGGGGCTTAAGGCTCTGCCAGGGTCGCGGGTTGTTCGAAAGAGTTACCGTGGCCACTGGCACATGCACTGAAGGAACACGCGTGGGTTTTAGTCAGTAAAAGTCTGACAAGTTATTTGATGATTCCAAACCAGAAAGGAAAATGGGGCTGTGGTTAAGTAATAACAGCCGCACAGGTCGATCGATCAGGTTAAGCTAGGCTTGCCGCGGTTGGTCCGTGGATGGGTGACCATTTTCACATACCAAGACTCGTCAGTAGCCCGAAAGTCTGACTACCAGTCTTAACAAGGGGTATCGTATTACCCAGTAACTGGGTTGTGGAGGTCAGATAGGCAGTCGCTCCAGGTAAAATACTGGTATTCAGCTGCATCCGGATAGACTGGAAACCGACTCCAACATAGTTGGGAAAAGGTTAAGCAGATGATAATGTTTAACTGTCAAACTCAAACTCAAACTATTTATTTCAACTAAACCAATTACAGGTACTTTTGAATTGTCAAGGGTCGGTCAGTCAAAATGATGAAGCTAGTTGCCCATTTCAAAGCGTAGTAGGTACCTATGGAGAAAAACGGGCAAGAAACTCCATATTATACGATCGATAGTAAATGATGGTTGTGATTTGGTGTTAAAAAAACGGCCAAGTGCGAGTCGGACTCGCGCAAGGAGGGTTCCGTACCCCGATTCTAGTATGATGACTCCCTTTATTTTTTAACTTTAGTTTATTTTCATTTTTTGTTGTTATAGCGGCCATAGACACACACACTCTGTGTTAATTTCTGTCTGCCTATTATGGTTCATGAGATACAGCCCGATGTCAGACAGACGGACGGACGGACAGCGAAGTTTTAGTAATAGAGTCCCGTTGGTCCGTACTCTTTCGGTACGGGACCCTAAAAATCACAATATCACTACCTGCCCATGGTTTGCACGGTTTTTACTACGGAAAAAAACATCGAAATATCTTTACTTTATGTAAGTTCAACAAATTCTATACTATTAATAAAAAAACTGATTAGTTTGTTTGAACGCGCTAATATCTGAAACTGCCAGTCGGATTTGAATAATACATCGTAAGGAAACCGGCATAAGACATCAGACATTCACCAACCCGCACTAGGCCCGCGTGGTGGATTACTGCCCACTCACTCTCTCCAGGGGGTCTACTACGAAGTGCAAAGTGCGAATGATCGGATCGGACACATGGCCGAACCGAATATTGTTGAAAAATGCGAAAAAAGTTCGGATCGACTCAGTTGGGTCGGGACCATAGTCAATATTCGAAAGAGTGTAGGAGTGTAGCTTCGGGACCGACCGAACCAAATAGTAACTTCGTAGCAGGAAACGGCCGAACATTCGGCCGTTTCCTGGGGGCCTCCTGGCAGGCCTCCCTCCAGGCCTGTGTCCCAGCAGTAGCAACAATATAGGCTGAATATGAGATAACGCCAGCATTTACTAGCTCACTGATCCCTGAAAAGAGGTCGTGGTCTCTAAAAAAGTCTTAAAATTATATTATTTAGGGCTGATTTTCGAACGTCAGATAATTTTATCCGAGGTATAATTTTGAATTTTTGGCAGTTTTTCCATACAAAATCTGTCAGGCGTAAATTTTATTCCACGAATAAAAATTATCTGTCGATTGAAAAATCAGCCCTTATTTAAATGTAGGTATTATTCTCTTCCGTTCTCCCCTGTCAATAATACCTTCAACAGGTAATATTTTATAATAACCCACTTCTCTGCTTACCACCCAAGACTTACTGCAGACGTAAAGTACAGTTGTTTAATAATTCTTCAACTTATTTGCTATAATAACACAGCCGGGGAACCAAGTCCCCTGTGCTGCCAAGCGAAAATATTTACCCCGATTCTAGGGGTAAAGTGAACTTCGACATTTTAGGGTAATATTAACTTTACCGTCAGCTTTTTAGCGAAATTTGAAGTTTTTCGTTTGTTTTGTAAAGTAATATAAAGATTTTAATTAGGAAGGTATACTGGGAATGTTTGAATGAAGAGAATTGACTGAAATTGTGTTTATTTTAGTAATTTTAGATTCTTGTGTGAATTCAGAATTATTTCTACTTTGCTTAGTATAATCAGCCTAAAATGTTCTCACTGCTGGGACACAGGCCGGCTGGGAGCGGGCTGTAATCTACCACGCGGGCCCAGTGCGGGTTGATAGATGTCACACGTCTTCAAATTTTTTGTTTTATGACATGCCGGTTTCCTCACGATGTTTTCCTTCACCGTTTTGAGAGCAGTGGTGATGAAATTATTTTCGCTAAGTAAAACACCTGCCTTTTTTTTTTTTCTGGTGGGAAATCATCAAATGACCCCTCCCGCTCTGGCTGGAGCGGAAGGGAGTGTCAGACTCTTACTGACTAAAACCCACCCATGTTCCTTCCTTCGCCCTTTATGTTCCGGGGTAGCGGTAACTCTTTCGGACAATCCCGCTGACCCGGCGGTTCGAACCTACGACCTACAACTCGTAAGTCAGGACCGTAATCTATCATTCTTGGATCTTTGGTAGTCGTTACGGGTCGTCAGAAGCCCAAAAGTCTGACAACCAGCCTTACCAAAGAGTATCGTATTAGTAGCATCCAGTTAGGCTTGAAGCCGAATAAAATTTGTAACATAATTAACGCAAAACCCAATAAGAACCCCAATTAGAATATTGAGTTAAAAGCATAGTAAAAGGAACAAAACTTTTTTTTTAAACTAATTATTATTGTTAAGAAAATCGTGTTGAACCTATCATTACCTACATGTATTTGTTCCGAGTCTGGGTGTTTTTCTATCTATAATATGTATGCATTTACAAAAAAAAAAAAAAAATTGTATATAAGTAGTTTATCAGCCATCTTGTTACCATAACACAAGCATTAGGTTGCTTAGCTTGGGACAAATGGTGCTGTGTGAAATGTCCAGGGATTTATTTATTTATTTATTTATTTATTTATTTATTTATTTATTTATTTATTTATTACTTTATGCATTTGAAATTGAGTCTTAATAGATAGAGATACGCTTTAATTTTCTTTGTATGCTGCACTGGTTGACGTCAATACGTCAGCGCCGGCTGCCGCTGAAAACCAGCGCTGGAGCTCAGTCTCGTCAAAGTAGGGTCTTAGCATTATGCTGAGCGATGGCCGTGCATGTTTGCCCCCAACCTATTTTTTTTTGTGTTTCTGTTATTTTTTTATGCGTTATGTTTGCCGCAAATAAATGTATTTTCTTTCTTTTCCTTCTTTGGCTTGACAGGCGGTCAGTTTGGTAAAATACATAATATAAAAAAAAAAAAAACCTTTTTTAAGAGTTACTGAAATCAATTCAGTAGTCAATTGTGAAAAAACTGCTTTCAGGACTTGCATTTATTCTGTTACATCTTGTATAACTAAGGACTGTTTTTTCAATCGACCGATAATTTTTATTCATGGAGTAAAATGGACGTCTGAGAGTTTTTGTATAGAAGAACTGTCAAAAATTCAAAAGTATTCCTCCGATAAAGTTATCTGGCATTGGAAAAATCAGCCCTAAAATTAATGTCTATAGAAATTGCAAGAGGTTCATATCGTCATCATGTACTAGCAACCCAGTTAAAAGCTCGATCGTTTTCATTGCAAAGTGCAATGAAAGTAAACAGGGGGTGAGATCGGGGGCGTAGGGGGTGAAACGGGGGGCAACGCATACATTATACTCACTTAGTAGCAATAATATTGGGGGTGTATTTAAAATGGATATGATAGCCTTATTTTTATAACTTTTGTTTATTTCCAAATAAAACTGTTTGTATGAATCATTTTAATTTATTGATTCGCTATTTTTTCTTATTATGCCATAACATCACGCCTTGTTTCCCCTAAGGGATGAGCAGAGGTCACCTGTCTTCGAATTTTTGGTTCTAGGATATGTCCGTTTCCTCACGATGTTTTCCTTCGCCGTTTAGAGAGCAGTGGTGATGAAATAATTTACACAAAATAAAGCGCAGTTATCTTTAAGTCACATGTAATAGGGCGCACAGATTGGAGGTTCAACTACACTTGTCGCCGTCGGTTCGTCGATGGGTGACCATCTATTACATATTAAGTCACTTCCTTACCTCGGAAAGCACGTTAAGCCATTGGTCCCGGCTGTCATTCGTAGATCTTTGACAGTCGTTACAAGTAGTTAGAAGCTCAAAAAATCTGACAACCAGCCTTACCAAGGGCTGTCGTATTACCCCGTTACTGGGTTACGGAGGTCGCAGATAGGTAGTCTAAAATACTGATATTCAGCTGCATCCAGTCAGACTGGAAGTCGTCCCCAACATACTTGGGATAAGGCTAGGCAGATTGATCCGGTCAGACTGGAAGCCGTCCCCAACATAGTTGGAAAAAAGGCTAATCAGATTTGATTTACATCCCTACCTTACCATGAAAGCTTTACACGACAAAAGTCACGAGGAATAGTAATTTTTCACTGAATTCAATACAAAACTATACCACAAAATAAAGACATGACACTCCCACGACTCCGCAGCTGACTTATTCATCAAGCCATGGTCCATGCCATGGTATATGGCGAATAATTTATACATTCTGCCGGCTACCACATGTCCGCTAAATCATTATGTCGTTTCATTCTGTCCAGTTCTGCTTGTGGATTTTATACTAGCTGTGCCCTGTGGCTCTGTCTGTGTGGAAATCGAGATAAAAAATTGGGAATTATAACTAAGAAGTATTATAAAACACAATAATAATAATCAACACAATGTACAGACGCCAGCACATCAAGCTACTACAATCTGTCAAATTTCTTTAATAGATTTTCAACCTTATCGCGAATGTATTAAGGTTCATGGTTAATTGGGAAAATTTGACAGTTTCGGGTAGCTTGACCTGCTGGCGTCTGTACCTATATTGTTATGAAATAAATTACTTATGACTTATAACGTAAAGGAAGATGCGTAAAGGTAACCCGCGTAATTCAAAATTTCTTACGTTTTGCGATTTGCAGCATCACACATTTATTTTGAAGGATATTGCTAATTTTATTTATTTATTTATTTCAGGCGACGAAGGCCCATAGATAAATACCTTACCCTAATCCATTGCTTCATATTTTCTAAAAGTGTGTGTGCTCAGCAATGAAAATAATGCAATGAATGTTGTTGAACTGTCAAAATGAAACCCATTGTTATGTTATTGATAGTGTGTTACGAAATCATTCTGCGGTTGAGGTTAGTGTCATGTAGTATGCTGAACAAAATATGATTCGCGACCCTAACAAGTATGTGTTTACATAATTATAATCATAAAAATCAATACTACCCTCTAAGTTCACATGAATTGAATGACTATTTCATAATTATAATATTATCCGACTTCAATAAAAGGAGGAGGCATAATGATGAGTACTTACAATAAAATCTATTCAGGTCCAACACCATTTTTAACTTTTTAATGTAATTACTAGCTGCGCCCCGCGGTTTCACCCGCATAAGTTTCAATTCCGTGGGAATATCGGGATAAAAAGTACCCTATATGTTAATCCTGGTTAAAAACCACCTGTGTGCCAAATTTCATCCAAATCCGTTCAATAGTTTTTGCGTGAAAGAGTAACAAACAAACATCCATCCATCCATCCATACAAACTTTCGCGTTTATAATATTATATTAAGTAGGATAGGATTTTCAACGCACGGACACAAGAACCCACAGTTTCATTATATCCCTAGATACATAAGGGACATGATATATATCTCACGATTGAATCCTTCTAAGGTAAATTCTTGAGCTTCGGGGTATCTTGAAATGGGAATATAAAAGGTGCGAGTACATTGAATTTTATGTTAGAATAGTTGTATTTTATTTACAAGTCTGTCTCTCTCATATCGACACGAAGAGCTAAGTATAGTCGAACAAAGAGTATTTACATAATAATATACCTAAGCTAACAGTCTTAGGGCTGACTTTTCAATCAGCCTGACACGCTCTTCCGCTCCGCCCAGAGCGGGAGAAGTCATATGATGATGTCCCACCCAGAAAAAAAAGACACACCTTTAAGAGTTGACATCTTAGCTCTCACACATGTATAGTTGCGAGTTCACTGCTTGTATATCAATCTCCTTTTTCGACTACTATGGGTGTGATAAAAACGCCGTGGTAAAAAATCGGCCAGGTGGTAGCGAGACTCACTGTCCAGGGTCCGCCGGACATACATTGAAGTGTGGATAAGTAGAGGCTATTTTAATGCCAATATAACCCTCTTTCAGAGAGGTGGCCTGTGTCCCAGCAGTGGGAACATTATAGACTGATTATGCTATAATTCTGTCAATATGACTAAAGTTGTCAAAAAATAAAAGGCTTGTTTAGACATTGACAGTTCTAGTAGTTAATAAAGTTTGTATGAAACTGACAGGTGTCAAGAGCGCATTCTCAAATGTCAAAACGGGCCTTTTATTTTTTGACAACTTTACCTCGTTGATCTCGTGGTCGCAAGCGCTACTGCTGAGCATGAGGTACTGGGTTTAATTCCCGGGTCGGGCTGGAATTTCTCAGTAACGGCCCGGAGTCTGGATTTGTGCCCGGTTGATGGTAATAGACTCGCCCTCTGGATGGGGCTTAAATATAACTGGCGAAATGTTATCCTACTTCCTACTAATCCTATCCTACTAATATTATAAACGTGAAAGTTTGTATGGATGGATGGATGGATGGATGTTTGTTACTCTTTCACGCAAAAACTACTGAACGGATTTGGATGAAATTTGGCATACAGATGGTTTATAACCAGGATTAACATATATGATACTTTTTATCCCGATATTGCCACGGAATCAAAAGTTATGCGGGTAAATCCGCGGGGCGCACCCAGTACTACTATAAAACTTTCATTTGTTGTAGTATTATATAGGTGTACCTCTGCCGAACCCTTCGGGGGATACAGGCGTGATGTTATGTTAATGTGCATAGGAAAGTTCAAATATTCATGTTAGGTTTTGATTTTAATATTTACTCAGAATCTAAAATATTTTTTATTTCTTAGATATTATTCTCTTTGTTGCTTAGCTAACATTCTAGTAATGTGTGCGTTTATAGTTTTTCTAACGTGACAATATTATCGTGGACGTACAGACGCCAGCAGGTCAAGCTACCAGAAACTGTCAAATTGTTCCAATCAACCTTGAACCGTAATTGCTTTAACGATAAAGTTGAAAATCTATTAAAGAAATTTGACAGATTTTAGTAGCTTGATGTGCTGGCATCTGTACAGATCCAATCCCTCTGAACATCTGTCCCAATAAAATCACCAGCTTGCTCATCATCATAAAAGTCATCTAAATATTCATCCATTCTTCCAAAAAGCCAAAATATTTAAATGAAACCATTCGAATTCTACCCAAGTGTTGCCATCATTAAAATTCAAAGCAAAATCCTGTCTTCTTGATTGAAGTCTACATTTCTTTGGGTCATGAACCCCATCGTATATGGTCTGTAACCCACTAAAATGGTAAAACGACATCGTTAGCCAGAAAATGTAAGTTTTATACAGTAAAATAAGAGTATAAAAAATAAAAGACAGATAAATGTATGGGTCTTTACATACAAAACGTGTATGTAAATGCTGACAGGCGTGCGCACTCGACGAAAGACGGACAGAGACTGATTTGAATTTTTGAATTTCGAACGCACGCTGCCGCGCAAGCGCATTGAATGGTGAATACTTAGGGTGCGCATGAGTTTTGGATCTTTTAGGAATTATTGTATTTTTATTTAGGTTTGATGTGTTTGCAAATAAGGCTAAGTACGGTGAAAAGCGGTAACCACTGCCTGGAGAGACTGCTGGAACTTCAAGGGGCTGGAATATCTCGGAATAGCCTATGACAATGTGAAATACAGATATACGAGTACATAAACCATGCCTTCTTACTATGGGGGTAGGTAGAAACTATAGAACGCCACCTGCTACGATGCTTACGTACTCCTTTTAATGCCTTAGTTAAAAACATTCAAAATCTAGTCGCGATCTCATCAATGTTAATGTCAAATTTTTTTCTAAAATGTGGGTAGTTGAGTTGGTATTTTTGACAGATTGAGACTGAGAATGTTCTTAAACTTACAAGAATTGCCCCTTAGGTTTAAACCACCGAGTCAGTTATTGAATTAAGAACTTAACTTTTATAGAAATGCTATTCTTTATACAAAAACAACAATTAAGTTGTCATTTTAGTATTAAGAACTTTGCCTAAATCGAAATAAAGTTCAAAATACAAATACTGGCTCAAAGGTTTAGTCTAGATTTAGTTTTGTAATAAGACAGTGTATGCTTGAGTTGTCGACATAGCTAATAGAATAAGCTAGCTGAAGTGGCTATGGGCCGCCCATATTAGCCGTAGAACCGATGACCGTTGGGGTAGACGTGTTCTTGAGTGGAGACCGCGAATCGGTAAACGTAAGGTGGGACGCCCTCAGGCTAGGTGGAGCGACGATCTTCGCAGGAGGCTGGTGCTGGTGGATGAGAGTTGCCGAAAATCGAGTTGAATGGCGAGCAATAGAAGAGGCCTATCACTTTCAGCCTAAAACTTCAGTCATCCTGCAATTGATATCTGTCTCCATATTTCTCCAAGACATGGTGTCTCTCGTCAGGCCGGGAGCCATGGCAGCATATCTTAGACTTAACTATCTGAGAATCATGTCGCATTAGTTCACATTTTGCAGGCATATTGGCTCTGGGTAGAGTTGAGCTTAACAGTGATCAAATTTAGGATTATTTGACGTGAATATTTAGGAAATCGTATTCCGAATTTAAGGTCAAAGAAATCATAAAGTTTTTTTTTTATTTTACTTATTTCACAGTAAATCTCGTACTTTATGGAAGTATAGCTACTTTTTTAGAACAATATTTGTCTTGTGTTAATGAGAGAAATTTTTTGAGTATGAATGATGATAACTGGTGAAAGAAAACATCGTAAGGAAACTGGCATATCCTAGAACCAAAAAATCAACAACACGTGACATCTACCAACCCGCATTGGGCCCGTGAGGTAGATTACAGCCCACTCCCTCTAGAAGATATAAGGCCTGTGTCCCAGAAGTGGGAACATTATAGGCTGATTATGCTCTAAGAGTAGGAGGAAGACCAAACATGATTGGATTGTGTAAAAGATAAAATTATGGCTAGAAAGTAAGTAACGAAAACCACTGACATGGCAGCTAACCGAGTGGTTTGGAAGTTGAAGACAACAAACAAATTGGGATTATACTAGCAAAAACTGATCTCTTTGCTCTTCCGCAAGGAGATTTTCATCAGTTTACTTAAAGTTTCGCCACAATTACCACGTCACAACAGTAGGTATATTAAAACTCAGAAGGCTATTTCTCGTAACTTAAAATTTATTATCGATTTATTTGCCAAAAATGTAAACAAGTATGAGTTTATGGAAAAGTTACTTTAAATCCTACAAAATAAAGTTCAGTTTACGCTACAACTTCAAACATTTTTATAAATTTTTCAATAGTGCTGGTCACTTTGAAATCAACTTAATTTACCATTAAAATAAAGTTGATATTTTTTTAACTTGAAATAACATCAATTTGAAACATTCCTTTGAATAGACCTTGGGTCCTCTTCTTTTCCATGAAACAAAACACTATCGATTTCACCAGAAAAGAACTATGTAATGTTGAATCAGAAGCCAAATATTCGTAATTTAAAACGTTCAAAATCTAGTCGCAGTCTCATCTCGGCGACAAATAAATGTCAAAAACTCGTCAAAAATGTAGGGAAATTAGAAGTGTTTTTGACAGATTGAGACAAATCAGACTGTAAACGTTCTTAAAATTACCAGAATTGCCTTTCTGATCTGCTTAAAGGAGAGTAAATAATTCTAATCAGGGGTCCATTTTCCTGTAGCTATAATAAAACTATTAATAGGAGCTGTCATTCAGCAGTGTAGAAATGAAACACAGTTTTAAAAAAATTAAGTCATTTTCGACTTCTATTAAACTTTAAACTTATAAAGTCCCATCCCTATTTGATATCGTGCTTACCATCAGCTCATACAAATCCTAAGAAGGCCTACATAACGAACAGTTATAAATAACTACAGATATACTATCTCTATGAAATATAATCTTACTGGTTTGTTGATCTGGTTTGGTCTGTCTTTTTTTGGGAATAAAATAGACTGATCTGGATTTAAATGGGACATTTTCAGTGCAGCGAATGTCATAGTGATTTTAATCATTGTCTATTTTTAACCAACTTGAAAATAGAAAGAGGTTCTCGATTTGATGCGTTGATTTTTTTAGGATGCGCCTGTATCGGCGAAGAATGGGCACAGGTGTATAGGTAGTTACCACATTTTACCAGTAATCCCTTGTAATAGAGGGCAAACTTTTTAAGACTCCAGAAATCCAGACTCAGGATTGTTACTGAGAATTTCTTGAAGGAAAGCACCATAATATGTTGCCCGACTCGAGTATCGAACCCTATGCTCAACGGTAGCCTTTTTACAACTATACCAACGATGCAGCGCTAGTTCTCTTTTCTTTTTTATTTATAGCTTTATTTCAAAGTGATAGTTGAACGCCCTTTGAAAGACCTCCTCCAACCCCCCCCCCCCAAGCCAATTCTTCCAGCATCCTAATTGCGTAGCACACTATCAATCACTATCTGAAACATTTTGAAGGATATTGCTAATCCATTGCTTCATATGTTCGAAAAAAATGTCTGCTGAACAACGTAAATAACGCAATGTATGTTGTGTTCCTTGCCTATCCAGTTCCAGTGTCAGTCCATCCTCCCATTGTTTCCAGGGTTTCATTTTTTTGTTCCATTTCTCTTCTCCCCTGACGGTGTGGCCTCCAACGTTTATTAATAATGTTTACTCAAAATGGCCGCTAAACAGTTCAAACGCGGTAAGTACTCTACTTTCTACCAACGACATCATTTAGCAAGTTGTTCAAGTACAAACAAACTAACCGTTTAAGGTATTTTTGGAAGAATGTTTAAAGTTACGTAAAGACGCCATGTCACTTACCGTGGAGAGCTATTAGATGTACTAAGTGAATGTGTAAACGCCCTTAGAGTAAGGGGCAGGACACACTATGCGGTTTGTTAGAAGTCCCACGTTGATATCGATACTAATAATGAAGCTGATGAGTTTGTTTGTTTTTTTTTGCATTATATAGCCCTTTTCTTGAAGGCTATTTAACATCACGCTATGACACGAGCAACAAAAAAAAAAGTTAGGGAGAACGCTAAAGCGAAAATGAAGTAATATGGGTAGGTGATGCGATGCGACGGGGTTGGTCGGGGGTACAGGGCATTTCATGCGGACGAAGTTGCGGACAGAAGCTAGTGTATGATGTAGCGAATCTATTACCATGAGTCGGGGGCCCGGGAGATACATGTAGTTTTGCAGCACCCCGGCTGGTATCAGCCCGCCATGCGACCCATGCCATCGGTGGACATGGAACACTGCGTGCCACCTCTTTAGGCTTGATTGTTCCACTGAGCGATGACGTAGGCACAATTTCGCCGTCCGCAAGCCCCTCCTTATGGTATGATGAGGTAACCTAGACTTATCAGACCGTGGTAATCAACGCTCGTTACTTCTTTGTATGAGGAGAGGCCTTTGCCCTGCTGTGGGGCAATTACAGACTGGTCCTGTTACTGTCTGAGGGTGGCAAGTGGCAATGCTGCCTGTTTTCTGGGCACGTTTCCGGACTACAGCGATGTGGACGAGAAGAAGACGACGTCTAAATTTGTTGACAAATAAAAGGTTTTTTTATGGTTAGTTAGTCATTTAATTCAGTACCGAGTGTAAGGGAAGGCACCCACGAGCAACTCTTGTCTCAGCAACTAATTTGTCCCTCACATCAAAAGTATGAAATTGTTGTCTTTGTCGCGTGGCTACATGCGTGCACTTACATACAACCCCGTAGACTCGATTTGAATGACTTAGTTAGTTGCGTTATATATTGTCTATTTACGAGTAAATAAAGTTCTAAATTAAATTTGAAAATTGTCACACTACTGTATATCTAAAATCCAATTTGCATGTGTTTTCCGGAATATTCAGACGTGGATACATCCCTTAATCTTCGCTTTCAGAGCTCACATATGTACTTATGTATTCAAAGGCAGGTGAAACCGTGAAACAATAGGTTTAGGCCATACTCCGGCCTTTGTGCTGATTCCTGAGGTATTACTTTTGTTTGGACCAGCCGTGTGAGGTGGCGAAAATCGTAGAGAATACAAGGGTATAATTTTACTTATATAACCTTTTTTTGGCGTGGCGGTAACGGCCCTGACTTACGAGTTGTAGGTCGGAGGTTCGTACCCAGACAGGCTACTTTGTGTAAATAATTTCTACAACTGCTTTCAAAACGGTGAAGGAAAACATTGTGAGGAAACCGGCATGTCCTAGAACCAAAAATGTGGCATCTACCAACCCGCACTGGGCGTGACTGCCTACTCCCTCTCACAGAGAGGAGCCCTGTGTCCCAGCAGTGGGAATATTATAGTCTGATTGTGCTACGTAGTAGTCGAGTAGTCAGAAGCCCGAAAGTCAGACAGCCAAAGGGTACACCTCAGTAACTGGATTGTCAAATACTGGTAAAATAACTGCAGCCTGTTAAACCGGAAGCCGACCCCAAAATAGTTGGGAAAAAGGCTGGGCTTGTACTGCGTCGTTGGTTAACAATAAATTTCATGCGGACGAAGACGCGGGCAAAAGCTTCTTTATTATATATACCTCTGCCTTAACCTTCAGACAATATTAAAAAAAAAAGTGTATATTTTAACATCCAAAAATTCCATTAGTCTTTTTCATCTTTCTCCAAAACTGGTCGCTCCTAATACTTTGTACAAACCGTCTGTCCGCGCCTCTTTAGCGTCTCGTTTGTGCGCGTCTCAATCGACTCTTGCGCATAACGAAGTGGTATATTTAGTCGTGTGATAAATAGTTTACCGCGGTGGTTAGGTGGACGGGTATGGATGGATGGGTTATGTTATTTATGGGTGGATGTCAACGTCATATTGGGCCACAAATTTATGGTAGGTAAATGTGGGTATGATAAAGTCAGTTTGAAGAACATTAAGCTTCAGAAAGTTTTTTTTATTTTTTTTATTAGCCATTAATGTCCCACTGCTGGGCAAAGACCTCCCTACTCTCTTTCCACCCCTCTCTGTCCAGAGTAGCCAAGGAACAATCTTTATGAAAGGAGTCCAGCTCATCCCGCCATCTCCGTCTGGGCCTGCCGCGATGTCGTTTGCCATTAAGCGGGACCCACTGGGTCGTATGTTTGGCCCATTGATCGTCTGACATGCGGCAGATGTGTCCAGCCCAATTCCATTTAAGCGTGGCAGCTTTCCGAGTGACATCAGTTATTTTAGTGATGGAGCGGATTGTTGTATTCTTAGCGAGGTCCACAAGTTTAGAGAGCTGTTTGGGATAACAATTAGATTAGCTTAGCAGATACACTTTTTTTTTGTACAGACGCCAGTACATCAAGCTACTACAATCTGTCAAATTTCTTTAATAGATTTTCAACGTTATCGCTAAAGTGTTGAGGTTCAAGGTTGATTGGGAAAATTTGACAGTTTCGGGTAGCTTGACTTGCTGGCGTCTGTACCTAGCCCACATTTGCCAAGTACGCATAGCATAATGTAACGATAAGGGAAAAAAAACTAAGAACATACACCACTCTATCCTCCAAACAATTTACAATTCCATCCAATATCATTCTCAAAAAAACCTAATAAATATAGATACTTTACAAAAATCATCGTAGAATCTTATATCACAGCATCTTTCCGCTCGATATCTCGTAACGAAATTTACTTGGGAGATGAGATATAAGCCCGATAAAACCCTTTTTAATAATATATTAAGTAAACCACACAAACAACCAGAATACTAAAACACATTACCCTGTTTTTGGAGCAGTTGGGTATACACTTCCATGTGTGTGGTTAATCTTTTAACCCTGGGCTAATATTTCTATAGAGGTTTGAGGAACAGGGTGTAAAGTTCACTCATCCTCCATAGAAAAGGGAGAATCCTCCGACCAGACGGGTTTTGAGTCTGGCGGGCAACTGCCCGACGATTGATCTCGGGAAGTTGTATGTATGCTAGTTGCGCGGTAAACTCTGCTTGTGTGATGCAGGGTTTAGCTTTAGGCTTTTCCAACCGGCTTCCGTACTATAGCCGTATGCAGCTGAATACCAGTATTTTACATGGAGCGACTGCTGACTCTGACCTCCACAACCCAGTACTTGTTAATACGTAAGCTCGGGTGACCTGAAACGTTTGTCAAAGATCCAAGAATGACAGCCAACGGCTTAACGTGCTTTCCGAGGCATTGAGGGGTCTTGGTATGTGAAAATGGTCACCCATCCACGGACCAACCACGACAAGCGTAGCTGAACGATCGATCGACCCGTGCGGCTGTTATTACTTAGCCACGAGCCCTTCATCATCTTCAAAACAATTCTATTCAATATTACTGCCAAAAAAATGAAAGAAGATACTTTACAAAGATAACCGTAACATTGTATATGACAGCATCTTTCTGCTCGTCATCGCGTAACGACATTCACTCGAGAGTTGAGATATAAACCTGATGCTACAAAGTAGACAGTGATGACAGTAATGGCTTAAAATTATACGCTTCATTTCATTACTTAATGTAGATTTAAGGTACTGCTACAACGAAAGCGACGCTTGTACTATTTTTTTCAAATCTCAAATCTCAAATCGTTTATTGCAATTCATAATGTACAATTACAGGTGGTAAATAAAATAAAAATAATAGAAACAATTATGGACCCTGTCGGGCACAGCCAAGTTTTAAATAAGTAGGGCGAGGAAGAGCGCTTTATTAATTTTCTTTGTTATTCAGTTACAGTTTTTTTATATCCTACTAATTATTTTATGCCTATGTATTTATATTTACATTCATTCACTTATTCTATTAATATTTTATATGCTGGTCCATCTATTCATTTATTTAAATAAATTTAATATTGCTTATTTCTTTACTCGCTTAAACATTTTTCATTATTATAAATGTAGCACAATTACCAAGTATTGTGTTATAATTTATTTTTTAATTTATCTACTAGAATTATTCTATATCCTATTATCTATGTATTTAAATTTCCATTCATTTACTTATTCTATAAATATTGTATATGTCGAGGATTCGTCACCAGGGGGTTTAGACATCATTGGAGTTCCGAAATAATACTCGCCAAACTTTGGTTTACACTTGTAATTACTGTTAACAAACTTAGAACACAAAATAATCTAGGATGCCTAAGATCTAGATAGATTAGCAATTAGGAACGCGGGAAGTTTAGTGCGGAGTAACAGCCAACCACTCAATCTGACGGTCCGTGCAGAAAGTCCGCGCTCCACCGTTGCACCAGGCGTCCATCTTTTCTCGTTCAGGTTAGCCCACCTAACTGTCAGTGTCTACCATCATTCAAGAACTAATTCGGTCATGCGTTTGGTATTGCCATTACTCCACACTAACCATCCCCAAGCTATTACTTGTCGTTCCTAAACGAACGACTAACTGTCATTAGACTTAGTTCCTTTATAGGAAGATAAATGGCGTTAATTTAAATTGAGGTTAGATACGCGACGTGTGCGTTGACGCTTCGACATATATATGTATATTTCATTATACTTACGGGAAGGCACCTTTTTTATCTTCTAAACCGTCGCGTCGTTTATTTGGTTTAACCCTATTTTCATAGCACTTCATATTTATACTTAGTACTTTCCTCCCGAGATGTTTCTCATTCCTCCGCATCACATTTATTTATGTTTTGACGGCACAGTTGGCGCAGTTTTTAAGCGATTGACTGCTGCGCTGCGTGTCGCGGGTTCGATTCCCGCACGGAACAAATATTTGTATGATCTACAAGTAGTTGTTCCGGGTCTGGCTGTTTGTGTAAGTGAGTTTGAATGTTTGTAAACGCACCCACGATACAGGAGAAATTACTAGTGTGGGGCAACGTTTAAAACAAAAAAAAAAAATATCAAGACAACCGTTTTTCCCAGAACTTCTCGGCCATAAGCGCCACTTTCAGACTTATGCTTGCTTGCCTATTCATTCTTCGAGTCGCTGGCACGACAGTTATTCAAATTTTGTTGGTCCAATACTTCGCCACTTCCACGGTGTCTTCGGTGACAGCGCTTGGTAGCCCCACTTTTACGTGGTTCGACTTACAACTTCCCACTTGGGTTCAGAGATGGTTCCAGCTGGACCACGAAATGACACCCTGCAGGAAGATGCTCGTTTGATAGTGGTAGCATTTATTTAGTTCGAAGTCTATCCTTTCGGGCAATACCAATTATTCCTTTTAACATTATCATATAGATTCTTGTTAAGGTTATGGAATAAGAATAAAACGAATAAATGAAATAATATAATATAAAATAAAACGTTTTGTACGGATAGCATAGCATCGCATCGCTCTCACTACACCATCACCACCCTCGACACGAAATTGCATTTTGATCGCGAATCAAAATTACACACGATACGAGTTACTTCAGATAATTATTATTTTATTACAAAATGACTGCCGGAGTCATTTTACGCGATACTATTATCGTATTAGAGCCGAAATGTGCTGTAAAAGGTAGCATTTATTATAACCTTATTATTATATTATCCTTTTGAGAGTCGAAGGACCGAAAGTCCGATAACCTGGGGGTCTACTACGAAGTGCAAAGTGCGAATGATCGGATCGGACCGACACATGGCCGAACCGAATATTATTGAAAAATGCGAAAAAAGTTCGGATCGGCTCAGTTGGGGCGGGACCATAGTCAATATTCGAAAGAGTGTAGGAGAGTAGGATCGGGACCGACCGAACCAAATAGTAACTTCGTAGCAGGAAACGGCCGAACATTCGGCCGATACCACTTCGGAGTAGACCCCCAGGTTTACCAGTGTTAGCCATTATACCCACTAACTGGGTTGTGGAGGTTACATAGGCAGTAGCTCCATGTAAAATACTGGTATTCAGCTGCATCCGGGGCTTGTGGCTAAGTAATAACAGCCGAACGGGTCGATCGATAAGGTTAAGCTTAGCTTGCCGCGGTTGCTCCGTGGATGGGTGACCATCTTGACATACCAAGACCCTGCGTGTCTCGGAAAGCACATTAAGCCGTTGGTCCCGGCTATCATTCGTAGATCTTTAACAGTAGTTACGGGTCTCCAGAAGCCCGAAAGTATGACAACCAGTCTTACCAAGGGGTATCGTGTTACCCAGTAACTGGGTTGTGGAGGTTACATAGGCAATAAATACCACTTCGGAGTAGATCACCAGTTACTGGGTGACACGATACCCCTCGGCATGACTGGTTGTCAGACTTTCGGGCTTCTGACTACCCGTGACATCTGTCAAAGATCTACGAATGAGAATGACAGCCAGGTCAAACTGTTTAACGTCACACAGTCGCTTATTGTGCACCATGTTAATGAAACTTAACATCTGAAACTTGTACCTACTTTCTGTGCAAATAAAGAACTATCATTTCAAGTAATCCAGTAGACACTACACAAGTATTTAATAAGTTTAAAATTTCTAAATTTTCTTTCTGCCGGTATTAAAATTAAATCAAGTAAGATGTCGGTACTTACCGCCTTATAATATACGCGCCGCATGTAGGTACCACTTCGTAGAAACTCAGATGTGTCTTATCGACATCCGTGTGTCACTAACGGGATGCAGCAGAATACCAGCGTCAGGTTATTGTACCTGGCATATGCTGAGCTGGACTCCCATTTGGTGAATTTACTTATACGAGGTGTCTATGGGTCAATTTATCTTTTTAATCTTTGTTTTTTTTTTGGCTTCACCTTTTTTAAGTTTTTTTTAATACTTGTATTGTGTCTTTTGCTGCAATGAATAAACTTTTTATCTATCTATATTATATTCTATATCTAAGACCAATGGAATACCAAATCTTATTTTTAGCCGAAAGTCATAAAGACAGTATTAATGTTTTAAATCACCCTGGCGCCACGTAACGCCAACAAAAGCGAAAGTTTCATATCTTTTAAAAGCTTTTAAGTTGAAAGTAATAAATTTTAACATACTTGAGCCTAAGGGTTAGTCTATCAAGTTGTTTTTAGGGTAAATTACCCCTTTCGTAGGTACTCGAGTTCGGGCGTCTGTTTTCATAGTTAAAATTAAATGTGTGTCGGGGTTGTTTTTCATAATGTTTGACAAATATGTTTCTTACATTATCATTTGGCTAGCCTTTTCCCAAGTATGTATGTTGGGGTTGGCCTCCAGTCTAACCGAATGCAGGTGATTATTATTATTTTACATGGAGCGACTGTCTATCTGACCTCCACAAACTGTATCTATATCACCGTTGGCACAGTGGTTATGCGATTGACTGCTGCGCTGCGTGTCGCGGGTTCGATTCCCGCACGGAACAAATATTTGTATGACCTACAAGTAGTTGCTCCGGGTCTGGCTGTTTGTGTATGTGAGTTTAATGTTTGTAAACGCACCCACGATACAGGAGAAATTCCTAGTGTGGGGCCACGATTTTTAAAAAAAAAAAAAATAAATAAATAAATATCCCAGATATCCCTTAGTAAGAGTAATTGTCAGATATTTTCGGCTTCTGACTACCCGTAAAGACTGTCAAAGATCTACGAATGACAGCTGGGACCAATGGCATAACGTGCTTTCCGAGGCACGGAGGGGTCTCGATATTTAATGGATGGTCAGCCATCGACGAACGAACATAGCTTCACCTTAGTTCGTGGCTGTTATCATTTAACCACGAACCTCTATTTTTCTATGTAGAAATCTTTAATAATGCGTTCTAATTCTTTTAATATAATGCCGTAAACAGGACCAAATAACGCCCCCATATAACTTATAATCTCCATAATAAAAAAAAAACCCGGTCAAGTGCGAGTCGGACTCGCGCACCGAGGGTTCCGTACAAATGTGTGGGTATATTACTACTTTACGGTTTTCGGATTTTTTCATTTACTTGTGCTACATGACATTGCTTCATGCCAAATTTCATGTTTCTAGGTCAACGGGAAGTACCCTATAGGTTTTGATTCCCTGGCGAGTGTCAAAATATGCGGCATAAACGGAACATCGCCCGTATCTTTTGATTGCGTTGACTTAGAAGTTTGATTTTTTCACTGCTTCAAGGGATTGTAGTCTTGAGTATTTGATATTAACTTCATAACTCCACGCGTTCCTGAGAAAAAGGATCTTTATCTTGACAGACGGACAACGAAGTGATCTTTTAAAGGTTCCGTTTTTCCAATTGAGTTACGGAACCCTAAAAATAAATCTAAGTAATGGTATCTTAATACCTCTTAAACGTTAAAAAAGACCCTTATAATATTTTCTTTATTATCCACTTTAATGCATTTTGAATCTTATCCCATTCTAATAAGAGCTGTTAGAAGTTAGATTAAAAGCTGAAATTGAATTTAATAAGGATATGAGCACTTGTATAGATAAAATGGTTACGGTGGGCTATGATTGTCTGTCAACTTTAATAGTTTTTTTTTTGAGGGTAGTCTTTTATTAATTCTTATAGGATAATGGTTGGTAAGAGTTTGAGGGGAGCATGGCTAAATTACAAACACGTACATCGAGTGATCTGTGACGTTAATGCCGAATTCATATGTAAATGTAATTTAGGAGGGGCTCGTGGCTAACTTCTATACCTACTTGTGGACAGCGTTGTGGGTTACTTTATAACCAAATTGCTATTTTTTTTAAACTAGTTGTAAGTCCTTATAATGTAACTGTTTGCCGTTCTTCTCAATAAAAAAAAAATAAAAAAAAATAACAGCCGCACGGGTCGATTGATCAGGCTAATCTACGCTTGCCGCGGTTGGTCCGTGGATGGGTCACCATCTTTACATACCGAAACCCCTCCGTGCCTCTGGTCCCGGCTGTCATTCTTGGATCTTTGACAGTCGTCACGGGTCGTCAGAAGCCCGAAAGACGAATAAATTGGGATGGATAAAGGGATAAAGGGCAGGAGAATGATGATATATTTATACATATAGTTAGTTAGTAAGAGCTGATTTTTCAACAGTCAGATAATTTATATCGGAGGAATAAATATTGTGGATTGACAGCTTTTGTATAGAAAATATGTCAAACTGTCAGATTTATTCTTAAGATAAAAGTTATCTGAGTATTGAAAAATCAGCCCTTAGTCTTTTAATTTAGTACCTGGTGTAAATAGTTAAATAAATAAACAAATAAACAAATAAAAATTATTCAAATTAGAATATTGCAGTCCACTGCTGTACATAGGACCTTCCCAAGTTGACTGCTCTTAACATCTTTCCAAAATAACACAACTGATGTTCCTCAAAAAAACCGGGCACCCATCCAATGTAACCGCAGGAAGTGTTGCTTAACCTTACAAAACCGAACATTACAAATTTCCTAATCAGATTACAAATTAAAGTCGAAAATCCGACCGCCTTTTAATTCCTACAGTAATTATAATTATTCCTAAGAAGATTAATAATTAATTTTACATAATATTTTAGGGAATAATATTACAGGTATAAAGGTATAAGATTATACATATGTATAACGGTAAGTAGGTATAATGAGGACAGGTAAATGACACGAGCGTCTCTTGGATGCGGGGTGGATTACTCTTGGGGCCGAGTGAACCGAGCCATTATAAAAATGAAAGCTGTTTTTGTTCGTTTTTCTGAAGTTTTCTGATACTTTAGGCTTTAATTCTAACTAGAATGGATTCAGACTACTTGACTTGTAAGAAGAACTAGAAAAACTTAAAAACCGGCCAAGTGCGAGTCGGACTCGCGCGCGAAGGGTTCTTGTGCGACCGTGACACAGAAAAACAATATGTTTCTTGAATGGAAACCCCGTTTAATTTTAACTTTATTTTATTTTTAATGTATGTTGTTACGAGTATAGCAGCAATAGAAAAATTTCTACTGTCTACCTATTACGGTTAATGATTTAGAACCCGTGGACAGACAGACGGACAGACAGACGGATAGGGGCGGCTTAGTAATAGGGTTCCGATTGCGCCCTTTATATAAAAAATATTCGATAATCCCTAAAAAATTATCGATACCTACCAATAATAAAATAAATAAAATAAAAAGCCTTTTATTTCATGAATTGAAGAATAAATTAATATTTTTACATAAGTGTGTTTAAATTCTTCTCTCTCTCTCTCTAACTTCTCAAATTATTTCAAAATTTAGACATTGAAATAACTTGAGAAGTTTATACATTTAATTTTTTGCTTGTTTCTATTTCGATTTAATGATTGCAATAAAAATATATTAAATGTTAAAATTAAATACCCACCAATATCGGTACATTATTTAAAAAAAAATCGACAAAAAATAGCTTCAATTTTTTCAGCAACAATGCTTTCAGGCCTTCTTTTGCAACTCAGTGAATTGAATACGACGCTCGTTTGTTATCGAATATTATTCAATTACTCATATTGAGTTCATTGTGTTTTTCAGGTTTTTACTACCTACGCATTCAAACAGATTTTCTCATCCCTGAAATACTGCTATTATTAATGTATGAAACTCTAACAGGTTATGAAAATATTTGGCAATCATGCCGTTTGGTTTTTAATATTTTATTTTTGATGGATTCTTTTATAAATTTTGTGAATATGAGAACGTTGTAGGCCTCGCAGACTGTAGATTTGTAGATCATTTTTTTTTATGTTATTAATTATTTGGCACTTGTTGACACTGTCCCCCATAAATATTAATATTGTTGTAGCGGTAAGTACAACGCCACATGCGAACAACGCGTCATACTGACGTCACGCAAATCCTGCATCTCGCAAGTAGAGTTTACCACGCAATTAGCATAGATACAATTTCCCAACATCAATCGTTGGGCAATTGCCCGCCAGACACAACTCCCGTCTGGTCGGAGGATCCTCCCTTTTCTATAGAGGATGAGTGAACTTTACACCCTGTTCCTCATACCTCTAAACTGTAATTTGAAAACATTGTAAAAGCCAATTATTTTTAAGAGTAACCGTGGAATTTCTTGCCGGCTCTTAAGCATAGGATACGACCAGTTGGAACCGTGCACCTAGCTTCTGACGTTTCATAAGTCCCCATGTATGTAGGTTTAGTAAAATACATTATTTTGATTTAAGGTAAACAGAACAAACCTACAGTTTATTTTTATAGTATTTTACATAATTATGTTGAATACAAATTACAAGAAATAGCAAAAACACAATAATACGAATCAAGTCATTTTGCAAATTTCATTCATTTTTTAAACGATTTCAAATTTTTTTATAGTGAAATATTCACAAAATAAAATCAGGCTTACTCATGTTAGTGTGCAGTCTCTCAGCGCAGTATAGAAGCCACCATTTCATCCCTAGTCTCCCCTCCCCATCTCATGCGTATTGATTTTGGTCGTTAGAGAGATTTATTTATGAGTTGCGACTGCGAACCCGAGGTACGGGGCTTCGACGCCGGGTCGAGGTACAGTTAGCAGAAGATTTGTTTGTCTAGGGGAGTTATCAACACGAATTATTCTTGTTAGATCTTTTAAAAGAAGTCTCGATTACCTTATTACCTAATTATTGTAGTTAACATTTAATAGTTCATTCTGATATTTACTGTAGTTGACATTTCATAGTTTTTATTTTGAGATTTACTTTTGACTTGATAATGAATTAATTTGAATGTAAATTTCATATTTAAAAATTAAGATGACCAATTGATAGTGTATGTTCTTTTTTTTGTATTTAATACGGGTCTTTACCTGATATAAATGCATTTTATTTTATTTTTATTTTGTAAAAGGGTTTTTGATGTGCCTGGTGAGTACATTTTATTTGGAATGGATAACAAACTTGGGTAGGTTTGAGAAGATTGTAAGTTCTTTAAAAAGATAATTATTATAATAACTAGCTTCTGAAGAGATTTGTTGTACCCCCCCCCCCCCCCTGTCGCATCACATCGCCTGCCCTTGCTAATAGTTCGTTTTCGCGCTGCGTTATTTCTTACTTTTTTTCTTTTTGCTCGGCTTCTGAGAGTCTTAGCGTGATGTTTAGTAGCCTATAGCCTTCCTCAAGAATTTCGCTATCAAATACAAAAAGATTAGCACGATCAAAGAAAAAAACAAGCTCTTCAGCATAATTATTAGTATATCGTAGATTTACATTATATAAGCTAAAATTTAAAATAATGATATGTACATGAAAAAAAAAAAATAAGCAAAATAATCATAGGGCATCAAAAAATTCGTCCGCATCGCTGTCAACAGGAACAGTGCAGAGATATAACATATCATAGATAGAGTTCCATTCATTCCATTCGCAGGGCTGTGATTCTTACACGATTTATTTTTTTGGGTTCCTCTCTTACATAGTGAGGTGGTTGAAAGCTTTTTACCACTGCTGCACTGGTGTGAGCTATTCTTGTATAGTTTATGCCAACACAAAACCAGCATCCTATTTGCGCAACACACTATCAATTTTAATCTGAATCAGTTTGCTAATCCATTGCTTCATAAGTTCCAAAAACTTGTCGGCTCAACAACGTAATTATCGCAGTGAATGTTGTTGAACTGTCAAAATGAAAGCCATTGCTACTGTTAGTGTATTACGCAATTACCCCGCAGGAAGTGTAATTTTGTTTTTCCACTATGATTGTTCAGTAGCAGTCCGGACACATAATCTGCCTATAATGTTCCCACTGCTGGGACATAGGCCTCCTCTCGGTGAGAGGGAAGTCCGGATACAAAGTGTCTTAAATGTATATTATCAATTTTTTCCAATTCTATATATATGTATAATATACAAGTGGAAAAAATAAAAGTTTCGCGTATTGTATATTTGTTGCAGTAAGTTGGTTAAAGCCGTGACATATTTATATCCTTAAGGATATAGCTATTAGCTATATACCGTAATATAGTTATATGAAAGCGGTTCATAACTATCTTACTAAACTAATCTAGTAAAATAATTATAAGTTTATATTTTCTTTGATTTACACATCTGGTTACTCATTTTAAATACAAATATTACGGTATATAGCTATTTCCCTAGGGATATAACTATATCACGGCTTTAGCCATCTTACTGCGACATATTTATCTCACGATGAGACCCGCGCTTTACTTGTGGTTACCAAGTGTACAAGCACGCTGTGAATGTGTTTGTAAGCGCAGCAGCTATCAGCGGGATTGTCCGAACGGGTAACCGCTATCCCGGAACATAAAGGGCGAAGGAAGGAACATGTGTGGGTTTTAGTCAGTAAGAGTCTGACACTTCCTTCCGCTCCACCCAGAGCGGGAGGGGTCACTCGATGATTTCTCATCCGGAAAAAAAAAAAGCGCAGGAGCTATCGATACCGTCCGGACAATGGCAAAGTCTGAAGTGTGTGTGTGTGTTATGGGCTGACGCTACTCGTCGTCACGCACACATTCACAGCGTGTTTGTACACTTAGTTACCACAAGTAAAGCGCGTGTCGCTTCCTGAGATAAAAATATTGTACCAACATAATAATATTACAGCATACCAACTATAAACTATTGATAAGAACTCAGGAAGACAAGTTTCAGTCACCCATTTCACACCAAAACTGTCAACTGAGGGATTATATCCGGTGGATAGACAGCAGTGTCCGGTCCTTGTCACCAACTTATATCTTGTGTTCTGTACACACACTTCACGGCTGTGTCTCCGAAGGTGAAGGCAGAGATGGGTTATTACGCCCACATTTTACGGGCCCAATGCGGGTCGGTAGATGTCACATGTCTCCGATTTTTTTATTCTAGGACATGCCGGTTTCCTCACGATGTTTTCCTTCACCGTTTTGAGAGGAGTGGTAATGAAGTGAATTATTTACACAAAGTAATTCGCCTGTCTGGGTTCGAACCCACGACCTGCAATGCAGCGGTGGCCCTGTTGTAACGGAAACATTATAAAAGCAAAATGTTTTTGAACGCTCGAGGCACTTATGTACAGACGGCAGCACATCAAGCTACTACAATCTGTCAAATTTCTTTAATAGATTTTCAACTTTATTGCTAAAGTATTACGGTTCAAGGTTAATTGGGAAAATTTGACAGTTTCGGGTAGCTTGACCTGCTGGCGTCTGTACGCTATCCGTTATTCAGGTGTACTACAGTGCCTCAAGCGTTTAAAATTTTTATATGTTTTAAATTTTGAAAAGATCTATATTTATATACGTCTATAGAGGTATGAGGAACAGGGCGTAATGTTCACTCATCCTCCATAGAAAAGGGAGGATCCTCCGACCAGACGGGTGTTGTGTCTGGCGGGCAATTGCCCAACGATTGATGTTGGGAAATTGTATCTATGCTAATTGCGCGGTAAACTCTGCTTGCGAGATGCAGGTTTTGCGTGACGTCAGTATGACGCGTTGTTCGCATGTGGCGTTGTAGATACCGCTACACGTCAAATGTAAAATAATTTTGTATGAAAATTGGCACTTAAATATTATTTACTAGCTGCGCGCCGCGGTTCACCTGCATAAGTTTCGATACCGTGGGAATATCGAGATAAAAAGTATCCTATATGTTAATCCTAGTTACTCGTACAAACCATCTGTGTGCCAAATTTCATCCAAATCCGTTCAGTAGTTTTTGCGTGAAAGAGTAACAAATATCCATCCATCCATCCAAACTTTCACGTTTATAATATTAGTAGGAAATGGGAAATTAGTAGGAGAGTAGGATTTTTTTAAATCGCGTTATTCTTCCTTTTTTAGGTTACGTTTGTATTTAATTAAAAGCTCGTTTTTTTAAATATTTTTTTAATTTAATTTTTTTTAACAGTTATAAGTCGGCGTGTTTAACAGAATGTAAAAAAATGTAAAAAAAAATCTTCGAATAAGTTCCACGTAACTTACGAGTCATCATCTACCTAGCCTTTTCCCAACTATGTTGGGGTCGGCTTCCAGTCTAACCGGATGCAGCTGGATACCAGTATTTTACATGAAGCAACTGCCTATCTGACCTTCACAACCCAGTTACTGGGTGATACGTTACCCCTTGGTAAGGCTGGTTGTCAGACTTTCGGGCTTCTGACGACCCGTAACGACTGTCAAAGATCCACTAATTACAGCCGGGACCAACGGCTTAACGTGCTTTCCGAGGCACGGAGGGGTATTGACATGTGAAGATGGTCACCCATCCACGGACCAACCGCGGCAAGCGTAGCTTAACCTGATCGGCCGACCCGTGCGGCTGTTATTACTTAGCCACAAGCCCCTCCACATAACTTACGAGTATGTCTCGAAAAATAAAGTAAGTAAGTCTCTCCCCGAAAATCGATGTTCAAAACCAACTCCTACACACTTTTCGTGCTAAACGACTCAATTATTTTAAGTCGTAGACGTTTCGTAAGCACAAACCAGGCTGACCGCTAGATATTAACATAATTGCAGACAAAGAACAAACAAATCCACTTACATTTTGCATATTGAGACACGCCTGGACTCCCAGATCGGAGCCCCATGTAAAGTAGATGGCCCATGCTGGACACCTCTCTTGTACACGATGGCCCATGCTGGCCCTGTGGATGATTTAGGTTTTTAGTATGGCTGTGGATGACTACAGCCGGACTAAGACTAAAAACGGTTGGATAGATAGTTTGAGGAGCTTGTGACTAAATAATAACAGCCGCACTGTACTATCGATTAGATTAAGCTACGCTTGCCGCGGTTGGTCCGTGGAGGGGTGACCATCTTTACATACCAAGACCCTTCCGTGCCTCGGAAAGCACGTTAAGCCGTTGGTCCCAGCTGTCACTCATAGATCTTTGACAGTCGTTACGGGTTGTCAGAAGCCCGAAAGTCTGACAACCATTCTTAACCAAGGGGTATCGTATTACCCAATAACAGAGGGGCAATTCTCGTAATTAAAAGACCATTCACAGTCCTGATCTCAGTCTCAATCTGTCAAAAAATACTTCTAATTTCCCTACATTTTGATAAGTTTTTGACATTTCTTTGTCGCTGAGATGAGACTGCGACTAGATTTTGAACGTTTAAATTACGAGAATTGGCCTTCTGGTGTCGGAGCTGCATGTCTCTACTTCCATACATTCCTTCAAGCCGTCATCACAGTATTCATCCCCTCCCATCTCAACATCTGAATCATCTGCCTAGCCTTTTCCCAACTATGTTGGGGTTGGCTTCCAGTTTAACCGGATGCAGCTGTGTTTTACATGGAGCGACTACCCTCTACAACCTAGTTACTGTGTAATACTATACCTCTCAGCGGGATTGTCCGAAAGGGTTACCGCTACCCCGGAACATAAAGGGCGAAGGAAGGAACATGGGTGGGTTTTAGTCAGTAAGAGTCTGACACTCCCTTCCACTCCACCCAGAGCGGGTGCGAAATCATCAAATGACCCCTTCATTTGATGATTTCCCACCAGAAAAAAAAAAAACTATACCCCTTAGTACTGGTCGTCAGACTTTTGGGATTCTGTCTACCCGTAACGATTGTGAAATATCTACGAATGACAACCGGGACCAAGAGTTTAACGTGCTTTCCGAGGAACGGAAGGGTCTCGATATGTTCCGGATGGTCAGCTTAATCCGCCTATAATGTTCCCACTGCTGGGACACAGACCACCTCTCTGTGAGAGGGAGTGGGCTGTAATCCACCACGTGGGCCCAGTGCGGGTTGATAGATGTCACACGTCTTCAAATTGTTTGGTTCTAGGACATGCCGGTTTCCTCACGATGTTTTCTATCACCGTTTTGAGAGCACAAAGTAAAGCGCTTGTCTGGGTTTGAACCTACGACCTACAACTCATAAGTCGCGGCCGTTACCACTGGCCCACCACCGCTGCTCTTTATCTGATAATGGTGTAGCTAATAAAAAAATACTATCATAAAGAATGTATCCATAAATAATTTTTACCTTTAATAGAGCGACATAGATATATCCAATATTTTGTATTCTCTCGGGTACAGATGGCTGGTTGCTATGGTTACCGTATCTCGGCTTTCTTCCTGACTGATCGCCAAATACGGCCGGGGAGCCGCGGCGAATACACCTGGGGACGTACTATGGTAGCGAGTATTGATATCGACTTCAGTAACTTTGTGTTTTTAGGTCATAGAGGCTTTTGATTCCGATAATGTAAACCAATACTGTAGGGGCTTGTGGCTAAGTAATAACAGCCGTACGGGTCAAACGATCAGGTTAAGTTACGCTTGCTGCGGTTGGTCCGTGGATGGGTGACCATCTCTACACGTCAAGACTCCTCCGTGTCTCGGAAAGCACGTTAAAGCGTTGGTCCCGGCTGTCATTCGTGGATCTTTGGCGATCGTTACGAGTCGTCAGAAGACCGAAAGTCTGATAACCAGTCTTACCAAGGAGTATCGTATTACCCAGTAACTGGGTTGTGAAGGTCAGAAATGCAGTCGCTCCATGTAAAATACTGGTGTTCAGCTGCATCCGGTTAGACTGGAAGCCGACCCCAACATAGTTGGGAAAAGGTTAGGCAGATGATGGAGAGGTTTTTGATTCCGATAATGAAAACCAGTATTAAAAAGAAAAGATTCGATTTTTGTATGTTTTTGTTTTTCTAAGATATAAACTAGTGCTTGACTGCGATCCCGCCTGATGGAAAGCAGTGGTGCAATGTATGTCTGTTTGTTACTTTTTCACGTTAACGGGTGAAAGGATTTGGATGAAATTTGACACATGGGTAGACCATGACCTGGATTAGAACATAGGATACTTTTTATCCCGATATTCCCACGAAATCGAGACTTCTGCGGGTGAAACTGTGTGGCACAGCTAGTTTTACAATAAAGTAGTGCTCTTTTTACCCGAGTGCGCGACAGCAAGCTTTGTGGGATTCTTTATAGCCTCGAAGCACCCTAACGGCTAGATGGATTTAATACATAAGATGTACATAGAGTCGTCTGGATCGCGCAATGGATATGTCACCGTATAACTGAGAACATCATTAATTTCTAATCTATCTCGCATGATAATATAAACTATCGAAAAACTTTAAACTGCAACAAACTATTTACAGTGTCCACCAGTGTGTGTGTGTGTGTGTAGTGGCATTATTTACAGTGTCCGCCAGTGTGTGTGGGTGTGTGTGTGTGTGTGTAGTGGCATTATTTACAGTGTCCACCAGTGTGTGTGTGTGTGTGTGTGTAGTGCATTATTTTTCGATTGTTGTTTATAAACGGATTTTTGCTGATTATTAAAAATGATCTCGTTGGTATTGTGGTCGCAAGCGGTGAGCATGAGGTTCTGGGTTTGATTCCCGGGTCGGGCAAAGTGTTATTAGGTTTTTCTTCTGAAATTTCTCAGTAGCAAGTTCGGAGTCTGGATTGGTGCAAGGTTGATAGCAATAGGCTCACCTATTAGTTGAGTTTAGCAATAAAGTAGTGCTCTTTTTACCCGAGTGAGCGACAGCAAGCTTTATATGTGGGATTCTTTATAGCCTCGAAGCACCCTAACGGCTAGATAGATTTAATACATAAGATGTACATAGAGTCGTCTGGATCGCGCATTGGATATGTCACCGTATAACTGAGAACATCATTAATTTCTAATCTATCTCGCATGATAATAAACTATCGAAAAACTTTAAACTGCAACAAACTATTTACAGTGTCCACCAGTGTGTGTGTGTGTAGTGGCATTATTTACAGTGTCCACCAGTGTGTGTGTGTGTGTATGTGTGTGTGTGTAGTAGCATTATTTACAGTGTCCACCAGTGTGTGTGTGTGTAGTGGCATTATTTTTCGATTGTTGTTTATAACCGGATTTTTGCTGATTATTAAAAATGACCTCGTTGGTCTTGTGGTCGCAAGCGGTGAGCATGAGGTTCTGGGTTTGATTCCCGGGTCGGGCAAAGTGTTATTAGGTTTTTCTTCTGAAATTTCTCAGTAGCAAGTTCGGAGTCTGGATTGGTGCAAGGTTGATAGCAATAGGCTCACCTATTACATTGCATTTAAACATAACTGTCGAAATTTGGATAATAGGTGCACCTGTGCCTAACCTTTCTGCGAATTCATTCTTATTATCTATGTAATCTGTACAGACGGCAGCACATCAAGCTACTACAATCTGTCAAATTTCTTTAATAGATTTTCAACTTTATTGCTAAAGCATTAAGGTTCAAGGTTGATTGGGAAAATTTGACAGTTTGGGGTAGCTTGACCTGCTGGCGTCTGTACATAGATAAGAATGAATTTAAAAAAATCTTTTAATAATGGAAAGCTACAGTATCGCCTAGTTTTATAGTATTTTATGTTAAAACAAGAAAGTTCACGCAGTTGAATATAACTTAATCAGCCTATAACGTTCCCACTGCTGGGACACAGGCCTCATCTCTGTGAGAGGGAGGGGGCCGTAATCCACCATGTGGGCCCAGTGCGGGTTGGTAGATGTCACATGTCGTCGAATTTTTGGTTCTAGGACATGCCGATTTCCTCACGATGTTTTCCTTCACCGTGATTAAAAAAAAAACAGAAAGTAAAGCGTCTGTCTGGGTTCGAACCCACTCGTAAGTCGGGGCCATTACCACTAGGCCACCACCTGGTGGTTGAATATAAAGCCAAACAAATATAAGTGACCAAACTCGATCAAACCTCGCCTCTCCAAATCCCTAACACCGGTAGTAAGGTCTTCCTTAAAGCTAATTACGCATCATACCCACTTCAGGTTGACGTGTCCGTAATTAGGGCTGGTTTAGAGAACTCACCCCTCGCCTTATGTTCGGCAGAGCTTAATCCCGGTCGTTGAGATGGGCTGGACACTGGACGGTTAAAAACTTGGGACCACCTTTTGTTTTTCGGTGACAGGTAGATTTTGTATGCAAAGGAGGATAATATCTTCAGATAATAAGTAGGTATCCATTCCTCCATTGTTATTATATTTTGGGGTAATGTTCATTATTCATGCATTAATACAGGGTGGCAGGGCATCGACGTACAAGCTGTTACCGTGAATTCTAATTAGAAGAAGAATTAGAAAGAAAAAAGAAAATGCGTTTATTTGCGGTAAATATGACACAAAAAAGAACATAAAAAACAAAAAAAAACAATAAGAAATGGTGGTGGTGATGGATTACATAATTCTGAACCACCCTGCGTTGAAATTTTACGTTGATTAATAACGTATTACCTACACATTTCTATATAACAGCAATTTTTTTTTTTTGATAATCGATGGCAATTTTCTATGCTAGTCTAGATTCTAGAATCATGTGCTGAATCATGGTTTCAGTTTGGGCGGCGATATCCCTGCCACCCTGTATCATTGTGTTTAGAGTATATTTCACAATGAAATCGACACTACTACCAGTTAAATCAAATAGAAAATCAGCGGACCCTTCGTGACTTGGCCAATTTTTTATAACAAGACAGTTAAAAATTTCTTTACAAACTTCTGAGGGTCTATCATGCGGCCATCTCACGTATATATTTTTGCAATGTTACTCTAGTTTTATCAGACACAAATTTATTTTATTTATTTATTTAGGTATGCATACAGACGTCAAGTTGCAGTTTATAACTGATTTACATCCGTCACCTCACACTTTTGTTTTTTTTTTCTTTTTTTTTTTTCCTGGGTGGGAAATCATCGTATGACTTCTCCCGCTCTGGGTGGAGCAGGAGGGCGTGTCAGACTCTTACTGGCTAAAACCCACCCATGTTTCTTCCTTTGCCCTTTATGTTCCGGGGTAGCGGTAACCCTTTCGGACAATCCCGCTGATTCACCTTTTTTTTGTTTTTGTCTCTACCCAAGGCTGGCTTTTACCTTGGCTAGAGGCTAAGCATTGCCTTACAACGTGGCAATGCCGCCAGTCTCTTGGGTACATTACAAGTCGACAGTGATGTGGAGGAATATTTTGACGCAATATTTTAGTTTTTTAATAGTTTTAGTTAGTACCTGAAGGCCAATTCTCGTAATTTAAAACGTTCAAAATCTAGTCGCAGTCTCATCTCGGCGACAAACAAATGTCAAAAACTTGTCAAAATGTAGGGAAATTAGAAGTATTTTTTGACAGATCGAGACTAAGATCAGACTGTGAACGTTCTTAAAATTACGAGAATTGCCCCTCTGATGTATGTATCTGGTGTAAATATGTGTCTTTAAGTCTGTGCCAATTAAATGTATTTTATTTCTTCTTGATTTATTTCATGTCAACAACTACGAAGTATATTATAAACCAGTCAACAACTATATTTTTCCCTAAAATCGTTTCTAGCACATGAAAACACTATTGTGTACCTACCCACAATCAAGCGTGACCATTACCCATGCTTGGTTCAAATGAGACCATTAAATCGTCTGGCGATGTGCGGAATTTCGCAGGCACGACATTAGTCATCCTATACGTTTGTAGGTTTCTGATAATTGCACTTAATACTGCTTTCGCGATTTAGTTGCCAAACATGTAAACAAATATGAGGTTTTGGAAAAATTGCTTTAATTTCTACACAATAAAGTTCAGTTTACGTTACAACTTCAAACATTTTCATAACTTTTTCATTAGTGCTGGTCACTCTGAAATCAATTTAAATGCCATTAAAATAAAGTTGATATTTAATTAACTTGAAATAACTTCAATTGGAAACAAATTTGAGTAGACTGGACCTATAGACCCACAGAACAGATATAAGAGTTTATCTGTTCTGTGTATAGACCCATAGGTACATAGTACCTATAGGTAATTGAAATATGTAGGGAATTGTTATTCATCGTATATAGACAGACAGTTTCGCCAGATTATGAATATGAAGGGGCTCGTGAAAAACAAAAAAAAAAAATCAAATAAAAAATCTAAAGTCCGATGTAAGAAATTAGCAGGAAATTGTGCTTCACGATAAAGGCACAGTTCAGCAAAAATTGCAGACAACTAGTGCCTGACGCTGGTTTTCAACTAGACCTGATGTGTGAGGTGACGGATGTAAATCAGTTTTATACAGATTTGAGACAGTAGTGGAACAATACTAGGCTGGTGTTATTCTTTGTCTCTTACGCCTCGATAATGTAGTTTCCCGATTCATCCCAAAGCTATAAGTTTGTTGCACAGCACACCGACTATAGAGGTGTTTTCTTTGAATTTAGGTTAAGCTGGGATCGGCACATCGTGTGATATAAACCGGTTTGGATGCGGAGGAATCTGGCGGAGTGGAACAGATGACTTGCTACGGATTTTGATGCAATAAGGATAAATGTGCGATCTCGTTTGTATTTCCCGAATGGGTAAAGGTGTTTGCTACACTCGCATTTCATCAGTTATGTTTACCTTGTAGCGGTATCTACAACGCCACATGCGAACAACGCGTCATACTGACGTCACGCAAATCCTGCATCTCGCAAGCAGAGTTTACCGCTAAATTAGCATAGATACAATTTCCCAACATCAATCGTTGGGCATTTGCCCGCCAGACACAACACCCGTCTGGTCGAAGGATCCTCCCTTTTCTATGGAGTATGAGTGAACTTTACACCCTGTTCCTCTTGCATCTTTTTCTTTCTATTTCATTAAGAAAAGGACAGAAGATAAATATTAGTTTAGTCCTGTCAAATTAAGATACTCCATAGCAATTTTGGACGTGATTAAAAACATGGCGACTAATTTTTACGTCAATTTACTACAGGCGCTGACTAATTTCACAGGACTAAACCAACATTTATCTTCTGTCCTTTTCTTAATAAAATAGAAAGAAAAAGATGCACTGAACTTAAATTTAGTTTAGTTTGTGAACAAGGGAATCGGCGCCATTGTCAACAACCGTGCTTGTGTCCTCTAGAAGTCTATGATGTAGCGATATCTACAACGCCACATACGAACAACGCGTCATACTGACGTCACGCAAATCCTGCATCGCGCAAGCAGAGTTTACCGCGCAATTAGCATAGATACAATTTCCCAACATCAAACGTTGGGCAATTGCCCGCCAGACACAACACCCGTCTGGTCGGAGGATCCTCCCTTTTCTATGGAGGATGAGTGAACTTTACACCCTGTTCCTCATACCTGTAACGGACTCTATTTTTTTACTAATTGTTTACCGTATTACCATATAACGAAGTTCAAAATGTATTCTGGCCTAAATACTCGTATAAACCAAATAGAACTCACGTTCTTACAGCTAAAAACAAACAAACTTTAAGTTAAAATGGTCGCTAAGGGATATAATATGCATCAACTCATTATAATTTGGAATCGATACGAAAACCAAATTTTTGAATTAAAACTTTTAAATCGATACATTCAATAGGTGTCGGAATACTGAAATAAGGAAAATGTTGTATAAATATTTTATGTTAAAATTTGGCGAAAATGGTGTACGTTGTACGCACGGCTACATATCAAGCTATACGTAACCTAACCAGTATAAGCTGTCTTCTGATTGTACGAAAAACCTTTACAATGCGAGGTCAGCTAAAACTGGAAATGTATCGCTTCATGTGTGTACGCGAATCGCCTGGGAAGAGGAAGTGGTGGTCCAGTTTCAAAAGGCATATGAAAGCGCAGAACCTGACTCCTATGACAACCCAGGACAGATCGTCCTGGCGCCGCTGTACAAGCAGACCCGACCCCAGATAGAACTGGGATTAAGGACACAGAAGAAGGACATAGATGTAAAAAAATGATAAATGATTTTATTTTTGTAAGTAGGCTTGTACAAACACTTTTACACGTCAATCATATTTTTTAAAACTAGGTGAGGTCGGTGTTTCCTATCTAAATAGTCTGAGAAGAAAGGCCGAAACAAACATAATCTTGTTCAGGTCATGTGAAGACCATGTAGATTGGTGTCTGAGATGGTCTTTTGAGGAAAGAACCACACAGATTGAGAGGACCTGTCCAGTCAGTGCACGCATTTGTAAGAGTGCAATTCTTAGGGCACGGAGGGCAGGATAAGAGGTGGCCTACGTGATATAAAGAGTAGTTACCATCGCTAATAGACACCTGTAATACCAAGGAGTATGCTGATGTGTTGGTTTTCTTTAAAAGACAAAATTAAGATCACTCATGTGTCTGTAATTTATATCTACAACAATTTATTTTTTATTACACATTTACAATAAACCTTATTAGAGGGCTTAAAGTCACCCAAAGGGCAATGGAGAGGGCTATGCTTGGAGGTTCCCTGCGTGATCGAATCAGAAATGAAGAGATCTGCAGGAGAACCAATGTAACCGACATAGCTCGAATAATTGAAAAACTTAAGTAGCAATGGGCATGACACATTGCTCGCAGAACAGATGGCCAATGGAGCCGAAAGTTTCTGGAGTGGCGACAGCGTACCGGAAGACGTTGCGTTGGAAGGCCTTCCACAAGGTGGACCGTCGACCTTCTTAAAGCCGCAGGAACCCCTTGGATGCGAGAAGCACAGATGAAGAAGAGGTGCTTGGGGGAGGTCTATGTCTAGCAGTGCACATCTTTCGGCTGAAATTATGATGATATACAATAAACAGACAAGAAAAATCTTGTCTTCAACTTATGATGATATACAATAAACAGACAAGAAAAAATCCTTTTTTTTTTCTAAATAAGCATCACCTTTGTACAAAGGTGATGTTTATTTCTAAATATGTAAATTATGTGGTGTATGTGTAAAGTATGTGGTACTATTATGATGTCGTTTTTCTGAACAATTGCAGCTCTAGATTTTTATAAAAGCTTAAGTTAACTCTCCGCAGTCCCAGCTCAAAAACTGACTTAATAAACAATGTTTTTGTGTGAAAATATCAGAAAATTTCATATTTTAATAATAGTGTTGCGCCCTGCTGCGCAGTCCGTAGTTTTCTCTTTATTACCCGGTAGTAATTTACCGTGTTACCGCGGTAATATGTACATTATGGTGATTTAAGGGTACGCAACGTCTTCTTAGCGAATATTGGAGTAAATAATGATTTCCTCAGGAGCAGTGGTGGCCCAGTAGTAACGGCCGCGACTTACGAGTTGTAGGTCGTAGGTTCGAACTCAGACAGGCGTTTTACTTTGTGTAAATTATTTCGTCACCACTGCTCTCAAAACGGTGAAGGAAAACTTCGTGAGGAAACCGGCATGTCCTAGAACCAAAAATTCAAAGACATGTGACGTCTGCCCTGGGCCCGCGTGGTGGATTACGGCCCATGCCCTCTCACCGAGAGAAGGCCTGTGTCCCAGCAGTGGGAACATTATAGGTCGATTATGTAATGGTTTCCTTAGTGGTGGCTTCTTTGGTCCAGTGGTCGCAAGCGCTACTGCTGAGCATGAGGTACTGGGTTCGATTCGCGGGTCGGCCAATGTATTATTGGGTTTTTCCATCTAGAATTTCTGGTAGGTATCTAACGACTTTATTTGTTTATTTATTTGAAATACCAAACGCAGTCGCGAGCAAAAGCTAGTTTGATATTGAGGAGATACGTTTTTGATCTTCGAACCAAGACATTTTTCCGAACAAACCATCTAACTAAGAGACATCTCCCATTGTTTTATAACTTTAAAAAAAAACTATAAACTTGTCAAAATTAAAGATATCGTTTACACAACCAACAATAATCACCACGTAAAGCCGAGTCCTCACTTAAATCCGGTGATAAGACGGCAGTGTGGACACCGCTTTATCTGTGCTTGAGAGTAAATTATTCGTTTTCCTGTGTGGTCAAAATTGATATCTTTTTATGTAAATGTGTTACAGTAATAAATACTGTTGTGTTGTCTTAATTGAGGTAATTTTCATTCTCTGAAGGTGAGAGAAATTGTAATGGTTGAATTATGGAATGTACAGACGCCAGCACATCAAGCTACTACAATCTGTCAAATTTCTTTAATAGATTTTCAACTTTAACGTTAAAGCATTAAGGTTCAAGGTTGATTGGGACAATTTGACAGTTTTGGGTAGGTTGACCTGCTGGTGTCTGTACATACTTTTCAAGTGCGGTCCTTAGCATTTATATGCTAATGACTTTGTAATCAATTTGTAATTAGTTTAATATCAAGCCAACATGTTTGCCGCATGTCAAATGACAATTATAAGTTTTGAGTAGAGCTGCACGATTTCTGACAAATGCGTGCACTGACTGGACAGGTCCTCTCAATCTGTGTGGTTATTTCCTCAAAAGACCATCTCAGACATCGATCTACATGGTCTTCATATGATCTGACCAAGATTATGTCTGGAGTTTAAAAGAGACCGTGACCTGAGTTTGTTTCGGCCTTTCTTCTCAGACTAGACAATATGATTGACGTGTAAAAGTGTTTGTACAGACGCCAGCAGGTCAAGCTACCCGAAATTGACAAATTTTCCCAATCAACCTTGAACCTTAATGCTTTAGCGATAAAGTTGAAAATCTATTAAATAAATTTGACAGATTGTAGTAGCTTGATGTGCTGCCGTCTGTACAAACCTACTTACAAAATAAAATCATTTATCAATTGGGTTAAGAGAACCACCGATTGGGTCCACTAAACTTACGCACGACGCCATCACGGCAGGCCAAGACGAAGATGGCGGGACGAGCTTGACTCCTACCGTAAGGACTGGCCGGCACTCGCAAAAGACAGAATTCAGTGGAAAAGGGAGAGAGAGGCCTTTGTCCTGCAGTGAGACATAGGTGGGATACAGGCTAGTTAGATTAGATTAAAACTAAGCGGTTGGTCGACTCTCGCGCCCGGCCCTGGTCTCTCGCACCCGGCCCTGGTGCAAGCCATGGTCCGGGGATTATATATGCAGCAGTATTATTATGCTAATAAAAGTTATGCGAAAACGTTATGCCAAACTATATTATACCTTAAAATTGTACTGGTATTACCTCGCCATACAACGTGGCAATGCTGCCAGCCTTTTTTGCGCACTTTTCCTGGTGACAGCGATGCGGACGAATTTTTTGATGTCCTAAGATTCTTTACCCTTATTATTAATATCAGTCTGTGATGTCCCACAACAAGGCAAAGGCCTCCCTACTCTGTTTCCACTTCTCCCTGTTCAAAGCTGCTAAGGACCAGCTCTTGTTGAAGGAGTCCAGCTCATTCCGCCGTCTCCATCTGGGCCTTCTTTACCCTTGTTTTGTTTTATTTATGTACATGTACATGTTGTTATTCTAAGTCTGTTAGCGTATGTATAAATATTATCTTGTTTGAAAATAAAACGATACTTAATCTTTGTCTAAAACGATACCTAAAAGTACTTGGGTATGAAATTAATGTTTAAATTTGTAATGATGTTTGTTGCTCAACAGGATTTCGTAGCCATTTAGCATTCAGATATTATATTATAGTCCTTAAGACCGTATTTGGACCATGGTATGGCTGCCAATCTCAGCGAAGACCAACCATCTACGCGGGAGATATTATAGTGTACAAGTGTGTGCGTAGACACATTAACGTTGTTGAATAGACAAATTTTTCGAACATATGAAGCAATGGATTACCAATATCCTTCAAAATGATTCAGATTGTGATTGATAGTGTGTACGCAATTAGGGTGCAGTACCTTTTCTAGTTATCAAAAAACCCCGAAACACTTAGGTACCTACACAGTTATTAAAAAAAAATGCCTAAGCAAAAACAGCCATCAAACAGCCCAGCTGTTCGAACAATACAAGTTGATAAAAAAAGTAAAAACAACTTTCTTTTTTCAAACGCAATTATTTAGAAAGGCGCATAATAAAATTTCTAACACATAATTGTATAAGTTTCTATCAAAAATATTATGTTACCTTCATTAACAATTTCGCGAAATGCTCACCATACGCCCGAAATTGTAATTTAATACTTTTAACAACAAAATACAAAATTGGCGAGTCTCTAGACCCAAAATTCGGACAAACCTAAATAATTGACATATCCGTTTACATTTTTTTTGGCCGCCATGTTTTTTTTCATCGCCATCTTTTTTTCGTCCCATTCAGAAATGACAATAGGCATTTTTGTTGATAGCTTGTGCCCGTGGGTTTGGTTGAGTAAATCAATTATGTTTGTACCTATGTCGGTTTTTCGAGTACAACGTTTGATTTTTGATGCCAGGTGTGTATCTAAATGGTACTTTAATGTAGTACCTGATGATATTGGAATACGTTACAGTTATAAATAATTGACAGGTGCCTTCTATTCGATGACTTGGTTTGGTGGTTGGATTGCGAATGGAGATAAAGGGATTGTGGTGTTAAAAGTTTAAATTATTTTCAGTAAATTGTTGTGGCTTCGATTTCTTCTAAGTTTAAGAAAGCTTAATTGTAAGCGATAGCGACAGGCTGCGTAGAAGATGGCGGGGCGAGCTTGATCGGTTCCGGCAAACCTGGAGGGAGGACACGCAGGCTGGCGAAAGTTGAAAGGACTGAAGGAAGGCCTTTGCCTAGAAGCTGAATAGAACAGGGTAGTAAAAAAGTAGTGCTGGTAGTACCAATGTTTCCCATTAGTCTGAAGTCAGACTAAGATTACGATAAATATTCGAGATGCACTACAAATCTTCCGTTGCAAACTATGGCAGGATACTCTTCTTCCTCCTACTTACTATCTACCACCAAAGGAGCATCTCCCTGCAGGGTGTAACCTTCCGTGGTCCACTTGGAAGTCCCTGAACCGTCTCCGGACACAAGTGGGAAGATGTAAGACCAACCTGGTAAAGTGGGGCTACCTTGACGGAACGGCAGTAGGGTGTGATTGTGGAGCTAAGTCGCAAACCATGCTCCACCTCCTATCTTGCCCTCTGTGTCCCAAAACATGCAGTCAGGGTGACCTCTGTGCTGCCACTGCCGACGCCGTGGAGGTGGCAAAATTTTGGGCCAACAAGATATGAAATTCAGTCGTGCCAGCGACACGAAGAAGAAGAAGACAGTTATTTAGACATCTAACTAGGATGGAAGCCTAGATAAGCGTGGATTACATGATATGGTAGGTATCTAATACTGTAGCTATCAGCATAAAAATATATTATAAAGATCATGGAAGCAAAAACTACGTATAATAGAATTAGGTTAACACAAAATTTGTGGGATAAACAAAACACGGTAGGTCCTCTGCTCCTGTTCCTTGCGTAAAACTACCTACATTTTACTTTTTGTTTGGTATGACAAAACTAGTAAAAGTGTTATTACACCTAATGGTAGTTTTAAGGTACCTACGTGTGTACTCGTGTGTACGTGTGTATGGGTAGCAATATTTTTTTTTTATTGGCGCATAGTTTTGTTTAAACCTATTTGTTTTCTCTATTACTGATTACATGATTCTTTTGAGAAATAAATATATTTAACCGTAGGTAATGCCATTGTCCGTCTTTTCTGCCCCAAAATAAATATAATGCCAAGAACATGTGACATGTCGTGATCGATAAATACTAAAATTCACTCCCCACACCGTTAAAACTACTCCAAATTCTTTCATTCAGAACAATATATTACAAATCGAATCACATAAAATACATACAAATAACAATATAGACTCCAACAGAATTTTTACTTACCATAGATTAAGAATACCGTGTAGACGCGAAGTTCTTTGTGTGTGTGGCGAGTGGCGAAGCAGTTGAAAATAGGTACTTAAACTGTGTTTGCAAATTAGTTTCCAAAAATGTAAACGAACATGTGTTTATGGAAACACTACATGCGCCCCGCGGTTTCACCCGCATACGTTTCGATCCCGTGGGAATATCGGGATAAAAAGTATCCTATATTTTAATCGTGGTTATAAACCATCTGTGTGCCAGATTTCATTCAAATCCGTTCAGTAGTTTTTGCCTGAAAGAGTAACAAACATCGATCCATCCATCCATACAAACTTTCACGTTTATAATATTAAGTAGGATAACATTAATATCTACATACTCGTATATGGTTCAGTTTGATATTTAACTTCATTATGACTTGTCCATAGTACCTTCTAGTCATTCTAAAATCAACATATTATTTAATTAAGTAACATAACTACCCTAAAGTTGATATTTGTTAACCTTCAACTAACGTCAGTTGGACACAAGGATCTGAATTGACTTTACATAACTGCTACCAACTTGACTGTACCTAAAGGCTCTTATGACACAGTCATTTTGAAGGCCAGAAAAAATCCGTATCGTGTGCGGTGGTGTGGTCTCAAGATCGATTGCCTAAGAAGGTCGGAATGATTAGGTTTAGGTTAAAACGCTTTCAATGAGTGCATTCTGACGCAGGATCGTCAGTTCATCAGATTGATTTCTCTTCTGTAATACGCTGCTTCGATGCGCTTGCTCAAGCAAAAAAAAGGATTGTAAACATATCGATATTGTCCACGACCGATGTTGGTACAACTCTGACTGGGATGTACCAACGTCCAACATGCTTGTCGGTAAAACGTTTCCTATACCCCGAAGATGTAATCATTTAGAATGCATTCGGAGCGAGAATGTCGCATCTACACACATTATTCTATGAGTTTACCTACCTACTTCTCTCAATGAATAGAGATTTTAAAATGTCAAAGACACCATTGAAATCTTAAGGGTCGGTTCGAGATCAAAATTTAACGCCTCAAGGAATCAATATAAGTCGCTTTTGTACAGTTTGGGGGCAAAAAATGGCAGATGCAAACAGTTCATTGTTGAGGCAAAGTCGAGGACTCTAGTAGTGTAATAATTGACATTAAATGAAGTGTCTCGACTGTGGTTGACTTTTTTTTGGGGTTCCGTGAGTAAGGGGATGAGATTTTGTTGAAGACAAACATTATTATGAATTCAGAGCTCGTTGGTATAGTGGTTACGCTCACATAGGAGTAGAAAAGGGGCTAAGTAAAAACATCCGCACAGGTCGATTGATCAAGTTAAGCTATACTTGCCGCGGTTGGTCCGTGGATGGGTGACCATCTTTTCACACCTAGGCCCCTCCGTGCTTCGGAAAGCACGTTAAGTCCTTGGTCCCGGCTATATTTCGTGGATCTTTGACAGTTGTTGCGGGTAGTCAGAAGCCCGAAAGTCTGACAACCAGTCTTACCAAGGGGTATCGTATTACCCGGTAACTGGGTTATGGAGGTCAGATACGCAGTCGCTCCATGTAAAATACTGGTATTCAGCTGCATCCGGTTAGACTGGAAGCCGACACCAATATGGTTGGGAACAGGCTCGGCATATGATGACTTCTCTATTAGTCGTCATCTCGGTAGTCACCCCTTCTAAGCATATCACAGTACATCCATCGTTTCTTTGGTCTCCCCTACTCTTATAGCCATCCACATGCATATTGAAAACATTCCTCATGAAATTTTTCTCATTCCTACGTTTTTTTCCTTAACGTTGAAAAATCAATCAGAATCGCGAAGAGCAAAATAATTCTATACAGAACCCAAGCCATTCAATCTTTTTTCATACAGGCAAAGACAAGGTGTCATCCTGCCTATAAACCATACAACACGTCATGTTTCTTTCTGCATTCAACATTCAACAGTAACAAAATAACACAAGAAATGTGACAATGAAACTTTATATTTTTAAAATGTTATCGGGGACACGACGGTCACTTATTTTGCAAAATCAATAAAATGATGAGAGTTTTTATGAGTGATTTTAATCTGTGGCTGTATACGTTTGAAAGAGGATATTTTTTATCTGTTTCATTGGATCTTGATTTTTTAGCGCTTGCCAAAGATTATTGGTAAATGATTCATGACAAAAAAATGGTGGAGAAATAATATTGTAAGTTAGGTGCATTATCACTAAGACTTGCGTTCTTTTAATGTTTTGTGTAGTTTTGCATTTTCTGAGGTAAAGAGTACCCAATTCAGGTCTCTATTTACCAGAGGTATCTATGCAATTTTTTATCAAATTGCGGTAAGCTGTGAATACTTTCTAAACTAAGTGTAGGTACTATGGTGGAGGCGCCGGGCAGGCGCTAAATTGTCGAAAGGTGTAGGCTGAATTGACGGAAAAGTTGAGGAGGAATTTGCGCCGAACTTGCGCTAAGCGTTGTACGTTTATATGTATACATATATTTGAAGAAGCGAGATCGCTCACATTCAAGAGGATAGAGCAGGCACAGAAGAGTCGCCTGGAGATTATATGCAGCTAAGTGGTTTAATATTTTTTTTGTAAAGAGAGTAAGATGGCTGAATATTATACGGGCAGTAACGCATGCCTAGAAGAATTTATTGAGGCATTCAAAGTAGTTGCTAACTACAATAGATGGCGTGAGAGCGATTGGGCGCTGATATTGGGCGTATATCTTGAGGGTGCTGCCCTGTGTGTTTTTAAAATGATGTACAACGATGGCATGACATTCAATGCGTTGTGTGATGTACTACGAGCAGAGCTCCCGTGCCGTTGTCACAAAGCGTTTTATAAGAGGCAACAAGAGGAGATTGCACAACATCTGTCTGAGGGAAGCGGACAGGAAAATTTGTTAAATGTAGATGATGATGCTTGTTTATTATTTAGTGGAAGACAAGATGGCCCACTACAAGATGAGCAAAGCTGCCTAGAAAGCAGCGTGGAAGTGGAAGCTGATGAAAAAGATGATGTCGAATGCAGCAGCCAAGGGTGCAGCCCAGCAGAGGATGAGAAGGAGCCGATGGAAGTGTTCGAGAGTGAACACGAGGAAGATAATGAATCGGGTCAGTCCAGTCCTTTTATTAATATATATAGCTGTGTTTCAGAGCATCAGGATGAGCAGTATTATCACGATGTCGAGATTAATAAAAATAACATCGCTGGTGATCAAGTTACTGAGGATAACTCTGTGATTATTGATTCCGAGACAAAGGAGAGTTGTCATGTCGAGTTGTCCACGGAGATAAAGGAAAATGCTCAGAGCGTCGTAATGTCGAATGACGACAGTAAGCTGGACTATGAAGTTGATCTAGTTAAAGCCGATGTAGAGTTGTGTGCAGTCAGAGACGAACGCACAGAGGTGATGAACAATTATGTGCAATTGAAAGAATTAGTTAATTCTCTTACGGATGAGGGTGCAGTCTTTAATCGTAGTGATCTTATCATACATCACATAGATGACCCTAAGATTAACAATTCAATCTCACTTCATTTCAATTCATTTTTTGCAGATAGGTTTCAATCTTTAATGATATTAATAATGTTAATAGTTAATATTATTCATTCACAATGTGCTACTAACAATATAGAAAAAGCACGAATAAAGAAAAAATACTCATTTGATAGAAAAGTTGAAACTAAACGCTTAATTCCAAGATGTTTTTCAATTATTAATAACTTTCTAAATATATTTTCCTATAATTATCAAAATTTTATAAAGAATTCTTTAATTTTAAAATACAAGTTTATAAAATGTAAGTTCAGAGATAAAAAACTTTTTGATAAAACATTTTCATATTATGTTGCAAACTTTTGTTGTCTTTAGTTGTCATTCATTGTCACATCAACGTTAGATAGATGTAAACAACACTTTTAGTATAACGATTATTATGATACAGTATATTAACATATCATTTGTGTTCTTTTTTCATATGCTGGGATAAAACACTGGACGCGGCTGGGCGCGAGTGAGGTGGCTCACCTCACAGCCCCAGGGAGTCTGAGGGAGTGAACATATCGTCGTCTTCATAGGCTGAGATAGCATGAACGTACTCCAGAATTTAGTAACGCGAGTTAGGAGGGGTACATAAACTTATAAACTGTGGTCACTCCTACAGGGGGGGATGGCACTCCCTAAGCTGAAACCATCTTTGCTTACGGGGCATAGCCTTCGCAAAGTGTGTCGGGTAGACACAATTGGTTCAACTTATATTGGAGGACCCACAGTTTTATCAGTATAGACTGTTGTTTCATGGAGTTTGAACTTGGTGAGAACGGAATAGATTTTTGGAAATATTTCCTCTGGAGTATGGGCGCGAGATAGTTTTCTTTCGGTGGACACTGACCTCTTGGCCTTTTCCCTCCCTCTGGCTCAATACCGTCCGATGGGGTAAAAGAGTTTGAAGTTAAGATCATCTATCCGCTTTAAGCCTCATCTAGGCTGATGTGAACTGTCACATCATATTGTTAGTATATAGGAGGCCGCGTCGCCTCTTTTTCGCCAGTTTTGGCGCGACGAGGCTTAAGCATGACGACGTTAGTTTATGTTGGTGCACAGTGGCACATGTAAATGTTAACTTACCAGACACTTGTCATAGTGTCGGACGCGCGATTCGTTTGTCCTGACTTAAGCCTACTCTTGCAAGAGTTGGACCTCACACTGTATATATTATCTGGCGTTAGGTAACTGTTATCTTAGGGATAGGCAGGAAGGGTCTGAGCGTTCGAATGCTGTGAATAAAAGTCTTGTTGAGAGGCGGGAGCTTACCAATCCTTTTATTCAAGGATGGGCGTAGCTCATGTAGAGGTTTATCTGCATGGGGGCGACCTCACATAATACAGGCCGGAGATAATTTAGAACGGGTTAAATTCGAACGTTCAAACTAGCGTCATGTTTCTTCTGTTAGGATTTTTGTATATAACTGTCAGTGGTGACTCGGTCTAGAACACTTAAAGATATGCCTATAATACAATCTTAAAAGAGTCTTATAGTTGTTTAATTTCTCGATCCCCTCAGAGGACTCCTCAAGTCCTCACAGTACATACGATGACATATCAAGCTATACATTTCCAGTTTTAGCTGACCTCGCATGGCTTTTCGTGCAACGAGAAGTCAGCTTATACTGAAAATGTCATCATCTGCCTAGCCTTTTCCCAACTATGTAGGGGTCAGCTTCCAGTCTAACCGGATGCAGCTGAGTACCAGTATGCTACATGGAGCAACTGCCTTTCTTATCTCCACAACCCAGCTACTGGGTAAAACGAAACCCCTTGGTGAGACTGGTTGTCAGACTTTCGAGCTTCTGATGAGTCGTAATAACTATAAAAAGATCCACAAATGACAGCCGGGACCAACGCAACGGCTTAACATCCTTTCTGAGTCATCGATGGTCACCCATCTACGGACAAACCGCGGCAAGCGCTGCTTAACCTGATCGATCGACCGACCGATGATTTTGTAGCAATTGCATAGGATAGTTATTGAAGAAAGAAAAAGCTAGAATTATTTGGCACAAACTACACAGTACACCAGAGACATGACATCAGATAAAAACAAAAAAAAAAATCAAATAAAAAAGTGTAAAGTTCTATGCAAGAAATTAGCAGGAAAGTGTGCCTCACGGCTGCGCCAAAAAGGCCCAATTCAGCCAAAAATGGTTTTCAACTGGACCAGAGGGGCAATTCTCGTAATTTTAAGAACGTTCACAGTCTGATCTCAGTCGCAATCTGTCAAAAAGACCTCTAATTTCCCTACATTTTTGACAAGTTTTTGACATTTGATTGTCACCGAGATGAGACTGCGACTTGATTTTGAACGTTTTAAATTACAAGTTGGCCTTCTGATGTGTGAGGTGTCGGATGTAAATCAGTCAGAAAAAGAGTTGTCATATCAGCCGATCGGTTCTGTAATCTCACCGTGAGAAGTTAGGTGAAGTGAGCATAGAGTGAGCAGTAAGTAGTGTCAATCCCTAGCATTAGTTGGAATGACAGCTCACTCCACGCTCACTTCACCTAAGTTTTCACGGTGAGATGGTTACAGAATCGCACTGCTGCAGACGGTCAATTAAAGTTGATAGTGAATTTGTTAACAAAATCGGATTCCCTGACTACACTTACGGGCAGTATTATAATTGATGTAAAACCCATGTAAAACATGAATGCGAATATTAAATACATAATAATAATTAGTTTTAATGAGAGCACTAATTAAAACCATGCGGTAGATACGATCTCTACAAAGTAGTGTTGCCTATCGATAGTCGACTATCGCTAAACGATCGATAGTCTATCGATAGTTGACGTCATATCAATAGTATCGATAGTCTATCGATAGTATCGATACTATCGATAGTATCGATACTATCGAAGACCAGCATATGTTTAGGAGCAATACTATCGATAGTATTGATAGTATCGATAGCTCACACTATCGATAGTTTTATAAACGGCGATAGTATTGCAACTGCTGATGCGATCGTTGATATCAGGCAGTACGTAGAAAAACATATCATCCCAAAAACAGAGTTTCCTATAGAATACTGGAATCACAGTGAGAATGGTCTAAAAGAAATAGCCTTAAAATATCTATGTATACCTGCAACGTCAACTCCGTCAGAAAGAATATTTTCCAAAGCTGGTATAATTATGACCGATAGTTCGATAGTATCGATAGTTTTACAAACTATCAATAGCATTGATAGTTTTAATTATTTAATACAACGATACTATCGATAATATCGATAGTACCGATAGTATTACTTTAAAAAAATCGATACTATCGATACTATTGATAGTATTATAATGCAATAGTATCGATCCTATCGATACTATTGCTTCCAATCAATACTATTAGTTAATTTGTGATATCGATAGTATCGATAGTATCGATACTATCGATACTATCGATAGCACTATCGATATTGTTACTAGTTTTCGAGGTCAACTATCGATAGTGAAACTATCGATAGTTGGGCAACTCTACTACAAAGTTGATAAAACTGCAATGCAATGTACAGACGCCAGCACATCAAGTTACTACAATCTGTCAAATTTCATTAATAGATTTTCAATTTTATCGCTAAAGCATTAAGGTTCAAGGTTGATTGGGAAAATTTGACAGTTTCGGGTAGCTTGACCTGCTGGCGTCTGTACACAGACGGTTTTGTCATACAAGCTTGTCATAACATTATGTCAAGCTTGTCATATCTAAATATCTATACACTTAAATAAAATTGAAGTGCCTGTTTTGTATGTCAAAATTATAGCTTATTACTAAATGCATATATGAAAGACTGCCCCGTTGGTCTTGTGGTCGCAAGCGGGACTGCTAAGCGTGGTGCCCTGGGTTCGATTCCCGGGTCAGGAAAACTGTTATTGGGAATTTCTTAGTAACAGCCCTTGCCCTTGCCTTGGGAGTTTGGAAGTTGGTGGTGTGATACCCCCGTGCCTCGGAAAGCACGTATAGCCGTTGGTCCTGCGCCTGATCTCTCCCCGGTCGTGTCGGATTGCCGTGAGAGTAAAGGAACAGAGAGTGCACCTATATACGTACACACTTGTGCACTATAATTATCTCCAGCATACCTGGCTAATCCGTTGAGATGGCCAATCTCATCGACCTTGACCGAAATCGGTCGGGAGGTTATTATTATTATTATATAAAAGTATATACAATACTTATAAATCTCAGCGGGATTGTCCGAAAGGGTTACCGCTACCCCGGAACATAAAGAGCGAAGGAAGGAACATGGGTGGTTTTAGTCAGTAAGAGTCTGACACTCCCTTCCACTCCACCCAGAGCGGGAGGAGTCATTTGATGATTTCACACCAGAAAAATAAAAAAGTACTTATAAATCTATCTATGCATATAAATATAAATAAATAAAATTGAAGGGTCTGTTTGTAATGTCAAAATTACAGCTTTTTTACTAAATGAAAGTATATATCGGGTACTTATTTAAAAAAAAACAATTATTTTTTTTTGTCTGTCTGTTTGTTACGGCTAATCTTTGAAACGGCTAGACTGATACTGACGAGACTTTTACTGGCAAATAGCTAATGTTATAAGGAGTAATCGAGGCTACTTTTATTTTAGAAAAAGAATTAGGGTTCGGCGCAAAAAATTAAAACCCATGAAATCCCGCGTCTTTCGAGTTATAGGTCGTGGGTTCGAACCTAGTCAGGCGCTTTACTTTGCGTAAATTATTGACAACTGCTCTCTCTGATTATGCTGCATGGAATTTATGCTCGTGACTGAGTAGGTACCATACATTTTTATTGAACATTAACTGCTAGGTACAGATTACTTTGTTAATGACGTCATAACTTAAAAATAAAAGATTATTAAACTAATTTACAATAGGCCATCATACGGCCATGTACGTATTTTTACGATCCAATCAAGTTGTTTCTGATACCATCTTACTCTATGCATCGCCATCGTAGAGCAGCACGGGCCACCGGCGGACCGGGGTCGGCTTCCAGTCTAACCGGATGTAGCTGAATACCAGTATTTTACATGGAGCGACTTCCTGTCGGACCTCCACAACACAGTAGGTACTGGGTATTGGGTAATACGATACCCCTTGGTAAGACTGGTTGTCAGTAACGACTATTACAGATTCACGAATGGCAGCCGGGACCAACGACTCAACGTACTTTCCGAGGCACGGAGGGGTCTCGGTATGTAAAGATGATCACCCATCCACAGTTCAACCGCGGCAAACGTAGCTTAACCTGACCGATCGACCTGTGCGGCTGTTATAACTTAGCTACTGAACCCTCCCTCTTACTCTAAGCAAGATACTAAAATACCAGTCGGCGCCGATTCCCTTGTTCACAAACTAAACTAAATTTAAGTTCAGTGCATCTTTTTCTTTCTATTTCATTAAGAAAAGGACAGAAGATAAAATATTAGTTTAGTCCCGTCAAATTAAGATACTCCATAAACAGTTTAGACGTGATTAAAAACATGGCGACTAAAAATACGTCAATTTACGTCAGGCGCTGACTAATTTGACAGGACTAAACTAATATTTATCTTCTGTCCTTTTCTTAATGAAATAGAAAGAAAACGATGCACTGAACTTAAATTTAGTTTAGTTTGTGAACAAGGGAATCGGCGCCAGTAATAATATTGTCACACTGCATTGTAAACTCCTTTTCAACAGAGAAATAATCATCAAGAAGGCCATGGATGATGATGAGATACATCATCATCCATGGCCCAACTTCACTCACTGATAAGCAGGGATCTCTCTTTTCTTTTGCCAATCCCCACGCTCCCTTTTCCATCAGGGATTTGTCAGTAGCAGCCTGGAGTCCCGATTTGTACACCATTGATGGTAATAAGCTCGCCCCCTATTACATGGACTTAAATATAACTGGTCAAATGTGGGTGTACTTTAATTACACCTCTGCCTAACCCTTTGGGGAAAACAGGCTTGATGTTATTCAATTCATATAAGTATTTTAGTCAGACAAATAAAATATCCATAGAGTAATACACAATTTCGACGTAACATGAAAATATTAGATAACATAATCAAAATAAAAATAAACAAAATAATGATCATGATCAAAATAGACAATTTAAAATAATAATTTAAAATAACAAAGTAAGTAACTTAATTATACATAATACTAATTTAAAACAATGTTGTGTTATGTTTAGTAAATTTGTGCCCAAATAAGTGTGTAGATTATCATAATCAGCCTATTTTGTGACTCTGTCAGAGGGAGTGGGCCGTAATCCACTACACGGGCCCAGTGCGGGTTTGTAGATGTCACATGTCTTCGAATTTTTGGTTCTAGGACATGCCAATCTCCGTGATGGTGATGTTTTGAGAGCAGTGGTGATGAAAAAATGTACACACATTAAAACGCCTGTCTGGGTTCGAACCTACGACTCAAATCGTAAGTCGCGGCAGTTAAAAATTAAATTAAACAATGTCTAATTACAAAGTCCACTAATCCACAAATACCACCAACCACCACCACCACCCATCACCACTAATTCCAATATTCCACTAATTTAACAAACGAAAAAAAAACTCATAAATTCGTCATGCCGTCGGATCACTCAACTAATAAATCATCACCGAAATATTACGAGCTCCGTAATAATCGGACTGCGGTAAATAAACAGACTCTAGATACCATCTCCGAAGTAATGGAAGGTTATGTTCGAAGTTGTATTTTTTACTTATTTCTGCATGTTAAAATAAAGAGTTTTTTTTGCGACGTTACTGCACTATCTTTGTGATCTTTTTGATGCGGTGGCCTTGGTTTGTGAAACGGCGAGACGTCCTCAAACTTAAACTCAAAGAAAGCAAGCATTTACTCGTATCCTAACTAATATTATAAATGCGAAAATAAGTATGTTTGTTACCTTTTCACGCCTAAACCATTGAGCCGATCTTCCTGAAATTTTGCATATACGTTGTCAGGTGTGCAGAAACATGGGGTACTATATAGGGCTTGAAGAGTCCTAGTCTGAGGTAACGGGAGGAATCAAAGAACTTATGACTCCTTTAAGATTATATTTTCTGAACATCTTTACATAATTCTGACTCAATTAACACTCTCAGTTCTAAGCAAAAATCCTAATTAAAATATTTGACATTAGCTTGAACGTTCGAATGTAACCCGCGCTAAATTATAGCCGGCCTGTACAACATGAGGTCGCCTTCGGCAGACAAACCTCTACAGTACCTTTCATCCTGAAAAAAGTGCTGTTCCCGAGGAAAACAACAATAACGTTATTGTTATAATAGATGGCGCCACGTGCCTTTCGAATCATGATTGAATTATGTTAGGAACTTTAGAGTTTAAGTAATAAGTTTCCGTGGGATAATTTCCGATCTCCACGCGTGCGAAGTCGCGGGGAAATGCTAGTTTCATGTAAACTTACAGGCACTTTTGAATTATCAAGGGTCGGTCAGTCAGAAAGATGAAGCTAGTTGCCCATTCTAAAGCGTAGTAGGTTCCTATGAAGGAGAACGCGCAAGAAACTCCACGGACACTCTTTTAAATCATAAAATTGTTACAAAATATTGGTTACATCATTCATGTTGATATTATACGTTTAAAAATACACATACATTACTCACACATTAACATTCACACATTTTTTTAACATTAACATTTATATTTTACTACCTGTGCCTCGCGGTTTCACCCGCATAAGTTTCGATCCCGTGGGTATATCAGGATAAAAAGTGTTCTATATGTTAATCCTGGTTATAAACCATCTGTGTGCCAAATTTCATCCAAATCCGTTTAGCAGTTTTTACGTGAAGGAGTAACAAACATCCATCCATCCATACAAACTTTCACGTTTATAATATTATAATCTTCTTCTTCGTGTCTTTCTTTATATATATAATATTGTAATAATAATAATAAAATATAATATATAATAATGATATAATATAATATAATAATAATAATTAATTTTTAGTTTAGTAGGAAGGAAGTAGGATAGTAGGATATAGGTACCTATCCAATATTCTGGCACTAAACCTTAACTAAGGAAATATTAAAGATTCCAAGATTCCCTTTCATTATTTTAACTACTATTCAGCAAGCTCTGTGATTTAAGTCACAACATACATATTTCGGACGAATCCACGTAACCATCAAAAGGATGGCGACCCCAAAAACTGAATTATTCGCTAAAGCGCCGAAGTATTTATACGTCGGATTAATAAGAGACAGGTATACGTGAATACCTTAGACTTTAGAGTATTAATACCAGACTATAGAGCGCTAACCTCCTTGTTTAGTAATTAGGTATGTGAACATGGAAATATTTTTTAATTGAGTAGTTCACTAAGGGCTGATTTCTTCAACGCCAGATAACTTTATCGGAGGAATAATTTTGAATTTTTGACAGACAACTTCCATACAAAAACTGTCAGACGTCCATTTTATTCCAAGAATAAAAGTTATCGGTCGATTGAAATATCAGCCCTAAATATGCCAGCTGTTGTCTGTGGTTTGACTCCTCCAAACCTGGGGAAACTACGTCATGTAATGTCAGGGAAGGTAATTGTTAATTAAATTGACACACTGCGTCAATTTGCAGTGCTATAAACGGTTATAAGTAACCATTTCATACAAGGAATGTCTGTTGCGGTCTGTATACGGACAATTCAAGTTGGTAGTCAATTTGCTTAACACTTTTTATCCCTGTCTTTACTTATTGTAGCCAAATCTGTTCGGCTATTTACCTGTCTGTTCGTGATTGGGTAAAGTACCATTCAAACATCTTTATGATCATTCACACATCAGATTAAATTCTATTTGTTGAATCCATAGATATTTTTACATTTCTATGGTTGAATCATTTTTATTTTGTCTGTTTTACTACCTTTGGTGTTCAAATAGTTTTTTTTTAATCAATTAGTCATCAATCCTCTAAGCGTACCACCATCTTTAATAAGGCTGGAGGCATCAAATACGGTAACCAAATTAATGTCGCTGTTCGTCTGATTCATACCCAAACGTCTATATATTTTGTATAATACTGTTCGGTTTTGCGGCAAAACTGTAGATTTCTGATATCATACCAATATATATTCAATGTTCGGTAATCAGAAACTGATTATAATTATTGAGAAATAAACTTTTTTTATTAAATTATTATTTATGGCTTGTTCGTTTATCTAAAATGTAAATCGAGTAAAGATTCCTTACTTTCTTTATATCCTTTGTTTTACAAAGTGAATTTAATTATTATGAATAAGAAAAACAGTTATTATTAATTGTTTTTCCTCTCTTTTTATCTGAATACCAACTAAATCTGAACAAGAGCTGCAATACCTGTGGGGTAGTTACGTCACACACTAACGGTAGCAATGGCTTTCATTTTGACAGTTCAACAACATTCATTGCGTTGTGTATGTACATTGTTGAGCAGAATTTTTTTACGAACATATGAAGCATTGGATTAGCAATATCCTTCAAAATTATTGAGATTGTGATTTGAGGTATATAGGGTGCTGGTAAATTAGCAGGGTAATTGCGTGACACACATAAATTTTATTTTTAAATTATTCTGACATTTTTATAATTTTTTGACAATTTTAATTTTTTATTTTTTGTTCATGTGTTGATGAATATTTTAATTTAATTAGTCACAGTTTTATTTCGGGTTTTTATCTGTTTAGTATTTTAAATAATTTATAAGTAATTTAAATGTATGAGTTTAAACTATGGACTAGAGTTATGTCTGAGATAAATAAATTATTGTACCTATCTTTATTTCAACTAAGTAGGATATATAAATTACATTTTTAAATATTTTTATAAACAAAAGGAAAAAAAAAACATTTGAAATATAAAAAAATAGTAGCCCACCGGTATCGGGAACAGGGTCCAAGCTACCGGCGGTCAGGGCTCCAGAGAGAGGAAACTCCTGACAATGCGAGCCGTGTCCAGAAGTACCGCTTTCTGAATCAAGCTCTTGATCCAGCTGCCCAACGAGAGCCTCCTCAGGTGTTGGTCGAGGCTCTTGGCTATTAACCCATTGGCTGACACGACTATCGGCACAATGATAGCCGAGTCCACATGCCACATGTCGACAACCTCGCGAGCCAAGTCAAGATACTTGATTTGTTTATCTTTCTCGGCTTTCACGAGGTTCTCATCATGCGGGACGGTTATGTCAACAATCATTGCGCGTCGCTCTGATCGATCCACCACCACTATATCAGGCTTATTGGCAACAATAGTCCTGTCAGTGATGATGGATCGATCCCAGTACAATATGATATTTCCATTTCCGAGAACAGGGTCGGGCACATACCTGTAGTACTGCACCTCAGATTCCACAAGGCAGCAGTGCTATTCTGTAACCATCTCACCGTGAAAACTTAGGTGAAGTGAGCGTGGAGTGAGCTGTCAGTCCAACTAATGCTAGGCAATTGACACTATTGACAGCTCATTTCACCTAACCTTTCAAGTTGAGATTTTTACAGAATCGATCGGCTGTATTTCAGAGCAAGTTGCTGATGGATTATCCTGGCTACAAGATAATCCATCAGCAACTTGCTAAAATGGAAATAGATCGCAATGCCTTACATTTTGACATCCATTGCCACTGACATTGAGAACACCCTAAATGCGTAACACACTTTCCATCACAATCAGAATCATTTGGAAGGATATCGTTTATCAATTGATTACGTTCGAATAAATTGACAAAGTAAAGAACGCAATGAATGTTGTGAAAATCTATCAAAATGGAAGCCATTGCTACTGTTAGTGTGTTACGTAATTACCCCGCGGTATTACTAAACAGTGGAAGGATTAGGAATTATTGCTAGAAAACTTAAAACGACAAGATCCCGCGAGTCTTATATTTTAGTATTTTAAAACTCTAACCCTGCCGACCTATTCTGTAAAAATCTCACCGTGAAAACTTAGGTGGAGTGAGCTTAGAGTTAGCTGTTAACAGTGTTAATCCCTTAGCATTATTTGGAATGACAGCTCACTCCACGTTCACTTCACCTAAGTTTTCACGGTGAGATGGTTACAGAATCGCACTGCTGAACTATCTTAAATTAGCTTCCATAAAACGTCAGCTTTGAAGTCGAAACGTTAATTTCCTAAGCAGATTAAAATTAAAAGTTGGAAGTTGTCGGTAAGTTTATTAAAAAGGGTCATTAATCTATTAGATTACCGCAGATTTGCAAACCGGAAATCCAACGCTTCCGTTGACTTTGACAGTGTCGCTGACAAATGTCAACCTAACTCATAAACGTTGAAAAAGTTCGAGGTGGGCACATTTGCAAAGGGTTCTGTATGTTGTGTAGGCGAAAGGTCGGTTGTAAGTACTTTCGTAATTGATTATTTAGGTACAGTAGGATATAAGTTTGCATATAGCGTCAATTTGCCAATAAAAAAGAAATCAATCAACTTATATATATATTTTAACAAGAATGCATCAATTGAGTTTTAGTGTAAAGTTGTCAAAAAATAAAAGGCCCGTTTTGACATTTGAGAATGCATTCTTGACACCTGTCAGTTTCATACAAACGAATACGTGTTTTGCGAATTTCATCTTTATTAACTACTAGAACTGTCAATGTCAAAACAGGCCTTTTATTTTTTGACAACTTTAGTTACCAATATTAAAAATTTAGTTTTTTATGCCATACTTCAGATCAGCAAGGTAGCACTCGATTTGGTTTGCATGTAGATTAGATTTTAACAAAAACCTTTTCTAATGAACTCTTTTTCGGTTTTAAATGGAAATTAATAAGAAGTTATATTATACTTATAAAAGCACAGTCATTGTAAGTATTACAATGACTGTGCTTATATACTTTTTCTATTACATACCAAAATGGAAAGCAACACAAAAATAATTAAAGAATAAATAAATAAAAAAATTAGGTCTCATCCTAATTTATTAATTAATTAAATATTGCTGATTCTCAAATCAGCAATTTTTAAACATCAAAATTACATAAGACAGTCCCCAAAACGCCTGCCCTTCACCACTTCCTAGTGCTGTAGCTGGGAAAAAGAAGTGGCGCAACAAACTCCCCAGCCGATCAACAGGCAAAAAACTAAATGATCTCAAGAAGGATTTCTTCTACACCCACGGATCCCCAAAAAAAAACACGACAAATAATCTCCACCACAAATCCTAACGCCCAAATGAACAATATATTAGACGAAATATCATGTGACACTGACAGCTATACGGCCGCCATGTTTTAACTTTAACAAAAACATTCTCGCTTCACCTGTTTCGTTCACACTACGTTGCTAGCTTCTGCCCGTGACTTCGTCCGGGTGGAATTTCTGCCCCCGACCCACCGCATCGTATCGCATCGCCCGCCCGCGCTATTACTTCGTATCCGCTTAGCGTAATTTCTCACATTTTTTCGTTTTACTTCGTCCTACTTCGTTTTACTACGTCCTAGAGTGATGTTAAATAACCTATAGCCTTTCTCAAGAATTTGGCTATCCAATGCTAAAAGATTTTTTGTGTTGTGACCAAACACAATCAAACGAACAAAATCTTCAGCTTTATTATTAATATAGAATAGATAGACTAAATACCACGTGACAGGTATACGGCTGCCATTTTGTACCGTCAACAAAAACATTCTTGCTTCAACTGTTCCGTTCACACTACGCTGCGTTGGTTGTAATTTGAGGAGTATAGCTTCTAGTTATGACATGACATGTGGTAGCTTCTTAATTTACCTACTGATATTCCCGGGAACATTATGAACGAATTCCCGGTTTTTGAGGTCCTCAGAAACGTTCTCATCCGTATAGTTATTTTTGTCAAAGTGGACAACACAGACTTATATATATATATTATATATATAAATAAAAAAGTAGTCAAAGTCACAAGACATGACTTTCATCCAGTCGTCTTCTTCTTCAACCGATATACACCGAACATCCAATACACTCAGTCTTGGGTGTTCAGTGTATGTGTTTAAGAATGCTTCAGAGCAACGATATAGATCGACAAGACAATAATATCGTCATGAATTATGTCTAAGACCTTCAAAGACCGCTCTTATGCACAAAAGCATCCTCTGTATGGCCCCCGAAGATATTCAACAAAATACCAAATGATATTAAAGATCTTAACTTGACACAATTTAAACGGAGATTAAATAACTTATTGACTGAAAAATGCTATTATACCATTGACGAATTCCTTTTTGACAAAATGTAAACTAAAAAATAAGTAAACTAATGATATGTACATGAAAAAAAATAAGCAAAATAATCATAGGCATCAAAAAATTCGTCCGCATCGCTGTCAACAGGAACAGTGCCCAAAAGGCTGGCAGCATTGCCACGTTGTATGGCGATGCTAATTCTTTGGCCAATAAGTAAACTAAATGATAATTATGTATTTATGCTTGACAATTCAAAAACTGGACTTATTAATTGTATTCAAAATGGTTATTATAAAAATAGATTGTATTCGAAGTACCTATCGACGGCACGGTTGGCGCAGTGGTTAAGCGATTGACTGCTGCGCTGCGTGTCACGGGTTCGATTCCCGCACGGAACAAATATTTGTATGACCTATAAGTAGTTGTTCCGGGTCTGGCTGTTTTTGCATGTGAGTTTAAATGTTTGTAAACGCACCCACTATACAGGAGAAATTCCTAGCGTGGGGCAACGTTTAAAAAAAAAAAAAAAAAAAACAAAAACAAAAACCTATTGTTTATGTTAATTTGTATGTAATATTGATTTTATATTCTTAAATTGCTAAATAATGGGTAGTTTTTTGAGTTACCATATCCTAATTATAAGACCTATTGTATCACCAAAAAACACACTAATAAATACTTTGACTTTGACTTTGACTTGGCTTTGTATATCAGGCAGGATTTCTCAATTGCACCCTATTCGTCTACGGAGCGCTAAAACAAAAGAAAATACTGCACCAATTGAAAAAAAAACAACACAATTTTGTCAAAACCTTCATTTCAAAAACATGACGTGTGAACTGCATTTACTGAGGAGTCAAAATAAACATAAACATGACATCACCGCCACCTGGCGGTAATAATCGGTACAAAAGTAAACAAAACAGCAAAAAATGGCTGAAGTGTCCCATTTGTACTGGAGCTGTCACTGACGTATTAACAAGTTAAGCTTTTTGTTCTGGGTTTACTTAAAATCTACCTATACATATTATGAAATAAAGTCGCTTTTTGTGTTTGTCTGTGTGACCGGGTTGTTCTCCTAAACCCTGCAACGGATTTTGATGCGGTTTTCATCAAAACCATCATCTGCCTAGCCTCTTCCAAACTATGTTAGGGTCGGCTTCCAGTCTAACCGGATGCAGCTGAATACCTGTATTTTACATGAAGCGACTGCCTATCTGACCTCCACAACCCAGTTACTGGGTAATACGAAACCCCTTTGCCGCCTCTTGGTAAGACTGATTGTCACAATTTCGGGCTTCTGACTTCACGTAACGACTGTCTAAGATCCACGAATGACAGCCGGGAAAACGGCTTAACGTGCATTCCGAGGCACGAAGGGGTCTTGATATGTAAAGTTGGTCACCCATCCACATACCAATCGCGGCAAGAGTAGTTTAACCTGATCAATCGACCTGTGCGGCTGTTATGACTTAGCCACAAGCTAAACTTTTCTAAATTACGCAACGGATTCTGATGCTGTTTTCACCATCATTTACAGAATTTATTCCGGAAGGTTTTTGTGTGTGTACATTGATGTTAAAGTTACATAATTATAGGTAATAGAGAAATCTCGATGTTTTATCAAGTCAGAAAACCCGAGTGAAGCAGGGGTGTGTCGCTAGTATATATAGTATGTCATACATTTTTAGAAAAGACGCAATGTCTGTCTATAAAAACGCGTATCATCATCATCTCCTTATGCCTTTTCCCAACTATGTTAGGGTCGGCTTCCAGTCTAACCGGATGCAGCTGAATACCAGTATTTTACATGGTATCTATATATTATATTTTATCTCTGAGCTCCACAACCCAGTTATAACTGGGTAATATGATACTCCTTGGTAAGACTGGTTGCCAGACTAGGTAGCGGAGCGCAGCTAGTAAAACACATATATTACTTCGATATCGAAAATATTTTGTGAAACAATATCAAAACAAGTTATTAATTAATGAATTTGTTAATAACAATTTGCTGAAATGACAATTTTAATTCAATCTCCTAGACTATTAAGAATTTCAGCTTTGCTAATCAATTTATTGGTTGGTACTCTACCAATTTATTTTCCAGAAGATACATTAAATGGCCGTCCAACAACAATAGATTCTAGTACATGCCGATAATAGTATCTATCATAAGTGAAAAAAACCTTTTTGCTAATTTTTAATCGAACTACGGTTTAATTAAGACATTTATTTCCTAAAAAACTTTTTTACAAAAATAAAAAAAAAAACACTGCAAAGTGAAAAATAAGTTTAATTTCGGATGTCGTTGTCGTTGGTTCCGCATTTTCGTTTTTTGACACCGGCTTCCGAAATGAACCTTCATCAATATTTTTAATTTGTTATTGTTTCAAAATGATATGATTGTACCCAAATGTATTTTGTACCTTGCTATGTTTTTAAATAAACCCAAATTATCAGACTAACTGACTTATTATTTTAACTATTAATAATGAAACAGAGGGACGCATTTCTCCCGGGACTTAACGATGGTTAGCAAAAAAAACGTCAACAAAAACTCAAGTATTTAGACAACAGTTTGTCTCATGTTAACCGTACAGTTATGGGCTGAAAGTTAACTGATACGGTTAGTAGCGACAGCAAATAAGATAATAGTTAAAAACGTTGACAAAAAATTCTTTTGTCGCTTCGCTCTTTCGGTTTGAAAAGAGATAGATTTCCTTTCTAACAAGATCAACAAACTTATAACGTTCCCACTGCTGGGACACAAGCCTGCTCTCTGCAAGAGGGAGTGGTTCGTGTCTGACGGGCTACTCCCCGATGATTCATGTCGGGCCATTGTATATATTGGTTGAGCGGTAAACTGGTCTTGCGCGATGCAGGATTTTGCGTGACGTCAGTATGACGTGCAGTTCGCATGTGGCGTTGTAGATACCGCTGCAGGCCCAGGGCGAGGTGGTGGATGTCACAGTCATGTCTTCGATATTTTGGTTCTAGGACTTGCCGGTTTCCTATCGATGTTTTCCTTGAAAACAGTGACGATATATGTTACTTATTTACTGTGGCCGGACAGCGATAACCACATTATACATTTTTTAACACCTTGTATCTTTCTGTACAAATAAATAAACGTATTTGAAATAACTCAAACTAAACCCTCACTTTCGAACATAATCCCGACCCTCCCGTACTGGTCCTACCCGCCTTGCGGCATAGGGCTTGTTGCTCTTGGAGACCCAACACACACTCTGGCTACTACCAGAACACTCTGGTAGTAGCCAGAGTGTGTGTTGGGTCTCCAAGAGGTCCGTACAACACACACGTGTTGTAGACTCCATACCCTCTAGATATTTTCCCTCTGGTCAATTACCGTACTCCCCAATCTGGGGCATGCGACGTCACACAACATGACTTCGCGCCCGAGCACCCCTTTTTGGTAATTGAACCTTCATCTAGCCTAGCTACCAGCCCTCCTCGATCGATCCCCATCCTCCAGCTCCACACTCCTCACTTTTGAACAGTCAAGGAGCGGGTCAGTCAGTTTCAGTGCTAAATAGCACAAAGTGACAAACTCGAAGACTCGTAAGTCGGGGTCAATACCAGTGGCCACCACTCCTCTCTTTTCCAGTTAATCACAAAAACTTATATTTTTTATTCCTAAATTGGTCTGCTCTTGACCTCGATCACGCCTGATGGAAAGCGATGAATGAGGTCTATGATGAAACGAGCGTGCTCGGAAGATACCTGTACACTCGTGCTTTGAATACAGACGGGTTACATGTGGGTGGGAACACAGATGCCGACAGAGAATTCCACACTTTGGCTGTGCGCACAATAAACCAACTGCGTGACTCATACTTCAAAGCCATAGGACTGCCACTGTACCATTTAACAGTAATTCATGGGGTTATATTTTTTCTTGTGTTACAAAAACTCAAGTGTTTACAGCAATTTGTGTCATGTTGAACCCCACAGTTATTGGTTAAAAGATAACTGATGGATATATGTAGTAGCGACAAACAAAAAAGATAAAAATATTTTTTTATTTCTTTTACGACGATGTGAGTGATGTTGACATACGTGATACGGTTTCGAAGCTTCGTCGCAGTAAATCCTTTCTAAAAATATTTGTGTCTTTCTACTGCAAGGATGTTTATAGGAAATCTTATTTGACTGCATGAAACTAAATTTTACTAGAATCCGGGCTGGTACTGAAGGACCCTCGAATGAATGAATGAATGAATGAAATGCCAGCGTGGTTATACCAGACTCGATTAATCGAATGAACCCCAAGATTCGCACTAGCTCCTGTAGCCTCATGTTCATGGTGCTACAGCGACCATTGCATATCAAGGAGTAGACCGGGGGGCGCGGTAATTGTAGGGAAGACGTGCCCGTAGGCAAGGGTAGGATTTAAGAGCCTACCGGATATGCACCCTAGAGTAAGCATTGGACTAGTGGAGAGATGGGTGATATTTGTCTATGCATGGGCATCTTTTAACGAAATCGCGGCCAGGTGCTTCAAAGCTGGCACTGCAAGACCCTCATGGAAAAATCCAATAACAGTATACCAGAGAAGCTGCCTAAAATTACCATGTCAGTCTCAGCAGAGGCAAAAGGAGCGCTTGCCCCTTACTAACCAGCCCGTGAAGCTTGTTCGCCCGTACCATCCTTCCGTGCTTTGACTTTTTCGCTTAACATTTTTTCGTTTTGCTCGCCTCTTGAGAGTCTTAACGTGATGTTAAATAGACGATACAATTCCTCAAAAATTGCCCTATCAAATGCAAAAAGAATATTTCAAATTCGACTGGCAGTTTCAGAGATAAGCGCGTTCACACAAACAAACAAACACTTAAGATTTTTAATATTAGATAATTTTAGTCATAGATTTATAACGCGACGATGTGATGTCACCTGTAATTATTTATGTGAATAACACACACACATTTACATACATTACACACACACACACACACACACACACACACACACACACTTTATATTTTTTTTTTTACATTTTGGGGAATAAAACTAATTAGGTACCACTTGACTGCCTTGGTGGTTCAGAGTTCTGGACTCTAGAGGTTGCAAGCGCAATTTCTAAACATGAGGCCAGAACCATAATTCCGTAACACACTATCAATCAGAACCTGAATCATTTTGAAGGATTTGGCTAATCATTGCTTCATATGTTTTATTTATTTATTTAATAAATTTTATTTATTTATAAAATCTCCATTTCTGTAGGCCTCCCACTAGGTGGACCGATGACCTGGTGAAAGTTGCGGGAATCCGCTGGATGCGAGTCGCACGGGACCGGTCAATGTGGCGACACTTGGGGGAGGCCTATGTCCAGCAGTGGACGTCTATCGGCTGAAATGATGATGATGATGATGATAAAATCTCCCTTACAACTATCATTACAGGTGTATGTACAGACGCCAGCACATCAAGCTACTACAATCTGTCAAATTTCTTTGATAAATTTTCAACTTTATTGCTAAAGCATTAAGGTTCAAGGTTGATTGGGAAAATTTGTCAGTTTCGGGTAGCTTGACCTGCTGGCGTCTGTACCCAATGCGACAGTGCGGTCATTTTGCAAATCTATACTACGTATTATTTATAATTTAAATATAATATAAAGAACTAAAACTAATTATCTAAAAAGTAATAGGAACTTTAACACAATACCATATATACAGAATGCTGAACACAATAATATGCTAACTATACCTAGTATATATTATAACATAAAATAAATAACAGTGCCCTAGTGTATGTTACTAATCCCATAATACTTAACCTGAAATACAAAATCAGACTTAACACAGAATATTAATATTTAAATATAAAAATAACCTCTTGCAAATTCACTCAGATTGCACGAAAATATGTCAATCCTCTCATGCACTTCGTTTAGTACACATATTGTGCGAGTGAGGGGTGTTTTTGACAGCAGGTTTTGATTGAAAAATTAGTCTGCTCAACAATGTAAATAACGCAATTAATGTTGTTGAAACGTCAAAATAAAAGCCATTGCAACTGATAGTTTGTTACGCAATTACCCCGCAGATGTATGAACATAAATGAAGCAAAAGGAGTGACAACCCTCAGTTACTGGGTAATATTCCTAGGTATTGCTACAGTTAATGTGTTACGCAATTACCCCGCTGGGTTCAATACCTAAGTCGGACCAAGTGTCATTAAAATTTTCCATAATTAAGTATTAGATTTCTTATTAGCAGCACATTTTAATAAAATCTAAATAAAAACTCGATTTTTGCTCGGTTAATGGCAAAATGTTCGCCCTTAATACCTTGAACTGTGTCATTTCTGCCTTACCCTCCAGATATTACAGGCGTGATGTTATGTGAAACGATGTGTAGGTTTCTATTAAGTGAATGTTTCTTATCAAAAAAAATATTTGAATTCTTAACTTTTCTGCTAACCCTACCTTAACCCTCACTCTGCGCGTGCACATGTCGCTGCACCACTACTGTGCGCCACTCACTGTTAGTCCGTCTGTCCCTCATGTGTGGGGTTAAATGTCCCGAAGGTGTTATCTGGGATCACTGGGATCCAAACTGTGCTATGTTTTGCAAGGGTACGGTGCTGACAAGACATACGTCACCATGTCTTGTCGTGATTTCTTGAAGGTGATATACACCATTTAGCATTTAGCAGAAGTCCGTGTGAAGGGACTCTTCCGGGTACTATCGCCAAAACCTATATCTGACCATTTTGAAAACAAAATCCCGTGCACATGATGACCTCAGCTGCGTCCGTAAGTAAAACCAAAGAGGATCCTTTTTATCTCGACTAATAATATATGCGCGCGCTTTCCCTGTTGGCATAAAATTTTAAGGCATAATATAGTTTGGCATAACGTTTTCGCATAACTTTTATTAGCATAACCTACTGCTGCATAATAATACTTTGGCATAATGCAAAGGTAGCATAACTATCATTTAGTCTAATATGTTTTGGGTTAAGTTGGAGTTGCATAAATTTTAAAGGCATTTAGCATAATAGTATTTAGGCATACAATTATTAGGTATGATGTTTCCTGGTATTTACTACTGTTATTGAATCATATGGGTTAGGTTAGGTTAGAACAGTGACCATTAACGCGCGAAGGCGAGCGAGCGAAGCGAGCATGCCGCGGCAGCGGCCGCCGAGCGCCAGATCCCCTCTATTGTTGGTGTTGTGGTTTGCGTTAGAATGCGTTTCTAGCTTCTTCGCGTGAAATTTCTTGTTCCTCGACCCACCCCCTTGCATCGCATCACCTTCCCGCGCTAGAACTTCTTTTAAATTTAGCGTTTTTTCTTTTCGCTCGGCATCTAAGAACTCTAGCGTGATATTTAATATGCAATAGCCTTCCTCAAGAACTGAGCTATCAAAGTTGGTCCATGGATGGGTGAACATCTTCACATACCAAGACCCCTCAGTGCCTTGGAAAGCACGTTAAGCCGTTGGTCCCGGCTGTCATTTGTGGATCTTTGACAATGCAAAAAGAATTTTTCAAATCCGACTGGTAGTTCTAGAGATTACTTAGTACATAATCAGCCTATAATGTTCCCACTGCTGGGACACAGACCTCCTCTCTGTGAGAGGGAGTGGGCCATAATCCACCACGCGGGCCCAGTGCGGGTTGGTTCCAGAGATTAGCGCGTTCAAACAAACCAACAAATTCTTCAGCTTTATTATTAGTATAAGATTTTTACGCCTGCATTACTCGAAGGAGTAAGCAGAGGTGTCCCATATGTCATGCCTTCAACCGAGCACACAGGCAGACTCCGAGTTGCTACTAAGAAATTCCTGACAGAAAAATCCTGCCAGGCGTGGGAATCAAACCCAGGACCACAGTCGCGCTTGTGATCATTAGATCAACTTGGTTTTGGTCTTCGTGGTTGTGTTTTGTTATTTAACAGGCTTACAATAAATGTTGCTGTTCATGTATCTAGGCTACTACGGATGTTTCATAACTTGCACATTCTATAAAAAAAAACTTTTCCCGACTATGTTGGGGTCGGCTTCCAGTCTAACCGGATGCAGCTGAATACCAGTACTTTACATGAAGCGACTGCCTATCGTCCACAACCCAGTTACTGGGTAATATGATAAAGAAAGAAGAAAGAAAGAAAAATGCGTTCATTGGCATTACACAAAATGAATAGGTACACCTTAAAACTATAAAAACAGAAATCAAAGATTATAATGCCAAAAGGGCCTCAGCACAGCATAATGTCAGCTGACAACACAAGGTGTACCACCTGACGCTGATTTTCATCTGCAACCCACGAGTGCCATGATGCCCCTAAGTAATACAGGTTGTCAGACTTTCGGGCTACTGACGACCCGTAACGACTGTCAAAGATCCACAAATAACAGCCGGGACCAACGCACGGAGGGGTCTTGGTGTGTAAAGACGGTCACCAATGCACGGACCAACCGCGGCAAGCGTAGCTTAACCTGATCGATCGACCCGTGCGGCTTTTATTACTTGGCCTCAAGCCCCTCCACACACATTGCACATTTTATCAAGCATTTCTTCTATTTCTCCAAGATTTTGGCATGAACCCCAAAGCTATAAAGAATAAAGTCGAAGATTACAACGTGCTCGATCTACCCGCATACGATATTTTTCAACGTGTCCGAAAACCTACTCGTACGGATGTAGTCTTGTGCAAAACTTATGATATTTTAACCTAGAGGGAGTTGCAGGTTGAAGCTACAATTAGGTGATTTTTTAGATAAAATCCTACTAATATTATAAACACGAAAGTTTGTATGGATGGATGGATGTTTGTTACTCTTTCACGCCAAAACTACTGAATGGATTTGGATGAAATTTGGCACACATATAGTTTATAATTAGGATTAGCACATAGGATACTGCGGGTGAAACCGTGGATCGCAGCTAGTAATATATGTATAAATAATGTATAAGAAATATTGTACAACATTTTTAAAAGAGTAACGGAGGAGTTTCTTGGCCATTTTTCTCCACAATAAACTACCTTTCGGAGGGGGCGACTAGAATCAATTAAATATTATCGTTTAAAAGTGCATTTTATGTGCCTATTAGAAATAAATGATTTGACTTTGACATTAACTTTATATTGTTTTCACCAAAAATATAAAATAAACACAATGCACCCTACACCAGAATCGAACCCACAACTATTCACAAATTCACATATTAAAAAACCATAAACAAAACTATAGACCAAGAGACAAAGAAACATTACGAACAACATCAAAACAAAAAAAAACTAAATTCAAAAAAAGAAATGAACGGTTTGGGATCATAGATAATGAAATGTTACCGCGCATGCGTAGAATGACGTCTCTTAAAAAGTGTTTGACGGCCAAATTATAGGTTGGGAGAACGTACCGTACTCAATGTGGCTTAGTTTAGGAGCTAGAGAGTTTTGTTTTGTGAATTATTTGCGCTTTAGTGGACTTTGGGCTGTGTGGTAAGTAAAAATACATGTTTGTGCTATGGAAATAATAATTATGTAAATAGAGATGGAATAGTTCTTAAAAAATGTTGTTACTAACATATTTGAATCCTCTGTTACTTGATATCCTACTAATCCTACTAATATTATAAGCGTGAAAGTTTGTATGGATGGATGGATGGATGTTTGTTACTCTTTCACGTAAAAAGTACTGAACGGATTTGGACGAAATTTGACACACAGATAGTTTATGACCAGGATTAAAATATAGGATATTTTTATCTCGATATTCCCACGGGATCGACCCTTACGCGGGTGAAACCGCGGGGCACAGCTTGATAAATATAAATAAATGTAATGTGTAGTTATGACTGTAAAGTGAAGCTATTGAGGGCAGTATCAGCTTATATTCTTGGCTCAATAATTCACAATATCTTTTTTAATGCATTATCCTTGCATACATGGTAAAATTATAGAAGACTGTAGAAGAAAACGTGTAGACTGTATAATATTGCTGGTTAAAATTATCAAGTCGCTCAATTGTTTTATTTGTTTAAAAAGTGAAAAACAAGGTCAAGATGAATTTTGTTTTTCACTTTGTTTTTTTTTCTCTCTTTATTTTAAATTAGGGACTTTTACACAACTGTGTATGCCAGTCCCATCGTACCTCATACACAATCTTAATTACTTAAATCGTAACTTAGCGAACTTAAAAACTTTGAAGGCTGCCTCCGAAGTCTCTCCGTGTAAGAGAGATGTACTTACAAAGTTAAAGGCAACATTAGGTATTAGTGTTTTTATGCTACTTTGTTTATTTAAAAAGAAGCTTAAAAACACTAATACTGTTGCCTTCAACTTTGTAGGTCCATCTCCTAAACTACATCGACGAGTCGTAGGAACACCGTTTTTTCATCACACGAAACGCTTGGTTTCCCTTTCTTTAAATTTATTCCACTGTGAAGGGTTAAACACATGTTCCTCAAATATTTATGATAATACGTTTAATTGTACGTTTCTGTCTTCCTTTATCGATATATAAATTAACAGGAAAAATATTAGATAGTAGCATTAAAAGTAAGTTTATTGGGTTGCCCTGTGAGTATATTTTAGTTAAATTATATACCTACTACATTACATTAAAATAAAGGTTTTGTCAGTGATCCTTGACGATGTAAGTTTTGAATGTACAGTCGCTAGCAGTTCACGCTACCCGAAACTGTAAAATTTTCCCAATCAACCTTGAACCTCATGCTTTAACGATAAAGTTGAAAATCTATTAAAGAAATTTGACAGCTTGTAGTAGCTTGATGTGCTGGCGTCTGTACGTAGTAGGCCCAGCTCGCGTAGCATAGCCAATAATTCTATGTCCATTCTACCAAGAACAGACAAAGTTCTTTCCATCCAAATCGACACCTCTTCTGCCCGAACTCGGGGCGACCCATAGACTCGCGTTTCTATGAAGACAAAGAGATTTATTTTTTCCATAGCAACGGGGAGCAAACAAGGTAAAATTAATATTTTTAGATGTTTGCCAGATCACGAGCAAATAATCTGGCCCTTAGGCTCAGTTTTTATCCTTGACAGACAAATTAGATTTGTTGGATTAGCTCTTTTAAACAGTCTACAGCGTGTACCTACTAAGTACCTACTTAGTAAATAAGCCTAGTACCTAATAAGCTTACTTTGGAGAATACCTTATTTAATTAATTATGTAAATTATATAAAAATACAGGCAAGGAGGAGGTCTTACAGAACGTAAAAAACAAACTGTACACAAAACATTCTTTTCCACAAATTCACGAAATCACAAAATAATTTAAGCAAACCTTTTTAGAAAATTAAACTCGAATTTGAATTTAGAAAATTCAACGAACGCGCCATTTTCGGGAATTCCGTTGACAGTTCAAAATGGCGGCGGCAACATTTGGGTGGTTAACATTTTTTAAATTATTTATTACTTAGTGATTTTATTTGTGAATGTGTGAGCTATATTTTAATTGTGATTAATTGGTTTTGAGTGATTAAGTGAGAGTACCAGCGTGTGAATTTTCCTAATGATTTGAATTTCCCATACCGTTCATAGAGAGTAGCCCAGTGGTAACAGCCGCGACTTACGAGTTGTAGGACGTAGGTTCGAACCCCGACAGGCGCCTTACTTTGTGTAAATTATTTCATCAGCTCTCAAAACGGTGAAAGAAAACATCGTGAGGAAACCGGCATGTCTTAGAACTAAAAATTCGAAGACATGTGACATCTACCAACCCGCACTGGGCCCGCGTGGTGGACTATAGAATGTGTGTGTGTGTGTGTATGTGAACGTTACAGGCTGATTATCTTTAAGTGTGAGTACGGGTTTGTGAATTATACTTACCATTTGGATTGCCCATAATAATATCGTTCACATTTTTCATTCATTCGCACCTTTTCCCAGTGAAGTAATGAATAGGCTTAAAATACTTAACAACATTAAGTTTTTAAACCTGTTCATTACGTCACTGGGACAATCAACGGATTTTATTCATCGAGTATTTCGGGACATAGCCAAGCGGTTGGTCGACTCTTCACGGGACCAAAGGGCTGGCCCCTTTTATAGGCTAAAGAATCATCAGCATTGACATCCAACGTGGCAATGTTACCAGCCTTTTGGGCAATTTAACGTTGACAGCGAGGCGGAATTTTCTGATGCCCAATGAGTACATAATACGGGCTGGTGTCCGCCACTCCACGTCAATGCGCGTATTTTGTGAACGCTTGTACAGATGCCAGCACATCAAGTTACGACAATCTGTCAAATTTCTTTAATAGATTTTCAACTTTATCGCTAAAGCATTAAGGTTCAAGGTTGATTGGGAAAATTTGACAGTTTCGGGTAGCTTGACCTGCTGGCGTCTGTACAAAATAGAGTTTATTTATTTATTTCTATATCAACCTTACAACTATCATAACAGGCCTCACCTAATACGTCAGTGTACTTATCCACTTAAAATTAACTTATTTAACCTTACATACCTCACAACAAATAATATAATTTTTTACCTTACATAACTAACTATATTTAATAAAACTCTTGCGAATTCATTCAAAGAGCACGAAAAAGTATCCAGTCTCTCATGGACTTCGTTCACCACACGGATTGTTCGGGTGAGGGGTGCTTGCGCCAGTAGATTGGTTCTGGCCACGGGCACGTTTAGCAGTTGCGGGCGTCTCCGCCTCCACACGTACCGGTCCGGCACTCTAAGTTCCAGTTGACGCAGCACTCCCGGGTGGAGTTATCTCCCCTTTATTAATAAACGTTGCTTAGTAAAGTACAGTACAGTACTGATTAGATTATTATATAGATTAGCGACTGTACAACCACCATTTGACGCTGGCAGGACAGGCGACATACGCATGTTTTTTTTTTCTTCTTTGGCAACTTATGCCAAAGAAGAAGAAAATAACATGCATTTTTGACGTTTAAACGTCATTTAATTTTAATCATAGTTTATAATTAAACCTCAATATACAGGGTTATTGGTAAAACACCAACAACCTCTTAAGTGGTCATTGTACTCATCATTATGAACAATTTTTACTATGGGACCAAACCAAAAATCGCAAAAAAAAAAATCAGTAGAGAACAGCTGTTTTTTTTTCGCGATTTCTGGTTTGGTCACATAATAAAAGTTGTTCATAATGATCAGTACAATGACCTCTTAAGAGGTTGTTGGTGTTTTACCAATAACCCTGTATATAGTGTTAGCTTGTACACTGATTGTTTGAATCATAATTACTGTCAGAATTTCTTAGCGTAGATACCTTTCGAAAACCATAATAAAAGACTGTCCATTACGAAATCAAATGGTAGGTGCGCTTATTAAATGACAGTATCAAGTGAAAATTGCCAAAACCAGGAGCAAACATAAAAACTTGTTTCAATGAGTTTGACCACTGATATCCATACAAATTACTATGTATTTCATTCATGCAGGCACGCTAGTATGTAAACAAGTACCTTTTCATTGATAAAGTATGTAAATTGACATCTAAATTAGTTCACCGTATTCAAAACTACCAAATTGCTTCAGAAATTACTTCTAATCACCGAAGAATTTTGATGTTAAGGGGTATGGCTAACACGGAGAGAAAAATTTACTTAAACATTGTTGGAATTTTTCCAAAAAAAAAAAACTTGCTTAGGACTACAAATGCCAGAAAAACTTTTGTTTTTTCTCCAAAAACAAAACTGTTTTTTTTTATTCGTGTGATTTGTCTCTCCTGCATACTAATTGCATACATACAATACTAGAACATAAATCTGCTATCCTTCAAAATTATTCAGATTGTGATTGATATTGGCGCCGATTCCCTTGTTCACAAACTAAACTAAATTTAAGTTCAGTGCATCGTTTTCTTTCTATTTCATTAAGAAAAGGACAGAAGGTAAATATTAGTTTGGTCCTGTCAAATTAGTCAGCGCCTGACGTAAATTGACGTATTATTAGTCGCCATGTTTTTAATCACGTCTAAAATGTCTATGGAGTACCTTAATTTGACAGGACTAAACTAATATTTAGCTTCTGTCCTTTTCTTGATGAAATAAAAAAAAAAGGTGCACTGAACTTAAATTTAGTTTAGTTTGTGAACAAGGGAATCGGCGCCAGTGTGTTACTCAATCAGGGTGCTGACTTGAAAATCAAACTAAAACTCCATGCAAAGCACTATTAGATACGGAAATATTTATCGTTTCGTCTATTTTAAACAACCAAATATTATAATTGTATTCTTACTGTAAAAATTACGTAAGTTGCCTATAAATATTTACCTATATTTGAATGATCTTTTTTTCGTGCCTATGCAGTAGAATCAAAACGCATCACCTTAACTTAACCTGTCGGCTGCCAGCATCAGATACGGCATTGTTTCTTGTGGGGAGACTGTAATATATATTTAATTGTAACGCCCTGCAACGCCCACTGGGTATTTAGTGCAGTTCGGAGGGAACAGAGGTGCTGTGGACTGGTTTGGTGCTAAAGATTGTGGTATGAGCGTTTTAAAGGTTTTGACGCAGGGGTGAGATAGACTGGATATAGAAGGCGGAGGACCAGGTGTTATGGTGTCAGCTTGGGACAGGCCTACGTCTAGCATTGGAGCAGGGGTTGAGAGAATAGATAGATAAACCATTTATTCAGTGCACACAAAAGACATAACATAACATACAAAGCACACAAATTAAATAAATATATAAAAAAACTAGTAAAGCCAACATGCAAAAAATTAAAACTTAAAACATCAACAAACAAACAACAAAGAAATTAAGTGACACTATGAAGACATGTGACAATTTGAATCAAAATAACGAATATACAAAGTGCGGTGTGCGTCTCAGGGTTGCACCAAATGGGAGTGCAGATCAGCATGTGTCAGGCATGTGCCTGACACATGCTGAGCTGCACTCTCGTCAGCGTCAGTTACATTTGTACCTAATGCTGATATTCTGCTGGTTTCTTTGCTACATTTCGCAGGCTGGATTCGACGTCGATTTAACGTCATACAGATGAAAACCAAGAACAACTATGTCAAGATACAAAATACACTAATCTTCAACAAAACACTCACCAGATGCTAATTTCTACATTATTTATCACATTTCGTATCGGCCGATTAAAATGTTTCTTCCTTCAACACACATGTTTCAAAGTCATAAATCACTTCGCTGTCTCATGACGCTAGCGTCCAACGAAACTCAACTTATAAATCACATTCTAATCTTCTCTCGATGCGACATCTATGCTCCTTACTATGACTAAAAATATTAATGAAAAAATCTTTCTTAAGCAAAGTATTTAATCTAGACGCAGAGACGGCTGATGTTATCACTGGTGAAGATGAGATCAGGATTATACCCCCGCTTCCAACGATCGCTGTTAAATGATTTAAGGAGTTTGGCGTCATGTAGTAAGGTCAGGGTGTGATTGTGGAGCTATGTCGCAAACCATGCTCCACCTCCTATCCTGCCCTCTGTGTCCCAAAACATGCAGTCAGATTGACCTCTGCGCTGCCACTGTCGACGCCGTGGAAGTGGCAAAGTTTTGGGCCAAAAATATATGAAATTCAGTCGTGCCCGCGACATGAAGAAGAAGAAGAATCTAGACGAAGCTTTGTGTAATGGGAACCTTTCGTTTTAAATAACCAAGGTAGATCAATCCAGATAGGCCGCTCATTATTATTGATTTTGTAGTGTTTGATAAATGTTTGTTACGTATTTTTGTGGTGTAGGTACAATAAAGGGCAACATCACCATCATCTGCCTAGCCTTTTCCCAACTATGTTGGGGTCAGCTTCCAGTCAAACCGGTTGCAGCTGAATACCAGTATTTTACATGGAGCAACTGCCTGTCTAACCTCCACAACCCAGATATTGTAGGTACAATACCTCTTGGTAAGACTGGCTGTCAGACTTTCGGACTTCTGACGACCCGTAACGACGAATGACAGCCGGGACCAACAGCGTAACGTGCTTTCCGAGGCACGGAGGGCACTAGGTACGTAAAGATGGTCACCTTTTCACCGACCAACCGCGGCAGGTTTAGCTTAACCTGATCGATCGACCCGTGCGGCTGTTATTACTGAGCTACGAGCCCTGAGGTAAGGCAGATAAAACAGCGAAATAAACTTTTTTTTCAAACAGAAATACACAACATTCAACACCAAGATACTCATGCAGTCATTCTTGTTACCACTTGATAAATGCCCCCAAAAACAACAACAAAAAACATCTTAAAAAAAAAAACTTGTTCAGACCAAAATAAAAATATTGAAAGTTTTGAAGTGCTAACATCTGCTCCACTCATTTCTATGACAACAGTTATTCGGTATGTCCATTCCCACGTTTTCGATTCCTTTGCCAGCGGTGGGCAAGCGCAGTTTGGGGTTGAATTAATACTGGGATATTTAAAAAACTTGCATTTAATGTTTTAATGTGAATTAAGTTTTTTAAGCAATTAGTGTTTTTGTGTTAGACGTTGAAGATACACCTGTCTATTGTCTTATTGAAATCACAAATACTAGGAAGTAAGAACCTCCTTTGAGAGCAGTGGTGGCCCAGTGGAAACGGCTGTGAATTACGAGTTGTAGGTCGTAGGTTCGAACCCAGATTTAAAAAGAATTTACACAAAGTTTACTTTGTGTAAATTACTACTTTGTGTGTGTATTTCGTCACCACTGCTCTCAAAACGGTGAAGGAGGGGATCCGGGAGGAAACCGGCATGTCCTAGAACCAAAAATTCGAAAGCATGTGACATCTACCAATCCGCACTGGACTCGCGTGGTGGATTACAGCCCACTCCCTCTCACAGAGAGGTGGCCTCGGAAAGCACGTTAAGCCGTTGGTCCCGGTTGTCATTCGTAGATCTTTGACAGTCGTTACGGATCGTCAGTAGCCCGAAAGTCTTACCAAGGGATATCGTATTACCCAGTACCTGGGTTCTGGAGGTCAGATAGGCAGTCGCTCCATGTAAAACACTGGTATTCAGCTACATCCGGGTAGAATGGAAGCCGACCCCAACATAGTTGGGAAAAGGCTAGGCAGATGACTTCTCTTATAGTCGTCATCTCCGTAGTCACTCTCTTTCTAGCCATCGTATTTCACACAGTCCATCCATTTTAACCCATAGCTATCATGGTGGGCTAAAAACCAGCCTCCTCTTCAAATTCGTAGGTGATACATTAAATATAACTCTGCGCCATTTCTGACAAACGCGACGCCCGGCCAAAAACTCAAAATTGTTAGCCACTAAAACAGAATTTTAAAAGCGCCTAATTGGTCAAAACGATTTGTGTAGTGACAAAAATGACATGCCGACACGACCTCTGTGAGGAAACATACGGGAGAATAGTTTGTACCGGACTGTCTTTGTATCGATAAAAATAAACAATGAGCGGTTATTTTTTGAAAAATAATACCTATAAATGTACTCGACTGAACTATGATTGCCTGGTAATAAGAATTACGAAAATTTGTCTATTCTCTTGTAAGTTTGTATGTAGGTGATAATCTCTGGAAATATCAGTCGGATTTCAAAAATCCTTTTGGATTTGATAGCCAAATTCTTGAGGAAGGCTATAGGGCATTTAGGATCATGCTATGACTTAGGAGCCGAACAAAAAGAAAAAAAGCCTGAAAGGATGCTGAGTTAAAACGACGTAATAGTGTGTAGGTCTTCTAAAGACGTAACTTTGCCCCCTGCGTTTGCTTGTCTATTGTCTTTAATCGGAGCCGTGTTTTCTGTTGGGTGTGGAATTGCGGCCTTTTATTTTCTCCTGTAAGATACGAAGTCTCATTCATACTAGTTTCTGCCCGCGGCTTCGCCTGCGTGGACGTCGGAAGTTATCCCACAGGAACGTGCTACCGAGCCAAAAAGTAACCTATCTTTCTCCTTGCCAAATTTTATCGAAAGCCGTTCAGTGGTTTAGGCGTGAATAGGTAAAATACATACAGTAAGTATTGAATTTATAATATTAAGTATGGATACGGAATTTTTGCACCCCATTTTACCCGTTCAGAAGTCAGGAATGCTGTGAAAAATCCTTTCGTAGTGCGCTCTAGACTATATAAGAAACAAATTCTGACTTAGATGCTTTGCTTACCTTCAAATTATTGATTTATTCCGTACCTACCTAACATGTTTAATTTTCTAATGGACATCTGGAAAAAGTTGAACCCAGACACACCCAAAATTATTTCTATTGAGATCTATAGAGATTTTCAAGCAGGCCCTCCCCAAATTACCTCCCGTATAACACCGCCACTTCAGAAAAATGGCACGTCATCCGATAACATCTAGACATTTCTACAGATCGGCGTCTCATTATGATCTGCAAAAGGCAACATTGTTCTGCCTTGTTCCTCTTTTTACTGGCGTGAAGCTTCACTGAGAGTATTTTAGGCACGTTGTAACATGGGTTCCATTTTAAAGACTTGTGAGGAGAAGGAATGGGTGTAAATGGGTTTTTTTTGGGGTTACTTCATTCCTGGGTTATGCTTAATGGCAGGTTTGCTGGTTGCACAAAAAATTTCGTAATGAGTGTTGGAGACAGTATGGGGCTCGTGGCTAAATGTTAAACAGCTGCCTGAGTCGATGGAAGGTTAAGCTACGCTTGCTGTGGTTGGTTTTTGGATGGGTGACCATCAATTATTTAAACCGAGACCCCTTCGTGCCGCAGAAAGCACGTTTAGCTGTTGGGCGTTGGTCCCGGCTGTCAATCGTAGATCTGTGACAATCGTTACAGGTAGTCAGAAGCCCAAAAGTCTGGCAACCAGTCTTCAGTTTTTTGTTCTTGATGTTTTTTTTTTATTATTTTTTTACTAAGACGTATCGTGTTACCCAGTAACTGGGTTTTGGAGGTCAGATAGGCAGTCGCTCCATGTAAAATACTGATATTCAGCTGCATTCGGAAAAGCCTAGGGAGGTTGATTTTGAGCGAGAGAGACAATATCTTCGAATATGTATGTTTAATATTTCGTGTAGCTGAATCGACGATTTGGTCAAATATGCTCTTTTATCATTTCTAACGTGACTATATTATCGCGGACGTCCACATCCACATCACGATAACACAGGGAAATAAATGTATAGAAATACATGAAGAAGCTTTTCAATGTCCATCATAAATTACGTCAAAAAAAAAAATCAACTCCGATAAATAGTTCCAGAGATTTGCGCGTTCAATCAAACAAACTCCACTGCTTTATTATTAATATAGAGAGATTTATCTAACATTTTATTGGTTTCGCATGACGAAGGAAAGCAATTTTCTAGATTAAAAACGTTCCTAAGCTTAAAAGCTTTGAAGAACGCTGAATAAAAGCATAGCAACAGTTCTTTTTTCCTGAAAATTCAGACGCGGAAAATAAGTAGAAAATAATTACTTACCTCCAGCTAAAGCATAAATATTTACGTAAAATGCGTATTTTCCTTTATATAATAACATCACACCTGTATTCCCTGAAGGGCTGGGCAGAGGTACACGTACCTCTAGTACTATCGCCAAAATCTATTATCTGACCACCATAATGACTATTCCTGCTTGCAGAGTATATTATTAGTTGATCTAAAAAGGATCCTCTTTTTTTTCCGGACGGGAAATCATCAAATGACCCCTCCCGCTCTGGGTGGAGCGGAAGGGAGTGTCAGACTCTTACTGACTAAAACCCACCCATGTTCCTTCCTTCGCCCTTTATGTTCCGCGGTAGCCGTTACCCTTTCGGACAATCCCGCTGAAAAAGGATCCTCTTTTGTTTTACTTACGGACGCAGCTGTGGTCATCATGTGCACGGGATTTTGGTTTGAAAATAGTCACGATATAGGTTTTGGCGATAGTACACCCACATTTCGTCAGTTATATTTAAGTCCCATGTAATAGGGAGCGCGTCCGTTGCCATCAACCGAGCACAATTTCAGATTCGTGCTGCTACTGAGAAATTCGAGATAAAAAATTCCAATAACACTGCCCGACCCGGGAATTGAATCCAGAACGGCATGCTCAGCCAGTAGCGCTTGCGTATAAGACTGAAATCGCCATCCCGCCTTGAACAAGCGTGATGATCAAATGATCCAATGCAAAAAGAATGTTTAAATCCAACTGGTAGTTCGTGAGATTAGCGCCTTCAAACAAACAAACTCTTCAGATTTATTATTGATAAATAACATGATAAATGATATTTTTATTTTGTAAGTAGGTTTGGACGAACAATATGTAATGATTGCTGTAGCACCATGAAAATGAGGCTACAGGAGCTAGTGTGAATCTTGGGGTTCATTCGATTAATCGAGTCTGGTCAAACCACACTGGGATTGGTGCAATTCATATTCATATTCATGTAAGTAGGTTTGGACAAACACTTTTACGCGTCAATCATATTTTAAAAACTAGACGACGTTTCCTTTCTGACTAGTCTGAGAAGAGAGGCCGAAACAGACTCAAAGGTCACAGTCTCCCCGTGCCAGACGGCGCGTAAGTGTTCCACGCGCGCCTCAAACGGACTGCAACGGAGGTCACTTTTCTCACTGCGAAACCTCGCGGTCGCGGTTTAGCTCGCTACCTCAGTGTCATGTCATGCCATGTAAGACGGCGGGACGGATGAGGGAGAGAGCCTCCCGTCCCAGCCGCCGCGGGAGACGCTCCGGGTGTCGGGAGCCGCGTGACCACTCCCGGCCACCGTAGGCGCGGGCCTGCGGGCGGAGAGCAATGGGTAGCTCACCGTCCGATCAGGACCAGGCCCGTGCCGGACGGCGCGTAAGTGTTCCACGCGCGCCTCAAAGAGTTGTCAGCACAGTTTGATCGGCCCCTTGGGGCCGAAGCCTGCCGCGTCAGCGGGATTGTCCGAAAGGGTTACCGCTACCCCGGAACATAAAGGGCAAAGGAAGGAACATTGGTGGGTTTTAGTCAGTAAGAGTCTGACGCTCCCTTCCGCTCCATGCAGAGCGGCCTCCCGCTCTGCATGGAGCGGAAGGGAGCGTCAGACCCTTTTTTTTCGGATGGGAAATCATCAAATGACCCAAAAGGGGTCTCAGTCTCTTTTAAAGTCCAGACATAATCTTGGTCAGATCATATTAGTATAGGTTAGGCGTTAGTCCTGCGCCTGATGTCTCTCCAGTCATATCGGATTGCCGTCCCATCGGACTTTGAGAGAGAGGGAAGAGAGAGTGCACCTGTATCTGCGCGCACACTTTTGCACTATAGTCTCCTGCGCCGAAGGCTATTCTCCGTTGAGATTTACCTCCGTGGCCGAAATACGGTCTGGAGGACTTGCTTTATTTAAATGTAAACATATAAATTATATTTTAAAATATTAGAATATAAAAGATACAAAAACATTTTAAAATATAAAAAATAGTAGCCATACGGTATCGGGAACAGGGTCCAAGCTACCGGCGGTCAGGGCTCCAGAGAGAGGAATCTTCTGACAATGCGAGCCGTGTCCAGAAGTACCGCTTTCTGAATCAAGCCTTTGACCCAGCTGCCCAACGAGAGCCTCCTCAGGTGTTGGTCGAGGCTCTTGGCTATTAAGCCATTGGCTGTCACGACTATCGGCACAATGACTGCTGAGTCCAGAATATATTGTATAGATATATAATGAGAAACGAGCAGTGGTAGCCCACTGGTCACAGTCGCGACTTACGAGTTGTAGGTTGTACGAACCCAGGCGCTTCACTTTGTGTATATCATCACCGCTGCTCTCAGAACGGTGAAGGAAAACATCGTGAGGAAACTGACATGTCCTAGAACCAAAAATTCGAAGATATGTGACATCTGCCAACCCGCACTGGGCCCGCGTGGTGGATTACGCCCCACTCCCCCTTAAAGGGAGGAGTCCTGTGTCCCAGCAGTGGGAACACTTGGATAGGTTATGCTAATAGACAGGTAAATGTCTAGAACGGTATAAAATATAAAGTAGAGTATAAAATATTCCACTAAAGGTAACTGAATGTAAATAGTAAGTATATTGACTGGCTTGTCAAACCTCATAGTGACGTGGGTTAGTGCGCTATCTGATAAGAGAGGCAGACGAGCGGTTGTAGGGCGGTTGTGAAGTGTTTCTTTAGCGGTTTTTTATGTCTCTTTTCTTTCACTGTTTCGTCATCTGCCTAGCCTTTTCCCAACTATGCTTGGGACGGTTTCCAGTCTAACCGGATGCAGCTGAATACCAGTATTTTATATGGAGCGACTGCCTATCTGACCTCCACAACCTAGTTATTGGGTAATACGATACTGCTTGGTAAGACTGGTTACGACTGTCAAAGATCCACAAATAACAGCCGGGATCAACGGTTTAACGTGCTTTCCGAGGCACGGAGGGGTCTAGGTATGTAAAATGGTCACCCATTTACAGACCAACCGTGGCAAGCGTAGCTTAACCTGATCGATCAACCGGTGCGGCTGTTATTATTTAGTCACGGGCGGGTTTCTGAGGTAGAATTGCAAATTTTACCACAGAAACCCGTCCTGGATACCCATAAGTGTCTCTGGTGTAGTTGCTGTAATCTTGCATTCCTAATACCCAGGTCATAATCATAGATATAGCGACAGTGATGATTGATGATATTACGTTGCAGTAACTTTACAAGCCTTGATCAAAAGACCCACATCAAAAGAATAGATTTTTTGGAAACTATATTTAAACCGTGTTTCTGATAGATTTCTGATTCTCAAACATTGGAGCTTCAAAGTCTCGACCCTTCAATCTTCCTGTGCGAGTCTCAAAATAAATACCATTTCTTTCTATTTTTGGAATATTTTACATCTATTCACCCGAACAACCCGTGTGGTGAACGAAGTCCATGAGAGACTGGATATTTTTTCGTGCTCTTTAAGTGGATTTGCAAGAGTTTTATTAAATGTAAATAGTTATGTAAGGTAAAAAGTTATATTATTTGTTGCTAGGTATGTATGGTTAGATAAGTTTATTTTAAGTTGATAACTGTACTGTCACATTAGTGTAAGGCTTTTTTTTTTTTTTCTGCTGGAAAATCATCAAATGACCCCTCCCGCTCTGGGTGGAGCGGAAGGGAGTTTCAGACTCTTACTGACTAAAACCCACCCATGTACCTTAATTCGCCCTTTATGTTCCGGGGTAGCGGTAACCCTTTCGGACAATCCCGCTGATTAGTGTAAGGCTTGTAATTATATTTGTAAGGATGATAAATAAATAAATATTCAAGCGTGCACCATCGTCGACTGCATCTTCACTTACCATCGTTGGAGATGGTGGCCGTACGTACGTTTAAAAACGAACGTATAAGAACGTACGTATAAAAAAAGACGCCCGTCTGCAACGGACAACCCACAAGATATAGTCAAAACATGTCCAGTAAAGTAATTCGGAGGCTCGGACACTTATTAGTGGTGTTTTTTGTTGATCGTTATACGTTACCTGTCACTCTGATCAAATGATATAGATAGGAATGAACAGAAGGTTCATTCCACACTCGCTTTTGCGTGGAAGTCATACGATACACAAGATACTAAAATAACAGCCACATTTTTTATAAAAATCCGCGTCGTGTCGCATCGCCTGCTCGCGTTACTTCGTTCGTTGTCGCTTGGCGTTCTTTTTAACCTTTTTTTCCTTTTTGGTCATCTCCTAAGGTCGTAGCGTGTTGTTAAATAAAGCCTCAATAATTTAGCTACCAAATGCATAACATAAAGGTTTTTTTCCTATTATCCTTGAGAATCAATGTCAATATCAAATGCAAAAAAGTTTTTTTTTTAAATCCGATTGTTACTTCTAGAAATTACCGCGTTCATACAAACAAACTATTTGGCTTTATTATTTTAGTATAAATTGTCGCTTGTTTAGAACTTGCGTCGTTGACATATTTTTGTCACAGTAACTCTAAAGTAAAAGGTATTTTTTAAGGTTAGGTAAAGTCAGGGAAATTAATTGTTTATTAAAATGACTACCATCTAAAATTGACCGTAAGTTCAAATCACAACTGTCATTCATTTGACATTTGTATGAAATGCCTTTAATACGATTAATTAGCGTAGCGTGTCAGTTTGATAAACGATTAATTTTCCTGACTGTACCTATGCCATACCTTAAGGAAATGGTTGGTAAGACAAATCATTATCCTAAAACGCCTCTAGTCTTACTTTTTATTTCGGCTTTTTTGTTATGCCAAATTACTTATACAAATAGAAAGGACAATGACCGAAAGTCGTACCAAAAAGTGACATGCATCAAGATCAAAATATTATAGTATTATTTTAATATTTTTCTACGACATTACGTAACGATATGATTTTTGAACAGGGAATTTAATTTAAAGTAAAAAAGTGTTGATATCGTTGTATTCCCTTTACATGACGTTCCGTTTCAAATGATATGATTAATATAACCTTGAATTTTGAAAGTGTCATGATCACGTCTTTCAAAAAACATGTAAAAAAATTATATGTTGCGATTCTACATTAATTAAAAATAACTAGAATAAAATAGAATATAATTTTTATATAAACGTTTATCATTTTTTTAGAGCAATACACTTAGACACTTACTTTACTTACTTGAGCTTTATTTTGTATGACATGTCAAACAAAATAAAGTACAGACGCCAGCAGGTCAAGCTACCCGAGACTGTGAAATTTTCCCAATCAACCTTGAATCTTAATGCTTTAGCGATAAAGTTAAAAATCTATTAAGGAAATTTGACAGATTGTAGTAACTTGATGTGCTGACGTCCGTACCTAGTTTTCAGGTTATTTCGATTTTTTTGAAAATCTTCGAAATCCGGGTTTTGTTTACAAAAATAACTTTTGTAGGAGTTAATATGATAAGAGTAGTCTATAAAAAACAAAGTTTGACTTTCATGGTAAGGGATTCCATATATCCATAAGCATTGTTCTTTTGATTTGAAAGATTGAGAAAATAAAATAGGCAGATTTTGAAGACATGTCAACGGGTATTTGATATTATATTGCACCCTGCAACTTCCTTTCTTATCTGTGGCGTTCTCAGTTCCACTTTTCACCACTAAGACACTAAAAATGGCACTGCAACTAACTAACTAGGTTCGCCTAGCACGGGAGTCAGGGGCTTCACATGTATGGTTGTAATATTTTTATGTCAATAAAGATTATTATTTATTTATTTATTTATTTATTTAACTGACAGACGTCAAGACTGGAACTTCTGACATTTCTATTCGATGACATCTGTCACTCTGTTTCTAAAAGTATATTAATGAGTCCTCTCAAACGGCAGTTGTTTTAATTTCTTACTGACCACTTGCTTGACATTGTTGTACAAGAATGTTGGACTTATCTGATGGACTGACAGTCTGGCTTGACATCATTGTTAAGTACTCATAAGGATGTGTGTGTTATTAAAGGTATAGGATTGTCTATGCTTCGATGCTAGACCAATGATAAAGCTTCTTCTGAATCCTGTTTCTTGCTTCAGGCGATACCAGTTTTTTTTTGTATTGTCTATGCCCAGCTAAAACTGCAAAACACTTGACGAGGCCGGTCCGTGGATGGGGACCGTTTTTACATACCAAGACCCTCCGTGCCTCGGAAAGCACGTTAAGCCGTTGGTCCCGGCTATCATTCGTAGATCTTTGACAGTCGTTTCGGGTAGTCAGAAGCCGAAAAGTTTGACCAACAGTCATACAAAAAGGTATCGTATTAATTACCCAATAACTGGGTTTTTTGAGGCCAAATAGGTAGTCGCTCTATGTAAAATACTGGTACTCAGCTAGACTGGAAGCTGACCCCAAAATAGTTGGGAAAATGTTAGGCAGATGATGAAGAAATGTGTTAAATAGAAAATTAAAAATGTTCATTAAAATAACCTTCAACCCATTCCCTGTCCCATGAATCACATATTATTCAGGTCGATTGTTTAACTATTGTGTCCATTTTGTGGACGGTGAAAATGTTAAGTACGGTACCTAATATTAATCCATATCTATGATACCAACAAAGACAAAGACATTTATTCGTCGGATATGGTAGGTACAAAGATGGTTGGTACATATGGATAAGTTCGACACATCCGCCGCTACTAGCGGCATACGATTATTTACAATGTGAACCTAATGCACACGTGGGTATAAAACCTAACTTATATACTACTTATACTCTAGTAAAGAATACAAAACACTTATACTATGGACATTTGTACTCTAATATACAACATAAAATAAAATAAAAACACAACAATAACAATGTTTCTATTAAACAACTAAATAAATCTACTTACTTTATTATAAAAAAATAAAAAATATTTACTAATTAACCCTAATCAAAAAATTCTTTTAATGTGTAAAAATTATTTTGGAGAAGCCAATTTTTTAGACTTTTTTTGTAAAAATTAAATGGTAGCTCTGTTATTTGTTTTGGAATATGGTTATATATTATAATGGACATAAGGTAGCTTTTTCTGTAGTGGAGAGTACTATTACAAAATTGGTTTTTTAACAACTCAAAGATAATAAATACTGCACTAGTTACTTCGAAACTCTAGACAAAGTTATTGTAACAAAATACACTTTCATACAAGTTCTAAAACTGCGATCACAGATAACACCTTCCAAATCCAAATCCAAATAAAAAAAACAACGCGAGCAGTATCTTCTACAACAAAAAAAAAAAAACTAAACACATTTAAAATTCGAAACAATCGGCGCTGTCAAACACTCAGACAGGCGAACAGACAAAAAAAAAACAAGATTCAGAAGCGCATGCGACTTTACAAAGTTAAAATACAAAAAAATATAACACCATTGTTTCACGGCGAATAGAAAAATGTTAAAATATAAGAAAGAAATAAGAATGGCGAGGACAGAACTTGATGTATAAGAAATAAAGAATATTTTACTAAATTATCTTTATTTCTTTTGATCTAGCGTCTGCTTAGAGTCGTCTCCTCGAGGGTTCGAATCCGATATAGTGTGATTCGACAGAGAGCCAAAGTAAGCAAGCTGAAGTGGCAAAGGGCCGGCCATATTAGTCGTAGAACCGATGACCGACGCGTTCTTGAATGTAGACCATGAATTGGGAAACGTAAGGTAGAACGCTAGGTAGGAAGCTAGGTGGAGCTGTGAACTTCACAGGGTGGCTGGTAGTAACTTGATCAGAGTAGCCGAGAATCGAGTTGAGTGGCGTGCAATTTGAAAGACCTATATCCAGCGGTGCAATTGCGTAACGCACTTTTACAAAGGAAATGCCTCTCATTTTGGCAGTTCAACCACATTCATTACGACAATGACGTGGTTGAGCAGATGACTGCTCCATTGACTAGTGGTTGACTTCCTCGTTGGTCTCGTGACTGCTGAGCATGAGCTCCTGGGTTCGATTCCAGGGTCCGGCAAATGGTTATTGAGTTTGGAAGTTGCTGGTGTAATATTCCCGTAACTCGGAAATAAAGAAAGAAAATACATTTATTTAGCACAGACTAAAAAACACACAATACCCCAGATACAAACATCAGATAAAAAAAAAGATCAAATAAAAAGTGTAAAGTCCGATGTAAGAAATTAGCAGGAAAGTGTGCCTCACGGCTGCGCCAAAAAGGTCCAGTTCAGAAAAATGCCAGACAACTAGTGCCTGATGCTGGTTTTCAACTGGACCTGATGTGTGAGGTGAGGAATAGAAAAAGCGCGTTTTAAGCCATTGGTCCTGCGCCTAATCTCTCTCCGGTCGGATTGCCGTCCCATCGGACTATGAGAGTAAGGAAATAGGGAGTGCAGCTGTGACTGCACGCACACTGCACTCCCTCTGCAGCGTGCACTGTTATGTATATCTCCCGCACCGAAGGCTGGTCTCCGTAGAGATTGGCCGCTGGCCCGGAGGACTATTGTCATTATTGACAGATGAATTTTTGAAACAATGATTTGGTGGATTAGCAATTTCCTTCAAAACCCTTCGGATTATAGTTGAAAATATGTCGCGCAATTGGGTCGCAGACTTATGATGATCTTGCAAACAGGCTACGACTTCCTAAATTCTCGTTTCGTTTTAAGTATTTCCGAAAACGGAACATTTGTTAAACTGACTGACACCCGTTTCTGCTTGTCCCCTAATAGAATTTAGTCGTGAAACTACCATTAATCATATCACATCTATTAGCGTATTTAACTTAACTTTATATATATTTAGACCAGACACTAACATCCGGCGTTAGATATTCTTAGTTTTAGCTACTAGTAGACAGAAAGAGAGCAGTGGTGGCTTAGCGGCATTGGCCCCGACTTGTAGGTCGTGGGTTCGAAGCCAGGCAGGCGCTTCACTTTGTGTAAATAATTTCATCACCACTGCTCTCAAAATAGTGAAGAAAAACGTGAGGAAACTGTCATGTCTTAGAACTAAAAATTCGAAGACATGTGACATCTGCCAACCCGCGCTGGGCACGCGTGGTAGATTACAGCCCACTCTCTCTAAAACAGAAGAGGCCTGTGTCCCAGCAGTGGGAACATTACCACCAACCATAACCAAATCTGTCATGCCATCCATGCCAGTATTGGGCCAACATTTATTAATCCATATATGTTGGCCCAATACTTTGTTACATCCACGGCGTCTTCGGTTGCCATATAACAATTTGAAAAGTCCCGACAAAAAATCGGACCTTGGCAAAAAAGGTTAGATATATATACTATTTTTTTTTGTTTTTCAGTGGCTAATGATTTAACTTTTTACATATCACGCCTGCCAATACGCAAAAAGATAGGCAGAGGTGTATCTTATTGTACACCCACATTTGCCAGTTATAAATGTTTAGAACCCATTTATTCTTTCTTTTTCTTATAAAAATCCCCTTTTTTGCAAATTACCAGGTCAATTGTTGTTTGCAGGTGAGTCGTGGTTTGATGTTGATTAAAATATAATTCGGGATCGTAAAAAATATGACTTTACGGAATTATAACCATCAATAAAACCCTCTTAGTTCATATAATTAATATTAGTTAGTTCATATAATTCATATAGAATATTGGGCCCTATCAGAATACCAGCGCTGCGACATTTATTTTAAATGTCAAAGCATCATGCTGAGATAGGAGCCTTTTGGCCTCGTATAGGACTTTCTGTTTCATTTTATTTTTTATTACTTTTTTTTTATAAATACTTGTTCTATTTTTTTATTTTTAACTATGTTTAGTTTAGTTTATAATCCTGTACGAGTCGCAATAAATACTTTTTCTTTCTTCTTTCTCTTTCTTTCTATAATCCTATTGATTGATATTCATGGCGCTGAAAGAAAGAAAAAAACTTTTATTTAGCACAGACTTAAATGCACACAGTATACCAGATACATACATAAGAGAGGCAATTCTCGTAATTTTAAGAACGTTCACAGTCTGATCTCAGTCTCAATCTGTCGAAAATACTTCTAATTTCCCTACATTTTGACAAGTTTTTGACATTTGTTTGTCGCGGAGATGACACTGCGACTAGATTTTGAACGTTTTAAATTACGAGAACTTGGCTTTCAGATAGCAACAACTAAATTCCAAAAAGAAAGTGTAAAGTGAGTAAGAAAATAGCAGGAAACTGTGCCTCACGGCTGCACCAAAAAGGCCCAGTTCAGCAAAAATGCCAGACAGCTAGTGCCTGACGCTGGTTTTCAAGTCGACCTGATGAGTGAGGTGACGGATGTAAATCAGTTTCGTATCGTTGCTTAATCTTGAAGATCGATCCATGCGGCTGTCTATTTAGCCGCAAGCCCCTCCGTACCTAACCCCTAAAAAATATTTACGTTCTAAAAAAAGATTTTCCCGAGCAATGGCGCATGGCACAGTTACAACCGTCAAATTGACACGTCAATCATTAAGCTATAATAAAAACAAATGACGAGTAATATAAATAAACAGAAGTCGCTATAATTAAACCAACAGGAAACGTAAGGCAGACTGCGAGGCACATCTGTACAGGCGTTTATTTATGTTAGGAAAACTAGCTACGGCACGCGAGGTTGCTTAGAATTCACTTTTGAGAGTAAAATACCACCTCGTTGGTCGAAGTCTTGGGTTCTATTCGCTGGTCGGGCAAAGTGTTTTGGGTTTTTCCATCTTGAAGTTCTCGGTAGCAGCCCGCGTTTGTGCTTGGTTAATGGCAATAGGCTCACCCCTAATCATGGGACTTGATAATAACTGGCGAAATGTGGGTGTATATTTGAAGTTTAATAACCAACTTACAGGAAATGAAGGCAGACGGTGAGGCATATCTGTGGTATAGTTTATTTATGCTAGGAAAGCTGGGCACGCGAGTTTGCTTCGAAATTGGTTCTGAGAGTAAAATACTGCTTCGTTGCTAAAGATTAGAAGTATGTATGTATGTATGTTTATTTGTATGTACAGACGCCAGCAGGTCAAGCTACCCGAAACTGTCAAATTTTCCCAATCAACCTTGAACCTGAATGCTTTAGAGATAAAGTTGAAAATCTATTAAAGAAATTTGACAGATTGTAGTAACTTGATGTGCTGGCGTCCGTACGTTAGTATATTCTCGCAATTTTTGTTTAGTTTTTAAGTGAAATGTTTTTGATTGTATGTATTATTTTTTGTCTCCTTTACTATTTCACACGCTGTCTACATCTCTGTATCTATTGTCCTGTCTCGGGTGTGCTGGAAGAGATTTCTTGTGAAATAAGCATCACCTCTGTACCTATTTTTTTCTGTTCTGTTTTTCTTGTCTGTTTATATATGTTTGTACAGACGCCAGCACATCAAGTTACTACAATCTGTCAAATTTCTTTAATAGATTTTCAACTTTATCGCTAATGCATTAAGGTTCAAGGTTGATTGGGAAAATTTGACAGTTTCGGGTAGCTTGACCTGCTGGCGTCTGTACATAAATGGTAAAATAAATAAATAGATATTAACATTGGATATCAACATCATTTCAGCCAAAAGATGTCCACAGCTGGACATAGGCCGCACCGCCACTTCGACCGATTCTGTGCTCCCCGAATCCAGCAGATTCCTGCAGTGTTCATAATTCACATTGGATAAATTTGGTTTGTAAAAACACTTTAACACGTCAATCATATTTTAAAACTAGATGAAGTCGGCGTTTCCTATCTGACTACTCTGAGAAGAAAGGCCGAAACAAACTCAGAGGTCACAGTCTCTTTTGAAGTCCAGGCATAATCTCGGTCAGATCATATGAAGACCATGTAGATCGATGTCTGAGATGGTCTTTTGAGGAAAGAACCACACAGATTGAGAGGACCTGGCCAGTACTGACTGGCCAGGTCCTCTCAATCTGTGTTGGAGCTGCACGATTTCTGACAAATGCGTGCACTGGCACGCATTTGTCAGAAATCGTGCAGCTCCAGCAGGATATAAGTAACTACTAAAAGCAGTAGTGGCCCAGTGGAAGCGGCCACGACTTATGAGTTGTAGGTCGTAGGTTGGAACCCAGACAGGCCCTTTACTTTGTGTAAATTATTCCATCACCACTGGTCTCATAAAGGTGAAGGAAAACATCGTGACGAATCACGCATGTCCTAGAACCAAAAACTCGAAGGCATGTGAAATCTACCAATCTGCACTGGGCCCGCGTGGTGGATTACGGCCCAGTCCGTCTCACAGAGAGGAGGCATGTGTCCCAGCAGTGGGAACATTCATCTGCCTAGTCTTTTCCCAACTATGTTGGGGTCGGCGTTTAGTCTAACCGGCTGCAGCTGAATACCAGTATTTTACATGGAGCGACTGCCTATCTGACCTCCACAACGCAGTTACTGGGTAATACGATACCCCTTGGTAAGACTGGTTGTCAGACTCGGTCTTGTGACCAACTGCTTATCGTGCTTTCCGAGACATGGAGGGGTCTGGGTCACCCATCCACGGTCCAACCTCGGCAAGCTTTGCTTAACCTTGAAGATCGACCCGTGGGACGGTTATTATTTGGCCACGAACCCCTTCTGATATAAGTACCTACAATCTCTTAAAAGAAAGACAGAGTATCCTTTCTGTCGACCCCAACGAATCAAAAACTTTTAACACACATCCTGACAAAAAAGCAACTCAACATCGAGTCCCTTATTAGGTCTACATTCAAAACGGTGTAAGTCATTTTTTTCTCTTTTTTTGATCAAAAAATGTAATTCGCGTCGCATTCTAAAAGAGTGTTTGAGAAAAATAAAAGTAGGGTGAGATAGTGTGATGTGAGTTAGTGTGAGTTGAGTCCTTTGTGTTTGAAGGTAGCTGCGTATTTTTAGAATTTAATGTCGATATTTCTTTTTGAGTTGTCAAGTTTGTTTTTTTAAGACGAGGCCGCGAGGCGCGCCTAAAAAGGTTTTAGGTTTTTATTTAAAGGTTTCATTGAGAAAGATTTAGAAATGTTTTTGTGAATCTTATCTCAAACTGTTTTATTTAAAAAATTACATAACTAAACATCACGCCTAGTTTCCCCAAAGGGTTGGGCAGAGATGTACGGACGCCCGCAGGTCAAGCTACCCGAAACTGTCAAATTATCCCAATCAACATTGAACCTTAATGCTTTATCGATAAAGTTGAAAATCTATTAAAGAAATTTGACAGATTGTAGTAACTTGATGTGCTGGCGTCCGTACATTTGTACGCTAAATGGCAAAACATAGAGAAACTATAATATATACAACAACAACAACAATAAACAACAATATTTATTAGTTCAAGACTTAAACCTATTTACATACAATTATTGTATCTTAAATTAGACTATAACTTACTAGACATGCGCAACTGGGCTTAAACTAGGAGGACTCCTGTGCTATAAGCACCAGTTACTTCCGTCACCACCGTGATCGAGCTGCCATTACAAGTGTGGTGCCGGGCAAGTAAGTACTACAATATTAATATACATTTAGAAATAATATTTTAGAGGCATGAGGAACAGGGTGTGAAGTTCACTCATCCTCCATAGAAAAGGGAGGATCCTCCGACCAGACGGGTGTTGTGTCTGGCGGGCAATTGCCCAACGTTTGATGTTGGGAAATTGTATCTATGCTAACTGCGCGGTAAACTCTGCTTGCGCGATGCAGGATTTGCGTGACGTCATTATGACGCGTTGTTCACATGTGGCGTTGTAGATACCGCTACAATATTATAAATATTTAGAAATATAACAACGACTGTAACATCATGCACACTGTTGTAAGCTATATTTACAGCCGACGCGATGACACGCGGGGTTGCGATAGTCGTGGAGAGGATCCGGCAGTTGGGTCTCGAGGTGGCATTGCACAAGTCCGAGGCCATGACGTTTCATGGGCCCCGGAACGCGCCACCACCGGGATCCCAACTAACGGCAGGAGGGGTTCACATCGGCATCGAGACGACGATGAAGTACCTGGGTCTCGTCCTCGACAGCCGGTGGAACTTCGTCGAGCACTTCCGACGTTTGGCCCCCAAACTGGAACGGGCTGGGGCCGCCTTCAAGCGGCTCTTGCCCAACCTGGGGGGGCCAAACGCCTCCTGCCGGAGGCTTTACGCGGGGGTCGTGCGGTCCATGGCCATATACGGGGCCCCGGTGTGGGCGCGTTCACTGCGGCGGCGAGCCGCCCACTACCTGAACGCGCCCCAGAAGGTGGTAGCCGTAAGGCTAATCCGGGGCTACCGCACGATCTCGCGCGAGGCGGCAAGCCTCCTTGCCGGACTGCCGCCATGGGATCTGGAGGCGATAGTCCTCGCGCGCCTGTATGAGTGGCGCGCGGAGGCACTACGCCGGGGGGAAAGTCCGCTCCCGCGGCAAATTGCTGCGGAGCGGACGGACCTCCGGCTCGATCTCATGGCGACATGGAAAGAGCGACTGTCGCAACCCAGCGCAGGGCACGCCGCGATAGCGGCGATAAGACCCCTCTTTGAGGAGTGGCTAGAGAGGCGCCACGGCGCCCTCACCTACCGCCTGACGCAGGTCCTCACCGGACACGGAAGTTTCGGGAGGTTCCTGCACATCATCAAGCGGGAGGAAACGCCCGGGTGTCACCATTGCCAGGATCGCCCAGAGGACACGGTGGAGCACACGGTGGAGGTCTGCCCCGCTTGGGCGGAGCACCGCCGTGTCCTCGTAGAGGCGATCGGCAGCGGCGGCGGCCTCTCGCGCCCGGACCTGGTGCAAGCCATGGTCCGGAGCGAGAGGGAGTGGGAGGCAGCCGCCTCCTTCTGCGAAGCAGTCATGCTAGCGAAGGAGGTGGCGGGACGGATGAGGGAGAGAGCCTCCCGTCCCAGCCGCCGCGGGAGACGCCCCGGGCGTCGGGAGTCGAGCGACGACTACCGGCCACCGTAGGCGCGGGCCTGCGGGCGGAGAGCAATGGGTAGCTCACCGCCCGATCAGGACCAGGCCCGTGCCGGACGGCGCGTAAGTGTTCCACGCGCGCCTCAAAGAGATGTCAGCATAACGAGGGGCCCCTCAGGGCCGAAGCCTGCCGGGGCAGCGGGATTGTCCGAAAGGGTTACCGCTGCCCCGGAACATAAAGGGCGAAGGAAGGAACATGGGTGGGTTTTAGTCAGTAAGAGTCTGACACTCCCTTCCGCTCCACCCAGAGCGGGAGGGGTCATTTGATGATTTCCCATCCCAAAAAAAAAAAAAAAAGCTATATTTACAAATAAAGACGATTGATTGATTGACAACTAGATCTAAAACCAGTGTCACCATGACTGCTATCACCACACAACAAAGTTGCCCAAAAACCCTTAAAAAGGGCTATTTTATAACATGCTAGCGTCTGCCCGCGACTTTGTCCGCGTGAAATTGCTGGTCCCCCCGACCCACCCCGTCGCATCGCATCGTCCGTCCACGTTACTACTTCTTTTTCGTTTAGCATCCTTTCTGACTTTTTACTCGTCCTCAAGAACTGGGCTATCAAATGCAAAAAAAAAAAAAAAACAAATCCGGCTGGTAGTTCCAAATCTCGAATCTCAAATCGTTTATTGCAATTCATAACGTACAATTACAGGTGGTAAATAAAATAAAAATAATAGAAACAATTATGGACCCTGTCGGGCACAGCAAATTTTTAAATAAGTAGAGAGAGGAAGAGCGCTTTATTAATTTTCTTTGTTATTCAGTTACAGTTATTTTATATCCTATTAATTGTTTTATACCTATGTATTTATATTTCCATTCATTCACTTATTTTATTAATATTTTGTATGCTGGTATATCTATTAATTTATTATTTTTTTAATACTTATTGCTTATTTCTTTACTCGCTTAAACATTTCTCATTATTATAAATGTAGTATAATTATTAAGTATTATTTTATAATTTATTTTTGTTATTTTACTTATGAAAATATTTCTGTTATTCATAATTATGTATTATTATTATTGAATTTATCCACTAGAAATTATTTTATATCCTATTATCTATGTATTTAAATTTCCATTCCTTTACTTATTCTATTAATATTGTATATACAGGTGTATCTATTTATTTATTATTTCTTTAATTATATTTAATATAATTTATTTCTTTACTCGTTTAAAAATTGTTCATTATTATTAATCGTGATTTCGCGTTCAAACAAACAAACTCTTCAGCTATATTATTAATATAGATTTACAATAAAAACTAAAATATCTAAGGGCGAATTTCACCACTGACACTAAACGTTCAGGGCCCTAATTCACTCAAACTCAAACTCAACTCAAACTCAAATCATTTATTTCAACTAAGCCAATTACAGGCACTTTTGAATTGTCAAAGGGTCGGTCAGTCAGAAAGATTGAAGCTAGTTGCCCATTCCAAAGCGTAGGTACCTATGGAGAAGAACGGACAAGAAACTCCATGGACACTCTTTTATATCATAAAATTGTTACAAAATATTTGATTGCATCATTCGTGTTGAAATTAACCATGTGAGAACGATGTAGAATGACGTGCACGTTAAAAGCGTCCGTTATAGAAAACATAAAAACAATTCAGAAATTAACTATTCAGAAATTAATTCAGAATTATTATTAATTGAACTACTTCCTTCCTTCGAAACCACGTCAAATCCTTAGCTAATTCCGAAAATCTCGCGTTCATTTCGCGCGGTTTCGTTCATTGTGTCATAGAGAATAGGCCCGTTTCATTTGTGGAGTTCGCTTTTCGCTCTCAGGAGAAATAAACATAATTTAATACAACTATAATTATCATAAGACGTCTTTTAACTACTTAGAATCATTACAATGCTTCCTGGAGCCACTTCAATTATACAGATTTAAGCAGGAGTTTGCAACTTAGATTTGTAAAATTGGAAGTGTAGTTTGAGCAGCAGTGTCTTTGTCTTGCAGAGTTTTGTCAAATTACTTGTCAGTGCTGGTGGGTTATTATACTCGTATCGAAGACAGATACAACTTCGTATGTCTTGTGACCTGCGGGGTAATTGCGTAACACACTATCAGTAGTTTTCATTTTGACAGTTCAACAATATTCATTGCGTTATTTACGTTGCTGAGCAGACACGTTTTTCGAACTTAAGAAGGAATGGATTCGCAATATCGTTCAAAATTATTTAGATACAGATTGAGTGTTTTACGCGACTATGGTGCTCCCCAGTCTGCTTACAAAAAATCTGCCAAATATATCCAATAGTTTAGTTTTTAATTTCGATGTTAGGATTTATTTAATAATTTCAAAATATGTATGCATTAGTATACATTGTATCGTGTACAATACATTAAAATACTGGCACACTTTAATTTATTGTCGTACTAGCCGCGCCCCGCGGTATCACCCGCATAAGTTTCGATTCCCTGGGAATATCGGGATAAAAATTATCCTATGTGGTATTCCTGATTATAAACTCTATCTGTGTGCCAAATTTCATCCAAATCCGTTTAGTAGTTTTGGCGTAAAAGAGTAACAAACATACATCCATCCATACAAACTTTCGCGTCTATAAATATTAGTAGGATAATTGTGGACCCAGCATTGTGTGCTGTTGTTAGTTAGCTATGTTTAGTTCATTTCATATTTCCTTTTCATATCTATGATTTTGTCTATAGATTTATGTTTTTTTAGAGTTATATGTATTTATGGTATACAATAAAATCATCTCATCTGCCTATCCTTTTTCCAACCATATTGGGGTTGGCTTCCAGTCTAACTGGATGCAGCTGAATACCAGTATTTTACATGGAGCGACTGCCTATCTGACCCCCATAACCCACTTGTTGGGTAATACGATAGCTTTTGGCACCTGCACCGGACGACGTCATTACGTCGGCGCCGGCTGTCGCTGAAAACCAGCGCTGGGGCTCTGTCTTGCATAGGGTCGCAGCATAATGCTGAGCGATAGCCGTTTTGCGTGGATGTGACGCTTGTTTGTGTCATGTTTACCGCAAATAAACGTATTTTCTTTCTTTCTTTCTTTCATTGGGGTAATGGGGGTTATCATTGAAAAATAAAAATTATTTTAATTGAATTTACGTCTTTTTTCATGCCTACCGAGAATATATTGAACGCCCCTCGATAATAATATTATCATCAACTTAAGACAATATTAAGCAACATTTGGGACTCCAGATAGGTAATGCTTATTCAAATTCAATTCATTTATTTCAGACAATGTCCATAATCCTTAACTATTGCAAAAATTAAAATCAAATAAATCAACAAACAAAAATTAGACAGACATTACAATAACATAATTAAAAATAATCAAATATAAATAAAAATAATACACTTTAAACAAAATTAGACATACACAATATAAACATACACATAATGTTAAATAATACGAGGAGAACCGCTAACATGAAGCTGCATCCACCTCTGTATCAGGGACAGGTCCCACCGCTCGGACAACACCCTCAGGAGACTGTTCGAGCTGCTTTTTAGGCGACATAATAGTGAAGCGCTCCGTTATAGAATAGAATAGAATAGAATATTTTTAATTCAGGCCGAAATTCTAGTTTTAGTAGGTTACAGACAAAAGTATACAATTAAATTTCGGCATGGAGCCGCATCCACCTCCGCAACATCGGGGAACCCACCGATCTGCCAATCCACTGAGAATACTGTTGGTGCCGCCACGAACACGAGATATCAGGGATGCACATCTGATCCTAATAATAGCGGCAAAACCATCAATATTATTATCTGCAAACATCCCGGACGCACTACATCGCCACGGCAGCCGCAGCAGCACTCGTAAGTGCATTATTATATTGTTATTTATTATTATTAATAATATCATAACTCGAAAAAAACAAGTTTACCCATAACACATGAACAGAAATACTTCTATTCCTGCTCTGTATATTCTAATTAAGTTAAGATATTCGGGCTCTTGTTAAACCGTAGCGAAGAGAATTCCTTGCAATTTTCGTATTACAGTCAGAGCCAGAATTGTATTGTATTGTAGTTAAGAAGTTCTGAACTATGGCAGGCGGTAAGTTATTTGGGTTATCAGTCGATTCGCACGAATTTACTCGCCAAAAACGGGCGAATCGTCACTTTTAAATAATAATACATTATTTTTTCTATAGCCGACTCGCACGAAGTTAATTTATTTGTGGGCGAGTCGACTACTCCAGTAATAATTTATTAGACAATTGGCACCTTCTTCCTTTTATGCAGTATAGAAAATATATCAGTTTATTCATGACGCGTTGACACAGATACGACCCCTTGCCACTTCACCTGTTTTTACATTTCTATGGGGCCACAACTGCTCTTTGCATCATTTAAATATCTGTATTAAAATTAGAACATAATGAAGAATAAATACTGGCGCCGATTCCCTTGTTCACAAACTAAACTAAATTTAAGTTCAGTGCATCTTTTTCTTTAGGTATATTTCATTAAGAAAAGGACAGAAGATAAAATATCAGTTTAGTCCTGTCAAATTAAGGTACTCCATAGACACTTTAGACGTGATTAAAAACGTGGCTAGTAAAAATACGTCAATTTACGTCAGGCGCTGAATAATTTGACAGGACTAAACTAAAATTTATCTTCTGTCCTTTTCTTAATGAAATAGAAAGAAAAAGATGCACTGAATTTAAATTTAGTTTAGTTTCTGAACAAGGGAATCGGCGCCACTGTTTAACTTTTTACGTCATAAACTTGACAAAAACATATTATACTTTTTTGTCTGTAACAATTACAAAAAAAAAAAACTGCGGAGGACGAAACAATAATCAGACTCAACAATTTTTTACCGCGTTACTCTAGCCCCAAGTTAAGTACACATATTCATTATAACGCCTACGGAACCCCAAAAATCATGCAACATCATACAGTTTGATCAGCGATTAGTCTAACATGCAATTACTGACAGATTAACTAGTACAGAGGTAACGGATTTGTGTACTGTAACTGTTTTAGATGCTAGTTGTGCCTCGCGGGTACGCCTAAGTAAATAATGATTTTGCTATATCATCATCATCCAGCCTAGCCTTTTCCCAACTATGTTGGGGTCGGCTTCCAGTCTAACTGGATGCAGCTGAATACCAGTATTTTACATGGTGCGACTGCATATCCGACCTCGACAACCCAGTTACTGGGTAATACGATACCTTTTTTTTTTGGGTGGGAAATCATCATATGACTTCTCCCGCTCTGGGCGGAGGAGGAGGGCGTGTAGGACTTTTACTGACTAAAACCTACCCGTGTTCCTTCAGTTGCCTATGCCAGGGGCCACGGTATCTCTTTCGAACAACCCGCGGCTCTGGCAGACATCGGCCCTAGCAGACCTCGTCAGTTCGTGCTGACATCTCTTTGAGGCGCGTGCAGAACACAACGCACCGTCGACCAGGGCCTGGTCCTTGCCGGGCGGCGAGCTGCCCATTGCTCGCCGCCCGCAAGTCCGCGCCTACGGTGGCCGGGAGTCGGCTGGTGACTCCCGACGTCCAGGGCGTCTCCTGCGGCGACTACCGCACAGAGATTGCCTCTCCCTCACGCGCTCCGCCTCCTCCTTTGCGAGCATTACTGCTTCGCAGAAGGAGGTGACGGCTTCCCATGCACTCTCGCTCCGTACCATGGCCTCGACCAGGGCCGGACGCGAGAGATCGCCCCGCCCAAGCCGGGGGTAATACGATACCTCTTGGTAAAACTGGAAATAAATTACACAAAGTAAAGCGCCTGTCTCACTACTACTAAAACAGATGATAAACGACTTTTCGAATGCCTATGCGCAAACTGAAACTGGAAGACCCAGAAATCCTGGACCCTGAGCTCAGCAATCGCAAGACCAACGACTCAGATCGATTTATAAACGTTACTGAGCACGTGTTTCTCTTAGACATGTGCCTGTCTCTGTCTTGCACTTATAACTTGACAGTTGTGCGATAATGGCGCCGATTCCCTTGTTCACAAACGAAATTAAATTTAAGTTCAGTGCATCTTTTTCTTTATATTTCATTAAGAAAAGGACAGAAGATAAATATTGGTTTAGTTAGTTATTATTCCTGTCAAATTAGTCAGCGCCTGACGTAAATTGACGTATTTTTAGTGGCCAATTTTTTTATCACGTCTCTAATGTCTGTGGAGTATCTTAATTTGACAGGACTAAACTAATATTTATCTTATGTCCTTTTCTTAAAGAAATAGAAAGAAAAAGACGCACTGAACTTAAATGTAGCTTAGTTTGTGAACAAGGGAATCGGCGCCAATTTCAAGAATAACGCTTAACTTAAGCGCGTGCTAAGTAACGTTTATAGATCTCGGCCTCAGTCTGTAGAACTGTGAACGTAATAATAACAAACAAACGTACGGACGCCAGCAGGTCAAGCTACCCGAAACTGTCAAATTTTCCCAATCAACCTTGAACCGTAATGCTTTAGCGTTAAAGTTGAAAATCTATTAAAGAGATTTGACAGATTGTAGTAGCTTGATGTGCTAGCGTCTGTACCCGGGTTTTCTATTTAGGATATTGTGTTATCATTAGGACAGTTAAGGTTGTTTAAACCATCGCTTAACAGTTTAGCGCGAGTGAATTTATCGTAATTGATGTAACTGTTTGTATAATTTACAATTTAACTAGCGACGCGCCTCTGCTTCGCACGGTTTTTTACGACTTGACAAAACATCGAGAGCACTGTGGTGGCCCAGTGGAGATGACCGCGACTTACGAGGTTGTAGGTTAGAACCTAGGCAGGAACTTTACTTTACGTTAATTATTTCATTACCACAGCTCCCAAAACGGTGAAGGAAAACATCGTGACGAAACCGGCATGTCCTAGAACCAAAACATTCGAAGACATGCGACTGGGCCCGCGTGGTGGATGGCTCACTCCCTCTCACAGAAAGGAGGCCTGTATGCACGCAGTGGGAACGTTATAGGCTGGTTATGCTCTGATGTTATGCTATGTATTTAGTCTAATTGTATTGTTACACACACGCCTACTCAAATGTCCTTTTTTTAGTATTGTTCGTCAAGTCATTGAGCTCTATAGGTTCTACGCTACACGATTACTGACAAATGCGTGCACTGACCAGATAGATTAACTCAATATATGTGGTTCTTTCCTTAAAAGACCATTTCGGACGATTATGTCAAAAAATCGCAGGAAGGAATTACTTCGTGCGACTCATAATGGCAACATTATTGTCCCTAGACTCGTGATTTCAGATCGACTTATAGTGAGAATAGATGTTCCAAACACAGCGAGATATCCAGATATCTCACCGTTTTACATGCGACAGGAAACCGGCATGTCATAGAACCAAAATATTCGAAGATACCATCATTTACCAACCATAGGCTGCACTGGACCTGTGTGGTAGATTACAGCCCACTCCCTCTCAAAGAGAGGAGGCCTGTGTTCCAGTACTGGGAACATTATATGCTGATTTATGCTTATGATCAAACATCGAGAATTCTTAATATATGTCAACTCAATACTAATGTATTATACACATAAATATTCCAGAATAAATTCTCAAAATGATGGTGAAAACCGAACAAAAATCGATTGCGAAGTTTAAGTGAACAACGGGGTCACACATACAGACGTGAAAAGCGACTTCATTTATGTAATGTATTCTTCGTTTCGTTTAAAGTACTTACGGTAAGTACTTACTACGTTAGTGTAGTGGTTGCAAGCGTTTCTGCTGAGCTGGAGGTCATAGATTCGATTCCCAGGTCGGGTCTGGATTTCGGTTGGAGGCAATAGGCTCGTCCCCGTTTATATGGGTCTTAAACATACCTGGCGCAATATGGGTGTACTTAGGTACACCTCTGCCTAGCCCTTCGAAGAAAGTAGGAGTGATGTTATGTTCGGTAAGTACTTTAACTTTTAACTTACCACGTGACAGAAAATAAATTTGTTGTCAATAAGAATAGACACTCTCATTGGGCCAGTGGTCGCAAGTGTGGCTGATGAGCATGGGGTCCATGTGTTCGACCTTCGGAACGGGTGAAGTGTTATTGAGCTTTTCCATCAGGAATTTCTCAGTAGCAGCTTGGAGTCTTTATTTGTGCCCGGTTGATAGCAATAACCCACAGAATTTACCTACGTCATTTCTCAAAAATTTCGAGCGCATTCCGAAAAACGTTTTCCCATGCAAAGCGTGAAACACAAGCAATTAATTCACTAAATTCCAAGAAAACTACACTAAAAGGTACCCATGTAGTCATTAAGCTAATGCAAAGTATTCAATGCAAAGTATTCAACAAAAAACTGATGAATTAACCCTTTTTATGCTTGTCCGCGCTACTTCGCCCGCATTTATGTCGGAAATTATCCCACAGAACCGTATTACCGGGATAAAAAGTATCCTATGTATTAACCTAGGTTATAAATTGTCTGTGTACCAAATTTCATCAAAATCCGTTCAGCCGTTTTTGCGTAATTGCTGAACCAATACACAAACATCAAAACGTACATTAGTAAAATTTCACTAAAATTTAATTCACGCATACATTTCGTACGCGATAATAATCTTTTGTGAAGCAAGTTAACTAAATAATTACCAATTAAAGTTAAACGATTGATATCTGGTGATTAATAAGATATTTTTAATAATTTATCACCCCGTGATTGGATCGGTGTTTCTAAACGAAGCGACTATGAGATGGCGGCGCATTTTTAAAATGGCCGCACAGAATTTTTTACAGAGTAGCGTGGGGGACAGAGACTTTTTGCATTACCAAAAGTAACATATTTAACCGACTTCAAAAAAAGGAAGAGATTATGCATGGCCGTCGGCGAGTTTTTTTTAAACCTTTAGTTTCTAAAAGCTGCTAATTATCCTGCCGTCACTAGTCGTCAACTGACATGATAGATGGTCAAGTAATCACAACCGTTAACATGAGAATTTGTGCCAGTGATTACTCTTATACTAGTGTGTTTTATTAAAACATCGTTCTGTTTCTGTCAATCACTTGAAGACGACAGAGACAGTTTTTTTTTTTGTTAGCCTGCATTGTTTCCTACTGCTGGGCAAAGGCCTCCCCTTTTTCCTTCCAAACCTCCCTGACTTGTGCGATCTCTGGCCACGTTGGCCCTGCGAACGTTACCAGATCGTCACACCACCTTCGCCGTGGTCTACCTCGACGGCGATGTCCTCCCTCAGGCGTCCAGTGAGTGACGATCTTTGCCCATCTCTCGAAATGCATTCGCGAGACGTGTCCAGCTCACTCCCTCTTCAGCCTGGCAGTTTATTCTCCAACATCCGCTACTTGAGTTATGGAGCGCAGCGTGGTGGTTCTAACTCGATCTGTACGCTTAACACCTATTATGCTGCGCTCCATTGCCCGTTGGCAAATCTTAAGTTTGGACTGAATGATGTTTTAAATAATGTTTCGCGGTAAACGCAATAAGTGATTTGTGATGCAAGCTCGACTTATGAATGTAAAAGAATGACAATAAACATATAGATTTAATGTTAGAAATGTGATCAATATTAAATAAGGAATTACCTTTCGTCATATTGCGTTGTTTTAGTTGTCAAAACAACTTCGCACAATTGGGGTAAGATTTTTGCTGAAAGTTCACTCACTCAAGTTAAACTGTGGGTAAACTGTGCTTGAAGTGTCAATAGTGTCAATCACTAGCATCAGATGCTAAGACAGCTCACTTATTTATTTATACAATAATTCATTGCGTTACTTTATTGTACACCAAAAAAATTCATAACAAAAAAAAATTGATCGAATACTAAAAATATACAATGATGGTCACTTCACCTAAGTTTTCACGGTGACATTTTTACAGAATATACTGGGAGTTGAACAATATTTATTTAGATCACAATAGTATTAGTCAGATTTTTTAAACGCCAGATATCTTTATCGGAGGAATAAAAAACTGTCAGACATCAATTTTATTCCACGAATAAAAATTATCGGCCGATTTGAAAAATCAGCCCTTAGTATAAAGCCTCTGTCAAAAAGTACTCTGTGTTTATCGAAAAATTAATTGGCGCCCAAATCGTGCGAGCGTTCCGAAACAATGTCAAAATCTTTTTGCGTTAACAGTTGCCAGTGCAAAATAAAAAAGTAAAATACAGATAAAGCAAAAACGTTCGGAGGACAAATTTCTTACGCTTTTCTGCACCACACACTTGCCACACTGAAATACACTCTGTATAATTATCCTGATTTTACGAAAAGCTCGTATTCGTTGGCATAAAGGTGAGTTTTGAGTGTTTTTTTAATGACGGTAAGTTTTTTGACGGTAAAGTAACTTTGTTTATGTTACAAGTTTTTATTCTCAAGTTAAATTGTGCGAAATTGTTGCATACGTGTTTTTTGATGTAGTAAAACTAAAAAATATTAATTCGCATTTCATCCCACTCAAACTTCGACTTTGTTCCTTTTGAAATAAAGTTGAAAATTGAATTAAAAATCATCCCTCACATGTTTGTTTTAAAATAATTTTTTTATCAGTAATTGGTTCCAGGCACGAAGTGTGGCTTTTATTTTTGCGTTCATATAATTTGTTTTATGAGTCAAAACATTATTTATGCCGATGAAGTGTTAAGTTTACTGTGACTGACAGGTATTTAAGCACATTTACTTCGATAATTAACTCGAATAATTAGTAAAAAATTAATTTTAACTTATTACATATAGCAATTAAGTACTATTAGTATTACATTAGACCTCATTTAGGGGTCCGTGGCTAAATATTAAGAGCCGCACGGGTCGATTGATTAGGTTAAGCTACCCTTACCGCGGTTGGTCTGTGGATGAGTGACCATCTTTACATACCGAGACCCCTTCGTGCCTCGAAAAGTACGTTAAGCCAGTCTTCCCAGCTGTTATTCGTGGATCTTTGACAGTCGTTACGGGTCGTCAGAAGCCCGAAAGTCTGACAACCAGTCTTACCAAGGGGTTACGTATTACCCAGTAACTGGGTTGTGGAGGTCAGATAGGCAGTCACATAATCAGCCTATTATGTTCCCACTGCTGGGACACAGGCCTCCTCTCGGTGAGAGAGGGAATTGGCCGTTATCCAGCACGCGGGCCCAGTGCGGGTTGGCAGATGTCACATGTCTTCGAATTTTTGGTTCTAGGACATGCCGGCTTCCTCACGATGTTTTCCTTCACCGTTTTGAGAGCAGTGGTGACGAAATAATTTACACAAAGTAAAGCACCTGTCTGGGTTCGAACCTACGACCTACAACTCGTAGTCGCGGCCGTTACCACTTGGCCACCACTGCTCTCACTGCTCTGATAGGCAGCCGCTCCATGTAAAATACTAGTATTCAGTTGCATCCGGTTAGACTGGAAGTCTACCCTAACATAGTTGGGAAAAGGCTAGGCAGATGACGACATAAGACCCCATTTTGACTACCGAGATGACGACTAATAGAGAAGTATGGAAGAAAAAGACATGTTGCGCCGACCACGAATAAATTGGGATAAGGGCAGGAGAATGATGACATTAGACCTCATTTCCGGGTTCAATATCCAAGCCAGGGCCCCAATTTTGTATTATTCCCCGCGAAATCTTACCACGTGCAAACCACGTCAATATCGTGTCTTCGTGTCGTGGCAAGGAATCGAAATGTCATCTGTATGGACAACATGTATTTTGACAGTTCAAACCAAGCCATTGTTTCATAAATGTCGTTATTGACTAAGGAATTGGCGTGATTTCGAAGTAAGGAATCGTTAATTGATCACAGGGAATTTGAGCTTAGCGGGGTAATTGCGTGACACACTTTCAATAGCAATGGCTTTCATTTTAACAGTTCAATAACATTCATTGCGTTATTTACGTTGTTGAGCAGACAAATATTTCGAACATATGGAGCAATGGATTAGCAATATCCTTCAAAATGATTGTGATTGATAGTGTGTTACGCAATTAGGGTGCTGGGCATTGTAGGGTTTTTCTTTTAAGACTTTCTCAGTAGCAGTTCAGTTTCTGAATTTCTTTTCCTTTCTTTCTTTCTTTAACTCTAGACCGAGTTAAAGAAAGTAAGAAAGAAAAAGTATTTTTTGCGACTCACAAACAAAACTTGACATAGGTAGTCAAAAATAAAAGACAAAATTATATATTTTTTTTAAAGTAACAAAAAGAAAAAAAAACAGCAAGTCCTGTGTGAGGCCAAACGGCTGTTTGGCAGTTCCAATCGTCGAGATCTTCGATATCGGTAACCGTATTTAATTATGGATCTCAAATGGAGGTAGGCAGGACATCAGAAGGCCAATTCTCGTAATTTAAAACGTTCAATCTCTAGTCGCAGTCTCACATCGGCGACAAAAATGACAAAAACTTGTCAAAATGTAGGAAAATTTGTGGTTTTTTTTACAAGATTGAGACTGAGAACAGACTGTGAATGTTCTTAAAATTACGAGAATTGCCCCTCTGGTCATCTGGCAAAGTGTGATTTAGTGGCGGTCAAGGACTGGAAGACGAGTTGTCGGTCGTCCGGCGGCGAGATGAGGGGCCGACATTGTTACTACTTATCACGGGTAGAATCTGATCTGGGTGAGGCTGGCACAGGAGTGTTTTGTATTCGCACAAGAATATAGTGGCCTAGTTCCAGCAAAGCAAAAATTCGAAGTCATGTGACGTCTACCAACCCGCACTGGGCCCGCGTGGTGGATTACGTTCACGGCCCATTTTCTCCCACGGAGTGAAGGCTTCCCATTACAGCCTGATTATGCTGAAGCTATCCTGCCTTTTCTGGGAAATGCAGACGTGATATTATTTTACGGAGGTACCTATGATAAAATGGGCCCGTGGGGCCCGTGGCTAACTAATAACAGCCGCACAGGTCGATCGATCAGGTTAAGCTACGCTTGCCGCGGTTGGTCTATGGATGGGTGACCATCTTTACATACCGAGACCCCTCCGTGCCTCGGAAAGCACGTTAAGCCGTTGGTCCCGGCTGTCATTCGTAGATCTTTGACAGTCGTTACGGGTAGTCAGAAGCCCGAAAGTCTGACAATTTGTCTTGCCAAGGGGTATCGTATTACCCAGTAACTGGGTTGTGGAGGTCAGATAGGCAGTCGCTCCATGTAAAATGCTGGTATTCAGCTGCATCCGGTTAGACTGGAAGCCAACCCCAACATAGTTGGGAAAAGGCTAGGCAGATGATGATGACCTATGATAAAATAATCAACTTTTTCTTCTTTATCAACCTTTTTCTACACAAGATTAAGAGTTCCTATGTACAGGGTGGCAGGGATATCGACGCGCAAACGTCGTGAAAAGGTTACACCTGAGCGGCAATTCTCGTAATTTTAAGAACATTCACAGTCTGATCTCAGTCTCAATCTGTCAAAAAATACTTCTAATTTCCCTACATTTTGACAAGTTTTTGACATTTGTTTGTCGCTGAGATGAGACTGCGACTAGATTTTGAACGTTTTAAATTACGAGAATTGCCCTTCTGATGCCATAAATAAAACTACGAAAGCCATTCATCTCGGAAATTACCGGTTAAAAAAAATCTCATTTTTGAGTGCGCAATGCATTGCAAACAACGCGATCAAAACGCTCCGCGATACCGCGCGCTACCCTTTCGAGTTTTATTTACATTGCTGTTTTAAGTGAAACAAGTGAATTTACTATATTATAATTAAAAAACCCATTAGGTTAGATAGAAATAATGATTTTATACAGTTTACAGTAAAAAAAAAATGCAGAAAATAACGTGAAAATTAAGAAAAAGCCGACGAAAAATTTCAACGCAGGGGGGTCCAGAATCATGTACTGAATCCATGGTAAACGGTTGCACATCGATTTCGCTGCCACCCTATATAAAGACACGTCGTTAACGAATGGTTCCGATAATCCGTCAAGTTAGGTTACCGAGCAAGTTACGGGTAGGACCCTAAGTAGACCTAAGATACCGGCCCTTGCTGGTCGTTTCGACTCTTTAGGTACCTACGTAGGTACTCGCGAAGCCATAAGTACGTACACGCGATGGTTTAGTTCGGTTAGTGTAGAGGTGGATTGTGTTTAATGATTTTTTTTTAAATTTTGTTTCCCAAAAGATTAGAGAAAAAAGATAGGCAGGTCTTGGGTCGGTCTCCGTGTGTTTTAGTTTAGTTTTTGGTAAGTAGTCAATTTAATTCTAATTTATAATTTATTGTTTGAATTTAATTTTTAGTTAGTGTGAAAATTTAGTATTGTTTTTAACTTTGTTTAAATACCTATAAATGACTTTTCTTAACTACAATATTTGTATGCCACAAAGGCCGAACATGACGGATCTTTTTTGTTCATGAACAACCTACATGCCTTGTATTATACTCGTTTCTACAAATAAATGTCTTATCTTATCTGTGTAACACAGAACGTGGCAATACTTACTGAAATTAAATGCCAAACTATTTGTTTGTATACAAAAATAATACAGAGACAGCATTTTACCAACAGGTAACATTAGGAAGTCACATTGAGGGTTGACCTGCTCTGGAAGGTTACCATACCTACTTAGCAAGTTAGTATTAGTTGACAAGTGACATAATTATCATGCGATCATGTGCGCACTTACATACATAAATGATTAGCCTATAATGTTCCCACTGTTGGGCCATAGGCCTCCTATTTTCGAGAGGGAGTGGGCTATAATCCACCACGCGGGACCGGTTGGCAGATGTCACACATATCTTCGAATTTTTAGTTCTAGGACATGCCGGTTTCCTCGCGATGTTTTCCCTCACCGTTTTGACATGCCCCGATCTGCATCTACCCTGCATAGTCATGATTAAGGTAAGAGCCCTAAACTAGTATAAAATAACATAACGCCTGTATTTCCAGTAGGGATAGTCAGAGGTAAAGTATGTTATGCAAGTTATGCTTAAGTCCCATGTACAGACGCCAGCAGGTCAAGCTACCCGAAACTGTCAAATTTTCCCAATCAACCTTGAACCTTAATGATTTAGCGATAAAGTTGAAAATCTATTAAATAAATTTGACAGATTGTAGTAACTTGATGTGCTGGCGTCCGTACATAATAAAAAAATAAAATAAAAAAAACAAAAACATAATTGGAGGCGACGCTTTGCTTTTTTTTTCTGGTTGGGATATCATCATATGACTTCTCCCGCTCTGGGCGGAGCAGAAGGGCGTGTCGTCAGACTTTTACTGACTAAAACCCACCCGTGTTCCTTCAGTTGCCTATGCCAGGGACCACGGTATCTCTTTCGAACAACGTATGATATTATTAAAAAGTCTTCTCCACACTATGCAAGCGGTGGCGTCTTGCTCAGCCCACAGGATACGTGGTGTAACCGGCACATTCTTTTAACACAGGGTGTTCAAAATAATTGGAACATTTTTAAAAAACATTTTAATTACATCACACCTGTGTTCCGCGAAGGGAAGAAACATCACGAGCTGTTAAATTAGCTGTACATTATGCAGCCGCGGGCTTTTCGAAAGAGATACCGAGGCCCCCTGGCATAGGTGACTGAAGGAACACGGGTGGGTTTTAGTCAGTAAAAGTCTGACACGCCCTCCGCCCAGAGCGGGAGAAGTCATATGATGATTTCCCACCCAAAAAAAAAAAGCCTTACCAAGGCGTAATGTGTTACCCAGTAACTGGATTGTGGAGGTCAGTTAGGCCGTCGCACCATGTAAAATACTCGTATTCATCTGTGCCCTGTTAGACTAAAATCCGACCCCAACATGGTTGGGAAAAGGCAGGCAGACATTAATAATTACCGTTAACCAGGAGGAAATCCAGACTCTGGCGCTGTAACAGAGAATTTTCCGATGGAAAAACCCAATTTATATTTAATTATGTATGTTTAATTAAGTATTTTGTATCAGCTTTGTATTTTATTTCTCCACAAAGAATTTTCCTGTTCCACCATATTAGGAAATTGCTGAAAGCGTCATTTTGGTGAAGCGGATAAAACAATCAGCAAATTACTAATAATTGGAAACCCGTGTAGTACCCGGCAAGAAGGTTAACGTTATGACAAAAAGAAGTGGCACTCTAAGTGGCAGTGGGCTGCCCATGTTTGTCGAAGGACCGATGGCAGGTGGAGCAGACGATTCCTGGAGTGGAGACCGCGCAGCGGCAAGCGTAGTGGGGGACGCCCCCAGCTAGATGGACAGAAGACCTAAAGAAGGTGGCTAGAACAGACTGGGTGCGGAAGGCGGAGGACAGAGTGTTGTGGCGTAGCCTAGGAGAAGCCTATATCCAGCAGCGGACTGTTTTCACAAGTGGATGATTTATTTCTTCGGGGGACACATTTGGGCGTCCGGGCTTTGAGGATAAGTCCGGTGAATGGGGGACTTTTACCTCACTAAAACCACCCCGTTGGTCACTCTGCGAGAGGGAGGGGGCCATAATCCACCACGTGGACCTACTGCGGGTTGGTAGATTTCACATGTCTACGAATTTTTGGTTCTAGAACATGCCGGTTTCCTCACGATGTTTTCCTCCACCATTTTGAGAGCAATGGAGATGAAATCATTTACATTTATTAATCTTCTGAACTTCCTCAATCCATCATCATAGACCTCATCCATCTTTTTCCACCCGACCAAGTCGAGGCCCATTTTGCAATTAAAAAAATATCTTCTAAGACCCGGGCAGTCTGCGTGGGCTATTTTCTTAACTCTTAATAACTTGACTTTTTTTTTTTAATTCTTGTTGTTTTTCGCCACCAGCCTGTACACAACGCATCATATTACTCGTATGCGTGTTTTGACAGGCGTTTACCGAACGCTCCGTGAAACCTTATCGTTACTATTACATGGTAATCACGACACGACTTAGTGGCGTGGTTCCCGTGGTTGATAGACCACCGCCTCTCCTGATGTGGGTGTGCAAGGATTACTGCCAAGACAACGAACAGAATAGAATCTTGCGAGTATTTTTTTTTCCAGAACAGTTTGAAGTCAATACATAGGTACAGTTTGTTCAAATCCTTGTTTCCAATTGGCGTTGTTTCCACTTAAACGAATATCAAATTTATGGTTGTTTAAATTAAGTTTATTTCAGGACGACTAGAATTATTTAAAACGTGCTTGAAGTCAATATAAATAAGGTACAGTATTTTCAAATGCTTGTTTCCAATTGATGTTATTTCCACTTTAATGAATATCAACTTTATGTTTATTTAAATTAATTTGATTTCAGAACGACTAGTACTATTTATAAAGTGCTTGAAGTGAATATAATTAATAAGCTACAGTCTATTCAAATCCTTGTTTCCAATTGACGTTATTTACACTTTAACGAATATGAACTTTATGTTTGTTTAAATTAATTTGATTTTAGAAGGTCTAGTACTATTTAAAAACTGATTTATATAAGAAAGAAAGAAAAATGTGTTTATTGGTATTACAGCAAAAGGTGTATTTACACCTTAAAATTATAAAACAGTAAACAAAGATTATAATGCCAAAAGGGCCTCAAGCTCAGCATAATGTCAGATGACAACGCAAGGTGTACCACCTGACGCTGATTTTCAGCTGCAACCCACGAGTGGCATACGCTGGAATAACAAACACATAGGCAAGTGTGTGTCCGTTATATAACTGAAGTTGTAGCGCGAACTGAGTTTTATTATAATCGAGGATTAATGAAAGGCGACTAACAGAAGGCCCTAGAAGAACGTATACGGACCTTATTGGTGTTGTTTTTCAGAAAGGTCGGGTGCGTATAGTACTTCGATTCCGAAATCGGAACCCAGAAGACCAATTCTCGTAATTAAAAACGTTTAAAATTAAATTTATAATAAAAAAAAAAGTTTTTAAATTTATTCCTTTTTATTTTATTGTTTGTATTATCTGATGTATGTATCTGGTGTAGTGTGTCTTTTAGTTTGTGCCAAATAAATGAATTTTCTTTCTTTCTTTCTTTCTTTAAAATCTCACCTTAACGACAATCAATGTCAAAAACTTGTCAAAAATGTAGGGAATAGAGGAATTTTGATTTAGGACTGAGATCAGACTGTGAACGTTCTTCAAATTATGAGAAATGCCACTCAGATTAAAGTAAATCAAAATGTAAAAAGTTCTGTGACAGCGGTGGGATTCGAACCCACGCCCTTTCGGACTGGTGCCTAAAACCAGCGCCTTAGACCACTCGGCCACGCTGCCTTCACACAGATATCTACTATATGAGCTATACTATCGAAATACACATATTAGTCATCATTTGCCTGGCCTTTTCCCAACTATGTTAGGGTCGGCTTCCAGTCTAACCGGATTCAGCTGAGCACCAGTATTTTACATGAACCGACTGCCTATCTGACCTTCACAACCCACTTATTGGGTAATAATCGACCCCTTGGTAAGACTGGTTGTCAGACTTTCGGGCTTCTGACGACCCGTAACGACTGTCATAGATCCACAAATGAAAGGCGGGATCAACGGCTTAACGGGCATTCCGAGGCACGGAGGTCTTGTGTGTGAAGATGGTCACCCATCCACGGACCAACCGCGGCAAGCGTAGCTTAACCTGATCGATCGACCGTGCGGCTGTTATTACTTAGCCACAAGCCTAATTTGACCGGACTAAACTAATATTTATCTTCTGTCCTTTTCTTAATGAAACAGTAAGAAAAAGTTGCACTGAACTTAAATTTAGTTTAGTTTGTGAACGAGGGAATCGGCGCTATAGTCTAAATTAAGTTTAGTTTGTGCACAACAGAGGCAGTACTTTTGTCTGCCTCTCTCTTTTGTGTCGTTGCAGCAGCAATAAGAGAAACGGCTGGACTCCTGGAGATCTATACCTACTGTTACTGTTAGCCTGCATCATCCCACTACTGGGCAAAGGCCTCTCTCTCCCCATACCTATGTCGGGTAAAATGAAATGAATCTGGATATGTGCCCCGTTACGTAATGGCACAGATTTATAAACTAAAGGGAGATATGGTGTGGCTGCCCAACTGTTCGAGTCCGGCTGTCGCCTTCAACTACAATATGCACTACAATACAAACACGCGCTCACTCACACTATAACAGTCTCCACACTCAACGTGAACCAATCGCGTAACGCAGATCGCAACGTTGAGACACAACTACATTGACAATTCTTATTGACAAATCAACGGCACCCGCGTTTGTTTCTGTTTTGTGCATACATTGTTCGCACGCGCCCCTTTGGCATATCTCCCTTTAGTTTATAAATCTGTGCGTAATGGCAACAGGCTCTCCCCCCATTACATGGGACTTCAACATAACTAGGTGAGCGTACTAAATACACGTGCGTGCTAAACACTAGCCTATCCCCTTCGGGCATAAAGGTGTAAAGTTATGTTACTAATTCTCCTAGCTAAAGACCTGCCTTCGTTTCGTGACGTACTCAAATAAAATGAGAACCCTTGGCCAACCATCAAGCGTGATTGTACCTACTGTACAGTTAACTGCACCTACATGGTAGCAATTAAGTCAAGAAAAAATATTATATTTAGCTCTTATCACTTTTGGTAGATTACAGCCCACTCCCTCTCGAAGGGAGGAGGCCTGTGCCCCAGTAGTGGGAACATTATATGCTGAAATGGTAGGTAGGTGTGTTACTGACGTTGACTGTTGTTGACTGTACTTTCTAGCCTTTCCACAGGCGTCTATTGAGTTACCTGTAGGGACAGACGCCAGCACATCAAGCTACTACAATCTGTCAAATTTCTTTAATAGATTTTCAACGTTATCGCTAAAGTATTAAGGTTCAAGGTTGATGTGGAAAATTTGACAGTTTCGGGTAGCTTGATGTGCTGGCGTCTGTACCTCGACAGTTGAGACTCTTGGTTCGTCTCGCAAATGCCTTCCGGATATTTGCAACTTGAAGGCAAATATTTGTACATTTCTTTAGTCTTCAGTGAAGCGTTTTTCAGATATTTGTGTTGCTTGGTAAAGCTCTATTTTGCAGTTTTCGTTTTTGTTTGTGCGGACCAAGTTTTTGATTATTTAGAATTTATGTTTTATCTGTTTTAAAAAATATAATTAAAATTAAAGATTACCTATCTTTTGGGAGACGCAATCGACTTGTGGAATTAAAACATCGTTTTTATTTCAGTTTAAGCCTTGGCCTGAAATGACAATTTTGTCATTTAAAAACCCCTTTTTTGAGGAGGTTTACTTGTTCTGACCAGTTCCCTAATTACGTAACACACTATCAATCATAATCTGAATCATTTTGAAGGATATTGCTAATCCATTGCTTCATATGCTCGAAGAAAATTCTGCTCAACAAAGTAAATAACGCAATGAATGTCGTTGAACTGTCGAAATGAAAGCCATTCCTACTGTTAGTGTGATATGCAAATCACAGTTCCTACGTTTCATCAAAAAATGGGAAGACCACGTCATTGAGGACATTATAAACAATGTTTATTCACAAAACTATAAAAAAACATCAATTTTACTAACTACAATTTGGCACAATCAATCACTAAAACTGTCGCCAAAAACCCTCAAAATTAGCCACCATTCCTCCATTGATCGTTCATACATCCCATCCACCTTTTAGTGTGATAACCCTGTAGGTAGGTATAAAAGTGGATGGGTCAACACGGAGGCACTCGATGGACCACCTTCGGAGACGATGTGGCTGTCTAAATACATTTACGTGTGTATTTATATTGAGTAGCCGTGCGTGAGCGCAGGGTTAGGAAGATTTAGAGTGAACTGTCTGCTAAACCTGTAGATTTAGCATGAATAATTTTGACGTATAATGATACGTCAAAATAATTCATGCTAAGTCTAGATAAAATTACTACAGCATAACGATGTTGTATTATTTTTATCTATAAGAAAAGAATAAAAATTATTTATTCTGCACAAAAGAAACACACGTTAAAAAAAAAACCAGTCAAGTTCTAGTCGGACTCGCGCTCACCTGCAAATTTATGGTTTTCGACTTTTTTCCTTTACTTGTGCTACATGACATTGCTTCTTGCCAAATTTCATGATTCCCTAGCGAGTGTCAAAATATGCGGCATAAACGGAACATAAACGCCCGTATCTTTTGATGGCGTTGACTTAGAAGATCGATTTTTTCACTACTTCAAGGTATTGCAGCCTTGAGTATTATATAACTTCAACTTGATAACTCCCCGCGTTCCTGAGGAAAAGGGTCTTGACACACGGAAAACGAAGTGATCTTACACGGGTTCCGTTTTACCTTTTGAGGTACGGAACCCTATAAAAAGAAAGAAAAATTGTTTATTCTGCACAAACTAAACACACATTACAAAACAAGACATAAAGTATACGCAAACAAAGGAGTCAAAAGCCTCGTATTCAACCAATTAAAATTTGACAATTCTTATCGTTCATACGTATCATACAGATACGCTATAAAAGTGTGTGTAAGCGCAGGAGCTCTCGGTACCGTCCGAGACAATGATGAAGTGGGAAGTGTGTGTTATGTGCTGACGTTACTCATCTTCACGCACACAATCACAGCGTGTTAGTACACTTGGTTACCACAAGCAAACCGCGCGTTGCTTCGTAAGATAAAAATGCTCTAACGTTAACAAATTTTGATTTGATTGATACCAAATATTTATGGCTTTTTATAAGATTTTAATCATATCGTTTTAAATTCATATCCAATGGGTTACAAGTGCAACTTCTGACCGTGTCAAGGCTGTCTGTGTTAGGAAATTCTGTGATATATATAAGTATTTTATTATGAAATTCTCTGTAACAAATCGGAGAGTGAATTTTACGTGGATTTTTTTTAAGCTTAATTTTACCATCATTATCCCTATCCCATCTCTAATTAAGGAACTCATAACATAACATAATGAAATGCGAATCTAAAATATACCTCTACCCCTTCAGAAAATACAGTCGCAAAGTTATGAATCCCAATTACAAGGCTAGATCGAATAGGCTCATAATAAATTAGTGCGCTTTACCATCGACGATTGCATCACTGCTTTCCATCAGACGGGATCGCAGTCAAGCACTAGTTTATATCATAAAAAAAAAAACATGACAATTAACATAATTCCTTACCAAAAAATCCTTTATCAATTAACCTGCCGCCTCTACCATCACTGAGCTCTACAAGTAGATTGCTCAAGACTCATGTTGACTCTACAGTAGTGCTCCATCGCCTGTGTACCGTCCAATACTGACAAATAATTTGACACCAACAATAATAGCTTCTAAAAGGTTTGCCCTCACCTGATAGAGTCGAAGGAAGATATTTTAGATAGCCTAGGTCTTAGTAGGATAGGATAGTTGTCGTATCTATTTGTGTACCTAGTTTTAATAGTTTTTTTTTATCATTGCTCCTCTCATCCAAAGCACCTGTCATCTAATCTCTTCACCACCCTTGGTTGCTTGTACAGCCTGCAATGTTCCCACTGCTGGGACACATGCCTCCTCTCGATGAAAGGGATTAGGCCATAATCCACCACGCGGGCACAGTGCGGGTTGGTAGAAGTCACATGTCTTCGAATTTTTGCTTCTAGGACATGCCGGTTTCCTCACGATGTTTTCCTTCGCCGTTTTGAGAGCAGTGGTCATGAAATAATTTACACAAAGTAAAGCGCCTATCTAGGTTCGAACCTACGACCTACAGCTCGTAAGTCGCAGCCATTACCACTGGGCCAGCACTGCTCTTCTGTTTGCTCCTTGATTGACTGGAAGAGAATGCCTAAGGCATTAAGTCCCTCCGGGCCTGCGGGCGGAGAGCAATGGGTAGCTCACCGTCCGATCAGGACCAGGCCCGTGTAGGTGTTCCACGCGCGCCTCAAAGAGTTGTCAGCATAATCTGAGGGGCCCCTAAGGGCCGAAGCCTGCCAGGTCAGCGGGATTGTCCGAAAGGGTTACCGCTACCCCGGAACATAAAGGGCAAAGGAAAGAACATGGGTGGGTTTTAGTCAGTAAGAGTCTGACACTCCTTTCCGCTCCACCCGGAGCGGGAGGGGTCATTTGATGATTTCCCATCCGGAAAAAAAAAAGCTAAGAAATTGACGTGGTTTCGAAGTAAGGAATCATTAAGTGGTCTTAGTGAGTAAGGGCCCTGGTTGGCCCAAAATTTTGCGACTTCCACGGTTACACATTAAGGCCGCCTTTGTACCTTTTTGTGCGAAAAGTTTAAATAAACAGTCTAGGGCAATTCGTAGCATTAACGAACTTCATGCAAAATTGATGTGTTCACGTGTCATTTTAGTGAATTTGCTAGGACACTGGTCTTTATTTTATGTTATAATATAAGTAGATTATTCATAATCTACCTAGCCTTTTCCCAACTATGTTGGGGTCGGCTTCCAGTCTAACCGTATGCAGCTAAATACCAGTATTTTACATGGAGCGACTGCCTATCTGACCTCCACAACCCAGTTACTGGGTAATACGATACCCCTTGGTAAGGATGGTTGTCAGATTTTCCGGCTTCTGACGACCCGTAACAACTGTTAAAGATCCACGAAAGACAGCCGGGTCCAACGGCTTAATCTGCTTTCCGAGGCACGGAGGGGTCTTGGTATGTGAAGATGGTCACCCATCCATGGATCAACCGCAGCAAGCGTAGCTTAACCTGATCGATCGACCCGTGCGGCTGCCACAAGCCCCTACAGAAAGTACATAACATTATGAATTGATTATAATACATTGGTACTTGCCAGGATTTGAACCCACGAGTCTCACAACCCCGTGCTTCACGACCACGCGAAATTACAAATTACGGTTAAATATGTAGTTTTAGAAGTATGAGGAACAGGGTGTAAAGTTCACTCATCCTCCATAGAAAAGGGAGGATCCTCCGACCAGACGGGTGTTGTGTCTGGCGGGCAATTGCCCAACGATTGATGTTGGGAAATTGTATCTATGTTAGTTGCGCGGTAAATTCTGCTTGCGAGATGCAGGATTTGCGTGACGTCAGTATGACGCGTTGTTCGCATGTGGCGTTGTAGATACCGCTACATAGTTACTCATACTCAAACATACATAGCTAAAATGCTATCATCACGCTATCACATCAGGGTACGTGCAGCGATCTGCTATCACAACACACGGCGCATAATTGTGACTAGATGTGCCTAGAAAGTGTATGCTCATTGCACGTAACGAGTTCAGCGTCATTTGCTTTATGTTGCACGGATGTAGGGGGATACTGGATGTGGCAGTGGTCTACTATATGAGCATAACGTATTACACTGGCCTGGGGGATTACTAATGTTACCATAATACACTCATATAGCAGAGGCCATTGCACGAACGCGTGACATACATAAACGTTACGCCAATTCGAACGATTTTTGAATCGAATATACATAGATATTTACAACCGTCATATTTTTTTTGTTTTTAAATACTTTTTCGACAAACAAAATTAGAACCCCCCATAGTGGGAATAAAGTCTTAAAACTAAGTAAATAGTTCGAACGTACCTAACGTTTCTTCAGTGTGCTAGCCCCCCCCCCCCCCCCCCCCCCCCCGGGTCAATCAATATTAGATGAAAACTGCAGTATCATAATTATGAATTTTTACTACGTCACGCACCAACTCCACTGGACCCTGCTCTGCACTTCACCAGCTCATCATATCATTATGGCAGTGTTTAGGATAGAACGGATCTGAAACTCCAAATGATAAATAATGTATGTAAATGACATAACAAATGACGGCTGTGTTCCTCCGAAAGATAGGTGGAGGTAGATTTCTGCCTAACCTTTATAACGTTAAGTACTAGTGACATGTGGGAACTTTACACTCACTTGTCGTTCGTTATAACAGTTCCAAGTAATAATAAGGGTATACCAAATACGAAGACAGGGCTTTTGTCCTGTCTGGAATCCTGGCTACTGCATTTTTATCTCACGTAGTGACGCGCGCTTTACTTGTGCTTACCAAGTGGAAGTGTGTGTGTGTGTGTGTGTGTTATATGCTGACGCTACTCGTCTTCACGCACACTTTCACAGCGTTTTTGTACACACATTTAACTACCACAAGTAAAGCACGCGTCGTTTCGTGAGATAAAAACACTATATCATTTATTTACTTATATTCCCCAATTCAAATTCAGCAATTGCGATTACGACCAATAGACAAGACAAAATCTAGGAAAACAGAAGAAAACAAAAGCCTTCTCCCACGTCGTATCCAGCAGAACCCACATCCTAGTAAGTAAATTACTGCTTTTACCACGACTATGACGGCGCGATGTTATGCGAGTTTCCACTTAGCGCCGGCAGATGTCGCTTACGCGCACGAATTTATGTCTACCCTCCACGCAGCGGTAGATTAAAGGTTTTTAATATTGTACGCAGATAGGGTAGTTTGCAGTTTAGTCACTGACTGACTGGGAGGTAGATGGGGGGGGGAGTTTTAGTTTTGAAGAGAGGTTTGGAATGAGGAAAATTGTCATTTTGCACATTAAAAGAATGATTCTATTTACTTCTTTAACCATAATCGTTTTATGTAATATACTGTTATTCAGCTGCATCTAGTTAGACTGGAAGCCGACCCCAACATAGTTATGAAAAGGCAGGCAGATAGAACTTCATTAACTATAATGAAACTCAGTAGCAGGCCTGAGTCTGGATTTGTGACTAGTTTTTTTTTGATCGACTCCGGGCTGCTATTGAAAAAATCCTGGCATAAAACCCTATAACACTTTGCCCGACTTGGAAATCGAGCCCGGGAACTCGTGCTCAGCAGTAGCGCTTGCAACCACTGAGGCAGCTGACAAAATATCGGGACGTACTAATACACCTTTGCCTAACCATACCGGAAATACAGGCGTGGTTTTTTCACAAGATACAAGAGGGTAACGAAACATTATAAATGATAAATTTTTAACCAGTGCGCAAACTGAAATCATGAATTCAGTACAAATGATTCGGAACACACCTGCGTTGGAACTTTTCGTCATTTATTAAAACAATAAATTTGCTGTGGCATACATTTTGACCGCGTCAGTATTGCACTTTTCTATAAAACAGTTGATTTTTTTTTTTGATAACCGACGTAAAATTTCGACGCCTTAAGTCTAGAATCATTTTCTGGTTACAGTGTGCACTGGATAAAAAATTTATCCTGCATATCATCATCATTCTCCTGCCCTTATCCCAAATTTATTTGGGGTCGGCGCAACATGTCTTTTTCTTCCATACTTCTCTATTAGTCGTCATCTCGGTAGTCACCCCCTTTCTAACCATATCATCATTCACACATTCCATCCATCGTTTCTTTGGTCTTCCCCTACTGTTATACCCATCGACATCCATACTCAAAACTCTCCTCACGACATTTTCCTCATTTCTCCGTAACACATGCCCATACCATGACAACCGATTTCCACACAACTTTTCAGCTATCGGTGCCACTTTCAGACTTCCTCTTAAGTACTCATTTCTTATTCTATCCATTCGTGTAACACCACACATCCCTCTTAGCATTCTCATCTCAGCTGCATTTCATTCATCCCTTTTGTGGCCCAACATTCTGATCCATACAATACAGCAGGTCTAATCATGGTTTTATATATCTTCCCCTTAAGTTTAAGTTTATCCTGCATATCAATCTTATAGTTATTCAACTCTTTCATCCTAGTCAAGCCAAAGACACAGAACCCTCCTTTCCCTCAAAATCGGTTAAGCAACATCCCACAAAGGCCCATCCTTTCCAATCAATCTCCTGCCTTATCTATCTGAGCTGTACTTTATCGGCACAGCATAGACTTATAGCCATCTCCTTATCAGTAGTGATAACGTTATCCTGCGTCTTCCTGTGTGCCGAGCTGACGTCATATGGATGATGGATGACGCAAATGGATGTTTGTTGTGAGGCTTTTTTTGATGATAATTGGATGACTATGAGGGAAGGGTTGTTGGCTGAGGTAAAATAAAGAAGAAATAATTTTTGAAGTGATTATGGAGTAACTTGAAACCTATAATTGATGGGTTGATCCCATCAATTATATCTATATTCAAATTTTATTTATGTTTCGAATTGACGTTAATTCAAGTCAAACAAATATCAACTTTATTTTAATGGTAATTAAGTTGGTTTCAGAGTGACTAGCGTGTGACTAGCTTGAAAAAGTTATAAAAATGTTTGAAGTTGTAGCGTAAACGGAACTTTATTGTGTAGGAATTAAAGTAATTTTTCCTTAGACTCATATTTGTTTACATTTTTGACGAATATGTCGCGAATGTAGATTATTGTATATCCATTCACATTTCGCATGTTTTGTTCAAGTCGCATATAAGGGGACGTACCTATTGCCAATAACCTACAATAAAAAACAGACAAAAAACAGTAAAAAACAGTAGTAGCCCAGATTCTAGATGATAAAATCTTGAATCTGGGTTAGTACTGTTTTTTTGTCGGAAAACCCTAATAACACTTTGCACGACCTGGGAATTGAACCCATGACAGTTCAGCAGACAAATAGCGCTTCCAAACACCAAACCAGCGAGGCAGTGGAAAAAGGAAACTAAAAGAAAACCACTTGTTATCTACAATAATAATAATAAACCTGAAGAGTTTGTTTGTTTGTTTGTACGCGCTTATCTCTGGAAATCATCTGCCCAGCCTTTTCCCAACTATGTTGGGGTCGGCTTCGTGAGAAAACCTGGGGGTCTACTCCGAAGTGGTATCCGCCGAATGTTCGCACCGTTTCCTGCTACGAAGTTACTATTTGGTTCGGTCGGTCCCGATACTACACACCTACACTCTTTCGAATATTGACTATGGTCCCGACCCAACTGAGCCGAACTGAACTTTTTTCGCATTTTTCAATAATATTCGGTTCGGCCTTGTGTCGGTCCGATCCAATCATTCGCAATTTGCACTTCGTAGTAGACCCCCTGGACTTATAGTCAATATAAGTCTGAATTCCTCGACATAGCTCACAGAATAACCAAGCTGAAGTGGCAATGGGCCGGCCATATTAGCCGTAGAACCGATGACCGTTTGGGTAGACGTGTTCTTGAGTGGAGACCGTGAATCGGTAAACGTAAGGTGGGACGCCCTCAGGCTAGGTGGAGCGACGATCTTCGCAGGTTGGGTGGTAGCAGCTGGATGAGAGTTGCCGAAAATCGAGTTGAATAGCGTGCAATAGGAGAGGCCTATGTCCAGCAGTGGACTACTATAGGCTCATGATGATGATGATGAAGTCTGAATTCACCAATCCGAACTTGACCAAGCGTGGTGATCAATGCTCGCACCTTCTCTATATGAGAAGATGCCCTTGCTTTACAGTGGGACAAATAAAAGTTTGGTACTATTATCAATATGTATTTATTTTATTTCCAAAACATGTAGCCTATTTTACGATTGGTGTTAGTCACACAACGAAATCTTATGTGAAGTTTACATAAAAATCAGCGGGATTGTCCGAAAGGGTTACCGCTACCCCGGAACATAAAGGGCAAAGGAAGGAACATGGGTGGGTTTTAGTCAGTAAGAGTCTGACACTCCCTTCCGCTCCACCCAGAGCGGGAGGGGTCATTTGATGATTTCCAATCCGATGAAAAAAAAAAAAAGTTTGCATAAAAAACCTGATTTACTGTAGATACTTTAAGCAACCTGCTGTCGTTGACCTCAGAACAATCAAATATTTTTTTTTCTTCGTTTTATTTTGCTTGCTTCGTTTTACTATACGATACCCATTATGTTTGTAGAGTTTCGCTAGCTAAGTTAATTTAACCCTGAATAATGCATTATAGTACATACATCTATACAAATTGAAAAAAAAATAAAATGAATCACCGAAATATATGTACGCGCATAGCGATCGACTGCACCAAATTGGATAATTCTTTTGTTTTTGTGTTTGTGTCAGGACAAGATGCGTAAAGAAAAAATTAAAAGAAAAAACGAAAAAAAAATATGGCCGTACGACGTTCGCCGGGTCAGCTAGTAATTTATAATTATTGAACTCAACAAATCCAATACACATATTGGTCAAAAAGAAATCAAAATGGTTCCTAATAAATAATTTTCCCATGTCCCTTCGAATGCTAATGTTCTAATATACTTAATTATAATGCACGGTAACTGTATCACTTGATAATGTATGATTGATAGCGGCAGGCGCGTGTGGGACGCTGTCTTTATTTTGTGGATGACGGCTTGTATAGATGGGCACAGAAGTGTTTATCAAGAATACACATAAACTCAAAGCATTTATTTCAAATTACAGGCACTTTTGGATAGTCAAGGAGTCGGTCAGTCTGGGGAATTGGTTGTACCACTTCTTCTTTCCAGCGAAAGCACTAAGTGAAGGGCGGGCGTTTTGGGTGAGTTATGTAATTTTGACGATCGAAAAGATTTTTGATTTTGAGTCAAAATGGAGCTAGTTGCTTATCCAAGAAATTCTTTGTTATATATGGTTTATTTTTATTCTTATATTATTTGATTATTCTTATATTATATATGGTTTCCATGTAGAAGAATATGCAAGAAACTCCAAGGACTCTTATAAATCAATATGAATAATGAAATAATGAACAATGGCAGTGAATAATGTTGATTTCTGAAATGAACCTTAATTTAATTAGAATAATGTTAAGATTTTGTTATTCTATTCCCTGTGTGTTTTACTAACATAGTTTATAAGTGTTCTGTAACTAACCCATGGACCTCAGAGGAGCAATTCTCGTAATTTTAAGAATATTCACAGTCTGATCTATCTCAATCTGTCAAAAATACCTCTAATTTCCCTACATTTTGACAGGTTTTTGACATTTGTTTGTCGCCGAGATGAGACTGCGACTAGATTTTGAACGTTTTAAATTACGAGAATTGGCCTTCTGGTTTTTATATTCAATTAAAATCATAAGTCATTTATTCAAGTTAGGCTGAGAATCAGCATTTTCGGACGTCAAAATTACAAAAGACAGTCCCCCAAAAACGCCCGCCCTTCACCACTTCCTAGTGCTATCGCTGGGATGAAGAAGTGGCGCAACAAACTCCCCAGCAGCACAGCTGTCTGTTCAGTTAGAAAATTGATTGTATACAATACTAGGTACGTATGTTAAGTAATTAACATTACAAGACACAGAATATAAAATTAAATTATTTGCCATTATGTCAGCTAGCCACGCCAATATACCAAGAAATATAATAAAAACTATACGTACTCAAGCTAGAAAATTATTAATAAAAATAAAAATGTGTGAGTGATGTGTGATGTGTGTGTGATGTGTGTGTGATGTGTGTGTGTGTGTGTGTGTGTGTGTGTGTGTGTGTGTGTGTGTTGTGTCCGCCTTTGTACCTTTTTGTGCGAGAAGATTAAATAAAACAAAAATGTAAATAAAAACTTACTACCTAAATAAAAGCCTCCAGACATAAAGGGCGTGACAGCTTACATGTTTATTTATTGCTGGGTTCTGTTCACATAGCTGTCACTTATATTAGAACGAACATCTTTTAAATCTTACTTAGCACTTTGGTCCTGAACTGTACATGCAAATCAGTGCTTATCCTAACCGTGGTCCGTTCGTTCTCGAATACTTATTGTTTAACAATACAGTATACATAAATACATACATACATTATACATTTTATGTTATCTGTCTATTGTGGAGTTGTTAATTAGGGAGTTAAAAGTAGTAGCATGTATGTATATTTTTATGGTAAGTAATCTTTTAATATTCATGTAATATTTTGAGACAGTTTTTTTAGATCATAATCTGCCTAGCCTTTTCCCAACTGTGTCGGGGTCGGCTTCCAGTCTAACCGGATGCAGCTGAATACCAGTATTTTACATGGAGCGACTGCCTATCTGTCCTCCACAACCCTGATGTTGAGTAATTATAATACGAAACCCCTTGGTAAGACTGGTTGTCAGACTTTGGGGCTTCTGACGACCCGTAACGACTGTCAGATAGGCAGTCGCTAGGTTGTCAATCTATTACTTTAAGTAGTTTTTTGTATTTTATTTTTATTTTTTTACCTTCCTCTGTTTTCCCCCTACAGGCCTCGCCTCCCTATTCTTCCTCTATTTATCCCCAACTATCTAAGGAGTCCAGCTCATACCACCTTCTCCGTCAAGGTCTATTTAGTGGTTTTTTTTCATGACAGATTTATGACCTTATTTAAATCTCTGTGCCATATTCCACGACCCCAAACGAAAAGCCCTATTACCCTACTCTATACCGGAAACTGAAAAGTTCAATAGGTCTCAAAAAGGATCGATTTTGGCGCCAAAACCCCACATTTTTTCACTTAAACCAATGGCAACAAATTCCAAATTCGAAACTGTTAACCTATATTTAAAACCGCCATTTTTATTCGAAACGTGCAATGTGGATCGGTGTATAATAGCGAAGGGGGTGGGGGGAGGAAGTGACGTCATATATAGAGGAAACTATAAAGCATTAACATCGGGTCGGCCGAATTTTGGACCTGCTCTTCTGTGCATACTTAATGCTGTAGTTGGGGTGACGTGGATTGGCCGTCGAGAAGAAAATTGTTTCTCAATAATCCTATTAATAAAATAAACGCGTAAGTTTGTAAGGATGGATGGATGTTTGTTACTCTTTCACGCAAAAACTACAGAACGGATTTGGATGAAATTTGGCACGCAGATAGTTTACAACCAGGATTAACACATAGGTTACTTTTTATCCAAATTTTCGTACGAGATGGAAACTTATGCGGGTAAAACCGCGGGGAGCAGCTAGTATACAGGCTGTAAAAATACCCATCACATAGCTGTCAACTACATAACAACGGGAAGAACAAGGTAACTCGGGTTCGCTAAGGGTATTTTTATACCCGTTATTTTTACCATGATGAGAGTTATTTTTATACCTAGTAAACATTCATAAGAGATTCATAAGAAAAAGAGTGTCATCTTTTTCTCTTTAAAAAAATATCCACAAAGAGACGTATGAACGTGTGAACAAGGTTATATAACTGTGATCATGTTTACCATATGCAGTGGTTAAGACGTGCTCCTCATGCACCAGGTTGTGGGTTCGAAACCGGGCAAGTACCAATGTAACTTTTTTAAATACTTAGCCGTCTTCCTCTCTCCAAGGTTTGCCGATATTGATCAATAGAGGTATGAGGAACAAGGTGTAAAGTTCACTCATCCTCCATAGATAAGGGAGGATCTTCCGACCAGACGGGTGTTATGTCTGGCGGGCAACTGCCCAACTATTGATTGGGAAGTTTGTATATATGCTAATTGCGCGGTAAACTCTGCTTGCGAGATGCAGGATTTGCGTGACGTCAGTATGACGCGTTGTTCGTATGTGGCGTTGTAGATACCGCTACAGATCTTTTACTTTGTTATACCGTCTTTGTAATACTCGTACATATGGAATGTAATAAAGTATTGAGTAAAGTATAAATTAGAATGATTGCCGACAGTTACATAAAACTCATGGCAATATTCTAATGTATACTTTACTAGCTGCGCCCCGCGGTTTCACCCGCTTAGGTTTCGATCCCATGGGAATATTGGTATAAAAAGTATCCTATATGTTAATCGGTAATCCTGGTTGTAAACCATCTGTGTGCCAAATTTCATCCAAATCCGTTTAGTAGTTTTTCCATCCATCCAAACACATTTTCACGTTTATAATATTAGAAGGATTAGTGGGATTACAATGAGGTAAGAGTTACATTGCTATGACTTACTAACATTTCTATGTGTCCTTTAAGAAGAGGTTAATTGTTCATTCTTGCTTATCCTCTTTGGTAAGATACATGCAAATTGTCATCTTATCTTCAAGAAACATACGACGCACTTCAAGACGTTGTACTATCTAACAACAGCCAATACACACCATCCTTGCTATAGAACTAAAACCGGCAATACACTTAGCATATTAACTGCGCGACTGCGACTGCGACTAGCTACTGCGCCTGCGACTGCCGCCACTAACCACTAAGTTACGCGCGTACGTGGGCACATCACTAGATGTTATCGAAATAACTATTTGCATGATTTTGGAAATACATAGTTTGGTTTATTTTGGTTCATTTTGTTTAATAAATATTAACAATATTAAATATTGTTTATTTAATATGGTGTCTTGTCATCATTTAACATTGTCTAACGGGCCTCTGCAAGTTGGTTTCGGCCCCTGGTACGCCTTCCAAAGGTTCGGGGCCCCAGGGTTCCGAGATATGTCAAAGACAAAAATCTATATAAATAAAAATAAATCACCGAAATGTATGTACGCGCATAACATCCGATCGACTGCACCAAATTGGATGAAATTTTGTGTGTATATTCCAATGGGTTCCTGGATGGTTTGAAAACAATTTAATTAGACCCGGTAGGTGGCGCTGCTGTCGGTATATGATGACTCAACCGGGCAGGACGACGTCTACCGGGTCCGCTAGTATTCAATAATAATACAATAACACATATTTTTACGTAAAACTAGCTTCTGCCCGCCACTTCGTCCGTGGGTTTCTTGTTCCCCCAACCCACCGCGTCGCATCGCATCGCCTGCCCCCGCTAGTACTTCGCTTTCGCTTAGAGTTCTTTCAGCCATTTCTTCATTTTGCTCAACCCTTAAAGGTTCTAGAGTGAGGTTATATAGCCTTCTTCAAGAATTTGGCTATCAAATGCAAGCATTTTTCAAATCCGACTGGTAGTTCCGGAGATTACCCCCTACATACTAACTTACAAACAAACAAATTTTTATAATATTTGTATAGAAGTATAGATAACTCATGCCTTCTTCCCATGGGCGTAGGCAGAAGCTATAGTTGGCAACGCCAGCTGCTACGATCCTGTGACAGACGGACGGACGGACAGCGAAGTCTTAGTAATAAATTTTCATTAACACCCTTCGGGTACGGAACCCTAAAAATATATAGAACACTGATTTGTTTGTACATAACACCAAATAAGCGAACACACCTACCTACCCACAATCAAAAAATTTAAACCATTCGACATTTCAAACATGGAATGGAACGCAGGGCAGTAAAATAGAGTGGCAGCATAAAAACCGACAATGAATTTTACCGATTGCCGCGTCAGTGTACGGTTTTACGGTTTTTGAAGGTTCCACACAGTGGATGACGTAGTTATTGTCCAATGAAATTGCTTTTTTGATGTCCAATATGGTTGACGTTCGATTTTCGAAATTATACGTTAAATGTTTATTAACGTTCTTTTGTTGAACATGCAGTTCTTTGCTTCTCGAAATTATTTATTTCGTTTTTGATTCGAAGGGGGCAGAGCAGAGAAAGATTGTAAGTTTGTGTGAGTGTATGTAGTTATCTTTGTATTGGCACAGAAGCCTGGAAACTTATTCTGATAGGATTCAATTCAATGCTTGGGTGAGTTTAATTTGTATAGTACAGTGTATTTCGATACCATAAGTCCCTAAGTTAGTACCATCTCATGAACAACTGCTCCGCTGGTATTGTGGTCGCAAGCAAAACTGCTGGGTTCAATTCCCAGGTCGTACGAAAGTGTTATTGGGTTTCTCCATTAGGAATTGCTCAGTATTTTTTTTTTCTGGGTGGGTAATCCTCATATGACTTCTCCATGTCAGACTCCATGGCATGTCAGACTTTTACTGACTAACACCCACCCGTGTTCCTTCAGTTGCCTATGCCAGGGCCACGGTATCTCTTTCGAATAGCCCGCGGCCCTGGCAGAATTGCTCAGTAACAGCCCCGGGTTTGTAAGTTGGCGGTGTGATACCCTGTGCCTTGGAAGGCATGTTAAGCCGTTGGGCCTGGGCCTGATCTCTCACCGGTCGTGTCATCGGTCTATAAGATTGAGGGAAGAGAGAATGCACCTGTGGCTGCGCATATAATTGGACGTAGTTTAGCAGAAAAGACTTAACCCTCAAAAAGTAATTTTTGAGTTATCGAGGTTTTAACTTTAGGTGTGTATTGCTGCAATGATGTTGTATATGGAATATTTTGAAATGTTGTCACTTAAGGGCAAAAATACCAATATTTTTATGAGTCAAGTTGTATTAGACTAACGCAATTTTCGAGTTGTTGGGAAGAATGTGGGTTGAGTCCTTTCGAATGTGGGTTGAGTCCCTTCTGCTTAACTACGTCCAATTGTGCACTATAATATCTCCCGTATCGATGGCTAGTCTCCGCTGAGGTTATCTGCTAAGAGCATGATCAGCCTAAAATGTTCCTACTGCTGCGACACAGGCCTCCTCTCGGTGAGAGGGGAGGGGAGTGGGAGTAATCTATCACGCGGGCCCAGCGTGGGTTGGTAGATGTCACAGGTCTTTAAATTTTTGGTTCTAGGACATGCTGGTTTCCTCACGATGTTTCCCTTCAGCGTTTTGAGAGCAGTGGTGATGAAATAAATTAGATAAGATTTTCTGCTTTGGCTGAAATTCGGTCTGGAGGACAGGTATTGTCTGTGCATAGGCAGCGTGGCCGAGTGGTCTAAGGCGCTGGTTTTAGGTCAGTCTGAAAGGGCGTTGGTTCGAATCCCATCGCTGTCACAGAACTTTTTACATTTTGATTTATTTTAATCTAAGTTTTGATTTCTATTCTAAAAGCGTCATCAAGCGGATGTCGAAGGCACCTAAGAAAGAGAGTCTATCAAGTAAACAATATTTTTACCTACTTAAAGAAAATATTGGGTTAAGTAAGTGCGAATCAGTTCTAATTGCTGGTGGTTCTGTACATAAAGAAATGTATAGTAGGTACAAAACGCTGAAAATTGGTTTAAGTACTTTCATAACATAACGTCACGCCTGTTATCCCCGAAGGGCGAGGCAGAGGCAAATGTGATGTTTGAATTTGAATGTTTGTTACTAAATCACTCAAAAACGACTGAAAGGATTTATGTGACATTTGGGGTAATAAAACAGTTGGCATAAAATTTTAAGGCATAATATAGTTTGGCATAACGTTTTCGCATAACTTTTATTAGCATAATAATACTTTGGCATAATGCAAAGGTTAGCATAACTATCATTTAGTCTTATATGGTTGGTTGGAGTTGCATAAATTTTAAAGGTATAATATTTATTCGTCTAATAATCATGAGCCATAAATATAAAAAGTCATAATCGGGTGAATGTAGTCAATAATTTTAAATTGATCTTTAGGTACTTGGTAATTTAACATACAATTATTAGGTATGATGTTTCCTGATATTTACTACTGTTATTGAATCATATGGGTTAGGTTACTGTAGAACAGTGACCATTAACGCCAGATCCCCTCTATTGTTGGTGTTGTGGGTTTTTACCGTTTTGAGTTATTTATTAGGGTTTTTTGGTTTTATTTCAAAGAACATTATGTGTTTATATCATTATGCGTTTTTAACATTATGCTTTATATAATTATGCTTCATTATTATTATGCTAGCAGTATTTATGGCAATAAGCATTATAGCAAAACATTTATGCCTAATAATATTGTGCGTAATGATCATTATGCTGAATTTCGTTATGCCAATGTAAATTATGATAATATATTTTATGCTTTACATTAGTAAACCGACATGGCACACAGATAGTACATAACCTGGATTACATAGGATACTTTTATCCCGGTAGTACATACGTTCCCGTGGGATAATTTCCAAACTCCATGCGGGCGAAGTTGCAGGCAAAAGCTAGGGAAAAATAAATTTAAGTGAATAGGTACCTAGTTAGTGGTTCGAAGTCTCTTTGTATAGTGGGCGAACCAATATTTATTTTACTATCAAATTAAAATGGAAATAATTCTAATTAAGATATCAACAAAAAACCCATCAATTGCACAAAATAATCGAAATTCCATACATTTCACACAAAAAAATAAAAAAATAATCTTAATATACTCAAGAAAAGACTTTAAAAGTCAGTATTAATCCACATTTCGGTCCAATAATTGGCGACATAAAGTTTTTACTCCCACTTTTATAGTTAAACGACTTTCATTCCTATTATTAAGAGAATAAGGTCGCCACTTAAAAAAAAGTTGATAAAAAATAAATTTTCTCTTAGACTTTGACGGTGTTTTTATTGCATTTTTTTTTTTTTTGTAAAGTTAACACTTAAAACGTTATGCCAAGTTACGGGTGATAAGGTTTTTGGGGTCCCGTGGGTAAATGACAAAACCATTTCAACTTTAGGCGACATAAGTCGTTGTTAGATATTCCGAAAGCCATCTATCTCCTATTATTAAAGAAGCAAGGGTCAGAGAAGCATGTCGTCTTCTCCCATACATCATCTCTATTAGCCGTAATCTAAAAAAGTATTTTATTGTATGTATAGATAACTAACTATTTACACTAGAAACTAAATTAAATTACTAACGACATTTATTTATTCTTCCTAATTAATGTTATACAAAAAAACTGGCTAAATAAAAAGGTCTAAAAATTAATCTAATCACTAATATCGTAAATAATAATATTCACAACAACACGTCAAAAAACTGGTCAAACAACCCGACCCTAACTGTTCCCGGCGCAAAGGTGCCCATAACGCATGCTGCATTTTTTTATTTTTTTATTTATTTATCTATTTATTTCAGGCATCAAGGCCCATAAAAACACATACAATACAATATTAATATAACTTAAAAATACTATAAATACATACAACATTATAATTACACTAAAAAAACAAACTAACGCACACGAAGTGTCTGCGTCGTGTTTCGCTGACTGGTGTCATGTAGCCGACCACGAAACCGGCGGTACACAATACCCTTCGGCCAGAACTCTTCCTTGAGGAACTTCTCGAGATGATGTGTCGGAACACGCACCACGAACGACTTGAAGTCCGAGTTGTGACGCGACTCCAACTTCTCGACCCTCAAAGTCCAGTTGGTCTTCACACTCATGTACTCCACGATCTCCTCAACCTTCGTGGAGTGGTGCAATCTGGACACGTACAGCTGCGTCGTCGGGATTGCTGGACGCAGCAGCATGTTGGGTCCTGCCAGCGTGGTGCCGCACTGGTTCTGACAAGGAGGCTTCTTCTTCTTCTTCTTCTTCTTCTCCACCTTGATGAAACCATCCTCGTTGCACGTGTCCTTCTCTGGACCCTGCCTTTTCAAAACCTTGTTGGGTTTCGACGGGCTTCGTTTACCCCCTTTTGGTTTTCCCGCTAGTTTTACCTGCAAGTTCTGCGACTCAGCAGGCTTGTTAGCGGCTACTATTGCTGCGTAGGCTCGTTTGGGGGTCGACGAACCTACACACGTCGTTGTCTCTACCTGTGTCAAGCTGTTCTTCAGATCGAATTTCGGCCATGCCGACCAATCTCAGTGGAGACTAGTCTTCGTCGCGGGAGATATTAAAGTGCACAAGTCACTCTCTCCTCCCTCTCTCTCATAGTCCGATGAGACGGCAATCCGACACGACCGGGGAGACAACAGGCGCGGGACCAATGGCTTAACGTGCTTTCCGAGACATGGGTACCCCCATGTCTTGACCGGGGATCAGGCGCAGGACCAACGGCTTAACGTGCTTTCCGAGGCACGGGGGTATCATACCTCCAACTTCAAAACTCCGGGAAGTAACTAAGAAGTTCCTAATGGAAAAACCAATTAACATTTTGCCCAACCCGGAATCGAAGCCAGGCCCACGAGGCCAACAGGGCAGTCAGTTACATGCATACCATGACCACCGATTTCCTAGTGTAAGTCTGTATAGATACGGAACCTCAAGATTAAATAAACCAAACCCACACTTCCCACTTAATACTTTAAAAAACACGGTTTATGAACAATAAATTGTTGGAAGTGCGAGTTCATTCACAGGTTGGACAGATCATTGTGTGGTCGTAAATAACGCAATGCGGCTGCAGTACCCAAGCCAGGCTTGGAATCTGATGGGTGAGCTTTTACGTTTATTAGTTTACGAATTACGAGTGCGTTTTATCACCAATCTTTTTTAGAACGACAAAGGTTTCATAGATGTACCGAAATGAATGATCAAATGTAGAAGTAGCAATGGAAATAAAGAAGAAAGAAAGAAAGAAAGAAATTGCATTTATTTGGCACAAACTAACAGACACACAATACAATAGATCAGATAAAACACACAATAAAATAAAAAAATAAAAGATTAAATAAAAAGTGTGAAGTCCGATGTAAGAAATTAGCAGGAAAAGTGTGCCTCACGGCTGCGCCAAAAAGGCCCAGTTCAGCAAAAAATGCCGGACAACTAGTGCCTGGCGCTGGTTTTCAACTGGACCTGATGGCTTAGTTTTACTCCACCTATGAGTTCAAGACTGTCAATCATCTGCCTCGCTTTTTCCCAACTATGTTGGGGTTGGATTCAAGTCTCATCGAATGGAACCGAATACCAATATTTCACATGGAGCGACTGCCTATCTGACCTCCACAACCCTATTACTGGGTAATACGATACCCCTTGGTAAGATTGGTTGTCAGGCTTTTGGGCTTCTGACGACCCGTAACGACTGCCAAAGATCCACGAATGACAGCCGGGACCAACGGCTTAACGTGCTTTCTGAGCCACGGGAACAAACTCAGAGTTCACAGTTTCTTTTAAAGTCCAGACATAATCTTGGTAAGATCATGTGAAGACCATGAAAGCAATTCTCGCGCATCTCGCCTTCATGTCGCATGAAGTCATTGCCGCCTCCGTATGTCGCATATAAAACGGTGAGATATCTGGATATCTCACTGTGTTACTGGAACATCTATTCTCACTACAAGTCGATCTGAAATCACGAGTCTAGGGACAATAATGTTGCCATTATGCGTCGCACGAAGTAATCCCTTCCACATAACGATGCCATTGTTTGACGTAATCATCCGAAATGATCTTTTAAGGAAAGAACCAAATATATTGAGTTATAATCGTGTAGGTTTGAACCTAACGACCGATTTGACGAACAATACTAAAGAATACAATTACACTAAATACATAGCATAACATCATAGGATAACCAGCCTATAACGTTCCCACTACTGGGACACAGGCCTCCTTTCTGTGAGAGGGAGTGGGCCATCCACTACGCGGGCCCAGTGCGGCTTGGTAGATGTCGCATGTCATCGAATTTTTTGGTTCTAGGACATGCCGGTTTCCTCACGATGTTTTCCTTCACCGTTTTGAGAGCAGTGGTGATGAAATAAATTATGCAAAGTAAAGCGCCTGCCTGGGTTCGAACCCACGACCTGCAGCTCGTAAGTCGGGGTCGCTACCACTGGTTCACCACTGCTCTGTATAAAAACTACATAGTTACATAATAAAATATAATCGTACAAACCCCCAACCCCCTCCTGCTTGTAACCATCATCATCTGCCTACCCTTTTCCCAACTATGTCGGGTTCGGTTTCCAGTCTAACCGGATGCAGCCGAATACCAGTATTTTTAAATGGAGCAAAATGCTGGATATACGACTCGATTAACCTCCGAACCATTACGAAACACGACATTATGAATTTGAACACATGATCTTGTACAATTGTAGCGGTATCTACAACGCCCCATGCGAACAACGCGTCATACTGACGTCACGCAAATCTTGCATCTCGCAAGCAGAGTTTACCGCGCAATTAGCATAGATACAATTTCCCAACATCAATCGTTGGGCAATTGCCCGCCTGGTCGGAGGATCCTCCCTTTTCTATGGAGGATGAGTGAACTTCACACCCTGTTCCTCATACCTCCAAACAACACTAGCTTCTTTCTGCACGCGACTTTGTCCGCGTGAAATTTCTTGCTACCCCAACCCAATCCGTCGCATCATATCTCCGGCCCGCGCTATTACTTAGCTTTCTTTCCGACTGTTTTCTGTTTGCTCGGCTCTTGAGGGTCATAGCGTGATGTCAAATAGCATATATAGCCTTCCTCAAGAATTGGGCTGTCAAGTGCACAAAGCATTTTTCAAATCCGACCGGGAGTTTCCATGATTAGCGCGTTCAAACAAACTCTTCAGCTTTATTATTAGTAAATATTTAGATATATAGACCATCCTACTTCCTACATCCTACTAATCCTACTATCCTGCTTCCTACTAATTTTATAAATGTGAAAGTTTGTATGGATGAATGGATGGATGTTTGTTACTCTTTCACGCAAAAACTACTCAACGGATTTGGATGAAATTTGGCACACAGATGGTTTATAACCAGGATTAATAATAGGATACTTTTTATCGCGATATTCCCACGGGATCGAATCTTATGCGGGTGAAACCGCGGGGCGCAGCTAGTTATTAATAAAGGTAACATAACATCACGCCTGTGCCATGAAATGATAGGCAGAGGTCTATAAGTATCTACACCCACATTTCCACAGTTATTTTCAAGTTCCGTGCTAAAGGGGCCGAGCTTATTTCCATCAACTGAGCACAAATAATCACGACGAAATTCCTGATGGATAAACTAAATTACAGTTCAAACCAAATTGAGAATCAAACCGCGAACCCCACTTTCAACAGTCACTGCAGACGACTTGCCTTGGAGTGTAAATGTGGTGCTGTTGCACAAACGATGGGGCACTTAATATCGTGTCTTGCGTGTCCTGTCAGCTGCACGTTACAAGAACTGATGGACGCTAGTGATGGCGCCAAACAAGTGGCCGAATTCTGGGCCGAGTCCATTTAGTTTTCCATCTACACGCTAAGAAGAAGAACTGTTTCTCCAGCGACCACTTGACGGCCATGCAGTCAAAGAACAAAACTGGTCATAATTGCACTATACTCTAACCTTCAAAGTTCCTTTCACCGCACACCCACGAATGCCGAAAACACCATAACTATATCATAATGCAAAATCTTTCCAACACTTCCATGGAGTACCCCCTAATTAGGGTCTCCGTGTACCACAATTAAGGTCCATATATACCACAACCAGGGTCCTCATATACCACTCAAGAACTCGTTAAGTCACCATAAAGCTCATGGGACAGCGCAAGTAATTATTATACGATCTGCTGGGTAATTGTTGGACTTAATTAGCTATTGTTTTGTAGTTATAACAATGTGTGGGTTTAGGTTGATGTGGTGGTATAAACGGAGCGGGAAGCAGGTTTTATAAGTTACACTTGGTAAACACAAGTAGAGGGGCCTGTGGCTAAATAATAACAGCCGCACAGGTCGATCGATCAGGTTAAGCTACGCTTGTCGCGGTTGTTTTATGGATGGGTGACCATGTTTACATACCGGAGGGGTCCCTCCGTGCCTCGTTGCCTCGTAGCCGTTGGTCCGGCTGTCATTCGTAGATCTTTGACAGTCGTTACGGGTAGTCAGAAGCCCGAAAGTCTGACAACCGGTCTTACCAGGGTGTATCGTATTACCCAGCAACTGGGTTGTGGGTTGTTGCAGTCGCTCCATGTAAAATACTAATATTCAGCCGAATCCGGTTAGACTGGAAGATGACCCCAACATAGTTGGGAAAAGGCTAGGCAGATGACTTGGTAAACACAAGTAAAGCGCGTGGCACTTCGTTAGATAAAAATACTATACGCAAATGGGGTGCTGTAAAATACTTACAGCGGCCTAATTGCGTATAGTATGTTTATCTCTCGAAGTAACGCGCGCTTTACTTTTGTTTACCAAGTCATCTGCCTAGCCGTTGTGAGAGGGAGCGGGCCGTAATCCACCACGTGGCCCAAGTACGGGTTGGTAGATGTCACATGTCTTCGATGTTTTTTGATTCTAGGACATGCCAGTTTCCTCGTTTACAAAGGAATCATAACGATTTTAAAAGTCAGAATTCATAAAGTAAATTATTTACATGAAATAATAAAAATAATGGATGAAAGAAACCACACCATGCTCGTTAGCAACGTAAATCTTTTGATAAAATCATTTTATTTTTGGCAATACTTTTATAAAAGGCTTACAAAAGAGGTCTATAAGCATTTACCTTATTTTTTAAGGACACAATTAGGGGATTTTTCAGAATTAAGTTTCATTGCGTAGGTAGATCATTAGTAAGTTGTAAATAGCCTACGTAATTCAAAAGGTTTGATAAATTGAGACAGCAACTCACAGTACCAAGGAGATCATACAACTACATACTGTCTCATACAGTTTTCATTTAGAATCTACATATATTATTTATACTTAATATTATACATGTCGCAGCAGATTTAATTAGCCGTTTAGTTAACCGCCTAGGCTTTTAACTAAACGGCGGCCGTTCAACTAACGGCCTGAATGATATTCAATAAAATTATAGTTTAGGTTGGAACTGTAACCAATCACGTGCGAGCCAAATTGGTCGCAGTAACTAAGCCAGGGCACCCCGACCAAATGGGTTAGGTTAGAACTGTGATCAACCGCGTGCGAGCCGAGAGAGCGAAGCGAGGCGAGCACTACTTCCAAAGCCCAGGCAGTTGACTGAACGGCTAATTTAACTAGTTGGCTGCGACACATACTCGTATATATGTAATATAATTAAAGAGGTAAAATTTGTTTATTAGTTTGTATGTAGGGGGGGGGTAATCTCCGAAACTTCCAGTCGGATTTGGAAAAATCTTTTTGCATTTGATAGCCCAGTTCTTGTGAAAGGTTAGAGGCTATTTAACATCACGCTACGGGTCTTAGGAGCCGAACAAAAGGAAAAAAGTCGGAAGGCGACGCAAAGCGACTGGTCGGGTCGGGGGAACCAAAAATTCCACGCAGACGAAGTCGCGGGCAGAAGCTAGTATTAGCACAAACGTAATATCGATTTGATGTTATGTACCGGTGTACATTTGGTAATATGGGGTAAACCTGATGCCATTGATGTTATGTACCGGTGTACATTTGGTAATATGGGGTAAACCTGATGCCATTGATGTTATGTACAGGTGTACATTTGGTAATATGGGGTAAACCTGATGCCATTGATGTTATGTACAGGTGTACATTTGGTAATATGGGGTAAACCAGAAGGGCAATTCTCGTAATTTTAAGAACGTTCACAGTCTGATCTGTCTCAATCTGTCAAAAATACGTCCAATTTCCCTACATTTTGACAGGTTTTTGACATTTGTTTGTCGCCGAGATGAGACTGCGACTATATTTTGAACGTTTTAAATTACGAGAATTGGCCTTCTGGTGCCATTGCTGCTCCAAAATCTCGAAAAGACCATTTATTCTTTCTTCCTGACCTTCCCATGTTACTTGGGGTTAACGCGACATGTTTTTTCTGCCATTCTCCATTGTCAGTCGCCGCTCCCATCATTCCCATCTTCTCTTTTCATTCCCACCTCATCTATCACACAATCCACCTGTAGCGGTATCTACAACGCCACATGCGAACAACGCGTCATACTGACGTCACGCAAAATCCTGCATCTCGCAAATTACTGCGCAACTAGCATATATACAATGGCCCGACATTAATTATCGGGCAGTTACCCGCTAGACACAACACCCGTCTGGTCAGAGGTTCCTTCCTATTCTACACCCTGTTCCTCATATCTCTATAATATGTACATCCATCTTTTCTTTGGCCTTCCTCTCCCTCTCCATCTATCAACATTTATATTTATCACTCTTTTAGTTATATGCATTTCGTCCCTCCTCATCATTATATCTATAATGTCATCATTTCCAAAACTTTTTTCAACACACCGCTCCGCTCATAAAATAGCTTCCGCCCATCACTGTACAACCACCTTTAAGTACTTATTTACATACCGGCCACATTAAAAGGTGGCAAACGCATATTCATGTGTCAGCCACCGTTTGAGGTGCGGGTTCGACTCCCGGGTAATGACTTCATACAGCTAGGTGTATCGAAGTCTAGGTGTCTTGCTTAACAAGTGGGTTTGAGTGGGCCACCCACTAAGAGGGATTTTATGTTTTTTTTTTATGACCTCCGAATTTTTAAATCACACTTAACGTGTTATAGACCCAAAAAGGGGCTTGTGGCCAAGTAATCACAGACGCACGGGTCGATTGACTAGGTTAAGCTACGCTTGCCGCGGTTGGTCGTTGGATGGGTGACCATCTGAAAGAAAGCACGTTAAGCCGTTGGTCCCGGCTGTTATTCGTGGATCTTTGACAGTCGTTACGGGTCGTCAGAAGCCCGAAAGTCTGACTACCAAGTCTTACCAAAAGGTATCGTATTACCCAGTTGCGTTGTGGAGGTCAGATAGGCATTCGCTTCATGTAAAATACTGGTATTCGGCTGCATCCTGTTAGACTGGAAGCCGACCCCAACATATTTGGGAAAAGGCTAGGCAGATGACATAACGTGATATAAAACCGCTGCCAATAACAGGTGCATTGACATCTCAGGCTCATTGTAAAGCATAATGTATTTTATGTCAAATGTTGTAACGTACAAACTAAATAGAACCCTAAAAACAGGTCGCACGTCTTCCGGAACATTCACGCGCATTCCCAAGAATTCCCGCAGGTCCACGTATCTAATTTGAACTTTACACAATTTAACATAAAGTTCATTATAAGAATAATTATTGATTTATTTAATTTAATACCATTGCACGAAGGTCCAATGACCAAGATTACTTGGGTTAATCTTGGGTAAATGTTACAACATTTTGTTACAAAAATCGCTTGCAATGGCTCAATTTTTGCAATGGCAATGTAAATGTAACTTTAGAGACATCAAATCGACACTGAAGAGTTTTTAACGTTATGGAATGACCAAGAAGCAGACGGCCTGTCTGAAAGTTAGTGGTCACCGTCTCCACCGCCGATGGATCCAGAGTGGAGAGAATGGAATACCAGAGATATTGCAGATGTATAGAGGTATGAGGAAAAGCGTGACAAGTTCACTCATCCTCCATAGAAGAGGGAGGATCCTTCGACCAGAGGGGTTATGTGTTTGGTAAGCAACTGCCAGACGATTGTTTTTTTTTTTTATGTATAGCATTTCGCAGTTTATCCGAGGATGTGGTCGTCTGATTAACCGGACTCAACACGAAGATTGATGTCTGGACGTTGGATCTATGCTAGTTGCGCGGTAAACTCTGCTTGCGCGATGCAGGATGCGTGACGTCAGTATAACGCATAGTTTGCATGAAGCAATATAGATTACTAGCTGCGCCCCGCGGTTTCACCCGAATAAGTTTCGATCCCGTTGGAATATCGGGATAAAAAATATCCTATATGTTAATCCTGGTTATAAGCCATCTGTGTGCCAAATTTCAACCAAATCCGCTGAGTAGTTTTTGCGTGAAAGAGTAACAAACATCCATCCATCCATACAAACTTTCACGTTTATAATATTAGTAGGAAGAGCAGTAGTGGCCCAGTGGTAACAGCCGCGACTTACGAGTTGTATATTCTAGGTTCGAACCCAGATAGGCGCTTTACTTTATTTAAATTATTTTCGTCACCACTGCTCTCAAAACGGTGAAAGAAAACATCGTGAGGAAACCGACATGTCCTAGAACCAAAAATTCGAAGACATGTGATATCTACCAACCCGCACTGGGCCCGCGTGGTGGATTAATGCCCACTTCCTCTCACAGAGAGGAGGCCTGTGTCCCAGCAGTGGGAACATTATAGGCTGATTATATTGATTATGAATGTAGATGCCGCTACAAATGCATTGCTGTTCCAAAGACAAAGCTGAAATGTCTCATATGCCTGTAGTTACTCCGGCTACCGTACCCTTCAAACTGGAACACAGCAACGCTTGGCGGCAGAAATAGGACTGGACCGAACGAGCTCCGTCACAAAGAGCTGCAGTCCTTTCACATTTATTTTACCACTGACACCAGCAACCCAACAGCAACCCTATTACAACGATAATAAAGATCACTGTGATTGTGACAGACTATAGTCAGTGGCAACAACCCAACAGCAATATTTTGGTGACGTGAATAAAGATCACTGTGATTTCGATAATGATGCAAATTCGGAGGTAAAATAACTGTCAAAGAACTATACAGCTAAGTATGTTCTCAAATGCAAAAGATTTAATAAATAAATGCAAAAAAAAAATATTCGGATATCAATTTCAACCAATTATAAAATCCAACGCCTTTATTAGTAGAAAGAACAATAAATAAAATTTTGAAAATGGAAACTGACTTTAAAAAAAGTGCAGGCTGCACCCAATGCTACAATAATCATAACTCAAATTCTTTAAAAAAAGAACGGCCTCCATTTTGTGCGTTCAAGTCGACACCTACAATTATATTTTCAAGATATTTTATTTCTCATGTCGTAAATTATGAAGGTGGTAGCTCCTACTACGGTTTTAAATAAAAATATCTGACTTGATTTGGTTATTGTGAATTGTATAATAATATTAGCCGTATAAATTGATGCCCGTTGGGGTAGACGTGTCTTTGAATGGAGACCAAGAAACGGGTAGGAAGTCCTCAGTCTAGGTTGGAGGAACGGTCTTCGTAGGATGACTAGCAGCTGAACGAGAGTAGCTGGGGATCGCGTGTATTGAAGATGTTAATGGCAGGAATAATCTGGTGAAGATACTGATTTCTTTAGATAAGTCATAAAAATATTTTGACCAAATATTACCGGTCATTATTATGATTAGCTTCAAATGATAACACCGATGTGACTTTAAAATGCAGAGTTATTTGCAGTATTTAGATTTTGAAGTGGACTATTCTGCAAATAAGTCACTTGTTTCCAGTGCCAAAAATTATTTTACAGCAGATAAATTATAAGTTTTCCAAATAATTCTGTTTTCTGCAGACACGACATCAGAAGGGCAATTCTCGTAATTTTAAGCACGGTCACCGTCTGAAGGCTCTGTCAATATGTCAAAAACTTGTCGAAAAGTAAGGAAATAAGACGTATTTTTGACAGATTGTGACAGATCAGACTGTGAACATTCTTAAAATTACGAGAATTGCTCTTCTGATGTCAGTCTCAATCTGTCAAAAATACCTTTAATTTCCCTACATTTTTGACATGTTTTTAACATTTGTTTGCCGCCGAGATGAGACTGGGACTAGATATTGAACGTTACAAATTACGAAAATTGGCCTTCTGTTGTCAGACTGAGGTACAAATTTCAGACAACTCAAAGTAATCATTAATTTGCCAACCAGAGCCAACAGCTCTCCTCACTTATTTCTCACTTCGCACTCAAAATCAAGAGCCAAACGACTTACACAACCATAGTAGCTCCCTTTCTAAGAATCCTTTAGTCCATCTGTTGAACTGACGTTTCATTCGACTCCGAATGTGCAAAATAATATAAATCCTCGAAATATATGAGCTTAAGCATAAATTATGTGAACAATTATGAAAATTCTTCATTATGGGCGAGGGAACTGAAGGCATAGAGATATAGAACTAAATGGGATATTAAGACATAACATCGCGCCTGTATACTTCAAAGGGGATAGGCAGTAGAGTGTAATAACAGTAAACCCACATTTCGCAAGTTATATTTTTGTATCACAAGTTTGGGCTGTGGAGGTTAGATCAGTCGCTCCATCTAAACCACCATCATCAGCCAGGACATAGGCCTCTCCTATTGCACGCCATTCAACTCGATCTTCGGCAACTCTCATCCAGCTGCTACCAGCTACCCTGCTAAGACCGTCGCTCCACCTAGCCTGAGGGCGTCCCACCTAACGTTTACCGATTCGCGGTCTCCACTCAAGAACACGTCCAGTATGTCCCAGCAGTGGGAACATTGTAGGCTGACTAATCTATGGTCAATTATTTCATCACCACTGCTCTCAAAACGGTGAAGGAAAACATCGTGAAGAAACCGACATGTTCTAGAAGCAAAAAATTCGAAGACATGTGACATCTACCAACCCGCACTGGGCCCGCGTGGTAGATTACGGCGCACTCCCTCTCACAGAGAGGAGTCCTGTGTCCCAGCAGTGGGAACGTTAAAGGCTGATTTTGTTATGTTATTTATTTATTATTCTCAACACAACTATGTATGTTATATATGCTATCATGGTCGCTAAGTTATAGAAACCAGTTGCAAAGGAGCTACCTGAGATATCAAAAAACTAAAAGGTGCAAACATACAAAGCACAAAAAAAAAATATCATTTCTTCCTTCAAAACGGGGGGCGTGCCCTCCACAATTTATGATCTGTGTATCATATTGGATTAATTCTGACTACCTTGGCAAACACTGCTGTTTTGTTTTGTAAAAAATAATTATTACTTGTGAAAGAGTCTTTGGTTTGTCATGTTAAGCAGCGCTTGGCATGGTGAGTCACTTGGATGGGTGTGAATTTGTAAGATAGAGATATTATCTCAAATCTCAAATCGTTTATTGCAATCCATAATGTACAGTTACAGGTGGTAAATAAAAGAAAAATAATAGAAACATTTATGGACCCTGTCGGGCACAGCAATTTTTTAAATAAGTAGAGAGAGGAAGAGCGCTTTATTAATTCTCTTTGTTATTAAGTTAGAATTATTTTATACCCTATTCCCTATGTATTTACATTTCCATTCATTCACTTATTCTATTAATATTTTATATGCTGGTCTATCTATTCATTTATTTAATTATATTTAATATTGCTTATCTGTTTACTTGCTTAATCATTTTTCATTATTATAAATGTAGCACAATTACCAAGTATTGTGTTATAATTTATTTTTTAATCTATCTACTAGAATTATTGTATATAAATAATAAATACATAGATAGACCTGTATATACAATATTAATAGAATAAGTAAATGAATGGAAATTTAAATACATAGATAATAGGATCTATGTATTTAAATTTCCATTCATTTACTTATTCTATTAATATTGTATATACAGGTCTATCTATGTATTTATTATTTCTATAAATACATAGTTACGCTTACGGCGAATTTAACTGAACTTTTATACCTAGTACTAACTTCTGTCTAAGACTTTGCCCGCGTGAAATTTCTTGTTCCCCCGACTCACCCCGTCGCATCGCATCGTCCTATTAGTTCGTTTTCGCTTGGAATTCTTTCCTTTTTTCTTTTTACTTGGCCCTTAAGAGTCCTGGCGTGATGCCTATAGCCTTCGTCAATTAATGGGCTATCAAATGGTAAAAGATTTTTTCAAATCCGACCGGTATCTGGTTCCAGAAATTAGCGCATTCAAACAAACAGACTCTTCAGCTTTAAGTTTAGTAAAGATATAGATAGAAAATAAAAGACAATGGACTTTGGTAAAATTAGCCTTTAATTCTGGAAGTCTAACAATTATTGATCGATCGATTTTGGAGGTCTATTTTCATGTTTATAACCATAAGTTTACCAAAACAAGTAGTAACATGGTTACGATGATGTAAAAAAGGCCAAAAACCTCCAAAATATCGTATATGTAGTGTTGTAAGACATGCCGAGTCACTTTAGTGGAATGACCAAAATGTTTCCTCTTTATGAACTTAAAGAGATAGTAAGTTACTATCATTTGGACTGACTTTGTGTGGTACAAGTTAAAAGAGTCAGTAGGGTTTTTTTTTCAAAGTAATAATTTATTTGATATGTGTGTGAAAATAATCTGACTACCCGTAACGGGTAGTCAGAAGCCCGAAAGTCTGACAACCAGTCTTACCAAGGGGTATCGTATTACCCAGTAACTGGGTTGTGGAGGTCAGATAGGCAGACGCTCCATGTAAAATACTGGTATTCAGCTGAAACTGGTTAGACTGGAAGCCGACCCCAACATAGTTGGGAAAAAGGCTAGGCAGATGATGTGTGTGAAAATAATCTCAGTACATTTTTTTAATTATGAGCATCTCACAGAATAAATCATTATCATTTTATACATCCTACTAATATCCTACTTCCTACTATCCTTCCTACTGATATTATAAACGCGAAAGTTTGTATGGATGGATGGATGTTTGTTACTCTTTCACGCAAAAACTACTGAACGGATTTGGATTAATTTTGGCACACAGATAGTTTATAACTAGGATTAACACATAGGATACTTTTATCCCGATATTCCCACGGGAGCGAAACTTATGTGGGTGAAACCGCAGGGCGCAGCTAGTAATATTATAAACGGGAAAGTTTGTATGAATAGATGGACGGATGAATGTCTGTTACTCTTTCACGCAAAAACTACTGAACGGATTTGGATGAAATTTGGCACAGAGATAGTTTATAACCAGGATTAACACATAGGATATTTTTTATCCAGATATTCCCACGGGATCGAAATTTATGCGGGTGAAACTGCGGGGCGTAGCTAGTCTCTCATAATCATGAGTAGCAATATCTACAACATTCAGCTTAAATTAATATCTACCGGGCTTAGCTGCTTTTACAGGTTTTTTAAAACTCAAAACTTCATTATCGACACATCCTAGTATTATTCTGATTTATTTTTACGCATAACCAGCACCATATTTGCGTAACACACTATCAATCAATCTGAATCATTTTGAAGGATATTACAAATCCATTGCTTCATATGTTTGAAAAATGTGTCTGTTCAACGACGTAAATAACGCAATGAATGTGGTTGAACTGTCAAAATGAAACCCATTGCTACCTACTGATACTGTGTTACGCAATCACCCCGCAGTTCTATTATCTATTCTGTAGCAGTACTAGTCTAATTCTTTTACTCACTTCATCTCTTAGCCATTTATCAGTGTTCACTTATTTCCTAACCATATCATCTATGGTCGGCCTATTTTATTATAGCCATCGATAAAACTCAGAACTTGTCTAGTACACACGGCTACACATCAAGCTATGCATTTCCAGTTTTAGCTGACCTCGCATTGTATAGGTTTTTCGTACAATCAGAAGGCAGCTTATACTGGTTTTGTATAGCTTGATGTGTAGACGTGCGTACCTCGTCGTCTAGTTCCTCATTCCTCCTCAAAACTGTGGCTGTGATTTAATTTAACTTACAATCAATCAAAAATCGCTTCCTCTTCTCCCTTAGCCCATAACCCAAACCATAGCGTAGCCCACGCGTGGGAGTAACTCATTATAATGCGGCACCATTGTGCAGTTTATTATTATGTAAACACCGTCTGTATTAGTATGGACTAGACAAGGAAATACTCTGCTCTCGTGTCGGCACGAGCTACACGAGATATGGTCATATCGTCTCTGTAAGCCAACTATGTAGCAAAGCTGATTTTGCTATGACTGGTCAGAATATATGGGAACTACAGTAGACCATCATCAACATCCTCACAACATCATGATTTCTGCCAAAAGACGTCCACTGCTGGACATAGTCTGCCCCAAGCGCCGCCACATCGACCAGTCCAGTACTTCCTGCATCCAGTGAATTGACCACCGCCAAGTCATCAGTCTACCTTGTGGGAGGCCTTCCCACGCGGCGTCTGCCGGTTCTCGGTCACAACTTTAGGACTACCACCATATGCCATCCGTTCTTAAAGCAATGTGTTGCAGGCCAGCTGTATATCTAGCACAATGAGTTTAACGACAAAAAGTTTAGTTTTATAGATCATAGGTGATCAATCTAAGTATAGCCTTACCAGTTCTGTTGAAGAAAAGGCTTTTGCCTTGTAAAAGACACAGTAATACTGATCACAAATAGGCTCGACCCTCTTATCCACACTATTTAACTAAACTATGCGTGTGCGCATGACAATACTAGCTTCCGATGCCGGCCGACCCACTCCGGCGCACCAATTGTATTGATCACTAATCAGTTTCCCTTTTTTTTTTTTTTTTTTTTTTTTTTTTTTTTTTTTTTTTTTTTTTTTTTTTTTTTTTTTTTTTTTTTTTGGGATGGGAAATCATCAAATGACTCCTCCCGCTCTGGGTGGAGCGGAAGGGAGTGTCAGACTCTTACTGACTAAAACCCACCCATGTTCCTTCCTTCGCCCTTTATGTTCCGGGGCAGCGGTAACCCTTTCGGACAATCCCGCTGCCCCGGCAGGCTTCGGCCCTGAGGGGCCCCTCGTTATGCTGACATCTCTTTGAGGCGCGCGTGGAACACTTACGCGCCGTCCGGCACGGGCCTGGTCCTGATCGGGCGGTGAGCTACCCATTGCTCTCCGCCCGCAGGCCCGCGCCTACGGTGGCCGGTAGTCGTCTCTCGACTCCCGACGCCCGGGGCGTCTCCCGCGGCGGCTTGGACGGGAGGCTCTCTCCCTCATCCGTCCCGCCACCTCCTTCGCTAGCATGACTGCTTCGCAGAAGGAGGATCAGTTTCCCTTCAAAACGTATGAAGATTTTTAGTTTAACATAATTTTACATTTCCAGTATGTTCTTTGTGGCGTCTTGGTTTTGTTTTGAGTGAGAGATCGCAGAATGGCGCCTGAGCATTGAGCATAGCGATTGTCATATAAAGAACTACAATCTGGGATGATATCAAAAATATGACCAGCACCTTAATGGGATAACACACTATCAATCACAATCTGAATCATTTTGAAGGATATTGCTAATCCATTGCTTCATATGTTCGAAAAATTAGTTGCTCAACAACGTAAACAACGCAACCGCACAACGCGCAACGCGGTGTGATAACCCCGTGCCTCGGGAAGCACGTTAAGCCGTTGGTCCTGCGCCTAATCTTTCTCCAGTCGTGTCGGATTGCCGTTCCATCGAACTATGAGAGTACGAGAAGAGAGAGTGCAACTGTATCTGCGCACACACTTATGCACTATAATATCTCCCGCGCCGAATCCGCCGATCAGGAGGACTTTTTTTGTAGGAAAATTTGAGGTGTAGAGCAACATTGCTAATCTGTAATCATTTCACCGTGAAAACTTAGGTGAAGTGAGCGTGGAGTGAGCTGTCAGTGTCATCCCACTTGATGCTAGGGATTGACAGCAGCTCACTTCAAGCTCACTTCACCTAAGTTTTCACGGTGAGCTTTTTATGGATTAGATCAGCAGCTGCCAAGTAACAGTTGCACCCACATAAGAGTGTACGGTTAGCCCTCTGAGATCATCCTTTTGTTTGTCAAACTTTATTGGAAATTACGACACTAAATATTCTCTCACGACTGTCCAATTTAAGAATGACAGTCCTTCTCCATCATGATTGTTTGATTGAAGTCTTCCGCAAAACAATTAGGAAGCAATACCGACTTCTTGTACATAGCAATCAGCATAAAATCAAGAACAACTGCAGTATTTAATTACCAAAGAGAATCAACAACAATTATAAAAGGGATTAATTTAATAACATTTATTATCCAAAAGATTTGGGAGTTCAACTAAATGTTTGTTAACGAAATACAATTAGGATTGGCTTCCTGAGGCGGAAAAGAAGCTTTTGATTGCTCGAAAAATATCTTGTAAGAAAATAAAAGTAATTTGGATTTGTTCAGTGTTTGGGTTCTGTAGGTATGAGTCATTCCCGTTGTAAGTGGTGGTGGTGACTGGTGAGTGGTGTTGCTGGTGGTGGTAAGTGGTAATGATGGTGAGTGTTGGTGATGGTAGTGAGTGGTGGTGGTACTGGGAAGTTTGTTGCGCCACTTCTTCTTCCCAGCGAAAGCACTAGGAAATGGTGAAGGGCGGGCGTTTTGGGGGACTGTCTTTTGTAATTTTGACGTTCGAAAAGTGCTGATTCTCAGCCTAATTTGAATAAATGACTTTTGATTGTGATTTTGAGTAGTGGGTCAAGTGGGTGGTGATGGTAGTGGTGCTGGTGAGTGATGGTGGTGACGGTAGTGGTGGTGGTGAGTGATGGTGGTGGTAGTACTGGTGGTGGTGAGTGATGGTGGTGACGGTAGTGGTGGTGGTGAGTGATGGTGGTGGTGGTAGTGGTGGTGGTGAGTGATGGTGGTGGTGGTAGTTTGTGATCTTCCTTTAAGAGTCACAATAAATACTTTTTTCTTTCCTTCTTTCTTTCTCAGGTACGCAAGAGATATTATAGCGCAAACAGGTGCACCTACTCTTTTATTCCCTCTCTGTCATATACCGAGCTTCGTAATAATGGCAATGTTTGTAATAGCTGTTCATTGAATTCAAATCCGGCCTACCACATTGATCTAATGGTAGCAATTCCGTCGGTTCTTGAGTTCCCAGGTGGAGCAAAGGTTTTTTGATTAAGAATTTCTCGGTAGCAGCTCGAAGTCTTGGAGCCCGGAGAAATTAGAGCCAAGTTCCTGGCAGAAGGCTTGCCCCGAGGCATTTAACATGACTGGCGAAATATGGGTGCACTATACAGTTCTAGCATCCCTAGAACCTAATTCCAATGGTGACTCCTAAACGTTTGCGGAACCCTAAGCCAACCCTACACGCATAAACCCGAAACGAAAACCAATTAAGTTGGCAGTCGCCACCGTACGGAACCATCAATACGAATCAACTCGTTGCTTGCTGTTAACTGCCAGGTTAGGCCGGGAGACGGATTGCAGGTTTGAAACGTGATGTGGGATTAATTTTAAATAAATAAACGACCCAAAATATTAAAAATAATTAAAAAAGTAACGCAACAATTTCAAAACGATAATTTACACATTTTGAAACACAATTAAATCGATGTAATTTAGATATAAATCAGAGAAAATTACGAAAAGGGTAGAAATTACAAAATGTGTATATCCACAAATGTCAAAAATATCCAAAATATTAATGGGTATTTATTTTATTTTCTTAAATAGCCAGCTTAGAATAGAATACAATATTATTTATTGTTGCTACAGTTGGGTTAACAAACAAAATTAGTGAAAATTTAAAAAAGAAGTATCTCTAGAATAACAAGAAAATAAACAAAAAGAGTAGGTATCTAAAATGGATGAACAGAAAAATAAATGTGCAAGATCTATTTTAGTTTAAGAAATATAAATAGAAATATACTAGACGTAGATTTAGTAAAGAAAGTGGGTAAATGTCTAGGGAGTCTATTAACTTATCTCTTTCAAATAATCTAGCCTTCATTTAGTACCTACCGTTTTGCCAGAAAACACTACTATATTCAAATTTTATTTATGTTTCTACTTGACTTTATTTCAAGTTACGCAAATATCAACTTTATTTTAATAGTAATTAAGTTGATTTCAGAGTGACTAGCAATATTGAAAAAGTTATAAAGAGGTTTGAAGTTGTAGCGTAAACTGAACTTTAGTGTGCAGGAATTAAAGTTATTTTTCCATAAACTCATATTTGTTCACATTTTTGGCGAATATCATTGCGACAGCAATTTTATTTTAGGTAGACATAGATTTAGTAAAAAAAGGGGGTAAATGTCTAGAGTGTCTATGTTCTATGTTCTATGTTTGGTTTCCGCACTTACTCCTTCAGGTGGACCATTGTACGTGGGCCATGGCGGCCGTCGGTGGTTAATCCAACCAGCCATCTTTGTCTCTCGTGCTTCTATCTCGTTCTTCTGGAGAGTCTATTAACTTAGCTCTTTCAAGTAATTTAGTCTACATTTAGTACCGTTGCCCCTGAAAACACTTCTAGTTGTAATTTCCTAAGAAACACTTCAAGTAGGTACCCACAGATTTGAAAACAACATAAATCCTAGAGTCGAGCTACTGTTCCTGTTAGAAATAGGATACGATTAATTTCAGATTTCATGCACTCGAGTAAAACCCGTATTATTTGCCCGTTGTATTTCAAAATATCTCCTTTACCCTAGCTCCGATACTACATTCGTGATCACCGCTTATATTTCAGCGGCCGACCCGCCTAAAATTTAGATTGGATTCATCACCAATCAACCACTTTATCTCAATCAGTTAAGGTCGAAATTCGCTCGACACTTGTTTGGTAGAAAATTATTAAAACAAACGGCCAATTTCTTTCGCGATCTTTTATCTTTGAAACGTCAAAATGAATTTCTTTAATCAGTTTTGAAATAACGAGTGTAAATATTTAAAACGGATCTTTCATCAGGTTGGATAAGTTCATTTTTTTAATTTTAAGTTGCAATGTGACCCAGTAATAACGGCCGCGACTTAAGAGTTGTAGGTCAGGGGTTTGAACCCAAGCAGGCTTATTTTGTTGAATTATTTTCATCACCACTGCTCTCAAAACGGTGAAGGAAAACATAGTGAGGAAACCGGCATGTCCTAGAACCAAAAATTCGAAGACATAATTATGACATCTACCAACCCGCACTGGGCCCGCGTGGTGGATTAGGGCCACTCCCTCTCACCGAGAGGAGGCCTGTGTCCCAGCAGTAGGAACATAATTGCGATTATGTAAATTAATTATTTCTTCTTCGTGTGCATCTTCTTCCGGCTGTACCTACTTACAACTACTTACAATTTGGTATAAGTATTAAAATAAAAACTCAACATCGAAAACACACTCATAGTTTGAATAAACAAAATGATACTCACATTAAACAATCAACACGATAAAATCAATCATTCCCAGAATACTTTAATAAACGTAAAAAGACCATGTTGCTATATATATAATAACAAATAAATATGCATGCCTGCCTGTCTGCAACCAATCAACTCCTGTTTTGATAGCAAATATCATTCGGAAACTCAAACAAAAAATATGTATGGCAAACAGACATTTCGTGAAAATATTAAAAGTAAAATGGGATTGCGCCCAGTGTTCAGTTTTCAATTTACGTGTCACTGTAAAAGTGAATAATTTATAGGACTTTTGTGAACATATTTGGCACTGCCGCGCTGGTCTAGTCGGTAGTGGGTCTCGCAAGCGCTACTGCTGTACATGAGGGTTCGAATCCCAGGTCGGGAAAACTAATTGGGTTTTGCTCTTTGGAATTTCTCAGTAGCAGCCCCATATTTTCATTCACCGTTTTGAGAGGAGTGCTGTTTATAATTTACACAAAGTAAAGCGCCTGTCTGGGTTCGAACCTGTGACCTAAAAACTCGTAATTCGCGGTTGTAACAGAGACAATGCCATATTCATTTTCTGCCAATGAACCCTTGGATGATGTAGGGACAAAATATTATAACAAAATATTATTTATTCATTGATAATTTCCGTGTGAAGAGAAACGCTCTACGCGCGAAATTCGCCTTTGAGTCGAATTATTATTGTTGTTTGTCGAATTATTCGTTTTTTTTTCATGGTTCTACTCCGTTCACCTTTTATACCCTGTTTCTATCTAGACGGTAAAAAAACTCAGCCAGTACATAAAAATAATGTGTGGAATTTCTAAACTTGTGGAATAAAAAATATAGTTTGTTTTTGTAGATTTGTGTCATGTATCAATCACCATAAAATTATCACACTAGTGACTAGAATAAAAGAATATCATTTCAATAACTACAAAAAATATCACAAATATCGTCTTCATTGTTAATGCCAAGGTCGATTTTTACGATTTCCCATAGATTCAGTCAGAGACGGATATATTATTTGCATAGAGACGGCGCCACAGATCCTAACCTCTTTTATTATGTGCTAATCACTACAGGATTGTAGGTTCTGTATACAGGGGAGTTGCATTCTTGATTTATGTGTTTTTTTGTAGCATGTTTATATATTAATATGTGCAGGCAGCAGTGCATGTCACATATTGCAAATACACACTAAATAAAACTTTGTCTCTACGTTAGTAATTATGTTTAATTAGTCATTTGATTTATACTCGCTGCTGCCAGCGGTTTTGCTAGCGTTTATTTTGTATTTCATTTTTTTAAATACAATTCTTTTTTAATAAATATTTTCAGCTATATTCTTTAAAATCATTCAGATTGTGATTTAAAGTGTTACGCAATTAGGGTGCTGGCCTATATTTCCGCTAAAAACATAAAACACCGGTTTTGTTAAAAGACAGTGAAAACTTCTTAAGGCTCATTCTGCGCTTTTTCTGTGACGCTGGATCGCGTATACTCGGCTCCAGTCGGTCGGTGACGCTGAATCGGGTATACTTGGCTCCAGTCGGTCGGTGACGCCGAATCGATTCGGCTCCAGTCGGTCGGTGACGCTGAATCGGGTATACTCGGCTCCAGTCGGTCGGTGACGCTGAATCGATTCGGCTCCAGTCGGTCGGTGACGCTGAATCGGGTATACTCGGCTCCAGTCGGTCGGTGACGCTGAATCGATTCGGCTCCAGTCGGTCGGTGACGCTGAATCGATTCGGCTCCAGTCGGTCGGTGACGCTGAATCGATTCGGCTCCAGTCGGTCGGTGACGCTGAATCGGGTATACTCGGCTCCAGTCGGTCGGTGACGCTGAATCGATTCGGTTCCAGTCGGTCGGTGACGCTGAATCGCGTATACTCGGCTCCAGTCGTACGGTGACGCTGAATCGGGTATACTCGTCTCCAGTCGGTCGGTGACGCTGAATCGCGTATACTCGGCTCCAGTCGGTCGGTGACACTGAATCGCGTATACTCGGCTCCAGTCGGTCGGTGACACTGAATCGGGTATATTCGGCTCCAGTCGTCATCAGCTGCCATCAGCCACGTTAACTGTCTAACAAGGAGTGCATCGTTTCAAGAATTAGATACATTTTTCAAGATACAGTATTTTACTAGTTTGGAGGACAGGGTCTCACCTCAAAGATCCTGTAAGATGTTCATAATAAAGATTATTATTATTATTATTTAATTCATCATCTGCCTAGCCTTTTCCCAACTATGTTGGGGTCGGGTTCCAGTCTAACCGGATTCAGCTGAATACCAATATTTTACATGGAGCGACTGCCTATCTGACCTCCACAACCCAGTTACTGGGTATATATATTATATATTTATATAATATATTATACAAATATATTATATTTGAAAGAAAATAACATAAGCGTGACACGCTTTTTTTTGGTCACTTTGTTCAAGATATTGATTTGCAAAAAACGTATAATCCTACCCCTACTAATATTATAAACGTGAAAGTTAGTATGGATGGATGGATGGAAGTTTGTTACTCTTTCACGCAAAAACTACTGAACGGATTTGGATGAAATTTGGCACACAGATGGTGTGGCGGACAACCGGGGTATATTCAGTACCTTGCGGTCGTACCTGGGACAGTCTCCCACGTTTTGACGTATGTTTCCCTTCACTGAGTCGAGTGACTCTGCTGGTGGCACACGTCCCACGCACCCCTGAATGCGTAGCCGTTTTTATATGGGTATACCGGCTCGGAAGGCTTTGCAGAGATAGTAAAATAAAACAACCAATTTTCTTACTTTTGTTGCTTGTAGATTTCGGCTTCTTTTGTAGGTGTTGCCTCTTCGACGGCTGAGCTGTGACTGACTTTTCGTCGCAAATTGCGCTCTATTTATACCCGGCTTACGTTACCTTATAGAGAGCCGTGTATTTTGAACCCTTTTTCATGCTACTTTTTTCTTAAGCCGAAATCTGTCAAGCCCCTTATTTTATTTATTTTTATAGAATTTCCTTACAATTTTTATTATATTATGTTCCTTATATAACCATCTACTTAATTAAACCTTACTATATAATTTAACTATGTATAATAAAAAGTTTCTAGAACAAAAACTGTCAAAAAAGTGAGTCGACACATTTTCACTATACAAAATCCCTTGTAATTTCTAAACTAATGATCCGATTTTCATAATTCAAACGGAAATATTCGTTTTATATCTAGACCTATCCTTTAAAACAAAAATTATCAAAATCTAACCATAAACAAAAAAGTGAGTTTTCAAGTTACGTAAATATACTTGAACAAAATTACACTTGTAAGAATCCTTTCAAAAACAGTCTCATTTGTTTGGAATACAAAACTAACAACAAATCTGAGCTAAATACTAATTAGAAATATAAGAAAAAACATGAAATAAATCTCTTTAAAAGTTTCTAACTAGATTAAAATTTCTACTTTACTTTTTGTGCGTAGCGGTAACGTCACTACTTGCGCCCTGGTATTCAGATAGGGTCTTGTCGCCGACATTCTCCCCCTCGTGCGCAGCACCATCCTCCTGGCTCGGCGAGACTCCCGGCACCAACAGCACCACTCTCGAACTGGGTCTTCGGAGCACTCCACCTCGTGTCTCGATGTCGACGATTCTGGTCCGCCCGTCTGGTCCCGGATACACTTGCTGAATTCTGCCGCGTGGCCAGGTGCATCTTGGTAGGCTGTGGTCGACGATCAGGACGACGTCCCCGATGTGCAGATCTGTGACGCTGCTTCTTCCCGACGTCTTCCTTGGCAGTAGAGTGGGCAGGTACTCTCGCAGCCAGCGTTGCCAAAAGTGGTCGGCAAGTCGCTGCGTCGTCTTCCAGGTGTGCCTGCCCACGAGCTCGTCGTCTTTGAAGCTGCCGATTCTTGTCGCGCCACAGGATCGTCCGAGGAGGAAGTGATTTGGAGTGAGTGCTTCCTCCTCAGGGTTCTCGGAGAGGTGGGTGAGAGGCCGAGAGTTGACTATGTGTTCGGCCTCTAATAGGAGGGTATGTAGGACCTCCTCTCGTGGATACCTTTCGTTGAGTGTGGCGTTTAATGCGGTTTTTATGGATCGCACCAAACGCTCCCATGCGCCTCCCATGTTGGGTGCACCAGGAGGGATGAACGTCCACTGCACGCCGAGCTTCTCTGCTTCTGAGGTGAGGCCTTCTTTCTTCATGTTGTCTATTGCTTCTTTTGGTTCTTTACTTGCACCGACGAAATTGGTTCCGTTATCGGAATAGATGGTCTTTGGCATTCCTCTTCTCGCGGCGAATCGTCGCAACGCCATGATCATGCTGTCGGTGGAGAGGGAAGGGGTGAGCTCAATGTGCACAGCTCTTGTAGTTAAGCATGTGAATAGAGCACCCCATCTCTTTTCTTGACGTCTTGCTACGGTGATCATCATTGGGCCGAAGTAATCTATGCCGGTGCACGTAAAGGGAGGGTTACTGTGCATCAACCTCTCTTTGGGTAAGTTGCCAGTTGGTAGTTCTTGAGGTCTTGCCTTCTTCGTTTTGCACCACTGACATTGATGCTGAACTGACTTGATTGCTGACCTCAGTCCCAGTACCCAGAAGCGTTGCCTTACTTCATTCATCACTGTCGCGTGGTTTCCGTGGTTGAAACGGCAGTGGAATTCTTCGATGATAAGTTGTGTTATCTTTTCCTTGCTGTCGAGCACGATGGGACGCTTGTAGTCTCTGGTTACGCCCTGTATCGCGTCGATTCTTCCTTTTAAACGCAGGAGGCCTTCTTCTAACACCACGTCGAGCCTTTTCAACTTGCTGCTTCCTTCTAGCTGTTTTCCTTGTCTTAGACGTCTGATGTCTTCTCTGAAGCTCCTCTCTTGACTTCCTTTTAATAGCAGAGTCTCAGCTTGCTCTGGCAGGTCTGCGTTTAATGGTACGTAGTTCCTTTCTATTTTCTTTGAAGACTGTTGTCGTTTCTCGACTGTTTTCTTCTTTGTTCCTTTCGACCTTTTCCAGGTGGGATCTTCTTTGCTGACGTTGACCTTTTCTTTCGTTCTGCAGAGTTGTATGAACTGCAGTACTCTCGCTGTAGCTCGCCAAAGTCTCTTCCAAGACGAAAACCTCTCAGGATCTGGTGATGGATGAGTGGTGCTCGCTGTTGCTGCAACGTCTGTAGTCTTCTCTTCACCGGTGGTTTCCTTCTTGAATGTTCTTGCTTCAGGCCAGTAGATTTCTTCTTTTCTTAAGAATTCTGGGCCAGTGTACCATCGGTGCTTGTAATCGAAGTTGTCTGGTACGTCGCGTGTCGCGTCATCTGCTGGGTTCTGCGCTGTAGGCACCCATCTCCAATCTTGCGGCTTGGTGAGATCTTCTATTTCGGCTAGACGGTGAGCCACGAACGTTTTGAAAGTTCTCGGGTCCGTCTTGATCCAGGAGAGCACGATGCTGGAGTCCGTCCAGAATGTTTTCTTTACAATTTTCAGATCCATTTCTTCTTCTACTGCATGGGCTAGTCTGCTTCCAAGGACGGCTGCTTGTAGCTCCAGTCTTGGGATCGATACCGGCTTCAATGGCGTGACTCGTACTTTTGCTGCCACCAAGCTGACGTGGTATGTTCCGTTTGTATCTTCTGTTCTCCAGTAGACTGTGGTTGCATATGCTGTTTCACTTGCATCTGTGAATGTGTGCAGCTCCCCCTCGGTGCGATGTGGCGCCAGACATCTTGGGATTTGAAGATCCTGTAGTAGCTTCATCTTCTCCAGATATATTTTCCACGCTTCGTGTTCGCTTTCTTCGATTTCTTCGTCCCAACCGACGCCGCTTCGCCATATGTTCTGAAGCAGCTTCTTTCCTTGAACGAGGACCGGTGATGCTAATCCCAGTGGATCGAAAGTTGACATTACTGCGCTGGTGACTTCTCTCTTCGTAGGCACCTTGAATCCCTTGGCTATTTCTTCCGGAGTGTTCCGGAGGTTTGCTCGGAAACCGATTGAGTCCTTTTCTGTGAACCAGCGTAGTCCTAGTGTCTTTTCTTCTTTCTCACCAAGGTCCACTTCTGTCTTTTCGGTTGTTTCAGTCTTCACGTCTTGCAGCAGTTCGGGTTGGTTTGATGCCCATCCTCTGAGTTCGAAGCCCGCCTTCTTGTGTATGAAGTCCACCTGCGCTGTTACTCTTCTGAAGTCCTCTTCGGAATGGAAACTGTGTAAGTAGTCGTCCATGTAGTGGTTCAGCTCGACTGCCCTCGTAGCCTCGGGATATTGTTCCTTGTAGTCCGCTGCGTTTCGGTTCTTCACATAGATAGCTGTGCTCGGAGATGATGTTGCGCCGAAGATAACTGATGTCATCCTATACTTCTTCGGCGATACGTCGCGATGATCTCCACGCCACAGAAACCTCAGGCTGTTTCTGTCTTCTGGCCTGATGCGAACTTGTAGAAACATTTCCTTAATGTCGGCAGCCACTGCTAAGGGTCCTTGTCGAAACCTCAGTAGTACACCGAAGAGTGATTGAAGTAGATCTGGTCCAGGCAGTAGAGCGTCGTTGAGACTTCTTCCTTTTGACTTGGCTGCAGCGTCGAACACGATCCTTATCTTCCTCTTCAATGGATGAACCACGGAGAAATGAGGGAGGTACCATAATTTCTTAGAATCCTCTTGTTCTTCAGGTGCTTCTTCTGCATATTTGTTGTCGATTAGATGCTGGATCTGCTTGCCGTATTCCGCCTTCAATTGAGGATCCTTGTCTATTTTCTTTTCGATGTTGATTAATCTGTTCCTGGCAGATGTGTAGCTTTCTGGCATCTGTTCTTCTTCGTTCTTCCATAGAAGTCCAGCTTCGAATCGACCATCTTCAAGTCTTCTGCAGGTTTTTTCTAGGATGGTGAGTGCTCTTCCTTCTGAATCTGTAGTAGGTCTTCTAGGTTGCACACCAAGTGCTTCGATCGCGAAGTGATCCTTGATGGCTTGATGCATCTCTTCTTCTGGCGTGCTGACATGTAAACATGTGTTCAGGAAGTGTACTGGTTTACCTCCGATGTCTGACCCGTGGAGCACCCATCCAAGTCCTGTTTTAGAAGCAACTGGTTCTCCTGGTTTCCCTCTCTTCACTTCTTGAGTCACAATTAACTCCCAATTGTCTTGACCGATGAGCAGTTGTGGTGACTCCCCTTCGTAATATAGAGAGTCGGCGATCTTCTTCAAGTGTTGACAGTTTTCAATCTTTTTCTTGTCTAGGAACTGTGGTGCAAGCTTCAAATTGTTGATGGTGCGGACTCTCTTCAGCGTCTTCTTGGTTTCTTGATGAACTCCTTTCACTGTAAGGTCCAACATCTGAGAATCCTTCTTCCTTATCAACCTGCCTCCCACTGTTTCGATGGTCAGTTCCTCCTTTCTTCCTTGAGCGCCGACTTCTTGTGCCACCTTCTCGTCCAGAAGTGACACGGTTGATCCTTCATCCACGAGGGCCAATATCCTTTTTGATCCTTTTGACCCGAAGACTTCTACTGGAACTATTTTCAGGTATGCCCTTGCATTGTTGACTGCGTTCACTGATGCCGTGACGCTCTTCTCATCCTGTGGTGTCTCATTTTTCCTTCCCTCCGAGGTCCTTTCTTCTGACTCGACGTGCAGCATATGATGATGCCACCTCTTGCATTCCTTGCATGTTGGTTTTCTGCAACTCTCCTTCCTGTGTTTCCCTTGAAGACATTTGAAGCAGACGCGACTCTTCTTTACTATCGCCCACCGATCTTGTACCGATGTCTTCTGGAACTTCTGACATTCGACGAGGTAATGTTTACCCTCACACATAGGGCAAGTTTTCTCTTGTTGTCTTGAATCCTTTTCTGTTGTCGAATGCGTTACTTGTCGATTGGTCTTCTTGAACCCGCTTTTCTCTTCTGAAGTTGCGAAAGCTCCACATTTGTCTGCTTCTGTGTTCAGGAACCTGGATACCAGCGTTAGGTTGGAGAAGTCGCCTTCTTCCGATGCTGCAGTGAAGTCGTACCATCGGAACTTGAGAACCGTCGGCATCTTCTCTGTTATTTGTTTCACCATCTCTGGTGAATGCAGGTACTGTGATTTCTTCAGTCCTTTTATGGCTGCTACGCTGTTGTTGATCTGGCTCGCGAAGACGCAGATGTCTCTTGGATTTTCCGAAATCTTCGGTAGCGCCTTGACCTTTTCTAGTTCTGCCAACACCAGCGCGTCAGGTCTTCCGTATCTTCTTTTGAGGGCTTGCATTACTTCTGACGGAGAAGCCTCGGAGTATAACAGGCTCTTGATGGCTTCTCTTGCATTGCCCTTCAGTGCTCTTCTTAATCGTGCCATATTCTGAACTTCATTGAACATCGGTGCTGTATCTTCATAAACAACCTTGAAGGCCAACCATTCGCTGCTGTTGCCGTCGAAGTAAGGTAGCTCGTGGATGTAGCTTGGCTGTGCTGCCGGTCCTCCTCTTGTGGAAAAGGCTTCTTTTAAGGCAGTCGCCAATGCTTGAATCTCGACTGTAGCTCCTTTCGTTGAAGAGTTCTCTTCAGGCTTCGTCTTCTGTGGCTCTTCTGAGATGCGTTGACCTCGTTGCTCTGGTTGTTTCTTGTTGCCATCTTCTAGTACTGATGACTCAATCCAGTTCTGCACCTGTGCTGTTCTTTCTTCCTGGTCTTCATCATCCACGGAGTCCTCATCTTCATATTGTGTCATCTCCAGTCTGACACGGGCTAGTTTTGCCGCAGCCTGTGCTTGTTTCAGCTCCAGACGTGCTAACTCTTCTCTGGCTTCCAGCTCGCGTCTTCTGGCCGAGGAGCTCGTGGTCTTTGTAGACCTGGCACGACGACTGACCCCCATCGGTTTCAGGGTTGTGGCTGAACCACGAGCACCCTCTTCCGGGACATCTTCTGGGGTCTTCTGTGTCGTCTCCTTCTGTTTGGCATCTTCCTTCTTCTGTTCGCTCTTCTTGGATGATGCCGTGGTCACAGTTTCAACCGTGGTCTCCGTTGTCGTGGTCCCTTCCGTAGTCAATGTACCCGAAGAAGTGTTGGTGCCTGATGAAGTAGTGGTTTCTGATGATGCTGACGCTGACGCAGACGTGACCCCTTCTGACCTTGACGCTTCTACCGTCGCGTCCACATTAGTAGGACGGGACGGGGGGCGTGAGGGGGCATCCTTCTGTGACCTGGTTACTGGCATCTTGCAGTCCTCTTATCTTCTAGGCTCTTCTGACTTCTTCTTGCTTCTTCTTGCAGGGATCCGGCGCTCGAAGGACCAATTGTGGCGGACAACCGGGGTATATTCAGTACCTTGCGGTCGTACCTGGGACAGTCTCCCACGTTTTGACGTATGTTTCCCTTCACTGAGTCGAGTGACTCTGCTGGTGGCACACGTCCCACGCACCCCTGAATGCGTAGCCGTTTTTATATGGGTATACCGGCTCGGAAGGCTTTGCAGAGATAGTAAAATAAAACAACCAATTTTCTTACTTTTGTTGCTTGTAGATTTCGGCTTCTTTTGTAGGTGTTGCCTCTTCGACGGCTGAGCTGTGACTGACTTTTCGTCGCAAATTGCGCTCTATTTATACCCGGCTTACGTTACCTTATAGAGAGCCGTGTATTTTGAACCCTTTTTCATGCTACTTTTTTCTTAAGCCGAAATCTGTCAAGCCCCTTATTTTATTTATTTTTATAGAATTTCCTTACAATTTTTATTATATTATGTTCCTTATATAACCATCTACTTAATTAAACCTTACTATATAATTTAACTATGTATAATAAAAAGTTTCTAGAACAAAAACTGTCAAAAAAGTGAGTCGACACATTTTCACTATACAAAATCCCTTGTAATTTCTAAACTAATGATCCGATTTTCATAATTCAAACGGAAATATTCGTTTTATATCTAGACCTATCCTTTAAAACAAAAATTATCAAAATCTAACCATAAACAAAAAAGTGAGTTTTCAAGTTACGTAAATATACTTGAACAAAATTACACTTGTAAGAATCCTTTCAAAAACAGTCTCATTTGTTTGGAATACAAAACTAACAACAAATCTGAGCTAAATACTAATTAGAAATATAAGAAAAAACATGAAATAAATCTCTTTAAAAGTTTCTAACTAGATTAAAATTTCTACTTTACTTTTTGTGCGTAGCGGTAACGTCACTACTTGCGCCCTGGTATTCAGATAGGGTCTTGTCGCCGACAGATGGTGTATAACCAGGATTAACATACAGGATACTTTTTATTCTCATATCGGATCGAAACTTACGCGGATGAAACCGCGGGGCGCAGCTAGTAATATGTAAAGAAATGCACCAATATAAAACTCAAAACCGCACTCCATTATTTCGCGATCACTTTCCCTACATTAACATAAATATATGACATAAAGTCCTTAGTCCAGCGTCATTCTCACCGCACTGTCAAGATGTCAGACAAAAACTGAGACAACATAATATTAGGGTTCCGTAATCATTGCGGCGGCGGTGAAGCCAACCGCAAACGTTTGCGGTTCCGTACTCGCAATAATTCATGACATTGTTAAGAAAATGAACAAGGATATTTTGTGCGGGCGTAATTTTAGGTTATATTTTGTAAAAGCCGTATTTTATGCTGGTTTTCTTTGTCAGCGTATCATTAGATGATCGATACCAAGGTTTTGTTTGTTATTTTGAGCAGTGGCAACGGCCTCGACTTACGAGATATAGGTCGTAGGTTCGAACCCAGACAGGCGCTTTACTTTGTGTAAATAATTTCGTCACCACTGCTCCACCACTGTATGTACACTATTTGCATGCCCATTGTACGGTAAAATGTGGAGAACTTGATTATAAATATTATGAAACATCGATGTATATTTTTACCAATGTTTGCAAAAAAAATAAATGATTGGATGTGATTTGCTCTCAAAACGGTGAAGGAAAACATCGTGCGGAAACCGGCATGTCCTAGAACCAAAAATTCGAAGACATGTGACATCTACCAACCCGCACTGGGCCCGCGTGGTGGATAGAGAGTGGATAGAGGGAGTGGGCTATAGCCCACTCCCTCCTCGAAGAGAGGAGACCTCTGTCCCAGCAGTGGGAACTTTATAGGCTGATTATACTTTATGCACAATGAGACCCGCAATGCATTGCAATAATCTTTTAGTACTTCTCGTAATTAATTTCTTTCTTGAAAAACATCGTGACGTGACGTATTTTGTAACGATAAAAAAGCATTTAGGTTGACGCTAATACATTAATTAATAAAAAATACTACATCTGCTGAGCATGAGGTCCGCGGTTCGATTCCCATGTCGGGCAAAGGGTTATTGGGTTTTTCGATCAGAAATTTGTCAATAGCGGCCCGGAGTCTAGATTTGTGCCCGTTTGATCGCAATAGGGTCGCTGGGTTTACTTTTGATGCACCTCTGCCTACCCCTTCGTGGATTACAGGCGTGATGTACCTAATCTTAAATTTTCATATTTATTTTTAACTAGCTACGCCCCGCGGTTTCACTCGCATAAGTTTTGATCCCTTGGGAATATCAGGATAAAAAGTATCCTATATGTTAATCCTGATTATAAACCATATGTGTGCCAAGTTTCATCAAAATCCGTATAGTAGTTTTTGCGTGAAAGAGTAACAAACATCCATCCATCCATCCATCCATACAAACTTTCACGTTTATAATATTAGTAGGAAATAGGATAAAGACAAAATGAGAAATAACTTAAAAAATTGTGTGAAGAAGAATTCCTTGCCAGAAAATTGGTTTAAAAGCAACTGATTTTTTATTGGTTTTTATACAATGGAGTCTGTAAGCGTTCACATACTTTGTAAGAAACACTTTTTGCACATCAAATGTTGCTACTTTATTTAATTTTATGAGCATGTTGATGGACAACATGCGCATTGTTTGTCCCCTGAATAAGGCATAATATAAAACCAGCCTTTTATTGTCCCATTGCAGAGCAACGGCCAGTTCTCATATACAGAGAAGGCATGCATATGTTTCTTTCTACTTCATTAAGAAAAGGACAGAAGATAAATATTAGTTTAGTCCTGTCAAATTAAGATACTCCATAGACAGTTTAGACGTGATTAGAAACATGGCTACTAAAAATACGTCAATTTACGTCAGACGCTGACTAATTTGACAGGACTAAACTAATATTTATCTTCTGTCCTTTTCTTAATGAAATAGAAAGAAAAAGATGCGCTGAACTTAAAGGTTTACTGTGTTAATAAGGGATTGGGCGCCACTGTTCATAAAGACAGCAGTTTGCTTAAAGAGCACACACTAAAAATAAGTTTTCACTTCAAAATTATCCGCTTAAAAGTCTCCGGAGACAAGTGGGAAGATGTAAGTTCAACCTGGTAAAGTGGGGCTACCTCGACGGAACGGCAGTAGGGTGTGGACAATGTGTAGCTGTATCGCAAATGACGCCCTCCTATCCTGCCCTCTGTGTCCTAAAACATGCAGTCAAGGTGACCTCTGCGCTGTCACCAACGATACCGTGGAAGTCGCAAAATTTTGGGCCAACCAGGGCCCTTACTCACTAAGACCACTTAATGATTCCTTACTTCGAAACCACGTCAATTTCTTAGCTTTTTTTTTGTTTCGGATGGGAAATCATCAAATGACCTCCCGCTCTGGATGGAGCGGAAGGGAGTGTCAGACTTTTACTGACACTCCGATGTTCCGGGGTAGCGGTAACCCTTTCGGACAATTCCGCTGATATTTCTTAGCTAACCACGACATCTGCCAATAACGTATTCTCTGTGACACAAAGAACGAAGCCGCGCAAATAAATGGGAAGTTGCATAGTGTAGTTTGATCTGTCAAAATACCACTCTTGATAATCGTACGTTGATTTGCACGTGGTAAGATTATGTGGGGAATAATAGTTACCATACAGAATTGGGGTAGGGTGCAGGGCCCCAATTCTGTATGGTATCTGCGTCGCAGCTATCTGCGGTAGGGTGTAGGGCCCTAATTATGTATGGTATCTGCGTCGCAGCTATCTGCGGTAGGGTGCGGGGCCCCAATTCTGTATGGTATCTGCGTCGCAGCTATCTGCGGTAGGGTGCAGGCCCCCAATTCTGTATGGTATCTGCGTCGCAGCTATCTGCGGTAGGGTGCAGGGCCCCAATTCATTATGGTAACTATTATTCCCCACGTAACGACGCAGTTAGCTGCGTACAACACTATCAATCTCAATCTGAATCATTTTGAAGTATATTGCTAATCCATTGCTCCATATGTTCGAAAAATGTGTCTGCTCAATGACAACGTAAATAACGCAATGAATTGTGAATTACGAAACTGATTGTGTGTTACGCAATTACCCCTGATCTAAAATACAGTCGTGCCAGCGACTCGAAGAAGTAGACTTCAAAAATGATAACAGCCTTTGTTTTCAAGGTGATAAAATATGATGTATTAAATATTCATAAGAACATCACCCTGTATCTTCAAATATTGCGTGACGTAACAACATAAACACTGCATACTAATTCGAAGTCCCGGGTTCGTTTCCTGAGTCGCGTCGGACACATAAAAAATAACAAAAAATCTTTTGTTGTTTTACGTTCAAGGTTTTGTGTGAAAGAGAGGGTAAGTAGAGGTCATCCTCTTGTAATAACTACTAAGATGTAATTATTTTGTGTTTTGCTAAAAAAATATGCTGACTGTCTCGCTGGTATAGTGGTTGGAGGCGCGACTGCTGAGCATAGGGTCATAGGTTCAGTCACCAAGTCGGCGTTTTTCGTTAGAATTTTTTCAACAGCAGCCAGAGGGGCAATTCTCGTAATTTTAAGAATGTTCACAGTCTGGTCTAAGGTTCAAACTGTGAAAAATACCTCTAATTACCCTAAATTTTTGACAAGTTTTTGACATTGATTGTCGCTGAGATGAGATAGCGAATAGATTTTGAACGTTTTTAATTACGAGAATTGACTTTCAGGTGTCTAGTTTTGGTCCCGGTTGATAGCAATTACTGGCAGTAAGTTCTATATAAAATGGTTGGCGATATGTGGCTGAACTATGCACCCCTGCCTTCTGCATGATTCAGTGTGATGCGAGATTTAAAGTTACCGCTGCTCCAAATTAAATCTATAATATGTATCTATACTAATAATAAAGCTCTTTAAATCCAGACAGGTGCTTCACTTTGTGTGATTTATTTCATCACCACTGCTCTCAAAACGGTGAAGGAAAACATCATGAGGAAACCGTGTCCTAGAGCCAAAAGTTCAAAGACATGTGACATCCAACCCGCGCTGGGCCCGTGTGGTGGATTACAGCCCACTCCCTTTCACAGAGAGGAGGCCTGTGACCCAGCAGTGGGAACGTTATAGCTGATCTTGCTTATGCTACTTAGTAACGGGCTATCGAGCTTCTGGCGACCAGTAACGACTGTCAAAGATCCACGAATGACGGCTGAAATTTTCCGAGGCACGGAGTGGTGTTGGCATAGCAATGCATGTTGGCAATGTTGGCAAGCGTAGCGTAAACATGCGGCAGTTATTTCTTAGCCATGAGCTCCAGGTGTCAGTACACCTGGAGCTCATGGCTAAGAAATAAGGGTCTTTGATTTATCAGTATATCTCAAAGACCCTACTCCCTCTCACAGAAAGAAGGCCTGTGTTCCAGCAGTGGGAACATTCTAGGCTGATTATGTAAAATAAGTTGGAAGGCACCTGCAGAAGAAAACTTTAAAAATGAACTTCCAAAATGAAGAAAGAAGATCTATCGTCAGCCATCTTTAATTATAACTTCTTGCTAAAACTAATTTAACTACAGGAAAGACGTAGATTAGCTAATCAACATTCAAACAGCGTTGAAACATTATTGATAATCCAAAATGGCTGGAAGTTTTGGGTGGGCCAAATTATCTATAACAACTGATCGACGCGACATGAATTTTAATTGCGTTGAAACATAGTAAAAGTGATGGATTGACTGTCAATTGGATTTTGCACTTTGATACTATATCTATGTCTTTTGACCTGCATGGCTCATGGCTGAGGGGCTCGTAGGTAAATGATAACAGCCGCACGGGTCGATCAAAGGACGCTTGCCGGTCCGTGGATGGGTGACTATTTATTTATTTATTTATTTATCCATTTATTTCAGGTATCAAGGCCCATATACACACATACAATACAATATTAATATAACTTAAAAATACTATAAATACATACAACATTATAATTACACTAAAAAACAAACTAACGCACACGAAGTGTCTGCGTCGTGTTTCGCTGACTGGTGTCATGTAGCCGACCACGAAACCGGCGGTACACAACACCCTTCGGCCAGAACTCTTCCTTGAGGAACTTCTCGAGATGATGTGTCGGAACACGCACCACGAACGACTTGAAGTTCGAGTTGTGACGCGACTCCAACTTCTACTACTACTCCTCCTCCTCTTCTTCTCTTCTTCTTCTACTTCTTCTTCTACTTCTTCTTCTACTTCTATCCATTACATAACGAGACCTCTCCGTGCGTCAGAAAGCACGTTAAGCCGTTGGCCCCGGCGTTCATTCGTAGATCTTTGACAGTCATTATAGTCATAAGCCTGAAAGTCTGAAAACCAGTCTTGCTAAAGGGTACCGTGTTAGCCAGTAGTTGGGTTGTGGAGGTCTAATAGGTCTACGTAAAATACTGGTATTCGGCAGTATCCGGTTATATTTTGGAAGCCGACCCCAATATACAAGTATGTAGTTGGGAATAGGCTAGGCAGATGATGGTACTCTAGTCTCCTGACCTGCATAAATAAGCTTATAATGTTCTTACTGCTGGGACCCAGACCTCCTCTCTGCCGAGATAGTAAGCCATGATCCACCACACGGGCCTAGTGCGGATTGGTAGATATCACAATGTCTTCAAATGTTTGGTTCTGGGTCGTACCGGTTTTCCTTCACCGTTTTGTGAGCAATGGCATAACTTTCATAATAATAAGGATTTTATTTTTATTTATTTCCTTTATTTAAATGAAAACATATAAATTATATTTTTAAATATTAGAATATAAAAGATATAAAAACATTTAAAAATATAAAAAATAGTAGCCCACCGGGAACAGGGTCCAAGCTACCGGCGGTCAGGGCTCCAGAAAGAGGAACCTCCTAACAATGCGAGCCGTGTCCAGAAGTACCGCTTTCTGAATCAATATTTCTTTCTTTATTTATTATTACTAAGGCACATCAACAACACAAACACAAACATTTACAAATAACAGAGAACAGAGACATGGACTAGTGTTTACATCAATTACAGACGTGCACAGCATTCACACAAAGGATGAAAACAAAATGGAGATTAGAGAAACGATGGAAGAATTGTGTGAAAGATGATATGGGTAGAAAAGTTGGGAATAAATAAAGTCCTGCAGACCGAATTTAGGCCATGGCGGCCATTATCAACGGAGACTAACCTTCGGCGCGGGAGATATTGTAGAGCACAAGTGTGTGCAGACACAGGTACACTCTCTCGTCCCTCACCAGCGTTGCCAGATTATTTTTCGGCAAAAGTGGGATTTTGTAATCTTTTAGGCAAGAAACGCGGGATGTTTTCGCCGAGGGTCTACCTTTTATAGCAGAACTTTTTACGTCATAATATTGTTTTGCATAACAACGGATAGCATAAACTTCATTTCGCAGAAAATCATTTCGCATACACTCAGTTGTCATACATTCAAAACTCATAATTTTGTTAGTCAGAATCATCTTTAGGCATAATGTTTATATCCATAATAATTAAAAAGCAGAACCATCATATCGCAGAAAATTCACAGTCAGAATCGTCTTTTGGCATACATTTTATATCGATAGTCATTAAAAGGCAGAACTGATTTTTTTCGCCACACACATGCGACGATAACGTTAATTGCTACCTCTTTCTGATCATGGAGCTAATTTAAGATTAGTTTGACCTAAATTGTCTATATATTTTGTTTTATTTATTATTTAATTATCATTATTCAATAAAACAGTTGATTCTGCATGTATTTACTCAATAAAACAGTTGATTGTGAAAGCATGCATGCAGCATGCATGTAGCATGCAAGCAGGCATGCAGCATGCATGCAGCATGCAAGCAGGCATGCAACATGCAGCAGGCATGCAGCATGCAAGCAGGCATGCAACATGCAGCAAGCATTGTTTCTGTCACGGCTCCGGCGCTGCGGGGTTTGGGCGGCGCCACGCGAGCTTATCGTCACAGATGGTTTTAACGCTCACCACCGCAGCTTCGGCTTGCTGGCCGGCTTCGCCGGCCAGCCTCAGCCGCGGTGGCGGGCCTTCAAACCACCTGCTCCTCAGCTCGCGGGCCGCCCTACCCCTCCGCGCCTACGCGGGTTTAAATTACACTCTAGGGGTAGGGCAGACAAGACTGCGTAAAGTCGGTTTCGCAGCGATTCGTTTCTGTCACAAAATTTTGCAGCACAACGTATTGACTTTTTATGACACAAATTTAATTTAATATTGAAAATGCTACCAATACATGCTATATTTAGAACATTCTATGTCACTTTTGCAGACCATTCGATTTTAAATACATTGCACGTAGGTTATCTAACCATTCGACAGCATACATTTACTTTATTTAAATTATCAGTTTTATTAAATATATTATAAGTTTTTGATGTTTTGAACACAAATTTTTACAAGAAGATACATCTATTTTAATTTTTGATGTTCAAATATGCACCCATACCAAATAATCGTATCTCTAAATAAATGTTATGCTAAACAAAATTATGCATAATATTAATTATGGCAAAGGTAATTATGCGAAACAAAATTCTGCCAAGATAAAAGTATGCCATTGTAAATTCGGACACGTAAATATTCTGCCAAACAAAAGTTATGCTAAATAATTTTTATGCCTTAAAAATATTCGATTAAATAAGATTATGCCATGTGAGTTATGCCAAATAAAAATCGGAGTATCAAGATTCTGCCAAATAGAAGGAACCCTTTCGCCGAAAGTGGGACATAACAAAAAAACATAATTAAAAAAATATATAATATTAATTATTAATAGCTGTTTGGTTTACCACGTAAGGCAGTTTATTTTTCTATTTCTGAAAAGCGGGACTGAGGCTGTCCCGCGCGGGACTTTTAAGTTAGGGCTAAAAATCGGGACGTCCCGCCAAAATCGGGACGTCTGGCAACGCTGTCCGTCACTCTCATTATCCAATGGGACGGCAATCCGACACAACCGGAGAGAGATCAGGCGCAGGACTAACGGCTTAACGTGCTTTCCGAGGCACGGGGGTATCACACCGCCAACTTCCAAGCTCCGGGAAAGAAAGAAAGAAAGAAACTAAGAAATTCATAACACTTTGGCCGACCGATGGGGGTGAATACTAAGACGATGACCAGGTAGAAATGATGAAGAAGAAGAAGACATGCTGCACTAACTCCAAATAAAGTTGAATAAAGACATTGAGATCCCACAAAAAACACAAAACCCTTGACCAAAGCTAACCAAACATTAGCCACACCAAATTCCATCAATTTTCTAACGTTTTTTTTTCTCCAAAATCCATCTATCCTAACCAAACGTAGCGGCATAGACGTTTGAGTTGGTTTTTTCGAGGTGTTGAAGTGCGGCGCCCGGATTCTGTTTGACAAATAAAGACGACATAACAAAAAACCCATTTGCATGTGTTAATAATACCTTCATTGTTTTACAAGCACTTTTGAGGTGGACGTCGGATGGAGATGTTGTTTTAAAGTATTTTTTGAAAACCAGTTTTAATTTTTTGTTTAATTTTTTTGTGCTGAAACTAGGTTGGTGTGTTTTTGGGAATTTGAGGGGCTCGTGGCTATTTACAGATCTTTGACATACGTTATGGGTTGCCGGAAGCCCGAAATTCTGACAACCAGTCCTAGTAAGGTTTATAGTGTACGTGTATCGTACTGGTTATCAACCCACACTGGGCCCGCGTAGTGGATTATTCCCACTCCCTCTCACAGCGAGGAGGCCTGTGTCCCAGCAGTGGGAACAGTATATACTTACTGATTATGATGCCTATCTGATCTCCACAATCCTATTACTCTGGGTAACACGATACTCCTTCGTAAGACTGGTTGTCAGACTTTCGGGCTTCTGAAGACCCGTAACGACTGTTAAAAAGCCAAGAATGACAGCCGGGACAAACGGCTTAACGTGCTTTCCGAGGCACGGAGCGGTCTTGGTATGTAAAAATTGTCACTCATCAACGGACCAACCGCGGCAAGCTTTGCTTAACCTAATCGATCGAGCCGTGGTGTTATTAACCTGCAAGAAAACATTGTCTGGAAACATGGACCTGTCTGGAATTGTCAACAAGAAGTGAGCGAGCGCTTGAGCCTTCTGTATGAGGAGAGGGCAATTGCCCTGCAGTGAGACAATCTCTGTCTGGTTGATTATATTAATATCTGCCTAGTCACCATGATCTCTGACTCATAACTAGCTATATTTACTTACTTATATACAAGTTTATACATACAGGTACCTATTGATCCAAGTCAATATAAGATTATGTTGCGAAGGCGTTTTTCGTTGGCATTTTTAATCTTGATGCGATCTTTTTGAGTGGTTTAAGTTATAAACTTAATCTGGCGTTTATGCTTTATTTAATAAATAGTATAGGCCATCTTAATGATTAGCAGGGCAGGTAATGTGCAGGGCGGTAATACCCCTGTTGGCATAAAATTTTAAGGCATAATATAGTTTGGCATAACGTTTTCGCATAACTTTTATTAGCATAATAATACTGCTGCATAATAATACTTTGGCATAATGCAAACTATCATTTAGTCTAATATGTATTGACTTAAGTTGGAGTTACATAAATTTTAATGGCATTTAGCATAATAGTATTTAGGCATACAATTATTAGGTATGATGTTTCCTGATATTTACTACTATTATTGAATCATATGGGTTAGGTTAGGTTAGAACAGTGACCATTAACGATCCCCTCTATTGTTGGTGTTGTGGTTAGGGTTAGAATGCGTTTTTAACATTATGCTTTATAAAATTATGCTTCATTATTGTTATGCTAGCAGTATTTATAGCAACAAGCATTATGGCAAAACATTTATGCCTAATAATATTATGCGTAATGATCATTATGCTGAATGTCGTTATGCCAATGTAAATTATGATAATATATTTTATGCTTATCATTAGTAAACCGTGCAGGGCAGGTCAAAGCATAACATATCGCAGCATTATGCTGGGATAGGAGCTTTTTTAACCTCGTACATGTCTTTTTTAATTTATTTTACTGGTTTTTTTAACGTGTCTTTGTTAGTTTTAAATGCTCCTTTTTTACTATTTGTATTTCCTTTGTGTGTCCTAAATTAAATATATTACTTTCTTTTCTTTCTTTCATAGTATAATACAATTCCGTAATACTCTACTTTTCGTCTAATATTGTAGTATTATGGCAACTCCTCAGCACCTTAATTACGTAACATAATTTCAATTAAAATCCTGATGGATTATATGGTGGATGGTAACAAAATAAGTAATATATTATAGGATGTTCAGAGCAGACACAGGCAGACATTTTATTTTACCAGGAATGACAAGTATGTAATGTGTAATTTATTTACGAGGAATGACAAGTAAGTATGTAAGGTCAGTTAGTTGTCTGGCGAGACGTCGGTCTTTAGTTTAAGGGCAAGTGTTGAAGGTTATAAGCCAAAAGACAACGTCTCTATGTGTATCTGTCATACTTGTCATTCCTGGTAAAATAAAATGTCTGCCTGTGTCTGCTCTGAACATCCCATAATATATTACTTATTTTCTTACCAACCACCATATAATCCATCATGTTATGGGCCCAGCACGATTCCACTGCAAACCTAATGAAGGAAATGGATTGCTAATCCATTGATTCTGATGTTTGAAAACTTCGTCTGCTCAACAAAGTAAATGACGCAATGCATGTTGTTGAACTGTCATTGAAGGCATTGCCATTGTAACTTTGTTACTCAATTTCCCTGCAAGTCTTTGCAAAAATGGATCGGTTACTAAGTCAAAGGATTCATTCTGAAATATATCTAATTATTCTAGTTTTAACCAATCTTTGCGATACTAGAACGGGAAGAAAGATAACACATCCTCTTTCTGACTGCAGCAAGAATATTATATACATTACACCCGAATCCTCCGGAAGGGTAGACAGAAGTGCATAGTACGCCCAAAATCACAAGTTAGACCGAGGCTATTAATCGGCACAAATCCAGATTCCAGGCAGCCACAAAAAAACAAAAAAAAAAAACACTGCCCGACCTGGGTATCGAACCCAAGATCGCACGCATAGTAGTGTTACCTTCCGTCATTTTGCTTGCGACCAACGCATTTGCATTGCAGTTTCCATTATTAGCTAGAAATATTATCTTGGCGATTCTCTTGTACATTCGACTACCCACCAAGTTTGCGTTTTTAAATGATATAGCTATGTGTGTGATATTAAAGTGAACTTTTCATATTTGCGCCTCGTCGGACGCGCGTTAATAATCATTTCATACTTGTAGCATACCGGCTTGTGTGGTGGACGCACCTGTTGTCGGCCGTCACTTAAAAGTTTTAAAGATTTCTTTCATAAAAGCACCTTTGTACTGAATATTATTAACACTATATGTCGTATCTGAATCTGTTTTACTGTGCGTACATAAATACCAAAAAACTTTTTTAGTCGGTGTCAAAAACGAAAACGCGGGAGAAAATCTTATTATTGAAGCTAACTCAAAAACTTCTCAAGCAAAGTTAATCAAATTTATATGGAGCAGTGGTGGCGCAGTGGTAGCAGCCGCGACTTACGAGTTGCAGGTCGTAGGTTCGAACCCAGACAGGCGCTTTACTTTGTGTAAATTATTTCATCACCACTGCTCTCAAAACGGTGAAGGAAAACATCGTGAGGAAACCGGCATGTCCTAGAAGCAAAAATTCGAAGACATGTGACATCTACCAACCCGCACTGGGTCCGCGCGCTGCGTGGTGGGCCTGTGTCCCAGCAGTGGGAGCATTATAGGCTGATTATGTTATCTATATAGAACCACCTCTGAGGTATAACTTACCTTATCTATTAGAAAAAAAATTTTGCAAATCCGTCTATATGTAGGTATAATTGACGGAGTTATATCCGAATATACAAAAATGTATATCTAAATATCCTAATTGAGAACTTCCTCCTTTCTTGAAGAATAAATAAAACTAAAACCAGTTTTCTTATAGTCACGGAGAATTTATTATTATTACCCCATACGAGTATTGTCCCACCACAGCTGTGCTGATTCCTTCCTCCATTCTTTCCATCTGTCTTCCGTATGGAGTACTGATCTTAGGTTATTACTAAACATTCATTTTAATTCTATAAGACAATATGGCCTTTAAACATAATTGTTATTTGTCACGCCTTGTTTCACAGAAGGATTAGGCAGAGGTGTAGGTACCTATAGTACACCCACATTACGCTATTAGTAGGCCGGTTATGTTTAAGTCCCTTGTAATAGGGGGCCAGCCTATTGCCAACAACAACAACAACAACAACAACAACAACATTGAAGCAACTAAATGCAATTGAATAAAAGTGACATTTTTAACATTTGTTTTTATGTTACTTGATAAGGATATTTCAGTATTTGCAATGCCGCATATACAGATATAAAATATTTTAATGAATACTTTGTATGTCAACAAAGATATTCCAATTCGTAAGAGATACTAAAACTTTACCGAAAACCGGTGCATCTACCTCACTTAATAACTGTGCAAAATCCTTAATGTCAGCGCATTGTATGGTGTTAATTTATAACAGGCACAGAGGTCGATATAACTGGTTGCGCAGTTTTGTGCAAAATGCTTATTATGTGCAGTTTTTGCACAAAATGGTGATTGAGCGCAAAATTATATAGCCCAACGGTTGAGGCTCTTCGTGAGTTCGAATCCCACCCTTTGCATTTTTGACGTGAACACCCACTTAGGTAGGCTCTCATCATGCAGATCATTCAATCAATCTGCCTAGCCTTTTGCTAACTATGTTAGGGTCGGCCTCCAGTCTAATCGGATGCAGCTGAATACCAGTATTTTACATAGAGCGACTGCCTATCTGACCTCCACAACCCAGTTACTAGGTAGTCCCCTTAGTAAGACAGGTTGTCAGTTTTTGGGCTTCTGACTACCTGTAAAGACTGTCAAATATCTACGAATTTATTATCTTTTGAAATTTCGTTGTAAAGTTGACATATTCTAACGAAAGGGTTGTCATATGCGGTTGTTACAGTCAATATAAGTCTGAATTCGCCATCCCGTCTTGAGCAAAGATAGTGATCAATGGTCGTGCCTTCTCAGTATGAGAAGAGGCTTTTGCCCAGCGGTGGGACAGGCAGTGGGCAGTGGGCGGGCAGTGGGTGGTATTACTATGAGCTTCTCCTATACACCGTGTTCTTCACATTATCCATAAACTTTGGCAAACGCTTCTATAGCTTTTACAAATCAAATCTAACACAGGAAGTAGTACTTAAAAAGGCTTCGTTACAAAGATATTTGTAATTTCAATTAATGAAATTTAATTGAGCTATGCAGTAAGAAAGGGTTTTAATAATAATTTGGCCTATGTTGCCGCTTACTGCAATTAAAATGATACATCTATCAAATGCTTCGGATAAAGAGATAAAGAGGCGTGCATGTCGGGTGATTTACATCAAGGTATTTATTTAGTTTGTATGCAAATTAAAAAAAAATAAGAATTCATTAAAGTGTCCATAATGAAAAATGCTTATTTCCATGGTCTGAACATCTGGTCGAAGTTTATGTATATCGCCGGGAACATGACTCTTTGAAAGAAGTTAAGAAAGATGGTCAATGACTTGTATAGCGACTTATCACACAAAAAATATTATAATTATAATAATTTAGGTGGGTATAAAAAGTCTTTGATATCCCATAATAAGTCTTGTCATCTTATCGTAACTAAACTGACAGTTGAGTAATTATGAAGGATTTAAATAATAATGCATTACTTGATTTGTGAGCAATATTGTACAGTCAGCGACACTTCATTGTTTACCGAATCAACTAAATAATGCTATCAACTCCATTGGTCTAGTTATCGCAAGCGCTACTGCTGAGAATGAGGTCCAGCCGGTCGATTCTGTAAAAATCTCACCGTGAAAACTCAAGTGAAGAGAGCTTGATGTGAGCTGTCAGTAGTGCCAATCCCTAGCATTAGTTGGAATGACAGCTCACACTCCGCTCACTTCACCTAAGTTTTCACGGTGAGATGGTTACAGAATCGCGCTGCTGGGTTCGATCCCCAGGTCGGGTACTCTTATGGGCATCTGAAACGTGACACTTTATGGGGTTTGGTCTTATTATAATTTTCGTTTGCATTGACGTCAGCTATCGATTTATACAGGTTTCAAGTTTGGCCGACATTTTGAAAAAAAAATCAAAATGGCGTGACAGTAGGTCTCGGTTGATGGAAATAGGCTCGCCCCCTATTACATGTGACTTAAACATTACAAACAGCAGGGTAATTGTTTAACACACTACCAGTAGCAATGGGTTTCATTTTGACAGTTCAACAACATTCATTGCGTTATTTACGTTGTTGAGCAGACACATTTTTGGAACATACGAAGCAATGGATTAGCAATATCCTTCAAAATGATTCAGTTTGAGATTGTCAGTGTGTTACGCAATTAGGATGCTGATGCAATGCGAGTGGACTATAAGTGCACCTCTGCCTAACCCTTTAGGGATGCAGCCGAGATGTTAAGATGGATAGCATCTCAACATCATAACACCACGCCTGTGTCATTTAAATTGTCCGTACTTAGAAATCACAATACGACGACACGAGAGGACACCGATGGCGCAGTGGCTGAGCGATCGACTGCTGCGCTGCGTGTCGCAGGTTCGATTCCCGCACGGAACAAATATTTGTATTGCCTACAGGTATTTGTGTGGATTTTAACAAACACAAAAATCCTTAGAACCTTCATTAGATACGTAAGGAACTCTTGCCTGCCACACATGCCATGACAGAACCAGCAGTATAGGCTATGCGAGCGTTGTAGGGTCAGTTCACACCGAGACGCGACGCGACGCGACGCTGCGCGCACACTTTAAAACGACCTACTGCACCGCGCAACGTATTCTGAACTCTCACAATGCAATGTGTACCTTTTCGTGTAGAAAATAAAGTATATTTTGAGTCACTCTTTTAAAGTGTGCGCGCAGCGTCGCGTCGCGTCATGTCGCGGTGTGATTAAGTAGATACACATACATAAACTCACGCCGTCTTCCTATGAGTGTAGACAGAATCTACGGAACGCCACCTGCTACGATCCTTACTTACACCGTTTGCTTCGTTTCCTTTCATACATCAGAAGGCCAATTCTCGTAATTAAAAACATTCAAAATCTAATCGCAGTCTCATCTCAGCGACAATCAACGTCAAAAACTTGTCAAAATGTTTAAATTAGAGGTTTTTTTGACAGATCGAGACTAAGATCAGAAGGGCAATTCTCGTAATTTTAAATGTTCAAAATCTAGTCGCAGTCTCATCTCAGCGACAAAGAAATGTCAAAATATTGTCAATAATGTAGGGAAATTAGAGGTCATTTTGACAGATTGAGACTGAGATCGGACTGTGAACGTCTTTAAAATTACGAGAACAGCCCCTCAGACTATGAACGTTCTTAAAATTACGAGAATTGCCCCTTTGATCATAGGTACACGCACGTCGGCTGCGTCTATGTACGGACGTCAGCACATCAAGTTACTACAATCTGTCAAATTTCTTTAATAGATTTTCAACTTTATCGCTAAAGCATTAAGGTTCAAGGTTGATTGGGAAAATTTGACAGTTTCAGGTAGCTTGACCTGCTGGCGTCTGTACCTGACCTTTCTGAAGAACATCACCAAAAAGGTTAACAACCTACCTATGTTTTTAAAGAAAATTTATTATGACGCAAAAGTTCGAGAAGCTAAGGGGCGTTTGCCCTGCATTAAGACGAATTCCAGGTCGATATTATAATTTCTGTAGAAAGATAAGTTACGGTACATTATACCCAAATTAACAACGATGGAAGGGTTAACAGTTAACCTGTCAAAACCGGGTCGGGAATTTTAAATCTGACTTTAACACCTGTCATCTCAAATTATTTAAATTGTCCGAGAATTTTAAAAGTTAAATGTGTGACTACTGCGTTTCCATTCGTGAATATAATTATGTATATTACAGTAACGATATTTTTATTTCGCAGCCTGTCATTCGTGATTTTTGTATTGATTTCTTGCCAAATAGGCCGTTCATTTTTGCATTATCAGCCTACTAGCTACGTCCCGCGGTTACACCCGCTTAAGTTTTGATTTCGTGGGAATATCGGGATAAAAAGTATCCTATATGTTAATCCTGATTATAAACCATCTGCATGCCAAATTTCATCCAAATCCGTTCAGCAGTTTTTGCGTGAAAGAGTAACAAACATTCATCCATCCATCCATCCATACAAACTTTCACGTTTTTAATATTAGTAGGATTTGGTTATTTTGGAGATTCCTGTTGCAGTACCGAACATGAGGACACAGATGGTTTATAACCAGGATTAACATATATGATACTTTTTATCCCGATATTCCCACGGGATCGAAACGTATGCGGGTGAAACCGCGGGGTGCAGCTAGTAATTAAATAATCATCAAAACTTTAAAGGGTTTTACAACTCCTTTTAGGCACCATAGCAATTAGTTACATGTAGTAAGATTTAAATTACAGGAACAGAAGAAAAAAATTACATCTTTAATCTTCAATCGAACCTAGGACATCAAAAACCCTTCACCACTACCACACTATAGTGACATAAAAAATGCCATTACAAAAAAAAAATATGTAAAGCCGCGATAAACTATGCTGATAGTCTTCGGAGGAACAAGGAGCGTGCGAGCGAAAGGTCCGAGTGTGAAGAAGACAGAGGATTGCATCATGGAAGGTGTAAAAGATGAAACACGAAAGTGACGCGTGTTTTAGTGATGGGGTCTTTTTGCAAATTGGATTTGTCGATAAAACTATCTTCGTGTTTTTGTTGTAGTATTTATAATTTTTCTATGTGGGTATTTGTTTGACATATTATATGAAAAAAAAACCTGTCTCAAAATCAATTCAATAATGGCTATTGAATTGATTTTGAAACAGGTTTTATGATGCAATTTTCTTTCTGGACTACGCGTGACCAAGTCAATTGACCATCTTTAGGCATCAAATGACTAATAATAAAACTAAATAATTATGAGACATTCCTAATTGTGCTGAACGATTTACTCTTCGTAATTATTACCGAACACAGCTAGATGTCATGTTCTTACCGAATTTAGCATTGGCATTCTAGTATTTTTTTCACGTAAAGTTCTTATTGTCAGCCTATTTTTGTAAAACCTGCAGAAATTAAACCCTTTTTTGGGATATTTAAAATAATGAGAAATTATTTACAAGCTATAAGCCTTTTGTAATATCGATATACTTTATTGGACGCAATAAATAAATGAATATGAATGTTTTAGCAGCTATTATTGCTTGTGTTGAAAATTGTTTCAATAACTCCGTCTACATCTTACTCTTTGTGCACAATAACCAATCATCACTCGATTAAACTAACAACCACCTTAACCACAAAACTATCGATATCGACAACTAAACTATGTCCCCAGTCCCGTCCCCAGAGGTCACGGCCTAAAGCAGTCTTGAAACGAGTTCCCCGCGGTACCGTCGACGACTAAATAATAATAATATACACACACAACACACACACACACCTCACACCCACGCACACGACCTTAGGAAGCAGAGGAGCGATGAAGGGGGCAAATTCCGCACTTTTTGACCCCAACACAGGAATAAAAGGGGTATAGTTTTCTTGCTTGTACTTAGGTTTATTTGTCATCGCTACGACTATTGTATGTAGTGCTAAGAATGAGATAGGTTATCTTTCGTCTCCTGAGGACCTGTCAAAATTTTTAGCAGAGCAGGTGATGTGGAAGGCAGGTCAAGGTGACAGTTAACAGAGGGGGAATTTTCGTAATTTTTAAGAACGTTCACAGTCCGATCTCAGTCTCTATCTGTCAAAAATACGACTCTATTTTCCCTAAATTTTTTGATTTTATGATGTTGTTGCTGAGATGAGATTGCGACTAGATTTTGAACGTTCTTGATTACGGGAATTAGCCTTCAGTTCGTGCAGACATGGTATAAAGTTCCTTGACAACTTTTTCTTCGAATCACCTGTAAATGTTAAGACTATATATGGTGAGGTCGGTGTAGGCGTCTTTTTGTTGTTGTTACAACCTACGTTACTGTTAGTGTCCCATTGGTCTCGTGATCGCAAGTGCGACTGCCGGTTCGATTCCCAAGTCGGGCAAAGTGTTATTAGGTTTTCCATTAGAAATTTCTTAATCACAGCCCGGAGTTTGGAAGTTGGCGGTGTGATACCCCCGTGCCTTGGAAAGCGCGTTAAGCCGTTGGTCCTGCGCCTGATCTCTCTCCGGTCGTGTCGGATTGCCGTCCCATCGGACTATGAGAGTGATGGAAGAGGGAGTGGATCTGTGTCTGCGCACACACGTGTGAACTATAATATCTCCCGCGCCGAAGGCTGGTCTCCGTTAAGATTGACCGCTATGGCCGAAATACGGTCTGGAGAACTGTTTTTTAATGTTAATAGTGTACCTATGTTATTCCAGTAGTGGGCAAAAGTCTCCCATATCGAAGTTTCTTTGTGTTTTCCCTCTCCAGTCAGGAACTAGTCCAAATCGTCGTGTTCTTAAAGGCAATAAAGTTATCAACAGATGAGAATAACTGGTTAAGAATCTTTTTCCTTTTTTTTTGACTTCGATGGTCTTAGTTTATCATTTGTGACTTCAAGTGACAGCTATATGAACAGAACCTAGCAATGCATAAATGTGTAAGCTGTCACGCCCTTTATGCCTGGAGGCTTTTATTTACATTTTAATTTTAATTAATTATTTTTTAGCTTGAGTACGGATAGTTTTTTATTATATTGTTGGTATATTGGCGTGGCTACCTGACATATGGCAAATAATTTAGTTTTGTGTTCTGTGTCTTGTAATGTTAATTACTTAACATAGGTACCTAGTATTGTATACAATCAATTTTCTAACTGAACAGACAGCTGTGCTGCTGGGGAGTTTGTTGCGCCACTTCTTCTTCTCAGCGATAGCACTAGGAAGTGGTGAAGGGCGGGCGTTATTGGGGACTGTCTTTTGTAATTTTGACGTTCTAAAAGTGCTTATTCTCAGCTTAATTTGAATAAATGACTTTTGATTATGATTTTTTTAACTTCATTTATCTGTTTTGCAAAGTTGTAAGATAGTAAAAGTCGACGTCCTCCTTTCTGCTACATACCAACAAACTGCGATCTTTGAGAGAATTTGTACGCTAAGCATGATAATAATTATTATCGTCTATTTCATACATTTTGAGCCACTTACCATCATCTGCCTAGCATTTTCCCAACGATGTTGGGATCGGCTTCTAGTCTGACGGGATGCAACTGAGTACCAGTATTTTCCATGTAGCCACTGCCTACCTGATCTCCACAACCCAGTTACTAGGTAATACTATGCCACTTGTTAAGACTGGTTGTCAGACTTTCGGGCTTCTGACGACCCGTAACGACTGTCAAAGATCGATAGCGTATGCTAGCCAGGACCAACGGCTTAACGTGGCAAGGAGGCAAGGAGGGGTCTTAGTATGTAAAGGTGATCACCAATCCACGGACTGAACGCGGCAAGTATGACTTAACCTGATCGATTGACCCGAGGCTGTCATTACTTAGCCACGAGCCCCTCCGACGATGATTGTTAAAGATGTCGTAAAAAATCATGCCGACTGGGAGTTTTATTGGCGTCAACTCAACTCAGCCTATGGCAGTCCACAACACCCTGTCCTCCGCCTTCCGCATCCAATCTGTCCCAGTCACCTTCTATAAGTCGTCATCTAGCTGGGGGGCGCCCACACTACGCTTGCCGATACGCGGTCTCCACTCCAGGACTCGTCTACTCCACCGGCCTTTGGTCCTTCGACAAACAAGGCCAGCCCACTGCCAGTTCAGGTTGCTTACTCTGCGCTGCGTAAACCAATAGACTTACAAGAAAACAATGTATAAGTGCTTGCAAAACCCAGTAATTAATACAGGACAGACAAAGCAAGAGTAAACACTAGTATACTCCCAATCTCGCAACCTAATAGTTCCATTGGCCGGAGATTGGCACTGGCAACATAACAATAGCGGCCGGGATTTGGAATAAATTAGTCATTTCCTACTGGAATATTCGTTACGGAATTTTGTCATAGAGTATTATGTAGAGAGGTCAAATTTTTTTCGTGATGACATCAATCCCATATCATAACACCACGCCTAAATTCCCCGAAGGGTTAGGCAGAGGTGTGCTCTGCAAAAAATTGTATGGATACAGTTATTGTTAAATCTCATGTAATAGGAGGCGACCCTATTGCCATCAACCAGGCACAAATCTAGAATTCGGGCTACTACTGAGAAATTCCAGATGGAAAAACCCTATAACATTCGAGGACTTGATGATTTAGGACTTAAGACCTCATGTTCAGCAGTAGCGCCTGCGACCCCCAGAACAATGAAGCAGTTAATCATAATGTTCAGTCAAGGGTAAAAATGTATCTTATCATCATCATCTGCCTAGCCTTTTCCCAACTATGTTGGGGTCGCCTTCCAGTCTAACCGGATGCAGCTGAATACCAGTATTAATCAATTGGACCTCCACAACCCAATTTCTGGGTAACACGATACTCCTTGGCAAAACTGGTTATCAGACTCTCGGGATTCTGACGACCGGTCAAAGATCTATTAATGACTACTGGGAGCAACTGCTTTCCAAAGCACGGAGGAGCCTCGATACGTAATGGAATGGTCACATTGGTCACCCATCCACGGACCGAACTCGGCAAGCGCAGCTTAATCTGATCAATCTATCCGACTGTGATTGTTTAGCCACGAGCAAACAACATTCAGCAAAAAACTAAGTCTTTTAGTTAAATCCTACTCATATTATAAATGCGAAAGTTTGTAAGGATGGATGGATGGATGTTTGATAATCTTTGACGCAAAAACTACTGAACGGATTTGGATAAAATTTGGCACCCAGATGGTTTATAAACAGGATTAACATATAGGATACTCTTTATCCCGATATTCCCACGGGATCGAAACTTATGCTGGTGAAACCGCGGGGCGATGCTAGTAATAAATAATTATACCCTGTGCATTGCCTAAACCGGTCATCCCCTACTAAAGTGGGGCTGCCTTGACGGAACGGCAGTAGGGTGTGATTGTGGAGCTGTGCCACAAACCATGCTCTACCTCCTATCCTGCCCTATGTGTCCCAAAACATGCAGTCAAAGTGACCTCTGCGCTGCCACCGACAACGCCGTGGATGTGGCAAAGTTTTGGGAAAACAAGATTTAAAATACAGTCGTGCCAGCGACACGAGAAGAAGAAGACCAGTTATTAAATAATTTCGAAGTCTTAGCAACTTTGCTCGATCTAGAAATAGTCGCAACACCAGTACCTCACATTCGACATGCGGGCTTGCTTCCCTCTAGACCAATAACATATTCAAATATTTGTCCCCACTACACTAGCTCAAGGTAAGCAGAAAAATAAAAATCAGATTATATATCTCGTATTTTGTGACTAAGTAATAACAGCCGCACAGTTCGATCGATCAAGTTAAGCTACGCTTGCTGCGGTTGGTCCTTGGATGGGTGACCATCTTCACATACCAAGACTCCTCCGTGCCTCGGAAAGCACGTTAAGCCGTTGGACCCGGCTGTCTTTTGTGCATCTTTGACAGTCGTTACGGGTCGTCAGAAGCCCGAAAGTCGGACAACAAGTCTTACCAAGGGGTATCGTATTACACAGTAACTGGGTTGTGGAGGTCAGATAGGCAGTCGCTCCATGTAAAACTGGTATTCAGCTGCATCTGGTTAGATTGGAAGCCCACCCAAACATAGTTGCGAAAAGGCTCGGCAGATGATGATATATGTCGTATCTGCAAAATATAACTCTGTGATCCGCCATCATAGTTTAAGGATCTTCTCGACGGTTGACCTATGCAAATAAGACCGTACTTCTCACTAATGCTGCTATTAAAATAATATTACCTTACTATCTTTTAAATAAAATTATTAAATTTAAATACTGTAGCGTTAGTTTAAAGTTTACCGTTATGGTAGATGGTGCGACGAGCTCGAGAGAACAAACGAGCAGCGGTCCACTGGATCGAAAGAACTGGAAGTCATGGTGAGAGGTCTTTGCCCAGTGGTATGATGCTGGCTAAAAGTAACTGTTACTTATATCTAAGGTAGAGGTTTCTGTGAAAAGGGTTGTCTGGGAAAGAACTATTACTATACAGGGCACAGATTTATAAACTAAAGGGAGATATGGTGTGGCTGCCCAACTATTCGAGTCCGACTGTCGCCTTCAACTACCTGCACTACAATACGAACACGCGCTCACTCACACTATAACAGTCACCACACTCAACGCGAGCCAATCGCGTAACGCAGATCGCAACGTTGAGACACACAACTACATTAACAATTCTTATTGACAAATCAACGGCGCCCGCGTTTGTTTCTGTTTTGTGCATACATTGTTCGCACGCGCCACGCCCCCTTGGCATATCTCCCTTTAGTTTATAAATCTGTGATACAGGGGGTCTACTACGAAGTGCAAAGTGCGAATGATCGGATCGGACCGACACATGGCCGAACCGAATATTATTGAAAAAATGCCAAAAATGTTCGGATCGGCTCAGTTGGGTGACCATAGTCAAAATTCGAAAGAGTGTAGGAGTGTAGGATCGAGACCGACCGAACCAAATAGTAACTTCGGAGCAGGAAACGGCCGAACATTCGACCGATACCACTTCGGAGTAGACCACCAGGGTGGCAAGAACATCGATGCGCAATCTGATACCTTGGATTCAGTACATGATTCTGCGGGGTTATTGCGTAACACATTAACAGTAGCAATGGCTTTGATTTTTACAGTTCAACAACATTTACTGTGTTATTTACGTTGCTGAGCACAGTTTTTTTTTTTTCGAACATAATATGAAGCTATGGATTATTCAGCGGGATTGTCCGAAAGGGTTACCGCTACCCCGGAACTTAGAGGGCGAAGGAAGGAACATGGGTGGGTTTTAGTCAGTAAGAGTCTGACACTCCCTTCCGCTCCATCCAGAGCGGGAGGGGTCATTTGATGATTTCTCATCCGGAAAAAAAAAAGCCATGGATTATCAATATCCTTCAAAATGATTCAGATTGAAATTGATAGTGGGTTACGCAATTAGGGTGCTAAACCAAGGACGGAAGGTGTTGAAATGTTTCTACAGTTATTAAAGAAAAAATTGCTGTTCCATACATTTTGTTGACCGCGTAGCTAGGTATCGCAATTTTGTAGGAAAAAGCTGATTTTTTCTTTACTAACCGATGTAAAATTTGAATGCAGAGGGGTCTAGAATAATGTACTAAATCCAAGGGAACAGGTTATGCCACGTGCAGCTGCCACCACCCCATCCCTGCCACTCTGTATATCTGTCTTGAGCCGCATTGATGTGTTCGGTTTGGAAAGGTGAAGTTACTGCTACGCGATAGACTTCAACTTAGTCTCTAGGAGCCTTCAGAAACCTTTTGAGACATTCAATATAGGTAATACTTATGTTCATATAAAATGTCCTTTTATTTTTGCAAAAAATATAATATTATGAAGAGAAAAGATTTGAATTTATGTTACGCTATCACGCTAAAATGGCTGAACGGATTTGGATGAAATTTGGCACATGGATAGACCATGACCTAGATTGCAACATAGGATACTAATTATCTCGATATTTCCACTGAATCGAGACGTATGCGGGTAACACCGCGGGGCGAAGCTAGGTTTATAATATATGGCAGTTGCGCGGAAAACACTGCTTGCGCGATGCAGGATTTTTGCGTGACGTCAGCATGATGCATTGTTCGCATGTGGCGATTTAGATGCCGCCACATAAGTCTGAGACTGGAGGTCGACATTCATGTGCTGAGCCTTGTATCTAGCGATGCTTGCTAGGGCCAGCTGAGGTTTCAGTGAGTCGGAACCGGGTGCCGCATAGTTCACACTGGCACTGTCTGTGGTGGTTCTGCAGTGAGTCAGGGTGGCGCTGCGTTATGCTCCAGTGCGTCGGATATGGTACAGGCTGACTGCTGGCGTCAACCAGGAGGGGCTTAAAGGCTCAACTTGTAGCAGCCCATAACCTGTTAGAATAAAAAAACATTTTTGTTAGAGCGCAGCAATAAACTCACCATTATCGCCAATACAGATTCTCATGCACATGTACCCGATCAATCGCTCTCCGGGACATTCTCCACACGCAACCTTATTCTTTGTTCAGTCAAATTCATTGTTTTGTAAGTACATAAAGTATAGCATGCAAATAACTGATACCACATAAATATAACGGTTGTTACAAGAAAGGTATTCTGTATATGGAATCGTAGGCGCATGCGCCGCATATTTTCTACTACACCTATGGAGCAGGTCTGAAGTATAACGTCGTGTGTGCAAATGTTTTGCAGACCGAGGATCGGCAAACGTAAGTTGGGACATCAGTCTAGGTGGAGCGACGATCTTCGCAGAGTGGCTGGTAGAAGCAGGATGATAATTGCCGAAAATCGAGTTGAATGGTGTGCAATTGGAGAGGCCTATGTCCAGCAGTGGACTGCTAATGATGATGAGGATGATGGTGCAAATGTTTTAATTGACGGCACGGCTGGCGCAGTGTCGCGGGTTCGATTCCCGCACGGTTCAACTATTTGTATGACCTACAAGTTGTTCCGGGTCTGGCTGTTTGTGTATGTGAGTTTAAATGTTTGTAAACGCACCCACGATACAGGAGAAATTCCTAGTGTGGGGCAACGTTTTTTTTTAAATAAATAAAAAAATTAATTGGTGTCAGATAAATTTAGAAGTTAGGTCGTATTGGTCATTTGTTTGTTGCACTAAGGGCTGATTTTTCAATCTTCATATAACTTTTATTTGACAAATTAAGTAAATTGTGGTTTGAAAGCTTTTGTATAGAAAATTATGTCAAACCAACAACATATTTTATTCTTCAGATAAAAGTTATCTAATGTTTGAAAAATCAGCGCTAAGTTTGATATTTTATGAAAAAAAATGGCATTACTGTAACACTTCAAATAGGCTCCATGAGTAACTGCCTAGTCTTTTTCAAATTATATTGGGTTCAACTTCTGGTTTAACCGGATGCAGCTGAATATTTTACACGGAGCGACTGCCTATCTCACCTCCTCGTAATTGTAAGACTGTTTGTCAGATTTAAAGAAGAAAAAGCAAAAACACAGATACGCACATTTAGCTCACAACTGCACCATTATTTATGTCCACAACTTTATAAAATATACGTGTTTTTATTTTTAAACAATAATTTTAATTAACCAGAAATAATGTATGCATGCAAATATCAGCTACCCAGAGAATGTACAGATGCGCCTGCAGGCTACTACAATCTTTCAAATTTATTTAATAGATTTTCAACTTTATCGCTAAAACATTAAGGTTCAAGGTTGATTGGGAAAGTTTGACAGTTTCGGGTAGCTTGACCTGCTGGCGTCTGTACTGAAATAACTCACTACTCGTCTTTCCTAAATAGGTGAGCTTTATTCCGAGTATTTCTGAGTGAAGCTGCCTATAGTAGTTTTGGTGGCGTTTCAAGATCTTTAAGAATTTGTTAAGGATTGTTGAGGATCGATTTCTCGGTCCTAGTTTTTGTAGTTCACTTTTTTATGTCAGGGAAATGTAAGGTTTAGTAGATGGAAACATTTTTAATTTGAATCATCATCATCATCATATCAGCCGCACGACACCCACTGCTGGGTATAGGCCTCCCCTAAGGATCTCCACGACGATCGGTCCTGCGCTGCCTGCATCCACTGGCTTCCCGCGACCTTCACCAGATCGTCGGTCCACCTTGTCGGGGGCCTACCCACTGAGCGTCGTCCGGTGCGCGGTCGCCATTCCAGAACCTTTCCGCCCCAACGGCCATCGGTTCTTCTCGCTATGTGTCCCGCCCATTGCCACTTCAGCTGAGCAATCCTTCGAGCGATGTCGGTTACTTTAGTTCTCCTGCGGATCTCCTCGTTTCTGATTCTGATTAATTTGAATATCTATACGGAAAATTTTCATTTATAGTCTGTTTTTGAGCTGTTGCCCGTGAATTCATCTACGATCTAGGATGAAAAGTAGCCTCTGTCCTTCTCCGAGTCATGGTCTACCTATGTGCCAAATTTTATCTTAATCCGTTTGGCCGTTTTGGCGTAACACACTTTCGTATTCATAATATTATTTATGATTGTTAATTAATAATCCAACGACAGATATTCATACCCATTAAGTCTGCAGAGTATCGCTAGGTAATTCAATTTGACCCTGTAAATACGTTCGACACAACTCCGGACAGGCAGCTTCACTACGAACCTTGCTGACTCACCACTCCTTTTACCAGGATGTGAGCTATTGTCTCAGAACTTATATGGACTCAAGGACTCAAGAAAAGTATATTTATTGTCAGGACCCCACCTTTAACACTCTTTTGCACTTATTTTAGCATAATCCCGCCATACAATATATTTTGGCACACGACTTAGCATTCAAATGTCCAAAATGAACGCCTTTAGGTGTTCGAAAACCCACGAAAGTTAAAAAAAAGCAGCCAAGTACGAGTTGGGGTCGAAAACGAAGGGTTCCTGCCACCGTACAATATTTAACACAACGTATTTCTTTAACGCGTTTCTTGTATGGGAACACCCATTAATTTATTTATTCGCAATTTTTATGGTATCCTGGTAATCTGTAAAGAAATAAGTTTAAGACATATATTTCTCAAAAAAAGAATACAATTATTCACTAAGAGCTGATTTTTCAATCGACAGATAATTTTTACTCGTGGAATAAAATTGACGTCTGACAGTTTTTGTATGGAAGAATTGTTAAAAATTCAAAATGGTTCCTCCGATAAAATTATCTGGCATTGGAAAAATCAGCCCGTAGAATGAGAAACGCTGGTTGCTGAAAATATAATATTATTATGCATAAACGTTCCTTGGAACGAGCATCAGAAAGGTACGTTTGAAGATTGAAGTAGGTGTAACTACAATATTCATCAACTTCATAACCATCATTAACTTATTCATAGATTATAAGTGTCTATTACGGTTCAAAGATACAGCTCTGTGACAAACGGACGGACGAATAGCGAGCCTTAGTAATAGGGTCATGTTGGCATCCTTAGGGAACGGAACCCTAAAAAAGGTAAACATTCCCTTCTGATTACCATATAATAGTCTATAAAGTGATAAAAAGTTGTAATCATATTATTTACAAGGTATTCCCGCCGAGCCGGCCGCCATTTTAAAATGGCGTAATGAAATGAGGGAAATAACAATGTTTTTACCTTCTTATTTATTGTTAAAGAAGTTATTATATATGTATGTTTGTTGATTGAGATTTTTTACAGTTTACTTATTCTTCGTGTAATAAATAACATTTATTTTTCTTCTGAGAGCATGGCCCAGTGTTAACGGCTGCGACTTACGAGTTGTATGTAGGTCGTAGGTTCGAACCCAGGCAGGCGCTTTACTTTGTGTCTATTGTGTCTAATCTAAGCTTCTTCTTCATCAGATGGAGAAATAGAGCTAGAAAATTTTAAGTTTTGGAGATTCATCCAGCGTAGACATTGGCGAACATGGGAATCGGCGCCATTAACTACGTGTGATGATCTTGCTAGAGTTTTCCCTTTGCTATAGGACTCAAACCCTTTTCAAATTAATACTTCCCATGTAACGGTCTCGCAACATTATCAGGCACATCATTTTTAGCTTTATCTTACTTAAAATTGATCGACCACTGCAATGTCCCTGTTTATGCTGCGATTTTTTTTTTTCTGAAATTGATAGCGTTAGAGAATATTTGGACTAGTATCATTAACCAGAGAGAAAACAAAATAATACATTAGTACGGAATAGCCGTCAATGACCACGTGGCCGCGTTACATCAAAGCTTGAAGCCATGTCACAGAATTTTGCTTGTGAACTTTCCCATCTTTAAAAATCCAAGCAAAGCCACGACCAAAACTAGTACTTAACGAAAAAAATACCACTTTTTATAATGTATCATAAAAAACTCTCCGAAACAGATAAGTATGGTAAAAAGAGTATCAAAAAATATTATATTCTTTAAAGAAAATAAAAAAATGTAACACAGTACAAGCCGTACACGGGTAGCCACCGCAGAAGGATTAGGGTTGCCCCCAACTGCAGTTTATATTAAATCACGCTAAATAACAAGAAAAGTGGTGACCCAGTGGTAACGGCCCGGACTTACGAGTGTCACGGTCGTGGGTTCGAACCCAGGCAGGCGCTTTACTTTGTGTAAATAATTCCATCACCACTGCTCTCAAAACGGAGAAGGAAAACATCATGAGGAAACCTGCATGTCCTAGAACTAAAAATTCGAAGACATGTGACAGCCCAATCCGCACTGGGCCCGCGTGGTGGATTATAGCCCACTCCCTCTCACAGAGAGGAGGTATGTGTCCCAGCAGTGGGAACATTATAGGCTGATTATGATGAAGGAATGTAGCCACTGCAGTTGGTCGCAAACGCATTTCATCACCTGTAATCACCATAATAATTTAAACCATCGTTTGTCTATAAAAATATACATATTTCTTACTACTAAAACGCCTTTTACTGTTGTGCACTCCACAATAGTTACCAAAGATTTATGCGAACCCATGATCGAATAAAAATGCACATGAAAAAATATATTTAACTATTTATAAATAAAATATTTTTTTTATGAATAATTCAACAGTGCCACCCCTGCCGATCGCGCGGATATTGCACAGCATGGCAACTCTTGCGCAGTTTTCAACACAATGCCAAGAAGTTATTATGTTTGTATGTATGTTTGGAGGGGCAGAGCGACAGGTATTGACGGTGAGGTAAATAAACGACTTACATAGGTTGCTGCAATAAAGTGGCCATCACTTAATATACTCAAGGAAAAAAAACATTTAGCAGATGGACACTGTTTTGCCGGTTTACAGCCATTTTATACAGCTGATAAATAATTACAGTCATCTGCCTAGCCTTTTCTCTACTATGTTGGGGTCGGCTCCCAGTCAGACCGGATTCAGCTGAATACAAATATTTTATGACCTCCACAACCCAGTTACTGAGTAACACGAAATCCCTTGATAAGACTGGTTGTCAGACTTTCGGGCACACCACAAACAGACTTTCAGAAGTGCCTTTTAAGTGCCTAATTGAAATAAATTATTTGACTTTGACTTTGACTTCAGACACTTCAATTTTATTTATTTGCACGTATAAAGATTCAGAGATCACCAAAAAAACACTGCTCATGCAAATATTTTGTATCACATACCATAAACAAACATCGTTATGAATGAAATTCTCTGAGTCACGGTGTAAAATGATTTTTTAAGAGACATTGACAAATTGCTCAGAGATATTCTAAATATTTAAGGGCTATACGGCTGTATGGGTATTGTTCTAATATAATGGAGGCCGCACAACGGTATTATAAAGCGGTAGCGTTATGAATTTACCCCTTATTAATGGAAGGTTGCATTGTCGTACGGTATGGTGACGTCATTAATTGTAGCCTCGTCTTGATAAAAAAAAATGTGTTAACGTGTTATTTATTAGCGGCAGTAGGACATTGATGGCTAATTTAAAAGAAAAGTAACTAAATACCCAAAGGGACCCAAAGGTTGACTGGTCAGCGGGATTGTCCGAAAGGGTTACCGCTACCCCAGAACATACAGGGCGAAGGAAGGAACATGGGTGGGTTTTAGTCAGTAAGAGTCTGACACTCCCTTCCGCTCCACCCAGAGCGGGAGGGGTCATTTGATGATTTCCCATCCGGAAAAAAAAAGCCATCAGGGAAAATATTCACGTGACGCGTACATACAAACAACGTGAACGCACACCCGCCGTGATTTATAGGCACGAGCCAGTGTTGTCGTGTTATGAAAATATTTAATTATTACACAGCTGCGGTGTTGCCAGACTAAAGGTGACGATTACCCACACGGTAACTTTAATAAGAGGAGGGTATAGGACTAAAAAACCTGGAGTTTTTGTTTAATTATATTGTTGTAAGTATAGTGGTTTTTGTGCCGTACCAGTTAGCCTTATGGACCAGCACCCTAATTGCGTAACACACTATCAATCACAATCTGAATCATTTTGGAGAATATTGCGAATCCATTGCTTCATATGTTCGAAAAAATGGTCTGCTCAACAACGTAAATAACGCAATGAATTTTGTTGAACTGTCAAAATGAAAGCCATTGCTACTGATAGTGTGTTACGTAACTACCCCGCTCGTCTTCTGAATTTCGTCGACCTGGCTGATGGTCTGCCAACACTCAACTACAAGACTTGTTTTTTCAGTTGTCTTTTACCTAACTAACTTAGAAAAGGTATCATCTCATAATCTGCCTATAATGTTCCCACTGCCCCAGCAGTGTCAGTCTTGTAGTTGACTGTTGGCAGACCATCAGCCAGATCGACGACATTCAGAAGACCAGCGGGGTGGTTACGTAACACACTATCAGTACACAGGCCTCCTCTCTGTGAGAGGGAGTGGGCCGTAATCCACCACGCGGGCCCAGTGCAGGTTGGTAGAAGTCATATTTTATGTCTTCGAATTTTTGGTTCTATCTAGGACATGCCGGTTTCCGAACGATGTTTTCCATCACCGTTTTGAAAGCAATGGTGATGAAATAATTTACACAAAGTAAAGCGCCTGTCTGGGTTCGAACCCATGATCTACATCAGTACTGGGCCATTGCTCACACCACTGCGGCTGCTGATCTGCTACTCATCTACAAGATTGGATGAGGTCTATGATGGAACGCGCGTGCCCAGAAGATGCCAGATTTTTTTTTCAGTTGCTTTTTGTCTCTGGTGTGCAGAGTGCGGGGCAGCGCCAACTCCGTCCTGGCGATGATCGCCAACAGACTGGATTGCCCTTATATCTGGCAATGCAGCCATATTGCTACCTTGTGAGTGTTCGTTTTTGTTTATAACTGCCAGATCGTTAAAAAAAATGGAAATTACACCTACTAAAATTACCCACAGCACACACATATACACACATACATAATCACATCTCGTACATAATTACACACTCACTCTCGTACACAATCGCACAACTTTCCACAACGCTGTACTCGCCGCATATATGGTGTAACGCTTTAGTACGCCCAGACATTGTTCCTCGGGGTGGAGACCTCATCATCATCATCATTTCAGCCGATAGACGTCCACTGCTGGACATAGGCCTCCCCCAAGTGTCGCCACATTGACCGGTCCCGTGCGACTCGCATCCAGCGGATTCCCGCAACCTTCACCAGGTCATCGGTCCACCTAGTGGGAGGCCTTCCAACGCAACGTCTTCCGGTTCGCGGTCGCCACTCCAGAACTTTTCGGCCCCATCGGCCATCCGTTCTGCGAGCAATGTGCCCTGCCCACTGCCACTTAAGTTTGGCAATTCTTCGGGCTACGTCGGTAACCTTGGTTCTCTTGCGGATGTCCTCATTTCTGATTCGATCACGCAAGGAAACTCCGAGCATAGCCCTCTCCATTGCCCTTTGAGTGACTTTAAGCCTTCTGATGAGGCCTGGAGGTGGAGACCTGGTGTCTTGAAACACAGGTTTCGGCCTAGCTTAGGCACCAGTCTTCCACAATATTGTAACGTGTACATATTAATAGCTTATTACTAAGCAGTACTTGTTGACTTTTAAATATTGTGGTGAAAAAATTTTTTTTTTTTTTTTTTTTATTTATTTGTCTGGGCTTGTTATCCTGTCTGTATCCTTTTATGTATATGTTTGTGTATGAGTCTTGTTACTTGAATTAAACTAATTTTATTTTTTTATTGTATTTTTATACTTTTTACTAATAAAAAGAATAATTTGTTACGCTATAATCAAAAGAATTATGAATGAAATTTCTTCAGCCAATATCTCATTTTTATTATTTTATTAAAAACCGCGATTTATTGGAGAACTAATTTTTTCGACAAACGATCGGCCCGATGCATTGTGTTGGACGCTAACAATTCGACTGAGAAATCACCGCAGAGCAGCCAAATAGTTAATTGAGTGGAAATTTAAGTATTGGGAAGGCATGGAGTCGATAATTAATAAAGACTTTATGGAACGAAACCATAGTTGTTAAGTAATGATTGCAACATTGTCCTTAATTGTTTTTATTGGCAACATTCTATGTGTCATGTAAATGTCAATGTCAAATGACTCATATGTCAAATATCTTCTCTGCTTTGCCGCGTTAAATTACTCACTCCGTGGTTTTATTAAAGTACTAGCTGCGCCCCGCGGTTTTACCCGCATCAGTTTCAATTCCGTGGGAATATCGGGATAAAAAGTATCCTATATGTTAATCCTGGTTATAACTCATCTATGTGACAAATTTCATCCAAATCCGTTCTGTACTTTATGCGTGAAAGAGTAACAAACATCCATCCATCCATCCATACAAACTTCCACGTTTATAATATTAGTAGGATTCACAAGTAACCCATCACCCATCATAAATGATCATCATCATCAGCCTCTATCAGTCCACTGCTAGACATAAGCCTCTCATATTGCACGCCATTCATCTCGATTTCAATTTTTGGGAACTCTCATCCAGCTGCTACCAGCCATCCTGCGAAGATCGTCACTCCACCTAGCCTGAGGGCGACCTACCTAACGTAGTATAGTAAGTAACATATTTCAAGTGATTACGGGAACTGCGGTCGTTGACCCCAAAAATAAAACCATAAAAAAAATGTTTTTGTTTTATCATGTTACAATACCGATACTCATCACGTCTGTGGAGTTTCGCTAGCTCACTTAATTTAACCCTGTATAGAGCAGTGGTAGCCCCAGTGGTATCAGCCCTGACTTACGAGTTGTAGATCGTGGATTTGAACCTACGAATATACTTTGAGTAATTTATTTCAACACCACTGCTGTCAAAACGCTGTAGGAAAACATGGTGATGAACCAAAAATTCGAAGAAATTTTTGACATCCACCAACGCGCACTAAGCCCGCGTGGTGGATTACGGCCCACTCCCTTTCACAGAGCAGAGCCATGTGTCCCAGCAGTAGGAATTTTATAGGCTTCTGATTAGGGTAGTTGACAGACCCTATTATGAAGCACGAAGACCACCTCCTAGATGAAGAATACAACAAAAAATACCCAAATCGATATAGGTGTGCCTATAAGATCCTGACCTGGTGACCTGACCACTTGTGCAATACACCCAACCCAACAGACAGATAAAAAAAAACAAATCGGTCCAGCCGCCTTCGAGTGATCGGGGGACATATGTACGGTCACCAAAGGAGATAAGTAACCAGGGTCGTCGGATATAGTTTGAAGTTTATTAAGAAACCGATGGCTGTTTTCGAATAAAATTTATTTAGTTAACAGAAAACAAACAGTTCATTTATCAAATAGGGCAGGCGTTTTGGGGGACTGTCTTAGGTAATTTTAAAGTTCAAAAATTCCAATTAAATTTCATTCGAAAACATCCATTGGTTTCTTACTAAACTTCAACTATACGAACCTGGTTACTCATCTCCTTTGGTGACCGTACATAAAAAAAACACAAAAAAGATTCCAATAAACTGAGAATCTCCTCCTATTTTCGAAGTTGGTTAAACAGACCTGAGTTTTTAAATAATGCTGGCTTTTGATAAAAAATAAACATCAAAAAGAGAAATAGTTTATTTAATCATTAACTTATAACTATATATTTATTCAGTTTTGTCGTTGCGTAGTCAATCATTTATCCAAAGAACGGCGGTGGGGGTGGTGGAGGACCATATCCAGGTCTATATCCTGGCCCGAATCCAGGTCCGTAATGGGGACCGAAGCCGCGACCGTAGCCTGGACCGTAGCCTGGTCCGTAACCACCAAAACCAGGTCTATACCCACCATATCCAGGCCCCCAGAAGGGATGGCTTTCAATGATCTGCAAAAATTAAAAACAAAAGACAATTAGAATGAATTGAAATGAATTTTTTTGTCTGTAAATAAGATATCGGAATAACTATTACACACCATTTACAAAAAAAAAAAAATTGCTGACTAATCTGAGAAGAAAGGCTGAAATAAACTCAGGTCTTCTCAGATCATGTGAAGACCATGTTGATTGATGTCTGAAATGGTCTTTTGAGGAAAGTATCCCACAGATTTGATTGGATCAGTCCGAAATGGACCAATAAGCCCCTTGACTTCCTATGTAGTTCTTTAGACTAATAAAGCGACACTAAAGAGGAAAAAAAGAGAGAGGGTTTATTCTATTCTATTAATTAATTGTTTCCAGAAGATTATGCCAGAATCACCGATCAATCTGCCTAGCCTTTCCCAACTATTTTGGGGCTGGCTTCCAGTCTAACTGGATGCAGTTGAATACCAGTATTTCACATGGAGCGACTGCCTATCTAGGCCCCATAATACAAAAATTTGCAAGTCTACAAAATTGTTTAATTGCAGAAAACACGTTACATGGAAATTACAAATATGTCATCGTCTGCTTAGCCTTTTCCCAACTATGTTAGCTTCCAATCTAATCGGATCCAGATAAATACCAGTATTTTACAAGGAGCGCCTACCTATCTGACCACCACAACCCAGTTACTGGGTAACACGAAACCCCTTGGTAAGACAGGTTGTCAGACTTTTGGGCTTCAGACTACCCGTAATGACTGTCAAACATCTACGAATGACAGCCGGGACCGACGGCTTAATGTACTTTCCGAGGCACGGAGGGGTCTTGATATGTAACCCCATGTAATAATCACCAAGCTTGCCAAAATGAACAGTAATCGCAGTTTATTGTTAGGATATCCAACTAATATTATATATGCGAAAGTGAGTTTGTTTCTTACGCTTTCACGCTAAAACGGCTAAACGAATTTGGATGAAATTTGGCACATGGGTAGACTATGATCTGAGTTAGAACATAGAATACTTTTCATCTTAGATCATAGGCAAAGTCGGGGCAACAGCTAGTCTTACATAAGCAATATGTATATTTTTTCCTTCTTTCTATTTAGGCCAGCTACAATAAATGAAGCGTCGTTAACCTTTTAAATATTATCATTAGGTAACTTATCACTTGATTGAGCACATCAAGTTTAGTAACTTGATGTGCTCAATCAAGTGATTCTCTCGATCTGTCAAATTTCTTCAATAGATTTTCAACTTTATCGCTAAATCATTAAGGTTCAAGGTTGATTGGGAAAATTTGACAGTTTCGGGTAGCTTGACCTGCTGGCGTCTGTACAAAAAAGCAGTGCAATTCAACTTCCGCTGGAGGTAAGCCCCCTCCACAACCCAGTTGCAAAATTTTTGATTATTAAGCGTGGCTACCCTGTGGTACCGTAGGAAAGGGAAGAGATATAAAAGAAAACCCTTGAAAAGATGGCAGTATGACTGGTGAGGACGGCTGGAAAGACATGGAGCAGACAGGCCAGGAACAGGGAGAATTGAAAGGGGTAGGAGGGTTTTTTCCCAAGGGTAAATAAAATATAATTATTTAGATTTACGTACCTGTGTCAAAGTCAAAACCACAGTTAAAACTAATAATAAACTCTTAACAAAAGACATTTTCAAACGATACCACTTTTCTTCTCCACCTCAAATTAAAGACTTCTTAATACTGCGTAAAATGTATCGATATATATACTAACAAAAAGCAACATTCATTTTGCCATCACCAAACATGTCTGTGGTTTTTATTTCAACGGCATACGCTTCAATTGGCCACAACTTTAGATTTTCAAGCTGTTATCTAAACTTCATGATTTTTGCGCTAAATAGGTATTTGATTTAGCATATAAGTGAGAAAAAAAAGGGCTATATACAGAGACAGTTTTTCCGTGACTAACAATGGCATTGGTGTTATTCCCCTTGCTAAAAATAGTACGTTTGTGATGCTATTATTTGATCGTTTAATTCACACAGTGTTAAAAAATACCTATGAATAATAGGGAAATCTTAATCTTACATCAGATAAAACAAACGATAAAAAAAAATTAAACAAAAAGTGCACAGTAAAGTGTTTTAACAAAAAGTGTGAAGTCCGATGTAAGAAATTAGCAGGAAAGTGTGCCTCACGGCTGCGCCAAAAAGGCCCAGTTCAGCAAAAATGCCAGACAACTAGTGCCTGACGCTGGTTTTCAACTGGACCTGATGTGTGAGGTACCTATATGTGATGTGGTATCAAATACAATTAAACTGGCATCAAAACTAAGTATGCCTGAGTACCCTGAGCAGCGCCCCATGATGTTCATCATCATTCATTTGCGCTTATCCTAATTTATTTATCATCGGCGCATGAAAGAAAAGAAAGGAAATACGTTTATTTACGGGAAACATGACGCACAAAATTAACAAAAACACAAAAAAAAAAACAATTTGGTGGAGAACATGCGTCACATCTACGCAAAACGGCCATCTCTCAGCATAATGCTAAGACCCGATGCCACCCCCTTCCTCTTCTCTGTTAGTCGTCGTCTCTCACTGAGAACAGGCCTGTGTCCCAGCAGTGGGAAAATTATAGCCTGGTTATGTTGTCAATTGGACCTGACGGGAAAAAATACGCTTTACTTTTAGTAAATATTTATCTTGCTCTTAACATCAACTCCGCCCCGCTCTTATTCCAAGCCAAAACCAAATAAATATAAATAATTAATAATATTTTATTGGACTTTCACCACCCACAAATGTGGGTAGACAGACATATCGGTGAACCCATCCATCAGTGTCCACCCCCACGGAACGGGGTTGAATTGAAAATGTTTTGCTCATCCACTATTTTGGGGGGTTGAAATTTTATATCTTGTATTTTTTTGTCAACTATTTTGAAAGGTTTTCAGAATGAATGATAGATGTTAAAAACACAAGAACAGTGGTAACGGCCGCGACTTAAAATCTCAAATCGTTTATTGCAATCCATAATGTATGTACACTTACAGGTGGTAAAATAAAAAAAAATAATAGAAGCAAAGGGAATTGCTCAGTTTGTTAGGGCAATTTGGCTTAACGTGAACATTAAGTATAATATTTAATGACTACGGTTTTTAATAGTTTATGCCTAAAAGAAATGAATTATAGTAATAAGGTTACGGGAAAGTGTAAAAATGGTTCATATTTAGCATGTCTTATGCTAAAACTTGTCGCTGAAAAAGTTACAATTATGAGTATTTATTTTCCAAAATAAATCATTTGCCTTTATAATAATGATATTCTCTTACTTTGAATGCAGTAGTTACATACCCTGAGGTCATTTATGGAAAAAATAAAACTAATATTTTTTGTTTTCAACATTTACAATACACGGAGGCAAAGCGAATGTTTTCGTTGTCTAGATTTGTCATTATTGACAGTTAGTGTTGCCAGGTAATAAAAAAAATCGATTTGACAACAATCGAACTAATATTATAATCGGATGTAAAATGATTTGATGGCCAAAAACGATGAGTGTTTAGTTTGTTTTTAATGTAATTAAAGGAAACTAAATATAAACCTTTTGAAAAATCACTTAATTACAGATTTTCAAGAAAATACATACTTTTTACTCAGATTTAGAAATCGATTATTTTCTTTAATAAAAGATTGAAATCACAATTGTTATTAATGTGGCAACACAGAATCAGCCTCCAACCATAAAATGGCGACGCTTTTTGAACTCAATCAGCTTAAATACTTATTAAACGACTTGTTTTTACATTTACTTTCCTGCAACGAGAATCGAAAAAATATTCATTTTAGTTTTAATTATATTTTTTCGTAAAAATACTTTTTACAGAACAACTTGTCCACGTTAAGCCAAGAATGAGCAATTCCCTTTGGACCCTACCAGAGACAGCAAATCGAACCCAGGCAGGCGCTTTACTGTGCGTAAATTATTTCATCACCACTGCTCTCAAAACGGTGAAGGAAAACATCGTGAGGAAACCGGCATGTCCTAGAAGCAAAAGTTCGAAGACATGTGACATTTGTACCAAACCGCACTGGGCCCGCGTGGCGGATTACAGCCCACTCCCTCTCGAAGAGACCTGGCCTGGCCTGTGTCCCAGCAGTGGGAACATTAAAGGCTGATTATGTATTACGTAAAAACATAAGTGCAGGGCCGTCGAGAAAATGCGTTCTTGCCACCTGTGAGTTTCACACAAACGGATACGTTTTTTGCGAATTTGATCTTTATTATTTAGATTTTCTTGAACACGAAGTTACAGTAGAATACTTACTCCTAAGTCACAGGGTTCCCCCTAGTTTAGGAGGCAGGGTTTTCACTATTTATGCAACCGTTGTTTCCCAAAGTTATGTCCCTGTTTGAATTGTATGAGCTTTGTATATTAAGGTTTTTGTGTTAATAAACTTATTTTTATTTTTTTATTTATTATTAGCTACTAAAATTGGCGCACTGACAGGTATCAGGAATGCATTCTCTTGACGGCTGAACTGTAATATTAGACTAAGCATGAGGGACTAGGTTCAATTCCCAGCTCGGGAAAAGTGTTACCTAGTTTTTCTATTACAAATTTCACAGTTTCATCCCGGACTCTGGATTTCTGCGTCGTTGTGGCAATCTCTTACAGTTTTATGAACGTATTTCAGCGACATCTGCAGAGCCTCCGTGGCGCAATGGCTAGCGCGTTCGGCTGTTAACCGAAAGGTTGGTGGTTCGAGCCCACCCGGGGGCGATTCTTTTTAGAACCATAGACGAACAGTATTGACAAGCTTCCGTGGCTGAATGGAAACATGGCGTATGTATTTCAATGACATTCTCACAGCCTCCGTGGCGCAATGGCTAGCGCGTTCGGCTGTTAACCGAAAGGTTGGTGGTTCGAGCCCAACCGGGGGCGATTCTTTTTAGAACCATAGACGAACAGTATTGACAAGCTTCCGTGGCTGAATGGAAACATGGCGTATGTATTTCAATGACATTCTCACAGCCTCCGTGGCGCAATGGCTAGCGCGTTCGGCTGTTAACCGAAAGGTTGGTGGTTCGAGCCCACCCGGGGGCGATTCTTTTTAGACACGCTGAAATGCAGATGACATGACCTTTGATATTACAAATGTTTAAAAGCCGGTGACCACATACCATCTGCTGGGCCGTATGCTTATGTTTGCCACTAATAATATAAAAAATACGTTTTTCTATACAAATTGAAAGTCTTAAAACTTCTCTCCTTAGTCAACACTCCTTCAAACAAAATGAATTGAATCAATTTTTTTACCCAAATTCGGTTAAAATCACACTAAACTCGGCCATAATGCGAGAATTGAACTTGTGTCTGTACAGTTTGGTGGTGACCACTAAACATTAGCTGGTTTGTTTGTCACCCATCTATGTATATCTCTCTACTAATAATAAAGTTGAAGAGTTTGTTTGAACGCGCTAATCTCTAAAACTACCAGTCGGATTAGAAAAATTCTTTTTGCATTTGATAGCCCAATTCTTGAGAAAGACTATAGGCTATTTAACATCACGCTATCACCCTTAGGAGCCGAGCAAAAAAATAAAAACGAAATTATAGCGGCAGCGGATAGAGTGGGTCGGGAGAGCAAGAAACACGCGCACGAAGTCGCGTAAAAATATTTTTGTACTTTTACAGACTGCAAAACTTTTCACCAAGAAACTTCTGTATGTGGTCACGACCCCTCAAAAATAAATCAACTTTTCTACATAAACTTTTGTGCCCTAAAATCGGTTAAAACCACCACAAACCTATTGTTTTGAGCGCCCAAACCTGTGTATTACATCCCCTAAACAACTATTATTACCAGAAAGCCACAAAAAAAAAACAATTTGAAGTACACTCACCCCCAAAATGCGTGGTCTAAGCATATTAACATGGGCCTCTAACTAGCCGTAATTGACCTACATAAGGCACATAGCTAAGTGACACGCGAAAATAAACCAACCTAAGCTGACCAGCCTTTGTAAAAAACATCTGAAGTAAGAGAGGTCTGGTTACGCTGGTGACCAAGTATTGAATTCACCGATTTGAATAAAAAGGAGTTATGTTATGTGTCGCTTTCTTGTATTATGTTTTATTCATTTTATGTTTTTTTTTGTTCTTAAAATAAAGGAATTACAGGGCTGCGCTCCGAAATAGCCAAAGTGTGGAACCCTCTGCAGGCGTCTGTGTCCCACATTTAGCGCGTCAGCCTTCAAAGCAAGAGTGAACAGGCATCTTCTGGGCACGCTCGTTCCATTATAGACCTCATCCATCGCTTTCCATCAGGCGTGATCGAGGCCAAGAGCAGGTCCATTTAGCAATAAAAACACAAATCGTTGACGTCACCCAAAAACCAGCCAAGCATAAGTGGGACTGGCCTGGACACGTTTTTCGCATGTCGAACGAGTCGTGGACCAAATCTACCACAATGTGGCTCCAAGAAGATGTCTGGCGACATCAAAGCAGACCCAGGAAAAGATGGCGGGAAAACCTTGACGCCTACGGACAGTATTGGTCAACACTAGTTCACGACAAAGAGGAGTGGAAAGGGGAAATGGAGGCCTTTGTTCTGTAGTGGGACAACATAGGCTAAATCCTACTTATCCTATCCTACTAACATTATAAACGTGAAAGTTTGTATGGATGGATGGATGGATGTTTGTTACTCTTTCACGCAAAAAGTACTTAACGGATTTGGATGAAATTTGGCACACATATGGTTTATAACCAGGATTAATAAAAGTATTCTGTTGAATACTTTTTATCCCGATATTCCCACGGGATCGAAACTTATTCGGGTGAAACCGCGGGGCGCAGCTAGTAATACAGATTATTGAAGCTAACTCAAGCAAAATCAATAAAATGTATACGTATATGGGACCACCCCTGAGGCCCATTAAAAAAATATCTATTAAAAAAAGGATTTTGGAAATTGATCTACGTTGCCGGAGATTTCGCATAACAAATATACAGTCAAATTGAGAACGCCTTTTTGAAGTCGGTTAAAAATGGTTGAGACTTGAAGACTCCCAGGTATAGCAGTCACGAAACATAGCAACTAGCACGATAGTACAGACGCCAGCACATCAAGCTACTACAATCTGTCAAATTTCTTTAATTGATTTTCAACTTTATCGCTAAAACATTAGGTTCAAGGTTGATTGGGAAAATTTGACAGTTTCGGGTAGCTTGACGTGCTGGCGTCTGTACAACGTTTATGCACAACGTTCCCATAAACAAAATCAATAGAATCCCACGTATAAGTTTCTCCCTAAACTATTCGGTATTGAGTGTACCTACCCAACTTTGTTCATAGGTAGAAACAGTAGCCCCCTTCCTTGCAAAACTTTATATGATTGATCATGATGAACTAGCTTCTCTCCTTATAGCTCCCCCCTTTCATTCTCTCAGAACATATTGATTATTTAGAGTTCTTTGCTCAACAGTAAACTACTGTGAGAAATCATTTTTAAAATAAAAATAAAAATCGTTTATTTTGGAACAAAAACAGATACAATCATAAAAATAGTTGAACGATGATAACTGCAAAAGTTAATAACTGTGGCGCAGTTATCAACGCCCGGCTCCTAGTGAGAGGGTAGTTCGTTCCAGATAAGAAATATATTTTAAACTGTTTAGAGGTATGAGGAATAGGGTGTAAAGTTCACTCATCCTCCAAAGAAAAGGGAGGATCCTCCGACCAGACGGGTGTTGTGTCTGGCGGTCAATTGCCCAACGACTGATGTTGGGTAATTGTATCCATGCTAATTGCGCGGTAAACTCTGCTTGTGAGATGCAGGATTTGCGTGACGTCAGTATGACGCGTTGTTCGCATGTGGCGTTGTAGATACCGCTACATCACTCCCCTCCTCCTCCTATATATAAGTAGTTAAAAATAAAAAATGAAAAAAGAGAAAACAACAAAGGCAATATGATTACGGGATAAGTGTTCGTAGTGTAAGTGTGACCTGATGTACGTGTGTGAGTGTGAATATGTTACACTTCCTCAAGTTTTTCAGTTCCATCATATGTAAGCGATTTTAGCCAAGTATCGAGCCTTTTCAGTACCCAGTAACTGGGTTGTGGAGGTCAGATAGGCAGTCGCTCCATGTAAAATACTGGTATTCAGCTGAATCCGGTTAGACTGGAAGCCGACCCCAACATAGTTGGGAAAAAGGCTAGGTAGATGATGATGATGATGATCGAGCCTTTTCATGGAACGTTATGTGTGTGTGTGTTCTCTTTGGTCCCTGGCCCTAAAATAAATTATTATTATTAGCCTGTTAGGTCCCACTGCAGGGCAAAGGCCTCCCTACTCTCTTTCCACTTCTCTCTGTCCAAAGCTGCTAAGGACCAGCTCTTGTTCAAGGAGTCCAGCTCATCCCGCCATCTCCGTCTGGGCCTGCCACGATGTCATTTGCCATTAAGAGGGACTCATTGGGTCGTAAGTTTGGCCCATTGGTCGTCGTAAAATCAAGCAATGGACAAAATTGTCGACTTTTTATATGCTTGAGTACGAGGCTTTTGACTACTTTGTATGTATTTTAAGTATTTTTCTTATGGTAATGTGAGTTTTGTTTGTGTTGTATAAACCACTTTTATTTTTTCTTTCTTTGTCTACGTTTATTCCAAGCGAACGTTTTTACATCCCCCGGCTATAATATCATCACTCTTTTCTTCCAAACAAAATAAAGAAATAATTATTATATTAATAATTTCATTATAACTAGTCCTGACATGATCTTGGTCAGGTAATATGAAGGCATGTTATTAATGAATATAATATCCGAGTCTGAGACGGCCTTTTGAAGAAAGAAGGATAGAAAGAAAGAAAGAAAATGCATTTATTTGGCACAATCTAAAAGACACACACACCAGATACATACATCAGATAAAACAAACAATAAAATAAAAAATTAAAGATTTAATAAAAAGTGTGAAGTCCGATATAAGAAATTAGCAGGAAAAGTGTGCCTCACGGCTGCGCCAAAAAGGCCGTTCAGCAAAAATGCCAGACAACTAGTGCCTGGCGCTGGTTTTCAACTGGACCTGAAGTGTGAGGTGACGGATGTAAATCAGTTTTATACTGCAACGTGACGTGTGAATGCATATTTAAATATACGGATTTGAGTGGACCTGTCCAGTCAATGCTCACATTTGAGTGGTCCTGTCCAGTCAATGCTCACATTTGAGTGGACCTGTCCAGTCAATGCTCACATTTGTCAGTTGTAACGATGGAGTTTCTTGCCCATTATTCTCCATACGAAAACTACCTTTTGGGTGGGGTGACTAGAATTAATTTAATTTTTTTTTCTATTTTATTGTAAGTATTTTTTTTTTTATGTGCCTATTTAAAATAAATGATTTGACTTTGACTTCAATCGTGTAGCTCAACTCAAAACTTAAGGAGCTCAACGACTCGACGAACATATAAATGCGTGTAATTATATGGTTATATGCGTCTTATTTGTGCAGTAGAGCAGTGGGGGCCCAGTGGTAACGACCCCGATTTACGAGGTCGTTTCTACAAGCGATAGTATTTTTATTTCTACAATTGTGCTTGTCGCAAAAATTTAAACCAAAATGCTTTAGAAAAGTTCTATTTTCAACAAAAAAAAAACCGATAGAATTTACGTTACGTTTACTCCTTGTTGTAGGTCGTGGTTTCGAACCCAGACAGGCGCTTTACTTGGTGTAAATATCATCACCACTGCTCTCAAAACATTGAAGGAAAACATCGTGAGGAAACCAGCAAGTCCTAGAACCAAAAAATTGAAGACATGTGGCGTCTACCAACGCGCACTGGGCCCGCGTGGTGGAATATAGCTCAGTTCCTCTCGAATAGAAGAGGCCTGTGTCCCAGCAGTGGGAACATTGCAGGCTGTCTATAATGATTTGAGCAGACCAAACAATTATTCCTACCTGCAAAAATATACTTACCTCGTCGTACGATGTAGGTGCCAACTGCCAACGAAGTATTAAGCTTCATCACAAAAAAGGCAGACGGTCTATTTTTATTTTTATTTTATTGGCATAATTTCTGTAAACGTTGACTTCTTATTTTGCGTTATTAAAAAATATTGCCGAAGATTTTTTCTCTTAAATACGAATTCAAAGTAGCAATATGGTAAAGTGAACGTTTAAGTTGGGGCCACGAAATAAACGTTGGCGATACGCTTTTACCTCGAACGACTTGCCTCCATAGATGAATCTATTAATTATATTACGCTAACGTAGTTTAATTATGAAAAAAACTTTAAAAAGCTAATTTATCATCATCTGTACCAAATACTATCTGAAATCCCCTTTTCACTGTGAGCAGGCATGGCATTAGCTACTACAATCTGTCAAATTTCTTTAATAGATTTTCAACTTTATCGCTAAAGCATTACGGTTCAAGGTTGATTGCGAAAATTTGACAGTTTCGGGTAGCTTGACCTACTGGCGTCTGTACCTTTACAGTGAACGAACTTGAATAAATAAATAAATTCTTGATAATTTAACACACACATAGAAAATCCATAGTCTATCTACACTCACACATACACGTAGGTAATCTTATATGTAATAATATCAGTAATCCCTGCTGTAGGACAATTACTGGCCAGTATCGTAACCATTTCATTAAGTTTTCAAACCAATTTAAATCTTTGAAAAATAATGATTTCTGTCCATTTAAATATATTACAATCTATTTCAAATATATGTTTTATAACTTTTTACTATCTAAAAGTAAACAGTATTTTACCAAATTATCTTCTTGCACCTCTTTACCAAAACGCTGACGTAGTGGGCCGACCATTCGTTATTATGTGGTTATTATTAATCCTTATTTACAACTTGCCGTGTCAAATAATTTCAACCAGAAACTTGTCCTCACGACGAAATAAAAAACCTACGCTTCGCCTTGTATGGCTTAAAATATCTTTGATGTGTGAAGGTTTTATTAAGGAACCTAATTATTTAGCCTTCATGGCTATCATCCTGAAGAGGGGCTCATGGGTCGATTGAAGGTTAAGCTACCCTTGTCGAGGTCGGCCCGTGGATGAACCATCTATTACAAGACGAGTCCTCTCCATGCCTTGGAAAAATTACTGGTCCTGGTAAATGTTTGGCAGTCGTTACGGCTAGTCCGAAGCCCGAAAGTCTGATAACCAGTCTGACCAAGTTCATATTAATCATAGTAACTGCGTGGTAAGATAGGCAGTTGCTCCATGTAAAATACTGGTATTCAGCTGCATTCAGTTAGACTGGAAGCCGACTCCAACATAGTTGTGAAAAGGCTAGGCAGATGATGATGGTTGTCATCCTCAAAATGGACGTGAACCTGAAGTCTTAAACCTACCCAAAACCCTCTCAATCACAATCCAAAAGATTTTTAAGAAAATTCCTATACTCCTATGCTAGAAAAATTCGTCTGCTTGGCAACTTAAGCATTTTTTTAATTTTTTTTTTATTGTACGGACGCTAGCACATCAAGTTACTACAATCTGTCAAATTTCTTTAATAGATTTTCAACTTTATCGCTAAAGCATTAAGGTTTCAAGATTGATTGGGAAAATTTGACAGTTTCGGGTAGCTTGACCTGCTGGCGTCTGTACATATTTTGTAAAGGAAAACAAACAGTAGTATAATAAAAATAAACAGTGTTTTTTTTATTTCGACCACACTGTCCCACTGTTGAGCAAAAGCCTTCCCCGAATGCTTTTCAAGTGCCACCTGGATCCAACCCTTGCGGTACGAGTCTAGGTCGTCTCGCCACCTCTTCCTGGACCGGCCTCGGCAGCGCCATCCATCCTCAGGCACCCATCCTGTGGAAACTGTTGTCCAGGTGTCACTGTACATGCGGCAGATATAATTTAACAAATACTATCTATTACATTTTCACAGATTACAACTTAAGGCTATAGGGAGTTACTTCGGGAAGTTCCTGTTCAGGATAGGGCGGGAAGAAACGCCAGGGCTATCCACATAGTGGTGACACCACTGTGTGGATAGCCCGGAGGACATGGTGGAGCATACGGTGGAGGTCTGCCCGGCTTGGGTGGAGTACCGCCGCGTCCTCGAGGCGGCGATCAGCGGCGGCGATCAGCGGCGGCGATCGGCGGCGGCGATCGGCGGCGGTGATCTCTGGCGTCCGGCCCTGGTCCAGGCGAGTACGGAGCGAAAGTGCATGGGAACCGTCACCTCCTTCTGCGAAACAGTAATGCTCGCGAAGGAGGAGGCGGAGCGCGTGAGGAAGAGGCGGACGGCGGGAAACGATAGCCGATTCCCGACCACCGTAGGCGCGGACTTGCGGGCGATGAACAATGGGTAGCTCGCCGTAAGATAACGACCAGTGCCGGGTCGACGGCGCATTTTGTTCCACGCGCGCCTCAAAGAGATGTCAGCACATAGTGATTGGGTCCGATGGGGCCGATGCCTACCAGGGCCGCGGGTTGTTCGAAAGAGTTACCGTGGCCCCTGGCACAGGCAACTGAAGGAACATGGTTTTAGTCAGTAAGTCTGACATGCCTCCAAGTTATTTGATGATTTCCCACCCAAAAAAAAGGTCATACGGAGTAACCGACATTCCAGCTCAAATTCGTCAAGTCCGTGAAGATTGTCTATATGTGAACTTTAACGCCATTATCATCAACTATAATTATATCAAAAGTCCTATCCCCGTTTTCACTAATGTCTACCGACACCTAAAAGAATGCCGAAATAAAACCGCCATCTTGGATTTTCAACTTTCAGTTTTGAGCCGAGGGTTGAAAATCCAACAGCGGTTGACTAGGATTCTTGAGCCGATGCCTAGTCTTTAGGCTCGCCCATGACGACCATCCATTACATTCGGCTTGTCAGTAAAGACTGATGAAAATCCGCTTACCGTTCAAATCATGTTATTTATATAAATCTATTGAATAATTCGCCGATAACTCGGCGCATATGTTTGTCAGTTTGTCATACTTTGAATAATTTAATGAATTTATTATTATTGCTTATACTTATGTTAATTGTGTTGTGATGTAGAGCTTTTCGATATTTTTAGGGTTCCGTATAAGTTATAATTATTATGTGTCTAGTTTTTTTGTTTACAGAGTACCTACAGTATTGTCTCTCCTTCCCCTTTTTAATCCATCCAAAGGTTGTCTTTAAAAGATCGCTCTTAGTGACAGGACCGCCCATTGTGTCACCCTTTGTAAAATTTCTATATTTATGTATTTAAGTTATATGGTGTACATAGCATAAGCCTAACCAGTCCGCAATGTTCCCACTGCTGGGACACAGGCCTCCTCTCTGTGACAGTGGGCCGTAATCCACCACGCAGACCCAGTGCGGGTTGGTAGATGTCACATGTCTTCGAATTTTTGGTTCTAGGATAAGCCGGTTTTCGCACGATGTTTTCCTTCACCGTTTTGAGAGCAGTGGTGATGAAATAATGCAGAAAGTAAAGCGCCTATCTTGGTTCGAACCTACGAAAGAGTATTCTATTCTATGTTTTTAGTTTATCAAGTGTTCTAAAAGCCTTAGTATATGGTCCGTAAATATTGCTTTCTTTTACATTGTGTTAGAAAGAGCTCTTAGGGAAAAGCTTATATGGCAACAATATAAATATGCCAGTGTTTGGTTACTACCAAACATGCTGACTGGCAAATATTTTGGATTGAGACCGCCTAGAGGTATACCATCCTACTGTTCCTACTAATCCTACGAATATTATAAATGCGAAAGTTTGTATGGATGGATGGATGGATGGATGTTTGTTACTCTTTCACGCAAAAACTACTGAACGTATTTGGATGAAATTTGGCACACAGATACTTTATAATCAGGATTAACACATAGGATACTTTTTATTCCGATATTCCCACGGGATCGAAACTTATGCGGGTGAAACCGCGGGGCGCAGCTAGTTCCTCATATTTTTTTTAAGAATCTTTCTCTAAATTACAGGCTAAGAATGCCATTATCTTCATCATCATTAACTCTCCTGAACATAAGTCTTGTCAATCGCAAGCCATTCAACTCGATCCTCAGTTACCCTCATCCAGCAGTTAGCAGCCATCCTGCCAAAATCGTCTTTCTGCTAAGCCTGGGTGAAATTCTGGAGCTAGATATATTTCAAATAGGTATGGCTACAAAAAGGCCGAGATGTAACAAGTGCTTTGTCTTAGATTTACGTTCCCATCTCTATCTTGCACTTGTAGTTTGACAGTTGTGCGACAGTGACAGGAATTTAAAAAATTGGAAAATGGAATTGGATTGTGATAATTGGATTGATTTGGAATTTGGACTGGGCTGAATTTTGTTTGGAAATATTTTTTTTTTTTTTTTATGTTATCATCTTAAATTGCCCTATCCTATGTTGGGGTCCGTTTCCCGTCTAACCGGATGCAGCCGAATACCATTTTTTAAAAAATAATAGTTCGTACCTTCTAAGTTATGTTTATTTATCTCGGCCTAAGAAAAGATTTTTCGTAAAACTAAACCCATATTCTTAGGGTGTCGATGGCAAAAAGTTTAAATATTTGACCATCTAAGTTGGGCTTAAAGTGTATGATCTAAATATAATCTGTATCTATCCAAACAATCCACAAAAAAAGTTATAATAAAAATATAACGTAAACAAAATAACATCGGTTTCGATTTTCGTTTAACTGGACTCTTAGGGCGAATTTCACAAATTTTTTATACCTAGAATAAAAGACAATGACCATAAGTCGTACCAAAAAGTCTCATGCATCAAGATCAAAATATTATTAATTATTTTCATAAATTTTTACGACATTACGCGTCGGGGATTTGATTTTTGAACAGGGAATTTAATTTAAAGTAAAAAAGTGTTGATATTGTTTTATTCCCTTTACATGACGTTCCGTTTCAATGTAACTTTGATTAATATAACCTTGAACTTTGAAAGTGTCATGATCACGTCTTTCAAAAAACTTGTAAAAAAGTTATACTTTGCCGATTCTACATTAATTAAAAATAACTAGAATAGAATTTTATACAAACGATTATCATTTTTTTAGAGCAATAATGGCCGATCGTGTATGACATGTCAAACAAAATAAAGTACCTAGTGTTTAGGTTATTTCGATTTTTTTGAAAATCTCCACAATCCGGGTTTTGTTTACAAAAGAACTTTTGTAGGAGTTAATATGATAAGTTTAGTATATAAAAAACAAAGTTTGACTTTGATGCAGCATGGTACGGGATTCCATACATCCATGAGCATTGTCCTTTGAATTTTTGACAGTTTTGCCATACTAAAACTGTCAGACGTCAATTTTCTTCACAGATAAAAGATATCTGAGTTTGGTAAAATCAGTCCTTCGTCGAGTGAATAGTAACGAAGCCGAAACTCTACATTAAATATTAAAAATAAAAAAAAAACAATTGCTACTAGGAGAACGAGTTTGATGCTGAAAATATGGTTTTTAGAATTTTTATCCGTTTGTCTGTATGTAAGTTCCGGATGGGCGCAAAAACGCTGAACGGATTTGAATGAAATTTGACACACAAATAGTTTATAGCCTGGATTAAAACATAAGGTACTTCTAATCTCGGTAGTACGTTCCTGTTGGATATTTTCCGATATTCACGCGGGCGAAACCGCGAATAAAAGTTACTAAATAATAATGTTATACGGAACCACGAAAAAAATTGTCTAAACCAATTAATTTATACATTTTGATCTGTAATATTGAACTTCTATGGTATAATTCCGGCCTCCCTGGACCGCCCGTCGTGTCTCGCCTAATAACGCTAATCATGTTGATTACGTTAACATATATTTTAGTTTATATATTTTAGTTTTAGTAAAATAGATTCTTTTCCTAATGAAGTGATGCTGGTATTAACATTTTTGGTGGGTTGAAGGAATTATGTAGAAAGAAAGAAAAAAAATATGACGCAAAAAATAACATAAAACACAAAAAAAATAGAAAAGGTTGGGGGAAACATGCGTCACATCCACGCAAAAGCGCTATCGCTATTTACCTTTTCTATGTAATTAGATATGAAATTACCCGGAAATGAACCGGAGTTACCGACATAGCTTGCAGAGTAAGCAAACTGAAGTGTTAGTGGGCCATGTTTGTCGGAGGACCGATGCCCGGTGGAGCAGACGAGTCCTGCAGTGGAGACCGCGTGTCGGCAAGCGTAGTGTGGGACGCCCCCCCAGCTAGATGGACGGTCGACCTAAAGAAGGTGGCTGGGACAGACTGGATGCGGAAGGCGGAGGACAGGGTGTTATGGCGCAACCTGGGAGAGGCCTATGTCCAACAGTGGACTGCGATAGGCTGAGGTGATTGATGTAATTAGAAAGAAAAAAAAAAAAAGAAAATACGTTTACTTGCAGTAAACATGATGCAGAGAATGAACAAAAACACAAAGAAAAAAACAAGTTGGGGGAAAATATGCGTCGCATCCACGTAAAACAGCCATCGCTCAGCTAATTCTGTGAACCTATGCGAGACAGAGCCCCAGCACTGGTTTTCAGCGTCAGTCGGCGTTATAAAAAGACGAATAACAAAGTCTATTATATTTTTAGATCTTTGTTCTAGATTAATTTCAAAGTAGCATTTATTAGCTTTTAAAAGTTACTTTTTGGTTCAGAGTCACAGTGCGGGTTGGTCGATGTCTTCGTATCTTTGGTTCTAGGACATGTCGGTTTCCTCACGATGTTTTCCTTCACCGTTTTGAGAGCAGTGGTGATGAAATTAATTACACAAAGTAAAGTGCCTGCCTGGGTTCGAACTCACGACGTACAACTCGTAGGTCCACCCAGATAACACTGGGCCACCACTGTTCCGATTTCTTTTTTATTGCTGAGTGGGCCTCTCTTGACCTCGATCACGCCTGATGGAAAGCGATGGATGAGGTCTATGATGGAACGAGCAAGCCCAGAAGATGCCTGTTCACTCTTGCTCAGAAGTCAGACGGGTTAAACGTGGAAGGAAACACAGAGACCGTAAAATGAAGGAAAATAATAAAAAAAAAAACCAATATTACTCCTATCTCACTGGTATATTAAGGTATAAAAGTAGTGTTCTGACAACGGACCACAGTGAATGATCGGCCAATAGCCTTTCAGTTATAAAACCAACGCGCTCGCCGCCTTTATTCTCAGGGGCCGCTAAAATGGCGCTGTTTGCCAGAAATTGTACGAGGAATGATATATTTTTTTACTTCGGTACTTACTCGTACATTATCTAGTTCTTCGTATTAATGATATAATGTAAAACAATAGTGTTTGGCCCAGTTTACAGCAATGCAAAGTCCGTTTACTGATAGTACAGTTACTGGGTCCTCTTGATTATTGCAACGAAAGATGGAAAATGAGAGATACCATAATGAAATGTATATCCATGAACTTTAAAATGTGCTTTACAACAGTATTTTTTTTATAAAATGTGGAAAATATTCATTAAGCAACATTAAGGTTTTAAGGGTTTTTTTGCCCAACATGGGTAGATATAGATCTTAACCACTACCCTATGCTCTGCAGTCACGCTTACCACCACCAGACCAGTTAAACACCCTGCTCAATACTATTCAACCAAACAGACACAAAACTATTAAAAACGCCCTACATTTATGGCAGTGTCATTTTAGCGGCTCCAGTCTGTGAGTCACATGTAAATATTTACCGAATGCGATGCCCCGCGCCAAATGTTACCGGCCACAGACCGAGGTGTGGTTAGAACTGGGGTCTACTCCGAAGTGGTATTGGCCGAATGTTCGGCCGTTTCCTGCTACGAAGTTACTATTTGGTTCGGTTGGTCCCGATCCTACACTCCTATACTCTTCCGAATATTGACTATGGTCCCGACCTAACTGAGCCGATCCGAACTTTTTTCACATTTTTTAATAATATTCGGTTCGGCCATGTGTCGGTCCGATCCGATCATTTGCACTTTGCACTTCGTAGTAGACCCCCTGATATAGTTTTCTAGTCATGTCGATGGCATGATAGTGTATTGAATTTTGTTGGCCCAAACTTCACCACTTCTTCGTCAACGTCGAAGCTGCAAGCGCAGTGGAAAAACAGACAGGAGTCCGCATAATCAGTCTAACATGGTCCCACTTCTTGGACACAGGCCTCCTCAGTGAGAGGGAGTAGGCTGTAATCCACCACGCGAGCCCTGTGCGGGTTGGTTGATGTCACATGTCTTCGATTTTTGGTTCTAGGACATGGCCGGTTTCCTCACGATGTTTTCGTTCACCGTTTTGAGAGCAGTGGTGTTGAAATAGTTCACATAAATTAAAGCGCCGTGTGGGAACCTATGACCTGTGTTTGTCCTCCTAGACGGTGAAAAAGTAGTCTTGGTATGTAAAGATGGTCATCAATCTACGGACCAATCGCGGCAAGCGTAGCTTAACCTGATCCATCGACCCGTGCGGCTGTTATTACCTAGCCACAAGCCCCTCTAACTTTAGCTCCCCTAACTAACTAAAATCTAGGCACACTCGTTCCATCATAGACCTCATCGATCGCTTTCTACCAGACGTGATCGAAGTCAAGAGCAGACCCATTCAGCAAAAAAAAACTAAATAAGTAATCACACCATCAATCACTTGTAATTGTACCACGTTGACAACCTTTACTATGTGATATAATGGGGGACCTGGAGTTTTTAAAATACAGCCGATCGTTTCTGTAAATCTCACCGTGAAAAGTTAGGTGAAGTGAGCTTAGAGTGAGCTGTCAATAGTGTCAATCCCTTTTTTTTTTTTTGTTTTCGGGGGGAAACCTTCAAAAGGCACCCGACCTCCGGGGAGTGAGGTCGGGGAGTGTGGGATTTTTACCTCACTAAAACCACCCCGGTGATCACCATCCGCAGATAGGGATGGTCCCAACGCCTGTAAGGCACATCCCTGGGGAGACTGTAAAGGGGCCTCCCCTAAGTCTCGCTATGCACGGCAGCACGTGACCACTGTGCCACCGTCTTCCCTGGGGTCGCTTAGTAGGCGGACAGAGTCCCCACTCTATGCGCCCACGACCCCAAAGGTCCAACTTACCTTAATTGGTAAGCGGTCAATCCCTAGCATTAGTTGGAATGACAGCTCACTCCACGCTCACTTCACCTAAGTTTTCACGGTGAGATAGCTACAGAATCGCACTGCTGGCCTAGGCTTAGTTTAGACTCCAGAGTGGCAATTCTGGTAAATTTAAGAACGTTCAGTCTGATCTCAGTCTCAATCTGTCAAAAATACGTCAAATTTCCCTACATTTTGACAAGTTTTTGACATTTGGTTATCGCCGAGATGAGACTGCGACTAGATTTTGATCGCTTTAAATTACGAGAATTGGCCTTCGCATCTCCCACAAACTACAAAATTTTGTCGAAATACCTGTCAACTTAATATCTATGTTTAAGAATGTAATTTGTGGAGATAAATAAACATAATTTTATTTATTTAATCCTAGTTACCCACTACATAGTATTAAAATACCTACAAAAAATGTCCGTAGTTTTCTGTGGGTGTTATAAAACCACCAGATTGTAATCTTGGGCCGCGCGGCATGACACACACAATACTGTGATTATGATAATATCATAACGCGAATTTCTTGTTTCCCTAGAAATGCGGAGTTTTGATGGCATTTGCTTGATAATGATGACTGGTCGGTTCAAGTAAGTTAAGGGCTACAGAAAACCTCCACAAATGTAATGAATGTATGTTTTTTTTGCGTGTTGAAGTGTGTGGAGACGACAACACGACAACAAAAATTAAACTGCGTATGCCGTTCCCAGTATACATACGAAAATTCAATTAAATTAGCTAGCAAAACTCCGCAAACGTGAAGGGAATCGATTTATCTAAAAATTATGTAAAATCTACTGAATGGATTTTGATGAAACTTTGCAGTAATCCTACTATCCCACTTCCTATCCTACTAATTTTATAAACTAGCTGCGCCCCGCGGTTTCACCCGCATACGTTTTGATCCTGTGGTATTATCCGGATAAAAAGTATCCTATATTTTCGCGTTTATAATTTATTAGTAGGATGCGAAAGTTTGTGACGATGGATGGATGGATGTTTGTTACTCTTTCACGCCAAAACTACTGAACGGATTTGGATAAAATTTGGCATACAGATAGTTTATAACCAGGATTAACACATAGAGTACTTTTTATCCCAATATCACCACAGGATCGGCACTTATGCGGGTTAAACCGCGGGGCACTGCTAGTCCATTTATTTTGACAACACCCATTCTACTACCTTCCTAACTCTTCGTGAACATCATAAAATGCATTACGGTGTTCAAATTAGCGCCTCTAACAATGTTCCAGGATCGGTGCCGGGCTGCAAACAAGTAATTTAATTACTGAACCATCGCGACTTGTAATGACATTGTTTATAGGGGGTAGACAGGGTTAAGGGTTGTGTATTGTGATAGTGATGGTTATGCTTAATTGTATAAAATAACATCACGCTTGTTTTAATCGAAGGGTTAGGCAGAGGTGTGTGGTGCAGACCACATTTCGCCAGTTAAAGTCCCGTTTTCCGTTTGATGTTATTACCACTAATACGAATATCTACTTTATGCTAGTATACATTAAGTTGATTTCAGATTGACTAGTAATTTTGAAAAAGTACAAAAATGCTTGAAATTGTAACGCAAACTGAACTTTATGTGTGGGTGTTAAAGTTGTTTTTACAAAAACGCATATTAGTTGACATGTTTGGAAATTCAACCGGGAACCCAGTGTAGATTCGAGCTCCTAACTCCCGGTCACCGTAGGCGTGGGCTTGCGGACGGCAAGCAATGGGTAGCTCGCCGTCCGGTAAGGAACAGGCCCGGATCGACGGCGCGTCGTGTTCCACGCGCGCCTCAAAGAGATGTCAGCACTAAGTGATGGGTTCCCCTAGGGTCGATACTTGCCAGGGTCGCGGGTTATTCGAAAGAGTTACCGTGGTCCCTGGCACAGGCAACTGAAGGAACACGGGTGAGTCAGTCCGCCGAGAGCGGGAAAAGTTATTTGATGATTTCGCACCCGAATAAAAAATTAAAAAAAAAGTGTAGATTCGAGCTACCGTATCAAAAGATGGTCGCCATTTTGTTTCATTTTGAAACCTCTGAAACACAAAATAACGCGACTTAATTGTTATGGAAACGCCATTATTATTGTGTACTAGCTGCGCCCCGCGGTTTCACCCGTATGCAACTTTGCAGTTATCCTACTATCCTACTTCCTATCCTACTAATCTTACCAATTTTATAAACTAGCTGCGCCCTGCGATTTCACCCGCATAAGTTTCGATCCCGTGGGAATATCGGGATAAAATGTATCCTATGTGTTAATCCTGGTTATAAACTATCTGTGTGTCAAATTTCATCCAAATCTTTTTTCTTTTCTTTTTTTTTTTTTTAAAGCGTTGCCCCACACTGGGAATCACTCCTGAATCGTGGGTGCATTTACAAACATTTAAACTCACGTACACAAACAGCCAGACCCGGAACAACTATCTGTAGGCAATACAAATATTTGGTCCGTGCGGGAATCGAACCCGCGACACGCAGCGCAGCAGTCGATCGCTCAGCCACTGCGCCAATCGTGTCGTCAAAAATAGGTTCAGTAGTTTTAGCGTGAAAGAGTAACAAACATCCATCCATCCATCCATCCATCCATCCTTTAGTTAGAAGTATAATCCATTAGTAGGAAGTAGGAAGTGTAGGGCAAATAGAGGTATTTTTAATAGATTGAGACTGAGATCAGACTGTGAACGTTCTTAAAATTACGAGAATTGCCCCTCTGATGTATGAACGTAAAAGAAACAAATGAAGTATAGAAGGATCGTAGCAGGTGGCGTTTTGTAGTTTTTGCCTACCCCAAGGGTATAAGGCGTGAGTTTATATATGTAATAATAATAATAATAGCCTCGACCAACACCTGAGGAGGCTCTCGTTGGGCAGCTGGATCAAGGGCTTGATTCAGAAAGCGGTACTTCTGGACACGGCTCGCATTGTCAGGAGATTCCTCTCTCTGGAGCCCTGACCGCCGGTAGCTTGGACCCTGTTCCCGATACCGGTGGGCTACTATTTTTTATATTTTTAAATGTTTTTATATCTTTTATATTCTAATGTTTAAAAATATAATTTATATGTTTACATTTAAATAAAGGAAATAATAATAATAATCCCCTGGCCGATTTCGGTCACGGTGGTCAATCTCAACGAGGTTAGCCAAGTTCGCATGAGATTATATAGTGCACACGGGTGTGTGCACTCTCTGTTCCTTTACTCTCATAGGCCGATGGAACGGCAATCCTACACGACCAGGGATCAGGCGCAGGACCAACGGCTTAACCTGCTTTCCGAGGCACGGGGGTATCACACCGCCAACTTCCCAACTCAGGGCTGTTACTAAGAAATTCCTAACGGAAAAACTCAACAACAATTTACCTGGCCTGGAAATCGAAATTAGGACCCCATGCACAGCAGTCGTGCTTGCGACCACGCGACCAACGGGGCAGTCAAATGTATTATGTATGTATGTATACAGTGCATCTGTTTACTGGCATTTTGACTTACTCTTGCACATCAACTGCCCTGCAATCTGGCAGAGCATAATTGCAATGCCAATATAAGTCAGAAACACGTTATTCTGGCAATTTCAAAAACCCACAACGTCCTGTGGTCGAATTTTTGAGAAGCAACGACCGCACATATAAAATTCTCTGATGAGTAACCCAAATTATGTACTTTGTGGTTATTTCTGATACTTAGTGCTGAATCGCATTGTGAGGATAATAAGGCTGGACCACACGTGTTTTTAGGATCCCTTAATCAAAGGGACACTTTAACTAAGCCAAAGAGGTCTGGGGCCCCTCAGGGCCGAAGCCTGCCGGGTCAGCGGGATTGTCCGAAAGGGTTACCGCTACCCCGGAACATAAAGGGCGAAGGAAGGAACATGCGTGGGTTTTAGTCAGTAAGAGTCTGACACTCCCTTCCGCTCCACCCAGAGCGGGAGGGGTCATTTGATGATTTCCCATCCGGAAAAAAAAAAAAAAAGCCAAAGAGGTCTGTCTTTTACGGTACTTAATACCTGGCTGGTGCGGCACCCTAAAAAGAATCAAACTCAAACTTAAAGCATTTATGTCAATTTAACCATTTACAGGTACTTTTGTATTGACAAAATTAAATACTTGGTCAGTTAGTCAGAAAGCTGAAGGCAGTTGCCCATTTCAAAACGTAGTTCGCCTCCGGGTGGGTTCAGACCACCAACCTTTAGTCACTATTTTGGAAACAAGGTTGTGATTAATTATAGACAACGGAGGTGAAGCTGCTTAGACTTGTAAGTAAAAATAATCACTTGCGACTCCTGATCATATGCAAAAAGATCGCCCCCGGGTGGGCTCGAACCACCAACCTTTCGGGCTAGCCATTGCGCCACGGAGGCGCTGGAGATGTCATTGAAACACATACGTCATATTTCCATTCAGGCACGGAAGCTTGTCAAGACTGTTTATGTATGGTTCTAAAAAGAATCGCCCCCGGGTGGGCTCGAACCACCAACCTTTCGGTTAACAGCCGAACGCGCTAGCCATTGCGCCACGGAGGCTGTGGAGATGTCACTGAATTATGTAGACTTACTAAATTTAAAGATACGGTTCTGAAGAAACGTATATTGAACATAAGCCAATTTTTTTTTAATGATATAAACTAGTGCTTGAATGCGGTCCCGCTTGATGGAAAGCAGTGATGCAGTGATGATCCATTTCTTGCTTTCAGGCGATTCCTTCAAAAGGCGCCCGGCTTTCTGGGATAAGACGAGTGTGCGATTCTTACCTCCCGTATCTTTAGACTGATAGTCACCAAACTCAAACTTAAAACATTTATTTCAAATAAACCAATTATGACACTTTTGAATTGTCAAAGGGTCGGTCAGTCAGAAAGATGAAGTTAGTTGCCCATTTACAAATATCATCTCGATCTGGTTGGACACTTAGGAGGTCGCGTGTTTTCAATAATAATTTTAGATTAGATTAGTTTAGTTAAGTCTGCTTTTTTTTTTTTTTTCTCTCTCATTTGCAACTTATCCTTAAAGCATGCGGAGTTTACCTATAAGTGATTGTTACACTATTGTAATCTATTTTATTGCATGTTACTTATAGCATAATACCAGTGTAAACAATTGTTGGTGAACCAATAAATAAATAAATAAATAAATTAATAAATTAATAAATTAATAAATAAATTCCAGAGCGTAGTAAGTACCTATGGAGAAGAACGGGCAAGGACATGGACAAGGGCGCTCCACGGACACTCTTTTAAATCAAAATAATGTGGTTACAAAACATTGATTACATCATACGAGTACATGTTGAAATTATGCATCTGAGAAAGATGCAGAACGTTAAAAGCGTCCGTAATGATATGGTTAAAAAAAAAAACATCGAATCATCTGCCTAGCCTTTTCCCAAGCATGTTGGGGTCGGTTTCCAGTCTAACCGGATGCAGCTGAATACCAGTAATTTACATGGAGCGACGGCCTATCTGACCTCCACAGCCCAATTACTGGGTAATATACTACCCCTTGGTAAGACTGGTTGTCAGACTACTGACGACCCGTAACCACTGCCATAGATCCACGAATGTGAAAATGGTCACCCATCCAAGGACCAACCGCGGCAAACGTAGCTTAACCTGATCGATCGACCCGTGCGGCTGTTATTACTTAGCCACAAGCCACTCTTAAATTACAAAAAAAAAACATTTAAAATATTAAATTAAAATAATCCGGGGCAGCAAACCATCAGCACGGGGAGGGGGATTCTCTTAAGAGACCATCTCCAGAATACCCTCTGTGCACATCCCTAGATGGAGAGATGTACGTTTTTACGACATGGAAGAAAATCGTAATTATTGCGTTCTATAACTTTAACTCCTAAGACATAAATCCAAATAACCAGATGACAAACCTCAAATTAAAAAAGCAAATTAAAAATAAATGACCGCCATTTTCTATTTCTATAAAATGATATAGCACGACAACTCCACCCCCAGCCCTTACCGCGCGGCCTAATAGACAACTATAAATTACACATTTTGCAGAAAACCAATTCGGTTTAATAGCTCTATAACTTTGCTGGTCAATAATTAAGAGAATTGCTTCGTATAACGCGTTTGAGTTAAAATGGACGCTTGGAGTTGTGTTATTTAGAGTGGACTTTAATACAAATTTTGAGGTTTTGGTTCTAGGACATGCCGGTTTCCTCACGATGTTTTCCTTCACCGTTTAGAGAGCAGTGGTGATGAAAACACACATGAGACATGTGACATCTACCAAGCCGCACTGGGCCCGCGTTGTGGATTAAGGCCCACTCCCTCTCACAGAGAGGAGGCCTGTGTCCCAGCAGTGGGAATATTATAGGCTGATTATGTATGTTAAGTTTGAGGTTTTAGAAAAGTTTTTGGTGATAGTTATTTGACAGGGTAGGGTGTAATAAGTAATTTATAAATTGTTTTTAACCGACTTCAAAAAAGGAGTAGGTTCTCAATTTGGATGTTTATATAAGTCTTACAAAGGGGTAACTGAGTTGTGGAGGTCAGATAGGCAGTCGCTCCATGGTAAAGTTCCGGGATTCAGTTGCGTTCGGTTAGACTGGAAGGGTCAGCTTCCAGTCTAACCGACATAGTTGGGAAAAGGCTAGGCAGATATTGTATATATCATCAACCCAGATAGGAATGTGACAGCTGTAATGTAAAATTCCTATGCAAAAACTAAACACACAAAGACTTGACATGTCACATGGGTTTAAAAAACAAACTTTAGCTCTTTTTCGTCAAAGAATGAGCCCATATCTCTTTGTAAATGAAATTCGCATCATTTTTTGATGATTAGTATTTTAAGGCATTGTCTACAATAACTACATTATTTCGCGGTAAAAATAAATAGACCAAAATAGAAAGGATTTCAAAAATATATAAAATGAAGTCGGTTTAGTTAAAAGTCATTTATTCAAATTAGACTGAGAATCAGCACTTTTCGAAAGTCAAAATTACAAAGACAGTCCCCCAAAAACGCCCGCCCTTCACCACTTCCTAGTGCTATCGCTGGGAAGAATAAGTGGCGCAACAAACTCCCCAGCTATTATACGTAACGCCAGTTTTGTTTAAGAACCGTGTAAATGGAGAAAGGCTAAGGTCATTGATTGCACACTAATGCAGAGTCCGGGCTTTTACTACGACATTGTTAATGGAAAATTCTAATAACACTCTGTCTGACCAGCCGGTCTATTCTGTTCAAATCTCACCGTGGAAACTTAGAGGAAGTGAGCTGTCAATAGTGTCAAAGCTAAGCTAAGCTAATGCTAGGGATTAGGTGGAATGGCAGCTAACTTCACCTGCGTTTTGAAAGAAATAAAGAAAAAGTATTTATTGCGACTCGTAAAGGAAGACCACGAATTAAACTAAATACAGTCAAAAATAAAAAACCGTATTATATATATTTTTTAAAGTAACAAAAAGAATAATGAGACAGAAAGTCCTATACGAGGCCAAAAGGCTCCTATCTCAGAAATTCACGGTGGGATTTTTACAGAATAGATCGGCTGGGGTTCAAACCCAGTTGCGCTGGCGACCACTGTACAAATTACCTACAGTGATATTAATTTGGTAACAGTTCAGCTGGGCGCTATCAGTTACAATCAGAGTATTATTTAGTTAACAAATATTATGTCTTGACAATTAAGTTTATTAGATTTAATATTGTCGCCTTTCTTAATGAACTTTGACTGAAATATCAGGCAGTAGTTTACTTTACGAGATATTTTATAATTACTAAAGAGACTAGTAATGGCTCAGAGGTAAGAAGTCTGCTTCTCGTGGACAAAGTTACGGGTTTGAACTTGGTTAGTAGCAACAAATTTTATTATTAACTAGCCTTTTTTTTTCTTTTTTTTTTCCTGGGTGGGAAATCATCATATGACTTCTCCCGCTCTGGGCGGAGCAGGAGGGCGTGTCAGACTTTTACTGACTAAAACCCACCCGTGTTCCTTCAGTTGCCTATGCCAGGGACCACGGTATCTCTTTCAAACAACCCGCGGCTCTGGCAGGCATCGGCCCTAACGGACCCCGTCACTTCGTGCTGCATCTCTTTGAGGCGCGCGTGGAACACAACGCGCCGTCGACTCGGGTCTGGTCCTTGCCGGGCGGCGAGCTGCCCATAGCTCGCCGCCCGCAAGCCCGCGCCTACGGTGGCCGGGAGTCGGCTGGTGACTCCCGACGTCCAGGGCGTCTCCTGCGGCGACTAGGGGCGTGAGGGCGCAGAGATAGCCTCTCCCTCACGCGTTCCGCCTCCTCCTTTGCGAGCATTACTGCTTCGCAGAAGGAGGTGACGGCTTATTAACTAGCCTCTGCCTGCGATTTCGTCCGCGTGAAATTTCTTGTTATCCCGACCCCCCCGTCGCATCCCATCACCTGCTCGAGCTATTACTTTATATATTTTTTTATCTACTCCGTTTTTGGTTAGCGCTAATGCTCACTTGTTTTCTTTTTGCTTGGCTCCTTAACATCGCGTGAAATTTCCCACCACGCGATGTTAAATAGCCTTTACCAAGAATTGGGCGATCAAATTCAAAAATAAATTTTAGGTAGCCAGAGATTAGCGCGTTCAAACAAACAAACAAAATCTTCAGCTTTATTAATAGTATTGTAGCGGTATCTACAACGCCACATGCGAACAACGCGTCATACTGACGTCACGCAAATCCTGCATCTCGCAAGCAGAGTTTACATACAATTTCCCAACATCAATCGTTGGGCAATTGCCCGCCAGACACAACACCCGTCTGGTCGAAGTATCCTTTTCTATGGAGGATGAGTGAACTTTACACCCTGTTTCTCATACCTCTAAAGTATTATTGTCTTTTTTGTTCAAAGTGTTTAACAGTGGAAACTTGTAAACGGCCTCCAAATGCATAATATTATTTAAGAACACTGTTTATAATTATTAGCTGTAAGTTTTCCGAATATAATAAAATAAAATAAAATAAAATTAGTGTAGATATTATGAAATTTTAAAGTAAATCTTAGACATATACATACATACATAACTGACTGACGACAAAAGAAATCACTGAAAAATATCTGTGGGTCTACTCCGAAGTGGTATCGGCCGAATGTTCGGCCGTTTCCTGCTACGAAGTTACTATTTGGTTCGATCGGTCCCGATCCTACACTCCTACACTCTTTCGAATATTGACTATGGTCCCGACCCAACTGAGCCAATACGAAATTTTTCGCATTTTTCAATAATATTCGGTTCGGCCATGTGTCGCTCCGGTCCGATCATTCGCATTTTGCACTTCGTAGTAGACCCCCTGGACTTTACCGATACCTTATCAACATGCAATAAAATAAGCGTGGAAAGGCCCTGGCCATAACATATTTAGCCTTTTTCGCGTTTAAAAAGTAGTTTTCGATAACTGACCATTAAAAAAGTGGGACTTTAAATATCTCGTAAAAATCGTTTAAAAAACAATTTAGATTGATGTCAAAATATTATAGTTTTGATGATATTAATAGGATCAAAGGTTGATTAAGTTACGGAATTGCGTGACCCATAGAATCAATAAGCCTAATATTATGGGTAAAAAAAATGGGCAACGTCGCGCATGGTTCCGTAGTTTCTACATTTCATAATAATGATTCATTTAAAGTTTTTGTAACTGAACGGACAGCTATGCTGCTAGGGAGTTTGTTGCGCCATTTGTTCGTCCCAGCTCAAACACTAGGAATTGGTGAAGAAGGGGAATTTTTGGTAACTGTCTTATGTAATGTTGACGTTCAAAAAGTACTTCTTAGCCTAATTTGTAAATTAATAACTTTTAATTTTGTTTTTTTGCCAGTTTTTGCTATTTTATGATATTAGAGTGCAAACAATCTGATAGTAAGTCGTTATCGTCACCTATGAAGTCCTAGGTTCATTTCTCAAGTCGGACAATTTTTTTTTGTCTGGATCTGTGCCCGGTTGATTGCAATAAGCTCACCCCCTATTACATGAGACTTAAACATAACATAACTTAAACATCAACTTCAAACCGCAACACAGCAATGCTGTTTAAAAACTTTAGGTTCGTTGGGTTGGGTTTCATTATTAGAATCGATGCGGAACCCTAAGAAGCTTAGAACCTCGATATCTATAGTTGTATCAATATTATATTTAATAGATTTACCATGAATTATTATATTTTACACGACCTTTTAGTGCTATTGTTAAGATCGATTCGGACGTTAAATGCTTATCATCAGTTTTTTTGGAGACTTAATTGAATATTTATAATATATGGGAATGCGGTCATCAATACCGCTTTATCGGGTGATATGTGGCTATACCTACAGTCGAATGTTGAACTTCGGCTAGTATTTTTACCCAACTACGAAGATTGAAAGGTCAACAGTCTCAGTCATATGTTCGATTACAGCTAAAAAACGACTGAATTATACATTTTAATAAGGCTCTCAGAACGGTGAAGGTAAATATCGTGAGGAAACCGATATGACCGGCGTGTCTTAGAATCAAAACTTCGAAGACATGTGACATCTATCTACCAAGCCGCACTGGGTCCGCGTGGTAGATTATAGCCCACTCCCTCTCGAAGAGAGGCCTCTGTCCCAGCTGTGGGAACATTATAGGCTGATTATGAATGTATGGCTTCGTTTTTTGAAGACAATAAAACAATATGAAGAATTCCTTGAGACATTTACTCCACCCATGTACCACTTTTGTACAGACGCCAGCGCATCAAGCTACTACAATCTGTCAAATTTCTTTAATAGATTTTCAACTTTACCGCTAAAGCATTAGGTTCAAGGTTGATTGGGAAAATTTGACAGTTTCGGGTAGCTTGACCTGCTGGCGTCTGTACATGAAGCTTAAATTTATAATTCAATTAATCTGCCTAGCCTTTTCCCAACTACATATGTTGGAGTCGGCTTCCGGTCTAACCGGATTCAGCCGAATACCAGTATTTTACATGGAGTGACTACCAACATATCTGATACAGTAATCCCTAGTACAAGAGCCAGAGTGAAAAAAAAAACTATTAATCTGACCTCCACAACCCAGTTACTGGGTAACACGATACCCCTTGGTGAGACTGGTTGTCACACAAGAAATACATTCAGAGTCCCAATCCCGAAACGGTCGTAAAAAAAGTCGTCATGCTATAGATAGAAATGACGTTAATTTGTTCGCGAATCGTCAAAAAAACACTTTTTGTGGATGGTTTTATTTTTATTATGTTGTTATTTTTTATGTTTTTTAATTTCACTCCTATTACAACTGTTCACATCTGTGTGGTTAAAAAAATAAATATTTTCACTTTTATTAACCTCTAGGTTTTTATATTGTTTAATTTTAGTAAAAGCTTGACGGTTCAGGCTACTTTGAAATATTAATTGCGATAAAAATTACTGATTTTATTTACATGTTTTGTTTCATCTATAATAACATTATAAAGAAGTAAGATTGTTTTGTTTGAAAGAAAGAAAATGCATTTATTTGGCACAAACTAAAAGACAATATACCAGATACAACAAAAAAAATAAATATCAAATATAAAGTGCAAAATCCGTTTGTAAAATAAAATTCGTTTGTTTGTACCGAATAAGCTCCGAAACTACTGGACCGATTGTAACCATTGTTTCACCAATAGAAAGCTAAACTATCAGAAAGTAACATAGGCTACAATTTATTGTCAAAAAAATTAGAGATCCTTAAGAAAATTGCAATAATGTAAGTAACCCAAAACAGCAAAATTTTGTGTCTTATATATTGGACGTAGACATGTCATAATTAGTCCTAATCCATGTATTGTATACTAGTGTTGCCAAGGAGTATCTCTCTTGGCAAGATTGGCTGTGAGACTTTCGAGTTTCCGTAACGACTGTCAAAGACCTACGAATGACAACCGGGGCTGCAGCTTAGCGTACTTTCCGAGGCACGGTAGAGTCTCGGTATGTATTGGAGTCGTCACCCATCCACAGACCAACCTCGACAAGCGTTGCTTAACCTTGAAGATCGACCCGTGTTGTTATCATTTAGCTTCTCTTTATCTTAATAAACATGTCCTAAAACATTCAGTTCAAAATGACGTACGGTTTCCAGTGACATCCCCACAGCCTCCGTGGCGCAATGGCTAGCGCGTTCGGCTGTTAACCGAAAGGTTGGTGGTTCGAGCCCACCCGGGGGCGATTTCTTTTTACCTACGATCGCAATACATGATTTCAGAATGGACATCATTGACATCGGTGAAGGAAAACATCGTGAAGAAACCTAGACTTAAAATGAATATACCGGCTAACTTTTTTTACCCGGGACAAAAACCGGGTATAACAGATGAATACAGCCTATGGCACAAAAACCTTCATTTTTATTTTCAAAATCCTAAAATTAATTAACCTATCAATAATTATGCGATTATGTTTATGCGTGTCTTTATATTTAAAATATTGATTTCTTAATTTTCATGATTTGTTACCACTGTTTGTCTCTGCATCACTCAAAGGAAAATGAAAAAAAAAATGGAATGAATGATGAATGATGATGGATGGGATGGAATGGAATGAATAGAAAATGCCGATGGCATTAAGTCCGCCTCTGCACATTTATGTGCTTGAAATATTAAATAAATAAGTACTATTAGTTATTAGAAGTAAACTTTTCATACAGATTAAAATTTAAAAACACATAAATCGATAATTAACATAAAAATTCAACTTATATGCCTTCTACTCTACGCGCGGATTTTACCAATGAATTCGTAGTAACATTCAATCCTTTTCATCCTTTCCTTCCTTTTTTTTCATCATTTTTTTCTTTTTTATTTTCTATAAATACTTTTGCTTTCTTTCTTTCTTTGTATAAAGCCATCGACCGGCTTCAATATTTTAAATTTGTTTGTGAAAAAAAAGGAGATTTCTATGCCATGCTTCTACGCCGTTCACCTTTTATACCCTGTTTTTGTCCAGACGGAAAAAGTTAGCCGGTATACACCGAATTAAGTATAAATCCGCCTTCTTCTCAATGCTCATGACTTCTCTGTATGAGAAGAGACTTTTGCCCTGCAGTAGGACAGTAATAACCTACACGCTAATAGCGAAACACACATTAATCTCAATCTGAATAATTTTGAAGGATTTTGCTAGTCCATTGCTTCATATATTCGAAAAATGTACCTGCTCAACAACTTAAATAACGCAATGAATGTTGTCGAACTGTCAAAATGAAAACCATAGCTACTGATAGTGTGTTACGCAATCACCCCGAAGGTATTATTTTAGTTTAAGTCTATTGAGTTAGGAAGACATTCATAGTCTGCCTATAGTAATTAGTTCGACGGCTTTCAGAGAGCATAGGAATTTGGTCCGTTCGGTAGATTTATGACGCACCGCTCTCGTAGTTAACATAAATAATATTAAGAGCGACTATTGCATATGGCCGGCGTCAGGTACTAGCCCATCACGTGGTAAAGCGTGCCATTCGTGGTGCGACAGTGTCCATGAACAAACGATCTGTTTGCGGACGAATCGACGAAGATTTTGTCGGCATGTCAGAAGTACCGTGAGAGGGATTCATGAAAGTATTGTAAACTTTATACTTGATGATTTTGATTCTTAACCAATTACAAAAACGAATTAATTTATTTATTAATTAATAAGCTAATTAAATTAATATAAAATTACCTATATATTATTATTTAATTTATTTATTTTAATTGGTTTTAAACCTTTTTTATTAATGAAATAAATAAATAAATTGGGGTAGTTGGGGAACCCGATTTTTATATCCACGCAATCACTGTTCATTCCAAGATTGGCCGGATGAGATCGCAGAATGCGATAAGGCCGCCGATTGTATATTTTGTAGTAATAATAGATTTTTTTTATGTATTTTCTGGTGTAAAGTAAATTGGTTATAATAGAGCGAGCCATGCTTGACATATACTAGACCGAGTGCGTAACACCGAAATCCGTAGTCGGTCGAAAGTCTACGACGTCGGGGACAGAGCGATGCACCTCGAGTGGAACTCCACTTCGTCTAGCCTGTCCGGTCCAGGCTAGACAAAGAGATGGCCGATGGAGTAAAGCTGTGACCGAATGGTGGCCAAGGTTAGGCCAAAGAAACCAGGGCCGTCCAAAAGCGCGTTGTGTTGACGATATCGTCAAATTCGCAGGAAATACCCGTATGAGAGACGCACAGAACAGGGAAGTATGGCAGAAGAAAGGGGAGGCCTAATCCCAGCAATGGGTGATTCCGGTCTGAAATGATGATGATAGCTAGCTTTTGCACGAGATTTCGACCCACCACGCCGCATCGCCTGTCCACGCTATTACTACGTTTTCGTTTAGCGTTCTTTCTGACTTTTTATCTTTTTGCTCGGCTCCTAAGGGTCATAGCGTGATGTTAAATAGCCTATAGCCTTCCTCAAGAACTGGGATATCAAATCCAAAAAGATTTTTTCAAGATTAGAATAAGTCTTATTCTGAGAATAAATTTTAAATTTTTGACAGTTTTTCCATACTAGAACTGTCAGACGTCACTTTCATTCCACGGATAAAAGATATCTGACTTTGGTCAAATCCGCCCTTAGTCATGTAATTTAAGCATCAATCCTACAGATGACGCGTGAGTTCCTTTAAACTTCTGAAAAAAAGGCTACTGAATAATCTATTCATCGTCATCATCTGCCTAGCTTTGTCCCAACTATGTTGGGGTCGCCTTCCAGTCTAACCAGATGCAGCTGAATACCAATATTTGACATGGAGCGACTGCGTATCCGACCTCAACAACCCATTGACTGGATAATACGATACCCCTTGGTAAGACTGGTTGTCAGACGTTCGGACTTCTGACGAACCGTAACTGCTGTCAAAGTTCCACGAATGACAGCCGGGACCAACGACTTAACGTGCTTTTTGAGGTACGGAGGGGTATGTATGTAAAGATGGTCACCTACCCATACCCATCCACGGCCCAACCGCAGCAAGCATAGTTTAGCCTGACCGATCGAACCATGCGGCTGTTATTACTTAGCCACAAGCCCTTTCTATCTCTCTTATTATCAGCAAATAAATGTTTTCTTTCTTTCGTTCTTCTTTCTTTCTCTTTACTAAATAATCTATTATGCGACAAAAAAAAATTGCATCAAAATGTCGTCCTGTGAATGTCAACCCTTATCAAGCCATTACGTTACCTTAGAGTAACGCATGAATAAGCTATGGGGTTTGAAAAGCGATCCACGACACGGCCTGAAGGTGTTTGAGCCATCTTGTGGCGTATCGAGATGAGATAGCGCAAATTATAAGACGGGGTCTGAAAAATATTTTACAAAGCGGATTTTTAGGGTTAAATGTCAACAGGTATTGTTTTTGGAAGTTTTCCAGTGGGGGGTTTTCGAGACAATGTTTTGGGATTAATAAAATAGAGGGTCATTCATGGTTACATAAATCTGATATTTTATTTTATTAAATAGGAACAACAAACATGCAATATTATATACAGAAAAACATAAATTACTAAAGTAACACCAATAAATAAAACCTTAGTCACTAGGAGGTGAAATGTTCATGAGTGACAGTTACGCTAACCTTATAAAAACAATTTAAAAAAAAAAAACAGTATTTTTATAACAACAATCACAAACAATTAGTCTTAGAGTTCATGTGTCTCATACAAAAGGCTACGAAAACTAGTCAAAGAGCATGTAAATATATCTGTGTTCGAATGCTTGATTGTAGGTTACTACCATTCGCCGAACTGGCGAATCTCAATCTGAATCATTTTGAAGGATATTGCTAATCCATTGCTTCATATGTTCGAAAGATTTGTCTGCTCAACAACGTAAATAACGCAATGAATGTTGTTGAACTGTCAAAATGAAACCCATTGCTACTGATAGTGTGTTACGCAATTACCTCGCTGTGTTAGATCGGCAGGTACTTACTGCAAAGATATCTGGCGTTGGAAAAATCAGCCCTTAAACTGACAAAATTTTCGAGTTTTGGACTTTTGAACAGCGTTTAGAGAGGACTCCTACGATAACATTGATTATACGGCAAGGAAGCGTATCGAGTGGTCGTGAATAACTACAAAAAAAAAACGACAATAATATTTTTCCTGCTAGCAACACAGCCATACCATAAATGCCCTTCCAAAAATCTTCATCTCATTTTGACAGAACAAAAATCGTGACCATTTTAAATGGAAGACTTTATAATTATAATATTTGAAACACAATGCTTTTTAAGGCGGGTTTTAAGATCATCAATCTTGTACTAAAAACCGTTTGTCTTTAATTACTTTTAACTCAATTATAACGGCCTGGTATGTGTGAAGGACGTTATAATTTTGAAATAGGGTTAAATGTGTTTTGTTTTTTTTCGTTTGGCCTATTATTTTATGTTATTTAGTGGCACGCGGTGGTCTGAATGAGGGGTTCGTGGCTAAATAATAACAGTCGCAGTGGTTGATCGAAGGTTAAGCAACGCTTGCCGAGGTCATTCCGTGGATGGGTACCATCCATTACATATCGAGACCTTTGTAAATCTTTGATTGTCATTACGCGTCGTCAGAAGCCCGAAAGTCTGAAAACCAGTGTTGTCAACAGGGGTATTGTATTAGGTACCCAGTAACTGGGTTGTGGAGGTCAGATAGGCAGTCGCTCCATGTAAAATACTTGTATTCAGTTGCATCCAGTTAGACTGGAAGCCGACCTCAACATAATTGAGAAAATACTAGGCAGGTGATGATGTTGAGTTGGGGTGAAGATGAACCGATGACCTGGTGAACGCCGTAGGAAACCGCTAGATGCGCGAAGCACAGGATCGATTGATGTGGCGACGCTCGATGATCGCCTATCCGGTCGGTTACGGCCCACTCCCTCTCACTGAGAGGCGGCCTGAGTCCCAGCAGTGGGAACATTATATGCTGAATAAAATAATGAACAATTTAAAATCGATTCTGAACTGAATACTTAACCGAATACCATAATATCACGTATAAAAATACTCGATACGCGAAACAGTTGAAACAATTTTTTTAAATCGTTTTCCATACGCGTAGGTAATAGAAAAGTATGTTCCACGCTCGTTCGGAAACTCGTGTCCAGTACACCACTCTTTTGTTCCTTTTATCGTTCAGAAACGCGAGGGTTGCCAGTGTAAAAATATATTTTTACAACCTTTTGTTTATTGTTGTTTATAGTCTGTGAATGATTGTATGGCGCTTTGAAAGTTTTGTATTTCGAATTCGGAACGGTTTATTTAGAAAATCGTTTGTTGCATTGGCGTGTCTTTGTAGAAGAATGGTTTTTGTTGTGAAGGCTTGAGATTCTTGTTAGATGATGTGGTCGTTGACCACATATAAGGTAAGTATTAAGGATGAGACTCCCAAGCCTTCATCTTAAGGAAAAATATGCTCCAGCCACTACACTTGGCGAAAGTCATCATCTGCCTAGCCTTTTCCCAACTATGTTGGGGTCGGCTTCCAGTCTAACCGGACGCAGCTGAGTACCAGTGTTTTACATGGAGCGACTGCCTATGTGACCTCGACAACACTGTTACTGGGTAATACGACACCCCTTGGTAAGTCTGGTTGTCAGACTTTCCGACAGTTATATATCCATGATGACAGCCGGGACCAACGCCGAGGCACGGAGTCTTGGTATGTGAAGATGGTCACCCATCCACGGACCAATCGCGGCAAGCGTAGCTTAACCTGATCGATTGACCCGTGCGGCTGATATTACTTAGCCAGTTCAAAGAGCTAGGCCTTATAGAGTTAGGAGCTTGGCTCTGCATTAGATCTGATAACTATGTTTTTTTATTACGAGGCGTCATTTATGATCTCATTAAATGACTGTGGGTAGTTCAGCTGGACGGCTCCCTATCCCTAGCTACGCCAATACGTGTCCATACGAGACTAGAGACGAAAAACTATTTCAATTAATTCCGAATTCTACAACAGGTACAACCCTGTACACATTTCGGATCATAACCCTTTCACCGGCCACAATGTGCGGTGCGAAAATATTGTCTTTTTTCAACAAAAAGACTAAATACAATATACGGGCAAAATGTTCCGATACGTAGGTATGTACGGTGATGTCATACGGGGTACGGTTGTTTTGTTAATATGTGGAATCGGGCATATCGTTCGCATTCGTGTGTTTCCGTATTGGTTCGGTTGTAGTTGCGACCATAGTGTATTTTGTCACAAGGCGGTTTATCTTTTAGCAGCATGCCTGTATATATTCCTCAAAACCTTTTCTCTTTTCATGTCGATGGTACTCTTCTTCGATATTTTATACTAGCTGCGCCCCGCGTTTTAACCCGCATAAGTTTCGATCCCGTAGGAATATCGGAATAAAAGGTTCATCCAAATCCGTTCAGTAGTTTTTGCGTGAAAGAATAACAAACATCCATCTATCCTCACAAACTTTCGTGTTAATGATATTAGTAGGATTAGTAGGATCGCTTGAGTCTAGTAGGTGGCCACGTTGATTGCGTTATCATGTAGTGGCATTCATTAAGTCATCCAAGGTGCAGGTGAACGGCCACTTAGGGCACTCCAGCAAGTGGGCATGGTCTAATTAGAGGCACCGTACTCGCACTGGGTATTTGATGGGTCAGTAATCCCCCATTTCGACAACTTGTGTCTGCAGCGCCCTACTTGGGTACGCAATCGATTAAGAGACATTAGGCCACTGCAGATCACAGCCGAGAGGCAAATGTTCCAGGCGTTTAAAGAAGTCAGGAGGTGGTGGATGCTTTTCTTCCCACAATTTGCTTATCTCATTATTTGATTTGTTCTGGACGGCTTGCGTAGAGCGTAAGAAGCTCTTACGACTATTTACCGGGGTCGTTGTACAATCGTGGAGGGGATGATTCCTCAAAATGATCGGCAGAGATCCATATTTTGCTAGTTTAAGGTATAATTATCATCTGCCTACGCAAATATCCTGCAGATCTGGTAGCGTCGTGTGACGGGTTGTTGAGTTCCCTTAAATAGGGTTGAGCTACACGATAAGCAATGGCCCTTTCTTCATAAAGGAACTTCCAGATATAGCCTTGTATTGTTAGTCTCACATAAAATAATATTTTTTGGACTTTAAAGGAGACCATGACATCTGAGTTTGTTTGAGCATTTTTTACCTGGGACCTAGTTTTAAAATATTACAAAAAAATTGACGTGCGTGTAAAATAAAAGTGTTTTAAAGATTTCGTATCTGGTTAGCCTTTTCCTAAATATGTTGGGGTCGGCTTCCAGTCTAACCGGATGCAGCTGAATACCAGTGTTTTACATGGAGCGACTGCCTATTTGACACGATACCCATTGGTAAGACTGGATTAATTATTAATTAGATTTAAAGATCTACTTACAAAGAAAGGGTCAAATCAAATTAGCTAGCAAAACTCCGCAGATTTGACGATAAAAAAAAAATTGAAATATCAGTTAAGTTAAAATCAGTTTTTTTTTGTGTGACTTCACAGAAGTAATAGCTAACGATACACGCTAAAACACGCTAGTTTTCAATTCATACTTCAAGTACACTAACAACAGGCGTTGACCCCAAAAAAAAGAAAATCATTTTTTTTTTTAGATATCGATAGATACCACATCCGTGAAGTTTTGCTAGCCAATTTAATTTGACCCTTTACATATTATTTTGTTTCTATAGTCACCAACTATGACTCATGAACTCGCATTCTGGGACCTTGTTTTATTATTTTTTTGTTGGTAGCCGCTCATTTTTATCTGCTGTCTGATCTGAACTGTGATCTCCGAGCCTTCTATGAGACTTGCTTTGATGCCGCACCAGAATATAGTGCATTCCACTTCTTAGTAAGAAAAATATTAAGAACGATTATCGCGTTCAAATAAACAAGCTCTTCAATTTTATTATATTGCTAGCTTCTGACCGCGACTTTGTCCGCGTGATTTTTTTGTTCTCTTGTTCTCTTCAAACAAACTCTTTAGCTTTATTATTAATACTAATATAATACATCAACTGGTTTCTCGAAAAGAGGTCTAACTACGCTCATACTGAACTTTTTTTTTAAGTTTCCTCTTAAAAGAAGGTCAAGAAACCACACTTTGTCTTCCCGAACATAGGTGTTACAATACATAAGTACGAATACTACCTACTCAAGATAAGACAAAAAGGCGTTACAAGCAAAAACAAAACCACAAAAGAAAAGAACCGCGCAAAAAACTCCACAAGTAGGTACATTACTCAACCAGAAATACACGTATAAACTTAATTTAACTGCAAACCATCTTAGCACTCTCGAAATAACATATTAAGCACAGCTCACGTCAAAAATCTTTACTACAAAAGATCTTCATTGAAAGCCAACCCAAAAAAAAACATAAGCACGCCTTTTTTTTACAATTAATCAAACGTGCCAGTACAAAAAAAAACCTCTCTAAGAGTTTAAAAAGTTTGCACCGATGCATTGACGGACCTCCTTTCAACGAATATCAAAATGACAGTTGATTTATGATTTTCCATTGTGGCAACACAGCGTTCGTTATGGCGCGAAACTCATTTATATTGCTAATGACATTTCGAAATGTTTAAAATGGCGGCTAATAACGCGCGGCAAAAAGTTTTTTATTTTATAGTTTTTTAAGATTATCTCGTGTGTTATTGTGTTTTGTGATTAATTTTTAACGTTTGTCGGCCTCTGACATTATTGCAATTACTTTGGCGTTGGTTAATTACGTGTTTAGTCAATGTATTGTGCGCAGGTTTATTTCCATGATTAATTCTACTTCTTTGAAATAAAATTAAAGAAACGTAGTCTCGAATAAAGCCTGGATTCTCGAAGCTGTTCAAGGAAGGACACAGGCCTCCTCTCTGTGAGAGGGAGTACAGCATACCTGCAATAGGACAACTGGATAGGACTTTTTCTTTCTTTTTTCCATTTTCATATCGCAGTCAACATTGTTTGAACTTCAGTGTGTCAGTCTTACATGACAATCCCAAATTCCAATCCCATTTTCCCTAACCTAGAAATCGAAGCACAAAGGCTGCACTAGCGATAGATCAATGGACCGATTGATTTCTATTTGATTAGAATGCTGTATGATGATTAATACTGCACGTTTTTAATAACAAAAGAAGCGTCTATTAATAACGAATCTTCTAGAATGTTACTTTCGCCAATACTTGATACAAAAAATATTGACGAAGAGATAAAGGACATTCATCTTTATAACTTGTGTGATTTTTTTTCATTGGGATTATGGGAGCTGCTTGTGACTAAGTAATAAAAGCCGCACGGTTCACGATCGTTCAGGTTAAGCTACACTTGCCGCGGTTGGTCCGTGGATGGGTGATCATCTTTACATACCAAGACCCCTCCGTGTCTTGGAAAGCACGTTATCCCGTTGGTCCCAGCTGTCATTCGTAGATCTTTGGCAGTCGTTATGGGTCGTCAGAAGCCCGAAAGTCTGACAACCAGTCTTACCAAGGGGCTTCGTATTAACCGCAGTAACGGGTTGTGGAGGTCAGATAGGTAGTCGCTCCATGTAAAATAGTGGTACTCAGCTGCATCCGGTTAGACTGGAAGCCGACCCCAACATGGTTGAGTAGATTTCGAACTTGTGTGGATTACGAGATTGTAATGATGTTTAAACTGCACTAATTATAACGCGTGGAGTCCAGCACCCTAACTGCGTAACAAATTTTCAATCAGAATCTGAATCATTTTAAAGGATATTGCTAATCCATTGCTTCATATGTTCGAAAAATGTGTCAAACATCATTCTCCTGCCCTTATCCCAATTTATTTGTGGTCGGCGCAACATGTCTTTTTCTTCCATACTTCTCTATTAGTCGTCATCTCGGTAGTCACCCCCTTTCTAACCATATCATCATTCACACATTCCATCCATCGTTTCTTTGGTCTTCCCCTACTCTTATACCCATCGACATGCATACTCAAAACTTTCCTCACGACATTTTCCTCATTTCTCCGTAACACATGCCCATACCATGACAACCGATTTCCACACAACTTTTCAGTTATCGGTGCCACTTTCAGACTTCCTCTTATGTACTCATGTAACACCACACATCCCTCTTAGCATTCTCATCTCAGCTGCATGCAATTGCCTTTCATTCATCCCTTTTGTGGCCCAACATTCTGATCCATACAAGACAGCAGGTCTAATCATGGTTTTATATATCTTCCCCTTAAGTTTTAGGTGAATGCGGGAGTCACAGATTGTTCCCGTGACCTGCAAAAATGTGTCAAAATCAACGTAAATATCGCAATGAATGTTGTTGAACTGTCTAAATGAAAGCCATTCTCACTGTGAGTTAGTGTGCTCCTCAACTACGTCGCTGGATTTGATACAATTTCAGCAAAATGTTATTACGAATTTCTTGGTCAGATTTGTTCCCGGTTAATGGTAACTGGATTGACCCCATACAACCATGGTTTTTATTTACGGGGTCATTGTATTCATCATTATGAACCACTTTTACTACAGGACCTTGGATGAAATCGCGAATAGAAAATCTGCTGTTCTGTAGGTACTGTATTTACGTACGGACGACAGCAGGTCAAGCTAACCGAAACTGTCAAATTTTCCCAATCAACCTTGAACCTTAATGCTTTAGCGATAAAGTTGAAAATCTATTAAAGAGATGTGACAGATTGTAGTAGCTTGATGTGTTGGCGTCTGTACATGCATATCTACTATACCCTGTCCATTAGGTTAACCGTTTCTTGACAGCTGTCTTAGAACGTACATATTCCAGATTACGTAAAAGTTAACTTGAAAATGCGTAATAAAATAAATAATATAAGCTGCTTTATCTTATTGAATTATCTTATTTATGGCTTCTTACATAGATTATAATACTGCACGTGTATCAATCAATGTATTGTGTGTTGCTGCAATCACTAGTTCCACCTGTCAAAAAACGGTTTACCTAATGGAGAGGGTATAACTTTGTGTTCACTAGTCACATCGACAAAATGTTTAACATTAACTAAGCTTTTATAATACACCTCTGCCTACCCCTTCGAGTAATATGGGCGTGATTTTATGTTACCCACGACATTGGTGACTCTTCTACTTTTGTGTACTATCGCCAAAATAACTAAAAACAAAATCCCGTGCACATGATGACCACAGCTGCGTCCGTAAGTTACAACAAAAGAGGATCCTTTTTAGGTCGACTAATATTATGCGCTGCAAGCAGGAATAGTCCTTATGGTGGTCAGATATAGATTTTGGCGATAGTACTTAATAATAGGAATCTTTCTTGATCCCATCGGACTTTACAATTTTTATTTGATCTTTATTTTTTTTTTGTTTTATCTGATGTATTTATTGTGTTTATTTTAGTCTGTGCTAAATAAATGTATTTTCTTTATTTCTTTCCATCATCAATTCTAGCAAACAATTAAGATCAGAGTATCATTCACCTCACAAAGTAACTCTTCGAATAGAAATCCTATTCAAAAGTACGTCAATACGGAATGAAAGAGACGGTCAAAACGACACAATCTTTACGTTCAAAACCACACTTTATTTACAGCTGAAAAACTAGTAACCATTCAATTTTCAAGCTTACATCTTGGTAACAAGAGTGAGGTGGTACATTTCGAGGTGCAAACAAAAGTAGGTGATCGAGGAATGGTGTACGTGGCGCATACGGACCGATTTTCGATTCGAATGTTTTTTTGTGCAATCGAGGACGGGTGCATCGGTTAATCGAATAGTCGGAATCAAGTATCGATGGAGTTTTCCATCGATTTGAGTAAGGATTGGCAGGCTTGGGAACTTGAGGGTTTTCAGATTTGATTTTAGGGGAAATATGATTGCTGTGACTACTTCCAATGCAGGTCGTTGTTTTGTATTGAGCGCGATACGTACCCATAGAATTACGTGTTTATTCTATGGTCCCAGAGAGGGCCAGGATCATGTACTGATTATATGGTAACAGGTTCTGCATTGATGTCCCCGCCACCCTGTATGAAATGCTGAAAATAATTTTGTGTTAATTTTGATAACATAGCAGTGTTAAATGATAAATGATTTTATTTTTGTAAGTAGGTTTGAACAAACACTATTACACGTCAATCATATTTTTAAAAACTAGATGAGGTCGGCGTTTCCTATCTGACTAGTCTGAGAAGAAAGGCCGAAACAAACTCAGAGGTCACAGTCTCTTTTAAAATCCCGACATAATCTTGGTCAGATCATGTGCAGACCATGTAGATTGGTGTCTGAAATGGTTTTTTGAGGAACGAACCACACAGATTGAGTGGACCTGTCCAGTCAGTGCATGCATTTGTCAATAATCATGCAGCTCAACTCAAAACTGAAGGAGCTCAACGATTCGACGAACAATACCAAAGAAAGGACAGGTTAATCGACTTTTGTCGCCGATTGATAATTTTCTGTGAGAAAGACATGGAGTAAGTGACGGCTTTATAATAACACGACGGAATCGCTTTACGTCCGCTACACGTAACGTCCGTTTATGGTCATACTAGCTGTGCCCCGCGGTTTCACCCGCATAGGTTTCGATCCCGTGGGAATATCGGGATAAAAAGTATCCTATGTGTTAATCCTGGTTATAAACTATCTATGTGCCAAATTTCATCCAAATCCGTTTAGTGGTTTTGGCGTGAAAGAGTAACAAACATCCATCCATCCATCCATACAAACTTTCACATTTATAATACATATTAGCAGGAAGTAGGATTGTATTCTTGAAGACTCTTTAACGATGATAAAAAATATCCCTGATAATTCTGCTCGCCTAGTACAGTCGCCAGCACATCAAGTTAACTGAAACAGTCAAATTATCCCAATCAAGTTTGAACCTAATGCTTTAGCAATCAAATTGAAAATCTATTGACAGATTGTAGTTGCTTGATGTGTTGGCATCTGTACCATTATACCATGCTTCACAAATAATTGTTAATTTGGTCTGTGTGTTATTTAGCTAGGCTAAGCTCTTCTAGCATTGAGTGTACTTTTAGGTAGAACGGCTGTCACGCGACTGATCCTCACCTTCCTTTGGAAAATCACCTTCAAGAATACAATACGGCCATAAATGGACGTTACGCGTAGCGGTCGTAACGAATCCCTCAATAAAACAATTGTATCACACTTTACCACAACACAACACACGAAACCACAATATAACATACCACACCACATCACACCACACCACACCACACCACACCACACCACACAACCACATTTCCCTCCTTTAACACACATACCTTACACATTAATAGCCGTAGTTCATTAAAGGTTCAAATGTTATCAACTTATCACACATAAATAAAGGATTTTCTTCAACACGAAGTTACAGTAGAATACTGACTCCTAAATCACAGGGTCCCCCCTAGTTTAGGAGGCAGGGTTTTCACTATTTATGTTTACCTTTTTTTCCCAAAGTTAGGTCCCTGTTTGAATTGTATGAGCTTTGTATATTAAGGTTTTTGTGTTAATAAACTTATTTTTTTATTTTTAAACTCAGTCACACCATTTATTACAAAAACATATCCTTGTTTTAAATGTGATGGTTTAAATGTACCGCACATTTAAAAAAACCCTTTCGTTGCATTCTGAAATCGTGCGACAAAAACATATTGTCTTTGATAACAGCAAGAAATAAATCTCACATTGTGACGACGATTTGATATATGAACACATTACCTGAAATAATTATCTGCTATTCAAAACAATGGAGGGGCTCGTGGCTAAGTAATAACAGCCGCACGGGTCGATCGATCAGGTTAAGCTACGCTTGCCGCGGTCGGTCCGTGGATGGGTGACCATCTTTATATACCGAGACTTCGTGCCTCGGAAAGTACTTTATGCCGTTGGTCCCGGCTGTCATTCTTGGATCTTTGACAGTCATTACGGGTCGTCAGAAGTCTGAAAATCTGACAAGCAGTCTTACCAACTGGTACTTATCATGTAACGCAGTAACTGGATTGTGGAGAACAGATAGGCAGTCGCTCCATATTATCTGGTTAGACTGGAAGCCGACTCCAACATAGTTGGGAAAAAAAGACTAGGCAGATTGATTTTTTATTTAAAACAAATAATATGAAAATAAGTGGTTTTTTAAATGAACCAGAAGTTTGGTAGCGTCTTCATCAGTTCTATATCCTGTGGGAATTTGAGAAATCCGGCTTTATTCATTGTCTACATCACAAAGGGAACCTCTGTGCAAATTTTCAGCTTTCTAGGTCCAAAAGTTTAGGCTTGGCGTTGATGAGTCAGTCAATTAGTGAGTCAGGAGTTTTCTTTATTATGTAGGTACTAGCTTTTGCCCGCGACTTCGCCCGCTTGGTGGTCGAAAGAGATCCCCTAGTTTACTCCCTTGGAGGATGATTTTACAAAAAAGCTGAAACACGTAATTCTTTATTTCTTACAAAAAGCAAAAATTTACATATCCCAACTTGAGAAATGCAGGGTCTCCCATACAAACTTTCATCCCTACCTATATGTTTCCCATACAAAATTTCATCCCTACCTATATATTTCCCATACAAACTTTCATTCCTAACTAAATATTTCCCATACAAACTTTCACCCCTAACTATATATTTCCCATACAAACTTTCATCCCTAACTATATAACCTCCTTTAGGATTATTTTTGAGACAATAATTATATCCCATGATGCCATCTATCTCCTTGCAAAATTTAATCGAAATCCGTTCTGTGGTTTAAGCTTGAAAAGGTAACATATAATACAGACAGACAGATAAAGTTACTTTCTAATTTATAATATTACTAGCTGCGCCCCGCGGTTTCACCCGCATAAGTTTCGATCCCGTGGGAATATCGGGATAAAAAGTATTCTATACGTTAATCCTGGTTATATACCATCTGTGTGCCAAATTTCATCCAAATCGGTTTAGTAGTTTTTGCATGAAAGAGTAACAAACATCCATTCATCCATCCATCCATACAAACTTTCACGTTTATAATATTAGTAGGAAGTATAGATTGATTGACATACTGGCTTCCTGACGACGTTTTCATTCACCGTTTTGAGAGCAGTGGTGATGAAATTATTTACTCAAAGTAAAGCGCCTGTCTAGGTTCGAACCTACGACCTACAACTCGAAAGCCGGGGCCATTACCACTAGTCCGCCACTGCTCACTAGTGACCTCTTGGTTGGTGTTAAAGGTTAGTGCAACCAGCATAATATACAACGTCCCGACATCAATCGTTGGGCAGTTGCCCTCCAGACACAACACCCACCCGGTCGGAGGATCTTCCCTTTTCTATTGAGTATGAGTGGACTTTACACCCTGTTCCTCATACCTCTATAGAGTAACTATATTCCATAAAGTGGTTTTCCGAATTCCAAAACAAAAAACTGACTGGAAGTACAAGAAAATAAGCCCTTGCCATATCGACCAACTCTTTTTCTTCTACAAAATTCTGGCATGTTGCCAGATGCTATTTTGGTAAAGGAACTATACTCATTAGCGGCAAAGTAATTAGTTTTTTAGTATGTCATGTGACGAGATTCGATATTTCGACGTTTTTGAAGCTTCACGCTTTCGTTTGAGTCCAGTCGTGCTATTCTGTAAGAATATCACCGCCAAAACTTAGGTGAAATCACAGATTTATAAACTAAAGGGAGATATGGTGTGGCTGCCCAACTGTTCGAGTCCGGCTGTCGCCTTCAACTACATATGCACTACAATACGAACACGCGCTCACTCACACTATAACAGTCACCACACTCAACGCGAGCCAATCGTGTAACGCAGATCGCAACGTTGAGACACACAACTACATTGACAATTATTCTTATTGACAAATCAACGGCGCCCGCGTTTGTTTCTGTTTTGTGCATACATTGTTCGCACGCGCCACGCCCCCTTGGCATATCTCCCTTTAGTTTATAAATCTGTGGGTGAAGTGAACTTAAAGTGAGCAGCCGATTCTGTAAAAATCTCACCGTGAAAAGTTAGATAAAGTGAGCTGTCAATAGTGTAAATCCCTAGCATTAGTTGGAATGACAGCTCACTCCACGCTCACTTCACCAAAGTTTTCACGGTGAGATGGTTACAGAATCGCACTGCTGTCAATCCTTAGCTATCTATAGCGTCAGGTGGAATGATAGCTCCTTCACCTACATTTTAACTGCTTTACACTGCTGGAACCCTACCATAATAATTTGCAGATGTGCAGGCAATGTAGGGAAAGGTGAAAGTTAATAGTTCCATCGGAGGGGCTCGTGGCTAAGTAATAACAGCTGCACGGGTCGATCAATCAGGTTAAGCTATGTTTGCCGCGGTCGGTTCGTAGATGGGTGACCATATTTATTTACCGAGACCCATACGTGCCTCGGAAAGCACGTTAAGCCGTAAGGTCTGATCTTCGACAGTCGTTACGGATCGTCAGAAGCCAGCAAAATACTGACAACCAGTCTCACCAAGGAGTATCGTATTATCCAGTAACTTGGAGTGGAGGTCAGATAGGCAGTCACTCCATGTTAAGTCCTGGTATTCAGCTGCATCCGGACAGACTGGACCCTAGCATAGTTGGGAAAAGGCAGGGTTGATGAGTTAATAATTGCATCGCACATGGTAAAAAATCGCTTGACACTTAGCATGAATCTTCACATAATGTCTAATATAGACCCCGCTAAATTGACAAAATGAAAGCCATTGCTACTGTTAGTGTGTTACGCAATAACCCCGCAGGTCAAGGTGACAGTTGACTGTTGTTGCACACAGAGCACAAAATCGCTTGACACTTTTTGTCTAACATTGACCAGTTATGCAGTGTATAGTAAGCACACTGACCTTTGCTATTTTGCAGTATGATCAAAGCTAGGGGTGCAATAGAAGCCTCTACGAGCGGCGACACTTAAATGTACAGACGCCAGCACATCAAGCTACTACAATCTGTCAAATTTCTTTAATAGATTTTCAACTTAATCGCTAAAGCATTAAGGTTCAAGGTTGATTGGGAATATTTGACAGTTTCGGGTAGGTTGACCTGCTGGCGTCCGTACGTGAGGACGCACCCTGGACAGTCATCCCCGCTACCATCTTGCTTACTGGCTGAACATGCTTAATTATCAACCATCTATGGCTATCAGCTAATACCAACATTCAGTGACATCTCCACAGCCTCCGTGGCGCAATGGCTAGCGCGTTCGGCTGTTAACCGAAAGGTTGGTGGTTCGAACCCACCCGGGGGCGTTTCTTGTATTTTTTTGTGCAAAAAACCTTGCAACAAACAATGGGCGGCTTCATCTTTCTGACTGACGGACCCCTTGACAATTCAAAAGTGCATGTATTTTGAAATACTTAAATGCTTTGAGTTTGAGTTTGATATTAAGGAACCATCTTTATTATGACCGATACAGCATAACATTGTTTGAAGTACCTATGTGACGTTTTTTTTTTTTTCCTGGTCGGAAATCATCAAATGACCCCTCCCGCTCTGGGTGGAGCCGAAGGGAGTGTCAGACTCTTACTGACTAAAACCCAACCATGTTCCTTCCTTCGCCCTTTATGTTCCGGGGTAGCGGTAACCCTTTCGGACAATCCCGCTGAACCTATGAGGCCTTACAAAAAACAAAAGTTTTGACCCTTAAAAAGAGCACATAAATAAACATAAAGGATACAATATAACCACATACACACGTTCATATATGGGGGCTTGTGGCTAAGTAATAACAGCCGCACGGGTCGATCGATCAGGTTGGGCTACTCTTGCAGCGGTCGGTCCGTGGATGGGTTAACATCTTTACATACCAAGACCCCTCCCTGCCTCGGAAAGCACGTTAAGCCGTTGGTCCCGGCTGTAAGTCGTGGATCTTTAACACTCATTACGGGTAGTCAGTAGCCTGAAAGTCTGCCAACCAGTCTTACCAAGGGATATCGTATTACCCAGTAACTGGGTTGTGGAGGCCAGATAGGCAGTCGTTCCATGTAAAATACTTGTATTAATCTACATCCGGGTAGACTGGAAGCTGACCCCAACATAGTTGGAAAAAAGGCTAGGCAGATGATGACACACGTTCATATAGTACTAACACACTTTTACTTGTACCAATAAAATCTTATCGCAAGATTAGAACGATGCGATGACGTCACTATACCGGTTACAACCGGTTATGTTAGGGATAGCTCGAAGGAATGAGCGGAGCGGAGCCAAAGAAAAAAAATATTTATTTTATTTTATTTATTTTACCATTTATGTACACACATATATGTATAAATAGACAAGAAAAAAACAGAACAGAAAAAATAGGTACAGAGGTGATGCTTATTTCACAAGAAATCTCTTCCAGCACACCCGAGACAGGACAATAGATACAGAGATGTAGACAGCGTGTGAAATAGTAAAGGAGACAGAACAATAATACATGAAATCAAAAACAATTCACTTAAAAAACCAAATAAAAATGACGAGAATATACTAATATACATACAAATAAACATACACACATACTTCTAAAATAAATATCACTAGAATGATAATAATATTATATAAATATCATACTCAAATCAAAAATATGTGTCACAAGAATCCCTAACTACACAATAAGTGTCTGAGGAAGAACGTCACCACAGAGACCAACCCAGATAGAGGTGACGAAAAGACTGGCTCGTAGGTCCAAAATCAATCAAAATACGAAGTCATTTATTCCAACTAGGTTGCGAGTTAGCTGACAGTCCTCCAAAACGCCCGCCCTTAACCACTTCCTAGTGATTAAGGGCGAGCGTTCCCTTTAGTTGGGAAGAAGCTCTGGCACAACAAACTCCCCAGCCTCGCCCAGGTGGCGCAGGAAAGTACTTGGCTTTCGAAGTACTCTTTTCTTGGGGAGGTGTTCTCCCAGCGGTGGGAAAGTACAGGCTAAAGTCAAAAAAGTAAATACGTTGCAGAAATTAATCGCCCCCGGGTGGACTCGAACCACCAACCTTTCGGTTAACAGCCGAACGCGCTAGCCATTGCGCCACGGAGGCTATGGAGATGTCATTGAAATACATAATGTCATGTTTCCATTCAGCCACTGAAGCTTGTCAATACTGTCCGTGTATGGATCTAAAAAGAACCGCCCCCGGGTGGGCTCGAACCACCAACCTTTCGGTTAACAGCCGAACGCGCTAGCCATTGCGCCACGGAGGCTATGGAGATGTCATTGAAATACATAACGGCATGTTTCCATTCAGCCACTGAAGCTTGTCAATACTGTTCGTGTATGGATCTAAAAAAAATCGCCCCCGGGTGGGCTCGAACCACCAACCTTTCGGTTAACAGCCGAACGCGCTAGCCATTGCGCCACGGAGGCTATGGAGATGTCACATGAAATACATTACTATACCCGAGTCACTGGAGCGCGATAAAAGCGATCAATGACCCACCTACAATTTCAAGCATTCTTTATTTCAAAAACTGAAATGAAGTCTGTTAAAACAACAAAATAAAGAAAGAGATATTGTTTATTCTGCACAAACAAAACGCAAATTATAAACAAAAAAAACCATTGCACTCCGGGAGTGCCGGCAGAAGTGAAAACTTACCGTCTTACGAATTTTCGAGCAGGTCACGTGTCCTGACGCGAGTTTAACTTTTTTTACCCATTACAAAAAAAGTGTTCAACGCCGCTAAAGAAGTTTTCACTTCAAAAAATATGCACATACAAAGTATCCAAAAGCCTCGTAATAAAAGTAATAAAAGGTTGACTACTTTGTCCATTGCTTGATGTCAGGGCCGGGGCCAAAGACAATACACAATAAGTACTCTGTGTTGCTACACTGGCTAATGACAACAAACAAAACAAAAACAAAATGTACAATCTGGCTATAATGTTCCCACTGCTGGGACACAGGCGTCCTCCTTGTGAGATGGAGTGGGCTATTATCCACCACACGGGCCCATTGCAGGTTGATAGATGCCACATGTCTTCGAATTTTTGGTTCATGCCGGTTTCCTCACGATGTTTTCCTTCACCGTTTTGAGAGCGGTAGTGATGAGAATAATTTACACAAAGTACAGCGCCTGCCAGGGTTCGAACCTACGACCTACAACTCTTAAGTCGCGGCCGTTTCTACTTCATACACGCACGATATCATTCAGAAAATCGCACGTATAATGAAGCTTGACGAGTCCCTAGGTAATGATTCAACTATTTATCCTGGAACCCATTACACTATTTAAAAGAAAGTATTGACAGTGACCCAATTGTCTATTTAACGAAACTTGCTCGAAAACGTTCACACTAACGGTATGTATTTCAGTAACATCTCCAGAGCCTCCGTGGCGCAATGGCTAGCGCGTTCGGCTGTTAACCGAAAGGTTGGTGGTTCGAGCCCACCCGGGGGCGATTCTTTTTACAAGGCTTCGCTACTGCACTTCCTTTGTCTTAAATTAGACCAGCTAACAGACATTTACGTCAGCAAAATAAAGGCTGAACTTGGGCTGGGAACCACTTGACGATTTATGAGACCGTAGATAGGTACCCTCTTTTTATTATTTCTTTTATTCCTACTACCCTACTAATATTATAAACGTGAAAGTTTGTATGGATGGATGTTTGTTACTCTTTCACGCAATAACTACTGAACGGATATGGATGATATTTGGCACACAAGTGGTTTATAACCAGGATTAACATATAAGATACTTTTTATCCCGATATTCCCACGGGATCGAAACTTATGCGGGTGAAACCGCGGGGTGCAGCTAGTTAATAATACATATATCTATATTGATAATAAAGCTGAAGAGTTCGTTTGTTTGTTTGTTTGTTTGAACGCGCTAATCTCTGGACCTACCAGTCGGATTTGAAAAAATCTTATTGCATTTCCTAATTCAATTCTTTAGGAAGGTTATAGGTTACATAACATTACGCTAGAATTCTTAGGAACCGAACAAAAAGTCAGAAAGAATGCTAAGCGAAACCGAAGTTATATCAGGCGATGCGATGCGATGACCTGGGTCTGGAGAAAGGAAATTTCACGCGGACGAAACCGCGGGCATAAGCTAGTAAATAAAATATGTGGGATGTTAAATGTTTAGTAGTGGGTTCCAAAAGACATCGCTTCTTAGGTAAATATGACGCCATTTCCACAATTGCATAGCTCTTTTATTACAAAAGTGTAAGTGCTACCAAAAGCATTATTATGACTACGTTAACTGCTTGCCCCGTTAAGGGTAAAGGCGTGAGAGTTACACGTTAATAATTCCAAAAACATAATGTCACAAAAAATGGATCAGAAGTTCCATTTCAAACGCTGACGTTTAGAAGGACAAGTTCATTGAAACTTACATGCACTTGCTTCTTGCCAGAGGCTTCTTGGTATGCCACTCACCTTCATAGATACAGTCCTTTTGCAGAGTATGTTATTATTCTATCACAGCTGTGAAAATCACAATGATTTTTATTTTCATCACAATAAAGTTGCTGCTACTGACAAGTCTGTCAGGGATTTCTCTGCGGTTTTGACAGACTAGTAGAGAGAAAAGAGATTTATTCTCTTTGCAATAAGGTTTATGTTGGGTTACATTCAGCAGCGACACCGTAATTGCGTAATATACGATCAATCACAAAATGAATCATTTTGAAGGATATTCATATGTTCAAAAAAATACTCTGCTCAACAACGTAAATAGCGCAATTAATGTTGTTGAACTGTCAAAATGAAAGCCATAGCTACTGTTTTTCGACGTTCGCACGAACATAAAAATACCGCGGCGGGATTTTATCACGCACTGGATTTTCAACTCTCCATGTTGAGCCAAGCATTGAGAATCCAACAAAACGGATCCCAGCGCGTCAAAAAAACACACTGTTTGATTTTCAACTCTCGGCGCTAAGCAGTGCGTTTAAAATCCAATGCGCGAAAAGAAATAGCCGCAGGAAAAACTTACTCCACAGGTCTGTCAAAGTGGGCCTTCTTTAACAATGTTACGTTAAGACAAAGGTCCTCAAATACAGAGATCTTAATATCCTAAGGTCGTGGGTACGTAATAAAATGCATTTAATGTTCAAAAGTTAAATGTGAACCACTGTAATGACTCAGTTCCTGGAACCACTTGGTTCTGTGGTTAAAGTATGCATTTTCGTAAGTTTTTGGTATGAATCATATAGGCATTATAAAAACACGTAGTCACACGTATATTTTTAACGGTTCCATTAAACCATAGGATAGCATTGGTGGTCAAGTGGTAACGGGCGCGACTTACGAGTTGTAGGTCGTAGGTTTGAACCCAGACGCCGCGGGATTGGCGAAGTTTTGTGCCAATAAAATGGAATGTACTGTCGTGCCATTGACACGAGGAAGAATGTTAAACCATATACTTTTTGTAGCTTTAATTATTAGGAACTTGTCTTCCTCTTTCATGGAAGCCTTTACGACACTGACCTATATTATACAAGTACGCTGGACTTCATACTATCGATGACAAAATGAAGACATTTTATTTTCGCCATTTTGGCGCTGATAGCAACGTGAGCGTCCGTGGAACTAACATTTTTGATAGCGAGTTTTACAAATTGCGCATACTCTCATGGTAAAAATGTTCTAAATATCTTGTAGTAAACACAAAATACACAAAAAGGTCTTATTCCACGATTTAGACCTAAATAAACAGAGACGTAACAAAACAACACAACGGCCATTTGCAACAATGTGTCAGTTTTAGTTCCTGAGACACTCGAGCGGGGGCGATTCGGGGGCCGCAGCGCTTTGAATCGCCACAAAATACAACTGTGATTTCGTATAGTATATTTACTCCAGCGTATTTGTATAATACAGGTCAGTGATAGAACCCCTCACATTGTTTTATAAAGTTAATGTCTGTCATTTTGTATATTTGTTTTTGTATAGTTGTCAGTGCTTTACGATGTTTAGTAAGCGGCTGAATGGCCTCCTTACATTTTCGAAACTTCATAATCAACCTCTTTTAATGCAAAATCAACACAGATTATCTGCCAAAAAGTCAAGTCAAAAACGAAAACGTCAAAATTTTTGTAAACAAACTAGTACTCCACATTTATTAAACGTATATTAAAATGCAAAACTTACAAATAGAAGAGGGTTTAGATATATATGAGCATGAAGAAGGCGCAATATTTCAGTCACAGGAACACTTCCAAAAAGAAATCGTATGGCTCTGTCATGGAGACCTTTACGTCATCGGCAGGCTATGGATCCAGGCTCTTAGAACTGTCTTAGTAGGTGCAAACTTATCTCTCATTCCTGTCGTCAACGCAGCTAAGAAGGAAGACGCACCTCCTCAAAGACCACCCAAGATGAAATACAAGGACCTTCCAATCTATGAAAGTCCACACTATGAATACAAAGACTATATAGAGGACCAAATGAAATGTCCAAAACACAACGTGAAGATACTGCAGACCTATCTTTGTCCAAAGGTGGCGAGCTGGAGAAAAAGCTGGGTTGATAGCATCTCCGAATTTAATAAGGACGCGGGAGAGATGAAGGATGAGGGCTGTGCCTTCATATGTAAGAAGAAAAACGACTTCTTGTCTTATATGAGATGTGGCAAAAATCTTGCTCTTAGACAAGCCGTGTTGGCCACAGGAATAGCGACTGGTTACTACATTGGCAGAGGAGCAGGTGTACTGAAAAAAATATTCTGCACTACTTTAGGGGCACTGACTGCAGGTGCCTTATGTTTCCCGAAGAAAACTGATGAAATATTTAGAGAAGGTTCTTATAACGTCGGAAAATTCGCGGTCACCATGTTCAATAGTGTTTGCAATAGGAACTTAGTTTTGCGGGAAAGAGTGCCTTGTCGTGATGATATGCCTCCGCCACCACCACCCCGGCCTGCGAACCAGAAAAACACATGCGAAACCAAGAAGTAGTAAAAGGGTTCTCCATAACCTATAAACTTTCATATAACTTAATTTCAATATCCCATACCAGTATTTTTATTAAAAGTATATTTTATTTATTAAAAATCCCTATGATCGTTTCTTTTTGTCAGATTAAAAGTTTGGTTGCTGCTGTTGCTTGTTGTTGCCGCGGTCGGTCCGTCGATGGGTGTCTATCTTTAAATACCAAGACCTCTCTTTAAGTCGTTGGTCCCGCGGTTGTCATTCGTAGAGCTTTGACAGTCGTTGCGGAGCCCGAAAGTCTGACAACCGGTCTTACCAAGGGGTATCGTGTTACCCAGTAACTGGGTTGTGGAGATCAGATAGGCAGTCGCTCCATGTAAAATACTGGTGTTCAGACCCCAAACAGTTGGGAAAGGGGTACGTAGATGATGACTATACATCGTCGGTTGGTGCCTCATTTATTTAAAAACCTCTAATGGGTCTCTGCAAATTGGCTTCGGCCCCTCGTAGGCCTTCCATTCTTCTTTTTTATTAGTCGTCTTCTCAGTATTTATTTTTTAATGCAACATACTAACATATATTTGTGACAATACTGATAGACAATCGACTACACAGAAATTTAATTTAGTAGACCCAGACATTAAAGTTTTGGAAAAAAGTTCATTCCACCTCTTAGGTTCCCCAATTTTAGAAGACAGTTTTTCACCATTCGTTGACGGAAAATTTTTAACGATATTTCGGAAGGACTTTCTAAAATTATTTTACATTCAGCACTCACCCTAATCAGATATTGTTGTTTCGGTCCAAATTTTATGTATCTTCTCCGCTCTTCCTCTTTATGGAAGCATCCACACCTTTTGGACAAAATCGATCATATTATACGTATTCGCAGTACTCTTACATCCATTTTAATGTGGCTTTGGACGACCGCGCGTGGCTGCAAGCCACACTACCCATTCGTTTTGGTGGGCTCGGCGTCCGCAAAATTTCTAGTGTAAGCCTACCGGCGTTCCTATCCTCGGTCAACAGCACCGAAAAGTTAACCACACGAAGCTTGGTTCCTGCTCAGGTTGACTCTGAAGTGCCGTGTTTGACCGACGCGGTAAACGCCTGGAAAGTGGCTTGCCCGGATACGGTTCAGCCCGAGAACCCGTATTCCCCGAGACAGTGGGATGAGCTGCTCTGCAGGTTGGTACGGAATAAACTTATTAATACGTCCACCAATACTGCTGAGCGTGCCCGCCTGCTGGCTGTGGGTGAATGGGAGTCGGGCCTCTGGCGCTACCGTCACCCAATAGAGGCACTATGCTGGGTGACACCACATTGCGGCTCGCTACATGCCTGCGTTGCGCTACTTGCGGAGCTCCACATCACTGTCGATGCTGTGATGCAGTCGACTGCCTCGGACACCATGGCCTATCCTGCAGTAAGAATGCTGGACGGATGGCAAGGCACGCCAGCATTAACGACATCATCCATCGGGCTCTTGTCTCCGTCAGGTGTGCTAGCTGTTTTAGAACCCAATGGCTTGACACGCGACGATGGAAAGAGGCTCGATGGAATGACCACAATGCCTTGGAAGTTGGGTAGGCCTTTGGTGTGGGATGCAATCTGTGTCGACACCCTCGCGCCATCTAGCATGGCGGGTTATGCTGGGGCGGCTGCTGCAGGAGCTGAAAACCTCAAACGGCGCCAATATAACAACCTTATTGGGAGCTATACGAGTATGTTTGAGCCGTTTGGGGTTGAAACACTAGGGCCTTGGGATCCGAGTGCTCATCGAATTTTTCGGGACATCCCCAAGCGGTTGGTTGACTCCTCACGTGACCAGAAAGCTGGCCTATTTTTAGCCCAAAGAATCAGCATTGCCATCCAACGTGGTAATGCTGCCTTTTGGGCACTTATCCCATTGACAGTGATGCGCACGAATTTTTTGATGCCCAATGAACTCCTGCCTTGTTCTATATTTTTTCGTATTATATACTTATATATAATGGTATGGTAGTTTAAATCATAAATGATGATTATTTAAAATAAAGTAAAATACACTCGTATAAGACAGTGATTCATGAAAATACATACTAGATACTAAATTGTCATAAGGTTATTCATAAACCTGTCAGTCATTGCAGGGTCATACACATATAATTTGCAAATACAACTTACAAAGGAAACTGCGTAAAGTTACGCATTGATGTAAATAATAACAATTTGTCTGTCTGTTTGTATGCACTCGAGTGGAACGCGCAAGTCAATGAAGTTAAGGCAAAGTCTATTCTGGAGTAACGATAAATAGATTTGTAGTATTTAGGCGTATTTGACGCAGATAGGACAACGTGTGGAGAAACGAATGGAAAATAAGTAAGTAGCGTTAATGTGTGTCAGTGTCTTCTGCAAGATTATTAGTTTCAGGATCCTAATAAGTGTTTAGTTCTAATTATGATAAATTAATGATATTTATTGTCTTACTCTAAGCTGCTTATCTACGGATTGAATGGGTGATTATTGTTTCTATGACTATTTCTTATCACCTGGCTTATTGTCCTTAGTAACTATTATTATTAAAAAAAAACATCGACCAAGTGCGTGTCAGACCACGCACAATGAAGGGTTCAGTAGTTGGGATGAATTTATCCCAAGAGTAAACTTAACTTTGTATTTGAAAAATTGTTCTCCCATCTGTCAGGATCAATTCTCCAACTGCAAATGTAAATTAGTACTTAGTCGAAAAAAATATTTTTTTTTTGGATGTGGTTGCACTCCTTTACTTGTGTTGTATGTGACCTTGCTTAGTAACAAATTTCATGATTCTAGGTCAACGGAAAGTACCCTGTAGGTTTTGATTTACTTGCGAGTATGAAAATATGTCGCATAAATAGCCGTATCCATCGTAATGGTCATATTGCGTTGATTTAGAAGCTTGATTTGAGCTTCAAGGGACTACAGACCTATATTTGATACTGAATTCAACTTGATACCTCCACGCGTTCTTGACAAAAAGGGTCTTGACAAACAGACATAATTTATAGTTTATGCAATGACTAAACAATAATATTTATGTTATAACTAAAAAACTAAACAATAATATTTATGTTATAACTAAAAAACTAAACAATAATATTTATGTTATAACTAAAAAACTAAAAGAAACTACGCCTTAAAAAGTGAGCAGTTATGTCACCACTTACTTACCCTAACGGATACGGTATTTAGCTACCCACTCGACTAAAAAATCGTATCCCTAGATATACATACAACATCTCGAGTCGTGACTACCGACCCACCGCGTCAGGGACTTGTGAATGGTCAGCCTACCGGAAAGTTTTGGGAGACAAAGATAAGAAAGAAAAATAATAATATTTGTTTTTGTTGAAATGTCAATCGACAATCAGGAAAAGTAACATTTTTTTTTTAAACTTAACGTTATTTACTCATCTCTGACATATTGAGTTGAACTTGGAGCGAATAACAAAAAGGCAATTCTCGTAATTTTAAGAACGTTCACACTTTGAAGGGGCTTTTGGCTAAGTAATAACAGCCGTACGGGTCAATCGATCAGGTTAAGCTGCCGCAGTTGGTCTATGGATGGGTGACCATCCTTACATACCAAAACCCTCGGAAAGCACGTTAAGCCGTTGGTCCCGGCTGTCATTCGTAGATCTTTGACAGTCGTTACGGGTAGTCAGAAGCCCGAAAGTCTGACAACCAGTCTTACCAAGGAGTTTCGTATTACCCAGTAACTGGTCTGTGGAGGTCAGATAGGCAGTCGCTCCATGTAAAATACTGGTATTCAGCTGAATCTGGGTAGACTGGAAGCCGACTCCAACATAGTTGGGAAAAGGCTAGGCAGATGATGATGATGTTCTCAGTTTGAAGGCCAACTCCCGTAATTAAAAACGTTCAAAATCTATTCCCTATCTCATCTGGGCGACAAAAAAAAATATCAAAAACTTGTTTAAAATGTAGGGAAATTAGAGGTGATGAAATAAATAAATTATTGAGCATCATGCTCAATAATTTATTTATTTGTTTGTTTATTTATTTATTTATTTCTTTATGTAGGTTTGCACAAAAACTTTTACACGTCAATCGGATTTTAAAAACTAGATGAGATCGGCGTTTCCTATCTACTACTACTCTGATAAGAAAGGCCGAAACAAATTCAGAGTTAGCATAATCAGCCTATAATATTCCCACTGCTGGGACCCAGACCTCGTCTCAGTGAGAGGAAGTGGGCCGTAATCCACCACACGGGCCCAGTACGAGTTGGTAGATGTCATATGTCTTCGAATTCTTGGTTCTAGGACATGCCGGTTTCCTCACGATGTTTTCCTTCACCGTTTTGAGAGCATGGTGATGAAGTAATTTACACAAAGTGAAGTGCCTGATTGGGTTCGAACATACGACCTACAACACTTCTCTTCTCAACTCAGAGGCACAATGTATCAAAACTAGTAGAAACTACACATTAAATGTTAGAAGACTTTTACTGTAGTTGTTGATTTTACAACTTTTTTATTACTCTTGAAACTGGGGTAGGTTAGTTCTTTGCTAGATTTAATATAGAGATCGGTTGCCAAAACGCGTTTTCCTACTTTACTCCCCTCTTCAAGTTTTATAGTCCCCGGAAAGGAATAGACCACAGCAATTTTAACCGACTTCAAAAAAAGGAAGATCTCTCAATCCAGTTGAATATTTTTAAAATTTATTTTTTATACTAGTTGGCCCCGCGGTTTCACCCGCATACGTTTCGATCCCGTGGGAATATTGGGATAAAAAGTATCCTATGTGTTAATCCTGGTTATAAACTATCTGTGTGCCAAATTTCATCCAAATCCCTTCAGTCGTTTTTTGCGTGAAAGAGTAACAAACTTTCGCGTTTAGAATATTAGTAAAGAAAGAAAAAAAAACTATGAGATAAGTGGAGGAGGTGGTGGTGGAGTGGAGTGTGAGTGTGGTCACTACCACACTCACACTCCACACCACACACCACTGTGTGTGGTGTGCAGAACTCCGTTATTTGTAAGTCGATTTGTAAAATTCTCTTTTTAATGGATAATGTATGCCTCAGAGGTGGTCCCATATAAATTTTATTGATTTTGCTTGGGTAATTTTTTAGTTAGCTGCAATAATCCGATTTTTTTCCACTTAGTTTATATTGATGATGTTTTAATAACTTCCTGTTACTGATATTTACATCGCAAGTAGTGTTATATGAATTTATGTGGGGTAGGTACCTACAACTAAAAAGTGAAAAAAAACTTTTTTACAACAAAAAAAGAAACCAACCGACTTCCAAAAAAAAACACTATAAAGTGAAAAATAACTTTAATTTCGGAAGTAGGTGTCGATCGTTCCGCATTTTCGTTTTTTGACACCGACTTTGTAATATTTTCTTTTGGAAGACAGTTGTTTTTTTTTTAAGTTTTTCTACCTTGTAGTAATAAGATTAAGTACTCATAGAAATAAAGAAAATACCTGTTATTGAGTAACATACAAGCAAACTCAATGGTGGTCCGGTGGAAGCGGCCGCGACTAACGAAATGTAGGTCATAGGGTCGAACCCAGGCAAACACTTTTTTATGACCTATTTTGTGCCCCACTGCAGTGCAAAGGCAAAGCAAGACAAAGGAAGCAGCAGCAGGAAGAGGGGGGCCTCTTCCTTCAAAATCTCTCTATTTTGTGAGATCTCTAGCCATGTTGGTCCCGCTAACATGAATAGAGATCGTCACACCACCTTCACGGCAGGCACTTTACTTTGTGCAAATTATATCATTATCATTGCTCTCAATATGGTGAAGGAAAACATGAGGAAACCGGCTTGTCCTAGAACCCGACATGTGATATTCACTAACCCAAAACTGGACGCGTGGTGGTCTAGCTTCCTGTGTCCCAGCCAGGGATCATGACTGATTGTAATAATAGCCTTCCGACTGATTTCGGTCACAGTGGCCAATTTCAACGGAGATTAGCCAGGCACGCAGGAGATATTATAGTGCACAAGTGTTGCGCGGTCCTAAACTCTGCTTGCGAGATGCAGGATTCGCGTGACGTCAGTATGACGCGTTGTTCGCATGTGGCGTTGTAGATACCGCTACACAGTCTCTGTTACTTTACTCTCATAGTCCGATGGGACGGCAATTCGACACGACCAGGGAGAGATCAGGCGCACGACCAACGGCTTTACTTGCTTTCCGAGACACGGTGTATTAAACCGCCATTTTCCAAACTCCGAACTGTTACTAAGAAATTCTAAATGGAAAACCCAATTACATTTTGTCCGACCCGGGAATCGAACCCAGGACCCCACGCTCAGCAGTCGCGCTTACAACCGCAAGACCTACGGGGCAGCCTGTTATGCTTGTAATAGGGTTTAAATTTGTATGAGATTTGAACTCACGACCTCTCACCGTTTGTCGTTTTTCTTTTGTTTTCCTTCTGCCAACCTTGCTTGCACACCCCGGAAGCCGACACGCGAGTTTAGCAGGCAAAGCCGCGGGGCAGCCTTGTAGTACAATCAGTGCATCAGTGAAAGTCGCGCTTCCATGCGATGGTATTGTTTTTATATAATATACGCGGGTTATCGAATATTGTGCGCAGATGTAGTGGTGATGGAAGCGATTTGTTCTTTTCAGCGTTGTTGTGTTCAAACTGAAAATCTGTAATTCATTTATCATAGAAACGATTCCTAATTAATGTGGCTTACGTCAATTTAGAATAGAATAGACAATTACATTTATTTGAAAGAAAGTAAAAGTTGCGGTCAACATGACGCAAAGAAAAAATACAAACACGTCTAAGAAAAAGTTGAGGGAATTTATCATCTGACATCTGTTTGCTAAAAAATATTCCAGAAAAAAGTGTTATGTATAACCGATTTAGTCATTAATATCATTTATCATTAAAATACCAAAAGAAAAATAGAAAAATGTGTTTATTCGTGAACATTAATAGAACAAAAAACACATGCTGAGATAGGAGCCTTTTGGCCTCATATAGGACTTTCTGTTTCATTTTTTCCTTTGGTTAATTTTTTATATAATTTGTTTTATTTTTATTTCTAACTGTGTTTAGTTTATAATCCTGTACGAGTCGCAATAAATACTTTTTCTTTCTTTCTTTCTATTAAATCTATTAAAACAGAAAGAAAACTATGTTTATAATGCCAAAAGGGCTTCAGCTCAGCATAAGACCAGATTTCTACGCATGTTAGATCACATAAAGATTGATTAACTCGAATAATAAACACAAAAAAGTTGAAAAGGCCCTTTGCCACATCCAGTCCTCTAACTCCTTACCAATAAGTCGGACCCTCTAGCCCAGTGAACAATGGCTCATTATTTTTACGACGTATTGTTACACGAATACTCTTGTTAAGCCTGTCCGGTTATTGGGCGTACCTTGACGACATTGGCATGTCTTATATTCGGATTATCTTGGTATGAAAGGGCTTACCGGTCAAGGATGTGTGGAGTGATTTATACAACATGTCCTGGAATTAACGCAAACACCTCCAAACTCCCCAATTAGAATATTAAGTAATAATCATAATACATACATTTAATTTTTACTATTCTGAGTAAAACATTGTTATTTATTAACGTAGTTATACTAATTGCAGAGCAGTGGTGGCCCAGTAGTAATGGCCCGGACTCACGAATCGTAGGTCGTGAGTTCGAACCTAGGCAGGTGCTTTCCTTTGTGTAAATAGTTTTATCACCACTGCTCTCAAAACGTTGAAGGAAAACATCGTGAAGAAAATAGCATGTCCTTGTAGTACAACGGTTGTGCCGTCCATAGGCTTTTTTGCAATCCAGTAATATTAAGAAAGTCTTGGATTTCAGGAACGTATTTCAGTGACATCTCCACAGCCTCCGTGGCGCAATGGCTAGCGCATTCGGCTGTTAACCGAAAGGTTGGTGGTTCGAGCCCACCCGGGGGCGATCTTTTTGCATATGATCAGGAGTCGAAAGTGACCGGCACAAGGTGAACTGACCGACCTGTGGGTTTGAATAGGCCCAAGGTTGGTCGTCCCTGCTCTCGCATCTGCAATACCAGAGACATTGCAGATGCGTTGCCATCTCAGAGACAAAGCTGAAGTATCTGAACTTACACAGGACCTACAATCTTTTGTACGTTTCTTGAACGCGAAGATCGCTAGTCGGGTTTTTCACGTTTCAGGTGAGTAAATTCGTGCGAATCGTCACTTTTAAATAATAATATTATTTTTCTATGAGTGACTTAACCTCGTTTTGAATTTCATGCAACAAATTTAAAAAAAAAAAAAATGTGATAAGAGTTAAATATTATAAAAAGTGTACTTTATTATTCACTTCATGGCATAAAATTCAAAATGTGCCTATTGCCTAATACATATGTATTTCATACATATTTCTGGAGTTGTCGTTTCGCCCACAAATAAATTAACTTCGTGCGAGTTGCCATAGCATAATCAGCCTATAACGTTCCCACTGCTGGGCACAGGCCTTCTCTCTGTGAGAGGGAATGGGCCGTAATCCACCACGCGGGCCCAGTGCGTGTTGGTAGGTGTCACATATCTTCGAATTTTTGGGCCTACGATTGTCCTCACTACGGTTTCCTTTGCCGTTTTTGAGTGCAATGGTATTTCTAATTACACGAAGTAAAGCGCCTGTCGCCTGCCGATACCACTGCTCTGTCGTCTATAGTAAAAATAATATTATCTAACAGTGATGATTCGCACGTTTCGGGCGAGTTAATTCGTGCGAATCGACTAATAAGCCAGCTAGTTCGCTTGCTTGTCGGTGGTGGTACGCACGGCTACACATCAAGCTATACAAAACCAGTATAAGCTGCCTTCTGATTGTACAAAAAACCTATACAATACGAGGTCAGCTAAAACTGGAAATGCATAGCTTGATGTGTAGCCGTGTGTACAGTTGGTTCTGGCTGTCGTTTGTAGATATTTGACAGTCGTTACTGGTAGTCAGAAGCCCGAAAGTCTCTCAACCAGTCTTACCGAGAGGTGGCGTGTTACCCAGTATCTGAGTTGTGGTTATCTTGTGTTGTCAGACTATCAGAGTGAGGGAAGAAGGAGTGCACCTGTGTCTGTGCGTGTGCGCAAAACAAAAGCTGCAAATCTCAACTGCTTTGCTGTCATGGCCGAAATACGGTCTGGAGGACTATTATTATTATCTGGGTTGTGTAAAATACCGGTATTCATCTGCATCTGGTAAGACTGGTAGCCGACCCCAACGTTGGGATAAAGGTAGGCAGATGAACTTATTTTTTCGAAAGCTCACTATTCGATAAAATAAATTGTTTATGTTAGATCACTGATTCCCACACTGCCCCTATTTCTAACGTTTATTGGATTATTATTAATCTCCCTTGCATACATTACTCTGAATTAGTATCGCATTGATAAATATTGGATTTCGAGCCATGCGGGCTGATATCCCATTAACTTATACCCCAGATTATAGTGATGTGATTTTGTGGGATATATACAGCATGCATCAATAAGGTGCGGTCATATATATTTAAGGGGCCCAACTGTTCGAGTCCGGCTGTCGCCTTCAACTACATATACACTACAATACGAACACGCGCTCACTCACACTATAACAGTCACCACACTCAACGCGAGCCAATCACGTAACGCAGATCGCAACGTTGAAACATACAACTACATTGACAATTCTTATTGACAAATCAACGGCGCCCGCGTTTGTTTCTGTTTTGTGCATACATTGTTCGCACGCGCCACGCCCCCTTGGCATATCTCCCTTTAGTTTATAAATCTGTGGGTACAAGCCTATCGCAGTACACTGCTGGACATAGGCCTCTCCCAGGCTGCGCCAGAATACTCTGTCCTCCGCCTTCCGCATCCAGTCTGTCCCAGCCATCTTCTTTAGATCATCCGCCCATCTAGCTGGGGGAGCTCCTGCGCTTACACATACATTCACAGCGTGTTTGTACACTTGACAACCACAAGTAAAGCGCGCGTCGCTTCGTGAGATAAAAATACTGTATCGTACCGTATCTATAGTTCCACGCGCATGGGCGTAGCTAGGGCCAGGGAGCTCAGTACATTTTGACCAAGAAGTCAGGTTTGTAGAGTTAGGGGCTTGGCTCTACATTCGATCGTAACTTTTTAACAGTGAAAGCATTATTTAAGTCTTGGCAACCTACTTTATGTGAAATATTTTTTCTGGACGTCTGCCATAGACAAAATCCCTAGCTAGGTCAATGTCCACGCGGGCTGTCAGCTCATTCTTCCCTGTATGGTCACTTTTTCTATTTTTTTCATAGTACGGTACTCGTATAAGCAATTCTATCGATTTAAATGTTTTGGAACAGTTGCCATTGAGCATCTCTTGTACATACAGAGGCGGGTTCTTCAATAGGAAACTAGAGCGCTCACTTCTCTATGCATAATTTTTAAGAAAGCGGCCAAGAGTGAGTCGGACGCGCACACGGAGTGTTCCGTACCACTGTACAATATTTAGCACGTTGATTGCGTACCCAAGTAGGCCGCTGCAGGCACAATTTGTCGAAGTAAGGGATTACAGACTCATTCAACACCCAATACGAGTGCGGTGCTTCTGACCAGACCATGCCCCACTTGCTGGAGTGTCCTAAGTGCCCGTTCACCTGCACCTTGGATGACCTAAATAATGCCATTAATGCCAATAATGCCGCAATCAACGTGGCCACCTTCTGGGCACAAACTTTATAAAAAAAAAACAATAAGTAAGAGTACATTGATACGATAAGAATAAGAAACAATATAAAAAAAAACTAAATCAAAAATCAAAAAGTCAAAAGTCATTTATTCAAATTAGGCTGAGAATCAGCACTTTTCGAACGTCAAAATTACAAAAAAACAGTCCCCCAAAAACGCCCGCCCTTCACCACTTCCTAGTGTACTACTAACTACTGCTAACTAAACGTATCTACATACTCTGTGAAAATTTAAGAGTCTACCTGTTACGGTTTTGATACAGTCCTGTGACAGACGGATGGACACCGGAGCCTTAGTAATAGGGTCCCGTTGGCACACATTGCGTACGGACGGAACCCTAAAAAAGATAGTATAGTTAAATACTTATGAAATCTATTGTGCCCAAAGGGTCTGGGTCCATTGAATTTACACAAAGGTCTTAAATACAGTGTGAAAGATTAATTTGATGACAAAAAATTAGGGTGGCAATGTTTGTGGCTACCTGAGATTATGGCATCAAGTACTTTCGACTTTTAAGAATAGACTTGGTCATATGTTGCCATACATTGGCGCCGATTCCCTTGTTCACAAACTAAACTAAATATTTAAGTTCAGTGCATCTTTTTCTTTCTATTTCATTAAGAAAAGGACAGAAGATAAAATATTAGTTTAGTCCTGTCCTGTCCTGTCTGACAGCCGGGACCAATAGCTTAACGTGCTTTCCGAGGCACGGAGGGATCTTGGTGTGTAAAGATGGTCACCCATCCACGGACCAACCGCGATAAGTATAGCTTAACCTGATAGATCGACCCGTGCGGCTGTTATTAGTTAGCCACAAGCCCCAGCCATCCTGTATACCAATTAGTACATATTAATATTAGTAGGGATTGGTGGCGCAGCCGGTCCTTAATATTTTTACCTGTATACTGTGTGTTTAGTTTAGTTTAGTTTATAATCCTGTACAAGTCGCAATAAATACTTTTTCTTTCTTTTTTCTATAGCAATTAGCTTTTCCAACTGTACGCCCGGCATACCTTGGACTGCAGTCACCCTTGCACCCGACTGGCTGGCGAATATTTTTCAGTTTATCGTAATGGCGTAAACTATTCTATAAAACTCAATGTGCCTCGATGTTAACGCCCGGGTTCTATACCTGCGTCTGACAATATTGATCCTACTAATATCGTAAACGTGAAAGTTTGTAGGGATGGATGGATGGATGTTTGTTACTCTTTCACGTCAAAACTACTAAACGGATTTGGATGAAATTTGGCACACATATAGATTATAACCAGGATTAATACATGGGAAACTTTTTATCCCGATATTTCCAAGGGATCAAAACTTATGCGGGTGAAATCGCGGGTGCAGCTAGAATTAATATAAATTCGAAAGTGACTCTGTCTGTATTCAGCGGGATTGTCCGAAAGGGTTACCGCTACCCCGGAACATAAAGGGCGAAGGAAGGAACATGGGTGGGTTTTAGTCAGTAAGAGTCTGACACTCCCTTCCGCTCCACCCAGAGCGGGAGCGGTCATTTGATGATTTCCCACCAGAAAAAAAAAAAAAAAAACTTTGTCTGTATCTATGTCTGTTTGTCTGTATATCTGTTTGGATGTCAGTCTGTATATCTGTCTCTGTATTAACATACAGATACCTTTTCACACTTAACCCACTCATCAGATTTTGATAAAATTCAGCAAGGAAACAGATGCTATTCTAAGGCTGGATATAATAGTCTATGTCCGACTGTAAGTCTGGCACACCTTGGACAGTCACCCTTGCACCCGTCTGTCTGGCGAATATTTTTAATTTATAATAATGGCATGAACTGTCCTACAAAACCCAATGTGCCTCGATGGGTTCTGTACCTGCGTTCAATATTGATTTATGACAGTAGTGTCATCACGTAGTATTGTTATAAAATTGTTTGTGTGTGTACAAATTTTGAGGCGTTCTTTTATTAATTTTATACAATCGATTTCGAAGACATGTGACATCTGCCAACCCGCACTGGGCCCGCGTTACGGCTCACCGAGAAAAGTCCTGTGTCCCAGCAGTGGGAACATTATAGGCTGATTATTCAATCGATTTCTGACGGGGAATTTGAAAGATCTTGTTCATCAGTAGAAGTCGAAGCCTTTTCTGCACTATGTTGGGCATCAACTCAGCCTATCGCAGTCCACTGCTGGACATAGGCCTCTCCCAGGCTGCGCCACAACACCCTGTCCTCCGCCCTCCGCTTCCAGGATGCTGGGACGGACTATGTTGGGCATCAGCTTCCAATCTAACAGCGTGCAGCTTAATGCCAGTATTTTACATGTAGCGACTGCCTATCTGACCTCCACAACCCAGTAATTGGGTAACACGATACTCAGACTCGAGTTTCTGACGACCCTTAACGATGATCGACTGTCAAAGATCTATGAATGACAGCCGGGAGGAGTCACGGAGGGGTCGTGGTATGTAAAGATGGTCACCCATCCACGGATCAACTTTGGCAAGCGTTGCTTATATATACAGGGTGGCCGGAACATTGACGTCCAAAAATAAAATTTAGGTCCCTCGTATCGTGGGGTATCCGAATCACCCCCATGTATGTTCCGCGACTTTTCATAGTTTTCGAGTTACGAATTTTTTTCTGATTTTTTGAGAATGATCGACCTGACCAATCTAAAAAATGGCTTTGTCGAGATTTTTTTTTTGCAACTGAATCTTCGTGAGTAGTACTTTTATGCATAAAATAATCAGCTTCGTAACTGTGATGAAAGTTATGAAAAAGTTGGTCTAAAGTGCTAATTTTTTTATGATTATGAAAGCTGAGAGTCTGGCGCATTCTTGAAGCCTACTTAGGAACCATGAAGTTTCCTGTTTAATTTTTTTATTTAAAGTTAAAATGCTAAGCCATAATTTACCGAACGTAATTTTTTCACTTTAGACCAACTTTTTCATAACTTTCATCACAGTTACGAAGCTGATTATTTTATGCATAAAAGTTCTACTCACGAAGATTCAGTTGCAAAAAAAAATCTCGACAAAGCCATTTTTTAGATTGGTCAGGTCGATCATTCTCAAAAAATCAGAAAAAAATTCGTAACTCGAAAACTATGAAAAGTCGCGGAACATACATGGGGGTGATTCGGATACCCCACGATACGAGGGACCTAAATTTTATTTTTGGACGTCAATGTTCCGGCCACCCTGTATATAATGCCGTCATGATCCTACTAATCCTAATAATATTATGAACGTGAAAGTTTGTATGGATGGATGGATGTTTGTTACTCTTTCACGCAGAAACTACTGAACGGATTTGGGTGAAATTTGGCACACAGATGGTTTCTAATCAGGATTAACACATATGATACTTTTTATCCCGATATTCCTACGGGAACTAAACTTATGCGGGTGAAACCGCAAGGCGCAGCTAGTAAGCTATACGTAAAGCATCCATGTCTCGTAGGCTCATGCATAAAACCGCCTATTGTAGCACAGGCGCCGTGGCTTAGTTGGTTAAAGCGCCTGTCTAGTAAACAGGAGATCGTGAGTTCGAATCTCGCCGGGGCCTTGGTGTACTTTTTGCATTAGGTAGGCGGATGGGCCCATATTAATTTCTTAGCTAAACAGGTGTTAAGGTCTGTACTAGAATTACACGGGCATATTTTTCCCTTCAAACTGGAATCCTGGCTGCAATGTTGCTTCGCGGGTAAAATATTTGTCGGCACGGTTTGCGCAGTGGTTAAGCGATTGACTGCTGCGCTGCGTGTCGCGGGTTCGATTCCCGCACGGAACAAATATTTGTATGACCTACAAGTAGTTGTTCGGGGTCTAGCTGTTTGTGTATGTGAGTTTAAATGTTTGTAAACGCACCGTATACAGGAGAAATTCCTAGGGTGGGGAAAATTAAAAAAAAAAAACTGTTTCTAGGACGAGCTATTTAATACATGGCAACATTTATAAAAAAGACTAGGTTCTGGCCGAGGTTTTGCTCGCGTGGATGTCGGAAATTATCCTACGGGAACAATTTCCGATATACACGCGAGTATATCAAATACATATGCCTCGGGATCGTGCTACCAGCACAAAAAGTACCTATAGCCTATGTAACTCCTTAAAACATCAGCTATCTGCCAGTGAAAGTGTCCAGCCATTTCGGAGAGGTGTCCTGCCGAGCCTTTTCCCAACTATGTTTAAGTCGGCTCCCAGTCTAACCAAATGCAGCTGAGTATCAGTATTCTACATGCAGCGACTGCCTATCTGACCTCCACAAACCAGTGGGTAATATGAAATCCATTGGAAAACTGGCGACCCGACCCGACCCGTAACGACTGTCAAAGATCCATGAATGACAGGCGGGACCAATGGTTCAACATGCTTTCCGAGACACGGAGGAGTCTTGGTATGTAAATATGGTCACCCATTCACGGACCGACCGCGGCAAGCGTAGGTTAACCTGATAGATCAAGCAGTGCGGCTGTTTTTACTTAGCTACAAGCCAAAAATACATTACTATCCTTCCGGGGCCGTCGGGTATAAATAAATGAATAACGCTTAGGTAAAAGCGTCCATCTTTTGTTAAAACAAGCTTACAGTCATCGCGTCATACAAAAACTTTTTGGTAAAAACTCACCTTGAAAAATACGACAACATCTAAAAATACAACATTCATTGCTTGTTTTAAATCACAAAACTAATCTTAATCCTAACAAAAACAGAAATGACAGTCAAACAAAATGGTGTCAACGTAAAATTTCAAATTTCGGAATAAAGAACGCAAAATCGTGTGTCGAAAATCGTGACTGTTCGAAGTTTAAAACGCTACGTCATGTAGACTAGTGATGACATGAATCGATGATTACACGAGATGTTTACTTAGAAAATGATTCATGGTTCTATTCGATTAATCGTTTTAATATTTTTGGAGAAATTGGGATTAATAGGTGTCAATATTTAGAAGGGCTCGTGGCTTAGTAATAACCGCCGCACGGGTCGATCGATCAGGTTAAGCTAAGCTGTATTTGATCCTCTTTGAACTTTTCTGCCTTTTCTTACAGTTGATCGCAGTAACTGAGCAGCAGTGCTATTCTATAACCATTTCACCGTGAAAACTTAGGTGAAGTGAGCGTGGAGTGAGCTGTCATTCTAACTAATGCTAGGGATTGACACTATTGCCAGCTCACTCTAAGCTCACTTCACCTAACTTTTCACGGTGAGATTTTTACGGTGAGAGATGTGAGACCTGGTTGCAGTAACAAAGTACCTTGCCCACCTACTACCTACATAAGCAGTAACCACAGTAGATAACATACACTGCATTGAGCATCTTATCAAAATCCCCTATTTCACCTTCCTTACAAAATAAAGCCAAGCCAAAAACACCCTTCCAAACCATTACCACCCGCTCAATAACTTATAGAACAACAAAAATATGGCATCGTAAACGCTTTTCAATGGCTAAAGGCCGATATTCACGTTAATTACGGCGTATTTCTTATCTGTTCGCCATTGATACTCCATTAGTGCCGAGACATTTAACACAAATGAACGCTAAAGTGAACGCGCCTAAAATACGCAAATTCACGAACACAGAACGGCGCTCGAATTTGTGTTCGACGATTGAAATTTTAAAATGGCCGCCGCTACGATGACATTTGGAAAATATTTTATTGATGGGTGGCCGTTAATTGATGTCGGGGTTTGTTATGTATTGATTTAGACATGTCTGTTTAAATTGATGGTGTTATGTGTGAACTAAATGCTTGATTTGTGTTCCCACTGACCATTATTATCAATTTTTTTTTCATTGGATCCTAAGGGAGGTGCTTGTTTTTTTGCAAAAATAGAGGGGCTTGTGGCTAAGTAATAACAGCCGCTTGGATCGATTGATCAGGTTAAGCTACGCTTGCCGCGGTTGGTCCGTGGATGGGTGACCACCTGTACAAATCAAGACCTCTCCGCGCCTCCCCAACATAGTTTGGAACAGGCTAGGCAGATGATGATTGGAACGTATAGTTAAGTGAGTAATGGATTTATGAGAAAGATTGGAAAAGCTCTAGTTTTGTGGCCACAAAACCTTAACGGAAAAAAAGTATATAGTTAGGTATGACCAAGCCAGTGACTGAGTCGTTAGTCGCAAGCGCTACTGCTGAGCACGAGGTCCTGGGTTCGATTCACAGGTCGGGCAAAGTGTTATTAGAATTTTCCATCAAACATTTTTCAGTAGCAGCCCAGTTCTAGATTCGTCCCCGGTTGATGGCAATAGGCTCGCCCTCTATTACATGGGACTTAAACATAACTGGCGAAATGCAGGTATACTATAGGTACACCTCTGCCTAACTCTTCGGAGATTACAGGCGTGATATCATGTTAGACTAAGCCAGTACCATAAATTTATTTCGTCACGTTCCCAGCAAAAATATACCTTTACAAAGTTTTTATATGATTGGTTCCAATAACAGTTTAATTCCATTAGTAATAACTAATTATTATCAATCCCAACCGTGCAATCAGATATTTTCCCACTGAACGTTAATACATGAATCGAACACACATTTAAATTAAACGGTCAATCTGAAATACTACGAAGTACGAACTGGCCACAAACAAAACTCCAATCATTCAAATCGAACAATAAAAATTCAAATGGTTCCATAAAACGGTAGTCTATAATAATGTCAACAACTTTTATTTCTTTTCATAATAAAATATAAGAAATTAAGAAACGGAACGGAATCTCAAAATATCAGCTAATCTGCATAAATAGTTTAAGGCGCGTTCATATTGGTAGATCGTGAACTTTTTTACATAGGTACCTACTAATATGGTAAAATATGATATGGTAATGTGTATATCTATTATACCCTGTCCATTAGGTTAACCGTTTATTGACAGCTGTCTTAGAACGTACATATTCCAGATTACGTAAAAGTTAACTTTAAAATGCGTAATAAAATAAATATATAAACTGCCTTATCTTATTTATGGCTTTTTACAGACATTATAATACCGTACGTGTATCAATCAATGTATTGTGTTTTACAGACTGCAATCATTAGTTTCACTTGTCAAAAAACGGTTTACCTAATGGACAGGATATAAGGGGATTGAAGATTTTTATACGGAGGCTGACATACCTTCTGTCGCGCTATTTTGTTGTATGTATCAAAGGTAATATAGATGTCACATGATCAACTTTGAACGTTAATATCTTGGAAACGTGACGCTTTACGAGGTTTGGTCCCATAATATTTTCTGTTTGCGTTAATGCCAGCGATCTATTTATATAAGAAAAATGATTGACCGCCATTTTGAAAAAAAAAAACAAAATGGCGCGACAGTAATTGGTATGCCACGGATCTAACAAGCCCTTTATTTATTCATTAATACAAAGCATTTATTTACAAACAGCTACTGCGGGGTAATTGCGTAACACACTATCAGTAGGAATGGCTTTGATTTTGACAGTTCAAAAACATTCATTGCGTCACTTCCGTTGTTTAGCAGACGAATTTTTCGAACATATGAAGCAATGGATTACCAATGACTTTCAAAATGATTTAAATTGTGGTATTGTGGAGTCTCGGTACTATGTAAATATAGTCACCCACAACCCATCCACAGACCAACCGCGACAAGCGCAGCTGATCGATCGACCTGTGCGGCTGTTATTATTTAGCCACGGGCCCCTCCTAGTACCTACTGACTGCAATATAAAAACGTTAATTCCATTAAAATCCATAATATTATTCCATAAAACATTTTGTTCGAATAAATCTGCCAATACAAAAATGAGTTTACCATACTCAATGTGACCGAGCCTCAATAAATTCAGCTTAGTCCGATAATCATTAAAAAGTTAGCATATTAAAAAATTGATACGTTCCTAATTCGAGATCATTTGGAACGTTCAAATAAATTCGACGCCCGCTGGCTAAACGCACGTTACAATAAACGGAATGCGAATTCGAAATTCGAAAAATTGTTCATTGTGTTTTGTTTCTTTTTTTTAGCGTTTAGGTTGAGTTTTGTGCGTCATTTAAAGTTTGGAACGAATTATTTTGATTCGATTTATTTTGACGGTTTGTTTTTTTTTCGATATGCACGATTAGGTGTTTTCTTATGTAAACACATGACATTAGGTGAATAGTATTCTGATATCTATTAGTAGGTAGTTAGTGTGAGCTTGTCCTTGCATTTAATTAAGGTCAATGAGCAGTGGTGGCCCAGTGGTAACGGCCGCGACTTACAAGTTGCAGGTCGTAGGTTCGAACCTAGTCAGGCGCTTTACTTTATCTAAATTATTTTATCATAATTGCTCTCGAAACGGTGAAGGAAAACATCGTGAGGAAACCGGCATGTCCTAGAACCAAAAATTCGAAGACATGTGACTTCTACCGAGTTCTACCAACCCGCACTGGGCCCGTGTGGTGGATTAAGGCCCTCTCACCGAAAGGAGGCCTGTGTCCCAGCAGTGGGAACATTATAGGCTGATTATATAAGGTCTATGACCTTAATTAATGGTAAAACTAGTATAATGGTGGTCCCACTATTGCAAACAATACCTAATTAATTAGGTAGTTAGTGTTCTCTTACTTCGGATTCATTTATGATAACTGTCGATATAAGTTCACTTATAAATGGTATTCGGTAAAACTTTCAACTCAACTGTTTATAAGCCCTCGTCCGCACGGACGTAAAGACATCGCGGCGGGATTTTATCGCGCACTGGATTTTTAACTCTCGGTGTTGAGCAGAGGGTTGAGAATCCAACAGAGCGCATCCCATGCCATCAAAAAAAAAAACAGTTGGATTTGAACTCTCGGCACTGAGCAGTGCGCTGAAAATCCAGTACGCGAAAAAAATCGCCGCGGGAAAAACGCGCGGCTTAATATTTTCTTGCTTCGGATTAATTTATGATACCTATCGATAAATAGTATTCTATATAACTTTGAAATCCACTATTTATAATCAGAATCAAATGTCATTAGGCTATAAGAATCAGCACTTTTCGAACGTTAAAAATACAAAAGAAAGCCCCTAAAATGGCCGCCCTTCACCACTTCCTACTGCTTTCGCTGAGAAGAAGAAGTGGCGCAACAAACTCCTCAGCAGAAAACTGCGAAATTCAAAAAACTAGGAAGTACACAGGATGAATGTGTTTGTTACTTGTGCCTAAAAGACGTCTGTGACGAACTTTATATCATTTAATTTTTTTTTAAGCATTGTTCTCATTTAAGTGACTTTGTGTCTTTTTTGAGAATAAAAATCTTTAAACCTAAAAGTCTAGTCGGCACAAGCAACTCCCATTCATCCTATTTTTTTCACCATACAAACTTTAAACCTTGCTCCCACATTTTCCACCTAAACGCAACTACTTAATAAATTCTTGAATCGAAACATGTTTTGGGCAGCATTTTTTATTATGTCCTATCAGCGTCCATTACCGCTTATTATGTTTAGTTCGCTGTGTGGTATCCCTTGGTTCGATATCCCGCTGTTACAAAGATTTTTTATTCCGGCCGCTGACTGGCCAGGTAGAATAATGCGTTCGAAATTCAAAGTTAAGTCATGTCAGTTGAAAAAAAAATATGTGATGATTTAATAAAATGTGGCCTGTGTTTTTTTTAAAATGAGTTTTACTTATTAGTCATTGTGAATTATGAAGGAGGTTTGTTATTATTAAAATAAATGTTGGAATGAGATGGTAATCCTTCGATTATTGCTAAAGGTTAGTTATGGGTTCCGTTACAAGTTAAACATTGGCCAAAATTTCGTGAAGCGACAAGAAAAGCTTTAAATTGAACTTTGACTTTAAATAAAACTAAAGTTAAAACTTAAAGGTGATTAAATTAAAGAAAGGGAAGTAGAAATCAATGGAAGATATACAAAAGATGGAGATAGGAGGGAAATTAATTTTCGAGCAAATTGACACTACGTCAATTTGCCGTAATATAGACATTCCATACAACGTATTTGTGTACAGACGCCAGCAGGTCAAGCTACCCGAAACTGTCAAATTTTCCCAATCGACCTTGAACCTTAATGTTTTAGTGATAAAGTTGAAAATCTATTAAAGAAATTTGACAGATTGTAGTAGCTTGATGTGCTGGCGTCTGGACCTAATTTTAATAGTTTTTTTTATCATTGTTCCTCTCAACCAAAGCACCTGCCATCTAATCTCTTCACCACCCTTGGTTGACTGGTAGAGAATGGCTAAGTCCGCCTTTGTACCTTTATTGCGTGCGCGAAGTTTAAATAAATAAATAAATATCTTTAATAACTAAAAGGAGTTATAAAACTAGATGGGTTAAGTCGCGGAACTTTTGTTTATAAAATTGACTGTAAACAACTGTCATTTCTGACAGTTGTATAAAATAGCTTGACCAGTGACTTAATTTCTTACCTTATGCCCATGAAAGTGTCTGTGTGACTGCCGCGAAACGGCCAAGCTGTACATTTTGACCAAGATGTAAGTTTTGTAGAAATAGGCCTTGTAGAGTCTGGGGCTTTTTTTTCCGGATGGGAAATCATCAATTGACCCCTCCCGCTCTGGGTGGAGCGCAAGGGAGTGTCAGACTCTTACTGACTAAAACCCACCCATGTTCCTTCCTTTACCCTTTATGTTCCGGGGTAGCGGTAACCCTTTCGGACAATCCCGCTGACCCGGCAGGCTTCGGCCTTAAGGGGCCCCTCGTTATGCTGACATCTCTTTGAGGCGCGCGTGAAACACTTACGCGCCGTCCGGCACGGACCTGGTCCTGATCGGACGGTACCTACTGACCCTTAGTTAAACAAGTTTAAAAACACAAAAAATAAAACCTAAAGTTGAAGTAAATTCACATCTTTACCCAACTATGTGGTACTGGCCACCAGTCTAACCAGATATGCCCGAGTACACTTGAACTATGCCCATCTTTTTCAAAGGTAAAAACTCGACCAGTAGAACATCCTGCACTACGTACGCGTCAAGTTTTTATTTCTGTGGGAATTAAAACAATTTTAGTACTGATAAAAGTAGTTAAAACATTCCTTTTTAAATGTCTTATGTAGGTACAGACTTGCGAGCTGGTCGTAGGTTTGAACCGAGTCAGGCGCTTTACTTTGTGTAAATTATTTCATCACCACTGCTCTGAAAATGGTGAAGGAAAATATTGTGAGGAAATCGGCATGTGCTAGAAGCAAAAATTCGAAGACACGTGACATCTACCAACCCTCACTGGGCCCGCGTGGTGGATTACGGCCCACTCCCTCTCACAAAAAGGAGGCCTGTGTCCCAGCAGTGGGAACTTTATGGGCCAATTATGTAGATACATCGACCGTCGAAGGTGACACTGACCTTGAGCTGGCCTAGCGTAGTTCGGAGTTTCAATAGGATGAGGCCCGCTTATACTGGTTTTGTTACCAGTGACGTGAGGCCGGCTCTATTTACGTTAAAGCGAATGACATGCTTTATCGCAATATTTTGCAATCAAATGCCTCAGGGCACATTGCTCGCAGAACAGATGGTCGATGGGGCCGAAAGGTTCTGGAGTGGCGACCGCGTGTCGGAAGACGTAGCGTTGGAAGGCCTCCTACAAGGTGGACCGATAACCTTGTGAAGGCCACAGGAATCCGCTGGATGCGGAACAGAACAATGGAGGTGCTTGGGGAAGGCATATGTACACACACACACACATTCATTCACTCACTCACTTCGTGTGCGTTAGTTTGTTTTTTAGTGTAATTATGATGTTGTGTGTATTTATGGTATTTTTAAGTTATATTAATATTGTATTATATGTATTTATATGGGCCTTGATGCCTGAAATAAATGGATAAATAAGATAAGATATGTCCAGAAGTGGACGTCTTTCGGTTAGAATGTTTATGATGATGAAGTGTCTCGTTAGCTTAGTGGTCGCAAGCTTTACTGCTGAGCAAGAGGTCCTGAGATTACCAGGTCGGGAGAAGTATTATTAGGGTTTTTCAAAAGGAATATTTCAGTAGCAGTGCGGACTTCGTATTTGTGCCCGGTTGATGGCAATAGGCTCGCCCCCCCCATAATTTGGCACTTAAACATAATTCACCAGTTATGTTTAAGTGCTTAAGTTAAGTGTTTAAGTTATGTTTAAGTTGGCATAAAATTTTAAGGCATAATATAGTTTGGCATAACGTTTTCGCATAGCTTTTATTAGCATAATAATACTTTGGCATAATGCAAAGGTTAGCATAACTATCATTTAATCTAATATGTTTTGGCTTAAGTTGGATTTGCATAAATTTTAAAGGCATTTAGCATAATAGTATTTAGGCATACAATTATTAGGTATGATGTTTCTTGATATTTACTACTGTTATTGAATCATATTGGTTAGGTTAGGTTAGAACAGTGACCATTAACGATCCCCTCTATTGTTGGTGTTGTGGTTTGGGTTAGAATGCGTTTTTAACAAGCTTTATAAAATGATGCTTCATTATTATTATGCTAGCAGTATTTATGGCAACAAGCATTATGGCAAAACATTTATGCCTAATAATATTATGCGTAATGATCATTATGCGGAATTTCGTTATGCCGATGTAAATTATGATAATATATTTTATGCTTATCATTAGTAAATCGTGAAATGTAGAGGTGTATGAAAAACGACGTAAACACAACTCAGCTTAACCACTCGGGGACAATAAGGGTGATGTTATGTTTGCAATCAAAAACCTACAATCACTTACACAAAAAGACAAATGCATGTAACGCTCGGAGGCCAGAGCTAGCTCACGATTAAGACAATAGATGTCAGTTGCAGTTCATGTACTATTAATTAAATTATTAAATGTCGCAATGAGAAAGGAAGGTCATAATAATAATTATTATTACTAGTATGGTTTCTGTGGGTCTATTAATCTGTGGGGTTATTATTAGGTTCGAATGAAAAACACGAGTTGAAATAATGACGAACATTTTTTAATATACTTACCTTGGCCTCCAAGTTTTATGAATGGAGATCATGAATATTAGTAAGTAAGTGTTTTATAGGTACAGACGCCAGCACATCAAGCTACTACAATCTGTCAAATTTCTTTAATAGATTTTCAACTTTATCGCTAAAACATTAAGGTTCAAGGTTGATTGGGAAAATTTGACAGTTTCGGGTAGCTTGACCTGCTGGCGTCTGTACTTAATATTATAGAGAGGTAAAATTGGTGAGCTTGTATAGCATAATCAGCCTATAATGTTCCCACTGCTGGGACACAGGTTCCTCTCTGTGAGAGGGAGTGTTTTTTTTCATTTAAGATTCATGCACAACCTTACAGAATTTAATCCCAAGGCGTTGTACAGCGCAATTTACAAACTACAAAGTGACACAAATACATACTAAGTAGGTTATGTAAAAAAAAATTAAAAATAACACAAGGAAATAACGAAGCGAAATACAATACAATAACACTTGTAAAATAAACAAAAAGTAATTAAGAAGATTAATGGAATAGTTTACAAGATAAGATTTACACTTACAAACATATGGTTTTATCTATTAAATATAGTATATATGGTTTTAACTATTAAATATAGTATATAGTAATATGTTACTGCTTGTATGTTCACAACACAAATTGTATTATAAGTCTAAACGCGAAGACTTGTAATTGGCTTTCCGTCGACTATTGTTTCCTTTTTTTTGTTTGTTTTTTTTTCAGCTGTAAGTCTTCCATGCTGTAATAAATAAATAAATAAATAAATAAATAAATAAATAAATAGATAAATAAATAAATAAATAAATAAATAAATAAATAAATAAATAAATAAATAAATAAATAAATAAATAAATAAATAAATAAATAAATAAACAAATAAACAAATAAATAAATATCACGTGTAACGTTACCTTTGCGAACTCGCTCAGTGAACATGAGAAAATATCTATTTTATCAGCCACCAAATTTAGTGTGCGCATTGTTCGCGTCAGAGGGACGGCTTCTAGCACGCGCGCCCAGTGCGGGTTGGTGGATGTCATACAGCGTTGCCAGATTATTTTTCGGCAAAAATGGGATTTTGTAATCTTTTAGGCAAGAAACGCGGGATTCTTTCGCCGAATGCGAGACATAACAAAAAAACGTAATTAAAAAAAAATACGAATTATCGTTTATTTTTCTACTTGTCCTTATAAGTATTTGAATTTAAATTAAGTAAACATGATGATGATAGCCTTATAAAATGTATTTTAATTAAAATACATTACTTTACTATACTAGTGACAATAGCTAGTTTACCACGTAAGGCAGTTTATTTTTCTATTTCCGAAAAGCGGGACTGAGGCTGTATCGCGCGGGACTTTTAAGTTAGGGCTAAAAATCGGGACGTCCCGCCGAAATCGGGACGTCTGGCAACGCTGATGTCACATGTCTTCGAATTTTTGGTTCTAGGACATAGGAGAGCAGTGGTGACGAAATAATTTACACAAAGTAAAGCGCCTGGCTGGTTTCGATCCTACGACCTACAACTCGTAAGACGGGGCTGTGAATGGGCCACCGCTGCTGCTTTTTTAGTACAATATGGCCGTCGGCCCACGTGGTGGATTATGGCCTCTCGATCAGGAGGTCTGTGTCCTAGTAGTGGGAACATTATAGGCTGATTGTGCTATACAAACTCACCAATTTTACCTCTTCGTAATATTAAGTATAGAATACTTACTTACTAAAATAGAGGGGCTCGTGGCTAAGTAATAACAGCCGCACGGGTCGATCGATCAGGTTAGGCTACGCTTGCCGCGGTTGGTCCGTGGATGGGTGACAATCTTCACATACCAAGACCCCTCCGTGCCTCGGAAAGCACGTTAAGCCGTTGGTCCCGACTGTCATTCGTGGATCTTTGACAGTCGTTACGGGTCGTTAGTAGCCCGAAAGTCTGACAACCAGTACCCAGTAACTGAGTTGTTGAGGTCAGATAGGCAGTCGCTCCATGTAAAATACTGGTATTCAGCTGCATCCGGTTAGACTGGAAGCCGACCCCAACATTGTTGGGAAAAGGCTACGCAGATGACGAATTACTTACTAAAATATTCCTGATCTCCATTCATAAAATCTACGAGACCTACGAGAACCAATAGAAACTTCGACGCAATAACAACGCGTATGTTTCTACATACCATCAAGCGATTGACCAGTCAATAATGAGCAATGACCGAATGACTGACCGAATGAGTAATGAACTATAGGTACTCGACCTAGTTCCATGTCATTGGACATCCCTAAAGAGCATAGTTATAATAGGATGATCAGGTATAAAAGACTGCTTAGTGTCCTTATTATTTTAGATTAAAAATTACAAAAAAATATAACAAAGCATTAGCCTTTATCTCTCGAAGGTGTAGGCAGAAAAAGAAAAATCTATCAAAATCAAAAGTCATTCATTCTGACTGAACTTTTTAAACGTCAAAATTACTTTACTTCAAAATGGTCCTACTGACCTCCACGAATAGGTATGAAATAAAGTTGACCCTCTCCTTGGCATATATTCTTTTACAAGAAGGCTCAATTTAAAATGGGCTACATCAACGAGTTTGCTACAGACGCCAGCAGGTCAAGCTACCCGAAACTGTCAAATTTTCCCAATGAACCTTGAACCTTAATGCTTTAGCGGTAAAGCCGAAAATCTATTAAAGAAATTTGACAGATTGTAATAGCTTGATATGCTGGCGTCTGTACCAAGCGCATTAATCACGCTAGTTACTCAATTGGCCTGTTTTTTACTGACGCCATAGTATTATCTTCACGCCCTTCTTCCGTTACGAGGTAAGCAGATCTATTGGCTTTCTCAATACAGTTATAAATAAGTAGGTGAGTACAGTGCAGGCCGTATTAATGGGACTTCGAGTTTTAAGAAAAAATAAAAAAATGGCGTTGACTGCCTCATTGGCTTAGTGCTCGCTAATGTTACTGTTGAGCATGAGGTCCTGGGTTCAATTCCCAGGTCGAGTAGTGTTATTGAGTTTTTCCATTAGGAATTTTTCGGTAACTACCCGGAGTCTGGATTTATGCCCAGTTGACGGCAATAGGCTCACCCCCTATTACATGGCACCTAATTATACTGGCGAAATGCGGGTGTACAGCCGGGCGATTCTGTAAAAATCTCACCGTGAAAACTCGAGTGAAGTGAGCTTGATGTGAGCTGTCAATAGTGTCAATCCCTAGTATTAGTTGGAATGACAGCTCACTCCACGCTCACTTCGCCTAAGTATTATCAGAATCGCACTGCAGGACTAGTACGCCCACATTTTGCTAGTTTTATTTAAGTGTACACCTGCACCTCTGCCTAAACCTACGGGAAAAACGGGCGTGAAGTTAAAATATGTTATATTTGGCTTTGTATAGCGTCGTCTCTCTCTCCCGAACCACTGTCTCTTTCTAAATATCGATGCGTCGTATTACCGGAAACTGTATCTATTATTCAATGATGCCAAATACTACAAGAGTGTCCCAAAACTTTCAGGTTAACTAAATTATGTATTTCATGTGACGTCTCCATAGCCTCCGTGGCGCAATGGCTAGCGCGTTCGGCTGTTAACCGAAAGGTTGGTGGTTCGAGCCCACCCGGGGGCGATTCTTTTTACTACTGAAACACAGGAACCGGCGGGGTAATTGCGTAACACACTATCAGTAGCAATGGGTTTTATTTTGATAGTTAAACAACATTCATTGCGTTATTTACGTTGTTGTGCAGACACCTTTTTCGAACATATGAAGCAATGGATTAGTAATTTAGCAATAAACTTCAAAATGATTCAGATTGAGTAGGCCTAAAATCTATGGCTTAAATGAGCCAATATAAAGATCTGCGTAAACGAAAATTCATAAGGTTCATCTCTAAGGGCATCTCTGTATCTATTGTCCTGCATCGGATATGCTGGAAGAGATTTCTTGTGAAATAAGCATCACCTCTGTACCTATCTTTTCTGTTCTGTTTATCTTGTCTGTTTATATATGTGTGTACATAAATGGTAAATAAATAAATAAATAAATAAGGTTGACATTTTTTTCTCAAGGCATGTTATGACGAAAGAGTAGGTACTCGAAAATAATATTTTTTTTTTATTTCATCTTGTAAATTCGTTATAGGATTTTATTCCGACTTCCACGGGGACGAAGTCGTAGGCCAGAGCTAGTATAGATATATATTTTTAAATAAATCAAATTACAATAATAATAAAAACACAACACAATTGCACAAAACAGTGACAATCTCATGCAACGCTCTCGTAACTTTACACCACTCCAGAGAATTCGTCGATACGTTCATTCAATTTCGTTCATTCGTGTAGGGTTGAACGGTTGTAAAGTTGGCATAAAAAATATTGTTGCTTTTTTTATTAAAATAATTTACTGAAGCCATAAATGAAATGGGAGCTTGTGGCTAAGTAATAACAGCCGCACGGGTCGATCGATCAAGTTAAGCTACGCTTGCCGCGGTTGGTCCGTGGATGGGTGACCATCTTCACATACCAAGACCCTTCCGTGTCTCGGAAAGCACATTAAGCCGTTGGTCCCGGCTGTCATTCGTGGATCTTTGACAGTCGTTACGGCTCGTCAGTAGCCCGAAAGTCTGACAACCAGTCTTACCAAGGGGTATCGTATTACCCAGTGACTGGGTTGTGGAGGTCAGATAGGCATTCGCTCCATGTAAAATACTGGTATTCAGCTGCATCCGGTTAGACTGGAAGCCGACCCCAACATAGTTAGAAAAAAGCTAGGCTGAAAATGAAATATTATTAAGTTCGAAGGTCATTAGAGATTTAGAGAGAACACACACTCGAGAACAAGCCTTGTGTCCGACCAATTTTCCCATCGAGAAAAATGACGAACATAGATCCCCTAACTTCACCAGCACCCTAGTTTCGTAACACACTATTAATTACACAGACTAACAGTAGCAATGGCGTTCATTTTGACAGTTCAACAACATTCATTGCGTTATTTGCGTTGTTGAGCAGACAAATTTTTCGAACAAATGAAGCAATGGTTTAGTAATATCCTTCAAAATGATTCAGAATTTGATTGAAAGTGTGCTACGCAACTAGGGTGCGGGTGCTGGCGCAACTTGGAAAAGGTCCACGAAGAGACTGCGAAAGGCTGAGTTGAGACGAAGAATTTTATTCCAGTCAACCCGCACTGGGCCCGCGTGTTGGATTACGGCCCACTCCCTCTCACAGAGAGGAGGCCTGTGTCCCAGCAGTGGGAACGTTATAGCTGATTATGCTATTATGCTAAGTGTTTATTTATTGCAACATGGGCCAGCTCTTGACCTCGCTCTCGCATGGTGGACAGCGAAGGATGAGGTCTATGATGGTATAATTTCCATCAATCGAATTAGCTCAGCCTATCGTAGTGCACTGCAGGATAGGCCTATCCCAGACTACGCCACAACATCCTGTCCCCCGCACTCCGCATCCAGTCAACCTTCTTTAGGTCGTCCGTCCATCTAGTTGGGGGGTCCCACACTACGCTTACCGATACGCGGTCTCCAATCCAGAACTCGTCTGCTTCATAATTTCCATGTTGCCTTCATATTTCAGGACTAAACTTATCGTTGACGTGGTCATCTATAGTACCAACCATCGCACCTGCAACTGTCAATACTCTGAGTGGAGTACTAACTACTCTCCCAGGAATTACGTTCAATATACCCAAAACAATGAGCCAGTCTGCATAACACGTATAACAAGCGGATGTACCCGCTTAGAATTCGAACGGCCTTTGGCAATAATAATATCCCATTCACATACATTCTACATGGCTTTTGAGAAAGTGGCATGGCGGTTTAAGTTGGTAAAGATAAATGACAAAAATCTGTCAAATTCATAGGTACCTTCTTATCATGTTAGTTTTCTATTTCGTCACGTTCACTAAAGATCCATGTCGTTTCGTTAATACCCGCATAACCATCATCAATTTATTGCCCTTATCCTAGTTTATTTGGAGTTGGCGCAGCAAGTCTTCTGCTGCGATACTCGTCATCTCAATTAAGTAGTCACCCCCTTTCTAACCATATCATCTTTCATCACTGTCCATTTATCTTTTCTTTGGTCTTCCCCTACTCTTTTAGCCATCCACATTCATACTCAAAACTTTATTCACTACGGTCATCATCATCATCATAATCAGCCTATAGCAGCCCACTGCTGGACATAGGTCTCTCCTATTGCACGCCATTCAACTCGATTTCCGGCAACTCTCATCCAGCTGCTACCAGCCATCCTTCGAAGATGGTAGTTCCACCTAGCTTGAGGGCGTCCTACCTTACGTTTACCGATTCGCGGTCTCCACTCAAAAGCACGTCTACCCCAACAGTCATTGGTTCTACGGCTAATATAGCCGGTCCATTGCCACTTTAGCTTGCTTATTCTGTGGGCTATTTCGACGACAGCCCAGAGTCTGGATTTGTGAATGGTAATAGGTTACTCCTTGACCAGTGAGCACCATATTGGTCTCATCATCGCTTTACAACTATCACCGTAGTTCAATAATCATCGACTACCATTCTGACCAGGTGCAGCTGATTACCAGTATCTTACATGGAGCGACTGCCTATCTCACATCCACGACCCAGTTATTGGATAAAACGAAACCCTTTTGCGTGACATCACTTAACATCAGGTAAAGCAGCGAAGTTTGCACTTGAATCAAGTCGCGGGTAAAAGCTAGTATGTCATGAACACCTACACGTAATATGTAGGCGTTAGGCATATAAGTTGACACATTATCACCGTCATGGGCTGATGCATCCGATAACTATGAGTAATATGACCTTAGAGCTTCCAGTGATTGTTGTCGAGACAATATGGCGACGTGGGTTAGGTTAAAGATTGCGGTTAAGGTGTGTTGTGGCTATGATTAAATAGTCAGTTATTATTTGTTCTACTAAAACAGAGTTGCTTATACTGTTTTTTGTGTTGTGATTCTAAGAAATTCATGGTTATCACTTATCGTACAGATTTGTTACAGCAGCCGGTCTATTCTGTAAAAATCTCACAGTGAAAACTTGAGCTTGAAGTGAACTGTCATTCCACCTGATGCTATAGGGATTGACACTATTGGCAGCTCACTTCACGTAAGTATGCACAGTGAGATTTTTACAGAATGGATAGACCATCCTACGCTTATGTCATCATCTGCCTAGCCTTTTCCCAACTTAAGGCTTCCAGCCTAACTGGATGCAGCTGTCTGACCTCCACAACCCAGTAACTGGGTAATACGATACCCCTTGGTAAGACTGGTTGTCAGACTTTCGGGCTTCTGACTACCCGTGACGACTGTCAAAGATCCACGAATCCACTTAACGTTCTTGCCGAGGCACGGAGGGGTCTCGGTTTGTAAAGATGATCACCCATCCATAGACCAACCGCGGCAAGCGTAGCTTAACCTGATCGATCGACCTGTGAGGCTGTTATTATTTAGCCACGGACCCCTCCTACCAGCCGACGCTTATGTATGGAAGTGAATGTCAGGTGTGACAAAAGAAGCATGAAAGTAGAATAAATGCTGTAGAAATGCCTTTCTTGCGAACCATTTATGGTGTAACTATGAATGATAGGCTGAGGAATGATGTTATAAGGCATCGGTGTGGTTTAAAAGTACCTAGATGTAGTGACAAAGATTGAAAATGCTTCGATGGTTTGGCCATGTTGAGAGGATGAATGAAAAGGGACTAACAAAAGGTATTTGGCAAGGCAGATGTGAGTGAAAATGAAGGAATGCCCTAGGAGGACATATAGTGACCTTATTGGTGATGTTCTTCAGAAAGACCAGCACCCTAATTGCGTAACACACTATCAATCTCAATCTGAATCATTTTGAAGGATATTGCTAATCCATCGCTTCATATGTTCAAAAAATGTATCTGCTCAACAACGTAAATAACGCAATGAATATTGTTGAACTGTCAAAATTAAACCCACTGCTAGTGATAGGTTGCTATGCAATTACCCCATAGGTGCGTAGACGTGAGAGACAATTCTCGTAATTTTAAGAACATTCACAGTCAGATCTCAGTCTCAATATGTCAAAAATACCTCTAATTTCCCTACATTTTTGACAAGTTTTTAACATTGATTGTCGCTGAGATGAGGTTGTGACTAGATTTTGAACTTGTTTTTAATTACGGGAATTGGCTTCCAGATGTATGAACGTAAATGAAGCAAAAGGCGTGTGTAAGGAGGAATATGTGGGGCCCCTTAGGGCCGAAGCCTGCCGGGTCAGCGGGATTGTCCGAAAGGGTTACCGCTACCCCGGAACATAAAGGGCGAAGGAAGGAACATGGGTGGGTTTTAGTCAGTAAGAGTCTGACACTCCCTTCCGCTCCACCCAGAGCGGGAGAGGTCATTTGATGACTTCCCACCAAAAAAAAAAAAGGAGGAATATGTAATCGTAGCAGGTGGCGTTCGATAGCTTCTGCCTACCCCCATGGGAAAAAGGTGTGAGTTTATGTATATGTGTGTGTGTGTTAGTAGACGAGCAGTTAAGTGTAATTTATAGTTTTTTATTATTAGTTTCTATTACCTTGACCTGCCATGCACATCGTGCATACCCGAATTTTGTCGAGTCCTAAAATTATATAAATAAAATATTCAACCCAAAAACTCGTCTGTGCCAACCCTAAACGAGTGACCCTTCAAATAAAATTTTATACACATCGTATTAAAAGATAAATTAATTCGCTACAACTGTCAAGGGTGACACGAGGGTACAGGATCTGATAACAACCCTTTATTGAGTACCCCCGACAGACAGGTGTATGTGTGTATACGTAATTGATTTATCATAAATACGGGGGTAAGTAGAATTTATTCAAAAATTTATCTGATTGGGGTAGATTATCTTGTTTTTAGATGTTGAATTTGATAATGTGTTTGGGTAATGCATTTAGTATGATTGTCTAGAAGCAGCTGTAGATTTATAGCATACTAGCTGCGCCTCGCGGTTTCACCCGCATAAGTTTCGATCCCGTGGAAATATCGGGATAAAAAGTATCATATATGTTAATCCTGGTTATAAACTACGTATGTGCCAAATTTCATCCACATCCGTTCAGTAGTTTTTGCGTGATAAGAGTACTTAGTCATAATATTTTTTGTGTTGTGTTTACCACTGAAGCAACAATCGTAACACTACTAAAAGTATAACCAACCCTTACCCAACCTGGGAATCAAACCCAAGACGGTCATCAATCAACGGTTACGACCACTACCTAAACCAACGAGGTATCACGTACTGGATAACATTCAGACTATGCAGATATAAATACTTGTTCTAATTTGGGTGCGTAACACCTTCGTCCCTATCTCCGTCAATGGGCAATCGTGGGTGAATGACATTACACCTCTAACCCTCCCACGATTATGTAATAAATTGTGACATTTATTGCAATATTATGCATTAACCCTATAAGCCGGACATGAGCCTCCCTTATAAACAGCGAACGGTATTAGGGGATTGCCATAATGGCTACAAAGTATATATAGATGCAAATTATTGCAAGTCTGTAATTGTCTCACAGCAATACATAGGCCGTACCCCTAATTGCATACACACTATAAATCTCAATCTCGATCATTTCGATAGATATCAATTGCTAATCCAATGCTTCATGTGTTCGAAAAAATTGTTTGTTAAACAATGTAAATAACGCAATGAATGTTGTTGAACTGTCGAAATTACAGTCATTCGTAGTGTCAGTGTGATACACAATTACCCCGCTGTTCTCATGGAAAGACGAAAAGAGCTTTGATCACCACATTTAGATAACATAACATAATCAGCCTATCATGTTCCCACTGTTGGGACACAGGCCTCCTGTCTGTAGTGAAGTGTGGGCTTTAATCTACCACGCGGGCCCAGTGCGGGTTGGTAGATGTCACATGTCTTCGAATTTTTGGTTCTAGGACATGCCGGTTTCCTCACGATGTTTTCCTTCACCGTTTTGAGAGCAGTGGTGATGAAATAATTTACACAAAGTAAAGCGCCTGTCTGGGTTCGAAACTACGACCTACAACTCGTAAGTCGCAGCCGTTACTACTGTACCGTCACGTTTAGTCAATGCTTGCGATTTCATTCTATTTTCTTACAATATTTTCTGTAAGCAAAGAGTATCCTTGCTTTATACCTGAAATTAAAAAGTTATAGGTCATTCAGCACTGTCAGGTTTTCAGCTTTCTGAACCAGAAAAATGTCGAAGACCAACGAAGATAACCGACTACCACCGACTGTTGCCGATGATTACCGTAAATCGTCAGCCATCTTGATTTTGAGACAGGTATATTATGGTCTTGGCGATCATCATAACATTCTCAAGCTGTCATACAATTTTAGTGTTGCAAAAGATGCTAGGCTAGGCAGATGGGTAAACACCATCAGCCTAGCCTTTTCCCAACTAGATTGGGTTCGGCTTCCAGTCTAACCGAATGCAGCTGAGTAACAGTATTTTACATGGATCGACTGCCTATCTGACCTCCACAACCCAGTTACTGGGTAATACGAAACCCCTTGGTAAGACTGGTTGTCAGACTTTCGGGCTTGTGACGACCCGTAACGACTGTCAAGCATCCACGAATGACAGCCGGGACCAACAGCTTAACGTGCTTTCCGAGGCACGGAGGGGACTTGGTATGTATTCGTAAATGATAATTAATTTAATAACGTTCTGTAAAATACTGCTGCCCGTTTTCATTTCAACCTGGGATTAGTTGGGTATGAGTATTTTTTAAGGCAGCCACTTCAATAAAAATGAGATCTGCAGACACGTATTATTAATCTTAAAGAAATATCTTCTGAATAATTTAGCGATCAGCGCTGCAACACTTTTAATTAAACATTGATCGATGTTTTAATATTAATTTCAGATCAATCTGATTGTGGGTGGTGATGAAGAAATAAGAACAGTAAACAAAAACTAAATAAATAAATAATAAATAAATCCCTGGACATTTCACACAGCACCATTTGTCCCAAGCTAAGCAACCTAATGCTTGTGTTATGGTAACAAGATGGCTGATAAACTACTTATATACAATTTTTTCAACTGAAAATATAGAGATTATAGACTCATTTGTTGTTCTTTTTCATTGTCTTTGTGTCGCTGGCACGACAGGATGTCAGCGGGGTAATTGCATAACACACTTTCAGTAGCAATAGCTTCCATTTTGACAGTTAAACAACATTGATTGCGTTATTTACGTTATTGAGCTGACACACGGGGTAGGTCAGGGGAACAAGAAATTTCACGCGGAATCGCGCGAAATCGCGGACAGAAGCTAGTAGTAATAATAAAGGTGAAGAATTTGTTTGTTTGTTTGAACGCGCTAACCTCTGGAACTACCAGTCGAATTTTGAAAAAATATTTTCGCATATGATAGCCCTTTTCTTTAAGAATATTATAGGCTATTTGATTTAACGCTAGGATCCTTAGCAGCCAAGCAAAAATAAAAATAGTCAGTAAACACACTAAGCGAAAACAAAGTAGGTAACAGCGCGGACGAGCGATGCGTTGCGACGGGATAGGTTGTCGCGGGCAGAAGCTTGTCTAGTGACATAAAGGCCGGAAATTGTGACATAATATTCTAGCCTACACAGCGAAGATTTGCGTGCAGAGAAACGTCTTTGGGATAGTAAAATTTATTTACCTTCAGTCGTAAACTAAGACATACGTTAGAATGTAACCTATTTGGTAGACTCCCAGTTCAGTTTGTCATCAGAATGGCTATCAGACAGTCTGACAGCCATTCTGATAGCACTATTTCACACAGACCAAATTTCATATGTTGAAAATATTGCATCTGGCCATTTTACGTAATCTCTTCTGCGTGTTATCCTACTAAAATTATAACTGCGAAAATTTGTGAGGATGGATTTATGTTTGTTACTCTTTGGCGCAAAAACTACTGAACGGATTTTGATGAAACTTTACAGTAATATAGCTTTTACATCAAAATAACACATAGGATATTTTTTATCCCGATATTCTCACGAAATCGACACTTATGCGGGTGAATCCGCGGGGCGCTGACAGTTCACTAATATGTATCGTGTTTACAATTCATAACACACTACGGCATAGGATAGTAAATGCAGTAGTGAGAGCAGTGGTAGCCCAGTGATAACGCAATGAAGGTCATAGTATCGTACCCTGACAGGTACGGACGCCAGCAGGTCAAGCTACCCAAAACTGTCAAATTTTTCCAATCAACGTTGAACCTTAATGCTTGAGCGATAAAGTTGAAAATCTATTAAAGGGATTTGACAGATTGTAGTAGCTTGATGTGCTTTTTTTTTTTTCAGGGTGGGAAATCATCATATGACTTCTCCCGCTCTGGGCGGAGCAGGAGGGTCAGACTTTTACTGACTAAAACCCACCCGTGTTCCTTCAGTCGCCTATGCCAGGGACCACGGTATCTCTTTCGAACAACCCGCGGCCCTGGCAGAGCTTGATGTGCTGGCGCCTGTACTTTACTTTGTGTAAATTATTTCATCACCACTGCTCTCGAAACGCTGAAGGAAACATCGTGAGGAAACCGGCATGTCCAAGCACTAAACATTCGAGGACATGTGACATCTACCAATTCGCACTGGGCCCGCGTAATGGGCCCACAGAGAGAAGGCCTGCGTCATAGCAGTAGGAACATTATCGGCTGATTATGCTAGCTAGCTATGCTATTATATAATCCGACTCCTACTAATATTATAAACGTGAAAGTTTGGATGGATGGATGGATGGATGTTTGTTACTCTTTCACGCAAAACCTACTGAACGGATTTGGATGAAATTAGGCACACAGATGGTTTATAACCTGGATTAACACATAGGATTTTTATCCCGATATTCCCACGGGATCGAAACTTATGTGGGTAAAACCGCGGGGCGCAGCTAGTTTGTTATAATTATCCCCTTTATTTATAAACGTTGCTTAAAGTTAAGTAGTTATTACCGACTGTTTAACCATACATTTTTAACGTTTAAACGTCACTTAACTCGAATCACAGTTTTTAAACAATAAAAGTCTATAACTAACAACAGAACCCTAATTGCGAAACACACTATTAATCTCAATCTGAATCATTTTGAAGGATATTGCTAATCCATTGCTTCATATGTTCGAAAAATTGGTCTGCCTAGCAACGTAAATAACCCAATGAATGTTGTTGAACTGTCAAAATGAAAGCCATTCATACTGATAGTGTGTTACGCAATTACCCCGCAGTTCGTAGAATATAAAAGACCAGTCAGGAAAGTCATCTTCGACAAAACGTAAATCCACTGTAAATCCAACTTTTACTACTTATAGCTTCGATAAAGTCCTGAGAAAAGTATTACCTATCAAAGAAAAAATGCCAAGACAAATAACAAAACAACGAAACATCAAGTCTCTTTGAAGATAACAATTTGGAACGCTCCAAGGAATTTTCATTTCTTCGAATTCTTTAAAAAAAATATTTCAGACAAAGGCATTCGACCTCCTGCGACCGTTCGTGACAATGAACCTATGACGTCTGACCCGTGTGAATCTGACATCGTGACGGGTCGCGTTCGATTTTCGAATTTGAAAAAAGGAACTGCGTCACGGGCCGCTGATTGGATAGAATGTGTTCCGCCGTTTGAAGGTAGTCACGAGTTGACTAATTTCTTAAATTGAATTTTTGGGAATGCACGAGTTTTTTTTATAATGGTTTGTCTCTCGAATTATCTGTGGTGTACCGAGTTTCGTTCACGACTGTCGATATGACCCATTTAGCCAGTTTCTTCTCACAATTTCGTTGAACACCATCGGTTATGGTTTTCTGTGATTACAGCATGAAAATTGTTTTTTATTTTTATTGGAACGAAGTTGTTGATCGCGGCTTACGGTAGGAGTAAACTGGTCGAAATCGCCACGTAATGAAAAAGTGTCATGCTCCCTCCTGGACATGCCTCTCTAATTGCACGCCATTTATTCATTTAGCTCGATTTTCGGCAACATCATTTCATCCAGCTGCTACGAGCCACCTTACGAAGACCGTCGCTCCACCTAGCTTGAGGGCGTCCTATCTTTCGTTTGCCGATTCACGGTCTTCACTCAAGAACACGTCTACCCCAACGGTCATCGGTTCTATGGCTAATATGACCGGCCCATTGCCACTTCAGCTTGCTTATTCTGTGAGCTATGTCGACAGCTTTGGTTCTATCTCCACGCGACTTTCTATTTTGTCTGTCTGACTATTTTATGGTTTTCGAACGTAAATCTGATAGTGAATTCAAAATGAAAATCCAAAGTGGTGGCGTCGAAAATTTTAAAATATTTCGTCATGCGTGTGTACTTTTCATGGTTTTGAAGGGTCCTAAAGCCGATAGTGAAGTCAAAATGAAAATCCAAGATGGTGACGGCGAAAATTTTAAGACCTTTCATCATGGGTGTCCTTTCCATGGTTTCCAAGGGTGCTAAAGCCGATAGTGAGGTCCTAATGGAAATCCAAGATGGCGGCTGTCAAAATTGAATTTAAAATATTTCGTCGTGGGTCTCATTTCCATGGTTTCCTGGGTCACAGACTTCGTTCCTGACCAGTGACCGCACAAGTTTTTTTTAATAGCAAAATAGGCCAGCTCTCGACCTCGATCACGCTTGGTGGAAAGCCATGGATAGTGATGGATATGATTTTGTCAATCCACAATTTGATGTTGTCCTCAAGGCATTATTTCGTGTGATTGTTGTTTTATGAAGTGTATTCATAATACGCTTCTTTCGTGTACGTTGGGCGTTATTGATGTAATTAATTATTATTATCGGATGTCCTAATAAACCAAAATGGACATCTAACCATTAAATATGTAACGCACGATTTTCACAACGCATCACCTGCCTAACCTTTTTCCAACTATGTTGGGGTTGGCTTCCAGTCTAACCGGATGCATCTGAATACCAGTATTTTACATGGAGCGACTGCCTATCTGACCTCCACAATCCAGTTACTGGGTAATACCCCTTTGGTAAGACTGACTGTCAGACTTTCGAGCTTCTGAAGACCCGTAACGACTATCAAAGAGCCACGAATGACAGCGGGGACCAACGGCTTACCGTGCTTTCCGAGGCACGGAGGGGTCTTGGTATATGAAGATGGTCACCCATCCACGGACCAACCGCGGCAAGCGCTGCTTAACTTGATCGATCGGCCCGTGCGGCTGTTATTACTTAGCCACAAGCCCCTCTTCCACACAAGCTCCTCTTTAAGCACGATTTCCACAACTATTGTCAACTATTCGTGTTAAAATTGTGTAAAAATTATGCGCCATTTCTGTTTGTTGTTTTGTTTAGAAAACGATACCCATCACGTCTGTAGAGTTTCGCTAGATAATTTAATTTGACCTGTATAGAGATTTATTATCCAGCACACAATAGACACTATAATTTATATTTATGTTGTTAGGTATTTTTATGACACATGTCTCGAGTCATAAAATGGCATTTTTTATTTATTATTGCTTTATTTTTCCGTCGTAATGTTCCTATGTACGGGTCAGTGGTTTTATTTGTATCATCAAGCTTTATAGTGCTAGGGAGGTGAGCAAAATTTTAAGTGGAAATGTGAGACTATTGTCATTTCAATATACTATTGTCTTCAATCACTATACACTACTTTCAATCACTATACTATTGTCATTTCAATATGAAAAGGAATTGTAAAGTATAGTGTGTTCCAAAAGTATCTGATAAAATTGTAAACAACCCTAGTTAGGTTAAACTCTTACGCAATCACTCACTAAAGGGTAAATGTGTAATTACTTACAAACAATTTCATCTGTATTTAAAACTTTATATCTTACCGTATTTCTTTTAATAATTATTGTTTGATAGATATCAATGTTAAATAAAATTATAATTGAAAAATCATCGACGATACTTGAAATTATAAAATAAACCTCAATAATTGGCTAATGAAACACATCTTTAAGGTGATTTAAAATTATGTTTCCGGGTTTAAGTTTTCAAATAATCAAATCAAGGCACTCAATTTGTAAATGGCACTCCAAATTGAAATCCACAGGTGTACGTTTTCTGATCCATTTGTTTACATTGGTATCAGAAACTTTTTGCACAGACCATAGTTAGAGAGTTCTTTGGGAAAGTGCTCGTCCAGTCCGGGGCAGTAATACCACCATAGGTACGGACGCCAGCAGGTCAAGCTACCCGAAACTGTCAAATTTTCCCAATCAACCTTGAACCTTAACGCTTTAACAATAAAGTTGAAAACCTATTAAAGATATTTGACAGATTGTAGTAGCTTGATGTGCTGGCGTCTGTACCTATTCCTGCTGCCAAGCAGCGTAGGCACATAAAACATTTGCAGCTTTGTCTCTGGAATGGCAACCCATCTTCGATGTCTCTGGTATTACAGATAGTATCAGTAGGTATCAGTATCACAGGCGGTGATGACCTTACCATCGGCTTGCTTCATGTTTGTGGACCGTCCTACACTGAAAAGCTTGTCGCAGGGGTAAACACTTCAGCGGGATTGTCCGAAAGGGTTATCGCTACACCGGAACATAAAGGGCGAAGGAAGGAACATGGGTGGGTTTTAGTCAGTAAGAGTCTGACACTCCCTTCCACTCCACCCAGAGCGGGAGGGGTCATTTGATGATTTCCCATCCAAAATAAAAAGGGGGTAAACACTGCACAATATACGAATGGCTCTGTTATAGGGAGATACTATAATATGCAAGTTTATAATATTCCAAAATAGTGTTGGAAGAAGAGTGGCTAACATGACCTATATGTATATTTCAGTGACATCTTCACAGCCTCCGTGGCGCAATGGCTAGCGCGTTCGGCTGTTAACCGAAAGGTTGGTGGTTCGAGCCCACCCGGGGGCGATTCTTTTTAGAATTATACATGAACAGTATTGACAAACTTCCGTGGTAGAATGGAAACATGGCATATGTATTTCAGTGACATCTCCACAGCCTCCGTGGCGCAATGGCTAGCGCGTTCGGCTGTTAACCGAAAGGTTGGTGGTTCGAGCCCACCCGGGGGCGATTCTTTTTAGAATTATACATGAACAGTATTGACAAACTTCCGTGGTAGAATGGAAACATGGCATATGTATTTCAGTGACATCTCCACAGCCTCCGTGGCGCAATGGCTAGCGCGTTCGGCTGTTAACCGAAAGGTTGGTGGTTCGAGCCCACCCGGGGGCGATTTCTTTTTTAACGTCAAATACTAAAAAGGCTTAAATAAGTAAAACTTGATGTCCCATATTATCAACCACAAAGGTCATGAGGAAAGTTTTCATTGCGTGCTTTCCGAGGCACGGAGGGGTCTTGGTATATAAAGGTGGTCATCCATCCACGGACCAACCGCAGCAAGCGTAGCTTAACCTGATCGATGGACCCGTGCGGCTGTTATGACTAAGCCACAAGCCCCTCAGACTTTTAAATACCTATGCGGTTGATAATTTATGGCACAGTACCTACTTACAAATTAGGTATTTTTTTGCTTACAAGAATTGAAACAATGAATGACAAACTGACATTACTCATAACGTATATTTGCCAATTCATTCATCTACACATACTATTAATAAAACTGAAGAGTTTATTTGTAATTGTTTTTGTAGCGTTAAAGTTGTCAAAAAATAAAAAGCCCGTTTTGACATTTGAGATTGCGTTCTTGACACCTGTCAGTTTCATACAAACGAATACGTGTTTTGCGAATTCGATCATTATTAACTACTAGAACTGTCAATGTCAAAAGGGGCCTTTTAAGTTTTGACAACTTTAATCTCTGAAACTTCCAGTAGAATTAAAAAAAAATCTATTTACGTTTGATAACCCAATTCTTGAGGAAGGTTATAGCTTATTTAACCGCACGCTACGACCCTTAGGAACCGAGCAACAAGAAAAAAAGTCAGAAAGTTATGCGAAAATGAAGCGGGTGGGCGATGCGATGCGACGCGATGGGTGGGATGGGAGTTTTATAAAAATGTGCCTGTTATTTTAGTATATTGTGTATCTTACGACTTCAACGCGAACGAAGTCGCGGGATTAAGCTAGTTTTACATAAGCACGTAGGTCTGTGGTTTTAACTAATCTACATAGGGACCTGCGCCCCACTTAATTTATATTCATAGTTAGTTGACTAATAATGTAAAACAACAGTCATGATGGGGACACGGTTTTAGTATTTTCCATTGTTTTGTTAAGTTAAGTATTTGACAGGGACAATACTTTAGCGGTTGGTACAGACGCCAGCAGGTCAAGCTACCCGAAACTGTAAAATTTTTCCAGTCAACCTTGAACCTTTATGCTTTAGCGATAAAGTTGAAGATATATTAAAGAAATATGACAGCTTTTAGTAGCTTGATGTGTTGGCGTCTGTACAATGTCTAACAAAGAAAAAATAAAAATAAAGATACCTAAATTATAGGGAACGTATACAATAACCAGCCTATAATGTTCCCACTGTTGGGACACAGGCTTTCTCTCTGTGAGAGGGAGTCAGCCGTAATCCACCACGCGGACCCAGTGCGGGTTGGTAGACATCGCATGTCTTCAAATTTTTGGTTCTAGGACATGCCGGTTTCCTCACAATGTTCTCCTTCACCATTTTGAGAACAGTGGCGATGAAAATAAATTACACAAAGTAAAGCGCCTGCCTGGGTTCGAGCCCACGACCTACAACTCGTAAGTCGGGGTCGCTACCACTGGGCCTCCTGGGGTACGGAACCCTTAAAATGAGACGGAAAGCAGTTGAGTTGGAGTTTAAATTCCTCGCAAATCATGACGATGTTACTAATACCTGAGGCCTGAGCTCAGCGTGCTTCGTGTTTAACAATGAACCATCTCGGTAGGTACTGATTCTGTGAACGGACATGTGACTGTATGAGTGTATGGGTGTATGGAACCATGGATGTGTCATGCGGTGCGAGTGTAGGTACGCGCGGTGATGACGGTATGTTGAACGCTTTGCTTCTAAGCAACGTAGCACATCACATCGAGTCACTATTTTCGACACGAACTATCATCCCGCCTGACTTTAAAATAATTGTGGTTTTGTTAGGTTAGGTTTTTTTATGTATTTTCTAAGATATTACAGAATTATTGGACCTAGTATTAAAGTTTGTTTTATATTATTATTTTTGGAAAACTTACAGATAATCAGACACAATAGTTACTAAGTTTTTAACATGATGATGGCCAATTAAAAGTTTTCACATAAATTGAATAACAATTAACTATGTGCTATGTACTAGGTAGCAGATAGTGTTACTTTTGCATACTTCTTATTCGTATATAATGCAAGGGCTATATTATCTTGTCGAAGAAGTGATTGCAAAGAGCCATCTTTAATTTGGGCACACTAGTATTAAAGAGATCTATGTCAACTGGATAAAAATGCTAAATCAGAATTTTTTCTTCTTATCAAACGCATAATCATGAGTACCAAGAGTAAAGAGAGAGAGAGAGAGTAAAACATGAGTACTATTTCCAACCCCTGAAGGAATGAATGGATAGGTGGGTTGACTGCCCAGTATGAGTCTGGGTTTACCCATTAGAAAATTCTCTGGAATTAGGTCTGCTAAACCAGAGTCTAGCCTAGTGCCCATGAGAATAATATCACCCACTATTGCAAAGAAATTAGAACATATTAAGTGGTCAACATAATGTTGTATGTTACAGCTGAAGTGGAAATATGTTAACTAACTTTTGGAGGCCACTGAAAGTGGTGAAAATAATTTGTGTATACAATTATTGACCTCTGCCTACCTCGTTAAGGGATACTAGCATGATTCTTAGAAATAATCTCACTACACAAACCTTTAAAGTAAAGTCAGTATCAAACGCTCCAACATTACCGGATGTACCATCATACCAACGCGTGTCCGAACCGCACCGATATCCTCTCAAATATTGATTATTTGTTTAAAATAATGTTACAAGCGCACACGACGTCAAACAGACCGCCTGGGAACGTAACGTAGTCACTTAGTTAGAACAAATAGAGAAGTTAAGTTCATGTTGCCGAGGTATGGAATTGGATGGGTGACCATTTCCGTTTAAAAACTACATGTTCAACTACATAAAATGTAAGTTTTTGTGTTTTTCATCCTAGAGTGTAAAGCTTTGTTAGGTTAATTTAAGTTATTGTTTTCAAGGTATAGAACAGAATGGGTAACCACGCTTTGTAAAGGTGTTCCTTTAAGCGATGCCAGTTTGCAAGCTTTTTATACGGGCTATTGTTTTTTTAATTTATAATGTAGTATTTTATTAAGTTAAGTAACGTGGCCAAGGTTAAGAAATGGATGGGTACATGTTGTTTAAAATAATGTTACAAGCGCACACGACATCAAACAGACCGCCTGGGAACTTAACGTAGTCACTTAGTTAGAACAAATAGTTGGAGTTATGTTAGTGTTGCTGAGGTATGAAATTGGATGGGTGAACATTGTTAAACAGGATGTTTTAATAGTGATCTTAATCCTTGAGTGCAGATAGTGTTTTGTTAAGTATGTAGGTATACTATAGAAGTAAATATTTATAAATACTATCTATCTCAAAATATTATAAAACAAAAGCGCGTTTTGGGTCTGTCTTTGTGACTGCATTTTTCTTCTAAACTACGCAACGGATTTTGATGCAGTTTTCGCCAAAAATCTCGATATTATCTTGAAATGTCGCCGAAGTAGGAGAGTCACTACTAAACAAGTTTTTAAATAAAATTAACTGTGAAATATACAGGATGGCAGGAACAGGCACGCGCAATCTGTCACCATGAATTCATCGATAGCCTTTTCCCAACTATGTTGGGATCGGCTTCCAGTGTAACCGGATGCAGCAGAATACCAGCATTTTACTTGGAGCGACTCCCTATCTGACCTCCACAACCCAGGGACTGGGTAATACGATACCCCTTGGCAAGACTGGTTGTCAGACTTTCGGGCTACTGACGACCCGTAACGACTGTCATAGATCCTCGAATGACAGCCGGGACCAACGGCTTAACGTGCTTTCCGAGGCACGGAGGGGTCTTGGTATGTAAAGATTGTTACCCATCCACGGACCAACCGCGGCAAGCGTAGCTTAACCTGATCGATCGACCCGTGCGGCTGTTATTACTTAGCCACAATAAAATCTAAATCTTCACAGTCAAGTTTTATATAGCAATTTTAATAACGATTGCTATTGTTATTGTTTTTACTAGAAATTCGTGCTTGTTACAGGTTTTCCCAAAATCCTTCTTTAAGCCGTGTCATGAATGGCGTCCTACGCTTTCCAAAAACAGCCGTTCCATATAAAATATTGATACAACACATAACAATGAAATTTCAATATAATTAAATATAAAATAATGTATCAAACCCACACGACATCAGATGACGCCGCATGGAAACCTTCATTAGGTTAATGTAAATAACTTGACTAATTAATTTTTATTAATAAGATTTTGTTCTGAATATGTTTTGTTATTTGAATAATATAACATCACGCCTGTACCGGAAAGATAGGCAGAGGTAGAACCGGAATTATCGAAATATGTAGTTAAAGTGTAAGCAAAGTAAATAATTTAATGTCTTTGAAGCAAGCTAAAGTGGCAGTGGACTGGCCATGTCCGTCGAAGGACCGATGGCCGCTGGAGCAGACGAGTCCTGGAGTGGAGACCGAGTATCGGCAAGCGTAGTGTGGGACGCCCCCCAGCTAGGTGGACCGACGACCTTAAGAAGGTGACTGTCTCAGAGCCAACTTCTGACTGACGGGATGCGGAAGGCGGGGGACAGGGTGTTGTGGCGCAGTCTGGGAGAGACCTATCATCCAGCAGTGGACTGCGATAGGCTGAGTTGATTGATTGATTGACGCCTGTGCCGGAAAGATAGGCAGAGGAAGAAACGGCATTATCGAAATATGTAGCTAGCGAAGTAAGCAAGCTGAAGTGCCAGTGGGTTGGTCATGTTTGTCGAAGGACCGATGGCTGGTGGAGCAGACGAGTCCTGCCGAACTATTCTGTAATAATCTCACCGTGAAAACTTAGATGAAGTGAGCTTGAAGTGAGCTGTCAATAGTGTCAATCTGTAGCATCAGCTGGAATGATAGCTCACTTCATCTAGGTTTTCACTGTGAGATTTTTACAGAATCTAGCGGCTGGAGTGGCGACCGCGTGTCGGCAAGCGTAGTGTGGGACGCCACCCAGTTAGATGGACCGACTTCCTTAAAAAGGTGGCTGGGACAGACTGGATGCGCAAGGTGGAGGACAGGGTGTTGTGCAGAGGCCTTTGTGCGACAGTGGAATGCGATAGGCTGAGTTGAATGGAGAGGCTGCTAACTATAATAGTCCCTACATCCACATTCCGCTAGTTATGTCTAAGTCCCATATCAAGTCCCATATCATAGGGGCGACTGGAATGAGCCCCTTATTAATATTTTCTTGAAAAGTAATAGAGTATCGACATTGTGAAGGCCGCAGGAATCCGCTGGATGCGGGAAGCACAGGACCGGCCGATGTGGCGGCGCTTGGAGGAGATCTATCATCAGCAGTGGACGTCGTTCGGCTGATATGATGATGATCATGGAAAGAGTATCATATCTTCGTCATTGAATGTGTGTATTGAGATGAATGTATAGAAGAAGAAAACTGATCACTGCATGTCAAACATTTATCTTGTGGGTATAAAAATAAATCGCCCCCGGGTGGGCTCGAACTACCAACCTTTCGGTTAACAACCGAACGCGCTAGCCATTGCGCCATGGAGGCTGTGGGGATGTCATTGAAATTCGTAAGTCTAATCTGATGATTTTAGGACACTCTTCAGCAGTATTGTAGTAGCTCTTTGTGAAAGAATTCGTCCGCAGTAGAACTACTTTTATATCTTTTTTTGCCGCCAAGCAGCGTTAAGGCTCGAGCAGAAAGGCGCGTCGCGACGGTGCGTCGCCATTCTGGTAGAATAATTTCCATGAAGATTTTCATAGGAATTGTTCTTCGGTGTTGTTGTTCTATGTATTTTTAGGGTTCCGTACCCAAAGGGTAAAAACGGGACCCTATTACGAAAGTCGTAATTGAAATCCAGCAACAGCTTCTTCAGACCCGAAGGGACTACATTAGTGATAGTACAGTGAGAAGAAGACTTGCTGAAGCAAATCTGAAACCCCGAAGACCAGCGAGTGGCCCCAAACTCGATAGAGAGCATCGAGTAGCGAGACTGCGATACGCCCGTGAACACACACAGTGGGATGAAGAAGAGTGGTCAAGAATTTTATTCACAGATGAGTCTTGATTCTCACTACATTTCTTATGGAAGGCGAAGTGTCTATAGGCAGCCTGGTGAGCGATACCTTCAAGACTGCTTATCAGAAAGAGTCCAATACGGTGGAGGCAGTGTACATGTATGGGCTGGCATATCAGAAGATCGCACAGAGTTAGTGGCCATAGAAAATGGCACTCTGACTGGGGAAAGATATGCCCAAGAGATTCTTAACGAGTATGCAGGGCCCTATTTAGCAAATATGGGTGATGGATCGATGCTGATGCATGATAATGCCCGGCCACACACGGCTCAGGTCGTGCAAAAGTATATTCAGGAGGTTGGTATCAGCGTGCTAGCTTGGCCATCAACAAGTCCTGATTTCAACCCGATTGAGCACGCCTGGGATGAGCTAGGAAGGCTAGTTAGAAGCCGCAGACCACGACCTACCACCCTCAGGGCACTAAAACAGGCCCTGATTGAAGAATGGGAGAATATTCCCCAACATCGGCTCCGAAACCTCATGTTAAGTATGCCAAACCGACTCGAAGCTGTAGTCAGAGCCCGAGGGGGCAATACCAGTTATTAAAAATTAAATAACATGTAAAGCATACTTATGAATGTTAATTGAGTTTTTTGACACTAAGGTAAAAATGGCTATTTTTATTGTTGTATCTTTTTTTTTAAGTTAAAAATGTTACCAATGTATAGTTTACTGGTTTTAAAGAAAGCTGATAAAATTTGCTGTAAAACGTTTTTTTTTTTTTTTTTTAAATCTCCAAACTTCTATAGTTTAGAAAAAAATTAAATTTTAAGTGTAAGTACTTAGTTTTGCAGGCCAGTGTAGTAGCATAAATTAAAGTCGTTTTAGTGCTTGTTTTTGCGACCGCGTTGTTCTAATAAACTACGCAACGGATTTTGATGCGATTTTCTCCATCATTTAGATATTTTATTCTGAAAGGTTTATGTGCATAATATAATTAATATTAAACTTACACCTAATAAAGAAATCTCGACGTTTTGCCAAGTCGTAAAAACCGCGCGAAGCAGGGGCGTGTCGCTAGTTATAAATAACATTTAAAATAAACTTCCAGGGGTTTTCGAGCTCACAATTACAGGCAAATGATTTATTGGCGAATGTAAAAGAATTTTTTCTCAAGTTTCTCAAGATATTTCTTAAAGAACCCATCACTGCTTTTAAATTCTAAACAATAAATATTATTAAAGACTAGCTTCTGCTTTCGACTTGGTCCACATGAAATTTTGGCCCTCGACCCATTGCGTCGTCTCCCATCATCGCTCGCCCGTGATACGCTTCGTTTTCGCTTAGGGTTCTTTCTGCCTTTTTTTGCCTTTTGCTCGGCTCATAAGGGTTATAGCGTGATGTTAAGTAGCCTATAGCCTTCCTCAAAAATTGGGCTATCAAATACAAAGAGAATTTTTCAAATCCGACTGGCAGTTCCAGAGATTTTTTTAGTTTGCTTTGGCAAACAAAAAAGCAAAGACACTCATCAGCTTTATTATTAGTACAGATTTAAAATAAACTTCTAGAGGTTTTCGAACACACAATTACAGACCATTGATAATATTGGCTGATAATGTAATTGACTTTTTTTACTAGTATTCAAGGTAGGTATTTATTAGACAACCCATCATTGCTTTTAAATTCTCAACAATCAATATTATCATAGACAAACTCTTAAGTAGTGATGTTCCAACACAAATTGATGTTCAACAACTATTTTTTCTTTTATATATTTTTTAACGCATAGACATTATAGAGAACCGGTTCCACTCAACAAGAGTTGAAATATGATAATTAGACGTTTTATTTACTACATGTCATTTTAATACATTTAGGAACGTAGCAAAAAATATTTAAAAAGAAATATTGGACTGGACAATGATCTATTATTTTCGTGTGAGTTTTTTTTTTAACATCTGTTGTTGAGATTATGGCATATTTTTATTTTAATTTAGGTGTAGCTAAAGATTGTTTATTAAACACTAGGTTATGCCCGCAGTTTCGCCCGCGTGGATGTCGTTAAATATCCCTATTGTTTTCATACAAGATACATACATTTTCAACCAGTGCGCAGACTGTATCCATGAATTCAGCATTCGATTCTGGACCCTAGAGTAGAAATTTTTCGTCGGTTATCAAAAAACAAATCAGAGGGGCAATTCTCGTAATTTTAAGAACGTTCGCAGTCTGATCTCTGTCTCAATCTGTCAAAAAATACCTCTAATTTCCCTACGTTGTGACAAGTTTTTGACATTTGTTGACTGCGACTTGATTTTGAACGTTTTAAATTACGAGAATTGGCCTTCTGTTGTTTCATAGAATATTGCAATACCCTACGCGGTCAAAATGAATGGAACAACTATATATATTTTTTTTATAACCGACGATAAATTTCTACGCTAGGGGTCTATAATCATAATATTATGCTGAATTCATGGTTACAGTTTGACCACTGGCTAAAAATGTATCCTGTATTGATGTACAGACGCCAGCACATCAAGCTACTACAATCTGTCAAATTTCTTTAATAGATTTTCAACTTTATTGCTAAATCATTAAGGTTCAAGGTTGACTGGGAAAATTTGACAGTATCGGGTAGCTTGACCTGCTGGCGTCTGTACACGACCCACGCCTGTAAAGCTCAACGTCAGCATGATTTTTTCCGAGGTCTTCAACAATCATCCTCATATTCCAGCCAATTTACTCAAAACCTTGATGAATTATATACATATAAACCTTCCTCATGAATCACTCCATCCATTCGTGAAAACGATATGAAAATCCGTTTATTACTTTTTGAGTTAATCGCGTTCAAACAGACAGACAGACGCGGCGGTGGAACTTTGTTTTATAATAATATATCTAGTGATATAAATATGATTAATGTAGGTAGGTGCTTATTACCACGTGCCACGTTGGTATAAGACTTGTAGTAGCAAGCGCGACTGCTGAGCTTGGGGTCAAGGGTTCGATTCCCAAGTCGGGTAGTGTTATTAAGTTTTTTTCATTAATTTCAGTAATTAGCCCGGAGTCTGGACTTGTGCCCTGATTAGAGACCATAGCCTCAAAATCTAAATCAAAAGTCATGTATTCAAATTAGGCTAAGAATCAGCACTTTTCGAACGTCAAAATTACAAAAGACAGTCCCCCAAAACGCCCGCCCTTCACCACTTCCTAGTGCTTTCGCTGGGAAAAGAAGTGGCGCAACAAACTCCCCAGCAGCACAGCTGTCTGACTCTGTCTGGCTGTCCTCGCCCCCTATTACATGGGACTTAAACATAACTGGCGTAATGTGGGTGTGCAGATACACATCTGTCTAATTACCATATACAAGCTAACACCAAAATATATTCATAGGTAATTATATTATCTACAAGTATACATATAAAAAACAATAAAAAATAGGACGAGTTCATTGGGCACCAAAAAGTTCGTCCGAATCGCTGTCAATGGGATAAGTGCCCAAAAGCTGCTGCCCAAATGCTGATTCTTTCGGCTAAAAATAGGCCAGCCCTCTGCCTAATCCTTCGCGGCCACAGATTTATAAACTAAAGGGAGATATGCCAAGAGGGCGTGGCGCGTGCGAACAATGTATGCACGAAACAGAAACAAACGCGGGCACCGTTGATTTGTCAATAAGAATTGTCAATGTAGTTTTGTGTCTCAACGTTGCGATCTGCGTTACGCGATTGGCTCGCGTTGAGTGTGGTGACTGTTATAATGTGAGTGAGCGCGTGTTCGTATTGTAGTACATATGTAGTTGAAGGCGACAGCCGGACTCGAACAGTTGGGCAGCCACACCATATTTCCCTTTAGTTTATAAATCTGTGTTCGCGGCCTAATACATGCGTGATGTATGTAGGTATATGCGATCACATCGTTTGACAATTATGGTCACCAAGACCACGTGACCATTTACAGGTTGATAATTATAAAAATAACACTCTCAAAAAGATATATCATAGCCAATTACATTAAATTAATAACTCTATACTCCATATTAGGCTAGACCATAGACAGGTAATTTAAAAACATGTTTCCATACTATAAATTCGCGACTTATTTGCCAAAAATATAAACAAATATAAGTTTATGGAAAAATATATTTAATACCTACACAATAAAGTTCAGTTTACCCTACATCTTCAAACATTTTTATATTTTTTTGAAGAGTGCTAGTCACTCTGAAATCAATTTAATTGCCATTGAAACAAAGTTTATATTTGTTTAACTTGAAATAAGATCAATTTGAAACATAAATTTGAAAAGTCTTTAGACTATTTCGAACTGTTTGAGAAACAGCTGATCTAAATCTCATTCTTTATGTACCAGTTCGTATATAAAATTAATGTAAATGGTTCTTAAACATATTCTGCGGTAGCTACAAATCTGATATCGTTTGACAAAATGGGATATATAATTAAAACTGGGTAGGCACCTACCTTTTAATTATAAAAAAACAAACTTTTTTGTACACCTGTGTGACGAAAAGTTAAGTCCTATGGATACAACAATATTGTAGATATTTATTTTAATAATAGCAGATAATCGTGGCTGAGTAATAACAGTCGCACAATCGATCAGGTTAAGCTACACTTGCCGCGGTTGGTTCATGAATGAATGACCATCTTCAAATACCCCTCCGTGCCTCGGAAAGCACGTTAAGCCGTTGGACCCGGCTGTCTTTCATGGATCTTTGCCAGTCGTTACGGGTCGTCAGAAGCCGGAAAGTCTGACAACCGGTCTTACCAGTCTTACCAACCAGTAAGTTGGTTGTGGAGGTCTGAAGGCCAATTCTCGTATTTAAAATGTTCAAAATCTAGTCGCAGTCTCATCTCGGCGACAAACAAATGTCAAAAACCTGTCACAATGTAGGGAAATTAGAGATGTATTTTTGACAGATTGAGACTGAGATCAGACTGTGAACGTTCTTAAAATTATGAGAGTTGCCCCTCAGATAGGCAGTCGCTCCATGTAAAATTCTGGTTTTCAGCTGCATGTGGTTAGACTGGAAGCCGATCCCAACATAGTTTGGGAAAGGCTGGGCAGATGATGATGACCCTGGATTTCATGAGATCAAATGGCTAACGCAGAAGAAATCTTTGGTTGCACTAACAAAGATATAAAGAAACTAATTGTTTGGACACAGTCACAATTAATTGCAAAAGTACTGAACCCAGTACTCGTTAAGCGCATGCAAAACTATTAACTTTTTACCATAAAACCTTTAACGGTGCAACTTGGATTAAAGAAATGTGGAAAACCAATCGTAATTTTCTGGTCAATTTGTTTTGAATTGTGATGTGTTTGTTGGTTTGTAGATTTGAAATGTTTTTAGGGTTCTGTACCCAATGGGACCCTATAACTAAGATTCCGCTGTCCGTCAGTCCGTAGTAACGGACAGCGGAGCCTTGAGAGCGGTTGCGCACTACATCCGAATTCAGGCCGTCCTAATTTAGAGCATTCCCAATTCGGATTGAACTCAGATCTTGAATTCGGATTCGGTTCAGACGTAGTGCGAAACCGCTCTTAGTAATAGGGTACGAATACGGTACGGTTCAAAAGATGCCATCAAAAGGTCCCATCTCATCATTTTAAGCCGTACAGTCCTATGATTACAATTATTTTAAAATATTGTAAAAATTATAACAATTTTCTATAGATTATATTAGAATAGTCTTTATTATGTACACCATATAAATTACAGACATAAATATATAAATTTTACAAAGGGTGACGCAATGGGCGGTCTTATCGCTAAGAGCGATCTATGTCAGTTGTTTTCATCAAAGAAAAAATCAAATGCGACGAGAAGTTCATGATTGATTCGAAGCCAAAGTTTTTACATTGTATCATTTTTAATTGAAGGCTTTTTGTTATTTTATAGTTAATTTTATGACGTAAAGTTGTGTCATTGCCAGCCTTTACATTGCCAAATGGTCTAGTACATGACCAGAAATAATTGATTAGAAAGGCGCATTCGAATGGTTCAGTAAGTAACTGATTTGCTAACAGTTTATTTCACTCTAGAAAAATAGTAAGCAATTACAGTTTTAAAAAGCTAGACATAAGACTAGCTTTTTAAAAGTATAATTACAATTAGAATCGTGCACCTAGATTCTGAAGTTTCATAAGTGCCTATTTAGGTTTACGTGTTTTTTTTTTTCTTTTTTCCGTTAATCTGTATTATTCTGCTGGGCAAAAGCCTCCCCCATTTTCTTCCACGTTTCCTTGTGCTGTGCCTTATCCATCCAATTGGTTAGGAACGATTCCAAATCGTTCAATCGTTACACCAGCGTTTCTTAGACCTGCCTCGGTGACACCCGTCTTCAGGCACCCATTGTGTGATGACTTTGGCCAATCTATCATAATATATGTAACTTAGAATATTTTAATTTATGATTTCGATTTTTTTTTTTTTGAGCAACCAGAAGTATTATCGAGAAAGTAAAAATCCTACTAATATTATAAACGTGAAAGTTTGTATGGATGGATGGATGTTTGTTACTCTTTCACGCAAAAACTACTGAACGGATTTAGATGAAATTTGGCACACAGATGGTTTATAACCAGGATTAACATATAGGATACTTTTTATCCCGATATTCCCACGGGATCGAAACTTATGCGGGTGAAACCGGGGCGCAGCTAGTAAACAATAACTCCTATCCTACTTTACAAATCTAAGCTCATTACCTTACATCGCGATTCAAGAAAACCTGTCGCAGCTCCTCTTTTTAACCGACTTTCGAAAAAGGATATTGTTAATTTGATGATTCTTCTATGATTTTTTGCCTGTCAACAGACTTAAATGATCATGCTAATTACTGTAGAGTATGTAGCATTTCCATGTGGAATTGTGAATGTAAGAAAAAGTGACAATTTATTAGGTGCTATGAGCCCTGTTTATAAGAAGTGGCATAGGGTAATGAGAGCCCATGCTTAGTCGTTTACAAGAATGAATAAAATACCTACTGTCAACTGCATGTTCCCGGCAAGAATTTGACTTCGACTGATCCTTTATTCCATAGCTGTAAGGTCGGTTTTCGTAGTTCAAGTTGTAATGCGATTGACCGTACTATCCACTGACTTATGGTGAAGGAAAACATCGTGGAAAAATCTGGGTCTATTAATGGTCTGAAACCGCCAACACAGTATGTAGGTACGAAGTCTTGCCATTTCTTTTTCAAAACCTACTATAGACTTAGGTCCTAAGAATTGTACGTAGCATAATCAGCATAAGTATGATGTTCCCACTGCTGGGACACAGGCCACCTCTCGGTGAGAGGGAGTGGGCCATAATCTACCACGCGGGCCCAGTTCGGATTATGTTATTCCGCACGTTCGTGCTAGGCCCAAAGGACACGTAGTTACTACCGTACAGTATGGCGAAATTGGCCTTAAAATTTGATTAAGTACAAGACTGATACCGAAAGTACACAATGGACAAGACATTTACTTACCCGTGTAAACAATGCTCAAGCGCCCAGTGTATCTTGGAACGCGACTAAATAAGGAACTGCGTCTAATTGCTCTGTTTTCATTGTAAATTGATAAAGATTTAAATAGTCAGATTCGCCATACTGCATCAAAAATGGTCACGTTTTTTGTTTCGGCGACAATGACATTTTAATAGTACTGTCGCGCTTGCTTATACTCTTCTTTGTCGTATCTATAGCATTATTACCTACTAGCTGCGCCCCGCGGTTTCACCCGCATAAGTTTCGATGCCCTGGGAAGATCGGGAAAAAATTATCGTATGTGTTAACTCTGGTTATAAACTATATATGTGCCAAATTTCATCCAAATGTGTTTAGTCGTTTTTGCGTGAAAGGGTAACAAACATCCATCCATTCATACAAACTTTCTCGTTTATAATACATATTAATAGGATAGAATATATATACCATAGTCCAAGGCTAACATTACCTTTAGTACTTAAGTTATATTATACACAGAAGCGGTAGGTGTACCTTAATAAATAAATAAATACATAGTACGACAGTGAATTAGAATTTATTGGCCTAAAACTTTGCCACTTCTATGGCATTGTCGGTGGCAGCGCAGAGTTTGGATGGCTGAATTTTTTGGGGCACAGAGGCCAGGATAAGGGGTATAGGTGAGCTTGCTCTTCTCAGTTTGGACACTTTTTCCATGCAACCTAATTGAATGTGGCCACTTATTGATGGACTGTGTTCGGTACGAGTCTGGTAGAAATGATTTGTAGACTTGAAGTAGGCACATTCCATAAAATCCTGGCTCAACCAAATGGTGATGATGCGTAGTCTGTTTAGGTTCATGGCCCAGATATGAGAAATGTGTATTTAGGGTACGATGGGACTGACATAAGCATTGCGATTATAAATGTCCCTAAATAAATAAAGAGAAAAAAAAACCTAATTGAAGTGAGGGTAAATCTAACGATTTAAATCGTTTGTAGGTATTCGATCTTTCCCTATGCAAACAGTACCACCTTAATAGATATAACTTGAAATCACGCCTGTAATCCTCAAAGGCATGAGCATAGTCAGCCTAAAAGCTGGAGCCGGAGGGAGTGAGCCGTAATCCACCACGCGGGCCCAGTCCCCATAGGAGTAAACATAAATGTACCTATATTAAAAAAAAAAAAAAAAAAATTGACTTTACCCGACCCGTGAATCGAACCCAAGACCTCATACTCAGCAGTAGCGCTTGTGACCACTAGACCCACGCGGCAGTCTACCCGATATGTCAAGCTATAATGGTCGCGATAGTTACACAATGGTCGGTACAGAACAACTAGATACACTTTCTAATACCCTTGTTAGATCAGAGTCGTTTGTTTTTGTGATTGCAGTTGATTCTGATGCTGATCGATTGTTTAAATAACTGTGATAATCAAGTAATCCAGTAGACACTACACAAGTATTTAATAAGTTTAAAATTTCAAAATCTTTCTTTCTGCCGGTTTTAAAATTAAATCAAGTAAGATGTGGGTACTTAGCGCCTTACAATATACGCGCCGCACTATGTAGGTACCATTTGGTAGAAACTCAGAAGTGTCTTCTCGACATCCGTGTGTCACTAACGGGATGCAGCAGAATACCAGCGTCAGGTATTGTATCTGACATATGCTGAGCTGGATTCCCATTTGGTGCAACCATGAGACACATACCGCCCAGTAGTGATCGACCGTTATAGATTTACTTATACGAGGTGTCTATGGGTCAATTTATCTTTTTAATCTTGGTTTTTTTTTTGCTTCACCTTTTTTTAAGTTTTTTATTTTTAATACTTGTATTGTGTCTCTTGTTGCACTGAATAAACGTTTTATCTATCTATCTAAATTGGGTTATTTTGTAGGTAGGAATCTACGTTGGTATGGTGGTCGCAAGCACTACTGCTGAGCGTGAGGTCTTGGGTTAAATCGCACGGTCGGGCAAGTTAATGGGTGAAAAACCTAATTAACACCTTGTAACAATAACACCGATGGGGCTGGGTCGTTCGATCAGGTTAAGCTACTCTTGCCGCGGTTGGTCCGTGGATGAGTGACCACCTTTAAATACCGAGACCCCTCCGTGCCTCGAAAAGCACATTAAGCCGTTGGTCCCGGCTGTCTTTCGTGGATATTTAACAGTCATTACGTGTCGTCAGAAGCCCGAAAGTCTGACAACCAATCTTAACAGGGGGTATTGTATTACCCAGTAACTGCGTTGTGGAGGTCAGATAGGCAGTCGCTCCATGTAAAATACTGGTATTCAGCTGCATCCAGTTAGACTGGAAGCCGACTCCAACATAATTGGGAAAAGTCTAGACAGATGTTATCCGATGGGACCGAAAGCTTCTAAAGAAGCGACTGCGTACCGAAAGTATTGTATTTAAATACTAACAATAGCTTTTCTAAGTTTTGTATACTAACCTTTGGATCTAGTTGTACAGACGCCAGCAGGTCAACCTACCCGAAACTGTCAAATTTTCCCAATCAACCTTGAACCGTAATGCTTTAGCAATTAAAGTTGAAAATCTATTAAAGAAATTTGACAGATTGTAGTAACTTGATGTGCTGGCGTCCGTACCAAAAATAAATAATTTATAATTTTTTTTTTTTTTTTCAAAGACGTAACTTTGGAATGCCTTCCACAAGATCGACCGATGAACTGGTGAAGGCCGCAGGAATCTGCTGGATACGAGAAGCACAAAACCGGTCGAGGTAGTGAGGCTTTGTCCAGCTTAGTGGACGTCTTTCAGCTGAAATGATGATGATGATGAATAATTACTGTCGCACTGTAGGGCAAACGCCTCTTTTCATACAGAGAAAGCACGAGCATTGATCACCACGCTTGCTCAACCGGATGCAACTGAATACCAGTATTTTACATGGACCGACTGCCTATCTGACCTCCACAACCCAGTTAAATCCTACTAATATTATAAATGTGAAAGTTTGTATGGATGGATGGATGTTTGTTACTCTTTCACGCAAAAACTACTCAACGGATTTGGATGAAATTTGGCACACAGATGGTTTATTACAAGGAATAACACATATGATATTTTTTATCCCAACATTCTCACGGTCTCGAAACTTATGCGGGTGAAACCGCGGGGCGCAACTAGTAAATTAATAATTATGTAGCTGCTACTGAATGACGGCTCCTCACCAAGAACCAAAATACTGAAACACGACCTACGTGACTCATTAGATTTGGTCTAGATTTTCAGATTTACGACTGACGTAAGCACGGGCAAGTATTGTTCTAAGACTTGTAATTATGTTGGAATTTATCAGATAACGTAAGTGCAGCTGTAAGGTAAGAGACTATTTTAATAAACTAGTAACATCACGCCTGTATTTATAGAAGGCTAGGCAGAGGTGTGCGTGTGTATAACTATCTGCGCCCCGCGGTTTCATCCGCATAAGTTTCGATCCCGTAGGAATATCGAGATAACAAGTACCCTATGTGTTAATCCTGGTTATAAACTATCTGTGTGCCAAATTTCATCCAAATCCGTTTAGTACTTTTTCCGTGAAAGAGTAATAATCATCCATCCATCCATCCTCACAAACTTTCGCGTTTATAATATTAGTAGGGAGTACGACGGTACTTACACCTTCATTTTTCAAGTTATGTTTTAATCCCATGTCATTGCTCTAATAGAGTGATACTATGCCATCAACCGAGCCCAATTCCTGATAGGAAAACCCAGTAATTTTTTTCGCAACCTGCGAATCGAACCCAGGGCCTCGTGCTCAGCAGTAGCTTTTGCGACCACTAGACCATCGACGCAGTCTAAAGGCTGAAACTATCCAAAAGGAAGAACCCAATAATTCATACTACACTCGACTTTTTCGGTTCAAAATGTGCCTTTAACACAAGTACCCCGAGCAGGGATCGAACCTACGACTTGCGAGCCTTGCAAAAGCTTTACAAAAGCACAAATTGCGTTGAACCCTAACTGCTAGTCAAAGCAAATTGTCTAATATCTGAAGGGCAATTCTCGTAATTTTAAGAACGTTCACAGTCTGATCTCAGGCTTAATCCGTCAAAAATACCTCTAATTTCCCTACATTTTTGACATTGATTGTCGCTAAGATGAGATTGCGACTAGAGTTTGAACGTTTTTAATTACGGGAATTGGCCTTCAGGTACAGACGCCAGCACATCAAGCTACTACAATCTGTCAAATTTCTTTATTAGATTTTCAACTTTATCACTAACGCTTTAAGGTTCAAGATTGATTGGGAAAATTTGACAGTTTCGGGTAGCTTAACCTGCTGGCGTCTGTACCTGCCATCTCCAGACTCTATTATATTTAATAATATAATTTGTATGTTTGTCTAATAACAGCCGCACGCGTCGATCGATCAGGTTCTTACTACGCTTACCCCTCCGTGCCTCGAAAAGCACGTTAAGCCGTTGGTCCCGGCTGTCATTCGTGGATCTTTGACAGTCGTTACGGGTCGTCAGAAGCCCGAAAATCTGACAACCACTCTTACCAAGGTATATCGTACTGGGTTATGGGGGTCAGATAGGCAGTCGCTCCATGTAAAATACTGGTATTTAGCTGCGTCCGGTTAGACTGGAAGCTGACCCCAATATAGTTGGGAAAAGCCTAGGTAGATGATGATGGGTAGACCATGACCTAGATAAGGACATGGGATACATATTCTCCCGATATTCCGACGGGATCGATACTTAAGTGGGTGAAACCGCGGGGCAGCTATTAATTAATCCTGGAAATAGATTTAATGTCTACCTATAAATACAGACGCCAGCACATCAAGCTGCCCGAAACCGTCAAATTTTCCCAATCAACTTTGAACATTAATGCTTTAGCGATAAATTTGAAAATCTATTCAAGAAATTTGACAGACTGTAGTAGCTTGATGTGCTGCTGTCTGTACAATACCTTTATTATTATGATAGGGTTAGGCAGGCTGAGGTGTAAAATACACCCACATTTCGCCAGTTGCGTTCAAGTCCCATGTAATAGGGGTGAGTTTATTGCCATGAACCGGGCACAAATCAAACCTCCGGGCCGCCTTCTTTCACATACGACTTTTAACAAAATTGGCGAAATTGCGGCCGTATTCCACCTCTACCTTCTTGCTGCGCGGTGGAAATCCTTCATCGTGGGGGTGACAGAGGGGTTTTACCGGCTAAAACTACCGCGGTGTTCCACCTCTGCCTATGGACGGGGATGCGGGATTCGCATAAGCATTCACCGCTTCCCCGATAGGCCTCGCTCGACCCACTGTTCCTCAGCGGGTCCCGTGCGGCCATTCCCACAATGGTTGCACCCACTCTTGAAGGTCGCGCGTGGAACACTGCGGCGCCAACTCGGGCCTGTCGGGTCGGACGATGGACGCCCCTAGTCCGCCGCCCGCAGACCACCTCTCACAGAGGTCGCACATTATTTTGCACCCTTCTCGGGTGCCCGACTACACCTCTACCTACCATCGTGTATTACAGGCTTGATGTTTTGTAGCAGTATCCCGATCCATACATCATAATAAAGTATACATTCGAAAGTAACTCTATCCAACTGTTACCTTTTCACACCTAAACCACTGAACGGATGTCTTTTTATTGTTATTTTTCATATTTGTTGCTAAATTTCATATTATTGTATTTCTTCATTTATAGTTCGTTAAGTATCCTGCATTGTTATTATCTCGTGTATCAAAATAACAGGCATCTAGCCGCGGGAGGGCCCTGGTGAACTGTAATACAGGTTTTTATATAAACCTATCGCAGGCTCCAGTCTCTCAAAAATTTAGCTCCTTGTTCGTGCACTACTGTCAAAGTCTAGCATTAGGTACATAACCTGTGTAGAGAAAATAAACGTTTCATTGGCAAGGACATAAGATGGCATCCTAGGGAAGGATATATGCTACTTTTTGTCCCGGTAACGAGTTCTCAAGGGATCAATTCCAACATCCACGCAGGCGAAGCCGCAGGCAGAAGCTAGTCCTCAATATTATAACAGCGAGAGTGACTCTGTCTGTTATCTTGTCACGTCTTAACGTCTGAACGGATTTCGATAAAATTTACCACACAGATAAACTATTTGCTAGAATAGTTTATTTGTGTGGCGAATCAGCCCAGCCGTTTTAGTGTGAAAGCGTTACAAACTCACTTTCGCATTTATAATATTAGGTTGGTTTTCGCTGCCCCGTTGTTCTCGCGGTCGCAAGCACGACTGCTGAGCGTGGAGTCTTAGGCTCGATTCCCGGGTCGGGCAGTGTTATTGAGTTTTTCCATTAAGAATTTCTTAGTAACAACCCGGAGTTTGGAAGTTGGCCGTGTGATACCCCCGTGCCTCGGAAAGCACGTAAAGCCGTTGGTCCTGCGCCTGATCTCTCTCCGGTCGTGTCGGATTGCCGTCCCATCGGACTATGAGAGTGATGGAAGAGGGAGTGGACCTGTGGCTGTGCGCATACTTGTGCTCTATAATATCCCCCGCGCCGAAGGCTGGTCTCCGTTGATATTGGCTGCCGTGACCGAAATCGGTCTGGAGGCTATTATTATTTAGGATTTTTGAACCAAAAAACCATACCCTCAAAATACGCACGGTAACTCTGGGACCCCATGAATGATTCATGATACATTTCACGGTTTCCATGACTTTTTGGTGACCATACATTAATGCTAATTATCCAGCCATTGTATTTCTATACGTTTAGCTTTAGAATTTGTAATTTTGACGGTTTTTAGTTTAGTACGGACGCCAGCATATCAAGTTACTACAATCTGTTGATTTTAAACTTTATCGCTAAAGCATTAAGGTTCAAGGTTGATTGGGAAAATTTGACAGTTTCGGGTAGCTTGACCTGCTGGCGTCTGTACATAAATGTCATTAGAAACTATAGATTTTGCCAAGTTTTTAAACTACATGTTTTGTACTAGCTGCGCCCCGCGGTTTCACCAGCATAAGTTTCGATCCCGTGGGAATATCGGGATAAAAAGTATCCAATATGTTAATCCTGGTCATAAACCATCTGTGTGCCAAATTTCATCGAAATCCCTTCAGAAGTTTCTGCGTGAAAAAGTACCAAACATCCATCCATCCATCCATACAAACTATCACTTTATAATATTATTACTAGGATAAAGAATGCATTTTTATGTATTTCTTATAGCATTTTTTGTAGAAAATCATTCATTCTTTTGGACGCTTGAATCAATTCAGTTTATAAGTTAAAATAATTAATTAAGGAGTTTTAATTTTAAAATTAATCGCGGCGGGCCCAGACGGCGATGGCGGGATGAGCTGGACTCCTCCAACAAGAGCTGGTCCCTAGCAGCTTTGAACAGATAAGTGGAAAAAGAGTAGGGAGGCCTTTGCCCTACAATGGGACATCACAGGCTTGTAATAATATATTAAAATTAAAAAAGTTAGGAAAGACGCCAGCAGGTCAGGCTATCCGAAACTGTAAAATTTTCCCAATCAGCCTTGAACCTTAATGCTATAGCGATAAAGTTGAAAATCTATTAAAGAAATTAGGCAGATTGTAGTAGCTTGATGTGCTGGCGTCTGTACCTACTGTTTTTTTTAAACATTTTTGTAAAAAAATAACGTATACTTCTGGACAATTGAATTCCGATGAAAATACACACACCTAATTAAAGAATTTTAATTTTAAGGAGGGATATTTGGTTCCCTACTCTCCGATATCATTTTAGATTTCAAAAACATGTTTGTTTTTCACAAACACGACTTTCCTTTAGACTCACCCACAGGCAATACACAAATAATTTAAATGAAACAAAAAAATAGTTCTCTCCAACATTTATTGGTCGAAAAATAAATTAAAAACTTTGGATTTCAACAAAGGCCCGAAATCGTACAAATAAATACCTACAGGGACTACTACACTTATTTTAACAACATATTTACAAGTTATTCATTACCAAATACTTAATAAGTACATTTATTTTTCGAACCTCCAGTACTATTTTTACAAATCTCATTGAGGCCACGGACTCTAAAACAAAGCGCTCGAAAGGCCCACGAACTCTAAAACCCATTTTCTATAATAGTCCAAAAGTGCTTTTTGGCCTCACGGCTATACATACACTTCGAGTGATAAATAGGTACCTATATTTAATAATATCGAGTCGTAATATCTACAGAGTGGACTGGTCCTACCAATACTGCAAGCCAAATATTCAAGTCAAAACGAAATGACATTACATTCTATCTCTTTCTGACCTGTGAATATTCAACGTGTAGTGCGATCGAGGCCATTTTCTACGGCATTATTCTAGCGTCTGTGGCCTGACTTTTTCCACGAGGCCTCAACTCATTTGTACCAATTGAATGTGCTCATTTTTTTTACAATAATACTAAAATATTGCAGTATAAAGCATTGAGCTTAATATTATTACAGTGGAAAGCGCAAAGAAAATGCAGTTTTTTTATTCAATATGGCGTCGTGGTTTTGACAGCTCATTCAATTGACAAAGTGTGTTGGCCAAGCGAAAGTTTTAACCAATTTCGATAACAATTTTCTTTTACTACTATTCGTCCCATAATTCAGGCAGAAAGGCAGAGACATTGTTCAAAATAATATCTAACATTTTTACAAAATGTTTTGAAACATAAAATATATTTTTTTTTACAGAATTGTCTATGTAAAATTTATGGACATACATAGTTTTAGAAAAAAATAATTACATCATTTAGTAATACTTTATACAAATTAAATATTTAATTAAAATTAAGTACACGAAAAGATTAAACAAACCTCTGCCCCTACCGACAAATTTACATTTTTTTTCCAAATCAAACCAGAGACATTATGGCCGCGTATTTTTAATAATTACAGCATCAACTAACAATACAGCTGCAAAATATATTGTACAGTACACTAACGGTGTTTACCGTCGCCCTACAACCTATTAAGTATCTTCAAATCTTTAGGGTCCCGTAGATATTGGACGAACAAATAAAAAACATACTCCAATATAATACAATTTCATTTCAGGGTTATCTTTTTTGAGCAAAAAAATATTACAATTTTTTAAAACTTTTTTGATGAGAAAAATGTTTGTTCCAAAATATCTACAGAGCCCTCTTTCGCGTGACAATTCACGCACTCATTTTATTAATATCCATTTTTTAGGAAAATTGTGGATTTTGAATCTTTTTTTTAACTTTTTAGGAAATCGCAGTGACCGATCTAGTGACTCAAGGTTTTAAGCTTATTTCACTAATACTAAGATTAGTTATTTTTTACAAAAATACCTTTAGAACAGTTTAAAGAGGTAGCTGAAGCTTTTTCATATTTCTAAAATTTTCTCGCTAATGAAAAACGTTAAAAAAAAATTAAGTACATCGAAAAAAGTCTATAAAAATGTGAAATAAGTACAAAAGTATCAATAAATTAAAATGTAAAACCTATATTAGCGATCGCTAGTAGCACCAATGCGAATATCTCTTAATAAAAATGGAACTTTATTTCATTTAAAAATACTAAAAAGAAAAAATTGTAAGAACAATGAACTACTGTTAAAATAACCTTATAAATTCATTTTTGATATAATTGATCCTGTAGTATAAAAAATCTTTTACATAAAATACAGAAATAAAAATATCGTTAATCCATTTTCTCCAGTCTTCGATCAAATTTAATTCACCTATTTGAAAGTATTAATAGAAAACGGTCAGTTACAGTTCATTGCTCTTGCTTTTCAAGTAAAACAAGATTATAAATACAGAAATGGGTCATGAAATATTTAGATTTTACAACCTTTACTGAGCAAACAAACGTTTTACCAACACACCTCGTTGAAGCTTTTAAGTTTTTAGGAAAAAAAGATTGAAAAAAAAAAGAAAAAGATAGGTTATCTTTTTTTGCAAAAAAACTTTTAAAGCTTCAACGAAAATTAGATAAAACCAGGCACGAGTTATAGGATTGTTGCTCTCGACTTGAGTTACTAGAACGATCGTTTATTTTAGTATGAACTAACAATTAGCGTTAAAGGAAATTTGTCACAGACAATTAATTTTAGGCTTACATAATATCAATTATTTTTTAAATATTCCCCAGACAGAAATCTTTTAAGATTCGAAATGGTTGGTCAAAGTTTTTGTTGATATTTCTGTTACATAAATACAACATTTCTGTAACAAAAGAAAAAAAAATTCTTAGGCCTTGTAGAAAAAATATACGAAAATCGAGATTGCATCGTTTTGATCAAAATTTGAGGTTGCTTCGTTTTCACTAAGATACTTAATAATTAAGTTTCACAAAAATAATATTATTTGTCGAGGAGGTAGCAAATTTTTTTAACAAAATTAAGAGGTCACTGAGGTTATGTTCGACCGTAAAACAAATTTTAACATAGATAAGAACAATTAAGACTGACAGATATTGCCTAAATAGCCATTATAATGATAAATGTAATCGTAAGCAATATAAATATACCACGGGCACGTAGGATTGGCTAGCACGAGCGAATTTCTCGACAGATTTTTTTTTTGTTACTGTATTTAGCACTGTGTGACTTAAACCCGCAATTAAGTCACGCTTTTCTGTGACTTAATTAGTCCATTTTTGCACAGCTTTTCTGTGCCTGACATAAGTGTGCGTTTAAGTCACACGTGCTATAAAATAGTACACGATTCGTGAGACGTAGTATTAATGCAATACTTAAGTCACTTGTATCGTAAAGTACTATTTGTAAATCGCCATCTAAAAAATAAATTATACAGATTTTCTTAACTAAAATTAAATTATACAGTTTTCATCTTACTTTTAAATGTCACAAAAAAAAAGAAATTCGTACTTATATCTTATTTTTGAATTCTTCGATGCAAAAACCAATTTCTGTCTGGGAAAGATTTCAGCGTTAAATATAAAAATTATGTTTTTTTTTCATTATAAACTAGCGGACTGATTTTCTTTCGAGATTCTGAAAATGAGGTCATCATTTTTAATTAATAACAATAATCAGGCAATAATCATTATTTCTAAGTACACAGCACAACTAATCAAAACTAATTAGAGAGATTACTAAGAAAAATTGTTTGTTCGTCACGTCTGAGTTTCAAATTGTATTGAGATTTTTAAATGCATTGTCAATGTCAGTTTAATGTCATTCTGCTCGACTACTCTACCTTTATGTCATTATTATTCAGTGTTGCAAGTAAATAAAAACCCACCAACACTATTAATATGACACTTCTGTATCATAAAAAAAATCTTTTTAAAAACGATGCATGTTTTTCGGTTGTATCTATACTCCTTGGTCACCAGGTTAACGAGAAAGCTGGTATATATGCCTGGAAGGTCTCAGTAATTTGAGCTGGCGACCAATGCGTAGGATATTACTGTAAGGTATTCCAACTGTCATTGCAAACCTTTATCGGCCTTAAACAAGGTCACCTTGTTTGGTACAAGGGTTATCTTTAGACCCAGGTTTAAACCATCGAACAATTTTTAAATATCGAAACTTAAAGTTAAAGTTCTTATTACAAAAACTGACGCTAAACACGAGTTAAGTCTAAGTTGTCAATTTTGCATTAAGAACGTTACATTCGTCGGAATACAGTTTAATACAGTAACTGTCTCGCAGGTTTAGGCCTAAATTTAGTACTTGTCTTGTAAGATGGTTTTGTTTGCGAATACAGAAGTACTAACAGTGCCACAAATTTATCTGACCGGGTGCCTTTAATTGGAACTAATGAAATCACTATGGGAAATGACAAGGTCTGTCCCGGTGACGTTGACGCTAGTGTCAACGTCACCGGGCCTGTCTTGTGGGACTGTATGTTCTACAAAGAGATTTATAGCAGTGTTCATAATCTCAGATAGTTTACATTCCATCGCCACTTAATCAATTATCTACTTTAGTGAAATGTATTCTAAGTTGATTTTTGAGTGACATATGGTCACTCAAAAATCACCGGTAACAAAAAGGTCCTAATAAATTTTTGGCTGCAATGAAATTTGAACTTTGTTTAATAAGTAAGTTCAGTTTGTTGTTCCATAATTTGAAAATGATCGCAAATTCTTAATGCAAATGTACGTGAAATTCTGTAGTCTTTAAACCTTCTCCTGAAGAAAAGTAACGTGACAATAACCATGTAGGTTGTCGGAACGACATCAAAGCTGTCTTTAATGTTTAATTGATAATGTTAATGAACGATCTTCAAAGGACCGTCGCGCTACCGTCTTGAATAACTTTAGTCTTTTTTATACTTTCAGCGTATCTACTCGGGATTGCTCTGTGGCAATAATTAATAATGTTGTTGTAGTTGTAAAGAATGACAGCCATTGCTGTATACACTAGTTGTATGAATTGACCCTTTAAAAAATTATCATTTTGCCCACCTAAAAATATTATAGAACTCTCTAATATAATGATTGAGCCTCTTTTTGTAAACCTGAAATAATACCTATTCAGGGGTCCTAAAAATACGAAATAGCCAAGTCACTGCGACCTTGGATGTAGCGCTCGCCGGCACGGTGGTCACAGTTCAAACCTAACCTAACTCATTTGGTCGGTTAACCTAGCTTAGTTACTGCGACCAATTCGGCTCGAGCGTGGTTGGTCATAGTTCAAGCCTAACCGAACCCATTTAGTCGGGCTACCCTAGCTTAGTTACTGTGAGAAAAGGCCAGAAAGATAAAACAAGGCCCAATTACTGAAACAAAAAAGTGTGCAGTATTATAAGCGCAAAAAGTTTTAAGAGGTTCATTAACACTTTGAAAGACACTTAACATCTAGGCGTAATAATTATTACTACTACTACTATTGTGTCACGTTCAGTGTCCGACAACCGATTAATTTAAAAAAGTATCCAGCATTAGGAGGTCCATATTTTTTTTAAAGGATTAATTAATTATTTCCCATTAACTAAAGACATAATAATACATCATAGGCTCCAAAAAGTAACTAATGAAGAAACTATATGAATAGATTTTACAAGAGAAACAAATGAAGTATGTTCAGTTTTTGATTTTGAAAAGACGCAACCTATATAAAAAAGAATGAAAATAGACTGGTATGCACAAGAAGTAGATTTGTCGCAGGATATCTTGGACTCAATCTCACCCCTAAACTGACAAAGACCTACTAAATCAAATTCACTCATAATTGCTGTAAATGTTGGTATACCTATTACTGCAAATCATCGTTTAGAAAGAGAAGGTCTTACTAGTCATGTATCAGAAAGAGACGCCGCTAATGCATTTAGACCGTCGTCAACGAAAGTGCTTGTGCTATAGATTTTGGTATGTATTGGGATTTCAACCCTTTGAAACCCAATTCATAGGGTTTATCTCCTCATTATGGGGTATTGGCCTTTCCCCTTTTTCCATGGCATTCATTCATTAATTAGTTGGCTAAAGACATAACAATTTTAGTACTCTATATTGATATTCATTTTAAAATTTGTTTTGAATCGTGGCCAAATTATAGTGACGGGATTTATGAAACGGCAAATGGCAAATTGAAATGAGACAATTTAGAACGGTGATGGTTTTGTTCTAGAAAGAACGTTAATTAAGGTTAATGAGGATTAAAGTAAATGAAAATATAATGACGGAAAGATGGACTTAGCGATAAAACTTTAACTAGTCAATCAAAAATACTTAAAGTTAACTCTTCACTATATAATACTTATAGCAATACAATCATTGATTTAAACACAGGTATTCAGAAGATGAAGATGAATAAAAAACAGGTGAAGGTCGTAAAATAACAATATCAATACATAGACCAAATTCTCGCAAACTCCGCTCTTAAAATCAACACGATAGCCATAAAGAATCATTTACCGAACAAAAACTATTAAGAAAAGAATAATATCTCAGATATCTAAAAGATAAACCATCGAAGCAATGCAACGATTTTACGCTCATACTGGGAATGAACTCGATCAAGGTCGGCCATTTTTTCTTCAACGAAAAAAAAACATTTCAAAATGGTGTCGTGTAATGGATTACCCGGAAAAACTTTAACAGATTCAGAATGTGAATTGAATTGTGCGAGATTTTTAAAAGCGGGATGAATAATTAGAAGTTTTGGCAGAGCTTGCAGATATGTATTGATGCTTGTATGACTCATAAAAGTATTAATTGATATACCACATAACGGATAAGAATCATTCCTATAAATCGATTCGCTACGTAGAAAAGTATTGGATATGAATCATCTGGGAGATTTGCTAGATGAATATCCTGTAGACAATTAGGGTCGATTTGATACGCAAAGTTGAGAATCGCAGTTTTTAGGGAAACTTTGTGAAGGCTTCCATGATTAATATTTACCAGAAGAATATCATGATAGGTTAACAAGGGGTTGTTACCCAGTAACTGGGTTGTGGAGATCAGATAGGCAGTCGCTCCATGTAATATACTGGTATTCAGTTGGATCTAGTTAGACTGGATGCCGACCCCAACATTGTTAGGAAAAGGCTTGATGATGATTCTGATAGGCTTGAAACTAAAATTAAGATAAAAAAGAAATGTCATAATGCCATGAATAAGAAGGAATTTAATGTAAGCGAGAGATGTTTAATTACAAAGGCCTGTTGAGTTGCCAAATGAGGTGATAAAGACGATATATCAGGGCTTCAGACTTTTACTGGCTGTCGTGAAATAAAATAATCTACATTGTGTTAAATCCACAATCCCAGATCCACCACAAAACAGCTCGAAAATAAACCTTTTGTTTTGAAACAGCTCCAATAAATAAATCCACGTTAGAGTCAAAGACTTGAAATTCAGTAACATTATAAAATAAAAATAGCTTGGCCCACCATATTTTCTTGACAAACTGACGCTGGCATCAATCGTTTGCTTTGATGTCAGTATTCAGTGAATCGGCTCATTTCTTTTCAGAAATGTCCGTTATAATTTAAAAATGATGTCCTCTTGACGGTAACTTTAAAACTGTGAACCTAAAAATATGTATGGCGCCAAAGGATGGGCCCTTGAACGAGAAATTTAGACAATTCTGTTTATCTTTGCAGTGCACTGAAGGACGAATGTGTCGAACGCCGAATTGAAACTCGTACTGAGTACAGTCGTTATGGTTTTTTAGATTTATATTTTTATCAATTATTTATTTAGGTCAAGTATTTGTCAGTGAATTGAACTTTCCTTCGTACTTTTCTCAGGCTTAGGACTGACTGCATTACTAATAACTATAAGCGAATAAAGAAATTTACATTTATAAAGAAATAAGTAATGTATTCGGTATTAAACTCTATGCTCCAGTAAATACTTTTTTAAAATTAGTATTAGACACTAACGTTTCGCACTCTCTCGCTCGTATGAACGAGCTAGCTAGCTTTCTATAGCTACATCAGTCCCGCCCGCGCGAACCGCAAGGACACTGTACCACGGTACCACGGACAAAAATGTCGGTATTTTTGTAGTTCGAAAATGTGTGTATGGACAAAATTATTTTCGTACGCACTACAAAATGACGGTCATAATGCTGCTTGTGTTCACGTTACTGGTGACTTCGAAGCAGTTCTTCGGAGAGCCAATCCAGTGCATGAGCGACAGCGACAACAACAAGAACGCCGTGAACAGCTACTGCTGGATCTACGGCACTTACACATTGAAGTTTGTATGCTAGTGGATTGTGATTTCATGTGATGTGATTGAATAATATTAATGTAAATGATTTCACTAAGTAAATTTTTATTACTCATAATATTTGCACGTCATGTCAAATGGCAAACATGTAGTTCTAATTTATTATTGTCATGTTACATACATGAATAATAATTTGTGTATGTACAGACGCCAGCATATCAAGCTACTACAATCTGTCAAATTTCTTTAATTGATTTTCAGCTTTATAGCTAAAGAGTTAAGGTTCAAGATTGATTGGGAAAATTTGACAGATTCGGGTAGGTTGACCTGCTGGCGTCTGTACACACATGTTTATGCAAATAAATAAATATTATTATATTATATTATTATTGTTGTCAAGGCAGGCTTAGGAAATCTAATGACGTGGATGAGCTCATGAGAGATGGGCCAGAAAATTTAACACAAAAAGATAAATAAGAGGAAGATCTGTGCTCAGCAGTTGCATTTTGAAATGTTGTGAAAAATACTCAAAACGTGAAATATCTCAAACGTTGTGAGTCAGTCACTCACAGAACTTTTTTTGAATAGTATTCATATTCAGCCTATAGTGTTCCCACTGCTGGGACACGAGACGGAGTGGACCATAATCCACATCGTGGGCCCAGTGTGGATTGGTAGATGTAAGTAAGCAAAAAATTAAGTAAGTAGGTAGTTACAAATTCCCATCAGAAAATTAAATTAGCGGCTAGCTTTTTATGTTTGATCTATCTCAAACAAAATGATGTAGTTACACAGTAAAAACTTCTTTGATAGAACTTCATTCATGGATAAAGATAAAGACAAAAAACTGGCAAGTAACCTCAAAAGTTTATGTCTTACCACGAACAAAAAAGAGTACTTTTATTGTTGCCAGAACAAAAAGCATCAATTATAATCCGCCATAGCAGAATTAGTTCCAAATGTAAAAGAAATGAAAGCCATGAACTTAGACCAAGCTGCTCAAGAGCGCTTTAAAAAAAAGAAGTTTTTAATTGCCATCTTTATTAGAAGCGTTTATAATTATCATTTTTATCTTTTGGCGAGCTATTGATGTTTATCGCTATCTTAATTTTATACTTACATTTAGTTTTTAAGACTTAATTATTAGTTAATTTTCGAAACAAATTAGCCAGCGGATCTAAAATTGTTTATGGTTTTATTAATGTTTCAATTTTTGTAGTTATAGTCTCTGGTATTTGAATGTTTTTGTTTGTTAAATGGTTTCTATGAAATGGCCAAATTAATTATTTTAGTAGACAGCAACAATATCAACATTTATTTTGATGTAATTGAAACGTTTTTACCATGATATACTCTTGAATTGGGCCTTTTCCCAACCATTGTTTTGGGTTTGAGTTAGTTTTCGTTGGGGTTAGCTTCCAGTATAACCGGATGCAGCTGAACACTAGTAATTTACATGCAGCGACTGTCTATCTGGCCTCCACAACCCAGTAACTGGGTAACACACCCTAATAAAATTCTACTCAACTCGTCATTAGCAAATGCCATCCTACAACTAATAAACTTCATCGAGATTTGCATTCCAAACCGTTAAGTGAAACAAGATGGCGACGGATTTTTGACAATTCAAAAATCCGTCGCCATTTTGTTTCACTTAAGGGGGCGTTCGACGCGAAATTTTGAGCATCGCTGTTCCAAAAGTAACAAACGGACGGAGAGGTCGTTTGATTCACATGATTAATGCGTTCTTATGATTTATCTTCTAGTTTCGCGTATAATTTAGTGCTATTTCTTGCTTATCCCCTTTTTATAATAACAGTGTGTTTTTTGTTATGTTTTGTATTCAAACAATGCTGTCTACAACTTTGTAATGGCTATGTTTTACTAAGTTGGTTTCTTTGTGTGTTTTTTAAGATACCAAGATACCTACATAAATACTAGCGACTCGCTCCAGCTTCGCACGGTTTTTAAGACTGTTTAGGTAAGTTTAATATTAATGTTGAACATATGAACCTTCCGGGATAAATTCTCTAAATGATGGTAAAAACCGCATCAAAATCCGTTGCGTAGTTTTGAAGAAAAACGCGGTCACACAGACACAAAAAGCGAATTAAATTTATAATAAGTACTTAAGTAAGCGTAAGTTAGTCATAACGTATTATGCCTTTAATGTTCCCACTGCTGGGACACAGACCTCCTCTCTTCGAGAGGGAGTGGGCTGTAATCTACCACGTGGATTATTGGATCTAAAAATATGTCTTCGAACATTTGATTCTCGGACATGTCTGTTTCCCCACGATGTTTTCCTTAACCGTTTTGAGAGTCTGTCTTGTCTTAACCATTGAACCGATCGTTATGAAACTTGACAGATAGGTAATCTGGGACCTGGAGAAGGATATACGCTACTTTTCATTATGGATTAAAAAGTGAAATAGAAAATGCACACAGATGAATTCGCGGGAAACAGCTAATGTAATATACAACAAAGTCGCTTTTCGTCTATCTGTGTGTGCGCTTAGTTAGTTCTTCTAAACTACACAATGGATTTTGATGAGCTTTTAAACATCATTCACATAATTTATTGTGGAATATTTATTGTATCTATATATCACCTGTCAAAAACTTACAGTTGTGATTTGAATACACAGACAATTTAAATACCCAAGTAGTCAGTTTAATAAAGAATATATTGAATATTTAACTTAGATATAAGCACGAAAATATGAAATGTTTTGATATATCGCCACATCAGTAGATCACTCCCGAGCGAAGCAGGGGTGCGTCGCTAGTAACAGAATAAAGTTTTGATGCCTTTTTGTCGAATTTACTACTTTTTTTTTGTACAGACATTTATCATAACACCATTGATGATTTGTAAATATGATAGAGAATTATTACTCGTTCAGAAAAAGCAACTTTTTCTATTATAATTAACACCGCGTTAATGAAATATTATATTAAGACTGGCAAGTATATTATCTGTAATTGCTGCTTCAATATGTCTGACACAATTTATTATTAATCGTCGCAGTTCGTATAATATGACCTACGTTTATTGATAGCCTCGGCTCCTCGGAGTCTGATAAGTTATTATATAATAATCAATTTCACTAGAGTCAGCGGGGTAATTGCGTAAAACACTATCAGTAGCAATGGCTTTCATTTTGACAGATCAACAACATTCATTGCGTTACTTACGTTATTGAGCATGTAATTTTTTAGAACATATAAAGCAACGGACTGGCAGTATTCTTCAAAGTGATTCAGATTATGATTGATAATGTGTTACGCAATTAAGGTGCCGATTTAATCATATCGAAACAAGATGGGTATATTGGTAAGCTACCTAACCTTCAAAAATAGCAAATGTATTAAGATAAGAAATTTCTCAGTAGCAAACTGAAGTCTGGAATCACATAACATAATCATGTAATCTTCGAAGGGCTCGGCAGGGGTATATCTTTGCACCCACATTTCACCAGTTATGTTTAAGTCCCATGTAATAGGGGGCGAGCCTATTGCCATCAACCAGAAATCCACAAACCAGGCTGCTGCTGAGAAATCTCTGATGAAAACCCAATAACACATTGCCTGGCTTAGGAATCCAACTCAAGACCCCATCAGTAGCGCTAGCGACCACTAGACCAAAGAGGCAGGCTGGAATTGTACCTAGTTAACGACAAAAAGCTTCGGCCTAGTACAAAATATAAGTTACTACAAGCGCGATGTTAGGAAAAGTTATGTAATAACAATCAATATTGCTGCACCAGTTACTGCACATGTTATGCAACTCAATCAGAGATCAATATATAATGCATTCGCTGACGGCTGAGGTATTTCAAAGGAAATGCTGTCCGATGTTCTAAATGAGGACATCAGTACAAAATTAATACATGAACGCAAAAGCATTATCATTGATCGGACGAGAATTACGTAGAAAAGACACCAAAGGACGGAAATTGTCTTTATAGATTTCAAAATTTAAAATGGAGTTGAGAAAACTGAGCTTATTCGAGATGGATAGAGTATTCATCAATATAAATCATCAGGAAAAACAAAAGAAGATAATGAAGTAGAAGAAACGCTAGCATCAGTAATAAATCATCAACATCCTTCATCATCATATCCTTTTCCCAACTATGTTGGAGTCGGCTTCCAGTCTAACCGAATCCAACTGAATATCAATATTTTACACGAGGCGACTGCATTTCTGACCTCTACAATCCAGTCACCGGATAACACGGTACTTCTTAGCAAGACTGATTGTCAAACTTTCGGGCTTCTGACTATACGAAATTCACTGATCAATATCCAGCGTTTGATGGTCTATCATAGTATCTAGTACGTGATATTGGCAAAGTTGTAGTGTTTCCACAAAAGCCATTAATAACGGCAGTCAAAGATCTATGAATGACAGCTGGGCCACACTAGCAGTAATAATAAATGCTCACACAAAAAGGCCCAATAAAATAAGAAGAACACACTAAAACACAAAACACCCGACGAAATATCAGAAAACATTAGTAGAAAAACAAATATTTTCAAATAGGTATCGAATTCGATAAATCATTATACGAAGACGTGTCTGTGTCGGTACAAGATTCATTTGCATTTATGTTGTTCGAGATTCGAGCTACAAGAAAAATGGCCGACGTTCTTTGAGCGAATATATCAGAGGAGATAGATCGTTCTTTATTTTTCTTCAACTAGACGCGGTCAACAACCCGTTTGGCCGGCGAGGTGGCTATGGGTATAACTTTCCTTTTTAGGAGAGGGCCGTGTCTGCCATTAAGTTAAGAATTGCTCTAGCGAAGGCTTTTCTGGCTTTTGACCCTTTTGGAAAATATATAGTAATAAAGTCTGGTAAAATTAATTGTTTATTAAGACTCCGACAATTTGCCGTGTATCAAAGAATGACAATTTAAGTTGATAAACAATTTGTATTGCTGAATGGGCTTGCTTTTGCCTCGATAACGCCTGATGTAAGCGATGGATGAGGTCTATGATGGAACGAGCATACCCAAAAGATGCCTGTTCACTCTTGCTTTAAATTAATTTCTCTAAATATCTTCGACTAGTCTAGTGACTAGACTAATCAAATGTCTTATACAAAAGTCGACGCTTGCTATTTTGAGTATGGTTAATAAAACAAATGGCCCATCATCAGATTAAAAGAAGAATTAATAGATCGCGTTATCTCCATCGATTCGTATTATAATTATTGGCAAAATAGATAGTGGTTATATAAACAACATAATTATTAAGGAAAGACCAATTTCTAATGATTGTGAAGTAAAAGACAAGATAATTACAGTAGAGAGATTTATGAACCTTGTTTTTCTCAAACGTCTTTTTTACAGTTCCATAGACAATTAACATAGAAATAACTCCAAAGCAGAGAGAAAGGAGTCGCGTACGGACAGACAAAAACTAACAGAAGCGTATGAAATAAAAATTAATGGGAAATAATTAAATTTTATTGCAACAAGACTGGTCGCATAAATATTCTTAGATAAAACGCTTAGCAGATTTATGGAATATCAACCAATAGTAGCCAAAGTAGCATTGTACGTCGTAAAATGGAAACCAGTTCAAATATTGTTAGACCTTCTTGGAAATAACAAAGACATTAATGGTAAATGAGTTGTGGAGCTCCATGCAATATACTGGTATTCAGCTGTATCTGGTTAGACTGGAATTCAACCCCAAGATATAAAGAAAAGACTTGAGGGAGATGATGACGAACAAAGATATTAATGAAAAATTTTGCTTTGGGAGGGTGGAAGGCATTTTGAATGTAGCACACGAGTCATCATTTATATTAATCATTTGAGTTGTGCAAGATAATATGACATTTATTTGAAACCAGTCAGGATATTATACATTTGGGTTTTTCGGTGGGTTGGAACAGAGCATGTAGGTTTTACCTTGTTTATGTATCATGTCATCAACTGCGATAGTAAAAAAAATTGACAATTTTGAAAGGATAGTCCAAAATATCACAGACCACCATATACCATTATTATACAGAAGATAATGAAAAATATAAATATAAACGATGACCAGCTGGAAGTGAGAAGTACATAACCGGTCGAAGTGGTGGTGCTTGGGGGAGGCCTATGTCCAGCAATGGACGTCTTACGGCTGAATTGATGATGATGATGGCACCAGATAAAGGAACAGCATAAACCAATGACAACATGAATGATGCAATCCATCCGAATGAAGTAATATAACAAATTGATACTAACATTACCAATAAAACACTTCCAAATGAGAAATCAAACCAACAACTATTTCCACACCTATAGCAGTCACTGTGATGGATACTGACAATTACTACAACATGATTTTGGACTAAGCAAGCAGCGCCGCGGGCCAAAACAATATCCTAGTACAATATCTTTGTCAAACAATTTGAAATAGGTGCGCCGTCAGACACGCCTAGTAATTGTTGTAACATAAGTTTATAATGTTAAGGTTGAGTAAAGTCTAGATATTGTAACTAGACTAAAAGCTAGACAGACTGAAATTGAGGGAAAGTAGTTGGAACATAATAATCATACCAGACTTTATTATCAAAATGTACGTAGGATTTTGTAATATCTTGATTTAGAGAGTGTTCTTGGAGTTTCTTGTCCGCTCTTCTCCAAAGAGATCTACGTTTTGAAATGGGCAACCAGCTTCAACTTTCTGACTAACTGACCAACTCTTTGATGACTCAAAAGTGAATGTAAATGTTTTAATCAAAATAAATGCTTTTAGTTTGAGTTTGATTGCAGAGCAATGGTCTCTTCTCATTCAGAGAAGGCACGAGCATTGGATACCTCCCTCGCTCAAGGTGAATTGGCGATTTCAAACTTACGAGTATATTAATATACCATAAGTATAGGTTTTAGTGATGTCCTAGATAAACATAGAAAGAATATATTATAATAGAAAAAGCCATATCAGTAACATAACATAATCAAGCGTATATTCCCTGAAGGATTAGGCTGTCAAACTCAATATATACCATATTTGGCTCTTGAGGAATATAAATTCAAGAGCAAAGATTACTTCATGCTGAAGAACCGATGTAAGGAGAACTTGGCATGTTCCAGACTTTTGTGGCCTGAAGTCTCATTTCAAAAAATTTTGTAATATTATTAAAGCTTATTTCGGTTATTGTTTAATTCAGATAATTTCATTCAATTTTGTCTTCAGATCTGTAGATTGAGAATTTGTTGTCTTAAAGTTTTTTTTTTTTTTTTTTGGTGAGCGTGAAAAGTTCATCTTTCGTTTTGTGTTTTATTTTGGACATTACTGACATCGGTGTTGGAAAACATCGCGAGGAAACCTGGACTTACAGTTAATATAAGTCTAAAATCGCCAACCCGTCTTGAGCAAACGTGGGTCATCAATGCCTTCTCTGTATAGCACGAGCATTTTCCCCTGCAGTGGGACAATAACAGACTGATATCATTATTTATTTGTCAGTAGCATCCCAGAGTCTAGATGTGTGCCCGGTTAATAGGCAATAAGCTCGCCCCCTTAACATGGAACTTTAGCTTAACTGTCAGCATCTATGTCTACTATACCTCTGCCTAGCTCATCCAGAGAATCAAACCTGATGTTGTGTTTAAGTATATGTGAGGGATATATCGTTAGTAACATTGTTTTCTCGCAATGAACTAGCTAACTATCATTTAGCTAGTGCTATTTTTAAAACCGACACGTTATTTACTGAACCGGTTACATCGGACCTGTAAGAAGTACAATCAACTTATAACAGACTCACAGTGCCGTTCTTAAGTTCTTATTGATCGTAAGAAAGATATTTTAATTCTTTAGACCTAGGGACGTGAACATCTGCTTAGAAAAAATCTTAAATTCATTGGCAGACACTTTGTGTAAATAATTTCATCACCACTGCTCTCAAAACGGTGAAGCAAAACATCGTGAGGAAACCGGCATGTCCTAGAACCAAAACTTCGAAGACATGTGACATCTGTCAACCCGCACTAGGTCCGCGTGGTAGATTATAGCCCACTCCCTCTTATAGAGAGGAGGCCTGTGTCCCAGCAGTGGGAACATTATAAGCTGATTATACTGGCAGGTAACGCACAGCCTGAACCGCTGTGTTGAAATTAGAAGCATGAAATTTTGCACACAACAGTTCCTTATATAGCAAAAATGAGCACTGAGGATTTTTGATAATTCCTAAGGGGATTTTGATTTTGATGGTCAACAATAGACCAAAAGAGATAAAGAATTTAAAAATGAATCTAGCATTGATTCTAATGTCTACGACTGTCAAAGATCTCTCTCACTAGAATGATTCTAGCGAGAGAGATCTTTGACAGTCGTTACGGGTAAAAGAATCCCGAAAGTCTAAGAACAAGTCTTGCAAGAGGAATTTTGTTACCCAGTAACTGGTTTGTGGAGGTCAGATAGGCGGTCGCTTTATGTAACATACTGGTATTCAGCTGCATCCTGTTAGACTGAAAGCCGATCCAACATAGTTGAGAAAACGGCTAGGCAGATGATGTTTCTAGCTGGAGTGATCGCAGCTCTATAGTTACCTACTCTAAAAATCTTCTATAATTATATTCCCCTACACATAATTATTATGCTAGAATTTAAAATATATTTAATACTTCATAACTATGTCCACGATAATATTATATTCATCATAAGTCCATTTTTAAGCCCATATATTTAAAATAATTTAATTAGCTAAATTGCTGGACATAAAATTTAATGAGTTGATATATTTATTGTTATTACGTTGTAAGACAGCCACAGCACGGATAAGGTATGATTTTGGGATTTTATTAATAAATAAATGGTTAGTGGCTACCGAGATGACGATTAATAGAGAAGTATGGAAGAAAAAGACATATTGCGCCGACCTCAAATAAATTGGGATGACGGCAGGAGGATGATGATGATATAGTTATAGCCGCTGTAACTGATTATACAAATCACTTTTTCAAAGATCTAAAGTTTACACTTAGCGAATCAAAAAATTTCAATGGTGGATTTGATTTTTGTCAGTGGAAAGTTAAAGTTTTTGCCGTTCTAATAATTCACTTCAACGTTTAAAGATGTAAGTGATAAGGAGAAAAAAAGTATCATTGATTTTAACGATTCTAATGCCCAGTAATTTTGGCAATTTGCAATGTAAATAGTAACTGATTTGCTTGCGGCCTCTTCAGAGAAACCAAAAATAATTATTTCATTAAGTACAGCTACAAGACGATTTGGCAAGGTACAGATAAAATTGATACTATTAGGTTCTTTCAACTCATCGGAATTGTAATAACTAGTTACGAACAATTAAAAACATTAATATACGCCCGCTGTTTTTGCGCTACAAAGTTCATCAATGAGGTTGATCATGTCGGTGTCTTCAAAAGCAGAGTACTGTTAACTACTTTAATTCCTTTGATGAGAGATGACAAAGAATTTATTCATTGATAGGATAAGCAACATTATTAACCAAATTAAAATAAAGATTATCATTTATAGTTTTATCACCCCATTTCCCAGAGTGCTGACTCTAACATTTTAATCATTTTTTGTCCGCGACTACTCGATAGTACCATTTACGTCCTGACATAATGAATGAACCATTTGTTTACAGAAAGCCTTTGTTAGACATTAACGTACTAATGACAAACGAACCCTTTTCCAAAAACATCTCCATAAGCCACCAAAAAGACAAACCATTACTACAGTTTAAAAAGAGAGAACCACAACGTTTTAACAAGTCCCGAAACATCAAAAAAGTGTGTATAAAAAAAATACACGTCTAAGTTATTACAAACATGCCAGGGAGATTAGTTCGTTCACAATCCCTTCAGACACTGAAAATAACATAAGACACGTTTAAACAAACGAGCTGTACCCAGAAATGCTAAGTAGACGTTTAACTGTTTGGTTTAAAATAAAAATAGAAGCACTCAACGTCAGTCGAGACTTGGTTACTTCGTATACCTGTGCGAGTGATTATATTCTCGCCTTTAACAACTTTTGGGCTGAAAAATACGATAGTAACTGATACTTGAAAGGAATTGGTCCTAAGAGACTATCTACCCTGTGGGACTCCAAAGAATCTTGTTGTGAAAATAATGAATAATAATTTTCAAAGCAATTTAGGCCTAGTTTTTATATACAAAACACTTGTTTTTTTACAAGGAGTCTTGTTTAGTCAAACTTAGGTCAGATGCAGTTAGCGCATCGGACATACTAGAAGGTCAATTCTCGTAATTTAAAATGTTCATAATCTAGTCGCAGTCTCATCTCGGCGACAAACAAATATCGAAAACGTGAAAATTCGAGGTATTTTTGACAGATTGAGACTGAGATCACACTATGAACGTTCTTAAAATTACGAGAATTGCCCCTCAGAAGTTAAAGTAACAATAAAAGATTCACCATCTTAACAGTGTTTCGAAGATGCAAATCAATTTTATTGTATGCCATAGGGAAGTAACTTGTATAGTGTAAATGTAGCTTTAGGTTATTCAACTAGAAAACGCTTTCAAAAGACGAAATGGCTACTATAGTAAACTATATGGGCTACGCTTCATTATTGGCAAAGATACGGCTCTTAGTTCCAACTAAGACATATGTTGGAATCAGGCATAAGGCTATTGTTCTCCATAATTTATTGCTTCACGCTTTCTCTAAAGGGTTGAGCAATACTCCAGACGTTCTAATGTTAATTGCGTTAGCACAAGTCTGAACTATGCTTTGAATTGTGTACTTGGCATGTAAATGTGAATATTAAGAAGGTGCAATGAAAAGAAGGCGGGAGATTTGAAGAGACTATAAAGCTCATGAAAGGCTCAGGAAAGGGTTATATTCAGCAATTCATGATGGCTATACTCAACATCATGAAAGTACATGGGAGGTATGAACTTCCAAAACGAGTTTTAAAACTTGACAGAGGAAAAGATTTTTTCATAATCTGGAATAATCTACAACAGCGGACATCAATGACATTATAAAGTAACTTTGAAATCATTGTAGGACAGCATTTCCTAACACTATTAGTATCGGCTTTCTACACAACTGTAAATCAGTAACAGAGATGATAGCAGCTGTATTAGATCCTGGCATAAGCCAAGTTTAATAACTTCAGGCAAAAGTAGAGTCGGAACTCCAACCATTACGACCACATAAGGAAATGATGAGATTTTTATTACCAAAGATATATAACATGCCAAATATACCAGACTATCGGTCGAACTCTTACATGCAACTCAAGTTTTCAAGTTACCATTAAGTATCACGCTGTCTGTATCACTCGAATGAGTGTTAGTAGCAACAGAAAGATTTATTTTTATAATGGATAGTCTTGCGTTTGACCACTGCCTCACCTGATGGTAAGTAACGATATGGTCGACGATAGAGCACGCTTGCCTAAAAGTAACCTATTCATTTTCAAAGATACTATAGCTATCGGGAACCTTAAACTCAGCAGGGAATTATACTTTTCAGCTTCGAGAATATCCAAGTCATATATTTAGTCTTCCTTATCGATTTCGATAACGGCGACCCTTAGAAATCACTTCCTTGTGCAAGTCCTAAGATGACTCGCTAGACCGAATTTAGTTTAGAACATACCCGGTTACAACTAAAACAATAAAGTTGGCCTGCAGTGTTGTATGTAAACGTGTAGGAGGGCCAAGTTATAGTAAGAATTCGGGGGTATATAGTTGTTTGCAGTAACTGACACCTGCCAAGTTTCCAGTATTGTGACGCATTGTGTACTTGCGTCAAGCGTGTACGCATTTTTCCTGGACCAAGGTGTGTTAACGCGTATTGTTTAAACCATCGAAGTGTTTGGGGCGTATCTTCCGGTTACAACGTGTGAACTGTACACATAAGGAGATTTGTAACGATACCGATATCCGTCGACCAAATGTCAAAGCATTTTTTATGAATCTTTTAATTCTTCCTCTCACAGAGGCCTGTGTCCCAGCGATGGGAACATGATAGACTGATTAAGCTTGCTTGTTTCTGAATAGGATTGGGACTGTCTAAACTATAGGAGATGAATGTTTCGCCAGTCGTGGGAGGCTAAGCTCAGTGAAGTAGGTTGATAAGAGTACATTTTCCTTTCGAAGAATTTACTTTTAACGGTGTCAGGTAAAGCAGTGACAACTAAGTAATAAGGAAGATGAAACATATTTGTCTAAAATTTGCCATATTTATCATTCAACACACCAAACAAGTATTAGTGTCGTCTAAGAGAAATGGGCACATTTATCATGGTTTCCATTTTAGGAGAAATCCAATATTCAAACATTCTTTTTTCTAGTTGCGCATAGCTTTCGAGAACAAAAATTTTACAAGTCACGACTGATTGAGGCCCACTTGCCTGCTGTTTATTTTTACGCTCAAATATGCATAATCTAAAATCGATTTACCATTACAATTTTAGTTTCATGGTCATCATATAACTGGGTGACAGTAACTGGGAACCAGAACTAACTGTATTGATATTACACAAAGCAGTTGGTGCGGTATTCTGTCTTGGTACAAAGATAGGTCTTAGTGGAATATTGTAGGACATATCGTAAGAAAAGTTTTGATTATAAATGTGGATGTGAAAGAGTAGTAAAAGATCAAATAATCAATGGATGAACTTCTTTGAACGGATGAACTTTCTTAAGATGATGAAGGCGACTATCGTGATGACGTACAAATATAGGTATAGTGTGATATTGCAGGACATACCGTAAGAAAAGTTTTGAGTACGAATGTAAATCAACATATTTATATCGTATATTTTCCCCCAACTTGTTCTTTTTTTGTGTTTTTTTCTTGGCGTCATGTTTTACCGGTAGTAAGCGATTTTTCTTTCTTTCTGGATCAGTTATATAGATTATAGCAGCTATGTTAGATCATGTTAAACGCCAAGTATAATAACTTCGGGCAAAAAAAACTATAAAAGGCTAAAGAGTAGCAGAAGATCAAAGAAACAATGGATAGATTTTCGAAAGATGACACCGAGATGACAGCGGATAAAAATCTATGAAAGAAGTAATTCTATACCGATCTCAAAACAGATTGGGATCGGCACGAGGAAAATCATGAATATCGTCTTTGTAAAATTAAGTTAGTCAACTGTGTGTGTGTTCAACTTAACATCATAAACGCTCATACACGGCCGGATTCTATATTTAAACGCACATTTGTTTAGAAAACAATGCATGACCAAAGTCACTGTTAAAACCGTTTTGTTTTTAGAAGAGTATAAAACCTTTTTATGTGTCACGTTCTTTTTATCTTTAATTAGGCCTATTTTTGGAACGATAAAAAGATTTTCTTGTCTGTTGTGGCCAGATGTTTTCATCGTTCTTTAGAGTCTGTTTTCCTGGTAACATTTTTGTTTTTGTAGTTACCGTAAGTTGCTATGAAAATGATTCCTGCCATTTTTCTTATTACTTCACACAGTTATTTATTGTGTATAAATCTCTGAGAATTGAGACAGATAGCTTCGTCTGTCACATTCTGAATGAATTATAGGCTCATCTTAGCTAGGTCGAATATCATTTCTATGACATGACTCATTATAATGAGCCCTCTGCTCAAACCCTTGGAATATGCAAGTTGATATTTATTTTAGTATATTATTAGAACCGTAGTTAGTATCAATTTCTTCTGGCATACCTTTATCTTATCCAGTTTCCCTATAAGACTTATCTGAGAGATTGCATTGTGTCTCAGCTTCATAAAAAATTGCGTCACGTTTCGTGGGTACTGCTTTTAGAGACGTTCCTTTCACTTAAATATTGATCTCATTTACGTGTTTTCTCAATACAATATGAAATTCAGACGTTTTGTTCTTAAAAACTACCTAAAATATATCAACTGTCACTATTGAGTTATGGCTAACAGAAAACCGGTCTATTTCGTCTACTTTAACTATTTGACTATTTCGATATTATGTTATACATGGTTTTCACATGTTTCAGTAATGGCACCATAGTGCTTAATCCGTATCTTGGTAAAAAATGAAATTTTCATTGTCATCAAACATCTATGAAAATTCCATCTTTTCGAATAGGTGTAGGTCTCAGAATTATTATTTATTTAGCTAAAAAGGCATGTTACTATCTTTGTAACTTCATTTTGCATTTTTTTTTAAATAAAATGGCGGGGTTTTTGACATTTCATTGACCGCCATTTCCAAAGATAGTGACGTGCTTATTATTCGAGCAATTTATTTTTCGTTAAATAAAAGAAAAAGCTGAAATGCAAAAATCAGTCAAGAAAAATGAGGTGAAAAGGCTTCACTTTTAATACATAAAAGGTAAATATATCACATAATAAAAGCATAATATAAAGAGAACAAATACTAAAACCAAAATCACAGTTTTCTAGACAAGATTCTTAACTTGTCCAAAGTTTTTCATTTATAGTATAAATAAATTCTAATTAATGCATTATCCGTTGTGAAAATCATAAAAAAAAACTTGTCTTTTGAACTAAAAATGAAAAAAGCTACCTAATTTTTTATATACGTTTTCCTATATCTGCATTTTGATCCATTAAGAACCCTAAGTCTTATTCAAATATCCTTTGCATAATGAAAAATATAAAAAATCGTTAATTCCTAAATGGTTTAAGAAACCTAATTTTATCATACATGTTAACATTTCTTTATATATAAATATATTTAACTGATCATAGACTACAGTTTGATGTCCTCTAATGAAATTAACTTCACATATTAGTTCGATTACTCATTAGGCCCATTATACTTAGATAAAAATTAGGCTTTCATGTTCATTAAGACTAAAGTTTTGTCAAATTGGAACTTGTTCGGAACTTCAGTTTTGCACATCCCTAAATCACCATTCGATTACTTACAACTCGATAAGATCCAAAATCCTTAGGGCACATCACTAATGCAGTACACCACTTTAGTTTTTTAACACACAACGCACAAATTCACGTGTAAATAAGAGTGTCAGGGCGTAAATGCAGCGTGTGTAAAGTTTGTGTGGTGGCCGGGCCTGGTTTGTCGGCGAGGTCGGGACGCGGTGGTCGCGCCGCCCGGGCGCACATTCACCGAGCCAGCGGAGCTAGCACAGCACTCGCTGCCAGAGCCAAAGCGAGCGACGAAGCCAGAGCTGCCCCGCGAGAGTGAGACAACTCCTCACTCTTGATCACCTCATTCGGTGTCTTGTCGTACTTGTGCGTCTTTTTAGTAACTGGCTTCATTGTTGTGGTCGTTGTGGTGGTCGATGGGGTCGTTGGCGGCGGTGGGGGAGGCGGGGGTGTTGGCTGAGGTATTGGCGCCGGAGACTGCTCCTCCGGCTTGCAACACACTCGGAACACTAGCTTCATATTATGACTCAAACATCGACCCCCGATACGTCTATGCAAGTCATCTTTACTGGAAGTCGATATGAAATAATAATCCTTTCCAGGGAGGAACTCTAAACCGCCCGGCTGGGGAGTGAACGGTCGGAAGGTGATGGTGAAAAACATCAATTTGTGCGGTTTATCGCATATAGCGATTATTCTGGGGTTCGGATTAGTTATTCTACACGTATCATATTCTTCTTTGCTGACATTATAAATTATATATTTTTCCGTGTCCTCCTCAAAAGTCCCTGGGGTGTACACTGGACAGATTATGTTCACTTGGTCGTATTCAAATTGAGCGTTTCCTTTATTCAAGTCAAATACATGATCCGTGTTGTCTATTCTGAATATGCTGTTTGTGGTGTTCCAATGTATGTAAAAGGACTTTGCATAGTTCCCCATCACGCTCTCGATGAAGAAAATAAGCACAAGGACGGTCCACGGCGTGTGACGAAGCCCAAAGTAAGTTAGCGACACCATCCTGACTGGTTTACTCGACTAGCATTATTTGACGAAGATGCTACGAAGTTACTGTTTGCTACACACTATCACACATACACCAATCCATATTTATATTCCACGATCACTATACATCACTGAACGTCCACAATTTCACATATAAAACACGATCAATCCATTCAGAGGCGACGCGATGGGTCCTCCATGTTCTCCGTCCGCTAGATTCTATTCAACGATAAATGTGGAATTCCATAGGACGTGGCCCGTTCAAAACGCGTTGAAAACGACGCTTTGGTTGGTTTAAACACTGGTTTGAACTTCACGGTTTTGTTAGATGGCTATTAGTGTGAGGATAAAGTTGAAATTAATCAATACATCACAGATTTTTTACATTACAGAGGTGTTCTTTGTATTGGAACGGGCAACGCGAACTGGGACGGGCACGTAAGCGCCGCGCGGTGGTCGGCCGAACTACTGGAATGCGACCTGCGGGCTCGGTACGCATGCTCGCCCCTCCCGCGCCCCTGCACCCCCGTTGTTACCGACGCGTTCCGAGCTTTGCCGAGCTTTCGCTCAGTCGCCATTTTATTTGTTGCCCTGTACGAAAATATAAAACGTTGTTAAACCCGTAAATTAACTAACCACGCTCTCATGTTTACTATAAATCTGTTTATATTCTTTCTTATTTTTGGAATAATAAATAATTTTTGTTCGAAAGTTTATATTAAAAGCTTTTTGGTTCGACACGAACGCATCCGTTAGCGGCCATTGAAAAAAGTTCACAACTGGTTTTATGGTTTATACAGTCGTAAAAGGGTATGACGCCGTACAGCGGACGATATTGCACACAATAATCATTTATAATCTTATGCTAATTATGCCAAATGATTTTATTTCGCATAAAATTTTTCTTTTTTTCTCTGTCGATGTTATTAATGAAGCTCTTAGTATTCGAGTTGAGGATTCCATTGTCAATTAAGAATCGATTATTATGGCCGAAAAGAATCATGATTAAAATCTGTTTTTTTTTTGGTTGTTATAAGATTTACATTTGGTTGATTATAAATTATATTCTTATTATAATTAGATTATAGGGTCTTTTATATTACAGTGCAGTATAGCATAATTTAGTTTGAATTTTATTTTAGGCCTATTTATTTTTTAGCGTTTAGTATTTTCGTTAGATATTATTATCTGCAGTAATTTACGGTTAAGTGTATCATTTTATTATTTACCAGGGACCGACATAAAGTACCTACATTAAGTCACAAAATTAAGGAAATACTCGTAGATAGCGGCCTCTGCATTAATTTTAAATTAACCGCATAATACAATATTTACTATAGGTATAGTCAGCAACAAAAGCCAATTTTATTTAAAATCTTGTTTTCGTATGAGCTAAATATTTAATTAAAATCGGAACAGAAGTAAAATGAAAGGAATATTATTTTGCTTTTGGCTATTTATATGACATGCTGCATGTATCGAATAATTTTGTGTAAATTTCGATGATAATCCTACTTCCTACTATCCTACTTCCTACTAATATTATAAACGTGAAAGTTTGTATGGATGGATGGATGGATGAATGTTTGTTACTCTTTCACGCTAAAACTACTGAACGGATTTGGATAAAATTTGGCACACAGATGGTTTATAACCAAGATTAACATATAGAATACTTTTTATCCCGATATTTTCAGGGGATCGAAACTTATGCGGGTGAAACCGCGGGGCGCAGCTAGTAATATGTAAAAGTAACATCTGTTAAACGACTTTTTTGTCACTGACACTACATAGCTAGGTGCTTTATGCATTAAATATTTAGAAGTCAATAATTATGTTGGACAAAATATTAACATACAGTTGAGGTTCTATCTCATTATTTATTAAGAAAAAAAGAAACGGTACAACGTACGGACGCCAGCACATCAAGTTGCTACAATCTGTCAAATTTCTTTAATAGATTTTCAACTTTATCGATAAAGCTTTAAGGTTCAAGGTTGATTGGGAAAATTTGACAGTTTCGGGTAGCTTGACCGCTGGCGTCTGTACATCAACTATTTTAACATAATTTTAAAACAAAATAACATATATATCATGTATATCATTTCATTTATTCATTATCAGCCTATAATGTTCCCACTGCTGGGACACAGGCCTCCTCTCGGTGAGAGGGACTGGGCCGTAATCCACCACGCGGGCCCAGTGCGGGTTGGTAGATGTCACATGTCCCCATCTTTTCCATGTTAGGGTCGGCTTCTAGTCTAACCGAATGCAGCTGAATACCAGTATTTTACATGGAGCGACTGCCTATCTGACCTCCACAACCCAATTACTGGGTAATACGATACACCTTGGTAAGACTGGTTGTCAGACATTCGGGCTTCTGACGACCCGTAACGACTGCCAAAGATTCACGATTGACAGCCACGATCAGCGGCTTAACGTCCTTTCCGAGGCACGGAGGGTGTCTTGATATGTAAAGATGGTCACCCATCCACGGACCACACGCGGCAAGCGTAGTTTAACCTGACCAATCGACCCATGTGGCTGTTATAACTTAGCCACAAGCCCCTTATTTATTTTAGGCCCTAATACTTTGGTGTCCATTAATACCTACATATTTTTAGTAAATGCAAAATGCAAATTCGTTTTAGGTTCTATTAATATGCCTTTTATGACAAGCAGTGTTACTGGACAAACTAACTCGTCAAAATAAAATAAAAAAATAAATAAATCCCTGGACATTTCACACAGCACCATTTGTCCCAAGCTAAGCAACCTAATGCTTGTGTTATGGTAACAAGATGGCTGATAAACTACTTATATACAATTTTTTTTTTGTAAATACATACATATTATAGATAGAAAAACACCCAGACTCGGAACAAATACATGTAGGTCATACAAATATTTGTTCCGTGCGGGAATCGAACCCGCGACACGCAGCGCAGCAGTCAATCGCTTAACCACTGCGCCAACCGTGCCGTCTAAAAAAACAAAAAATAAACATCTAAACCACCATCCATCCATCCATAATCTATCTGTGTGTCTAAATATAGGGAACAGCTGATTTTTTTCGCGATTTCAGGTTTAGTCTTATAATAAAAGTTGTTCGTAATGATGAATACTATGACCCCTTTAGATATTTCGTGTATGAATAGATACACGATATATATGTACTCCCGTATTACTGCAGAATCAATTTGTAGTTATGTACAGACGCCAGCAGGTCAAGCTACCCGAAACTGTCAAATTTTCTCTATCAACCTTGAACCTTAACGCTTTAACGATAAAGTTGAAAATCTATTAAAGACATTTGACAGATTGTAGTAACTTGATGTGCTGGCGTCTGACTACAAACAAAAACACCTCATAATTCTACCAAGACTGCCTAGTCTTGGTAGAGTTGTGAGGTGTTTTTGTTAACAAAGGCCTAGTATATAGCAAAATAGTCACAAGCAATTTATTGAGGCATAAGCGGGTAATTGATGTCATTATAAAATCATCACTTTAAACTCTAAAATGACATAAAAGTGTCAAGCATTAAATGTGTCATTAACAAACTGTGTAATTGGCCATTACGACTTGCCGTAATTATCCTAGGCAGATTTAATGGCCTTTGTAGACAATAGACTTATAGAAGGACGTAAGAAGGTAGTTTGGTCTTCAGTTCATAATTATATGTATAGGAAAATACGTAAACTGTAGTCTTGTAATAAAATAATATTGTTATAGTCAAAATTAACGGTTGTTTTTATTTTATATAACACTAGCTGCGCCCCGCGGTTTTACCCGAATAAGTTTCGAAAAAGTATCCAATATGTTAATCCTGGTTATAAACCATCTGTATGCCAAATTTCATCCAAATCCGCTCAGTAGTTTTTGCGTGAAAGAGTACCAAACATCCATCCATCCATCCATACAAACTTTCACGTGTATAATATTAGTAGGAAGTAGGATTAGTAGGCTAACATCAAAATCAAAAGTCATTTATGCAAATTGGCTGAAGATCAGCACTTTTTGAACGTCACAATTACATGAGACAGTCCCCCGAAACGCTCGCCCTTCACCACTTCACAGTGCTCTAGCTGGAAAAAAAAAGTGGCGCAACAAACTCCTCAGAAGTACAGCTATCTGTTCAGTTAGAAAATCACCACGCCTGTCTTCCCCGAAGGGTTAGGCAGAGGTATGCCTGTAGTACACCCACAGTTCTGTTTAAGTCCCATGTACGGACGCCAGCAGGTCAAGCTACCCGAAACTGTCAAATTTTCCCAATCAACCTTGAACCTTAATGCTTTAGCGATAAAGTTGAAAACCTATTAAAGAGATTTGACAGATTGTAGTAGCTTGATGTGCTGGAATCTGTACCTAATAGGAGCCTATTGCCATCAACCGTGCACAAGTCTAGACTCCACTTTATTTGCTATATTGCATTATTTTCCTTAATTTTACCTCCACGAGAGGCGATATTTAAATGTAAGTGGTCGCACCCTGGACAGTCAGCCCCTCGTACCACCTTCATGATCAGCCCATAATGTTCCCAATGCTGGGACACAAGCCTCCTCTCTGTGAGAGGGATTGGCCTGTATTCTACCACACGGGCCCAGTGTGGGTTGGTAGATGTCACATGTCTTCGAATTTTTGGTTCTAGGACATGCCTCACGATGTTTTCCTTCACCGATTTGAAAGCAGTGGTGATGAAATAAATTACACAAAGTAAAGCGCCTGTCTGGGTTCGAACCCACGACCTACAACTTGTGAGTCGCGGCCGTTATCACTGGGCCACCAATGCTTTTACTATAGGTGTGACGATATCTTATGTTATCATAAAATAATACTAAGCATGTTTTCAAAGAGTCCAAGGTTCGGTTCCCGACACAGACTCATTAGCATTATGGAACAAATCCTACTTAATTAGAGATGATACGGTTTCTGGTGGATGTAGGGGGTGTATAAATTGAGGAATACGTAGGACAGTTCTTTTTATTTACTGAAAAAAATCCTACTATATTTATATTTATAATATGTATTATAAATGTGACAGTTTGTATGGATGGATGGATGGATGGATGTTTGTTACTCTTGAAAGGATTTGTATGAAATTTGGCACACAGATGATTTATAACCAGGATTAACGTATAGGATACTTTTTATCCCGATATTCCCACGGGATCGAACCTTATGGGGGTGAAACCGCGAGGCGCAGCTAGTGATGAAATAATTCAACTGTCACGTCATGCATTGTGTGTAAGTTTTCTGAAATTATGCCATAATCTATACTAATAATAAAGCTGAAGAGTTTGCTTGTTTGTTTAAACTTACTTATTCTGAAACTACCAGTAGGATTTGAAAAATGATTTTTCCTTGTGATAGCCTAATTCTTAAGGAAGGTTATATGCTACTCAACATCACGCTACGACCCTGAAGGAGTCGAGTAAAAAGAAAAAAATTCGGAAAGAACGCTAAGCGAAGACGAAGTACACGAAAAAAAACGAAGTACCTAAAAACGAAGTACAGGAAAAAAAAATAACCAGTGCGCAAAACTGCAACCATAAATTCAGTACATGATTCTGTACCCGATCTGAAATATTTCGTCGGTTATCAAAAGAAAAATTTGGTCAGCCATACATTATGACCGCGTCAATCATTTTGACCGCGTAGGTGAAACAATGTACCCACTTTTCTATGAAATAACAGGTTTTTTTTTTGACAACCTACGATAGATTTCAGATCGTGTTCAGAATCATGTACTGAATTCATAGTTACAGTTTGCACACTGGTTTACATTTTTTCCTGTAAAAGCGCGGGAGGGGGATACGAGAGAACAAGAAATTGGGTCTGTCCCACTAGTCCCATTGACCCAGTCCCATGGTGGGACAAGTGGGATTATATCTACCTATATATCTCACTAGTCCCATGAGACAACTGATACTAACATATTTTTTTAATTATGTCCTACCAGTCCCATGGGACAACTGATACTAATTTCACAAGGACAAACTCGCGGACATAATCCAGTAATTAATAAATTAACAAATAATTTACAAGGTAATATTTCAAAAAGAAATCACAACATCACACCTGTATAATTCCCCGAAGGCTTATTCAGAGTTGCACGTTATTGGAGTCAGGCAGGTTTCCACTGCGCACAATTTCGTGTCCTTCAATTTCAATTTCCAAAACAGGACTATTCCAGTTCCCCATGAGCCCATGGCCACCTAAACATTCCACCCCAGTTCTTCAGCGTCACCTAATGCGTATTATACGTACGTTTGACAAATCCTATTAACGAGTACACTAGCCATTTAGCCATCCGAATGGAATAGGATTGGCTAAAGACCGGATTTGTGTATCCGTCAAACAAAAGTGGTTAATTGTCGGCGAATATTCATTATTTTATTGAGCTGTTTGTGTGTGTGAGCAATGCTGGCCCAGTGGTAACGGCCCTGATTTACGAGTTGTAGGTCGTGGGTTCCAACCATAATTTCATCACCACTGCTCTCAAAACGGTGAAGGAAAACATCGTGAGCAAACCGGCATGTCCTAGAACCCGAAGTCATGTGACATCTACCAACCCGTACTGGGCCTGCGTGGTAAATTACAGCCCACTCCCTCTCGAAGAGAGGAGGCCTGTGTCCCAGCAGTGGGGACAATATAGGCGGATTATGCATTATGCAAAATAACTGGCGGAATGACTGTTTTATTATTTACCTCTGCCTATCCCCCTCTAGGATTACAGGCGTGATGTTATGTCTAAATATCTATGTATATGATTACATATGTCATGTCGAACATGTGTACTTAACGAACAGATAAGCTTCCTATGTTTGTTACGTAGGTAAATATTATAACTTGTCCGTATGATAAGTAGCCCTATCTTATAATGTGTCAGTTTGTTTGGGTATCCCGATATCGGGAACTACCAATTTTGTTGTTTGTCAACAGAATTTTATATTAAACATGTTTCAATTTGACACGACACTAAAGTTCGTTTTTTTAATACCAGGTATTAATCTGACTTTTAAGTCTTTTGTGCTTGCGTTTTTTTTAGTAGGTATAGAAATTTGACATGTCTTCACGAATTTATAATAAGCGACCTAATCAAATAGGTAAATGTTTTCTTGGTAAATTAGACCATATTAAAAGGTATAATATGGATTTTTGTCCGACAAATTCGTGAGTCCCAAGTCACTGTTAATATGTTTTGATGCAAAATATAGCTCTATTTCAATTAAAATGTCTGTTTGAATTATTATATATATCACATAAACTTAAGTCTAAGATAACAAATCGTACAAACTATTGTATGCCTAACATGGTGGAGCAGCGCAAACGCACACCAAAATAACTCAATAACAACTATGTAACCACTGTCTCACAATAAAGATCTTTGACATTAAATGTGTCAAATTAATATCTAGGTTTCAAAAACGAACTTTAGAAGTCAATCAATCAATCAACTCAGCCTATCGCAGTCCACTGCTGGACATAGGCCTTTCCCAGGTTGCGCCACAACACCCTGTCCTCCGCCTTCCGCATCCAGTCCGTCCCAGCAACCTTCTTTAGGCCGTCCGTCCATCTAGCTGTGGGGCGTCCCACATTACGCTTACCGATACGCGGTCTCCACTCCGGGACTCGTCTGCTCCACCGGCCATCGGTCCTTCGACAAACATGGCAAACTCAAAATGTAAAGTGATTTATTCAAATTAGGCTGAGATTCAGCACTTTTCGAACGTCAAAATTACAAAGGACAGTCCCCCAAAAACGCCCGCCTTCACCACTTCCTAGTGCTATCGCTGGGAAGAAGAAGTGGCGCAACAAACTCCCCAGCTGCACAGCTGTCTGTTCAGTTAGAAAATTGATTGTATACAATACCTATGTTAAGTAATTAACATTATAAGACACAAAATATAAAATTAAATTATTTGCCATATGTCAGCTAGCCACGCCAAATATACCAACAAATATAATAAAAAACTATACGTACTCAAGCTAAAAAATAGTTAACTAAAATTAAAATTTAAATAAAAGCTTCCACGCATAAAGGGCGTGACAGTTTACATATGCATTGCTGGGTTCTGTTCACATAGCTGTCACTTGAAGTCACAAATGATAAACTAGGACCATCGAAGTAAAATAAATAAATAAGTTAATACTAATAACAAACAACACTGCCACTTCAGTTGGCTTACTCTGCGCGCTATGTCGGTAACTCCGGTTCTTTTCCGGATAGAAATAGACTTTAGAAATATGTAGGTTATTTATTTATTTATTTAAACTTTTCGCACAAAAGAGGTACAAAGGCGGACTTAATGCCTTAGGCATTCTCTACCAGTCAACCAAGGGTGGTGCAGAGATTAGATGGCAGGTGCTTTGGTTGAGAGGGACAATGATAAAAAAAAGAAAACTCTTAAAACTAGGTAAACAAATACATAAATAGGTTATTTACACATACATACTAGGTAGGTTAAAAGTGTCTTCTAAGTTTTAGTGACATTGCTTGTTGCTTACAATTGAGAAGGGTCATATTAAAGAGAGTGTAGTGCTAATGAAAATAAACATCTTATAAAGTCGAACAATTCTGAGATATGAAAAAGAAAATCAGCTTTTTCACTTTTGTATGGAACAACTTACCGTTTTATTTTCCATATTCATGAGAAGTATCTTATCCTTGAGGGGCTTGTGGCTAAGTAATAACCGCCGCACGGGTCGATCGATCGGGTTAAGCTACGCTTGCCGCGGTTGGTCCGTGGATGGATGACCATCTTCACATATCAAGACCCCTCCGTGCCTCGGAAAGCACGTTAAGCCGTTGGTCCGGCTGTCATTCGTGGATCTTTGACAGTCGTTACGGGTCGCCAGTAGCCCGAAAGTCTGACAACCAGTCTTACCAAGGGGTATCGTATTACCCAGTACCTAACTGGGTTGTGGAGGTCAGATAGACAGTTGCTCCATGTGAAATACTGGTATTCAGCTGCATCTGGTTAGACTGGAAGCCGAACCCAACTGTGTTTGGAAAAAAGCTAGGCAGATGAAGCATCTTATCCTTGAAATATCATTATATTCATGAGAAATATCTTATCCTTGAAGTATCATTATATTTTCTTTGCTCCTGTTTCATTTTTATTATTATGATATGTATATGTACCCATATTTATTTAGATTAGTATAATATACTTTATGTATGTATTTATTGTATTATGTAAATGGTACACCACAAACTACCTACATTATTTGTCTCTCCTTTCCCTTTTTAATACATCCAAAGGTTGTCACTCTTTGTAAAATTTCTATAATTATATCTGTAATTTATATGATGTACATAATAAAGTATATATATTATATTGTATAATATAATATATACTTGGTTTGTTCTATTCTATTCTATTTAAAAGGTGTAACTAGGCTGAAAGGTTTTGACAGACGATTTTTACTTACCCTTTTGTCTAGAAGAGTAATGCATTAACTATGTACTCTTATACCTTCCCTATCGAAACCTGCGCTTTTAAAAGGATTTTTTTTCAGCATTTATTGCTCGGCTACAGTTGCCGGAGGTGGTGGAGCAATTAGTGGAGCATGCTTAGTTCCTAAAAAATGCTTTTGCAATGTTAATTGCTCCGAATATTCTGTAAATTGTTAAGGTAAGTATGAGCGGGATTGTCCGAAAGAGTTACCGCTACCCCGGAACATAAAGGGCGAAGGAAGGAACATGGGTGGGTTTTAGTCAGTAAGAGTCTGACACTCCCTTCCGCTCCACCCAGAGCGGGAGCGGTCATTTGATGATTTCCCACAAGAAAAAAAAAAAAAAAAAAAAAAAAAGTGTATGTTATTATTGTCATCTGCCCAGCCTTTTCTAAACTATGTTGGGGTCGGCTTCCAGTCTAACCAGATGCATTTTACATGAAGTGACTGCCTATCTGACCTCCACAACACAGTTACTGGGTAATACGATAACCCTTGGTAAGACTCGTTGTCAGACTTTTGGGCCTAGACTACCCGACTGTGAAAGATCTATGAATGACAGCCGGGACCAACGGCTTAACCTGCTTTCTGAGGCACGGAGGGGTCTCGAAATATAATGGATGGTCACCCATCCACAAGCCGACCGCGGCAAGCGTAGCTTAACCTGCGATGGGCCGTGCGGCTGTTATTATTTGGCCACGAGCCCTACTGTTAATGGATTGTACGTATTTCCCAACTTGATATTATATTTTTTTTTTTATAAAAAACTTTGCCCCACACTAGGAATTTCTCCTGTATCGTGGGTGCGTTTACAAAAATGTATGTCACATACGCAAACAGCCAGACCCGGAACAACTACCTGTAAGCAATACAAATATTTGTTCCGTGCGGGAATCGAACCCACGATACGCAGCGCAGCAGTCGATCGCGCAGCCACTGCGCCAACCGTGTCGTCACGCTAAGCTATCGTTCGCTACGCTATCGTTATCGTTATCGGCGGTATCTAATTTATCTCTAGCAAAAGCAATATCTATTGACATCACAGCAAATTGCTTGATATTGTAGTGACGACATATAAAAAATAAATAATAATGATAAATCTTTATTGAAATAAATTAGTGTTAATGATGTGGTGTATGGTGTGGTGTGTGTGTGTGTGTGTGGCGTGGTGTGTGTGTCTGATGTGGTCTGTGTGATGTGATGTGATGTGTGTGTGTGTTGTGTGTGTGAGGTTGTGTGTGTGTTGTGTGTATGATTAGTGTGTTATTCAACCAATATTGCCCACAATTAAGCAATTTCCGTTACCCAAGGTAACGCTATTTGGCATTGGTTTTTACCATAATCAGCCTATATTGTTTCCATAAATGGGACACAGGCCACCTCTCGGTGAGAGTGGGTTGTAATCCACCACGCGGGCCCAGTGTGGGTTGGTGGATGTCACAGGTCTTCAATTTTTTTTTTGTTTCTAAGACATGCCGGTTTCCTCACGATGTTTTCATTCGCCGTTTTAAGAGCAGCGGCGATGAAATAATTTACTCAAAACTATTTATATTTACCAACTTTAATTTAATAAAATTTTATTTTCTGTTTTTTTTTAATCATATTTGACATTATTGTGCCAGCTATATTTGGCTATAATTGAATTTGCATATTATGTAAGTTTTTTTATCATTCACCATTCGTTAGCAATCCTTAAATAAATAAAATAAATAATAACCTCTAAGGCTGTACCTCACAGAACAGATTTTATCTGTTCTGTGCTGTACCTACATACCACTAGCGCCATCTAGCGCCGTGCACGAGCTGATCATAAAGTGCAAGTTTAAAGTTTCACAATACATTAGTAACTTAATATCGTCTGTTTGTTTGTTTGTTTTATTGATAGTCTGCACCTTAGGGTTGTGGGACACTGCAGTGTAATGCCTTGCTAAATGTACAGCACCAGTTAGGTACGGCGAATTGTGAAATGAAATTAGTTTAAAGCTGTTTTAATAACTTCTTAAAGTTAGGTTTAGGTAGAGTAAAGTATTATCCGGCCAACGACTGTGGTTATCTGCAGTCGTTGATTACGGACCCTTTTAACGTTCTGCATCGTTCTCACATGCATAATTTTTAACATGAATGATGTAACCAATACTTTGTAATCTTTGTATTTTGATTTAAAAGAGTGTCCATGGAGTTTCTTGCCCGTTCTTCTCCATAGGTACCTACTACGCTTTGGATTGGACAACTAGCTTCATCTTTCAGACGGACCGACCCCTTGACAATTCAAAATTGCCTGTAATTGGTTTAATTGAAATAAATGCTTTCAGTTTGAGTTGGCCGGATAATAATTTATCATAAAAGTTACTCAACCAGTACAGTCGACCGCACTTCAGTGGTAACACTTTGACCTTGGGCTAGCCTAGAGTAGTACGCGGCTCTACGTGGGGGTCGTGCGATCGATGGCCCTGTATGGGGCCCAGGTGTGGGCCTCTGACCTGACGGCCGGCAGTATCGCGATACTGCGGAAACCGCAGAGAGCGATGGCCGTCAGAGTCATCAGAGGATATCGCACGATCTCCTACGAGGCGGCCTGCGTACTGGCTGGATCCCCGCCCTGGGACCTCGAGGCGAAAGTACTCGCGTCACTGTATCGGTGGCGCGAGGAAGCGAGAGCGCGGGGCGAGCGACCGATGCAGCGACACATAGAGCTGCGTCGGTCTCAGCTTCGCGAGGTCCTGGTGGCGGAATGGCGGGACAGGCTCACGCCCTACCGCTGGCCTCGTCACCATCGAGGCGGTCCGGCCGGTGCTCGAGCGCTGGCTCGGGAGGAGGCACGGCTCCCTGTCGTTTCGGGTGACGCATTTGCTCTCGGAGCATGGCTGCTTCGGGAAGTACCTGTGTCGCATAAACAGGGAGCCGAAAACGAAACGGTCGTCTCGCAGAAGGAGGCTGCGGAAAGGGAGAGGGAGATCTCGTCCTCTCACCCGGCCCGCAGCAGGCGCACCGGGCGTCGGCGGAGGGCGGACAACGCCCTCTTCCAGCCCCCCTAAATGGGTCCAGGGGCGACGGACTCGGGGACGTCCGTCGCCCCCCACACATCAGGACCCGAGGTGGCGGCGCGTAGTGTTCCACGCGCGCCCCTCTTAGACGTCGCGGGAGGAGTCAAACACCTCACTCTCCCTCCTGACCCGAGCAGGCCCGCGGTGGCGGGCCGGCACCAGTCGGGGGTTGCGGAAGGATCTTACGTTCCCGCGACCCCCGGCGTAGGTGTGAGATGGAACACTGGGGTGGTTTTTAGTCAGTAAGAGTCTGACAGACCCCGTCGCCCGCCCCAGGGCGGCGGACATCCATGAGGATTTTCCACCCCGGAAAAAAAAGCCTAGAGTAGTACGGAGTTTTATCAATAGAATAAGGGGTCAGCTTATACTGGCTTTGTTACCACTGACGTGGGGTCGACTTTACAATGGTTTATGTCATAGGTTTACGGTAGTAAGGGCTTCTTGTAAAGCAGTACCTAGATATCACTTACGACGTCATTACGTCGGCGCTGACTGTCGCTGAAAACCAGCGCTGGGGCTCTGTCTTGCATGGGTCAGCAGTATAATGCTGAGCGATAGCCGTTTTGCGTGGATGTGACGCATGTTTCCCCCAACCATTTCTTATATTTATTTTTTTGTGTTATAAGTTATTTTTTGCGTCATGTTTACCGCAAATAAACGTATTTCTTTCTTAATTAGGTACCAAGGTACCGTGATAAAAAAAAATACCTGCGTAATTCCCATTGCTGAGCAAAAACTCTTCCACAGGTCGGAAATAAAGAGAGAGTAGTGTTACATCTCAAGACAGTATTCTATGTGTCGGTTTTTATTGTATGTTATCCATAAGATAAAATATAATCACTTTAGAGGTATGAGGAACAGGGTGTAAAGTTCACTCACCCTCCATAGAAAAGGGAGGATCCTCCAACCAGACGTGTGTTGTGTCTGGCGGGCAATTGCCAAACGATTGATGTTGGGAAATTGTATCTATGCTAATTGCGCGGTAAACTCTGCATGCGAGATGCAGGATTTGTGTGACGTCATTATGACGCGTTATTCGCATGTGGCGTTGTAGATACCGCTACAATCACATAATCAGCCTATAATGTTCCCACTGCTGGGACACAGGCCTCCTCTCCCTGAGAGGAAGCGGGCCGTAATCCACCACGCGGGCCCAGTGCGGGTTGGTAGATGTCCTATGTCGTCGAATTTTTTGGTTTTAGGGCATGTCGGTTTCCTCACGATGTTTTCCTTCACCGTTTTGAGAGCAGTGGTGATGAAATAATTTACACAAAGTAAAGCGCCTGTCTGGGTTTGAACCTACGACCTACAACTCGTGAGTCGCGGCCGACAACACTGGGCCACCACTGCTCTTTAAATAATATAATCACGCCATAAAAAATATAAGCACGTCTGTAATCTCCGAAGCGTTAGGCAGAGGTGCACCTATAGAACACCCACATGTCGACAGTAATGTTTAAGTCCCGTGTAATTGAGGGCGAGCCCATTGCCATCGACCGGGCATGAATCCAGACTCCGGGTTGCTGCCGAAAAATTCCAGATGGAAAAACCCAATAATACTGCTTGACCCGGGACCCTTGTATCGGCCGAATGTTCGGCCTTTTCCTGCTACGAAGTTACTATTTGGTTCGGTCGGTGCCGATCTTACACTCCTACATTCTTTCGAATATTGACTATGGTCCCGACCCAACTGAGCCGATCCGAACTTTTCTCGCATTTTGCAAAAATATTCGGTTCGGCCATGTGTCGGTCCGATCCGATCATTCGCACTTTGCACTTCGAAGTAGACCCCCAGAACTTCATGCTCAGCAGTTATTTCTCACTCTCACTCCCTCAAAAGAGCATCTCAGACATCGATCTACATGGTCTTCATATGATCTGACCAAAATTACGTCTGGACTTTAAAAGAAACTGTGACCTCTGAGCTTGTTTCGGCCTTTCTTCTCAGACTAGTCCGATAGGAGACTCCGACCTCATCTAGTTTTAAAATATGATTGACATGTAAAAGTGTTTGTACAAACCTACTTACAAAATAAAATCATTTATAACTGCTGGACTAAAGTTTTTAAATAGTAAAAAGAGAGAGGGAGTAGTGTTACATCTCAAGACGTTCCAAAAAATATAGTTTTGTAAATGTTACACCATTACAGAGAGCCACCTTAACACTTAGCTGCCAGTACTTAGTGCAATAATATTACGTGTTTGCGCAACGTGTCAAGTACTCCGCTAAAACATAGCCTTAGTCCCGGAGTCCCAGAGGACAAAGGGCTTTTATTCGTAACAGAGAAAATTGTAAGAAAAAATTTTGGATATTTGTGGTTTAATGAAAAATGACGCGAAGCAAAGGCTGTATGTAAGGTTTTAGAAAAGTTTTATTTTTATTTTATGTTCATACTTCTTCCTATAATATATTATATAGATTGGTCTTTGGCAGCCTTTGCCCAGTGGGACTGTAACGAGTAATAATAAATTCATATTCTTAGGTGGAGGGGCTCGTGGCTAAGTAATAATAGTCGCACGGGTTGATTGATCAGGTTAAGCTAAGCTTGCCGCGGTTGGTCTGTGGATGGGTGACCATCTTTAGATACCGAAACCCCTCCGTGCCTCGGGAAGCACGTTAAACGGTTGGTCCCGGTTGTCATTCGTGGATTTCTCACTCTCACAGTCGTTACGGTAGTCAGAAGGCCGAAAATCTGACAACCCAGTAACTGGGTTGTGGAGGTCAGATAGGGAGTATTGGTATTCAGCTGCATCTGGTTAGACTGGAAGCCGACCCCAACATAATTGGGAAAAGGCTAGGCAGATGACGAGGTGCTTATGTAATAGGTTCCTGATGACTTTTATAAGATAAGCTAAGTTCTGCTAACACGTGTAATTGGCTGATGGTAATTTTATCTATTCTTCTATACTAATCCTACTTCCCACTATTCCTACTATATTATATATAATATTATAAACGTGAAAGTTTGTATCGATGGATGGATGGATGTTTGTTACACTCTCACGCAAAAACTACTGAACGGATTTGAATGAAATTTGGCACACATATGGTTTATAACCAGGATTAACACATGCGATACTTTTTATCCCGATATTCCCACGGGGCTGAAACTTATGCGGGTGAAACCGCGGGGTGCAGCTAGTAGGTATTATAAAAAGGTACTAGATACTGATGTGATTCCGAATATTCTTTCACTAATGTCAAAACAAAAATATTCTGCTAAACTATCTATTTCTAAATAAGCTAAACTAAGTATCTACTCTAGTAGGATATACTAAACTAAATCTATGAACCTAGGGCCCTTTTTTTTCTGGGTGGAAAATCATCATATGGCTTCTCCCGCTCTGGGCGGAGCGGGAGGGCGTGTCAGACTTTTACTGACTAAAACCCACCCGTGTTCCTTCAGTCGCCTAGGCCCTGGCAGGAACAACTCCCAGACATACATACATAATCAGCCTATAATGTTCCCACTGCTGGGACACAGGCCTTCTCTCTGTGAGAGGGAGTAGGCCGTAATCCACCACGCGGGCCCAGTGCGGGTTGTTAGATGTCACATGTCTTCGAATTTTGTTCTAAGACATGCCTGTTTCCGATGTTTTCCTTTAACCGTTTTGAGAGAGATGTTGAAATAATTTACACAAACTAAAGCGCTTGTCTGGGTTCGAACCTACTCCCAGACGACAAAAGACTAGGTATTCGTTACTAAAAAAAAAAAAAGAAAAATGACGCACAGAAAAGGACTAAGTAATGTTATTAGGTCATAGAAAATTCTAAAGCTAACTTAGCACAATCAGCCTATAATGTTCCCACTGTTGGGAAACAGGCCTCGTGTCTGTGAGAAGTGTGCCGTAATCAACCACGCGGGCCCATTAACCCTCACTGTGCAGCAACACCGCCCGCGTGGCAGCGGGCCCAATGATAGCCCAGTGGTAGCGGCCTCGACTTACAAGTTGTATGTCGTGGGTTTGAACTCAGGCAGGCGCTTTACTTTGTTTAATTTCACCACGGCTCTCAAAACGGTGAAGCGAGGAAACCAGCATGTCCTCAAACCAATTCCAAAACATTTTAAATTAAAACGGTTTAAAAACAATTACAGAAATTAAAGACACAGTTTGTACAGACGCCAGCAGGTCAAGCTACCCGAAACTGTCAAATTTTCCCAATCAACCTTGAACCTTAATGCTTTAGCGATAACGTTGAAAATGTATTAAAGAAATTTGACAGATTGTAGTAGCTTGATGTGCTGACGTCTGTACGTACACATAAAATATAAAATCATCAAGTAAAAAGTTCACAAAACTTCCATAAATCCCTCTCACAGTACTTCTGACATGCCGCCGACAAAATGATATACAAAATTAAAAAAACCCACAGGCACACCATAAGAAACCCTTATTTATTTAACAACCACACCACTATACCGATCAGAATATCCTCGAAACTTTCCCGCCAGGTACAGCGAAGCCAGTTAGATATTCTAGAAGCCAGTTAGATATTCTAGACCGGCTGTGTATTCTAAAATTATCAGTTTTCAGATCTGGACGCACAGTCTAGCGTCTACCGGTGTGTCTGGGAGTACAGGCAGGGAGAGAAGTGTCTGTAAGATTTAATTAAACATTTAAAACTAGCGACCCCACTTGGCACCATTTTTACGACTAGAAAAGACATCAAGATATCTGTATTATAATGTAAGGGCTGATTTTTCCAACGCCAGGTAATTTTATCAGAGGAATAATTTTGAATTTTTGACAGTTCTTCCATACAAAAACTGTCAGATGTCAATTTTCTGCCGATTGAAAAATCTGCCGTTTAGTATAAATGTATTGTGCACATAATCCCGTTTTTATTTTTTGTGTGTATCACTAGAAACTCGTAAATGGAATTAAATTTCAAATTGTTTAAGAATACTGTATAAGTTAGCTGTAATTTTCTCGAAAAGAATAAAAATAAACCTTCTAAAATAAATCCTCTAAAGGTGAAAGTGAAAACCGCATCAAAATCCGTTGTGTAGTTTAGAAGAACAACACTGACACACACGAAAAGTAACTTTAGTTTATAAAATGGATATTTTTTTTATTGCTAAATGGGCTTGCTCTTGACCTTGACCTCGATCACGCCTGATGGAAAGCGATGGATGAGGTCTATGATGGAACGAGCGTGCCCAGAAGATGCCTGTTCAGTCTGGATGTATCATCTAACATCAAGAGTTATTAGCTATTATTATTAGCTTTAGGCTCAATTTACATTGCCGCAGAACGGAATGGACGCGAGTTTTATACATAGCAAAATGAACTTGAAGTCAATGGTCTAACGTACAAACTAGATACGAGCTTACTGCCGGAATTCCCGAGAATTTGCGATAATTCTCCAGAAGATGCGCGACCTGTGCGTATCTAATTTGTGCGTTACAATTTTGACATAAAGTTCATTATGCTTTGTACAAAAAGAAATTGCTTCCATTCCGTTGCACGGCTGTATAATCAATTTATACAGCCGTGCCTTAGATAAATAAATTGAGACTATAAGACAGTGATACCTACACAGTGATAGAATTGACACTACAGACGCTAGCACATCAAGCTACCCGAAACTGTCAAATTTTACCAATCAACCTTGAACCTAATGCTTTAGCGATAAACTTGAAAATCTATTAAAGAAATTTGACAGATTGAGTAGATGTGATGGCGTCTGTGCATAAAAAACTGTTTCAAAAACTCAATCTGACTGCCTCATTGGCCTAGTAGTTGCAAACGCTACTGCCGAGCATAAGGTCCTGAGTTCAGCAAAGTGTTACTGGGTTTCCCCATCAGGAATTTCTCAATAGCAGCCCGGAGTCTTGATTCTTGCGCAGTTGATGGCAATAGGCGAAATGTGGGTATATTATTACACCTCTGCCTAACCATCGAGGATTACAGGCGTGTTATGTTATTTTTATTAACAAAAAGTTACCACTTGTTTAAATATTTTTTTCTGAAATTTGAAAGTGCATTATTTCGCATGTGCTCTTTGAGTGCATAGGCGTCACCCAGATTAGGTCGGAAACCCTCGGGACACCCAGATCTTAAACAGATGTTCTCAACAGACCAGGAGACTTAATAAGCTTCTGGAGGGAGGTGGGCTGGTTGGAATAACCGCAGACGGACGGCCGCCATCGCCCACGCACAATGGTCCACCTGAAGGACTAAGTGCGGAAAGCAAACCCGTAACATAGAACATAGACCTGCGTTATTTCTAACAATTTTAACAATCCTATGCCCTCGACAGTACTAACTTAAGTTTCGTATGTCACTAAAGTTTGCTTCGTTCGTCCACTTATGTATATCAGAATAGCGATCCGCCCCTGCATCGCACGGTTTTTACGTCTTGACTTAACATCGAGATTTCTTCATTATATAAGCTAATTATTATTCTATTATACGCACACATGCACCATGGGGGCTCGTGGCTAATGAATATCATCCGCACAGGTCGATTTATCTGGATAAGTTAGACTTGCAGCAGTCGGTCCGTGGATGGGTGACCATCTTTACATACCGAGACCCCTCCGTGCCTCGAAAAGCCCGTTAACAAGCCGTTGGTCCCGGCTGTCATTCGTGGATTCTTCGTTACGGGTAGTCAGACAGAAGCCCGAAAGTCTGACCAAAGGGATGTCGTGTTACCCAGTAACTGAGTTGAGGAGGGCAGATAGGCAGTCGCTCTGCGTAAAATACGGGTATTTAGCTGCATGTTCAAACAAAGTCTTCATCTTTATTATTAGTGAAGAGTACTACTTTCAGAGAGGCCCGTGGCTAAATAATAGCAGCCGCACAGGTCGATCGATCAGGTTAAGCTACGCTTGCCGCGGTTGGTCTATGGATGGGTGACCATCTTTACATACCGAGACCCCTCCGTGCCTCGGAAAGCACGTTAAGCCGTTGGTCCCGGCTGTCATTCGTAGATCATTGACAGTCGTTACGGTTAGACAGAAGCCCGAAAGTCTGACAACCAGTCTTACCAAGGGGTATCGTATCACCCAGTAACTGGGTTGTGGAGGTCAGATAGGCAGTCGCTCCATGTAAAATACTGGTATTCAGCTGAATCCGGTTAGACTGGAAGCCGACCCCAACATAGTTGGGAAAAGGCGGGCACATTATGAGTACTGCGTTCTGTTTCTTGTTGATTAAATAAACTTGACAAAATAAAATTGATCCGATACCACTCAGCCACCACTGCCAAAACTCTAAAACCTCTTGAAATCAAACTCTCAAACTCAAACTCAAAGCTCTTATTCCAATTAAACCATTTAAACGCACTTTTGAATTGTCAAAATTAAATAGTCGGTCAGTTAGTCAGAAAGTGGAAGCTAGTTGCCCATTCCAAAACGTACATCTCTATGGAGAAGAACGGGCAAGAAACTCCAAGGACAATCTTTTAAATCAAGCCTAGATATTACAAAATCCAGCAGTGCGATTCTGTAACCATCTCACCGTGAAAATTTAGGTGAAGTGAGCGTGGAGTGAGCTGTCATTCCAACTAATGCTAGGGATTGACACTATTGACAGTTCACTCTATGCTCACTTCACCTAACTTTTCACGGCGAGATTTTTACAGAATCGATCGGCTGGGTACCTATATACATTAATCTAGAAAATGTGTCTGCTCTCTGCTGCTGTCTGCTCATTAAAGAATAATGTACCCAGTATTTTCTCACATATGTGAGAACAATGTAAAAACAAATGAAAAAAGTGAGGAAACAGGCATGTCCTAAAACTAATATTTCATATTATTATTTTTAAATATTTCATTTTGTTACACACTAATAAGTCAAGGAACTTTCTCCTAAAATTCGTTTCCAGAACTACATAATTATAACAACAGTCATAATTGCACTATTTAAAAGGACATAACAGTCCCTATTCATCGATAATTTCATGACAAGGAAACCGTTTTAGAAAGGGTAGAGACACCGGCTAGCAGCCCGACAAACAATCGTTTTATTATTTTATTCGTTCATTACGAACCGTTACAAGAAAGTTCGGAAAGGACACAAAAGATCAATAAAAATTTCTTTCTGTAAACTTGCTTATGAGTAATAAATGCAACCCTTACTTTGATAACTGGTAAAAGATAGCAACCCTTCGGTAAAAGGTACAAGATACAGTAATATTGTCGGTATTTACCCTTTACCGTTTGCCGAAATATTTCTAAAGAATGATTCGTCATCCTTTTTGCTCATAAAACTATGCAAGGAGGTTGGATGTTTGTAATTTTTATGAATAGGCGAGTACTTTCTTGTCCAAACAAGTAGTATATTCAGCCTATAACGTTCCCACTGTTGGGACACAGGCCTCCTCACGGTGAGAGGGAGGGGACTGTAATCCATTAATCCACTACGTGGGCCCAGTGCGACGGGGTAATTGCGTAACACACTAACAGTAGCAATGGCTTTCATTTTGACAGTTCAACAACATTCATTGCGTTATTTACGTTGTTGAGCAGACACATTTTTCGAACATATGCAGCACTGGATTAGCGTGTTACGCAATTAGGGTATTGGCTGGTAGATGTCACATATCTTCGAATTTTTGGTCCGAAGACATGCTAACCAGCTTGTCTTCGGACCTCCTCGGTCCTCGCCTGAAGATTTCCTTCACCATTTTTGAGAGCATGAAATATATTACAAAGTAAAGCGCCTGTCAGAGTTCGAACCTACGACCTACAACTCGTACGTCGCAGCCGTTACCACTGACCCACCACTGATTTCATCTGCATGCAGCGGAATACCAGTATTTAACATGGAGTGACTGCCTATCTGAACTCACACCCTGTATAAGTACTCAGAATTAAAATGATAACGCATTGGTTATAAATGGCGGCGTTACGTGTTAGTTCGGCGATGTTAGCCACGCGCCAAAGGAGGTTTATGTAAAGCAGTCAGCGGACAAAAACATCGGTCCTTTCCGTCAGTCTTCGTGAAACATCTTCACTTCACATAAGTTAAATAAAATACCTTTATTGAAACAGATGACCATTACAAAAAAAAAAAAAACTTAAAAATTAGATAACAAGTTTAGATAGTAAAGGTAGCTTAAATAATGGAAACCCTGCGTCCTAAACTAGGGGAAACCTTTGACTTAGGAGTCAGTGTTCTACTGTTACCTCGGATGTTCCGAAAAAACCTTTCTGTGTGTGTTATGTTAGAGAACCTAATTACATAATTGGGGCAATAACAATGAACATAAAGCTATCAAAATGGAGTGTAAAAATATAAGGAATATCTGTTTTTGTTTATTATTTTGTTGTGCGCGTCTGGGAGGGGTATGAATAGTTATATTGTTAAAACGTCAAACGAGTAATATGCACGCGCAACACTAAACTGATTGTTCTGGCGCATGTCAAACGCACGCATGCGTCATTTGAACCGACAATTCAAGAAACAAGTAAAATTCAACTTAAACTCGTAAGTATAAGGTTGTCAATTCAATGTGGTGTGCAAGAGAGTGTTCTGTCATTAGGCTGTTGAAATTTCAACTTTGTGATGTGTGAAGTAAGGTTGAATGACTGCTCACTCCACGCTCAGTTCACCTAAGTTTTCACGGTGAGATAGTAACAGAATCGCACTGCCTACGTGGTGGATTAAGGCCCACTCCCTTTCACAGAGAGGAGGGCCGTGTCCCAGCAGTGGGAACATATGTATAGGCTGATTATGGGATGGTGAAATTCGCCCTAAGTGGTAGATACCGAACAAAGTTTACCGATCGGCACATCATCATCATTTCAGCACGGAATCACCCACAGCTGGTATAGGCCTCCCCTATCTTCTGCCATACTTCCCCGTTCTGTGCGTCTCTCATCCAGGTGTTTCCTGCGACTTTGACGATATCGTCAACCTGGCGCGCTTTTGGACGGTAATGGGGGTCTTCCACCGTGACCTTAAAATGGAACCCGTCACCACCATCATTCAAAAATTTGCAGAAGCCGATGAATACAGACTTCACCGACATGTGAATGTCGAGGCAATTCAGCTGCTAGACAACACGGACTTAGTGCGTAGGCTAAAGAGAACTAAACCATTTGAATTAGTGTAGTATTTATATAGTGAATGAATAATAGTGCGATGCTAATGGTGCTATACATGTAACACATGAACAAAGTGTTTTATCAATTATCAGACCCTAAGAAAGTGCTACGAAACTGTGTAAAAGTGCAAATTAACAATATCGGCCGTTTGCTGCTACGAAGTTACTGTTTGGTTCGGTCGGTCCCGATCCTACACTCCTACACTCTTCCGAATATTGACTATGGTCCCGACCCAACTGAGCCGATCCGAACTTTTTTCACATTTTTCAATAATATTCGGTTCGACCATGTGTCGGTCCGATCCGATCATTCGCACTTTGCACTTCGTAGTAGACCCCCTGGTTTCTTTAGCCACCATTCGGTCACAGCTTTACTCCATCGGCCATCTCTTCGTCTAGCTTGATGTCGATGGCTTGTGCCGGTCGGTAGAAGCTGAATAAAAGCCAAGGGTGGGTAGTTATTGCTTCGGGACAAATTTGTTGTACTTATAACAAATACTGCCGAATCGAATGTATATGTAGCACCCTGTACAGAGTTTTAATAAGAAGATGTGGTTTGCGTTAGAATTTCTAAACGATTCAGTTATAACAACGAAATTACCTATAATGTACCTTTAAAGACATCCTCCCCATTATCAATCAATTTATCGTGACATTATCAATCATAAACTAACAATCATACATCAGGATTATGAGGTTTATCAATACATACAAAATTCTTCTCGAAACCCGATTTCAAACCTTATTTTCTGAACGGTATAGCCCAATTTTGTGATGTCGTTGTGTTTAAAATTTTACACACACCTAATTTGAATCTTATTGAATGGAATTTAAGGTACAATTTTGAGGGTTAAGTGTCCCGAACAGTAAACTTCAAAAGTAAATATATGTCATAATGTCATGTTTTACAAGGTTTTTAACCCTTGTGGTTATTTTCAGAACGATATGGGTAGATTGTAAGTACTTAGATGTAAAATAAATCTGCGGTGCACCGCAGCTTTTTCCATATATTTCAAATCAATCTACCCAGCCTTTTTCCAAACTATGTTGGGGTCGGCTTCCAGTATAACCGGATGCAGCTGAATACCAGTATTTTGCATGGAGCGATTGCCTATCTGACTCCACAACCCAGTTCCTGGGTAATACGATACCCCTTGGTAAGACTGATTGTCAGACTTTTGAGCTACTGACGACCCGTAACGACTGTCAAAGATCCACGAATGACAGCCAGCACCAACGGCTTAACGAGCTTTCCGAGCCACGGATGGTCTTGATATGTGAAGATGGTCACCCATAGACGGACCAACCGCCGCAAGTGTAGCTTAACCTGATCGATCGACCCGTGCCGCTGTTATTTTAAGTCCCATGCAATAAGTAGTACCTAATATCAACCCGGGACAAAATCAAAATTAAAATATTTTCTTTCACATAAACCTAGATAGGCACTTATGAAGCGTCAGAAGGTGCACGGTTCCAATTGGTCGTTTCTTATGGAGAAGAGCTGGCAAGAAACTCCACAGTTACTCATTTAAAAATAATTGGCTCTTACAATGTTTTCAAATTACAGTAGGTAGGTATGTTACAAATTTTGAATTCCTGATTCGTTGAAAATAAGTTACGAGAACAAGAATACCTTCTACAGAAAGCGCAAAAAACAATGGTTACAAGCGCTCATTGTTTAAAAAAACTTTAAAAAGACTTATGCAATGTACAAATCCCGTTCGCTCATACTTTCACCAAGTTGCAACATCCTAACCCGTTAAAACAAATAAAGGACGCATTTCAACAGCCCTCATAAAACCATAAAAAACACCCTTTCTCCAAAAAAAAACCCCAGTTTTTTTTCTTAAAAAAGATCCTCTCTTTAGCAAAAAAAAAAAATTAGAAAAGAAAGTTTCTGAAAAGATACACGTAATCATGTAACAATAACAAAAATATTGAAATGTCATTGCGCAGTTAAAGAGATTGCCCAATTTTTTTCTTTGTTCGCGTAAAAAGTGGTGTAGGGATGTGCTTAGCGTATATCGATAGAAATGGATCATCATTTATTACTACTAAGTACTGTGAGTGACTAGACGAGCCCTTGAAGGTACCGGGGGAGTAATCAAACTACGGTTTATCTCGTAATGGCGCCGATTCCCTTGTTCACAAACTAAACTTTTAAGTTCAAACCATCTTTTTCTTTCTATTTCATTAAGAGAACGATAGAAGATAAATATTAGTTTAGTTCTGTCAAATTTAATCAGCCTATAATGTTCCCACTGCTGGGACACAGGCCCCTCGGATGATGATGAACCCGATAAATGTACTGTTAATCTAGGATATGGGCTTCTCCAGATCCAGACTGAGCGTGTCCTAACAGATGAATCTTATTATTACTGTCCGGGGATCGAACCCAAAACCTCAGCAATTAGTCTACATACGCACGGTCGTCAAAATATCGCGGAGGGACTTAATCGCGCACTGGTCTTCAACACTGAACGCTCTGTGTTGAGCCGAGCATTGAGAATCCAACAGAGCGCATCCCAGTTCGTCAAAAAAACACACTGTTGGATTTTCAACTCTCGGCGCTAAGCAGTGCGTTGAAAATCCGATGCGCGAGAAAAACGCACCCGTGCGAATCTGCACCCTAATTGTGTAACACACTATCAAACACAATATGAATCGTTTAGAAGGATATTGCTAATCCACTGCTTCGTAATGTTCGAAAAATTTGTTTTTGTGTTGTGTTTGACAACATAAATAACGCAATGAATGTTTTTGAACTGTCAAAATGAAACCGATTACTACTGATAGTTTGTTACGCAATTGCTCCGCTGGGCTTATTGTAGTTGTGACTTGCTACTAACAAGATAACCAAAATGGAGTCGTACCCAAAATAATTTTACTTTCTTTTCCCTTTGTATTGTATTGTTATATTTCATAATTTTATTGTTAAAAAGTTTTAGCATGCTTTCTAAATTTATCATTGTTTATTTTCTTTCATTATATGTATAGTCAATGTAAACTGGAGGAGCGGAACCGCCTAATACAAGCAAATCATTTCTTAAAATGTGACTTCAAACTTAATAATGTTATTTACATGAGTTGATGAAATAAACATTTTGATTTTTATTTATATTTTTTTTCCCCTAAATCAAACTTATCGATATTTTTCCCCCGTCCCTACGCCAAAGCCATTAGCGACGCGATATCCCTGTCAACTGACATAGATCAATCATCATCATCCTTTGTTATCCGAGCCATCGGGGAAGCGGGCAGCGAGCAACTTGCCCGGACGAACTAATATATTGCCAGAATGATTTTCTGATGTACGAAGATTATTGCTTCTTCGATTATTACCTTCAAGAATGGAAGAGGTTCTCAATTTGACATGTTGTGTTACTCGTATTTTTTTATTGCCCAATGGGCCTGCTCTTTACCTCGATCACGCCTGATGAAAAGCGATGGATGAGGTCTATGATGGATTGAGCGTGCCCAGAAGATGCCTGTTGCTTACTGGTTTACTGTGAACACAGATGCTGGAATAGAGTTCCACAATTTGGCTGTGCGCATAATAAATGTGGACTGATCGAGATATCAACCAAGTCTGGATAGTACCCTGTAGTAGTGCGCAAGGCACAGGCAAGCAACATTACGCCGATGAGCTAGGCTGTGAAGCCTAGCCACCAAAGTCTCATCGCCTATAGGCCTTTTTGCTCTGCGTTCTGCCGATACAGTAATAAATAGGTACTATTTTTATCGCTATTTTATCTATATTTTATCTATATTTTTTATTTATTTACTATTTTTATCTATATTTTTCTCAGGCTAGAATTCCCTTGCAAGTGTTTTTCATTATCATCACCAGCTGTCTAGCCTTTTCCCAATTATGTTGGGATCGGCTTCGAGTCTAACTGCACGCAGCGCATAATCAACCTATAATGTGCCCACTGCTGGGACATAGGCCTCCTCTCGGTGAGAGTGAGTGGGCCGGCATCCACGCGGGCCTAGTGCGGGTTGGTAGATGTCACATGTCTTCGAGTTTTTGGTTGCAGGGCATGACGATTACCTCATGATGTTTTCCTTCACCGTACACAAAGTAAAGCGCCTGTCTTGGTTCGAACTTACGACTTACAACTCGTAAAACGCTTCTCTAGACGCACAGGACCGGTCGATATGACAACGCTTGGGGAGGAGACGTATGTCCAGCAGTCGAACGTCTTACGACTGAAATGATGACTACAATAACTCCACTACTGTTTAGATACAGAAAAGTATATTTTAACAGCAAAACTAAATAGTAATTTCATAGTTTATTTCGTCATATATAATCAGATCTAGGTAATCATTGTCTTCGTCATGCATTACTTATTCTAGGCCTAACGTGTACAATGCTTTGGTGATTAAATCTAGCATTTTATTGAAAGGCCTGGAGCCTTTGGAGTAATGTCTTTAGTCGCTTACAAACGAGTCCTCTGAACCAGAACCTTTTCTGTTAAATTTTATCTCTGTTACCTTCTTATCTATCGCTTCTTTTGTATCGGAATATCTTTGTTTCAATACATCATCAAATTCATCAGCATAATAAAATTGGTCAAAGTATCGAATATTTTCCAAATCTGCGATGTCTGATGACAATGATTGTCTTAGGCTTGATTTAGACCGTTTTATGGGGCTTACAATAACAGTAAGACAGTCCTCTTCTCTTGGAATAAAATCACAAACTTGTAAAGGACCTTCACTTGCCTGTTTGGTTGGTAGTTCACACTTCGAGTACAATTCATAACTTGATATACTATTCAGTTTGGCAAACATCTTTGCTTCTTCTGCTAAAATTTTAGTGTCGGAATTAAACGTTGCCGATTCGAACCATTCCCCTGTTTCAAGTGCTTCTCCATTTGGTTCCTCTGTTTCTACTGCGTCTATTTCTTCGATCTTTAGTATATTGGCGTTTATAGCAAAGTTCTTGTGGGCAACTGGAGGAATGAACTCATCATAGTCGTCTGATTCATCTGGTAGTTTTAAGACTACTAGATTATTTTTCTCAGACGGCATTTTTTTAAATTTAACACCGCCTAGTTTCACCTTAGATGGTACCCCTTCTGGAGTTTCTGCTTTTGAGGTCTCATTAAGTGGAATAATTTGAACTTGTTGCCTTGAAGTTTCCTCAACTACTATATCTAGTTTTGCATATTTAATCTCACCCTCCTTCTTGCTCTCATCTTCTTCCTTCTCTGTTAGTTTTACTTTTGGTGTAGTTTGTTGACCCAGGATGTTTTTTAGAGCGTCGGTTGTCAATTTTGTGATACGGTAGGTGTTTTGTTTTTCTGATTTTTGATCTTTTTCCGATATATGTTGAATATTTGATGCCGTTTGTTGATTCTCTGAAGTTGCCGAGTTCATTTCAGGTGATGTTTCTTGCATTTCTTTGGGTTTTTGACGTACATTATGGGAATTAGCTTCTTTTGGATGAATACTTGCTTCTTTAGGTTTTGTTTGTTGATTCTCTGAAGCTGCTGAGTTCATTTCATGTGCTGTTTCTTGCATTTCTTTGGATTGTTGACGTGCATTAAGGGAATTAGCTTCTTTTAAATTAATTCTTTCTTTTTTCGGTTTTGATTGTTGATTGTCAGAAGCTGCTGAGTTCACTTTAGGTGCTGTTTCTTGCATTTTTTTGGATTGTTGACGTACATTAAGGGAATTAGCTTCTTTTGGATGAATACTTTCTTCTTTCAGCTTCGTTTGTTGATTATCTGAAGCTGCTGAGTTCACTTTAGGTGCTGTTCCTTGCATTTCTTTGGATTGTTGACGTACATTAAGGGAATTAGCTTCTTTTGGATTAATACTTTCTTCTTCCGATTCTTCACTATCACTTGGTGCTAAATTCTGGTCCCTAAGGAATACTTTTTGACTCTGTATTAGAAATAGAGGTACGACATCTTTCATTGCAGATTCTCGCCCTAGTTGACTATGTAGAAGTTCATCATCATGTAACAAGAATTTCTTTACTAAATTCGTGCCTTTACCCACTAACTCAGTTATTGGTTGACTTTTTTCAACTCTTTTTACTGAAGGCTGTGTTTTATTATCTGAAAACGTAAATGAAATTATCGTACTATAAAATAGTCGATCTGTTTGAGGTGGTATTTTTACAATTTTTTGCTGCGTCATATCACTGTTTATCACAGAAGCATTATTGTGTACACCTGCTTTTCTCTTTTTACCATGTTTTTCACGGAATTTAGCTGCTGATACTGCTACAATTTTTTTCAAAATTTTATCAATTGCTTTGTCAATTTTCTTCTCATTTGACACTTTCAATAAAATTTGTTCTTCCCTTACTTTCTTTTCTAAGTCTGCTGACATTTCATCTGTTGCATTGATGAGCCGTGGTATGATTTTTGACAATTTGGTATATTCCCTGTAAATGTATTTAGTTGATTAGTATTATTTACGTTCTTTTTATATATTGTTTTCAATGCCGATAAACTCACCCTTCACAATATTGGATAATATATCTTAAATTTTAATAATATTCTGTCTGAGGTATGTGGAAAATGTCGTGAGGAAAGTTTTGAGTATGAATGTGGATGGCTATAAGAGTAGGGGAAGACTAAAGAAACGATGGATGCACTGTGTGAATGATGATATGGTTAGAAAGGGGGCCACTGTCGAGATGACGGCTAATAGAAATATTGAAGAAAAATACATGTTGCGTTGACCCCAAATAAATTGGTTTAAGGGTAGGAGAATGATGAATGTAACAGATCTGAAGACTGCCTTGTTGGTTCAAATTCAAATTAATTTATTCACATTTAAATAGAGTAATTACAGTCGATAGTTTCGCATGTTACATTATTCAGTCTTATATTCTGTTTAGCCTGTGATATGGCATGTGAAGTTTATTTTGTCTAATATGTATATAAAGAGATAGAAAAGGAATGGGAATTTAATATTAATAATAATTTAGTCACAAGGTTTCTGGAATTCGGCGTGTATGTCAATAATATAGTACCTGGTTAAAATACAGTCCAATACAAATACAAAGTCAGATATTATTGTATTTTTTTTTTAATGCTAGGCAATGTCACCCTTTTACACACAATATATATATATATATATATACATATATATTATTCCTGTAACCATTCGTTTACAGAGTGAATAATTTTTTTAGAAGTAGCCATTTAAGCACTTTCTTAAACGTTGGTAGAGGAAGATCTTGAATGGTTATTTGTAACCTATTATAAATTTTAACACACTTAGCTAAATAATTCTTATATAACACCGCAGTCTTTGGTACAAATTCTAACACCAGTCGTTGACCATGTCTTGAACTACGAGGGTATATATTATCACTTTAATAAATGTCACGGGCCTTCACAAACAGGTTAGGATTAGATTTTACAAACACACAAATTTCAAAAATGCACATACTTGGTAGGGGTAATATTTTGAGTTTTTTATATTGAGGTTTACAAGACTCACAATTATGGAGGAATTCGAGCAATAGCTCTTATGCAAAGTTTTTGAGATATAAAGGCCCGCTGGTTGTCCGTTGAGTTTAACCCATATCGTAACACGGAAGCTACATACCCATGACAAGCTAACAATACCGTATGTTGGGTCGATGTAGTTCTTAGCCTATTTAAAACATACACGAAAGAGTTAACTTTCTTGCAGACTCCATCAATATGTGCTTTCCAATTTAGGTACTAGTCCATGGTGAATCCTAAAAATTTGACATTACTGGATACGTTGATTTTTGTACCGTCATATGAAATATGCCTTGGAACGATCTTTGATCAACGGATTTGAAATTGCATAAAAGTCGTCTCACCGTTATTTACCTGTAAATTGTTTCTTACTAGCAACCCAATAAATAAATCAATAGTATTATTTATTTCAATGTCAAAATTGTTATTAATTACGTTGTCATATGTCAATATGATAGATATGTCATCTGCAAGTAATATACATTTATTGGTAATAATGTCAGGTAAATCATTAATATAGATAAGAAATAGGAGGGGTCCGAGTATACTTCCTTGCAGAACGCCGTCACTATTAATAAGATACGCAGACCTCTCTTGTTTCACCACCCAGTTCAGTGATCGCTAGTACGACTGCTACAAGTATGGGGGTCCTGGGTTCCGAGGTCGGTCAAAATGTCCTTGGGTTTATCTATTTTAAAATAAGTCTGGATTTAAGCCCGGTTGAAAGCATAGTCTCGTTCCTTATTACATGGGACCAAAGCATAACTGGGCACTCTAATTGCGTACATCACTATCAATCTCAATCTAAATCATTTTGAAGGTTATTGCTAATCCATTGCTTCATATGTTGGAAAAATGTGTCTGCTCAACAACGTAAATAACGCAATGTATGTTGTTGAACAGTCACAATGAAACCCCGCTGCTGATAGTATTTTACGCAATTACCCCACCGATCAAAATGTGGGTTTAATATTAAAATTCAACCTATATGGTCACTTATGAAACGTCAGAAGCTAAGTGCACGGTTCCAATTGGTCGTTTTCTATGTAAACAAACCGGAAAGAAACTCTACGGTTGATATATCAAAAATCAATCTGCCTAGCCTTTTCCCAACTATGTTGGGGTCGGCTTCCAATTTAACCAGATGTAGCTGAATACCAGTATTTTACATGGAACGACTGCCTATCTGACCTCCACAACCCAGTTACTGGGTAATACTATACCCCCCCTGTTTATCAGACTTTCGGGTTTCTGACGACCCGTAACGACCGTCAAAGATCCAAGAATGACAGCCGGGACCTACGGCTTAACGTTTTGCTTTCAAAGGCCCGGAGGGGTCTTGGTATGTAAAGACGGTCCATCCATAGACCAACCGCGGCAAGCGTAGCTTAACCTGATCGATCGACTCGAGCGACTATTATTACTTAGCCACGAGCCCACGGGCAATATATCAATTAAATCAATATACTTCTCTGCCTACCCTTTCAGAGAATTGTAGCGGTATGTTATTTGTGCTACGAGCACAGTTCTGCAAGCGGTTGGTGAAGCTATGGTTTCCTATAAGAACGGTGACCTCATAGCGTCCGCAATTTACCGGTGAATGACGTCACTGACACGTTGTGTATGATGCCTACAGACAGGATTGGTCCGCACTAGCTCAAGACAGAGAGGCATGGAAATGAGAAAGGAAAGACTTTGCCCTGCGGTGGGATAACATAGGCTAAATATAAATCTTACTAATAATATTATAAACGCGAAAGTTTGTATGGATGGATGGATGTTTGTTACTCATTCACGCAAAAACGACTTAAGGGATTTGGATGAAATTTGGCACACAGATAGTTTATAACCAGGATTAACTCATAGGATGCTTTTTTCCTGAAATTCCTACGGGGTCGAAACTTATGCGGGTGAAACCGCGGGGCGCAGCTAGTAATAAAATAAAAATTATACGAGTACAAATTAGTCTAAGGTAGCAATTTTGCTAAGGGCTGATTTTTCAATCGACCGATAATTTTTATTCGTGGAATAAAATTGACGTCTGACAGTTTTAGTAAGGCAGAACTGTCAAAAACTTCAAAATTATTCCTCCTATAAAGTTATCTGGCGTTGAAAAAATCAGCCTTTACTAGTTAAACAAATGAATGTCACCCACCTAAGGATTATAAATTATTTCGGCAACAATTGTTTTCAACATAAGGTTTCGCAAGCGGTTGATAATACAATTCCTATTATACAAATTGGTCTCAGGTAGCAATGGTGCAAAATAGTTAAACAAATGACTGTCAGCCACCTGAGGTTTAAATTTTTTTTCCGGAACCATTTTGCATGTCTCATCTTTGTCAATATTTCTTAGAAAACAGTTTCACTTTCATTTCGCTTTTTTTGCAAAAACATTGTGTTAATGAATAGTAACATGAAGCAAAAGTGACAGTGAGACGGTTATTGTTTTTGTTTTAAATAATTTAAAAGTGCAAGGATACTAAGAATTTTCTGAATCAGTTCAGTAAGGATAGACTGAATGACTGGTACAGTTACGGAAACGTGCCTATTGTTTTGTTACGTCGTGACTTTGATACTTTATAGCTACCTACCAATGAGTATATTACTCGCCAACTTCTACCGGCAAATTCACAAAACACGTATCCGTTTGAATGAAACTACCAGGAGGTCTACTACGAAGTGAGTGCGAATGTTCGGATCGGACCGACACATGGCCGAACCGAATATTATTGGAAAATGCGAAACAAGTTCGGATCGGCTCAGTTGGGTCAGGACCATAGTCAATATTCGAAAGAGTATAGGAGTGTAGGATAGGGACCGGCCGAACCAAATAGAAACTTCGTAGCAGGAAACGGCCGAACATTCGGCCGATACCACTTCGGAGTAGCCCCCCAGGTGTCAAGAACGCATTCTCTTCGGCAGTACTACAATTTAATTTAGAGCTAAAAATATATCTTTCATTAACAGTAGACCGCTTTTTATTACAAAAATCTTTGTAACAGCTAACCATACGAATTCACGCGTAAAAGCTAGTTAAAAATAAAAGTCTAGCATTCAACATAGACAGCGCCACAGACTAGGAACACTGTGTAGACGCGAAACTCATAAACAACATCTTGGCGTTGTAAAAAAAAAAAATGTTTATCAAAGTATTGTCAAAGAATGACAGTTGTGATTTGAATATACGGAATTTATACCCTTTCCATTAGGTTAACCGTTTTTGACAGCTTTCTTAAAACGTACATATTCCAGATTACGTAAAAGTTAACTTTAAAATGCGTAATAAAATAAATATATAATTATACTGCCTTATCTTATTGAATTATCTTATGTATGGTTATACAGACATTATAATAAGTACGTGTCGTGTGTTTCGTCGTGTCGTGTCGTGTCGTGTCGTTTCGTGTCGTGTACGTGTACGTGTCGTGTGTTCGTGTCGTGTCGTGTCGTGTCGTGTCGTGTCGTATCAATGTATTGTGTGTTGCTGCAATCACTAGTTCCGTCTGTCGAAAAACGGTTTACCTAATGGACAGGGTGTAAGTAAGTGGTCGCTTTCATAGTATCAGCGCGCTATGGAACGGGCTATGCTCGGAGTTTCTTTGAAGGATAAAATCCGGAAAAGAACCGGAGTTACCGACATACTCGTAACTTGCAGAGTTAGCAAGCTGAAGTGGCAGTGGGCTGACCATTTTTGTCAAAGGACCGCTGGCCGGTGGAGCAGACGAGTCTTAGAATGGAGACCGTGTATCGGCAAGCGTAGTGTGGGACGCCCCCCAGCTAGATGAATCAACGACTTTAAAAAGGTTGTTGGGACAGATTAGATGCGGAAGACGGAGGACAGGGTGCTGTGGCGCAGCCTGGGAGAGGCTTATGTTCAGCAGTGGACTGCGATAGGCTGAAATAATTTATACAACGCACGCGCGTAATTATAATACAACACACACACACATACATGTATGTCACGACATTTTATTTGATTCTGTATGAGCTTTTCTATAATTTCTAGCATTAAATTAATTTATCTCATTTTATTATAACGGACACACACTTCCCTATGTTTGTTATTCCAGTGTATGGCACTCGTGGGTTGCAGCTGAAAATCAGCGTCAGGTGGTACATTTGTGTTGTCATCTGACATTATGCTGAGCTGAGGCCCTTTTGGCATTATAATCTTTGTTTTTCTGTTTTTATAGTTTTAAGGTGTATTCATTTTGTGTAATACCAATAAACGCATTTTTCTTTCTTTCTTTCTTAAAATAATAGATTGAGTAAATTTTATGAAAAATTCCTTTTCCTGACTTTACCGTGTATTAGTAAACTAACGTATCTATTACTATGGGACCAACTTTTACTACGGGAACAAACTTGAAATTGCGAAAAAATATCAGCTGTTTCCTACATTTTGACGAGTTGTACGAACATAAATGTAGGGAAAAGCTGATTTCATTCGATTTCATAATTTTTCCCGTAGTAAAAGTTGTTCATAGTGGTAAGTACAATGACCCCTTAAGAGGTTATCCATCTGCCAGGGCCGCGGGTTGTTCGAAAGAGATACCGTGGTCCCTGGCATAGGCAACTGAAGTAACACGGGTGGGTTTTAGTCAGTAAAAGTCTGACACGCCCTCCTGCTCCGTCCAGAGCGGGAGAAGTCATATGATGATTTCCCACCCAGAAAAAAAAAGAGGTTTTGGATGCATGAGGAACAGGGTGTAAAGTCCACTCAACCTCCATAGAAAAGGGAGGATCCTCCGACCAGACGGGTGTTGTGTCTGGCGGGCAATTGCCCAACGATTGATGTTGGGAAATTGTGTCTATGCTAATTGCGCGGTAAACTCTGCTTGCGAGATGCAGGATTTGCGTGACGTCAGTATGACGCGTTGTTCGCATGTGGCGTTGTAGATACCGCTACAAGGTTATCCATTAACTACCGGACACCCTGTAAATATAAGTAGCAGCGGCCCACGGTTTCACCTGCATAAGTGTCGATCCCGTGGGAATATCGGGTTAAAAAGTACCCTATGTGTTATTGTGATGTATAAGCTATATTACTGTAAAGTTTCATCGAAATCCGTTCAGTAGTTTTTGCATGAAAGAGTAACAAACATCCATCCATCCATCCTTACAAATTTTCGCGTTTATAATATTAGTAGGGAGTAGGATACCTAGGCATTTAAATTCGCATCGGGATTGTCGCATCTGTACATTGTAGTCGATGGCTTCACTAATAGGTCTGTCTGTCTGACTGTCTATTTGCCCCTAAATGACGGTAATAGGAACTATTTTAAAACGGTTACAATGATTTTTAAAACACTTTTAACTGGTGCAAAAGTTACGGTTTTTTTGCCTTTTTAAATCGGTAGTACTTTAGCTCATTTTGACATGTGGTGGTTTTGAAATTCAGACTTTTGAGAAGTGTAGAATTCTTATTCAATTATTTTTTTTAGTTTTTCATGCATTATAACATTATTCGTGCGTTATATTACCAACTCACATTGGACCCGCGTGGTGGACCACACTGGACCCGCGTGGTGGAATATGGCCCGCTCCCTCTCGCAGAAAGAGAAGGCCCTTGACCCAGCAGTGGGAATGTTATCGGCTGATTATGAGACAAATTCAAATTTATATTAAGTCCCTAATCTATCTAGTTTTACCTTGAAAAAAAAATCAAAAAAAAATCTGAACCCACAAAACTCCATAAAATCCTAAAACGTACAACCCGCATTTTATATTACAACCAAATAAAAAATATGGGGTAATCAGTATAATATTAAAACGCATCGCCCTTAACCACGCCCCTTCGCCGTTAGCCACGCCCCTTTCGGTTATTTACGGCTAACCAAGGTTATTTGTACCCGCACTCTTTAATTTTATTCCTTCAGACATATTGAGCATCTTAGATCTACATAATTGTGGTTAAATATCCCAGAAATTGCTGAAACGATTAAGGGCAGAGGCAACAAAATTGTCTTTCCAGACTTAGGTTGTGCACACACCAAGTCAAGACAATGTATGGACAATTTAAATTGGTAGTTAATTGGATTGGAGGGGCTTGTGGCTAAGTAATAACAGCCACGGGTCGATCGATCAGGTTAAGGCACACTTGCCGCGGTTGGTACAAATACCCCTCCGTGTCTCGGAAAGCACGGTCCCGGCTGTCATTCGTGGATCTTTGACAGTCGTTACGGTTCGTCAGAAGCCCGAAAGTCTGACAACTTACCAAGGGGTTTCGTATTACCCAGTAACTGGGCTGTGGAGGTCAGATAGGTAGTCGCTCCATGTAAACTCCATGCAATACTGGTATTCAGTAGCATCTGGTTAGACTGGAAGCCGACCCCAACCTAGTTGGGAAAAGGCTCGGCTGATGATGATGAAGTGCAGTTAAATGAAGCTAATTAAATAATCAGCAAGCGTAGAGTAGGATGTCCCGTGTTGTGGCGCAGTCTGGGAGAGGCCTATGTCCAACAGTGGACTGCGATAGATGTGCACACAGCTAGTCAAGACTGTATACAGGGTCAAATTTAATTAGCTAGCCAAACTCCACAGGCGTGATGGGTATCACAATCAAAACACGATAAAATAACCGGCATGTCTTAGGACCAAAAATTCGAAGACAAATGACCACTACCAACCCGCACTGATCACGCGTGGTGGATGCCCAATCCCTCTCACAGAGAGGAGGCCTGTGTCCCAGCAGTGGGAACATTATAGGCTGATTATAAACACTGTGGTTCGACGAAATTGGCCTTAGATGTCCTTTAAAAACTTTAGTTTTCAAGGAAATCCTACTTCCTATTAATATGTATTATAAACGCGAAAGTTTGTGAAGATGGATGGATGTTTGTTACTCTTTCAGGCAAAAACGACTGAACGGATTTGGATGAAATTTGGCACACAGATAGTTTATAACCAGGATTAACACGTAGAATACCCACGTACACATATTCCTTCGGGATCGAAACTTATGCGGGTGAAACCACGGCGCAGCTAGAAACTACATATAAATGTCTGACATATTTTAAGCCATAACTGAATAGCAAATGACAAATTCAAAGCAAAAAGCCATTTTAATTACCGGCTTGACTAATAATACCGTACGTTCCCCGTAACCGGTATAAAATCGATATCGGAACCAATATAATATTCACAATTAAGTCGCCCAGATTGTCCAGGCAAAGGAATAGTTGGAAATAAGTAAATTTTAGTTATACGACACGATTCCGATTCGATTGATAGAATATAATAATCAGCCTATAATGTTCCCACTGCTGGGACACAGGCCTCCTCTCTGTGAGAGGGAGTGGGCCGTCATCCACCACGTGGGCCCAGTGCGGGTTGGCAGATGTCACATGTCTTCGATTTTTTGTTCTAGGACATGCCGGTTTTATCACAACGTTTTGCTCTACCGTTTTTGAGAGCAACGGTTATGAAATTATTTACAAAGTAAAGCGCCTCTCTGGATTCGAACCTACGACCTGTAACTTAAGTCGTCGCTAGGTCACAACTCCTCTAATATATATATTAATAAGTAAATAAATTTGGATAAAGGCAAGACAACGATGAAGAAATATGGTTACAGAATAAATGACAGTCGTCAATGTTAAAATTGAAATGGCGTATAGTCAGTTCCTTATGAGTAGTTATTTCATTGCAGGGTTGTCAATGTTCTAATAAGAGAAAATAATAATAATTATAAGAAAATTAAATCTGTCAGTAAATTAGTACCTACTTAATAGTTTTCTCGTTTTGAAATAAAATTTGAGTAGATATTACCTAGTTAGAAGCTAAATGTTAACAAGCTGAGGGGTGGCCACCATGTATCGTCCGCAATTCACCGGCGAATGACGTCATTGAATCGGTATTTATGAAAGTATGTTGGCGTGTTTTCCAAGAGGCCGTTTTTTGACACGGTAAAGTCAAACCCCGCTGCCATCATTTTCATGACAGCCGTCACTGCTGCCTAGGTGGCGGCCATCGCTCTTCTAGAAAACCATAGCCAGTGGCCACCGCCACCACATCTGCAATTCCTGAGACATCGCTGGTGCGTTAACATTTTTGAGACAAAACTGAAATGTCTCAATTAGTTATGACGCAGATGGATTGTGGAATCAGCTGTTTTTCAAAACAGCTCCGTTTTGTAAAACAGCTGAACGACTTTTTGCGGTTTTCCACAATTACTGCACTTTAACATGCAGAATTGCATAAACGAGTTGCATTTATCAATGCAGCAAGTCAACGATTAGAGGCTATGTAAATCACCTAATTTTTTTCGCTCGTGGCTCTGTGTGTCATAACAATATTAATAGCGTCCGAATCAGGAATACATAATGCGAGGAGTGAAAATGACCCTAACTCGAATGGAAATTGTGATTTTAAGGACAATTTTGAATATATAATTTTCAGAGTTTTATGAAAGTCAGTCTTAAAATTACTAAATAGCCAAGTAACTCCGACCAACTTGGAAGTATAGCTCGCCGGCCGCTGCCGCGGCACCCCTGACTACGTTCCTTCGGCTTGCACGCGGTTTGTCACAGTTCTAACCTTACCGAAACCATTTGGTCAGGGTGCCTTAGCTTAGTAACTGTGACCGATTCTGCATTAGAAGCCACGCCAAACGTTTATTGTGTAAGCCATTCTGTATTACATCTAAACGTTTGTTAACGTTACGCAATGAAAATCCAGATAAACGTTGTTCAGCTATTTTACATAACGGTCCTGTTTTGTAAAACAGTTAGCGGTTATGTAAAACAGTGGATTTGACCTTCCATCTGCGACAGTTACACTGGCACCCGTACCCTTCAAAGTGGAACACAGCAACGCTGCTTTTGCAGAAAAAATATGATGGCAATGCTTACTATGTTGTGCTGTTGTACAAAATAATACTACTATAAAAAGCAAGTTTTAGTTCTAATAAGCAATGTTTGGTACCAGCCCTAGTAAAATCATAAATAATACAATATCTTAGGAGCACGCTATAATGAAAATGACATGTACTTTTTAATTACGACCCAGAAATAATACCTATGTGAGTTAAGTATTAAGTAGCAGTTTTATTGAGATATAATTATTTTAATTACCATTAAAATTTGCTGGAATATATGTACGTGTATATGAAAAGAGAAGCAAAAGAATCATTGGGCATCAAAAAATTCGTCCACATCGCTGTCAACAGGAACAGTGCCCAAAAGGCTGGCAGCGTTGCCACGTTAAATGATAAATGATTTATTTTCTATAAGTAGGTTTACACAAACACTTTTACAATGGATCATATTTTAAAAACAGATGAGGTCAGCGTTTCCCTTCAAAGAAAGGCCGAAACGTACTCAGAGGTCACAGTCTCTTTTAAAGTCCAGACATAATCTTGGTCAGATTATGTGAAGACCATGTAGATCGATGTCTGAGATGGTCTTTTGAGGAAAGAACCACACAGATTGAGTAGACCGTGAACCAACGTTGTATGGCGATGCTGATTCTTTGACCAAGAAATAGGCCAGCCCTCTGGTCACGTGAAGAGTCGACCAAACACTTGGCGATATCTCGAAAAACCAAGTCACTCGGACCCCATGGCCCTAGTGTTTCAACCCCAAACGGATAGAATATATAACTTTCAAGGTTGGAATATATATTCCCAGCGAAAGCACTAGGAAGGATGAAGGGCGAGCGTTTTGGAGGACTGTCTTTTGTCATTTTGACGTTCGAAAAGTGCTGATTCTCAGCCTAATTTGAATAAATCACTTTTGATTATGTTTATTATAATGTCTGTCTTGTTTTTAACCTAATTCTGTGAAACTAATAACTATTATTAGTTTCTTATGACCCTGTTTGTTGGTTTTTGTGGTTACAAGCAGTCCATGATCGATTTCCAGCGGGGTAATTGCGTAACACACTAACAGTAGCAATGGCTTTCATTTTGACAGTTCAACAACATTCAATGCGTTATTTACATTGTTGAACGATGACGTTGACGTTTTTATTATTTATTACTGCTTGAGTATAGTTTTCAATGTTTTTGTTGGTAATTTGGGGTGTACTAGCTGACATATGGCAAATAATTTAGTTAATGTTTTGTGTTTTGTAATGTTAATTACTTACTATTGTATATAATCAAGTTCTTCTAACTGAAAAGACAGCTGTGCTGCTGGGGAGTCTGTTGCGCCACTTCTTGCCAGCTAAAGCACTAGGAAGTGGTGAAGGGAGGGCGTTTTAGAGGACTGTCTTATGTCATTTTGAAGTTCAAAAAGGACTGATTGAATAAATGACTTTTGATTTTGATGACGGCTATGTAGATCAGTGGTTGCCAAGTGGTAGCAGCCGCGACTTACGAGTTCGAATCCTGACAGGCGCTTTACTTTGTGTACATTAAATCATCGCCACTGCTCTCAAAACGGTGTAGGAAACCGGCATGTCCTAAAACCAAAAATTCAAAGACATGTGACATCTATCCACCCGCACTGGGCTCGCGTGGTGGATTACGGCCCACTCCCTCTCACCGAGACGAGGCATGTGTCCCAGCAGTGGGACACATGCCTCGCCAGCAGACATGCTGCGCCGACCATGAATAAATTTACATAAGGACAGGACGATGATGGAGTTCTCTTTATAGAATGCAAGCAAAACCGCGGGCAACAGCTATATAAGTTAAATCGTTTCACAATAAACGTTGACCAATGACAAAGCGGACTTCAAATAGACCTTCCACGAACGTCTGAGTTAGTAAAACTTTCAATGCATAACTGTCATCGTTGGCCTCAATCAAGGAGTATGGAAAGTCAGAAGATATGTCAAGAAAATCGTTGAGTTTTTAAAATGGATACGTACTTACGTACAGTACCGAGAGGAGAGGGGCTTGTGGCTAAGAAATAACAGCCGCACGGGTCGATCGATCAGGTTAAGCTACGCTTGCCGCGGTTGGTCCGTGGATGGGTGACCATCTTCACATACCAACACCTCTCCGTGTCTCGGAAAGCACGTTAAGCCGATGGTCCCGGCTGTCATTCGTGGATCTTTGACAGTCGTTACGGGTCTTAGCCCGAAAGTCTGACAACCAGTCTTACCAAGGGGTATCGTATTACCCAGTAACTGGGTTGTGGAGGTCAGATAGGCAGTCGCTCCATGTAAAATAGTGGTGATTCAGCTGCATCCGGTTAGATTGGAAGCTGACCCCTACATAATTGGGAAAAGGCTAGGCAGATGATGACGACTTACGTACAGTACCTACCCTGTGTTTTGAGAATGTGGCGACATCTACCCGCGAACTTACGCATCACAGTCTTTTTTTTTTCTATAATAGCGTTTAAAAACCGTTTTTTTTTTCAATTGATTTTGCGAAAAACTAATCTTAGAGGTAAAAGTCGAAAGCGACGAAATTTTGCTCCGACTCCTACAATTCAACCGACTCTCGTGATCGCACCTACTCGAATCGCGACATAATGTAGTTATATTTCTTTGCGGTATTTGGTTTCTCATCATTATTTTTCGCGGCAGAGGTGTGCTAAGGCCCTCAAAAGCAGCGACCAGTGTGATCACGTAGCATTAGGTGTTCCTTCAGATTATTCGTCAAAACCATAATCAAAAGTAATTTATTTAAATTAGGCTGAGAATCAGCAGTTTTCGGCCGTCAAAATTACATAAGACAGTCCCCCAAAACGCCCACCCTTCACCACTTTCTAGTGCTTTCGCGGAAAAGAAGAAGTGGCGCAACAAACTCCCCAGCAGCACAGCTGTCTGTTGTACTATTGGGGAGTATGCTTGGCTGCTAGCGTTAACATTGTCACAGACCTATCCATTTCTCTTCCTAAATCTACGTCTAAATCGAAGCTTGATAACCCTGCCAGGTAATTTTCTTTGTAGTACGCGGCAACTCGGAACTGCCTGCTATTTTCTTTTTAATAATTCATAGGGATCAAATTAGGGCGGTTCCGAGCTCACAGTTCAGTTTTAAATTCACTTTAAGTGAAGTTCTATAAGCTTTGTCGTCAAAGTGGACAAGAATAGAAAGAACATTAATGAGGTGACTGGACTGTGATTATTGAAGTTGTTTATTACGGGAATCAGTAGCATTAGCAATGATCTATACCCTGTCCTATGTAGGTAAACCGTTTTTTGACAGAAGGAATTAGTGATTGCTGCAACACAATACATTGATTGATACACGTACGGTATTATAATGTCTATAAGAAGCCATAAATACGATAATTCAATAAGATAAGGCAGTTTATATATTAATTTTGTTACGCATTTTAAAGCTAACTTTTACGTAATCTGAAATAAGTACATTCTAAGACAGCTGTCAAACTCAAACTCAAACTCAAACTCGTATTTATTTCAATTAAACCAATTACAGGCACTTTTGAATTGTCAAAGGGTCGGTCAGTCAGACAAATGAAGCTATGTAGTTAGTTGCCCATGCCAAAGCGTAGTAGGTACCTATGGAGAAGAACGGGCAAGAAACTCCATGGACACTCTTTTCAAAAAACGGTTAATTTAATGGACAGGGTTTAAGGATGTAACGTAGGTTATTATGAAGATTCTTAAATTCTTTATCAAATCAATGTGCAGATCTTGCATGGAGGCTGATGAAACCGTCGCGCATGTGTTCTTTGAGTGCACAGGCGTCACCCAGATTTGGTCGGAAACCTTCGGCACACCCAGATCTTACACAGATGTTCTCAACAGACCAGGAGACTTAATAAGCTTCTGGAGGGAGGTGGGCTGGTTGGAATAACCACCGACTGCCGCCATGGCCCACGCACAATGGTCCACCTGAAGGACTAAGTGCGGAAACCAAACCCGTAACATAGAACATACGATACCCCTTGGTAAGACTGATTGTCAGGCTTTCAGGCTACTGACGACCCGTAACGACTGCCAAAAATCCAAGAATGACAGCCGGGACCAACGGCTTAACATGCTTTCCAACCAACAGCAACAGCAGCAAGTGTAGCTTAACCTGATCGATCGGCCCGTGCGGCTGTTATAACTTACTTATTTATTTTACCATTATACACACATATATAAACAGACAAGAAAAAGAGAACAGAAATAATAGCCACAAGACCCTTTCTTTTTTCCAACCATGGAATCCAAATGATTCCCAAGGTCGAAATCATCTTCGTTTGACCCAACTCTGACCTGATTAAATTCTTCCATTCCAGGACAAAACACGAAAACATCACATTAGCATAGCAAAAAGATGCTTTCATTGAAGTTTATTCATCACAAAAAAACGGTGTGAACTGCGAGTGACTCGCGCACTACGGGTTCCGTACACAATTATTTTTGGTATTCGTAAATTGAAAAGATACACACACACACACACACACATATACACATACACTCACACACACACACACACTAGTACACACACACCCACACACACACACACACACACACACACACACACACACACACACACACACACACACACACACACACACACACACACACACACACACATACACACAGGACACACTAGTATGAGATGTAAGCCTAAGCTTATGTGAAGGGTATTGCTAATCCAATGCTTCGTATGTTCGAAAAATTTGTCTGCACAACAGCATAAATATCACAATGAATGTTGTTCAACTGTCAAAATGAAAGCCATTGCTACTGGTAGTGTGTTACGCAATTACCCCGCTGATTCTCAACCTAGTTTGAATAAATTACTTTTGATTTTGATTATGGTTTTAAAGATACAACCCCATAAGAACAGACACATAGACAGGCGGCGTATCGGATCGGAACGGATTTTACAATATTTAAACGATATTAAATCGTGTACACAGTTATTTAAAGTCTATATTACCAAGCCGCGCACAGCAGCTTGACCGCGGGCGTCTTCCGTGACACGCGATCGTAGCCGAAATATGCTGCGACGCGCGATCGGCTCCGTTCGCCTGTCATCGAATCCTTTCGGCATTAGAACACTTCAATACGGTAGGAATGAAACTATTTGACTAGGCGCAGAAACGGATACGTTCGCAAGCGACGGTACGGAGCTGATCGTATAAGTCGACATCCTGCCGGACGCGATCGGCTGTCGCCGCATCCGTTCGTATATTTTCCGATCCGATGCGATGCCAGCCGTTTGGTGGAAATCATCCTTTAGTAACAAGGTCCCGTTGGGACCCCTTGCTTGCGGAACCCTAAAAAACGAACAAAATAATGATGGAGGACTTGTATAACAAAAATATTCGTTGGACTGTTCCTCTCAAGGGTCGGGACGTACTTGAATAATATCCATTTGTATTCACAATAAGACATGAAATCATTTTTTCCTGTAACTGTGGTAGTTTGTATTCAAATACACCTATTTCACGATGTTTTGTAAAAAATACAGGACCAGGTCAGGCGCAAGACTACGATTTTTTGACAGGATATCTTTGAGTTTGAATAAATAGGTAAACTCCGTGAAATTAATTGCCAAGCAAATTGACTACCATCTTAAATTGTCAGTTTATTCAAATCAGAACTTACTGCCATTTTTTACAGTATAATAACAGTCATCTTTCGCCAGTTATGTTTAGTATTAGGTCAGAAATCATTTCGGGCCAGGGCCCGACTAATTGGATAAGGATCCAATTATTTTTAATACAAATCATTCGTTTCGGAATTAATAATAATCACTTGACATAAAAGGTAGTCAAAACCCGAAACTCTGACAACCAGTCTTACCAAGGGGTATCCTGTTACCCAATCACTGGGTTGTGGAGGTCAGAGGCAGTCCGCTCCATGTGTAATACTGGTATTCAGCTGCATCCGGTTAGACTGGAAGCCGACCACAACATAGTTGGGGATTGGCAGGATGACTTGACAAAAAAACCGGGCAAATGCGAGTCGGACTCTCACACGAAGGGCGAGTCGGACTCACACACGAAGGGCGAGTCGGACTCACACACGAAGGGCGAGTCGGACTCACAAACGAAGGGCGAGTCGGACTCACAAACGAAGGGCGAGTCGGAATCACACACGAAGGGCGAGTCGGACTCACACACAAAGGGTTCTATACTACCGTACAATTATTTTATCTTTATTATTTGTTTTCATAGCGGCATTAGAAATCCACACTCTGTAAAAATTTCAACTGTCTACGTATTAAGTTCATGAGATACAGCCCGCTGACAGACAGACAGACGGACGGACGGACAGCGGCGGCTTGGTAATAGAGTCCCATTAGCACCCTTTGGGTACAGCACCCTTAAAAGACAATCGTATTTCAAAAAACACATGTGTACATAAATAATAAAATAAATAAATAAATAAACACTTTCAACCACCGATTGTCATACAAATATCAACGACTAAAAATCGCAGCAGAAAGTCGCAAACACGCCTGAAACTTATTACGCCGCTCGGGGAACGAGTTTCATTACGATACCTTCATTCGGGAAATTGAGTTTGAGCAAAGTTGCGTTAAATTTCAGTCGAGAGCTATTCACTTGTTTTATTTAGTTTAGTTACGAGCTACGACTCTGCTGAGACCGTTTTCGATGTAGGGTGTAACTATACAGTAGGTGTATGTGATTCATCATCTGCTAAGTCGTTTTAGAGTCAAAATATTCGTAGGTTGAAACAAGTGCGTTGGGCTATACTCATAATCTACCTAGCCTTTTCCCAACTATGTTGGGGTCGGCTTCCAGTCTAACCGGTTGCTGCTGAATACCAATATTTTATATGGATCAACTGCCTATGTGACCTCTACAACCCAGTTACTATGGGAACGTTTGGGATTCTAACTACCCGTAACGACTGTCAAAGATTTTCAAATTACAGTCGGAAATAATAGCCTTAACGTTCTTTTCGAGGTCACAACAACGGGGTCAATATGTCTTGTAATGGATGATCACCCACCCACGGACCTCGGAAGCATTGCTTAACCTTGAAGATCGACCCGTGCGGCTTCTATTATTTAGCTACGAGCTCCCGTTGGGCATGGGGCGATATTATGGTTAAAAAATAGCCAAGTACGGAGCAATTTACTCTTTGAAAACAATTTTTTAACCGACTTCAAACAGGTAAAGATGCTATCTCAGTAGCTTCTATTTAGTCCCACTGGTCTCTTCACTTGACAGGTTCAGTCATTCTACCTAGCCAGCATAAAGTCAGCATGTTTATTATACCCAAAGTAGTACCGATGACCGCTGGACGAGTCATGCCGATCGATTCTGTAAAAACCTCACCGTGAAAAGCATTAGTTGGAATGACAGCTCACTCCACGCTCACTTCACCTAAGTTTTCACGGTGAGATGGTTACAGAATCGCACTGTTGGACTGGAGACCGGGTATCGGCAAGCGTAGTGTGGGACGCCCCCCAGCTAGATGAACGGACGACCTAAAGAAGGTGGCTGGGGTAGACGGGATGCGGAAGGCGGAGGACAGGGTGTTGTGGCGCAGTCTGGGAGAGGCCTATGTCCAGCCGTGGACTACGGTAGCCTGAATTGATTGATTGATTGAGTAAAAAAGTAGAAAGGGTTGTCACTTTCAACTTTTTCTTCTCATGAACTACTAATACAGCGACTATCAGAAAGGTGTTGTCATATTTAAGGGTGAGGCTGATCACCAAACTGTACAAATATCCCCATCGGACCAACAAAAAAAATTATCAGCCGTCCCATACATTTAGGTCGAGTAGGAATTGAAGTTTTGTATGGGATAGTTACGGCAGTGAAACATGGTCGCTAACTATGGGTCTCATAAGAAGGCTCAAGGTCACCCAGCGTGCAATGGAGAGAGCCATGCTCGGCGTTTCCCTGCGTGATCGAATCAGAAACGAGGAGATCCGCAGGAGAACTAAAGTAACCGACATCGCTCGAAGGATTGCTCTGCTGAAGTGGCAATGGGCGGGACACATAGCGAGAAGAACCGATGGCCGTTGGGGCGGAAAGGTTCTGGAATGGCGACCGCGCACCGGACGACGCTCAGTGGGTAGGCCCCCGACAAGGTGGGCCGACGATCTGGTGAAGGTCGCGGGAAGCCAGTGGATGCAGGCAGCGCAGGACCGATCGTCGTGGAGATCCTTAGGGGAGGCCTATACCCAGCAGTGGGTGTCGTGCGGCTGATATGATGATGATGATGATGATGGGATAGTTCTGTGCTTCTCGCATCCAACGGGTTTCGGGTTCGGTCGAAGTGGAGGTGCTTGTGGGAGGACTATGTCCAGCAGTAGACGTCTTTCGGCTGAAATGATGATAATGCTGATGGGATAGTTGAATATTTTTTCACGATTACCATCGATGTTGGTCCCATGGAGAAAGTTTTACAGTTTAATGGTATATATCACATTGAGGTGCGTACAGACTATATAACAAAACAAGTTATAAAACATAGTTAAATAACATGTTTTATAAATGTGGACGATATGTGTTACAAAAACAAGTTATATAGCATGTTATTAGTTTGTGCAACAATATTATATAACTTCGACATTGTGAACAGCACTGCAGAAATGACACGTATTGCATTTTTATAATTATTACACTGTTATTTTAAGGTCTTGTTATATGTTTCATTGTGATACAACAATGTTAAATAATGTGGACGTGTTATATAGCAGAAGTTATAAAACATGTTACTTAATCTGTACGCACCTTTACTGATACAAACTATATAGCACATACAGTCGACTTTCGTTAATTCGAAGCTCGAGGGACTCTTAAAATATTATGAATTATCGAGTGTTTGAAATATCAAATGGTTCGAAATTTGTGAGAGAAAATAAATAAAACTTCGAATTATTAAGTGTTGATCAATTATTATTTATTAAGTGCTATTCTATAACAATGACAAAAGTTTAGAGGTTCATTCGTGTACATACATGTATTCATAATGTGAATTAATTAATCTTTCGAAAGAACTCTGTTATACTGGTTTGCGTCAAAGCACATTGCTGCTGTTCAGACTGCTCAATAACTTTTTTTAAGAGAAAAATTGCCTGAAATGCTTTTTCATCGTCAAACATGTATATTTTCTAGGGCTCATGACTAACACAAACTTTTAATCTGTATACCAACGAACGAGTAACAGTAACTGAATGATAACTAAAGAAACCAATTCGTGAGAAGTGTGTGTCAAATAGTTAACCTAATCATAACAAAAACAAAGGCTCGTGTACGTTGATACAAGTTTGAACTTGTCGCAAAATGTACTTACAATCTGTCCGCCTCTTTCTCTCTGCAACTTTGAATTGTCGAGTGTTGGACGCCGATCAGTTCGAATTAACGCGTCGTTTTGTTATATAGCAATGATTTTTTCGTTCGAATTACCAAGTGCATAAAAATGTATTGATTTAATTCGAAATATAAAGATATTTTGTAGGGAACTCGTGATAACTTTGAATTATAGAGAGGTTTGAATTATCGCAGGTTTGAATTAACGAGAGTCGGCTGTAGTAATTTTCGTCAACCTTATGTTAATTATTATAGCGGGCAATGGCCCTTTTGTAACACTTGATCTTCAATAGTATCGTATAACTCAAACGTTCAACAGCATCGATATTAATGATATTGAACACAGAATCACGATCAGACGGATTTGCATCTGTAGTAATCGGACAAAGACTGATCGGTGTATCGCAAGATGCATCTGAAGATTTTGTGGAAAATTCGAAGGAAGTTTTCCAATTGAAAAACACCTAACATAACACCACGCCAGCCGATCGATTCTGTAAAAATCTCACCGTGAAAACTTAGGTGAAGTGAGTTTAGAGTGAGCTGTCAATAGTGTCAATCCCTAGCATTAGTTGGAATGACAGCTCACTCCACGCTCACTTCACCTAAGTTTTCACGGTGAGATGGTTACAGAATCGCACTGCTGTTATTTCCAAAGGGTAAGGCAGAGGTGTACCTATAGTCCACCTATATTTCGCTAGATAAACTTAAGTCTCATGTAATAGGGGACGAGCCCATTGCCATCAACCGGGTACAAATCCAGGCTGAACACTTTGGCCGACCCGTGGACCTCATGGGCAGCAGTAGCGCTGGCGACCACTACACCAACGAGAAAAACACATGAAAATTTTAAAGAATTATAAGATTCCAAATCCTGCTGAGGATGTAACAGTAGTTGAGGATCGACGTTTTGTTGGCAAAGAGTCAGTCGTTTTTATTTCATTTAAAACAGGAGGTTATGTACTCGTAGTTGAAACTTTTTAAGCACTAATTTTAACCAGCGGTCTAATTTCGTAACACACTTAGAATGACAACGCCTTTCATTTTGACAATTCAACGATGTTCTTTGCGTTATTTACGGTTTCGAGCAGACAATTTGAAAAAAAAGTGATTCTGAAAAAGATGATCGATAGTTTGAAAAAAATGTGCAGACAATTTTTTATTGTACCTATGGCTCTTAGGTACAATAAGTTTGAAAAAAATGTCTGCTGCGTTCAATAGTTGTCAGTGTCATTACCTATTCCACAACTATGATGACATTGACAGCTCTCAAACGCGGTTTGGATGTGCTTATCGCGTTCAGTTTCATTGGTTAAATCTAATCAAGTTTGTTACGGGGTGCTGGAGCAATCACCTTACCCTGGACTTGGGATATCCATTAAATAGCAATACCTATTAACATGCAAAATACTGGATCATAACCCCACAAGAGTCACAATACAACACGTAAACTAACGCTAGTGCCACAAATATAACTGACGTTTGTTTGTTAATATTGTCGAGCTGACAAATTTTACAAACGTATGAAGCAATGGTTTACGAATTTACTTCAAAATCCCGGTTCAAACGTTCTTCCCTACACTAGTGGTATCCATTAAGTAGAAACCTACCTATTAACATGCAAAACAGCGGATCATAATCCCACAAAAGTCACAATACAGCACGTGAACTAACGCAAGGGCCACGAATATAACTGACATTTGACATAAAAATGTAGGTTACAGAGTGTTTTCATAAACAATCCGCCGCTCCTAATTTTTAAATTTATAACTGAATAATGAAAACTCGCCAGCTTGTCCGTCAAATTATTACAAACATAGCATTTTCCTTCCGTTTGCACGAAAAATAGTGTAGTTTTGTTCTTTTAAAAACGCCAACTTTTCTGAACTATCTATTTGTAGTAATAACACCTAACTACCTAACTAAACATATTTTTCTTTCTTTTTTCTTACATACCTAGGTAAGTAAAAAAAAAGAAAAATATGTTTATTTGTCACAGAATCATGTGTACAAGAAGATAATTAAATCGAATAATAACAAAAAATAAAAACAAAATAGATCTCGGCCACAAAACAGAAATAGTCGATGACTGCACGTCATGGCTGTGACAAGAAGGCTTCCACTCAGCATGATGGTGTACTGTGTGTGGCCCAACAACGCTGATTTTCAGTGGTTACCCGAAAAGGACGAGTACTTCTATTGAATTAAAAGATAATAGATTTATTTAAAATGTATATTTATTTGCGATGAATATTGTATAAAATTGCTGTGCCTTTACAGGGGTCAGATGCTGGACCCTTAAAAAAATAATAAATTTCTATACCATAAAAAATAGTCTAGTAGTAGTAGTAGTTTGTCTTAGTTTTCAGGAAATTATTTTTCTAATGTGATTATGCTAATATTTTTGATGTTCCGAAAAATAAATGGAATTTAACATTTTGTTTGCCATTGTTTTAAATAAAATATGGTATTTCTTTTTTATTGTAGCTACATATTTCTAATGTTCCGGACTTCTAAGTTCGCTGGAATAATGCAAATAAAACAGAAACACCTTTTTTCAAACAACGAAAAATTCAACTAAAGTATCTTCAGATGTATCCCGCAGATCGCTCGCCCTTTTAAGTTGTGTTATCATTACTAATATATTTATTAATGACATCGATTTGTCTGCCTGTGACTATTAAATTTATAATCGTGCAGCTGTTCTGATGACCTATGTTGAGTGGAAGGTTACAGGTTCAAGTATTGATTGAGCTAAATTTTATATTTTGGGTATATAAAGAAAGAAAAAACGTTTATTTGCGGGAAACATGACGCAAAAATGAACACAAAGACAAAAAAGAACAAATTAGAGGAAAGTATGCATCACATCCACGCAAAACGGCCATCGCTCAGCATAATGCTGCGACGAAATACTAATGGTATAGCAGATTCATCTTTCTGACTGACCGACCCCTTGACAATTCAAAAGTGCCTGTAATTGAAATAAATGTTTTGAGTTTGTCAGTAAGTATTTAAAAAAATTGCTACTCCCGCGCAAAAGTGCCAAAAAACCCCATTCCATTTTCAAACACTACCCTAATTTCTTTTCAACAAACGCCATCTACCTTCACACCGGGGAACCGATCCCGGACCAACCCCTCTCTAACAGATCGATGTTGTTATAAATAAACCGTCTAGCCAGGGTGGGGCTACCCCAAGGCACTGAGCAGGTAACCGTACAGAAGGTGAGCTCCTCACAGCACGGCGAGCAAAAACGCAGGCACGCATATGAAAATTTTAAAGAATTATAAGATTCCAAATCCTGCTGAGGAAGTAACAGTAGTTGATGATCGATGTTTTGTTGGCAAAGAGTCAGTCGTTTTTATTTCATTTAAAACAGGAGGTTATGTACTCGTAGTTGACACTTTTTAAGCACTAATTTTAACCAGCGGTCTAATTTCGTAACACACTTAGAATGACAACGCCTTTCATTTTGACAATTCAACGATGTTCTTTGCGTTATTTACGGTTTCGAGCAGACAATTTTTTCAAATTTATTGTACCTAAGAGCCTTATGTACAGACGCCAGCACATCAAGCTACTACAATCTGTCAAATTTCTTTAATAGATTTACAACTTTATCGCCAAATCATTAAGGTTCAAGGTTAATTGGGAAAATTTGACAGATTGTAGTAACTTGATGTGCTGGCGTCTGTACCTAAGGCTCTTAGGTACAATAAATTTGAAAAAAATGTCTGCTCGAAACCGTAAATAACGCAAAGAACATCGTTGAATTGTCAAAATGAAAGGCGTTGTCATACAGCGAGTGCACTCGCACCTGACGTTCGTTCGGGATCAAACTCAAACGTTTTATTGCACTCTGGTAAGTAGAATTCGCATTTAAGGGGCCAGCACCTTCTGAATTTGACATTATTATGGGTATTCTTTAAATATTCTTATACTCGTAATTATTAACATTCTAGAGATATTTATTTTAGAAGTATGTATGTAAGTATATTCTCATAATATTTGTTTAGTTTTAGTAAGTGAATTGCGTATGATTTTATGCTTTTTTTGTCTCCTTTACTCGCTGTCTACATCTCTCTGTCCTATCGCAGGTGTGCTGGAAGAGATTTCTTATGAAATAACAGGAAACGTTTTGTTTTTCTTGTCTGTTTACACAATATGTGTGTACATAAATGGTAAAATAAACAAATCATTCTTTGTCATAAACAATGCATTTTAGTATATTTTAAAACATTTTTTAAATATTATTATATTGTATGCCTTTCCGTCAGAGATGTGCTAAACTACGTAGCAATGTGTATAATATGGTAGGTTTATCAACCAATAGGATCGTTTGATTTTTTTACTGTAGCTCTGTTGTCAAAATACGCTCTCTAGGAAAACAGACCAGCTTACTTTCTCAAGTAACGTTTCAGTGACGTCATTAGAAGGTTAATTCTGGACGTTATGTGACGGCCATACCATTTTTAGGAAACCCTTCGCCGTGACTAGTGGCATGTTTTTTTTTTATGTATTGCATCTCGGAGGTCTACCTATAAGGTTGTCGTCTGCTTAACCGGGCTTGCTTGTGGATGCCTCAATAAATTAAGATTTCCAGCCAGAGCTTAAAAAAAAAACTAAGCGAATACACGCTAAGGGCATTCCCTGTGGGGTACGGGACCTCGGCTTAGGGCGTCGCTGGGAAAGGGCAGCAAAGGACTGGCTGGATCGGAATTAACTCGTGGCGTGCTCGAAGCAACTTCTTTTATTTGTTTTACTGCAGTCACTGCCGCAAGACGGATGTCGTTGGAGCGTGTGGCTCGTGGTGACGGGGTTGGTCCTCGTGCGATTATTGTTCGCGCACTGGATTTTCTACGCACTGTTTAGCGCCGAGGGTTAAAAATCAAACAGTGTGTTTATTTGACGCGCTTGGGATGTACTTTGTTGTAATCTCAAAGCTCAGCTCAACAACGACAGTCGAAAATCCAGGATTTTCGACTGTTTTATTAACCGCAGCGTAATAAAATCGCCCGTGCGTACAGACACCAGCACATCAAGCGACCACAATCTGTCAAATTTCTTTAATAGATTTTCAACTTTATCACTAAAACATTAAGGTTCAAGGTTGATTGGGAAAATTTGACAGTTTCGGATAACATGATGTGCTGGCGTCTGTACCCGCCAGTTATGGTAATAGCAAACAAATGACAGACGCAAGTCGCTTGCACTTGCTGTACGTCAAGCGCGTGTGTGTTTGTGCGTTTTCGTTCGTTGTGTGAAGCCAACCTTCTGCACCTATTTACTCTCTGGCCAAGAGGTCGATGACCTCAATGCATGGCTCTTTGATTCCTGTTCTATACTTTATGGGGTGACTTTTGCTTTAGTATGGAGACCGGTCAAGTGTGAGTTGTGTTTGCGGTGATTTCATTTGTATGTGAAAATTATATGTTACAGATTTGAACAGAATATTCTAAATATGTCAGTATTCTTCACATTTGTATCCTAATGGAGTTTTTTTTTTGTTTTTCTGAATATATTTATTTTCACAGATAATATTTACATAATTATATAAGTTACATAATTATATAAGTAGGTATTTCTCAGGCACTTTTCTATGAAACGGCCGATTTTTTTTTTTTTTTTGATAACCGACCCTAAATTTTTTCGAGGTCTAGAATCATGATTGTGATGACTTCACACAGTATGTGCATCAATGTCCCTGCCAGTGTCTGTATAAAAAGGAGGGCAAAACATCATTTTAATGTTTCAAAAAATTCGTTCGCATCGCTGTCAACAGGAAAATAGACCAAAAACTGGCAGTATTGCCACGTTGTATGGCAATGTTATTTAGTTTAATCTTTTTTGTGACAAGAAAGTCAAAAAAATACCTACTTTTCGAGGTTTTTCCCTCAACTTTCATTAAAAGTGAATCAACTTTATGCGACTGGATTTTCATTTCTTTTTTTATTGCCGAATGGGTCCTCTTATGACGTCGATCACGCCTGATGGAAATCGATGGATGAGGTCTATGATAGAACGAGTATACCCAGAAGATGCCTGCTCACTCTTGCTTTGGAGACGGGTGTAGGTGGAAAGAAACACAGACGCTGGCAGAGAGTTCCACACTTTGGCTGCGTGATCTCATAATCTCTCATAGCCATGGATTACTGTTCAGAAACAAGATAGACTGCAGGTCCCCAGCTGCCTGCCAGGGCCGCGGGTTGTTCGAAAGAGATACCGTGGTCCCTGGCATAGGCAACTGAAGGAACACGGGTGGGTTTTAGTCAGTAAAAGTCTGACACGCTCCGTCCAGAGCGGGAGAAGTCATATGATGATTTGCCACCCAGAAAAAAAAAAAGATCCCCAGCCACCCGCTAGCCTAGCTGGCTAGCTAGCTTTTGTCCGTGAGTTCGTCCGCATGCAGAAATGTCTTGTTTTAAATAAAAATATTAAATAAACATATCCTATGCTCACTCGGCAATACTGTAACTTCCCATTAGTTTTCGGAATCGGCGGGGTAATTGCGTAACACACTAACAGTAGCAATGGCTTTCATTTTGACAGTTCAACAACATTCATTGCGTTATTTACGTCGTTGAGCAGACAAATTTTTCGTACTTATGAAGCAATGGATTAGCAATATCTCTCAAAATGACTCAGATTGAGATTGATAGTGTGTTACGCAAAAGAAGGGCTCGTGGCTAAGTAATACCAGCCACACGGGTCGATCGATCAGGTTAAGCTATGCTTGCCGCGGTTGGTCCGTGGATGGGTGACCATCTTTACCTACCAAGACCCCTCCGTGCCACGGAAAGCACATTAAGCCGTCCCGGCTGTCATTCGTGGATCTTTGACAGCCGTTACGGGTCGTCAGAAGCCCGAAAGTCTGACAACCAGTCTTACCAAGGGGTTTCGTATTACCCAGTAACTTGTGGAGGTTAGATAGGCAGTCGCTCCTTGTAAAATACTGGTTCTCAGCTGCATCCGGTTAGACTGGAAGCCGACCCAGACATAGTTGGGAAAAGGGTAGGCAGATGTGGCAGATGATGAGTGTGTTACCCAATCAGGGTGCTGGGCATACACTTACGACAGTTGCAAGTACTACGCACTTGACCTTTCTGAAGAAAATTACTAAAAAGGTCACTATATGTCCTCATAATGCGTCTACTCCACCACCTTTTGTTAATCGCCTTGCCATCATCATCTCAACCAAACCAAACCATCTAAGCTTTTCAATTTTTGTCACTAAATATCCTTTTTCTGTGTTTGACACTAATTCGTAGGTATTTCAAAAGAAACCTTCAGGTTGCTTTCAGTTTACCAGTTTAAACTAACCGTAAAAACATTTTCAGGACAAATCACCTTTCTTGAAAAACTCCTTTGAGGAAATTTTCTTTAACACCAGAATTTTTAACGAAAGTAATTCCTTTTTTGGGTTCCGTACCCAAATTCTAAAGCTCCGCTATCCGTCCGTCTGTCCGTCTGTCACAGGGCTGTATCTTTTGAACCGTAATAGGTAGAACTTGAAATTTTCAGGGTGTAATTAACTACTATAATAAAAATAAAATAAAATTAAATTAAAAAGGGGGTGGTCATACAAGAAATGTACGAAATGAAATATTGTACGGTGGTACGGAGCCCTTCGTGTGCGAGTCCGACTCGCACTTGGCCGTTTCTTAACAGTAACTAAAGCCTAGCCAAGCGAAATAATTTAATTGAATTATTTCTCGAAAAAGATTTGCTAAATGTCCTTTGGAATAGGGCAATTAGGGCATTTGTTAATTGGGACTTATTTTTAAAAAGGTGAATAGACGGTAAAAATGGTAACCGAGTTTTGAAGCCTTATTATTTTAAGTCATCATCTGCCGAGCCTTTTCCCAACTTTGTTGGGGTTGACTTTCAGTCTAACCGGATGTAGCTGAATACCAGTATTTTAAATGGAGCGACTGCCTATCTGACCTCCACAACCCAGTTACTGGGTAATACGATACCCCTTGGTAAGACTGGTTGTCAGACTTTCGGGCTTCTGACCACCCGTAACTGTCAAAGATCCATGAACGACAGCCGGGACGAACGGCTTAACGTGCTTTCTGAGGCACGGAGGGGTCTTGGTATGTAAAGATGGTCACCCATCCACGGACCAACCGCGGCAAGCGTAGCTTAACCTGATCGATCGACACGTGCGGCTGTTATTACTTACCCACAACCTATTCCCCCTTATTACAAAACAAGTTTTTTTTTAGAGCATCGCAGACGTCACCCGACAAGCAGCCAAGCTCAAATGGGACCGGGCCAGACACGTTTGCCGCATGTTGGATCCATTGTAGGCTAAAACTAGAGGTGTGACTAATATGTTAGTAATAGGTACAGGTATTATAATACTAGCTATGTCTATTCATATTAGTGTAAGCATTAAGCGAATGTAGAGTAATAGGTTACCAGGTATTAGTCAAATAATAGGGACGCGTAACAGCGAGGCGACTCGCCTCACCTGCCATTATTATTTGCCGACTTGATCAACGATGACAGTCCTAGGTCGTAAGCCTATTAAAGTATAAAGGAAAATTTAATCACAGTTTCAGTTCTGTAATAGGCGTGAATAATAAATGTTCTGCGTGAATAATAATAAATGTTGTATAATATTCACAGATCACTGACGTTGCTCAAAGAGCCGCTAAGCTGAAGTGCGACTGGTCTGGCCACGTCTGCCGAATGCCCAATGAGCTGTGGGCCAAAATAACCACTACGTGGAGCTCTGACACAGCTAGAAGGCGTCACGGCAGACCCCGTAGAAGATGGCTGGACGATCTGGACGAAACAAACGACCAGTGGTCCACTTTCACCCTGGATCGAAAGAAGTCATGGGGAGAACCCTTTGCCCAGCAGTAGGACGATGCAGGCTGACAATAAGTATAGAAATGTAGTTCTTTATACGAAAATGACAGCTTATTTCGGTGGTAAGTTGTCATTTTAGTATTAAGAACTTTGCCTAAATTGAAACAAAGTGTACCAGCCAAAGACATTAAATTATTTACTTGACAATAGACGGGACATTGCGAACAAAATCGTAATCCAATACATTTGTCCTAGTGGTCAAAAGTCGCTCAGTCTAGTGTGGTACGCCTGCGTGTCAAGACGTATTTGTGTCCACCAAAAACAAATATTTTCTAAGCAAATATGCCAAGTTGCGCATTGCGATATTGTAAATCTGGTTATAGTAAAACGGCTGGACCTAACTTCGGTTTATTTTCGTATGAATTATTTATATTTACTCAGTAATTAAAATTAAACAATTTTCCTAAATAGATCTAGAAAATTTGCTAATTTTGTTATAAACGCCCTCTATTGCGGAGTAGTTTTACTACTTGCTCGTTGAGATGTGATGTTGTTTATCGATTTTGTTATCGATAATATTTATTAAGGTAAATAATAAATAACACTTAAAACATAATACTGTTTGAAGATAATCATGTCATTTTATTTAAATGTCAATAAATGAACAAGTACTATTAATTCATGTAGGTGAAAGTGGATACGGTTTGTTCAGACAGACCGTAGAGAAGAAAATTGGTTTCCATCTGCTTCGTCAAAATTATGCTCGAAGCATTATAAAAGAGAGAACATCTACTTCGGAAAGTCTGGTCGATCAATTAAAAAAAAAGGATCGGTACCCTGTACTAGAAGTGAAGTGGTCTGAAATTGTCTTTTGAGGAAATAACCGCACAGATTTGAGTGGACGTGCAAGGTATTCAGAACGTCAAGAAATTAAAAACTGAACGCGATATAAACCGGTTAAAATTTTATTTTATTGATCCTTTAGTAAGTGGGAGTTTGTTAACCACTTTTAAAAGTTCGTCAATGGATGGTAGGTCTGACGTTGGGGACACAGGTAGCCCATGCTCTGATGTGGTGGTGGTAGTCGCTATCATTATTCTATCGATCGTCAGGCATAACATTGTTAAATTGAACGTCCGTAGTTTCCTCAATATTAGCGGTATGAGTGTTTTTGACTTTTATATTTTGTACGTACGCATGGTCGACTGACCTGTTTGCTTCAAACCGCAGCTCAGAGCTTATACTATGGATACTACGCAATGGATATAATACTTAAATACTTTCTTTTGTAAATAAATACTTATTTACAAAAGAAATACTACTTATAAACATAAGAAACACCCGGACCAACACAATCACTTATATTCATCACAAAAATATTTGTGTCCTGTGGGAATCGCATTCATGTCCTCGTCATCAGCTGCAGTCTGACACTTGGATCACTAGATCATAATAACGATAATTAGTAATTTGTATGTAAAAATAATTTTATAAATAAATAACTTGTAAACATTGAAACTGCTAATCATTTTATTGCTTTCCTAATTTTTTGGCACTTGTTTCAATCTATTCAAATGCGAAAAAAAAAAAAGTCTTAGTAACTTTTTTCAATATTATCGATACATTTATATCGAAATGGTAAAATCCCTACCACAGGTTTTATACTTTCTACTTAGTGTCACCCTGTATTGCCAGACCTACGGATTTTTTCATAGATCTACGGATTTTGGACCTCGCCTCGGATGTACGTATACATACGGATACAAGATTTACAAATATTTTCAAACATACGTGAAAAAAATATATTTTGCTAAAACCGAAACACAACCGACAATATTGCAAAGAAAATATGCGCTTTGTGATGTAATAGCTCTACTTTACACAAAAAGCGAAAGAACCTGCAAAGCAGGCACATTTGAAATGATTTTATTTTAAAATGTACGGACGCCAGCACATCAAGCTACTACAATCTGTCAAATTTCTTTAATAAATTTTCAACTTTATCGCTAAAGCATTAAGGTTCAAGGTTGATTGGGAAAATTTGACAGTTTCGTGTAGCTTGACCTGCTGGCGTCTGTACATAAACACACACTGAAACTGATACCTAGTCATAGACGGCGACACGGACAATGGATAGTAGCGAATACAATTCTAAAATCGTTTTTACTGTTTGAGACAAGTTTTGTTTAAATTGTTTAGTTTTTTTTATATTTATTTACCATTTGAACTAAGTATATAAGGTTTTTCAGGCTTACTCCACGGATTGAAAATCGGATCTGGCAACACTGACCACACTGGCCACCTACCGTGCAATAGCTGAATATATTTTACTAAATTTAATTCATTTTTGCAATTTTTTGTGTTAAGATGTTCCCAATTGCCGCTCTAATTTTGCTATATTATACTAGATGGCGTCACTGAGACATGGGATCACAGTTTTTCTATGACATTTCTTTGCATAGCCTCTCTATTGTACCTATCTTAAATCTCTTTGGTACCAGCTAACCTGCAAGCATCGACGACACCACCGCACGCCAAGCGCGCGCATTGGACACTGAGGCGCCCGCACCAGAGCTCGGTATTTATATGTGCCGCGCCACCGAGGTTCTCGGGCTCCACAGGCGCGTGAGCTCGCTAGTGATTGGTTCAATGTTATTTTGGAGGGTGTCATCAGTGCCACCAGCGCTACTCAAAATTTGTATATAGGCTAGGTCATTTAGATAATAGATTTAGTTTTTAGAATTACTATACTAACGCTGTTTTAATTACTACCTCCTAGTAAATTGGTGACCCCGACCGATGTTCTCCAGTTATTAGCATGGATTCAGAAGAAATCCAGACTATCTCCGTCAATGCCCGTATCCCTACGTTTTGGCGTGACAAACCAACATTATGGTTTGGGCAGTTCGAAACGGTCGTCAGCCCTCAGGAGACCAGCGAGGAGTCGAAATTCAGCTTGATGATGGCACATCTCGAGAAAATGGATGTCGAACAGATTAGTGACATTATCATGTCCAAATCTCGAACAGGGAGATACGAGGACGCCAAGAAGAGGTTGTTACTATAAAAAGTTTGAAACTAGTACCGGCTCAAAGGTTTAGGCTAAAACAAAAGTTAGATTGTGTTTTGTAATAAGACTGATTCGGACAAGACGGACATCGCGGCAGGCCCAGAAGGAGATGGCGGGATGAGCTGGACTCCTTCAATAAGAACTGGTCCTTAGCAGTTTTGAACAGAGCGAAGGGGAAAGAGAGTAGGGCCTCTGCCCTGCTGTGGGACATCACATGCTGATAATATAATATATATATGTCGCATCGCATCGATTTTTGTAATACCGGTGAACGCAGTGACGTCACATGTCACGTGAACGGAATCGGTTGGAGGGGTGTCGATTTTAAAGTTATAAAAGCGCGAGTCGCAAGAGAACTTGGCTCAGAACGATACTTCAGATCGGACCTCCAATCGGGATCGTTGGTTCACAGGTACCTTATTAGTATTGTCTCTAAGTATTATAACCGTTATTATTTAAACTGTGCTGTGCTATTATTCAAATAAACCTTTGTGCAAGTATTTGGTATTGTTACTGTGTTACTTGAGACCTACGCCATGGAATCTCTACCTCAAGACCATACTGATGATGGGCGAGCTGCGCAGACCTCTCGGCCGTCGACATATAATAATAAGACGGATTACGTTTTCGTCGAATGCCCTGTAAAACTTAAACAGTGATACCAATTTGCAGGGGCTTCAGCGCTAAAAAAAGTCCTTTTGGTTTAAATTAAGCTGTTTTAATTTACGTTTGAATTGGCATAATTAGGAGACATGGCGCTTTGCAGGGAAACATGATTTTGTTTATTGACCTTTTTCGTGAACGAATTTACTTCACCAAAAAATAAATACTTTTGTAACATTTATAGAAACACTAGCTGCGCCCCGCGGTTTCACCCGCATAAGTTTCGATCCCGTAGTAATATCGGATTAAAAAGTATCCTATATGTTAATCCTGGTTATAAACCATCTGTGTGCCAAATTTCATCCAAATCCGTTCATTAGTTTTTGCGTGAAAGAGTACAGTGAGTAGAACATTATTCGAGGATTAATATTGAAATTTTGACAATTGGACCTAATTAAGCAGAAAGGAGTCAACCCACATTCGAAAGGACTCAACCCACATTTTTCCCAATAACTCGAAAATTGCGTTAGTCTATGTAATACAATTTGACTCATAAAAATATTGGTATGTTTGCCCATAAGAGACAATATTCCAAAATATTCCATATACAACATCATTGCAGCAATACACACCTAAACTTAAAACCTCGATAACTCGAAAATTACTTTTTGTGGGTCCTCTCTGCTAAACTACGGTCCAATTATTTCATACAAAAACTGTCAAGGGCAATTTTCCTCGATTAAAAGTTATCTGGCGATGGAAAAATCAGCCATACCTTGTCAATTTTGCACGAAGAACTATAAAGTTCAAAATACAGTAACTGGCTCTAAGGTGTAGGCTATAATAAGACAGTTTGAGTTTGGTCTCCAGCTAATCTATCTCAAAAGTAATCGAAGTCACCAACTTCAAAATCAAGATTCAAAATTGACATCGAAACCTACGAAACACATCGTACATCGTTTGGTTTACGACCTAAATCGGGTCGTGTGGTTGCCTGGTTGCCGTCGCCGCTCGGTTGGCTGGTTGCTCCCGGTTATTCGGTTACAGTCACACTGATTAGCACCTGACGCTCAGCTTTTTGGGGTGTGGTGCAAAGGGAGGCGGGGAGCGGTTTGAGGACATTTTTGGTCAAAAATATCTGTTTTCTTCGCCTATTAACTTAGATAAATTACATAATCAGTTTATAATGTTCCCACTGTTGGGACACAGGTCTCCTCTATGTGAGAGGAGACCTGGCCCGTAATCCACTACGCGGGCCCAGTGCGGGTTGGTAGATGTCACATGTCTACGAATTTTTGATTCTAGGACATGCCGGTTTCTTCACGATGTTGAGAGCAGCGGTCATGAAATTAAATACACAAAGTAAAGTGCCTGCCAGGGTTAGAACTCACAACCTAGAACTCTTAAGTACCGAATAACTGTCGTGCCAGCGGCATGAAGAAGAAGAAGTACTCATATACACGAGCGCCGACGTGGTGACGACATCCGTCGACGAGTGTCGACGGCTGCAGTTGCCTCTGCCATTGATGCGTGCCGCTCGTGTATATTAGCACTAAGAATCGAAACGGGGACTCTATTTACTTTACGTTTGGTAAACCCTCAGTTTTAGAAAAACGTCTGCTTAGTCGTATAGAAGTACTAGCTGCGCCCCACGGTTTCACCTGCATAAGTTTCGATTCCGTAGGAATATCGGGATAAAAAGTATCCTATATGTTAATCCTGGTTATAAACCATCTGTGCGCCAAATTTCATCCAAATCCGTTCAGTAGTTTTTGCGTGAAAGAGTAACAAACATCCATCCATCTATCCATCTATCTATCCATCTATCCATCCATCCATCCATCCATCCATCCATACAAATTTTCACGTTTAGAATATTAGTAGGAATAGGACAGGAAGTAGGATGAGGAACAGGGTGTAAAGTTGACTCATCCTCCAAAGAAACAGGAGGATCCTCCGACCAGACGGGTGTTGTGCCTGGTGGGTAACTGCCCGACGATTGATGTCGGGACGTTATAATATATGTATATGCTAGTTGTGCGGCTACTTGCGCATGTGGCGTTGTAGATGCAGCCACAGTAGAGCGTTGTCTCTGTCACTCCGAGTGACAGTCTCTTTCTAAATCTCGATATGTCATATTAACGGCAGTACCCCTGCCGTTAATATGACATATCGAGATCGTGTAAAATCGTTACCCTGTCCTACCTTGTTCCCGATATGTAGACATGTTCGCGTGACATGACAGGGAGCGGCGATTTTCTCACAGAATTGATTAATTTATTAAGTTTCATATCATTACGGCGTCTTATTTGATCGGTACGTCGTAACATGTAGCTTTTGAAGCGATTTAATACTAAATGGTTATACACCGTGTTACGGACGATATACATAAACTTCGACCAGATGTTCAGACCATGGAAATAAACATTTTTCATTATGGACACATTCATGAATTCTTATTTTATGTTAATTTTCATACAAACTAAATACCTCGACGTAAATCACCCGATGCATGCCTCTTTATCTCTTTATCCGAAGCATTTGATAGATTCATCATTATAATTGCACTAAACGGCAACGTAGGCCAAATTAAAACCCTTTCTTACTGCATAGCTCAATTAAATTTCATTAAGGGCTGATTTTTAATAACTTGATAACTTTATTCGAAGAATAACTTTTATATTTTGACAGTTATTTCGTACAAAAACTGTCAAACGTCAATTTTATTCCTCGAATAAAAGTTACTATGGAAAAATCAGCACTAAGTGAAATTACAAATATCTTTGTAACGAAGGCTTTTTAAGTACTACTTCCTTTGTTAGATTTGATTTGTAAAAGCTGTTAAAGCGTTTGCCTAAGTTTATGGATAACGTGAAAAACACGGTTTATATAAGTTGAGTTATTAACGATACACCCATATTTCAATTCATATCTAGTTATATTTAAGTCCCCCATGTAATAGGGGGTTACCCACCTCTGCCAAACCCTTCGGGGATTCAAGTCGTGATGTTACGTAATGTGTTCTAATAACGATACATTTCAGTACCAACCCGCACTGGGCCCGCGTAATGGATTACGGCCCACTCCGTCTCACAGAGAGGAGGCCTGTGTCCCAGCAGTGGGAACGTTATAGGCTGATTATATGCCCAGCAGTGGGAACATTATAGGCTGATTATTAATTGTGTAACACACTATCAAACTCAATCTGAATCATTTTGAATGATATTGCTAATCCATTGCTTCATATGTTCGAAAAAATTGTCTGCTCAGCAACGTAAATAACGCAATGAATGTTGATGTCCGCCACTGTCACTGATAGTGTGTTACGCAATTACCCCGTTGTCCTGCTTATCAATAGTATCAACTGCCTTGATTACGGTAGGCCCCTGGAAAATACTGCCCCAGATCGAATCTTCAGGAAAAGTTTCTTAACGTTGACCGACATATTGGATGGGTCTGTCAGGAACTGTCTGTCTTAATAGGAAGATAAAAAACTTTTATTGATGTTAAGAATCGAAGATAGTGGATTGCTGATCGGCGAATTTGTATCAGAGCGTTGGTTTATTGAAATGAAATGAAATTGGTTATTCTGTAAATATGTGTAGGATATCGGTATCACTACGGGCTTGTGGCTAAATAATAACAGCCTCAGGGATCGATCAATCAAGTTAAGCTACGCTTGCCGCGGTTGGTCCGTGGATGGATGACCATCTTCACATACCAAGACCCCTCCGTGCCTCGGAAAAGCACTTAAAGCCGTTGGTCCCGGCTGTTATTCGTGGATCTTTGACAGAAGCCCGAAAGTCTAACAACCAGTCTTACCAAGGGGTATCGTATTACCCAGTAACTGGGTTATGGGGGTCAGATAGGCAGTCGCACCATGTAAAATACTGGTATTCAGCTGCACCCGGTAAGACTGGAAGCCAACCCCAACATAGTTTGGAAAAGGCTAAGCAGATGATGGATATCGGAATCACTTTTACACGTTATAATATAAAAAAAGCTACGTAGATGGATCCGATATTTCCTATCTGACTACCTCTGAGAATAAATGGCGAAACAATCTCACGGGTCTTTTAAAGTCCAGACATAATCTTTGTCAGCTAATGTGAAGACAATATAGATGAGTGCCTGAAATAGTCTTTTGAGGAAAGAATCACACAGATTTGAATGGACCAGTCCAGTCAATGCAAGTATTTGTCAGTAATAAGTACTTGCATGACACTTAATACCAGTTGTATGTCATACCAGGAGGAACCCTGTCTCCTAAAACACAGGCTTTTGGCCTAGTTTATCAGGCGTCAGTTCGCCCTTTAATGTGACTCTATTGTACAGTCAGCAACAAAACTCAATTAACTCTGTTACTTTTACAAATCATCTAAGTTGATACAAATTGATGCTAAACATTGGTTTTCACTATTTCATGTAAATGCAAAGAATTAATTATTCTTAAATATTCTATTACTACATGTTTTTTTAAGAATATTTTGATCAGTAATTAAGATTTAAACAACTGAAGTGTTAACCGACTTTTGTTGCTGACGGTACAATATTTCTTTAATCCTGTGTACTTATGTATGTTTTTCAAAGTGTACAAATAAATCCTACTTCCTACTATCTCTCCTACTATATATATTTAATATTATAAACGTGCAAGTTTGTATGGATGGATGGATGGATGTTTGTAACTCTTTCACGCAAAAACTACTGGACGGATTTGGATGAAATTAGTCACACAGAGGTTTATAACCAGGATTAACATATAGGATACTTTTTATCCCGATAGTCCCACGGGATCGAAACTTATGCGGGTGAAACCGCGGGGCGCAGCTAGTTTATTATAATCGAGTGGCTTAAAGAATTTGAGGATTAACTGGGATACTTTTTGCTAAGCTCCTAAGGGTCACTGCGTGATGTTAAACACTACCTTCCTCAAGAATTAGGCTATTCAATGCAAAAAGATTTTTTTAAACCGACTGGTAGTTCCACATATAGCGCGATCGAAGAAACAAAAAAAAAACAAACATTCTCTTCAGCTTTAATAAGAAATATAAATTATTTATAATTATATTATTTATATTTTATATACACCGTGTTCTTCACGTTATCCATAAACTTTGGCAAACGCTTCTATAGCTTTTACAAATCAAATCGAACAAAGGAAGTAGTACTTAAAAAGGCTTCGTTACAAAGATATTTGTAACTACATTTTGTAGTAAGAAAGGGTCCTAATTTGGCCTATGTTGCCGCTTAGTGCAATTGAAATGATAAATCAACAAAATGCTTCGGTTAAAGAGATAAAGAGGCATGCATATCGGGTGATTTACTTCAAGGTATTTGGTATGTATGAAAATTAACAAAAATTAAGTTTTTTTTTTTAAGTAAAACGTTGCCCCACTCTAGGAATTACTCCTGTATCGTGGGTGCGTTTACAAACATTTAAACTCACATACACAAACAGCCAGACCCGGAACAACTACCTGTAGGCAATACAAGTATTTTTTCTGTGCGGGAATCGAACCCGCAACACGCTGCGCAGCAGTGGATCGCTCAGCCACTGCACCAACCGTGTCAATTCAATTCATTATTGTGTCCATAATGAAAAATGCTTATTTCCACGGTCTGAACATCTGGTCGAAATGTATGTATGTCGACGGCTGAGAGGTCTGCGCAGCTCGCCCATCATCAGTATGGTCTTGAGGTAGAGATTCCATGGCGTAGGTCTCAAGTAACACAGTAACAATACCAAATACTTGCACAAAGGTTTATTTGAATAATAGCACAGCACAGTTCAAATAATAACGGTTATAATAGTTGACAATACTAATAAGGTACCTGTGAACCAACGATCCCGATTGGAGCTCCGATCTGAAGTATCGTTCTGAGCCAAGTTCTCTTGCGACTCGCGCTTTAATAACTTTAAAATCGATACCCCTCCAACCGATTCCGTTCACGTGACATGTGACGTCAGTGACGTCACATGTCACGTTCACCGGTATTACAAAAATCAATTGAGCGTCTAAACCAATAAATAGTCAATGATGCGACATGTATATCGTCCGCAACACGGTGCATATAGTATAGATAGATAGAGTAACGAATAACTTCTCACTTGACCTATATTCCTTGGTGTGAAGTCACTTTAAAATATCCACCGACTTTTAATCTACCACGATTCATCCAGGATCTCGGAACAGTGCCAGAATTTGGTTTTTAGTGCACTGTTTATCAAATATTATGTGGAATCGTTAACCTCATTTCGTTGAGCACCTATCAAAAGAACCTTTCAATATTTTTGAGCAGTGAAGGTGGCCTTGTGGTAACAGCCTGGTGGCCAAGTGGTAACAGCCCCAACTTACGAGTTGTCGTGGCGTGTCGTGGTCGTGGGTTCGAACCCAGGTGCTTTACTTTGTGTAAATAATTTCATCACCACCGCTCTCAAAGGAAAACATCGTGAGGAAACCGGCATAGACCTCGAACCAAAAGATTCGAATACATGTGACATCTACCAACCCGCACCGGGTGTGGTAGATTACAGCCCAGTCCCTCTTGAAGAGAGGAGGCCTGTGTCCCAGCAGTGGGAACATTTTAGGCGGATTACGCTTATACTTTTTCTAAACTTACCTCTAATATTAAACAGAAAAGGTTTTATTTTTTTATGTTTGTTATGCTTTCATGCTAAAACGGCTGAACGGATTTGGATAAAATTTGGCACATGGGTAGACCATGACCTTGATTAGGATATAGGATACTTTTTTCCGATATTCCAACGGGATTGAGACTTATGAGCGTAAAACTGCGGGGCACAACTAGTATCTAAGGCAAAAATCCTTACAAGTATTTTTCTAATGCATAGCTAGAGGTCTACTACTGAAACATACAGAGCTCAACCACTTCTAAAGGGCTTTACTTTGCAGGTCCGTGGCATCCCTGTTGTCCGCCATTTTGTTTTTTTTTTTTTCTAATGCTCTTTTTGGGGTTTGCTCTTATCATGTTTTCTGTTTGCATTGATGTCAACTATCGATTTATATAGGGTACAACCCTGGCAGGCATTAAAAAAAAATGGCGGACACTGTAGGTATGCCTACGGGGCTCCATATAAAAATCTTCAATCCTTACTACACCATTTGTAAGAAAACGACATAAACAGAAAAACGAAAATATCTGTTAATATTATTTATTACCTTTGAGAATTTTCCTTCCCTAATTATGGAAATTAATTTAGTTTTTTCCTGTCAAGGGACCTCAGAAATCTTATTAGTCCGAATCCGTCGTCTAATTACCCTAAGACAAGTAAATCAGTACCTAGTTATACCTATATCATACTATACAGGGTGACTTCTAATTATTTCCATCCTATGCTATACAGGCTGACTTGTCATTTGACGCATTCCTTCCAGAACGTGATAGTGGAAGTGTGACCCATTTGCAACAATTAAGCACCCCATAAAGCCTAGGCGAAAATTCATGGAATTAAAAAAAAAACCCAATGTTCGTGTATTTTTGATAATATGCCAGAATTCGTAACTAAATATCACTTTTCTCTAAACTGTCAAATTTAATGGCATTCGTTGCTATTCCATTTGGGTACCATAAACTTACACACTTTTCATAAATTATGTTCGAAAGATTTGTCTGTTCTACAACGTAAAAAATGTAATGAATGCTGTTGAACTGTCAAAATGACAGCCATCCCTACTGTTAGTGTGTTACGCGACTACCCCGCTGGTTAATATTTAGTAACCATCGATCTATCCAGTTCTAGAAAGATTTGGCCTTTGTAGGAAGTCCATTATTTTACTAAAATCTGAGTGACAGTCTCTTTATAGGGACCACTAGCACAACATATCACTTAATGCGTTTAACATATTCAAAACATCATTCCGTCTCAGTCATCTTCACATGGTTGGCAGAAATAGAACGATGTTTTAAATTTGTTTAGCGCTAAATTTATTTAGGTAGTGATTTATAGTGCAAGTGGGTCTAAGACTCTATGTGCCAGTACTAAATGTGTACCTACTGTATAACCTTTATTAAACACTGGCTTCTGCCCGTGACTTCGTCCGCGTGAAAGTTCTTGTTCCCCCCTCCTGCTATCCTCACGCGCTTTACTTCGGTTTCAAATATCGTTCTTTTTGACTTTTTTTTTTTTGCTCGGCTCTTAAGGATTTTAAGGCTGATGTTAAATAACCAACAGCCCTCCTAAGAATAAGAAGAATAAGGATTGGGATATTAATTGCAAAGGAACTGGAACTAATGTAGTGTACATATCGTCAATAATCAAATAAAATGTATATTGCAAGAAGCTTTTTTTAATGCGACTGGTCATTTCAGAAGGCCAATTAAACTTTCAAAATCTAGTTGCAATCTCATCTCAGCGATAATCAATGTCAAAAACATATCAAAAATGTATATAAATTGATTGTATTTTTGACAGGCTGAGACTGAGGTCAGAAGGCCAATTCTCGTAATTTAAAACGTTCAAATCTAGTCGCAGTCTCATCTCAGCGACAAACAAATGTCAAAAGCTTGTTAAAAACGTAGGGAAATTAGATGTATTTTTGACAGATTGAGACTGAGATCAGACTGTGAACGTGCTTAAAATTACGAGAATTGTCTCTCTTATTGCAAACGTTTGTTAACAGGTACCAAATAGATACTCGACGGTTATGACGTAGTAGTTGCTTAATTATTCCTAAATTACTTTCAAATCTTCTCAATAATATCTAAATAATATTCTTTGTATTTATTTTCCCATTATTTTTATATTTTTCCCATGGGGGCCGTGGCTAAATAATAACAGCCGCACAGGTCGATCGATCGGGTTAAGCTACGCTTGCCGCGGTTGGTCTATGGATGGGTGACCATCTATACATACAGAGACCCCTCCGTGCCTCGGAAAGCACGTTAAGCCGTTGGTCCCGGCTGTCATTCGTGGATCTTTGACAGTCGTTATGGGTAGTCAGAAGCCCGAAAGTCTGACAACCAGTCTTACCAAGCGGTATCGTATTACCCAGTAACTGGGTTGTGGAGGTCAGATAGGCAGTCGCTCCATGTAAAATACTGGTATTCAGCTGAATCCGGTTAGACTGGAAGCCGACCCCAATATAGCTGGGAAAAGGCTAGGCAGATGATGTATTTATTTTCCCATAATAAGTCATCTATTTGATTTTTATAACAATAATTTAGCATTCATAACATATTGAGTAATGAACTGACAGTTGATTTGAATATGGCGGGAAAGTGTACAAAAAGGGTGGCAAATCTTTTCTAACGGTGATGATATTGTGAAATAGTGATAAGGGAGTTGCTCTGCCTAAATACAGACTTGAGTGTCTAATTGTGTAAACCCTGCTACTGAACAACACGTTCTTTAAAATACGACAATTATCCAAACAAACAAACTCTTTAGCTTTATCAAGAATATATAGTATAGATAATCAACCGCTTATTAGCCAATCTCTCATTAAAGCCACACTCGACAAAACATGTCAGGTTACATCCACCATCCCTGTTGACGACTCAATGCGTCTCGCGTGCACCTACGTAGTCTGTGGCAGACTGTGAGGTATACTATTACAAGGTAACTCGACACGATCTGTGCATATTATCACGCTATGGAAGCTGGACAATGTTGCGGTGTAACGTGCTTGTTATTACGCCTGTATTCGACGAAGAGGTAGGCAGAGGTGTTTGGAACAGTAGGCCTTACGACTGTAGTAACCAAATCTATAGTACAGACGCCAGCACATCAAGCTACCCGAAACTGTCAAATTTTCCCAATCAACCTTGAACCTAATACTATACCGATAAAGTTCAAAATCTATTAAAGAAATTTGACAGATTGTAGTAGCTTGATGTGCTGGCGTCTGTACTTCCACAGCTACTTTACCTACGACAGCTGCAACCCAACAGCAACCTTATTATAACAACAATAAAGATCACAGTGATTTTGACAGACTTGGCAGTTGCAGTAACCCAACAGCAAACTAAAAATTGATCAAAAAACACATTTTGCAAAAATTTAACCATTAGTTACTAATTTATCAATTTGTTCAGTTTAACTACAGATCAAAAAACCGGCCTAGGAAAGGTACACAGCACTTGCAACCACTTAAGCCTACGGCCATTTTGTGAAATGAATGTCGCACATACTTGTTAAATAAAATCCGTAAAAAAAAAAAATCGATGATTGTTAAACGCTGAAGGTTACTCAAAAATTAAAATAAGACTGTATATTTTGCAACAAGCCCTAAAACAATAACGTAAAATAGCAAAATCTTAAATTCTTTCATACCTTCACGCTATCCACTTTACAAGCTAGACAGATATCGTGTTACTAAGCACGCGATTCGAAAATAGAACGGCCGCCATCTTTGATTCGTTGACATAATGAAAATTGACAGGTTACTGAGATGTGGTGGGACAGACTGACACGCCAGTTTGGGTAGTCAGCTGTGATGGTAACTCAATGTAAGGATCGTACCATTGGTACTCGAATAGTATTCACCTTGTCTTTTTTTTTTTTTCGGATGGGAAATCGTCAAATGACCCCTCCCGCTCTGGGTGGAGCGGAAGGGAGTGTCAGACTCTTACTGACTAAAACCCACCCATGTTCCTTCCTTTGCCCTTTATGTTCCGGGGTAGCGGTAACCCTTTCGGACAATCCCGCTGATTAGTGGTGTTATTGATGTCATGTCAACAGTTGTCAGCGTAATGTCATTACTTTAGAGCCGCGAATGCATGACAGTGAGGTCTCCTTCAGCATGTGCTTGCATGTCTATTAGCATGCGTTTGTTTTACACGGAGCTGACATCAAAGTAGCGAGCTTTACCGTGATCGCGTGGTAAAGAGATCAGTCAGCTAGGAAATGCCGGCATCATCTAGTTTAGACGTTTAGTGTAGACGTCGCGTTAATAAAGTACGTGGCGAGGGTACTGCGCGGGCTGGTGCACCACCCAGATGTGCTGTAGGCGCTGCGGCTGCGTGTCCCGGACGGGAATGTGGGGCGCGCCGCCGCCCCGCTTTGTTAGATGTGCCATGGGCTAGGACGAATTTACTCAAGTTTGCTCCTTTGTCACGGGCTGCACGTATTATAAATAATATGCCGTCGGAAGATGTGTTCGATAGCCTGCCGAAATTTGTGTTAGGAGCACAAAGGTGCATTGAAGGAGGCATAATATTGTAATTAGTTTATTTTTATTGTTGAATTTTAAGTTTGTATAGTTTATAGATAGTTTGTTAAGTGTGTATAACATCGTCTTGGACTACTGATGTACTGTAAGATGTTGTACTTATTGGGGTGAATAAATAAATAAATAAAATAAATAAGTTTTGACGTATACTTGTGATAGTGTCTTTGAAGATCTACTTCGTCATCATAGAACCGGTCGAAGTGGCGGTGCTAGGGGGAGGCCTATGTCCAGCAGTGGACGTCTTTCGGCTGAGATGACGATAATGATGATGAAGTGGATCTTCTAAGACACTATAACAAGTATATGTCAAAACTAGATGACGCTGGCATTTCCTAGCTAACTGATCCCTGAGAAGAAATGCCGAAACAAACTCAGAAGTCGTGGTCTCTTTTAAATTTCAAACAGCAGGTGTCATCATTATCATCATTCAGCCGAAAGACGTCCACTGCTGGACATGGGCCCCCCAAGCACCGCCACTTCGACCGGTTCTGTGCTTCTCGCATGCAGCGGACTCCTGCAGCCTTCGCCAGGTCATCGGTCTCACTTGTGGGAGGCCTTCCAACGCTACGTCTTCCGGTATGCGGTCGCCACTTCAGAATCTTTCGGCCCCATCGGCTATAAGTTCTGCGAGCAATGTGCCCTGCCCACTGCCACTTAAGTTTGGCAATTCTTCGGGCTATGTCAATTACCATCTCCAACGGATCTCTTCATTTCTGATTCCATCACGTAGGGAACCTTCAAGCCTCTCCATTGCCCTTTCGAGTGACTTTTAGCTTCTAAGAGGCCCATTTTTTTTTTTAAACTTTGTCTTTTTTTGTCCCACACTACGAATTTTTCCTGTATCGTGGATGCATTTACAAACATTTAAACTCACACACACAAACAGTCAGACCCAGAACAACTACTTGTAGGTCATACAAAAATATTTGTTCCGTGCGGGAATCGAACCCGCGACACGCAGCGCAGCAGTCAATCGCTTAACCACTGCACTACTTATAGCAATAAATAATTTAATTTCATCACTTTATATTATGTGGCGTTCTGTAGTTTCTGCCTACCTCCGTGGAAAAAAGGAATTCATGTTTTATTATTTACAGACGCCAGCAGGTGAAGCTACCCGAAACTGTCAAATTTTCCCAATCAACCTTGAACCTTAATGCGTTAGCGATAAAGTTGAAAATCTATTAAAGAAATTTGACAGATTGTAGTAACTTGATGTGCTGGCGTCCGTACATATGAATTTCATAGTATGATATTGAGGTGGTATTTATCTCAAGCAACAATTTTATCGCTACACAATATCATAGGAAATTGCTTGATGTTATCGTGACGTCATATTTCACCAATATTGCTTAGATTCGAGCAACTATGTTACCCACATTATGAAGCAGGCTAGCTATATAGCACCCCAACTGCGAAACACATTTGCAATCACAATACGACGAATTTTAAAAGCTTTTACATTGCTTCATATTTTATCATTTTCGTCTGCTCAAACTAAGCAAACAACGCAATGGATATTGTTGAACTCTCAAAATGGAAGGTATTGCTATTTTAAATGTAGTACGCAATTACCTCGCAGCTCTTCTCTAATCCATAATAACTTCATGTAGGTATGACCTAAAGTTCTGCCTACACCATAAAGTAATACAGGGCGTGATACAGATCATATCAGCTACATTATATTGGCGCGTCAGAATAAATATTTAACTTTTTAATGGTTATACCTAATTGATATTTCATCGAAGTAACCCACACAATGTTTAAGGAGAAGTCATTTCAACACAGAGGAGCGTTCACAACGCGAGGATTGTTAGCGAGTATTTGAAAAAAATGCCCGGAAGAGCTACTGCCGGTCGATTCTTTAAAAATCTCACCGTGAAAACTCAAGTGAAGTGAGCTTGATGTGAGGTGTCAGTAGTGTTAATCCCTAGCATTAGTTGGAATGACAGCTCACTCCACGCTCACTTCACCTAAGTTTTCACGATGGTTGGTTACAGAATCGCACTGCTGGTCCATGAAAGAGCTTATAAAGGAAACCTTCCTTTGTCAGTCAAGCGAAACATTATGTGTAAAGAAAGAAAGAAAGAAAAATACGTTTATTTGCGGCAAACATGACGCATAAAAAGAACACAAATACAAAAAAATAACAAGTTGGGAGAAAACATGCGTCACATCCACGCAAAAGGCCATCGGTCAGCATAATGCTAAGACCCTATACGAGACAGGACCGGGTATGTGCATCCTTCCCATTTTGACCTATGGATCCCAGACTTGCGTCTTTGACAAACATTCAAAAGTCTCCAAGCTCAAGGTTTGTCAACGTGCAAAGGAGCGCAGTATTCTAGGTGACAGACCTTATTCACAGCACCACACTGCGCTCCAAAACACAAGACTGACGTTCCTCAGAAAGCCGCAAACCTAAAGTGGAACTGGGAACGCCCAATGAGATCCTATCCGTAGTTAAGAATATACCTTACTCGGTAAGTACGTATTTCATTGAAACACTCGCATCTGGCCTCTCACCCCCCTTTTTTTTCCTTGGAGAAATCCTCATGGATACCCTCCGTCTGGGAAGAACGGAGGGGTTATCGGACTCCTACCGACTAAAACCCCACTGTTCCTTCTAGTACCATGAGTTGAGGGCCCGGGAGATACTTGTACATTCGCCGCACCCCCGACTGGTATCAGCCCGCCATGCCTAGCGGGCCCCATCATGTTCCCACTGCACAGGCCTCCTCTCTCAGTGAGAGGGATTGGGCCGATGTTAAATGTCTTTGTATTTTTGGTTCGAGATAAATACCGGTTTCCTCAAGATGTTTTCCATCACCGTTTTGAGAGCAGTGGTGACGAAATAAGTTACACAAAGTAAAGCGCTTGTCTAGGTTCGTATCTACGACCTTCAATTCGTAAGTCGTTACCACTGGTCCACCGCTGATCAAATGTAAACTATCACACCCAAAATATTAAATGTAGCTAAATCAATACTTGAACCCGTTACCTTCCTCTCAAATTTGCTCAGAACAGGTCCACGATTATAAACAGTCACAGACAGACAAATCGATATTATTAAATACTAGCTGCGCCCCGCGGTTTCACCCGCATAAGTTTCGATCCCGTAGGAATATTGGGATAAAAAGTATCCTATATGATAATCCTAGTTATAAACCATCTGTGTGCTAAATTTCATCCAAATTCGTTCAGTAGTTTTTGCGTGAAAGAGTAACAAACATCCATCCATCCATCCATACAAACTTTCACGTTTAGAATATTAGTAGGATATTAATAGATCGCGGCCGTTACTACTTTTCCTAGTGCTTGCCTATAAGTAACTCATGCGCTCAAGACTTGGCGATAAACGTGGAACCTTCGCCTTAACAGCGTAGTGCGCAAAAAAGTCCGACCACGCCCTTTTCAACCGCGATACTATCAGCATATTGGATGTTGTACTCATCGTTATTAAGTAAGCCAATGAACCATCAATGTTTATAAAAAACAAAACTATTAACTCCACGGTGTTTTAAATAACGAGATAAAACTATTTAGGGCTGATTTTTCCAACGCCAGATAACTTTGCAATTGGAATAATTTTGAATTTTTGACAGTTCTCTCATACAAAAACTGCCAGACGTCAATTTTATTCCACGATCTATCGTTTGTCGGTCGGTCGGTCGATTGGTCGGCGGTCGGCGGTCGGTCAGTGGCTCGGTTCCTACAAACAATAAAAACTTTTTTGCCAATAGTGTGTGTATTGTGTCATTCTGCTAAACAATTTATTAAGCAACTAGCGACCCGCCTCTGCTGCGCTCGGCTTTAACGACTTTAAATCACATTGACATTTCTTTATTATATTTAGGTATGTTTAATATGAATATATTTTAGAGCAAAAGCTTCCGAAATATATGTTCTAATTAATGGTGAAAACCGCATCATAATACATTGCGTCGTTTAGAACGACAAAGCAGTCATACACGACAAGCGACTTTGTTTTATAACATATATTTCTCTCACATTTTGTAGATTACTATACACATATTTAAAATATAAATATTTAACATGTGCTGTTGTAAGTCAACCATTTATGACGAGGATCGGAACTGTTTCTCCTAAACAAAGGTTATTTTGTAACCTATCTAGGAGAGCAGCCGATCGATTCTGTAAAAATCTCACCGTGAAAAGTTAGGTGAAGTGAGCTTAGAGTGAGCTGTCAATAGTGTCAATCCCTAGCATTAGTTGGAATGACAGCTCACTCCACGCTCACTTCACCTAAGTTTTCACGGTGAGATGGTTACAGAATCGCACTGCTGTTATTCCTGACGTGCGGCTTACTATCAAAAGAAAGAAAAATAACTACCTCGTTAGTCTAGTAAACGTAAGCGCGAATGCTGAACATGGGGTCTTGGTTTCGAGCAGTGTTATTGAGATCTTACCATAGACTCCCTCAGTAGCAGCTCGGAGTCTGGATATATCCCCTGTTGATGTCAATAGGCTCGCCCTCTGTTTCATGGGGCTTGAAACATAACTTCGACTTTTGGGCTGTCCGTTAATACACACTGAACAGCTAGGCAGAAAATATAGCGGTCATTGACTACAGCTGCTAGCGGTCTATGCCCCAAAAAAACCATCAAATCTTTTTTATTTTTACTTTATCGTATTTAGATATGGATTCCCATCACGTATGGAGAGTTTCGCTAGCTATTTTAATTTTATCCTGTATATTTTAGCGATATTATGTTATTTTTCGGATATGGAGATAATAGGAAACGTAACATAGCTATTATAAATTCCACCATCATCTGCCTAGCCTTTTCCCAACTACGTTGGGATCAGTTTCCAGTCTAACCTGATGCAGCTGAATAGAAAGAAAGAAAAAGTATTAATTGCGACTCGTACAAGAAGATCACAAACTAATCTAATTAGACACAGTGAAAAATAAAAATGAAAAAAGTCCTATACGAGGCCAAAAGGCTCCTATCTCAGCATGATGCTACGACATTTAAAAAATAAATAAATAATAAAATATGTAGATAATTATATGTAAAATATAAAATATGTAAATTATTTATTATGTAAAATATAATTATCGTAATAATTAACGTAACCTCATTACTTGTCTATGCCTTGAGTGTCAGAGACACTCTGAGGCATTGCTGTGATAAGCAAAAGGTTGCACAATAGCAGTATTTCACATGGAGCAACGTCTATCTGACCTCCACAACCCAGTTACTGGGTAATACGATAGCCCTTGGTAAGATTTGTTGTCAGACTGACGACCCATAATGACTGCCAAAGATCTACGAATGACAGTCGGGGCCAATGACCGGCTGTCATTCATAGCTATTATACATTCAGATTGCATAAAACACAACAAAGCATGACACACAATAATTACCGAAAAGTGAAACGGATTGCCCAAACAACATAATATCTAATAATAGGTGACAAACAGCCGAGCCGTGACCGGCTTTAGGCATATAATGACTTGAAATGCGGCCGGCATTGCGCCACGGACGGACATACGAATCGTATTGTGACAATTCTATTATTTCTGATCACTTGTTGTACGAACCTGGGTCAATTTTTGTTGAGTAACCAATTGAATTATTGTTTTTGTTTTTTTGCCAAGTAACGACTTTTTTCTTTTATTATTTCAGTATTAATTTCCGAGTGTACGTAGAGTAAGAAACTAGAAAATACAGATACGTTTGCCAATATAATTCTGCCTTTGTTCCGTGTTATTCAGGGTCGGCACAAAATGTTTTTCTCTTTCATTACTCTCTGCTTTATCAGCAGATATCATTCAATACCTACTTTTTCATATAATTCCTTGCTCAGACGATATAATCATGGACGTCCACGTCCTAAATATACGGAAACACGTGCACGTTATAACGTTATCGTGGAAGAAAAAACAGCATATTCATAATTATATTTCCATACGTTTTACTTCTCTGTGTTATCGTGGACGTAAACGTCTAGGATAATATCGTCACGTTAAAAAATACATGTTAATCTTTTCACTGGCGCTAACTAAATAAAATCTCGTCATACCTACAATTTTATGTATAAATGCTAAAGTTCTAAGTTCTCGTGGTGACCCTGTCGGTATCTGTGACCAATACTTATCGTTGAGACAACAATCGCATTGCAGAGTTGATTATTGCATTCGGTTGCTAGATGGTAAAGGGGAAGGCAGCAGGATTTAATATTAAAACAATCATAGCCCACATTTTGATTCCAGCTGTGCAGATCATTTATTCCGGATAGTACTTACATTATACAACGTGCCGCTACAATGGCGACATTAATTTAACACACGGGTAGGGCTAGTGGTCGGTAATCATAAAAGTTATAACAACATAAAAAACAAACCTAACTTGAAAACTTCCACCTGCGCCGCTCGCCGCCATAGAGCTCTCTCTCTTTCCTTCAATTCGCCTTCTATTTGCACGTTATTTGTTTTAATTACATTGATGCGATGTTATGATCCGTGACCCTGGCAAATGACCCCTGCGCTACAGTTCTTTAAGTCAGGTTGCTCTAAGATGCTATTTTAGAAAATTGTTAATAAATAAATAAATATTAATGTTTAATTGAATTAAAATATATTCATACAACTAAGACGCGAAACCGTATACGTGTGTTAAATTAATGTCGCCATTAAAGCGCCACGCTGTATAAGCTAACATTAAAAAAAATAATATGTACATGGGAAAAAATAAGCAAAAGAATCATAGAGAATCAAAAAGTTCGTCCGCATCGCTGTCAACAGGAACAGTGCCCAAAAGGCTGGTATGGACTGATGGCTGGCAAGCATTGCCACGTTGTATGGCGATGCTAATTCTTTGGCCAAGAAACAGGCCAGCCCTCTGGTCACGTGAAGAGTCGACTAACCACTTGGCGATATCTCGAAAAACCAAGTGGCCACTCGGACCCCATGGCCCTTCTTTTTTTCTGGTGGGAAATCATCAATTGACCCCTCCCGCTCTGGGTGGAGCGGAAGGGAGTGTCAGACTCTTACTGACTAAAACCCACCCATGTTCCTTCCTTCGCCCTTTATGTTCCGGGGTAGCGGTAACCCTTTCGGAAAATCCCACTGAACCCCATGGCCCTTGTGTTTTGATTCACATTGTAGGAAAGATACTTCATGTCTACCTCATCATCATCTGCCTAGCCTTTTCCCAACTATGTTGGGGTCGGCTTCCAGTAGTACTTCATGTCTACCTGCTATTGTATAAAGTAGAGTTTTTCTTACTGAACAGACAGCTGTGCTGCTGGGGGGACTTTGTTGCGCGAGTTCTTCTTCCCAGGTAGGAAGTGGTGAAGGGCGAGCGTTTTGGGGACTGTATTATATCAGTTTGACGTACGAAAAGTGCCGATTCTCAGCCTAATTTGAATAATTATTGACTTTCGGTTTTAATTTTGTCATTGTATGGATAAAAACATTATATTTGTTAAACTTAGACATAGTCTATCACTTGATGTACAGTGGGCTGCGAAACTCCATGGACAGTATAGACACAAAATCGTGTGAAGCGATAAATGACGCCATCTACCGTAATACCAGTTAACGACTATCAAAATTTAATTATGCTGTTACTAGATGGCGTTGCTTTGCTTTAAATAATAAAATATTTGTAGTTTATAATTTTTTTTTTTTTTGTTTTTAAAATTGAATATCTGATTTTCTAAGTTTTAGTTTTTTTCAAACTTGAGAGGGGTGGGGTAGGTTGAATATGGATTTATAAATAATTGGTAGGTAGTATAAATAATACTTAGATCGAAGAGTTATGACAGCTCAATTGATCGTTCGCTAAGTTCATTTCGATTACCTCGTTCGAGTGCCTTTTGTTCCCAAAACAGCCATGTTCCCAAGTAAATTCTGCCATTCCAATATAATCTTACTGCACAAGAAGGGAGATAAATCTGATATTGGGAATCAGCGCCCTATCAGCTTGGTCTCACATCTTTACAAAAGTTTGTCAAAATTATTGAAGACCGCATATCAGGCACATTAAACCTCCACCAACCTCCCGAACAGGCTGGGTTTCTTCGAGGACTTTCGACTACTGACCATCTTCAGTCTCTAAACCAGGTCATTCAAAAACATCAAGAGTTCAATCTACCATTGTACCTGGCGTTTGTAGATTACTCGAAGGCTTTCGATACTTAAAAAACACGAAATAGAACCCACTTGTGTATATACACCTGTTACAAAATATCGCAATAGTACAGCAGCCATTTGCATAAATACCACCGGGCTATCCTTTCCAATTCAACGAGGAGTCAAGCAAGGCGACCCGCTGTCTCCCAAACTCTTTACAGCTACGCTAGAAGAGGTTTTCCAGAAATTAAATCCGAACTGGCAGGACAAGGATATTGTCGTCGAGTAAAGGAGAATGACCAATCTACGTTTCGCCGACGACATTGTCCTCTTTTCTTCCTCAGCTGCTGAGCTAGGTCAAATGCTCGAACAACTAAGCCACGCCAGTCTTCAAGTCGGACTTACGATGAACATGTCGAAAACAAAGCTGATGACAAACAGCACCGAACGCAACGTAGAAATTGGGGGTGTGCAGGTTGAATATGTCCAAGAGTATATTTACCTCGGCCAAATACTATCCTTCCAGATGAGACACGACAAAGAAGTCACTCGACGCACAGAAAACGCCTCGAAAAACTATTGGTCGATGAAACATCTCATGAAAGGAACTCTCCCGCTTTCACTAAAACGAAAGCTAATGGACATGTGCATTCTTCCCACCCTTACCTACGGAGCGCAAACATGGTCTCTTGCAAAGCGTCAAAAGTCCGCACTTGGACTCTGCCAACGGGCTATGGAACGAAATATGTATATTAGGTGACAAACTCACGGACCGAATTAAGAACTCTATACTTCGTTCCAAAACACAAATAGCGGACGCTGGCCGCACAGCTGCTGGCATAAAGTGGAACTGGGCTGGCCATACCTATCTGTCGCATGTCAGAGCAGCAATATGCAAAAGCCACCACTCAGTGGATCCTAAATGGCAGGAAACGACCGCGCGGCAGGCCCAGAAAGAGATGGCGGGATGAGCTGGACTCCTTCTCAAAAGATTGGCCCACAATCGCAGTAGACTGGGAAAAGTGGAAAGAGAAAACTTGTCAGAAATAGCCAGAAAGACCGGTGTAAACGTAAGTAGTTTTATTTATACAAATTTATATAAAAAACTCCACTATTTTTTTTAGTTAACATACCACATAATAATCATTATTGGGTATTATATATTTCTGTTTTATTGTTGCAGAGAAAAACAGTTGTTCTATGATTTCCATTCATCAAAGAACTAGTAGATCACGACTTATAAACACATTGCAGCCGCAAACGATGATAAGGGAGTATGAAGAAAATGGATTTCTGCCAACGAACCACTATGCTGGCTTATTTGACACAAGTGTTGACACTGTCCGTCGTGATCTTCACAGTGAAGGGCTGCATTATCGGAGGCATGCTGTGAAACCCTTGCTCACGGAAAACCATAAAAGGGCAAGATTACAGTTCGCTTTGGATCACATAAACTGCGATTGGAGTAATGTCATCTTTACAGATGATAAAACTTTTAAGTTTGTGAACACGGACGCTTATGTTTGTGGCGTCGAAATAATATGCGATACATAAGTGCCCAATATGTCATATAACAGTGAACATGTGGGGATGGATGAGTGCAGCCGATCCGGAAGAACTAGTCAGACTATCAAGTCGAGCAAATAGTGCAAATTATATAGAAGTGCTGTTTGTTTTTATTGAGGTTACCTAAGCTTCAATCCTCTTTCCGATTATGAAAACGAATACTTAAGCTATGGCCTCAATAAGAAGTTATACATAATATTATAATGTTATACAAATTAATATACTGACTGGTAAATTTGAATAATAAACTGTAAGAAATAAACCTCTTTAATTTTTAAATGTGTTTTTTTTTGCGAGCCTGTTTACCTGTGATGAATCTGCTCTTTTTTCCTGTTGCTAACTAACTACCAACTCGAATATTATATTATTAAATTTAATATCTACCCACACGTTAGTTTAATGAATATATTCCTATCGGTTTCTTTTGTTATGTTTATCATTTAAACTACGTATGCTAGTAAACTTAATGCTGCACTAAAGCTTACATATATACTTAGACTAACTAATATTAGAAACGTGAAAGTTTGTATGGATGGATGGATGGATGGATGGATGTTTCTTTCACGCAAAAACTACTGAACGGATTTGGATGACATTTGGTACACAGATGGTTTATAACCAGGATTAACATATAGAATACTTTTTATCCCGATACTCCCACGGGATCGAAATTTATGCGGGTGAAACCGCGGGGCGCAGCTAGTAATCAGATAAATGTATTAGCTGAGTAACTCCTTACTTAATCCTACCTAATAAGTTTCTTCCTAACGTACGTTTCGTCAATTTGTCATAGTTGTGAAGAAAACAACGCCATCTAGTTTATGTTCGTAAACTTGAACTCAAACGTTCACTGGAAAATAGACACTAAGGGTATCCATGCAATTTTGCAGGTGAGTGTACTGCATCGTTAGTCGAACAGTCCATGTCCTGGGCAAATATAAATCAGTCAAATCTAAAAACTACTAAATGAATATTCCAGTCTGGAGTGTAAATGTGGTGGTTCCGCAAACGATAGAACAGATGTGAACACATGTGTGTTGAACAAATGGCTTCATTTTGACAGTTCAACAATCATTGCGTTATTTAAGTAAAGTTTTTGAACATAATTATGAAAAAATGGATTAGCAATGTCCTTCAAAATGATTCAGATTGTGATTGATAGTCTCTTAAGCAATCAAGGTGCTGACACCTGTACACTACAGGAAATAATGAACATTACTGATAACGGTAACACTAAACTCATTGCTAAATTCCGGGCTGACTCAATTAAGATTGCTATCGACACGCTAAGAATATATAGGAAAGAAGAAAGAAGAAAGAAAGAAAATACGTTTATTTGCGGCAAACATGACGCATAAAAAAGAACATAAACACAAAAAAAAGTAACAAGTTGGGGGTAAGCATGCGTCACATTCACGCAAAACGGCCATCGCTCAGCTTAATGCTAAGACTCTATACGAGACAGAGCCCCAGCGCTGGTTTTCAGCGGCAGCCGGCGTTAACGTGATGACGTCAACCAGTGTAGCATGCAATTATACACAAATAAATAAAAACAACAATCAAGACAAGAAATAAAATAAACCATTGCAACATAGGTAATATGATTCGAGACAAACAACAATCAAAACATGAAATCAAATAAAGTAAACAGGAATGAGGGGGTAAAGTTCAATCATCATAACTCGATAACACTCTCATCACTAGTTTATTTATATTTCTCCATGTCATCCGTGCCGTTAATTAACTACCACATTCCACTTTTATTGTATATTTACTGTAATACTGTTCCACTACACAGCCGTAATTTAAATAATGTATTTATTAGTTTTTCGCCGGTTCTTTGTTTTCGGCGCATGCGACCGCTCACTTGTCACAACTATGCCACAGAGTGCTTCTGACACTCAGGGCATAGACAAGTTATGAGGTTACGTCTGGCGCAGATTAAAAATAAATAATATTTATTTTATTGCTTTTACGTAATTATATCTATTTTATTATTTATTTATTGCTGTGATTGCCCGTGACATCACAGTGGGCCCTATCAGAATACCAGCGCTGCGACATTTATTTTAAATGTCAAAGCATCATGCTGAGATAGGAGCCTTTTGGCCTCGTATAGGACTTTCTGTTTCATTTTATTTTTTATTACTTTTTTTTTATAAATACTTGTTCTATTTTTTTATTTTTAACTATGTTTAGTTTAGTTTATAATCCTGTACGAGTCGCAATAAATACTTTTTCTTTCTTTCTTTCTTTCTTTCATCCTCCTTAGAAAAGAGGAACCATTGACCACACGGATGTTATGCCTGGTGGGCTACTGCCCGACAGATTGATGTCGGGACGTGGTATATATGCTAGTCGCGCGGTAAACTCTGCTTGCACACTTGCAGGATTTTGCGTGACGTCGTCCGTGTGATGCGTAGTTCGCATGTGGCAATTTTTAACTGCTCGGTTGGTCTCATGGTCGTAAACTCGACTGCTGAGCGTGGGGTCCTGGATTCGATTCCCGGGTTGGGCTGTGTTATTGAGTTCTCCAATTAGGAATTTTTCCATTAGTTTGGAAGTTGGCCGTGTGATACCCCCGTGCCTCGGAAAGCACGTAAAGCCGTTGGTCCTGCCCTGATCTCAATCCGGTCGTGTCAGAATGCCGTCCCATCGGACTATGAGAGTCAGGGAAGAGGGAGTGCACCATAATATCTCACGCGCTGAAAGCAAGGCACCGTTGAAATAGGCTACCGTGGCCGAAATACGTTCTGGAGGACTTTATGTGGTGATGTAGATGCCGCTACAAGAAGATAAACAATTGACATGAGATTCTACAACAGATAAAATTTAAAAAAAACCTTCAGAAACTAGTTACTGCGCCAATAATATGTACATACATTGCAACTCATAACACCTTCTCTTTGCAGTGAGCAACGGTAACAGTTAAAGTCGACATCGCCTTAACTGCGCTAGTTTAACATCACGACTTGACCGATATAGCTCGGAGCTAACAAAACATTGCGACATTTAACTCAACTCATTATGTTCTGGGATTCCTTTAAATAGTTACAACCATCATCATCATTCTCCTGCCCTTATCCAAATTTATTTGGGGTCGGCGCAACATGTCTTTTTCTTCCATACTTCTCTATTAGTCGTCATCTCGGTAGTCACCCCCTTTCTAACCATATCATCATTCACACATTCCATCCATCGTTTCTTTGGTCTTCCCCTACTCTTATACCCATCGACATTCATACTCAAAACTCTCCTCACGACATGTTCTTCCTCACACATTTGAAATAGTTACAACCAAAGGTATTATTTAACTAGCTTATGCCCATCACTCCTTCAAAGTGAGAAATTTCTTCTTTTAACATAAATTAAAACAAGAAATTTCATCATTTCATTTTAGATTAGTAAAATATACTTTATGTGCCTATGTACCTACAGTATTTGTCTCACCTTCCTCTTTTTAATCCATCCAAAGGTTGTCTTTAAAAGATCGCTCTTAGCGATAAGACCGCCCATTGTGTCACCCTTTGTAACAATTTTACATATTTATGTCTGTAATTTATATGGTGTACAGAATGAGTATTCTATTCTATTCAATATATCTTGTAGCTCGAAACCGGCATGTCTTATAACCAAAAAATCGAAGACGTGTGATATCTACGGTAGATTACGGCCCACTCCCTCTCACAGAGAGGAGGCCTGTGTCCCAGGAGTGGGAACTTTTTATAGTGCTGATTATGCTATATCCTGTGCCTCGTTACTTTGTTTTTCTTTAGTGCTCTTTACTAGACCCTTAAGTTGTAACGTGATGTTAAATAGCTTATAGCCTTCCTCAAGAATTGGGGTACCAAATGCAAAAGATTTTTTTTCCAAATACAACTGGTAAAAAAAGCGTTTAAAAACATCTTCCACTTTATTATATTCTTTCATTCTTCATAGTTAGTATAAATATAAAAAGATAGTATACAATCTGTTGTTTTGCATCCTCGTCAAAGGACATTGTCTAGACTTGGCCATTTTTAAACGCGATGCTATGCAAAAAAGTAATTTACCATTATTTTAAATTATATATTAGTAATTATCTGTTGCAAATAACTTTGTATCAATTAGCACTGTAAAAAATCTTTTTTTTTAGTATCTGATTTGGTCGGTTAGGTTCCGACTTTAAAATAAATAAATAAATAAATAAATAAATCCCTGGACATTTCACACAGCACCATTTGTCCCAAGCTAAGCAACCTAATGCTTGTGTTATGGTAACAAGATGGCTGATAAACTACTTATACATTTTTTTTTTTTTTTTGTAAATACATACATATTATAGATAGAAAAACACCCAGACTCGGAACAAATACATGTAGGTCATACAAATATTTGTTCCGTGCGGGAATCGAACCCGCGACACGCAGCGCAGCAGTCAATCGCTTAACCACTGCGCCAACCGTGCCGTCGTGCTTTGGATTTGGTTTCTGTGTTGCCAAACCAAAACTCCTTAAAACAACAAATTCAAATCGATATAAAATACAGCGCAATCTCTCCACTGTATTTAACATAGTTTTCGTTAAATCACATAATTAAAAATGCTAATAAATGATTTAGGACATAAAAAATGATAAACTGACGTTTTATACATTATTTTTCTGGAGAACTTATAACATTTTGATCGGTTTCAAATGGATCGATATATAATATTTTTATGGCAACACGATGCTTAAAAAATATTGTGTCAATTTGTCAAAGTGACAGATGACATTCGCTTTGTTTCTTTGCATCGTGGGTGTTATTTTTGCGAGTTTTATAGCGACTACTTTGGTTTTTTGTTAAAATGGATTCCGATTCTTCCGTTCTTGACGACCCTGGCACTTCTATGGACCCCGAACCTTGTATTTACGTTGAACCTGGCACACCTACGGACACCGAACCTCGCCCTATCGTTAACCCCGGCTTGAATGTGGACATGGATCCTGTGTTGCCTCATGGTGAGACAACGCAGCGATGTGTGAATTGTGGAAGCAATTTATATCAAAGGAGGAGACACAATCCCATTCTAATGGATGTGAGGTTAATTGTACAATATTGAAATGCAGTGCACATATTATGACCATTATTTGGTTTTTTTTAAGTTGGGTAAGGTATCAGGAACATATTGCCTGCCCAGTTCCTTGACCATGTGCTTATAACATATGAACCTGATTAATAAATACAATTTTATAAAAAAAAACATGTTTTATTTCATACATAACCTGTTTCAATTAAATGTTAAAAAAATATCTAAATATACATCTTGATACAAAACTAGGTTTATAGACTCATTCTTACTGATATGAGCTATTATATCAATCGCATACTATTAGCTGAACTGTTTGTTTATGAGTGGCCAAAGCCCTATAGAAATTGGACAATCCCCTTTCAGGAGGCTGTTCTGAAAGTCATAAATAATCAAATAAAATTACGATCCCTGGTAAATAATGAATACATACTTATTTTTTTAATTACTTAAGTTTCCTACTTTCAAAGAACAGAATCGCGTTATGGTATCGTAAAAGCGGCCGCGTTTTTATGTGTATGTAAAAGGGCAGTTACAGTGCGGTCTCACACAGGACGCGTTTTAAAATCCGTGTCCCAAACATGCGGATCTCCGAAAATTAGAAAAAAAAATACCTACTCATTTAATTATTGATACGTGTCGAGAATCAATAGCATAGTTACCTCCTTCAAGACTCAATACTCAATATCTTTATTGCTTTACCTTTTCCTTGAATTTGACGAGGATGCAAAACGATACCTTGTAGAATGTGTGAGGAAATAATATGAAAGAAAGTAATATGAAAGAAAGTATTATTAAAGAACTTAGGCCTTATTGTAAATTGCTTCAACGTAGACGCCGCACGATTTCAGAGGCCGAAGAAATACGTAACCTTTTGGAGTAATTCAGTCCAACGCTCCGCGATTCCACGTCGGATCAGACGAAGATATTTGATAGTACGTATAATTATACAGTTCGTCGGTAGGTGTCGTAGGAATGCCCTGTGACGTCACAGACAGTCTGCGTACTATGTTGTGGAGGCGCGCCAAAAGACATCTAGGGCTGTCCGTTTTAATAGTGGAGAAAAAATATTCGTCAAAAGCAGATTTGGTGAAAGTTATTCGTGTACATCTTCTTCCTTTTTCCTATTATAATAATTTAAATGCGAAAGTTTGTATGAATGGATGTTTGTTACTCTTTCACGCAAAAACTACTGACCGAATTTGGATGAAATCTGGCACACAGATAGTTTATAACCAGGATTAACACATAGGATACTTTTTATGCCGATATTCCCACGGGATCGAAACTTATGCGGGTGAAACCGTGGAGCACAGCTAGTTCCCGCTTAAGTGCCGATCCCCCGGGAATATCGGTATAAAAAGTATCCATGTGTTATTCTGATATAGGTATAAGCTATATTACTGTAAAGTTTCATCGAAATTCGTTGAGTAGTGTTTCGTGAAAGAGTAACAAATAAACATCCATCCATCCATCTATCCTCATAAACTTTCGCATTTATAATATTAGTAAGATAATAATAGCCTCCCGACCGATTTCGGACACGGTTACCAATGTCAATGGAGATTAGCACAAGTGTGTGCACAAACACTGCACACAGCACTCTAAAACATATATACAAGTTGGAGACGACAATGAGACAATGGCCCCGATTCCTTTGTTCACAAACTAAATTAAATTTAAGTTCAGTGCATCTTTTTCTTTCTATTTCATTAAGAAAAGGACAGGAGATAAATATTAGTTTAGTCCTGTCAAATTAAGATACTCCATAGACAAATTAGACGTGATTAAAAACATGGCTGCTAAAAATACGTCGTTTTACGTCAGGCTTTGACTAATTTGACAGGAATAAACTAATATTTATCTTCTGTCTTATTCCTAATGAAATAGAAAGAAAAAGATGCACTGAACTTAAATTTAGTTTAGTTTGTGAACAAGGGAATCGGCGCCAATACGTTTATTTTTTTAAATGTCGCAGCATCATGCTGAGTTAGGAGCCTTTTGGCGTCGTATAGGACTTTCGGTTTCATTTTTATTTTTGTTACTTTTTTTTTATATAACTTGAGTTTTATTTTTGACTGTATTTAGTTTAGTTTGTGATCTTCCTTTACGAGTCGCAATAAATACTTTTTCTATCTTACATTAAAAGACAATGACCAAAAGTGGTACCAAAAAGTCTCATGCATCAAGATGAAAATATTATAGTAATTATTTTAATATTTCTTTATGACATTACGCGTCGGGGATTTGATTTTTGAACAGGGAATTTAGTTTAAAGTAAAAAAATGTTGATTTTTTTTTGTATTCCCTTTACATGACGTTCCGTTTCAAATGATATGATTAATATAACCTTGAATTTTGAAAGTGTCATGATCACGTCTTAAAAAAACATGTAAAAAAATTAAACTTAAAAAACAGGAAAAAATTCGGAACACTACGCTGCGTTCCAAAACAGGCATAATGGGTACAGGAAAGAAGGCGGCCAGGCTCAAGTGGGATGGGCAAACTACCTGACGTCTCGCAACATCGCAATCTTGCGAAGGCCGCAGAGGGCGATGGCCGTCAGGATTGTTCGCGGGTATCGCACGATCTCATTCGAAGCGGCAACCCTCTTGGCCGGATCCCCGCCGTGGGACCTGGATGCGAAAGCACTCGAGTCACTATATCAGTGGCGCGGGGAGGCGCTGGATCGTGGCGACAGACCCCTACCTCGAGTTATTAAAGCACGGTGGTCTGAGCTCCACCGGGTCCTGAGAGCGGAATGGGAGACGCGACTTGCGCAACCCACTGCGGGGCACGCCGTTATAGCGGCGGTAAGACCCGTCATGGAGGCGTGGATCGAGAGGCGGCATGGCGCCCTCAGCTTCCGGCTGACGCAGGTACTCTCTGGCCACGGCTGCTTTGGGAACTACCTGTGTCGTATAGGTGTGTCACCACCGTAAGGCTTGCCTTGAGGATACGGCGCAGCACACGTTGGAGGAGTGCCCAGCTTGGGCAGGGCTGCGCCGTGACCTCATCGTGGCAATAGGCGGAGCGATCTCTCGCTCCCTGCCTTCGTTTAACTGATTGTCGGGAGCTACCGCATGGGACGGGGTTGCCTCCTATTGCGAGGATGTCATGTCTGCAAAGGAGGCAGCCGAGCGGGAGGGAGAAGCCACATTCTCTCTCCTCTCCCGCAGGAGACGTACCGGGCATCCGAGAAGGGTGCTAAACGATCTGCGACCTCCATGAGAGGTGGCCTGCGGGCGGAGGACTAGGGGCGGTCCGTCGTCCGACCAGACAGGCCCGAGTTGGCGCCGCAGTGTTCCACGCGCGCCACTCGTGAGTGGGTGCGACTATTGTGGGAATGGCCGCACGGGGAGGTGGGACCCGCTGAGGAACAGCAGGTCAAGGCCTGTCGGGGGAGCGGTGAATGCTTATGTGAATCCCGCACCCCCGGCCATAGGCAGAGGTGGAACACCGCGGTGGTTTTAGCCGATAAGAGTCCGGCATACCCCTCCGTCACCCCGACGATGAAGGAAGTCCTCAAATGGGACTGCGCGGGTCGACATCAGCCGTATGCACGATGACCGCTGGGCACAAGCCTCCACACAATGGGTGCCTGAAGATGGACGGCGCCGCCGAGGCCGGCCCAGACAGAGATGGCGAGACGATCTGGACGCGTACCGCGAGGGGTGGTTCGATGTGGCGCTGGAAAAGAGTTCCTGGAATGATTTGGGGGAGGCCTTTGCCCAGCAGTGGGACAGTATAGGCTAATAAAAAAATAAAAAAATAAAATATTATTCTGTAGGCAACCCTACACTACAAATGCGTAAGCTGCGCAGACGCAGAACAAAGCGTCTCCTTCGTCGTTTTATCCAACTAATTATCCGTACCCAATGCCAAACACTAAGACAATGCTAAATATTTTGTTTTATTTAGTCACTTTTAGTCTATTTAGTTTTACATAACGTCTAGACTGAGAGTGACGGGCTAAAATTAGTCACTCATCTGGACGCATTCCCTAGCCCAGTTTTAGACCACCCTGTGGAGCTTTTAGGGATTTAGCCGACTTCGAACAGGAGGAGGTTACCATTTCGTATTCGGTATGTTTGTTGTTATGTATGGTTGGGTTATATGTACCTTTACTTAGATTTTTGTTTGTGTAGATCAACCATCATCATCATCTGCCTAGCCGTTGCGGTCGGCTTCCAGTCTAACCGGATGCAGCTGAATACCAGTATTTTAGGTCCCTATCTGACCTCTTCAACCCAGTTAGTGGGTAACACAATACCCCTTGGTAAGACTGATTGTTACTTCTGACAACCCGTAACGCCTGTCAAAGACCCAACAATGACAGCCGAGACCAACGTTGTAACATGCATGTACAGAAAGATATATAGGCAATGAAATCTTACACCTGAACTCATGAACAGATTCAGATGTTCCTTTGCAAAGAACTCATTAATACTTATCAAATCATAAAAATATTGTTTAGAACCTTTTTGATTAAACCAGTTTTCAAGCATACCGCATTGAAATTGCTGCATTTCCCTGCGCACTACTATGCCACAGACAAACGCAAACGACAGACGAACAGACGGACAAAAAAGATTCATCATCATTTCAGCCGATAGACGTCCACTGCTGGACATAGGCCTCCCCCAAGTGTCGCCACATTGACCGGTCCCGTGCGACTCGCATCCAGCGGATTCCTGCAACCTTCACCAGGTCATCGGTCCACCTAGTGGGAGGCCTTCCAACGCAACGTCTTCCGGTTCGCGGTCGCCACTCCAGAACTTTTCGGCCCCATCGGCCATCCGTTCTGCGAGCAATGTGCCCTGCCCACTGCCACTTAAGTTTGGCAATTCTTCGGGCTACGTCGGTAACCTTGGTTCTCTTGCAAAGAAGATTATAATTCTGGAATAGTAAAGGGGTTTATCCGTTTATCTACCCCAGAAAATCCATCCTGAGGTGTATACGCGAAAACGTGTGACCAAGAATCCATCCTAAGCTTATAATAAACCCGGCCCTGGTGCAAGCCATGGTCCGGAGCGAGAGGGAGTGGGAGGCAGTCGCCTCCTTCTGCGAAGCAGTCATGCTAGCGAAGGAGGTGGCGGGACGGATGAGGGAGAGAGCCTCCCGTCCCAGCCGCCGCGGGAGACGCTCCGGGCGTCGGGAGTCGCGTGACGACTACCTGCGGGGCCGCGGGCCTGCGGGCCTGCGGGCGGAGAGCAATGGGTTGCTCACCGCCCGATCAGGACCAGGCCCGTGCCGGACGGCGCGTAATGTTCCACGCGCGCCTCAAAGAGATGTCAGCATAATCCGAGGGGCCCCTTAGGGCCGAAGCCTGCCGGGTCAGCGGGATTGTCCGAAAGGGTTACCGCTACCCCGGAACATAAAGGGCGAAGGAAGGAACATGGGTGGGTTTTAGTCAGTAAGAGTCTGACACTCCCTTCCGCTCCACCCAGAGCGGGAGCGATCATTTGATGATTTCCCACCAGAATAAAAAAAAAAAAAAATCCTATAATAAATTCCGTTTATCCATCTATGCCTAGGGTGGATTTTTTAGGGTATTTTTTTGAGGTGGATAAACGGAATAACCGTTTTAAAATAGCGGATTAATAAAAAGGGTAAATCCTAGGCGGGATTCGTTTAGGAGCCTGGCCTGAGCTTGTGTCAAACATCATCCTCCTGCTGCCCCTTATCCCGATTTATTTGTGGTCGGCGCAGCAAATCTTTGTCTTCCATACATATGTACAGACGCCAGCACATCAAGCTACTACAATCTGTTAAATTTCTTTAATAGATTTTCTACTTTATCGCAAAAGCTTTAAGGTTCAAGGTTGATTGGGAAAATTTGACAGTTTCGGGTAGCTTGACAACCACCTTAATGATTTAGCGATAAAGTTGAAAATCTATTTAAGAAATTTGACAGATTATAGAGAGCAGAGACATCGATACCAGCCTGTTACCATGAATTTTATTCAGTACATGATTCTGAACCTGCGTAAAAATTTTTCGTTGTCATAAAAAAAATTGCTTCATAAAATTTTTTCTTCCATACCTTTTGACCGTGTAAGTATTGCACTTTTCTATGACACACCTGATTTTTTTTTTATTGATAACCGACGAAAAATTTCTACGCTATACCCTGTAATATGTACGTTCTAAGACAGCTGTCAAAAAACGGTTTACCTAATGGGCAGGGTATAGGGGGTCTTGTGCTGAATTCATTGTTTCAGTTTGCACATTGATGTACCTGCCACCCTGTATTCAGGCGTCATCTCAGAGATTATGTCAAAACAAGCCCTGTGCCCGATTGGACTATCCTCCGGTAAAAAGGATACACTTCCATACAAACTATATCCACTTAACCCCTTTAGGGGATGAATTTCCGAAAATTATTTCTTTATGCTTTCCTTTGATAAAAGCTTTTCAAGCTTTTAGACCGAATGGTTTAGGTTGTGCATTGTCCGTCAATGAATTTAGGTGAATTCTTAATATACTATGAAATACATAGTCCTAAAATTCAGTACTTCCAGGATCTAAGACTATATTTGCGTTTGTTATATTAAATAAAATTATAGAATGTGGATAAACATGCAAGTATATTTCGTTTTTATTAAATCTAGATTTCCTAATTTGATGTTTAAATCCATTACAGCTATTGACCTAATATTTTTCAGATACAGTATAGACAAAAAAAATGTGATTTGGTAGACATTTCCAGTGCTAGATACTTGAAGAGCTTACTTTATGTACCAAGTCACATTGATCCTTTTCATTTACAAGATGAGTGTCAGTACTGCTCCTACATGACCGCTGATGAACCCTTTCAAGTTCTTCATCGTTGTAAAGTGCCTCGAATGCGTTCGAATCATTCCTACCTTGTAGCAAGGGTGATGTCCTGACGTCCGCAAAACATTTGGGCATTCCAAATGTAGGATACAAAATATTGCTTGCACTAGGCAAAAATGATTCTGCTTTTCTAATGTGTTCAGCTAAAGCAGCAACAGCTACCTTGCATTCAGCTAAGTCAGCACATGATGTTGGTTCTGGCGTAATTTTATACGAAAAGTATTGCGACCCACAAGAATTCATGCCTTGTGTCTCTACCTCAGATTCTTTAGTCCCTAGACACGTTACGCATTCTGGATTTTGCTGAAACGTAGCTTGCTCGATCTTGATTGATGATGCCGATGTCTGAGAAGATGCACGTAGACATGTGTATGACGACAAGCTCGAGACTGAAGCGGTTCTTCTAATATGACAATCCCTCGAATTAACTGATGGTAAAATCATATTTCTTAGTGCATTTAGCCTGCTACCTCTAACAACTAGAAAACTATCAATGCTAACTTCTATTGCCTTTGATGATGTTCTTGTGCAATCTAACTGGCCAGCTTTTGCACGTTTTAAAGAATTGCTTGTGGTACTTATAGAAGGGCTTGCGAACAAACATTTTGATTGGGTACTGGCATTTTTACCTATCCAAATGGTGCCGCAATTCGGAATGCAGTAAGTACTTTTATCTCCTGAATGCTTTTCTGCAGGCTTTTCTCCAGGCTTTTCTGCAGGATATTTTGCAGGCATTTTTTGAGGTTCATCTGGTAAATTTTGAAAGAATGAATGCGCGGATGCTGATTCACATTTGAATGTGAGGTTTGTCTTCATGGGATCTGGCACTTCTTTACACAGACTTTCGTTAACAGATTCTACGGTGCAAGAACACGTGGTTGACCCCTGTAACGAGGACGCAGTGGATTTCAATGTATCAGACATATTCATCAAAAGTCTTTTGGGAGAACCCACGCATGAAGACCGCTCATTACTCGGAAAGGGATAACTTGTTCCAGTCATATAAGACACAGATGTGCTGGGATATGACGATCCACAGGTACAAGTATTACTGGACTGACGGCTTGTAGAGGCGTTAGAGGACACAGTCTCAGGGCACCCACAAGGTTTAAGGGTTACAGTAGGCGTTGAGGTCACACTGGGCTTAGTGGTCACACTGGGCGCAGGGCATCCACAGGGCTTAAAGGATTTACTAGCCTTTGCGGCCCCACTTGGCTTCGAGGTGTCACTAGGGTTTGGGGTCCCACAGGGCTTAGCGGTTTCACTAGATTTTGCGAGCGTTGAGGCCCCACAGATCGCACAAGGCTTAGAGGTCTTACTTGGCTTTGCGGGTGTTTTGGCCCCACAGATCCCACAAGACTTAGAGGTCTCACTTGGCTTTGGGGTCCCAGAGGGCTTAGAGGACTCACTTGACAATGGGGTCCCACACGACTCAAAGGTTTTAAAAGGTTTTGAGGCCATTGGCATCGAGGTGTCACTAGACTTTGGGGTCCCACAGGGCTCAGCGGTTTCACTAGGCTTTGAGGCCCCACTGGACTTAGTGGTCACACTAGGCGCAGGGCATCCACAGGGCTTAAAGGATTTACTAGCCTTTGCGGCCTCAGATGGCATCGAGGTCTCACTTGACTTTGGGGCCCCATAGGGCATAGAGGTCTCACTAAACTTTGCGGGCGTTGAGGGCCCACAGATCGCACAAGGCTTAGAGGTCTTACTTGGCTTTGCGGGTGTTTTGGCCCCACAGATCCCACAAGACTTAAAGGTCTCACTTGGCTTTGGGGTCCCAGAGGGCTTAGAGGACTCACTTGACAATGGGGTCCCACACGACTCAAAGGTTTTAAAAGGTTTTGAGGCCATTGGCATCGAGGTGTCACTAGACTTTGGGGTCCCACAGGGCTCAGCGGTTTCACTAGGCTTTGAGGCCCCACTGGACTTAGTGGTCACACTAGGCGCAGGGCATCCACAGGGCTTAAAGGATTTACTAGCCTTTGCGGCCTCAGATGGCATCGAGGTCTCACTTGACTTTGTGGCCTCAGATGGCATCGAGGTCTCACTTGACTTTGCGGGCGTTGAGGGCCCACAGATCGGACAAGGCTTAGAGGTCTTACTTGGCTTTGCGGGTGTTTTGGCCCCACAGATCCCACTAGAGGTCTCACTTGGCTTTGGGGTCCCAGAGAGCTTAGAGGACTCACTTGACAATGTGGTCCAACACGACTCAAAGGTTTTAAGATGTTTTGAGGCCATTGGCATCGAGGAGTCACTAGACTTTGGGGTCCCACAGGGCTCAGCGGTTTCACTAGGCTTTGAGGCCCCACTGGACTTAGTGGTCACACTAGGCGCAGGGCATCCACAGGGCTTAAAGGATTTACTAGCCTTTGCGGCCCCACTTGGCATCGAGGTGTCACTAGGCTTTGGGGTCCCACAGGGCTTAGAGGTCTCACTAGATTTTGCGGGCATTGAGGCCCCACAGATCGCACAAGGCTTAGAGGTCTTACTTGGCTTTGGGGTCCCAGAGGGCTTAGAGGACTCACTTGACAATGGGGTCCCACACGACTTAAAGGTTTTACGAGGTTTTGAGGCCAATTGGGTTTCACTGGATGCAAATCTCATACATGAGCCAAATAATCCATTGATAATATTAGTGACGGTGGAGGTAGAAGCAGGAGATCGGGTCTTAATGGCGTTAGAGGTACAAGTGGACGTTTGGGACCTGCTGGTTTTAGGGGTGCTGGATTGACCTCCTCTACCACATGGGCACTCGGCTCCGCCGCCATCTTTCTCAGGACGAGACTTTCGTGTTTCAGTTTGTATTGTAATTATTTGTTTTTCCTCGCTTATGCTTCCATCTGGATTCCTCTTTCTCTTCACCCTGATTTTTTCTTCAAACATCTTCTTGAATTCGCCTAATGTCGTTTTGTTAAATGGTTCTAATTCAAAAACATCCGGCTGTACTTCCGATCGTGCTGACGGCTTACTGCATATTGATCGCTTACTGCATATTGACACTTTTTCCGATGCCTCACTGCTTACTGACGCTTTTTCCGATGGCTTACTGCTTATTGGCGCTTTTTCCGATAGCATACTGCTTCTTGGCGCTTTTTCCGATGGTTGTTTGCTGGATACTGAGGGTTCACGGGAGACCACAATTGGTGGTTTAGAACACACTTTAGAACCACCACGCGGTGATGGAGCGAACGATAAGTCATTGATTTTACTCTTGACTTCATCACAACACTTGATAAAACTTTCTATTCTTGGAGTTTGTTTCGCAGCCTTCAATTCCTTTGCTATTTGTAAGATTTCATTTAGGTGTTTCTTGAGATGATCCAAACGTTCCTGAGTCGAAGTTGATGAAGCTTCTGTCTTACAAGGACAAGGGACTTCAGGTGGTGGCGGGATAGATGGTGCGACTTCAGGTGGTGGTGGCGGGATAGATGGTGCGACTTTAGATGGTGGTGGCGGGATAGATGGTGCGACTTCAGGTGGTGGTGGCGGGATAGAGTGGACAGGACAACTACATGGTGGTACATCTTTTCTTTCTTTATGTGCGAGTGCAATACTACATGGGTCGACTGGTTTCTGTTCCTCTTCAGGTGGTGGCGGTACTTTTACGGGAGGACTACATGGTGGTACATCTTTTTCTTTTTTATGTGCGGGTGCAATACTACATGGGTGGACTGGTTCCTGTTCCTCTTCAGGTGGTGGCAGTACTTTTACGGGACGAGTACATTTTAGTACAGCTTTTCCTTCTTCCTCTTCGGGGGACAAGCAACATATTTTTTCGTCTCGTAAAGGCTGTTTTTCATCTTCATCTTTATCTTTCTTGTCTTTACCGACATTTTTATACTTCAGTTGTTTGAATCGTTTCAATCTGAATGACTCTTCTCGCTCTTGTTCATCCAGTTCGGACGTAATGTACCTCATTGTAATAATAATCCTTGGTATAACGCACCTCGATAGTACATTCTGTTTCCTGCGAATTTCATAAAAACCTTTTGTTGATATTCTGCATTCTTATAAAAATCCGCTGAACTCACCCTTCATTGCTCATTTAAATTTCGTTTATCTTTTATTCAATGTAATACTGATATTTTAAAACTGATATTTAAAAAAAAAAACTTTTCATGTCAGCAATTGGTTTTTCACTTTTTTTTAATACCATTAAGATACGCCAATAGTATTATTAAAAATTGAGTGAAATGGTGAAAACATACATTGATTTTACGTGTCATAAATATTACATCGCTTTGCTGTGTTTCATTTCTCCAGGTAAAGATTATCTCTGTTAGACCTGACAGGATATTTTTTGTTTTAATAAAGATCTTTTCCTAAACCTCAATTACATTTGTTCTTAAAATCGAGCTCACTCTATCCTAAAAGGAAATAGGGACTATTAAAGTAACTTTAATGGTCCCTATTTTCTCTCAGTATTTTTTTTGCTACTTTGTATTTAATTATGTCATATATTTCTGTTAAATTGTATTATTTTATTATTTTTTCCAGTGTAAGATATCGTTTATCCGTGAAACAAAACTGACGACTCACAGTTTTTGTAAAAAATCAGCCCTTATTAATATTAAGTAGGATAGAAAGTTTCAGAGTTGACCCCATAGTGAACTAGTTGATCCCTTAGAAATTAAAAGTCACTCGCGAGTTCTGTCTTCAAATATTGTAAGCTATTATTTTTAGACGTCATAAGTGTCAAAATGTTTTTTTATTTAAGTATTTCTACTCAGTTTTCCTTACTTCCGTCCTGACACCCCAGCGAAAAAGATATTAGAATTCTCTGAAAAGTACGAAAAAATTAAAATAATATAGTAGCACTTACTATATACGAGTAATACTTTATAGGCATTTTATTATTGTATTATGATGTAAATAAAGACTTTAGATTTATACATTCCCATTATATCGTGTCATTTATATCATGTTATAATAACGGTGACCTAGTACTAGTATCAGGTTGATGAGGATAAAAATATATAGATAAAGTGTATTTATGTGTATTTGGATTGAGTGATCTTTTTTATTTCGTGACTAAATGTGATTGTACAGACCCCAGCAGGTCAAGCTACCCGAAACGGTCAAATTTACCCAATCAATCTTGAACCTTAATGCTTTAGCGATAAAGTTGATAATCTACTAAAGAAATTTGACAGATCGTAGTAGCTTGATGTGCAGTCTGTACATTTAGTCAAAAATAGTCAAAACTCATAGCTCAAAGTAAAAAAATTGTCACTCTCAAGGGTCTTCAGTTATTGCCTAAAGTGTAGATCACTCAATTCACATATTTTGCAAAAACGGCTATGAGCAACAAAAACTTACTTTACTGATTAATTTATATCTCAATTTGTTAACAAATTGTCACAATATTTTTTTAAACCGTCAAGGCATTATTTAAAGCTAATTCCAGGTATCTATGACAATATCATTGGATCACTCAGTACAGACACCATTTTGAACTGAGTGATCCTTATGAATACATATAGGTAACTACCTGTTTCGTATTGATTTACACAAACTACGATTACGTTTGCACAACTTTATGACTAAAGTTTTACATAGAATTCAATCACTGATTCACTAGATATTGAATTTTTGTTTTATTGGTAGGGAAAAGCGCAGTAGGGTTACCATATAATATGAGATCATCGGAAATAAATATGATACCTACAGTACATATTATAAGCTCGTCTTTTTTATTTAGAAAGGAAATACAAATACAATGTTATTTACTAATCATAAACTGCGTAAATAAGTGTATGTAAACGAAGTGGTACATTTTTGCTATCATAAGTTTTAGTCAAATTATTGTCATAGCAAACTATTCGTCCATTTACCTACATAGCCATGCACTCGATAATGACGGATGCTGTCAGGATGTTGAGAAGGAATAAATTCAATACCTCCAAGTAACCTGTACGATCTACTTTTTATTAAAATTTTTTCGGGCACATCGTGTAACTTTACCTGTTTTGTTCCATTCAAATCCATGAAAATAACACTTGAAAGTTTATAACCATAGATAGCATTACTATTACATGAAGTCCAGCCGTAGCTAAAAGATTTTTTTTTTTTTAAACGTAAAACGTATTCGTTTTGACGTTAAATTGCTTCTTCTAGACTGTTAATTCCAAATACAGATTATTACTATTTGTAGATTCAATGGCAAAAATACAACATTTCTAGTTATTTCAGGTGCTGCACAAGAGTCATTTAATCAGGTTTTAGTGGTAACTCCGCTTGAACAGCTATGTATTTATTAAAATTGACTCGAAAATATACGTTACGTTACAGACACAATCGACTGTTATTTCGTGGCCAGTCTGCTTTTTGTTAAAATATTGAAGCGCTATACGAGATCTCAGTGTAAAAAAATCATGAAAAATGTATATTAAAGGTTAAAATCATCGCACAATTACTTTAAAAAATTAAAAATCTAATATCTCATAAATTAAGCTGTATTATATGTAAATAATTTTTATGTAAAACTTTAGTCATAAAGTTGCACAAAAATTAATCGTAGTTTGTGTAAATCAATACGAAACAGGTACACTCCTGTTACTTATATATATGTTACTGTAAAAGCTCGAACTGCAGTAAATCCTAAGATATTCCAGTAAAACCTAAGATCTACCAATTCATAATGGTAAATGTCCAAAAAGATTTGCGATTCGAACTTTTACCACCATTCCGTTGGTAAATCTTAGGATTTACATCAATGGCATGGTAAATGTTGAAAAACAAAACATGTCATAACGTGCTCAGCGCATCGACTTGTAGCTTGCCGCCCCCGCTACCCGCGCACCGTCTCCGCCACTCCGCTCGCCTCAGTCGCTCGTTTGACACGTTTGAACTCGCACGATAAATTGATTTCTAATTATATTTTTGGTGTTTAAAAGTTATTTGTGAATAAAAATGAGTATGAATCAAAGATTTTATGAAATAATGGACGAGCTTGTGGCAAACAAGAAAGATAATAACTTTTATCTCGATAAGGACAAATACGCTAAGTGTTTAGAGGAAGTAAAAACTGCAAAGAACATTAAAAAGAAGGAAGCTGTTCATTACAGGCGTATAAAACGCTATGATATTTTGACTATAGGCGGCATCTCACTAAATTCGTGATCCTTCGTGCACTTCAAACTAAACGCGCAACTGAAGTCGCATATCATCTATTGGATATTTTTACCACTTTTGGAGCGCCGAACATCCTTCATTCCGATAATGGTCGAGAATTTAGTAATCAAATAATTGAAAATTTATGCTTTATGTGGCCAGACGTTAAAATCGTACACGGAAAGCCAAGACATAGCCAGACTCAAGGATCGGTAGAGCATGCAAATCAAGACATAGAAAATATGCTCAGTACGTGGATGGAAACCAATCAGATTACCAAGTGGTCAGAAGGCTTGAAATTTATCCAGGCCATGAAAAATCGAGCATATCATGAGGGAATCAAATGCTCTCCTTACGAAGCAATGTTTGGTAGTCCAATGAAAATGGGTATTGCGACATCAGCTATTCCTAAAGATATGATTGGACTATTAAAGTCTGAAGAAGATTTAGAAAATTTGTTGCATTCCCGAAAAAATGATGAAAATATGATAGAACAGGACAAGGAAAACAACGTGGTTGGTAATGAGCCAGAAGAAAAAAAAAGGAAACAGTAAAAGTGTGAACAACAAAACACAAGAAAAAGAAATTATTGCACTGGAACAGACCACAGAAAAACAAATAACCGATGATAGTGATGATACCAATCTAACTATTCAAATACAAACCGATTCAGAGGCAGAAAGCGCTATTCAAGCTGAACAAGATCCAATACCAAAGAAGATAGAATCTATTCTAACAATAAGAACAAAAGCAAAATTTAATTTAGAAAACCAAGCTGAAAAAATGAAAACCATGTCAGCTGCATTATTGCAGTTGTGATAGATGTAAAGGACAATGAGTTTTACCAACTAGGTACCAAAATGGGAATACTAAAACAGCTTTACACCAAGAATCAGTTCGCCGCATGCTCTGAAGATTTTATAAAGATAGAAGAGATTGTTACGGATAAAGAAGTGAGTCTTCGAGAAGTTGTCGGAAAATTGTCGTTAACTGGAGGACAAGGATTCAAAAAATGTAATTGTCAAAAAAAATGCTCGACGAAAAAATGCACCTGCAGATCATCAGGATTACTTTGTAATTCTAAACGCCACAACAGCAATCCGTGTTGTACTAGCTTTTATAAGCATTATGTTTGTATTTCGTTGTTAAATTCCAAATAGAGAAGTACTGATTCAGTTAGATAGATATGACAGAGATTGAGATATTCAGATATATACGTTATGTGTTTTTTCAAAATAATTTAAATAAGTTGATATTAGTTTGTACTTGTTACTATCATTATGATATCTTTATAATACTATGTACCTGTTTTGTCTAATAGTTCAAAGTAAATAATTAAGAATTACTCATTGTTTTATTCCTAAAACCAACATCTACCAGCTGACAGTGGTAAAACCTAGCATATACTGAGTTCGAATGGTAAAAGCTCGAAAAAATCGTCGTATCTTCAGAAATACTTACATTTACCACCTCATGTCGGTAAATCCTAAGACTTACACTTAAATCTTAAGATTTACCGTAGTTCGAGCTTTTACAGTAACATATATATTCATAAGGATCACTCGTTTCAGCAAGTTTAAAAACATTGAATTACTCATAACTTTTTAACAAAAGGTATTTGTGTTATGATCTTTATTGTACAAATATATTCAGAACATACATTTTAGTATAAAAAATAGATGTATAGAAAAAGTCAACCTAAAAATTATTACAACGATCTCTCAGACAAAATGGTTTCTGTACTGAGTGATCCAATAATACTGACAGAGATACCTGGGATTATTACCTATAAATGCCTTGATGGTTTTAAAAAATCTTGTGACAAATTGTTAACAAATTTTTGAGATATAAATTTAGTAGAGAAGTTTTTGTTGAGATTTGGCTCATAGCCGTTTTGCAAAACGTCTGAATTGAGTGATCCACACTTTGGGCAATAACTGGAGACCCTTGAGAGTGACATTTTTTTTTTACATTGGGCTATGAGATTTGACTATTTTTGACTAAATGTACAATCACATTTTTTCGCGAAATAAAAAAAGATCATATCATATCCAAAATGCACATAGTGTATTTTTATCGCTTACTCGTAAATAGTGTAATCAGCCTTCTATGTCCGCACTTCTGAGACACAGGTCTTCTCTCTGTGAGAAGTGCGGATTGGTAGATGTCACATGTCTTCGAATTATTGGTTCTTGGACATGCCGACATTCTCACGATGTTTCCGTTCACCATTTTGAGAGCAGTGGTGATAAACCCTAATACAGAAAGTACCTGTCTGGATTCGCATTCACGACTTTACATCTCGGTAAGTCAAGGCTGATTCCACTGAGCTTAAATTGACCTTTAAAATATGCGCATCAAATATTTTCATCTCTTTTAGACAAGACCATAAAGTTAAGTAGAAACCAGTAAAAAACAAAAGACAGGAAGAATAATGTTTATTGATAATGAAAACACACAATAATTGATTGTAAAAAAAGTAGGACAGAAACGAAGCTCCGTATCTTCAACAATGCTACCACCTATCTCCTTATAACTTCTCCCTGTTGTCGTTGTACTCGTTGTTTTACCATAAGAGCCCCCTCCTGATTCTTCGTGATCTTTCATTCGTTTCTTACTATATTTTTTACAAAGATATAGCTTTTACTTTTTTGCTGCGAATAAATTGCAGTTGTTTGGATCAGAATTTATAATTTTTTCTTGAGCTGCAGATTGACCAGATTTGCATGAAAGCTTCAATGGCTGTTGTGCAGTACTTTGGCTGCCTATAGTTCTATTACATGCTGGTATATAATCTTGGGATGATTTGGATTTGTAGGTATGTTGCGATTGCAGTATTTCAGCACTCTGAACGAAGGAAGTTGTAGTCTGCTGGTCGGAAGCTGTTTGGAAGGTACTGAACTTCTGGTGCTACACGAATGTCTCGTTGGAGTAATGGTCTGGCTGCATATATTTGTATTACAGGGTCAGTTGGTTGAGTTTTAGGCAGAATCGCGACAAATATTATCCCGCATGTAAGCGTTGCCCGGGTCTTGCGGCTGTTAAGCTTCCGTACGATAATTTGGCAGGTTTTATAAAAAAATCCGATGTTCTCCGATATGAATACATCATTCTTATATTTTGATATAAAATTTATATACATATAGTTTATATTATAGCGTGTACATTTGTGGTTTTAGTAGGTACATTGTGGGGTTTTATTGTTGTTTTTATTTCGTTGCAACTTTCAATTAATTCATCTACGCTTCCACTAACCAGTACCCTAACTGCGTAACGCCCTTTAAATATCAAATTAAGGATTTTGAAGGATAATCCTCATCGATTGCTTCTTCGGTTTGAAAAATTCGTCTGTTCAATAGCTTAGATAACGCAATGCGTTCAATTGTCATTTTATTTGGGTTACGCAATTACCGTGATACTATAACACCATTTCAAACGGGTAGCTGTCTTTGGCTCCATGTTGCTCAGTAGTTTGAAATTATTTTAGAAATTAACTAAATAATTCTTGAAAAGACTGTTCCATGATCACATCCGTAAAACTGAATCATCGTCACTAATCGTTGGACTGGCACAGAAGAACGGATCATGCTCAACAGTCTCATTTGCATTGCTTCTTTCCCGAGAACTCAACGTATCAGCAGATATACATGACCAAAGAAACGGTGGGTATGGAGATGACAAGTCTACAGATCTGATAAAGGTTTCAGATTTGATATTCCTCACAGTTTGTATGAACCCTTTCGTCACCGGTATTTTACATAAATTAATTCTCTTAGCACTTTTTCCTGAGGCACATGATCCACACGAGCTGGTCTTTGACTGCAGCTTCTTATTAGGTTGCCTTCCAGTTGATGCACATAATCCACACGAGCTGGTCCTTGACGGCGGTTTCTGTCCGTCGAGAACACGTTGCTTTACAGTAACTGTCTTCGTTTCTTCAACAATGCTACCATCGATCTCCTTATATGTTCTCACTGATTTCTTTTGACTCACTATTGTTTGGCCCTCCTTCGGATCCTTCTTTTTCTTTTGTTCTGGTTCTATTGTTACAAGTTTTACTGAGCCTAAGGTTGGGTTTTTACGTTTTGCCAAACATTGATTGCAAATTTCATCAGATTTACATTTTTTTGGAGCTGCAGTTTGTAAAGATTCAGAATGGAATGAATGTGTCGATGGCCGCTTATGTATGCAATTAGACTCAGTACATGTTGGCGGTGGTACAGAATCTTGGTTTGATTTAGATTTGTAAGAATGTTGCGATTGCTGAGTGACAGTAGGTTCATAGAGGCAAGTAGACTCAGTACATGGTGGTGGTGGTGCAGAATCTTGGGTTGATTTAGTTTTGCAAGAATGTTGCGATTGCTGGCTGATAGTACTCTGGTGGCTGCGTGTAGGTGTAGAGCTCTCTTTGGAAGGAACTGAAGCTCCGGCGCCGTAAGAATTTACCGGAGGCGCACAGCTGCTTATATTTTTATACGAATCAGGTGGAGTTTTAGGCGGAGTTTTGGGACAAGTGCTTTCGCAGCATTCTGCTGGTGGCCCTGTCTTGTCAGAATCTTGGGTTGATTTAGTTTTGCAAGAATGTTGCGATTGCTGTCTGACAGTAGGTTCACAGGGGCAAGTAGACTCAGTCCTAGGTAGTGGTGGTGCAAAATCTTGGGTTGATTTAGTTTTGTAAGAATGTTGCGATTGCTTGCTGACAGTACTCGGAGTTTTGGGACTAGTGCATTCGTAGCATTTTGCTGGTGGGCCTGTCTTGTCTTGGGTTGACTTCGATTTGTCAGAATGTTCCGATTGTGTGCCCTGTTTGGAAGGGACTGAAGCTCCGGCGAAGCCTGAATTTACCGAAGGCGTATGGATGCTTGTTGTTTTACATGGACAACAAGGTTGTGGAGTTTTAGGCGGAGTTCTGGGATAAGTGTAGTTGCAGCATCCCGCTGGTGGGCCTGCCTTGTAGCTGTCAAGCTTAGCTTTGGTAGTTTTACAGTTTTGATAAAATGTTTCGATGCTATCCGATATTATCGCGTCATCTTTATATTTTGTTATAAAACCTATAATATCGTTTAGATTAAATAACAGGTCGTCAATCACTTGTGGTTTTGGTTCATTCTGGGGTTCTATTTTCATTTTTATTTCAACGCAACTTTTTATGAACTCCTCTACGCTTTCACTTACTAATCCTTTATCTTTTGCTTCTTTGCTTAATACTATACTATAATCAATTTTGTTCAATAATTTTTCTATACTACCAACGGAAGGTGCTCCTCTGCATAATTTTAGTCTGTCGATTTTAGTCTTAAATTGTTCACAACATGACATAAAGCTGCTTACAGTAGTAGCCGAGAGATCTTTTTTTTGTACAATAGTTGTTATTTCTTCCAGATTCGTGACTTTCTCTTTCAAACGATCTAGTTTTGCTTTAACTATTTTCTGACATTGGAACTTCTGTATTTTAATTTTAACAGATTGACAACATTTTAAAAAATCTTCTGCACTTTTAGACAACAATCCCTCGCCTTGGTAGCGGTTAGTCATGCAAATAACTTGATTAACATGGTTTTCTAATGCTTCTATGCGATTTTTGGACATTGCCTCCAAGTCTATAGGTTCGGAGTCTTTGGGTTTTAATTGTCTGGGTTCTAAAATGTACTCTGGTATCATCGTCTTCACTTTGGATTTTGGCATCAAGTTCATAGCAGCATCATAACCATCAGGTTTGGGTATCGTAAAATCACCAGTTTGCACTTGTTTAGGTGATTCTAACTTCATTAGACATGAGCAAGAGCTCGCGGTTTTCTCAGTGTTCCCGCAATTCAAACATACTCTGTCTTTGATCGGGCCTTCACTAACTTCAATAAGTTTTTTCAATTGATTTTTCAGGTTTCCCAGCTCACATATAGTTAGCCCTTTTTCCTTTTCTGGTGGTATCGCTGCCAAAAATTTTCAATATATCAATTATGGACTTCCGATATCATTCATAGTTTTAGATACAATTACTAAGTTACCACTTATTAAAAAATCTTATATTACCAAGGATAATGGTATCTTTAATAGTCTAAATAATATAACAAAAACCCTTTTACAATATGTAACAAAAACCCTTGTTATTCCTTGTAGTGACGTAAACACATGCATGTAGGGTTACAATTACTGAAAATTTCTTTTTTTATCAACTTTTTAGCCTACTCTCCCCATCAAATAATAAAAAGCTCATAACACATACTAAAAAGGAAATCTATTAAAGTTTTAACAGCACTGAACCCCAGCCATATTACAAAACAAGGTTTAGCTTTTGATCCAGGTTTAAAACCAGCGACCCATTTTTGAATTTCGAATTTGATTCCGACAAAATCAAAGTTCTAATTAAGAAACTGAGAAGTTGTCAATTTTGTATTTGGAAATTTACCTCGGTTGGAATAAAGTTCGAAATACAAAAATGGTTAGACGGTTTTAACTTCGGACTAAAGTTAGACCCGATAACGATTGGCAATTAGCCTTTTTGCTATTGAACAGAAACAACAGGGTGGTTGTTACATTATTGTATACAGGATGCACAGTCATTTAAAGCATCTGCGTTTTCACATAGGGCGTTATAGTATAAGTTATAATGTTACAATCAGTACCCCATAATAGGTACAAAGCCATCGTTTTCGAGAAAATGCAAATATAATCAAAAATATAATAATAATGGGACATAAGTAAATTAATTTTAATTAGGATATTGTGTAATCCAGCGGTTTCAATACACCAAACACTTGTAAGAAATTATTAAAGCATTTAGTAGCAAAATTAGAACATCGTCTTAGTCGTCACTCTGAACACCTGGAAGAGTTCTAAATTAGTTTGCGTCAAGTACATGTTCCATGCATCATGACCAAACTCTACTTTACCAGGGAGCGGTGTCTAAAATCATAGTTTTCACCATGGCGTGATGGAAGAGTTTCTATAAGATATATATAGAAACAAATATAATAAGGATATTTTATGCTTTAAAATGGAACTCATTTTGTATAAAAAAATTGCAAGGTTGTTCATGACGCACAGGAGTGAAATATTTTGCGTTGTATGCGGTGGCATGACCATGAGTACATAAATTGACACGAAGAAGCACCTCATGTCGCATTTCGTGGCGATCGCGCCGCACGGTCTGTCTTGCGTAGTGGGTTATCGCGTCGCGCGTAGGTACACGTTTTTATCGATATAAGAAATTTGGTGAAGATGAAACCGAAAGGGAGCACGAGGCCGATCCTCAACACGATGGTCTGATCAAGTAAAAGAAGCTACACCGTCAAGCAAATCTCAGAAGGTGGTGATGGCTACTTTGAACCGGAGTCGAATAAGAATAAGAAATTTTATTTGCACAAACGTGTATACATAGAGAATTAAAATAATACATGCGTGTAAGATCTTAAAATAAGAGAGTGGCTTAAGACATGTCTGCCATTTCTCGTGGCATGCAAATTTCTTAGTTAGGTGCAATTATTATTACTCAATCAATGATTTTTAACTTTTACACTTATACATTAAATATCAGTCCCAGTTAAACAAATTTCTTATATTCAATCATTTACATTATCCAATTATTTATTATTTATTTTCCTTTACATCACTTCTAATAGACATTCAATTAATTATAATATAGGCATATTTAAGTTCTCCACTACAACATGACCATAATTACTATAACGTTAGTTAAATGTATTTATTTATAATAATCACCATTAGTCGTTTAAAAATTCTGTAATATTTTATTATGCTTTTTGTGCCAAAAACATTTTCATTGTGTGTTTAAGTTTTAGTATAGTTTGCTCTTTCTAACTTTTGGGCAATTTGTTGTTGGTGCCATGCAAAAAACACTTTTGCGCACAAGTGCAGTCTTCGACGTATGTACAGACGCCATCACATCAAGCTACTACGATCTGTCAAATTTCTTTAGATTTTCAACTTTATTGCTAAAATTAAGGTTCAAAGTTGATTGGGAAAATTTGACAGTTTGCTATCATCACATCTTTTTACTGTAAATTTGTCTGCCATACGAGGAAACAAAATGTGAATTTGCTTTTACGAACATTGCCATTTCTAATATATAAAGTGAAGGTAATGTTAATATAATTATGATATTTAGTGAAATATTTTTTACAGCTATCGGTAGTTTTGAGATTGAACATAGATCTTACGCAGCACTTTTGTCTTTTAAAGATGATATGCCTGTCGGTTGAGTTACCCCAGAAGATAACACCATATCTAATGACGGATTCAAATAAACCCTACTAGGCCGTTATTAGCACTTCTTTGTTTAGAGTACGTGATAATGTATATAACGCATATGCACCACTACTTATTCTTTTGGCTAGAGCCTCAATATGCGCTTTCCAATTCAAGTTTCTGTCGATTGTTAGGCCTAAAAATTTTGTAGTATTACCTGTTTGTATTTTATTATTATTATATTCGATGTCCAGACTAGAAAATAATGATGATCGTTGGCTAAAGTGCATAATCAAAGTTTTATTTATATTTTTTTTTTTTAAACGTTGCCCCACACTAGTAATTTCTCCTGTATCGTGGGTGCGTTTACAAACATTCAATCTCACATACACAAACAGCCAGACCCGGAACAACTACTTGTAGGTCATGCAAATATTTGTTCCGTGCGGGAATCGAAACCGCGACACACAGCGCAGCAGTCAATCGCTTAACCACTGCGCCAACCGTACCGTCCATACTTTTGTCTATATTAATTTTCAAATTATTATTCTTCAGCCACGTTACCGCTTAAATTAATATATTTTTATGTCAGTTTATGCTTAATATAGTATGGTATAGTTACCGTACTGTCATCCGTTTATCTAGCAATATATGTATTTAGAAACAAAATATGTACTTATGTATTTCATAACGCTCTAGCACCATGTTTCTCGACTTTTGTTAACCTCTATAAATGAGAGTAACTACACTCAAACCTTCGTAAGTGACAAACTGCTTGAGTGAGAAACCTCTATAGGCGAGAATAACATTCAGGTCCCTTGGATTCTCGCTTACCCAGGTTCGACTGTATTATGTTGGACATAATCGAATGCCTGCGTCGTGTCGCAGAAAATGGCACACACTGGTGTATTTTTATCCATGTTTCTCATCACAGTATGCAAGAAGTCGTATATGGCCAAGTTAATGTTTTTTTTTTCTCTCTAAATCCTTTCTGTTCATCACAGCGTATATGATTTTTTTCAAAATAGTTATTTAGTTCCCTGTAAATATATTTATCGATGATTTTTGAAATTATTAGTATTAATTATATTGGCCTGTAAAACTGCATTAGCTCCATATCCTGTTTCTTAAATAGTGGTTTTACAATAGATTTTTAGCGCATTCGGAAATATACCTTCACTGGTGCTTAAATTAATAATGTAGCTTTCAGCGGGATTGTCCGAAAGGGTTACCGCTACCCCGGAACATGAAGGGCGAAGGAAGGAACATGGGTGGGTTTTAGTCAGTAAGAGTCTGACACTCCCTTCCGCTCCACCCAGAGCGGGAGGGGTCATTGGATGATTTCCCATCCCGAAAAAAAAAAAAAAAAATGGGTCTTAATAATTTTTGTACATATACCATCGTAGCCTACTGTTTGTTGTTTTTAAGACCGCGATAATTTTTAATATATCAAGTGCTAGACTCGGGGACATTGAGTCTTTTCTGGCTAAAGTATGTTTAGTGACTGTGGTTCCCGAGCTAGTCATAAATTTAATTTTATCTATAAAATAATCGTTAAATATAATTGCAATCATTTTGGGGTCAGTTACAGTTTCATTATTATATCGAATTTTGTGTATAGTGTTTTTTGGTAAGTTTAGTTTTGTTTGGTTCATTATTTCCCAAGTAGTCTTAAATCTATTATTCGATCTTTTAATTTTATGTATATTTTGTGCGCGTTTTTTTAAGCAATTTTGAGTAACTCTTAAATTTATTTTATTAAATTCGGAAGGTGTTCGTATATTTTGCCATAATAATTGACGTTTCGTTTTGCTACATATTTTAATACAGTGAGAGACCCAACTAGGCCTTCTTTTTACTTTTATAGAGATAAGAATTTCAGGGAGGCACTGTGTATAAAGGAAAGAAAAAAAATCTGTGAAGGCATTAAGCAATGTTTGGGTCCTTGGCTTCATATACTTCAGCAAACGACAGGCTGCTAAGGTAGGATTTAAATTTGTCTATGTTCTGTTTAATATAGTCCCGTCTAGTGGTTCTCCAATGATTTCCAGTGCTTACAGTGCTAATCAGGCAATTGAGTAGTTGTGCCGTATGGTCAGACAAAGCCAGTTCCATAACTATAGCTTTACGACACCCATCAAAATTATGCGCAAACTTGTCGATGGATGTCTTGCTCTTTAAACGAGTAGGTGGACGTATAGATAATTTTAAATTAACATTTAATAATAAATTTTCAAATTCTAGAATCTGTTTGTTTTTCTTTAATATTAAAATCACCGGCTAGTACAACATTTTTATAGGATTTTTTTTTTATCAGAACTCGTAATAATTTAATAATAAATTCATCAAGATTACTTAGATTACGTATTATACTACAATTACAATTTTAGAATTTATAAGTTCTATGGCGCAATATTCAAAAATACCCATTATAGATAATTTAGCGTTTTTCGGTCATTCTCTCCACTGATGACCATTTCTTATGAGTACATATACAAGAACCACCTCTTTTATTTTCCTTGCGACTAAAGCATGCAGCTAAACAGTAGTTAGGTATATTGAGATGGACTTCATAGCCTTCCATCATGAAATGCTCCATGATACACAATGGGTCCACTTGCAATTTTTTTTTTACTCACGTGGACACACTATGAGCATGTCAGATTTTGCTAGGAGTTCTGCAATATTTTGGTGCATAATGTATACATTTTTATTCACGAAAAAAAGTATTCGTAGGTGTTTTTATTTCAGCTTTGTGAGTCCAGATAACTCATAAAATGCATTAAGTTTTTAAGAATGATGGCAACTACTTTATTATTTACCCTTGCGTTATATTTCCAGAACATTTCGTTTGTGTATTTTTGTCAGAAATTGGAATCAAAAAGATACAGAATTCCACATCAAAAATACATCTAATGATTAAATATTTCAATTCGCTTATTAAAAATTGCAAAATTATAAATTACTTAGTTTATTTGTTGAACATATTAAAATATTGGTATTGATTACATTTTTAAGCTCATTTTTAATGTAGTCTATTAAAAGTCTATAGTTGTTAGAGACTTCAAAGTCTCGTTCGCCTATGTAGATGATACAGAAATCTTCAAGAGTAAAGTTTATGAGTTTCTTATTTATATCTGCAAACAATTGCTTTATACCTGCATTTGGCATGATGTAATGACATAATTCATACCCTATGAACGTATTTTCACCTATATCTAATATTTTATTAAAATTGTTGCTAGAAATCATACATAATTTTTTGCTTGTGTTTGTTTGTAAGTTCATGATGGAGGCACATTGTCCGCTTAAGGTTCGTGTGACCACGATCCTCAGTAATGAGGGATTGAAGTAGAAAGAAGACGAAAAGTGTAACCATCTAATCATTCTTCAGCGACGATCAAAATTTTTATTATTTATGGAAAACAGCCAAGTGACACGAAATTTTCATAGTTAGGTTAGGATATTTATATTTTATTAATTAACTAATTTCTGTCCACGATTTTGCCCGCGTGAAATTTATTGTTCACCCGATCCATCCCGTCGCATTGCATCGCCTACACTTTTAATTCGATTTCGCTAAGCGTTCTCCTATTGTGACGTTATGTATAGCCTTCCTCAAAAATGGGCTATCAAACGCAAAAATAATTTTCAAATCAGACTAGAAGTAGTATTTTAAAATATTTCGCATTTCACCTTTACCGTAAATATGTTAAATCAGTGTAGTGCGGGATGGTAAAATTATTATCATTTCATTTAAAATTAGGACGTCACGTTTGTCCGCGTATTTCTAAAGATATATTTAAAATACTGTATGCTGCCTAGTATGTGGAATAAACTGCAATATATTTACCAATTAAAAAAAAAACTGTAAAAATATCCTATGGTGATGTGGGCAAATAATGTTCTTGGTAACATAACATGGCGATACTTAAAACTGACAGCCTAAGCTAAAGTTTTTAAAACAGTAACTAAGGGCCGGTTTTTGAGCCGTACTTAAACTCAACCAATTGTTAAAAATAGTATTGTAATGGTAAAAATTTTGCAAAATGTGTTTTTTGATCAATTTTTTGTTTTTTTAAAGCTCACTAATGGTTATTTTTTTAAATCGGCCCTAAGAGCAAAATCCACGTCTGTGTTCCCTTCCACATTTACCCCTTCTGCCTTCAAGCAAGAGTGAACAAGGCATCTTCTGGGCACGCTTGTTCCATCATAGATCTCATCCATTGCTTTCCATCAGGCGTGATCGAGGGAAAGACCAGGCAGGCAGAAGACAAGCATTAATCAATAAAAAAAATATTTAAAAAATCGTTAAGAGTTAGGGGCGGTATCAGTAACGGTATCGAACGCTGCGATTCGTAGTTCAATATTATTATTAATTAAAGGTGCTTTTCATGTTTGTCTGTGTGATGGCGTTGTTCTTCATAACTACGCAACGGATTTTGACGTGGTTTTACCATTATGTAGAAAATTGAATCCGGAAAGTTTATGCGCATGATACTTTAATATTAAACTATAATAAATAACTCTCGAAGTTTTGTCAAGTTGTTAAAACCTTGCGAAGCAGGGACGGGTCGCCAGTAGTTCATTAAAACAATGGTCACAGCGTAAATGAAATAAAACGTGAAATACTTGTGTTGCATAAAATATGTTTTAGTTAACTTGCTTTATTCGAAAATCGAATTGATTTTTATTATCCCGCAGAAGGTGTAAAAAGAAGAGGATCCAAGGATAATGGTGGCTCTTCGTTTTGGACAAGGAGTGAGGCCCAGAATCCTTCATTACACACAGGATTTAATATAGCACCTGTAACATAGCACACTGCTTTATCCCCTTAGTGAATAATCAACTATTATTGTTTTTAAGTAATGTCATTGCAGTACCTATGAGCCCCTTTCGGGCTCTTGTTAATAGGTACATTCTTTAGATGTTCTGATTTTGCCACATACTTGTATTTAATTCTTACTTCCAAGTGTTTTATTTCACTTCTCCTCTAAAACTACCCTTGAGTTTTAGACCATAATCATAATGTCTAGCCTTTCCCAACTATGTTGGATTCGGTTTCCAGTCTAACCAAATGCTGCTATTACTTAGCCATGAGCTCCTCTAGTTTATACCATAATATGGGGTGCTAACTTATAGTAAACACATAGGTCACACTATCACTCCTTATAAAGAATACGTAGAATTACAGTTTGCCTTTTAGAGCAAGTAAGAACTCACCCGACTGTTTTATGGCGCATGTGAGTTTTAGAAGTCTATCACACAACCCAACCAATACAACAACACTAAAAAATAAAGTATTCTATAAAAATCTCACCGTGAAAACTAAGGTTGAGTGAGCTTCAAGTGAGCTGTCATTCCAGACTCTGTCAATATTATCAATCCCAAGCATCAAGTGGAATGACAGCTCACTTGAAGCTCACTCAACCTTAGTTTTCACGGTGAGATTTTTTCAGAATACGGCAGGACTGATTCTAAAACTTCACATGCAATATTAACAGCCCTTATTTTACTTACATTTTATTTCAGTTAATCTACATACAGATATCTCAAGAAAAGTATACGCTTCGGGAATCGTCGTTTATCATCGGAAATACGAAAGCTCGTTGGTGGGATGTAATATAGAGCTGATATTATCGTGGAATTTGTAAGTTTTTTGCATTACCATGATTACAAAATTAGAGATTAAACAACTCTATGCAATTCGAAAAAACTTATTATAAGTTTTGAGAGACTGATGATGATCTGGGACCGGAGTAGGTAGCCCGACAGATAGATAACCGCATTGAAAGGTGCACTTAAAGCTTTGTCTCTGTGAAGGGTTACTTTGGGGCGCGACGCTTTCGATTGTGATTCGGAAATACTAAGATTACTGAAGCGCAAACTTTTTCTGGATTACCTGTAATGTATTTTTATGTATCGATCCATGGCAGCAGATATTGCTTTAAACCTATCCTCGTGAAAGAAGTTATACACCTATCCTCCTAACCAAGCTTAATTGGTTTTGGTATTTCGTCAGCCACTATCTCGGTACGCTTACTCCCTCGCTCGGCTCGCGAGTGGGTTGTGGGCACAGCACCAACCAGACCATACTTAGCTGACGAGGAGTTTCCTACTGAGCTTTTTTAATAAATTATTCCTTAGTCCATTCTAGGAATTGAAGCACGTTCTGTTTATAAAGGTATGAGGATCAGGGTGGAAAGTTCATCATCTTCCAGAGAAAAGGGAGGATCCTCTGGCCGGACGGGTGGTGTCTGGCTTCTGCCAATTCCTCGGATAAGTCTGCTTGAGCGATGCAGGATTTGCGTGACGTCAGGTGTACTGTGCAGTTCCTATTTGGCTTTATAGATGCCGCCTCAAACTCATTCGACCGACTAAGCTGACACGTTTCAAAAATCCCACACCAGACTTTACACACACAATTGAATCTATCCTTACTAAAGTTGTCAAACAATAAAAGGCCCGTTTTGACATTGACAGTTCTAGTAGTTAATAAAGATCAAATCGGCAAAACACGTATTCGTTTGTATGAAACTGACAGGTGTGAAGAACGCATTCTCAAATGTCAAAACGGGCCTTTTATTTTTTGACCACTTTACCGCATGCATCTTCAACCGTCAAACCATAAACGATCAAATAAATTGAAACAAACGTTGGCAAACTGTAGAGCGACTGTGAGCGAATTTGATGGAAATCTGGATTGACGGCGTGGTTTACACAATTGTGATAGTTAAAGAATTTATTTGTCAAACATATCTATCGATCCAACAAACGATAATCACGACAAAGTAATACTTTATAGACTACAGGCAAGTTTGTGAAGCAGGTTTTTAATGAATAACATCGTTTGATGAAAACGTCAACGAAGGTTTAAATGTAGAATTTGACAATCGTATAATTATTTAGTCGTTTACAGGGGGTAAGTTGAGAACTTTATATATTACTTTAATTTTTTTCGCCTACAGTTCCATTTGGATATAATATAGTTCTCATTAACTCGTTTCTATAAACTTTCCCTTGAAATAGCCTGAACTGTGTTTGATAACTGGTTCTAATTCCCTAGACTGTACATCTGATTACATTGGCGGTAATTAGTATTCCTGTGGTTAGTCATATTCTGGCGGTTTTCGCGGTGATTTGCTGCCTTTTGGCGCAAGAGGCTAGCTGTCTGGCCTGACGGGGTAGGAGGATAGGATAACACCTTGATTTTACATTGTTGTCATCGTGTTGCGATGCCAACCATAATCGCTAAGTGAAAAAAGGAAGAAAACCTACGTTCAGTTTCCAGTTTCTCTGCCAGTCGCACAACTTCCATAATGTGGTTCATGAGAAGTTCCAAAGAAGCTATTTTTGGAGGCTTTGGCACTACTGTTGGTTCTGCCATTGGTTCAGGTTCAGGTTTAGGTACAGGTTCAGGCTTAGGTTTAGGTATAACTTCTGGTTTAGGTTGTGGTTCAGGTACAGGTTCAGGTTTAGGTTTAGGTATAACTTCTGGTTTAGGTTGTGGTTCAGGTTCAGGTTCAACTTTTGGTAAAGGCTTTGGTCCAGGTTTAGGTTCAGGTTTTTCAGGTTTTTCATCTTTATCTTCATCTTTCTTGTCTTTACCGACATTTTTATACTTCAGTTGTTTGAATCGTTTCAATCTGAATGACTCTTCTCGCTCTTGTTCATCCAGTTCGGACGTAATGTACCTCATTGTAATAATAATCCTTGGTATAACGCACCTCGATAGTACATTCTGTTTCCTGAGAATACAAACCTCGTGTTTATATTCTGCATTTATCTTTTAAAGATCCGCTGAACTCACCCTTTCTTAGATTTATCTTAAATTATCTTAAAATTTTATATTTATTGTGTATTCAATATAATCTTATATGCTTTTCAGCTCAATAATTTTGCTTGGCAATATTTTTATATACCTTGGATAATACGCCTACCTAAAATGTTTAAAAATAAACAAAATGGCAGAAATACATATATTTGAGTTTGTAGCATGTAAGGTATTATATAGTTAAGTATATTTTAAGTTACTTTGTCGCATTAGATTAAATATCTGTAATTTCAAAGGAATACGTGATAAATAAATAAATATAACATCGCTGAGCAGTATTTAATTTCTGCCAGTTAAAACATTTCTATATCATACGGCCTTTATAGTTATTTTTCTAATAGATTGTATTCGATCGACGCCTGAATTATTAATATTTATTCATAGTTTTTAGGTCATTAATAATTACTACTACACTAGCCTGCAAAACTAAGTACTAAACTTTTAAAATTTCAATTTTTTCTAAACTATAGAAGTTATTGATTTAAAATAAAAATCTTTGTATAGGAAATTTTATCAGCTTTCTTTGAAACTAGTAAACTAGTAAATAATTAGTAACATTTTTAACGTAAAAAAAAAAAACCAATAAAAATAGTCATTTTTAGCTTAGTGTCAAAAAACCCAATGAACATTTATAAGTGTGTTTTACATGTTATTTAATTTTTAATAAATGGTATTGCCTCCTCGGGCTCTGTCTATAGCTTCGAGCCAGTTTGGCACACTGAACATGCGGTTTCGGAGCCGATGTTGGGGAATATTCTCCCATTCTTCAATCAGGGCCTGTTTTAGTGCCCTGAGGGTGCTAGGTGGTGGTATGCGGTTTCTGACTAGCCTTCCTAGCTTATCCCAGGCGTGCTCAATCGGTTTGAGATCAGGACTTCTTGATGGCCAAGCCATCACGCTGATACCAACCTCCTGAATATACTCTCTCTTGCACGACCTGAGCCGTGTGTGGCCGAGCATTATCATGTATCAGCATCGATCCATTACCCATATTTGATAAATACGGCTGCATACTCGTTGAGAATCTCTTGGGCATATCTTTCCCCAGTCAGAGTGCCTTTTTCTATGGCCACTAACTCTTTGCGACCTTCTGATATACCAGCCCATACATGTACACTGCCTCCACCGTATTGGACTCTTTCTGAGAAGCAGTCATGAAAGTATCGCTCACCAGGCCGCCTACCAAGTTTCTACCACTTCGTCTTCCATCAGAAGTGTAAAGTGAGAATCAAGACTCATCGTGAACAAAATTCTTGACCACTCTTCTTCATCCCACTGTGTGTGTTCACGGGCGTATCGCAGTCTCGCTACTCGATGCTCTCTATCGAGTTTGGGGCCACTCGCTGGTCTTCGGGGTGTCAGATTTGCTTCAGCAAGTCTTCTTCTCACTATACTGTCACTAATATAGTCCCTTCGGGTCTGAAGACGCTGGATTTTAGCCGAAGGAAGGTGGCGAGATGGTTTCCAGTCTCTTCGTATCTTCGCTTCACCTTCTGGACCGTTCGTAACGTCACACCCACCATTCTTGCAGTACGACAAATACTGATGCCTAGTTCCAGAAAAGTCATGATCCTAGCACATTCTTCAGGTGAAAGAGGCATGATAAATGCAATTTATGTGCTGTCTAACTTAGCTTTTGTAACAAGACTCATCGATCAAGAAAAAATTTGAAAACAAAAATGGATACTATAAAATGAATAGTAACATTGTAATTGAAAAGGATTATTTTTGTTTTTAAAGCTCTTTTCAGCCATTTCTTAAAAGAAAGTTTTCAACTATGAAGTTTTTATATACAAAATTAAACTCTTTTTCGGGTCCTTTTTATTTCGAAAATATATCTTGTGTACCTACTTAAAAAGTTGTTCCAATTTTAAAAGTGTGATACTTAGTTTTGCAGGCTAGTGCATATGGATTGTGACTACTTATAATCCGAAATAAAGAATATAATATATTCTTTCTGTCAACAGGCTGAATTTTTAAGGAGGAAAACATTTGTGAAATTGTCTCTTATTGTTTTGATAAAACAAGATAACGGCTTTAGTTCCGATTATGGCCACGCACCAAAAGATCTTTGTACAACAGTAACTTAATGTAAAGATCTTTATTGTCTGGAACCAAAAATTTAAATTGATGTGACATCTACCAATCCGCACGGGGCCCGCGTGGTGGATTAAGGCGCAATCCCTTTCATCGATAGGAGGCCTGTGTCCCAGCAGTGGGAACATTATAGGCTGATTATACTTTATAAAAGACCGGAAAATAATAATTATTGAAAAACATTTTTTTTTAATTATTAAAAATTTATTAAAGTAGAATGTACTTAAGATTTTGTAAAGACAATGGTGCCGATTCCCTTGTTCACAAACTAAACTAAATTTAAGTTCAGTGCATCTTTTTCTTTCTATTTCATTAAGAAAAGGACAGAAGATAAATATTAGTTAGTCCTGTCAAATTAAAATAATCCATAGACAAATTAGATGCGATTAAAAACATGGCTACCAAAAATACGTCAATTTACGTCAGGCGCTGACTAATTTGACAGGACTAAACTAATATTTATCTTCTGTCCTTTTCTTAATGAAATAGAAAGAAAAAGATGCACTGAACTTAAGTTTAGTTTAGTTTGTGAACAAGGGAATCGGCGCCATTGTCATTGCATTCCATTTGCTTTACAAATGAAATGCATAACAATGGCTGAGCCATATCCTTCAAAGGCTATCAACAGCTAGAGGGTGCTTCAATCATAACGGGTCGTTGGACGGCCACAACCAAAATTGAATCAACTATGAACATGACGATGGTCTTCCGTATTCTTGGTAGCACAATTTTCTTGAGCACGTTTTCTCTACTGAACAAAACAGAATTTTTAAACGCTGGCCATAAACCACCCTTCCTTCTAAGGACATTTTTTTTACCGGAATACTATGATTTATGAATAATAATGCTGGCAAAGGGAGAACAGGAAATCAACACCCGCAACTAGCAAGAATAACTATATTATAGTATAACCCTTTGAGGAACGCCTTGATAGCATCGAAACGGTTTACTTTTCAAGATTTTATCACAACTAGAGACCTCTGCGGTCGTTACTGAAACCTATTTGTTGTGACATAATATTATAACTTTTACTGATACCGCCCCTAATGATTTGTGAATTTTTTTGTTTGTGACTTTTTCAGACGTCCCTTAATAAAACGTTTGGTTCAATTCACAGCAAGTAAAAAAATAATAATAGGTTAAAATAATTTTCGACAAATTATGAATGAATATGAATTGGACGTAGTTAAGCAGAAAGAACTCACATTCGATGGAGATTTACATTCGATTGGATGGGATGGAGGGATCATTTGATGATAGCCCATCCGAAAATAATACAACTTGACTCATAAAAATATTGGTATATTTGTCCACAAGTGACATTATTTCAAAATATTCCATATACATCATTGCAGCAACGCACACCTACACTTAAAACCTCGATAACTCAAAAATTACTTTTTGTGGATTGAGTCCTTCCTGCTAAACTACGTCCAATTTCAAAATAGTTTCCAGCGAGCAGAAGAAAATCTGCTCATATTTTGTATATAAGTATGGAAGAAACAATTTGGGCCAACCCCAATTTAATTGGTATTGTATGAGCAAGAGAATAATTATTTAGTCATCATCATCTGCCTCTAGTCTTTTCCCAATGGGTAATACGATACCCCTTGGTAAGACTGGTTCTTGTTCTTGGTTCTGGTGGTTCTGGTCTGGTTCTGGCTTTCAGGCTTCTGGCGACCCGTAACGACTATCAAAGATCTACGAATGACAGCCACTAGCAACGGCTTAACGTGCTTTCCGAGGCACGGAGGGGTCTTGGTATGTAAAGATCACCCATCCACGGACCACCCGCGGCAAGCGTAGCTTAACCTGATCGATCGAACCGTGCGGCTGTTATTTCTTAGCCACAAGCCTTGAATAATTATTTAATATCTAGCATTAAATTTGCAACCTTTAAAACCTATACATTTATTACACATGCATAATAATAAACTTTTTTTTTTTTTTTAATTGTATTTGGCTAATAAATAATTAAAAAAATCAATAATCTCATTACTCACTGTATGTACTCGATAGATCGAACGACCATGTTTATTAATTATGATAATTTGTTAAGTTTCTTCAATATTTTATATTGTTCGAGCCCAGGAGCGGGATTGTCCGAAAGAGTTACCGCTACCCCGGAACATAAAGGGCGAAGGAAGGAACATGGGTAACTTCGTTGCTACGAAGTTACTATTGGAAACGGCCGAACATTCGGCCGATACCACTTCGCAGTAGACCCCCAGTAAGTGGCGACGTTAATCGCGGCATCAGTGGCATTCATTAAATCATACAAGGTGCAGGTGAACGGGCACTGTGATATTTAAATACTAATAATAATTTATATTTGGCAAAAAGAAGAAATACAATGTATGTTACATTATCATGTTATCACAATTATGCTCAATTTTTGTGAATACTGACCCCGATGCTAGGAAAATCCTGTGTTATAGGGGCCATCCATTCGTCCGTAAGATTATATTACAAAAATTCGGGAAGCTAAAACGTGCAACAGCAGCAATAGTGTGTAAGTAAGTGCGTGTGCTGTGGTGTAATTGGGGAGGTGTAAGAGTGTGTGATGCGTGTATGAGTGTGTGATGTGTGTATTGAGTGTGTGTCGTGTGTGTGTAGGGAGGGAAGGTGATTTGGGTGTCTGTGGGTGTGCAAGTGTTCGTGATAATAATAATTATTTATTTGTATAGGGGTTTCATCAGTGCTTCTGTTTCATCATAAATGAACAATGTATGTTCTTTTTGAGTTTTTTTCAACCGAACACTGGGTTATTTGCAATCCATAGATAATCAAAAAGGTTCTAAATCATTATTTCGGTAATCTGGGATCGTACGTAAAAAAAAAAAGCTTCCCCGGCACTGACTGCTTGATAACACTTGTTTTTTAATGGAATTTCTTTCAGTAGCAGCCTAGAGTCCGGATTTGTGCTTGGTTGGTGGCAATAGGCTCGCCCCTACAACATGTGACTAAAAGATAAATGACAAAAATATGTAGGTGTAATGTATATTTTTTTTTGGTTAGCCTACGTTGTGTCCCTCTACTGGGCAAAGGCCTTCCCTTTTCCCTTCCAAACCTAGGGAATAATATGAATAATATGGCCAGGCCAGACCCCTGTCTGCCCTGGCCATATTATTCATATTATTTGAAACAAAAATCCGTCATGTTGTGAAAATTTTCCACGACGTCTGACGTCGGAATCTTCCTATGGGGAACAGAGATTAATTAAATAGAAGTGAATACATAAAATTAAGAGGAAATGTAGTAAAAAATTAGGTAAAGATAAATGTAGATTATTATTGCATTCGATTTTTTTCCTGTATCAATAAAAGTTGAGTATCAATAAAATAAAATTAAGTAAAAGGTTACTCGGGAGTTAATATGAGTTTTGGAGTTTTATAAATAATAGTTTTTTTTTTAACCTCGATGGATACTTAATTATTGGGGATACCGGAGTAGAAAATTAAGCAGAGGTCTGAGGCCTCATATGCACTAGCGGTTGGCCGCCTAGACGGTTCATTCGAGCGGCCAGCCACCTGATGCGGTTGGAATAGCGGCTAACCGCGATATTGAACCGCGTCAAGCAGTTGAACCGCTCGCTCGAAGACAGAGTAGGTACTGTCGGTCCGTAAAGAAAATGAACGCCGTCGACGTAACTTGTGTTATCTATTAACGAAAACAACGAACGAAAAATAAAGAATTCATTATTATGTGTTTACTAAAACACACAGTCTTGCTAGGTGAAGAAGCTGACGTAAATCTGCCTTTATATTGATATCTATGGTTAAAACTTACCGAATTATCCATGGTTATATACCTGTCTCTCTCTCTCTCACCAGCATGCGTCCTTTTCTAACCAAGAAGGACGCTTGGCGCGAAGCTGTCAATGTCATAGCGTTTGTAAATTTTGCCGCTAAAACATCGAAAAATTTTCAAATTTAAAAATGATGTGTTAAATACAATAATTTATCGTATCAAATTAACACACAGTGTCAATTTAGTATAATACGTGTCGGGTTTTTCCGTTGTGAATAAGTGTACAACATAAAAAACTCCGTTGGAAGTATTATTGTTCTGTGATTAGTGTTTCTCGATGAATCCGGACGAAATTGTACGGGTATCACATCACACCACACCACATCACATCACTCCACGTTCCCTTCTCCCTTACACATACACACACACAACACTTGCACATGACACGACACAAATGCACTTCACACATACAACCAATACAAAACATAATTACTTATTAAAAATACTAATTAAATATATATAGTATATAGATATATTTCTTACCTTATAGTCTATAACTTGTTTGTGACTATCCAAGTTGCTAGTACGCTCATAATTTGCTCGTCCACTATTTATGCGAAGACACTGCCTCCTAAGATACAGGATCTTCCTAGTTTAGGAGTCAGGGCTTAAATTCTGTATTGTCTTCCGATGGTAGTAACAGATGCTATCATTTCGAAACGATGAATCACTGCGGTTGGAGCGGGATCTAGATGCTGTTCTTGATCTGGAACGATATCTTCGAAATGGTCGTTTTTGCCGATACGATGATTGGTTCGCTTTCAATTCGGCGATCTCACGACTCAGTAAGTCTATCTTCACATTCAATTTCTCTGTAGTGGTCATCTCGTGAGCTGTTGCTTGGCTTGTGCTGGCGGAGACAGTTCTGTGCATGTTCTAGTATCTTGTCAGCCATTTGAGCGAGTTCGTCGATGTCTGACTTCTTGGCGATGTTGTCACTGACTGCAAGGACAGCGCGGACTAAATGTGGCAGGTGGTTTGTTCACATGATACGCACCGCCGAGTCGGATATGTTGTCACCAGCCAGGTTCTTCTTGCGTCGCAGTAATTGTGATGGCTTCATATCCACTAGTTCCATTTTTGACTACAACCGCTGGACCTGTCTTTATTCAGATTCTTCGAATACCTCCAGTAATCGTTTCTTCAATGTTTCGTATTTGTCCTTTTCTGGTGATCGGAGGATAATGTCGGCGATCTCGTCGATATCTTGACGTTCCAGTTGTCCGATGACGAGCTCGTACATTGCCTTGTCCCCCTTCTTGTGTGAGGAAACGATGGCTTCGAACTGCGCGAACCATAAACGCAGTCTCTCGCGCCAGATCGGTGAAATCCGAAGAGTAACAGAGACACCAGACTGTTCTTGTTCGTCTTGCTTAAAATTTGCGTTGGACGAAGTCATTGTAGCTTTTCTAACACGTCGGGGTCACCAGTATAGAGGTATGAGGAACAGGGTGTGAAGTTCACTCATACTCTATAGAAAAGGGAGGATCCTCCGACCAGACAGACGGGTGTTGTGTCTGGCGGGCAATTGCCCAACGACTGATGTCGGGAAGTTTGTATGTATGCTAATTGCGCGGTAAACTCTGTTTGCGAGATGCAGGATTTGCGTGACGTCAGTATGACGCGTTGTTCGCGTGTGGCGTTGCAGATACCACTATAAACTGTACTTGTCACATCTCTTGTTAATTTCTCTGTCCATTCTTAAAGACTTTCCCCTTCAGTATCCAGACAAACTTGTGTTTAATTAATAAAGAACATGACGGACATGATCCTCCACACATTAAAACAAGATAAAATATTAGAGACACCGCCAATCCTCAATCCAGGTGTTCTATGGCTAATGATTCTAGTAAAAAAATCAGATGCGAGGAATACGTTCCATGTTCATCCTGAGAGGTCTCAACTTGTATGTGTCAGTGAAACATTTCTATTTAATTTCACAAACAGATGTAGCCAACTTCCTACAGACAAACGATTGCTTAGGGAAAATAGACATTCACTATTTTCGTTTACCAATTGCAGATACACACAGGGTTCCTGTGAATGATTTGCAACAACGAAGTGCTAAAATTAACAGCCTTGCCATTTAGTCTCTCATTGGCACCAAAGATGTTTGCCTCAGGAGATCCTATGAGCTTTAGTTTTCCGCATAATTGTGTATTTGGACGATTCTTTCCCGGTCAATCAGGATTGGACCATAATGGTTTCTCAGGTTTCGGAAACGCTGAGAATGTTGGGAACTATGTGACAGCACATAAATTACCACAAGTTCATTCTGGAGCCCTCTCAGGAGGTAGAATATCATGGCTTACTATGGAACACTCAGCAAAACTGGGTAAAATTTCCTCCCAAGAGTATAAAAAAGATAAAAGTAATAATTAAAAAAAAAAATGTTGAGCAATGGAAACTTCTCTGCGACAAGCTCAGAGTTTATTAGGTTTGCTGAACTTTGCAAATCACGCAGTATCAGCGGGTTGACTGCGCTGTCGCAGAGCCTAACTCTTTCTAAAATTATGAGACCATATTAAGAGAGAGAAAAGATCTTCCTCCACCCGTTCAGCAGACCTAAAATGGTAGTTAAAAGCTGTGATTACAGCTTGACACCAATAGTCAAGAAAAGTGTGACACTTCTTGACCACGAATGCTGCAGACTAAGGGTAGGAAACTCAACTAAACACCCATCAGGAAAGTGGGCCCCATATCAAAAGCACCATCAATAGTCAGCGGATGACTCTGGAAGCTGCGCACATTCATATTCAGTTGGAAAAAAGAACCCTGGTTGCATACCATAAGAGGGGACACATTCCCTGGCACTACTAGGATTGACGACCAGAGTCCTAAAACTTGCAGAACAGCTAACTCTCTCAGCCACTTACCTCCCGGGGAGTCTAAATCGAATTGCGCATCGCCTATCAAGGGGTCGCAATGTACTAGAGTGACATCTTTTGCCCCAAGCCACGGAGGCTATATTCAGTGTGGGGTGTCCCAGACGTCGCGCGTCGATCTGTTCGCGTCAAGATATTTGGCTGTCGTACCAAAGTACGTTACATTCGATACCAGAGATTGTTCAGCAGTCTTCTGCAACGTATACAGCCGAAAATGGGACTATCGTCTAGGGTGGGCATTTCCCAGCGGAATGTCCTAATAGATCGGACGACAGGCAATTGTCCTGCACAAGTGGACAAGTTGACTTTTCTTGCCTGGAAAATTGGGGGTGGGCCGATCATATTGCTCACTGGTCAATAGGAACAATACTTGTTAAAAATAGCTGGCGGACATCTACTTTAACAACATATAGTACCCCTATTAGAAGATGTTTTTGTGGTGTGATACCAATAAATTTAACCCAAAAACACCTGGCGGCCAGCAGGTTGCTAGATTTTTGGCAAAGTTATTTTTAGAACATAAATTAGCTTATAAAACTATTCTTCTTCTTCATAAATTAGCTATTTCTACTTACCGTATACAAAAATCCAATATAAAAAGTAGATATCTCAAAACATTTTTTTAGTTCATCAAGTTCTAAAAGCCCTTGCACTTGCTAAACCTGCACTACAAAAACTACCAAATTAGGACACGGCAATTTTGTTTAACCGGCTAAGAACTTCAACAAATTCAGATTCTTTATTTGAAATCGCTAGACACACAGCTTTAATACTCTTGCTGGCCTCAGATCATAAGATTCATGATCTCGCATTATAAGAAAATAACCCTGAGGATCTAATTACGGAAGATGAGATGACTCTGTGGCCAAGGTAGGGTTTAAAAACAGATTCTAATACACACAGTCAGTCTGGTTGTTGCGGAAACACCCAGACCATCGAGTCTGCCCTGTCAGACACATTAATAACTTTATAGAAAGGTCTGAAATGAAAAGAAGCGCAGACGGGACTGTCTCAAGTTTATTTATTTCTCTATAATTTTTTTTTTTTATATTAGCCTATACTGTCCCACTGCTGGGCAAAGGCCTTCCGCAAATCCTTCCAGGAACTCTTTTCCCGCGCCACATCGAACCAGCCCTCTTGGTACGCGTCCAGATCGTCTCGCCATCTCTATTTCTCTATCAGGGAAATTAAATCCTGCTTCAAGAACAATGATTGCAGGTTGGATTCATATTATTTTTAAAGATGCTAATATTCATGCCCTACCAGACAGTATCAGGTCAGCAGTAGCCTATAGAAATTGGTTGGAGAATAGACCTGTTAAAAATACTTAACAACTAAAAATTACTGTTGTCCAGTAAACAGAGTTGATAATACCAACTGTAATATTGATTCATTGTTTTTACATTTTTCTAGTATTGGTTAAATTTAAATAGCATTTATAAAGAGATTTATTTGAGTAATTCATTCCTATATTAGAATTATTTAAGAATTATTTATTTGTTTTCTTTGATTGATTTTAAAGAAATGTATATTTTTTGTTACATTTGGACATACACAGATGTTATTGTAAAAATTGCAATAAAAGTGATCTATTTTCTAGAACAGTTATATAATCCATTCATCATAGCGTTTGTATTTATCACCAGCAGATACGAAACAGGTCTTTACCTAGCAACACTGTGTGTTTTAGTAAACACATAATATTACTGTTTTGGATTCCAACAAAACAGGTATTATGTGTGAACTCAAACACACTGTGTGTTTGAGTTGCAGCTATTCTCTAGCTGGTGAGCTGAAGACCCTATGACATTAAGAGCTCCGCGTCAAGCGTCCTTCTTGATTTGGAAAGGACGCATGCTGATGAGAGAGAGAGACAGGTCTAAAACCATGGATAATTCGGTAAGTTTTTACTATAGATATCAATATAAAGGCAGATTTACATCTGCTTCTTCACGTAGCAACACTGTGTGTTTTATTCACACATAATACCTGTTTTGTTGGAATGCAAAACAGTTTTTATTATTGTCTCCGTTTTAAATATCTATTCTTATATGCTGTTCCTTCACAATTACAAATAGCTTCTCGTTTCTTTTTCATTTTAACAATAGATTCTCTGTCCATCTCTGTGTCGAACTCACGAACGTGAACTTGCAAACTCAGCGGCTCGCCGTAAACTAAACCGCACATGAACCTCCTAGTGCGTTAGTATAGATAAGATGGCAGGTAGCAGTCAAGCGGGCCGCGGGCCATATTCAACCGCCACGGTAGAAATTTTGAGGCGGTTAAGGGCGTGGTGTCCTAGTGCTCATTGCTTGTTCAATGAACTCTCTAAACGGCTGGTTGACACTTCCCGTGACCCAAGGGCTGGCTTTTACCTTCGCCAGAGGCTAAGCATTGCCATACAACGTGGCAATGCCGCCAGTCTCTTGGGTACATTACCAGTCGACAGCCATGCGAAGGAATATTTCGACGTAATATTTTAGTTGTTTAATAGTTTTAGTTAGTATAGGATATTATATTTTTATTTTAATAATTTGTAGTTTATTTAGTACTAGCTGCGCCCCACTGTTAGTTTCATCTGCATGAGTTTCGATCCCGTGGGAATATCGGGATAAAAAGTATCATATATATTAATCCTGGTTATAAACCATCTGTGTGCCAAATTTCATCCAAATCCGTTCTGTAATTTTTGCGTGAAAGAGTAACAAACATCCATCCATCCATCCATCCATCCATCCCTACAAACTTTCACGTTTATAATATTAGTAGTATAGGATTAGAAGTTTATAAATATTATCTATCTTAAAATGAATAAAAATAAATATATACAGGGTTATCGCGAAAAAAAAACAGCTTTTCCCTACATTTATGTTCGTCTAACTCGTCAAAATGTAGGGAACAGCTGTTTTTTTTTTTCGCGATTTCTGGTTTGGTTCCATAGTAAAAGTTTTTCATAATGATGAGTACAATGACCTCTTAAGAGGTTGTTGGTGTTTTACCAATAACCCTGTATATCGTTAAGGGCGTACAATCATAAGCGGTTGCAGATTAAAATGTAAAAGCGGCTAGCCGCGCAGTTAACCGCTTGTGCTTAAGAGGCCTAATCAATATTCGAGGTTATTTCATTAGATGTTGTTTCCTGAGAGTTTAAAAACAATTAAATACAGTACCGGCGAGTTAATATGGCGCATGGAACTGTATATAAAGAGTAAGTACAAAGTCGAAATTTTTCTGACTTTTCCCCAACTATATTGGGTTGGGTTGGCCTCCAGTCTAACCGGATGCAGTTGAATACCAGTATTTTACATGAAGCGACTGCCTATTTGACCTTGCCATACCCCGGGCAAGACTGGATTTCAGACTTTCGGGCTTCAGAGGACCCAAACTGTAAAAATCAATACGCCATATTAACGGCCAGAGGTACAAGTCTGCTAGTTTACAATCATTGTTTCATATGTTCGAGAAATTTGTCTGCTCCACAACGTAAATGACGCAATGAATGTTGTTGAACTGTCAAAATGAAAGCCATTGCTACCCCGCCGGTACCGTATCGAAAATAGCGATATAAGTTGAATGTAATGAAATATATAAAAAATGTAAAGTTAGGTATTATATACTAAGGTTTTTTTAGATATATAAGGTGTTGTCCAGTCCTTAGAGCTAAGAGAGCAAGGGTGAGTTCATCGGCAGCCTGACCCTAAATTTAGGGCTTAAAAACATAAAACTTAAAAATGACATTAAGTTTGTTTTAAACTTCATTTTGAAACTGAGACAGTTTTGAATGAAACCGTTTCGTTATCTCAAAACAATATTATATTTCTACTATTTTCTACAGATAAAAACTACGAAGAGAATTTCAATTGAAATTAAGCAAAATAATTATTACTTTTATTATATCTGAAAAATATAATTTACGGTGCATCCAAATTGGCCACATTGTTCACCCATAATTGCTGTCATAAAACCATAGATACAGTATATTACTTTTTTTTACCAGTAGGTGACAGACGGCCGACGAGAGAATGCGTTCTTCACATCTGTCCGTTTCATACAACGAATAAGTGTTTTGCGAATTTGATCTTTATTGTCTACTAGACTGCCCACCATACACTAAAGTGCAGTAACAGCAAAATCACGATTTCGAGTAAAACGCATTTAAAGTTAAGAATTGATTTTAAAAAATCAACAGAATGTATAAGCAAAAAAATTTGAATGCAGAAAGGTTGTAAAGGCATAGGTTCACACGTTAAAGCAATAAAAAAAAATATATCTTAATAACTGAATTTATTATGGCCATTTATTCTTTTTGGTGCCTATTACTGCATAGCCTTTTTTGTAAAAAATACCATTTTAAACTTAGTAAAATGCAGCAAAAAGCCCTATTACTGCGTTTGGATCAGTTATTTTGTCAAGAAACCCAACTAACATGCAGTAAGGTCAAAAAAATACTGCATTTTAGTTAGTTTTTTAAGAAAAAAGTGTTCAATTTACTAGTGCAGTAAGAAAAATAGCTAGTTCACATTTTAAAGACCGTTTATTTCTTATTATTTAATCACAATAATTCAACTCACTTATGTAAAATTTACATATCAAAAATAAAAAAAAACATCTAATTAATAAAGGACCCTGCGCAGAATGCACAACCTCCTTTGACAGTTTTCTCTTAATATTAACATATATAACATAATGTATCTTTATGTTTAACAATAAAACATTAACTGCACTTTAGCTAGGAATAATCATATCTGTGTCATTATGCTATCCAAACTAATCTGCAGTAATGCTGTATTTTACTGCGTGTTAGTCAGTTTATAATGATAAAAGAATGTTAAGTATTCACAACTAAAATGCGACAAGCTTTGATTTTACTGCATTTTAGTTGGGAGTTCGTGACAATAAATTGTATTTTCTTAATTTGCAGTAAAAATAGCTTGTATGGCGGTAAATTTTACTGCGTATTAATTTTTTTTTTTAATTTTTTTCCAGAAATATAAAACTATCTAAAGAACTGTAAAATTATATTGCTTACTGCATTTTAGTTATGAAACCTTAAAATTTAATCTGCAGTATAATTTATACTGTATTTTAGTTGGGAAATCACGCCAAATTGTTAATTTTTTTCGTTTGCAGTAAGTGAAAACTGTTAAATAAAAACCATTCTAATAGTCTTAGAAATAAGTAAGTTAATTCAATAGAAAGCTTAAGAAACCCGCTTTCAGAATCACTAATAAAACGAAAAATCACAAAAGGGCTGTTACTGCTCTTTAGTCTCTGGTGGGCAGTAGAATAGTCGAACTGACAGGTGTCAGGAACGTATTCTCTCGACGGCCGAATTGTATTTAGGAGATTATGTTGTAGTCGGGATGAAACCAAACTAATGCTGGACATAGGCCTCGAAAGAAACAATTTGTTATCCCAGTTATCATCATGGTCATCTTCAGGCCCTTTGTACACGTCACGGTTTCGAAAAAACGCGTCCGTCAACAAGCTTCCATAGTCATCCATACAACACTGGACGACATGCCGAAGAAACCGCACCATAGAAAAATTGACTATTTGTCGATTCGAACGAATTTACTCGCCCGAACCGGGCGAATCGTCACTTTTATTTAATGATATTTTTTTCTACAGGCGACTAGCACGAAGTTAATTTATTCGTGGGCGAGTCGACAACTCCAGAAATATGTATTAGGCAATTGGCACATTTCGAATTTTATGCAAACTCATAAAACAAAAAAGTGACGATCGCCACTTTTTTTGCAAGTAAATTCGAGCGAATCAACTAATAAGCCAAAAAAAGTGTCGGTCAACATACTTCCATAGTGATCCATACAGCACTGACGCGGCGAATAAACCGTAGATTTTCACGGCAAGAAAAACGTTTGTGTACAAAGGGCAATAGGAGACTAAGAATGATCATTCACTGCTTATCATTGTTGAAAAAAGAGACAGAAGCATTATGCAGGTTGTTAGAATAAATGAGAGACATACTTCCTGGTGTGTAGTACTGATGAAAATGAACTTTGACTGATAAAAATCATTTTCACCCTACAATTTAATATCGTCGGTATTTTTTCAGAGGTTTTCTAGTAGTAACGGCCGCGACTTGAGTTGTAGTTGCCAGACAGGCGCTTTCAATCAATCAACTTAGCCTATCGCAGTCCACTGCTAGATATAGGCCTCTCCCAGGCGTCGCCACAATATCCTGTCTTCCGCCTTCCGCATCCAGTCTGAATACAGGCAGGCGCTTCACATTGTCAAAATTATTTCAGCCACTGCTCTCAAAATGGTGAAGGAAAACATCTTGAGGAAACCGGCATGTCCCAGAACCAGAAATTCGAAGACATGTGACATCTACCAACCCGCACTGGGCCCGAGTGGTGGACTACGGCCCTCTCACCGAAAGGAGGCCTGTGTCCCAGCAGTGGGAACATTATAGGATGATTATGCGGTATTTCTCTTTGTAGGGAACAGCTGATTTACTCATTGTTTATTTTCATGAGCGTCTTGGTACTAAATACATTCCCTTATATGTCCATCATTTAACTTAACATCCTGCGTAATACTTTACAGTTCGGCCGTCGAGAGAATGCGTTCTTGACACCTGTCGAATTTGATCTTTTGACCAGGCCAAAACCTGGTCAAAAGGGAGAGGATGCGTATCTTACTTTGTTTGTCCAGGCATGGGGCCATAACCTGATCAAAAGGGGGAGGATATAACGCGAATCTCTTTGAAACCGCTCCCGCCACAATCCACGCGCTTCTGGCGGAAACGCCTCTCGTTCCCGCCCGCCAATGAGAGCGAGTCGAAGCTTCAAGAACGTTCTAGAAGCTTCCTTCAGAAAACATACGACGCGCGCCCTTTTTTCACAGAGTCGTGTTACGTCCGTCAACTGGGAGCTGCGCACCGAAAATTTATATGCTTTACTGAATCTGTATCTTCGCTCCAAACCCTATTGTTAATAACATGTATAATAATGTGTATGTTAAAATCTTTATAAGTTACTAGAATAGGTCGCAATTCGCCTTAGCGTATCGATGGCAAAAAGTTTAAACATCTTTGGCCCAAAATTCAACTGCGCCAACTCTACTCACTGACGCAGTCATAAGATCACTGACGCAGTCATAAGATCACTGACAGGTGTCAGAAACGCATTCTCTTGACGGCCGGGCTGTAGTCCGTTTTTTCAAGACTTCAGCACCATTTTATTGAATAAAATAAACAATATTTATATTACATAAGGAAGTAAATGTACAATTATTTTACTCAATTTATTAATTTTCTCTTCATTTATATAAACAAGAAAATTTCAAGAATTATATCTTATTCGTTTAAAATGTTCTTGTTTCATTCTACTGCATCCCTTACCTGTATGTGCAAAGTTGAATAAGAATACTTATTTTACAACAAATAAAAAAAATTGTGTTTTTTTTTCAGTTCTATTGTCTTAGATAAGCCCAGGTTCATACGGGCGCGTTTTTCCCGCGGCGATTTTTTTTGCGCATTGGATTTTCAACACTGCCTAGCGCCGAGAGTTGAAAATCCAACAGTCCGCTGGGATGCGCTCTGTTGGATTTTCAACGCTCGGCTCAACACCGAGAGTTGAAAATCCCGCCGCGATATTTTTATGTCCGTTCGTACGTGGGCTTACAGAAAAAGTATTGATAATATTGTTTGAATTAATATAAACAAATACCTAAAATTCTTATCTCACTTTGCGTTAAAAATATAAGCAAACAATACGGACTTAAATATTAATAATAGCATGATCCAAACTTTACGTACATTTTGTCTTTAAAATATTAGCAAGAATTTCGACCCGACACTGTTTCGCAAGGGTGCAATTGTGACATGTCAAAATATCGAAAGGGCATTGAAGATCCGTGCAATACATTTTTTTTTTTCAAAATGGTAGCCTGTCATGGAACCTATATAAATCGATAGCTGATATTAATGCAAACAAAAAACATAATAGGATCAAACCCCGTCAAGCCTCACGTTTCCGAGATATTAACGTTCAAAGTTGATCACGTGACGTCCATATTTTTTTAACTTGCATCTTGTTGCGTAGATGTTTGAAATAAGCATACATCTTTCAAAATGGCGCGGCCGTAGGTATGGGGCTGTTCATTTATTACGTAAGACGATTTGAGGAGGGAGGGGGTCCAAACAAGTCTTATTTTTTCATACGTGGGAACGGCTCTCCCGTTCCCACATACGAAAAAATAAGACTTGTCTAGATTATTCTTACGTAAGATTACAAAAGGAAGCAAAAATTATAAGTTTTAAAAAGATTGCTCTTTTTTCTTGCAATTTTCGTAGATACTGATGTTACGTAAGATTCAAAGGGGGGAGGGGGTTCATTCAAGTCTTATTTTTTCTTACGTAGGGAGAGGGGGGTCAGAAATTGGTTAAAATTGTCTTACGTTATAAATGAACAGCCCCTATGCCAGGCTCCATATAAAAACCTTTAATCCCCTTTCTATGCTCTAAGTAAGTTAATTAATAACAAATAACACACTTTCCACCCACCCTCCGGAAATAAATGCTCTATACCCTGTCCATTAAGTAACCCGTTTTTTGACAGATGGAACTAGTGATTGCAGCAACACACAATACATTGTTTGATACACGTACGGTGTTATAATGTCTGTAAGAAGCCATAAATAAGATAATTCAGTAAGATTCGAGAAGGCAGTTTATATTATATTAATTTTAATACGCATTTTAAAGTTAACTTTTACGTAATCTGGAATATGTACGTTCTAAAACAGCTGTCAAAAAACGGTTAACCTAATGGATAGGGTATAAATGACGCAAACCAGCACCCTATTGCATAACACATTATCGATCTCAATCTGAATCATTTTGAAGAATATTGCTAATCCATTGTTTCATATGTTCGAAGAATTTGTCTGATCAACAACGTAAATAACGCAATGAATAATAATAATAATAATAATAATAAATCCCTGGACATTTCACACAGCACCATTTGTCCCAAGCTAAGCAACCTAATGCTTGTGTTATGGTAACAAGATGGCTGATAAACTACTTATATACAATTTTTTTTTTTTTTTTTGTAAATACATACATATTATAGATAGAATGTTGTTGAACTGTCAAAATGAAAGCCATTGCTACTGTTAGTCAATACGCAATAACCCCGCTGAAATCGTGAAACCAAAAAAATGCTCTTACTGTTGTTGAGTTATCATAAAAAGTATGAAGTAGTAATTTTTTTTTTCGTTTTTTCTATGTTGGTCTCCTAGTGCACGCTGTTCATAGCAGAGGTTGATAGGTTTTCAGGTTAGGCTACGTACGGACGCCAGCAGGTCAAGCTACCCGAAACTGTCAAATTTTCCCAATCAACCTTGAACCTTAATAAACACTGTGGTGGGCCTGGAGATCTGTAACACAGGGTTTCCCTAGCACGGACTCCAGTCTCTCGCAAAGGAGCTTTTAACTTGTTTTTATTGTTTAGTCTTAAGGTGTTATTTATAAGCTAACCTTTGTGGAGAGAGAAATAAACTATTATTATTATTATTATTATTATTAATGCTTTAGTGATAAAGTTGAAAATCTATTAAAGATATTTGACAGATTGTAGTAGCTTGATGTGCTGGCGTCTGTACTATCGCCAAAATCTATATCTGACCACCGTAAAGACTATTACTGCTTGCAGCACATATGATTAGTCGACCTAAAAAGGATCCTCTTTTGTTTTACTTACGGACGCAGCCGTGGTCATCATGTGCACGGGATTTTGTTTTCAAGATGGTCAGATAAATTTTTTGGCGATAATACGTACAGTCGCCAGCACATCAAGCTACTACAATCTGTCAAATTTATTTAATAGATTTTCAACATTATCGCTAAAGCATTACGTTCAAGGTTGATTGGGAAAATTTGACAGTTTCGGGTAACTTGATGTGCTGGTGCCTTTAGTGACGGGTGGCTTGTTTAGCGCCTAGAGCCTAGTGACTGGGAACATCCGTCGATACACGCTAGGCGACTAGCGAAGGCGCACAGCGCGCAGTGCGGCTGTTTGCGAATATTCTAGAGCATTCGTTTCACTTCACTACTCTCTAGGTGACTCCCTAGTAGCCCAAGAGCCCACGACGGCCAGACCTTCGTTGAATGAAGAAATTTATAAAAACGATTAAATATTTTTTTTACACGTAATAATACTTTTTTTTTGGATTCTATGATATTAAAATAACATTTTTTACTTTATATAACGGCTATGAACGTAATGAAATAATTTTTTTATTGGATATCTTAAAAGATCGCAATCGACTAAGCACTCGCGTTCGCACCTACAGCGGACTTTCAATGTGTCTGGCAAGATGTAAAAACCATTAAAACTGTCCGGCTATTGACGTAACATTTTTTTATAGGTCCCCAAGTAACATATATAAAATTTAGCTTTTATACTATAACGAAAGTATAATTATAATTTATTAAAGTTTAGGGGTGTCTGGCAGGGGGTAGCAACTGTCATAAGTGTCCGGCAATGGATGACGAGATTTTTAAAGTTATCCCGAAGAAAATATAAAAAATTGAGCTTTATACTTTAACGAATTTAAGGTACTATTTTGTGCACCTTTACTACCTGTTACCTGCCCAAGTAACCACACCCCAAACTCTATAGTCGCTGGTCGTTCTTACCTGTATAGGGGGACATGCGCAGAAAAACTTTCAGCTTTTATAAAATAACGAAGGCCGTCGTGGGCTCTTGCTCTATAGGCTCTAGGCGCTGAGCAAGCCACCTGTCAGTGCGTACGTAGCCTTACACAATACAACAACAACAAACAAACAATACAATACAATGCATGCAAATTTTCATAGCAACTTGTAGCAAATTATAAACAATTTGTATCAATTTTGTTGCTATACAATTTTTGACAGGCGGCCTCATGATGTTCTGTGTCTTTCTAATAAATAGCGCTTCTTTTTGAAAGCCGCCATTTTGAACTTTAATTCTTGTTCTTATTATGTATGGTTTCTACCCAGGCGGCCAATTCTCGTACTTAAGAAACGTTCAAATTCAAGTCGCAATCTCATTTCAGCGACAATCAATGTCAAAAACTGGTCTCGGCTCTTTTCGGCCTCTGATTTTGCATCACTGTCCAAATCACAGTGATCTTTATTCACATTACAATAAGGTTGCTGTTGGATTGCTGCCACTGACAAGTCTGTCAAAATCATTGTGATCTTTATTTTTGTTACAATAAAGTTGCTGTTAGGTTGCCGCTGTCTGAGGTAAAATAACTGTGAACGGACTGAACAACGCAAGTATTTTTGATACGTAGATTGAGACTAGACATCGGTCTACATGGTCTTCATATGATCTGACCAAGATTATGTCTGGACTTTAAAAGAGACTGTGACCTCTGAGTTTGTCTAGCCTTTCTTCTCAGACTAGTCAGATAGGAAACGCCGACCTCATCTAGTTTTAAAATATGATTGACATGTAGAAGCGTTTGTACAAACCTACTTACAAAATAAAATCATTTATCATTTATTGTTGCGCCGACCCCAAATAAATCGGGATAAGGACAGCAGAATGATGATACGTTCTTAAGAATACGGGAATTGCCGTCCTGGTAATCGAACTAAAGTCAATGAGATCCCAACTCTACAAACCTTAAATCTTGGTCAAAATGTACGAACTATAAGGGTTCTGTCTATTCTTTCTGATATACGGAACCCTTTTTTTTTTTGTTGGACGGTGGCAATCCTCATGGACTTCCTCCATCATGGGGGTGACAGAGGGGTATGCCGGACTCTTACCGGCTAAAACCACCGCGGTGTTCCACCTCTGCCTATGGCCGGGGGTGCGGGATTTGCATAAGCATTCACCGCTCCCCCGACATACCACGACCCGCTGTTCCTCAGCGGGTCCCACCTCTCCGTGCGGCCATTCCCATAATGGTGGGGCCAACTCGGACGACGGACGCTCCTAGTCCGCCGCCCGCAGGCCACCTCTCATGGAGGTCGCAGAGCGATTAATCACGATTTTTATAGGATGGGCAAAGAAATTTCTAACCCATCCTTGCCCCCCCCCCCCCCCCTAGCTACGCCCATGCTCAGCGTAATACAGCTCAGGTTTACAGTAGCAATGGTTTTCATCTTGACAGTTCAACAACATTCATTGCGTTATTTACGTTGTTGATCAGACAAATTTACGAATATATGAAGCAATAGATAAGCAATATCCTGCAAAATCATTCAGATTGAGGTTGAAAGTGTTAAGCAATTACGGTGCAAATGAGATGATACTGTAAAAATGTTGTAGCAATGTAAATGCACAATGGCGCCGATTCCCTTGTTCACAAACTGAACTGAATTAAAGTTCAGTGCATCTTGACAGGACTAAACTAATATTTATCTTCTGTCCTTTTCTTAATGAAATAGAAAGAAAAAGATGCACTGAACTTAAATTTAGTTTAGTTTGCGAACAAGGGAATCGGCGCCATTGCTGATTCGCCATTACTTAGCTATATTGAACAGGGGTTCGTGTAAATTCTATTGTAATCTGCATTCACGACACATTCGCCAAAAATGTAAACAAATATGAGTTTATGGAAAAATTATTTGCGAAAACTATGCGGTGAATCATGGGCTCAAATATAAACTAATGGTTTTTAAAGCTGGTAGTCTGACATATCCATGTATCCCAGACGTAGTACTTTGTGGAGAACCATTGCGAAGGGTGGACAAATTTAAATATCTAGGCCACTAGGTCACTGAAGACATTGAAAGGGAACGTAGGTCGCTGGCTGTCCGTTGTAACATGCTGGCCCGCAGGTTTGCACGTTGTACGAAGCCAGTTAAAGTAACGCTTTTCAAAGCTTCATCATCATCATCATTTCAGCCGATAGACGTCCACTGCTGGACATAGGCCTCCCCCAAGTGTCGCCACATTGACCGGTCCCGTGCGACTCGCATCCAGCGGATTCCCGCAACCTTCACCAGGTCATCGGTCCACCTAGTTGGAGGCCTTCCAACGCAACGTCTTCCGGTTCGCGGTCGCCACTCCAGAACTTTTCGGCCCCATCGGCCATCCGTTCTGCGAGCAATGTGCCCTGCCCACTGCCACTTAAGTTTGGCAATTCTTCGGGCTACGTCGGTAACCTTGGTTCTCTTGCGGATGTCCTCATTTCTGATTCAAAGCTTACTGTCAGTCATTCTACACGTGCAGCCTGTGGGTCAACTTCACTCAGAGGGCATACAGCGACCTACGCGTTCAATATAATAATGCACTGAGAGTGCTGCTGCGGCTGCCGCCCGTGGCGATGTAGTGCGTTCGGGATGTTTGCAGATAATAATATTGATGGTTTTGCCGCTATTATTAGGAACAGGTTGTGCATCCCTGATGTCTCGTGTTCGTGGCGGCACCAACAGTATTCTCAGTGTATTCGTAGATCGGTGGGATTCCCCGATGTTGCGGAGGTGGATGCGGCTCCATGCCGAAATTTAATTGTATACTTTTATGTGTCTGTAACTTAATAACACTAGAATTGAAGTTAAAATTGTTACTAACCCTATGAACTCTGGTCTGAATTAAAAATATTCTATTCTATTCTATTCTAAAAATAACTTTAATTCCTACACAATAAAGTTCAGTTTACGCCTCAACTTCAAACATTTTTATAACTTTTTCAATAGTGCTAGTCACTCTGAAATCAACATAATAAGCATTGAAATAAAGTTGATATTTGTTTAACTTGAAATAACGCCAATTTAAAACTCATCGGTAATCGCAAGTATAGTAAAATGTAGGTAGTTTGAATCATGCTATTTATTTTAAGAGACATTAAACAAAACATTTTTTTCTGACAGCAACTAAAAAAAGAAATGGAATGTGCAACAAAGAATTCGAGAAGAATGTACAGCTAAAATGACAGTTGTTCTTTGACAGTTGTCATTCTTTAACAGTTGTCATTCTTTGACAGTTTTATGAAATGGCTGTAACGCACGGAAAACTGACGTAGTGTGTCAATTTAATAAAACATGATAAATTTCCGCGCCCGTACTTGTCTATACATCTTGGTCGGCTAATAACTTCGATATTTATGCACATAAATGTATTAGTTGCTGTCAAAATCATTTGACTACAGTCACTTACTTGGTGGCATTCTTGTGGGCCGTGTCAATCTGTACGAACGTCATTCGATACTGACACAGCAAGACCATCAATCTGATGAGCTCCAGCCACGCTTCCTTTGTCTCGTCGATGCATTGTCCACCCTGAGGCAGCCCCGTATATTGGTAGCCACCAACGTCCAACTGTGAACGAAAAGACATTTGAATAAATTTGTTTAAAAATACCTCAATCTGCATAGCTGTTTTTTGATCAGATAGCTCTTACTGGGGCTTGTGGCTAAGTAATAAAAGCCGCACGGTTCGACCGATCAGGTTAAGGTACCATCTTTATATACCAAGGTCCGTCCGTGCCTCGGAAAGCACGTGAAGCCGTTGGTCCCGGCTGTCATTCGTGGATCTTTGACAGACGGGTCGTCAGAAGCCTGAAAGTCTGACAACCAATCTCACCAAGGTCATATTACCCAGTAACTGGGTTGTGGAGGTCGGATAAGCAGTCGCTCCATGTACAATACTGGTATTCAGCTGCATCCGGTTAGACTAGAAGCCGACCCCAACATAGATGGGAAAAGGATAACAGATGATAATAACTATACATAACTGGCGACCCGCCCTGGCTTGGCACGGTTTTTACGATTACACTGTCCACCAGGTTAACCATTTTTTGACAGATGACACTAGTGATTGCAGCAACGTAACATTTAGATTATTGACACTTTAATTTGTATTTAATTCTCAAAGGATTGGCCCATAATCGCAGTAGACCGGGAAAAGTGGAAGGAGGGAGGGAGGCCTTTGCCCTGCTGCGGGGCAAAACACAGGCTCATAATAATAATAACCCCACCGCCGTATCTCTACGTTGACGTCGTGGTGGAGCTTGCGCGCTCTGAATGCTAGGCTTGTGCTGGTAGAGTTTACTTTCAGGTCACGAAACAGGTCTAGGATGAGGAGCCAGACCAAGAGAGATACAAAAACTCGCAGGGCAGCATGTGGCGATCTGTTGGGTATTAGCGACCCCACGGACCCTATCTCCGGGGGCAGTCTTGTTCCTCATCTCTGGCTTGCCTTTAATAGCCGGCTGAAGTGAACACGGACGAGGAACAGAGCTCCGACCTCATTCTTGCCTTTACTGGCCGGCTTGAGTGGAGATTCGCAAGAGCAAACGTGCTCGGGGGAAGGAAGTATTCCAGTAAGTGCTCGTAAGGATCTTGACCATCTTCCGGGCTCTGGGATTGTTCTGAAAGCCGTGGAATACCTCTCCACTCCTCATAAGCACCTCAGGACATGTTGCCCCCTTGTTGCTACGTCACTATGTGCTAGCGACAGTTTCCAGGGGCCCATTATTGAGTGTGCAAGTCACTCCCTGCCATTTTATCCGTGTATTTATAAAACATTGGTCAGGCAATGGCCATTTTTCTTACATAGTTCTCGGTTACCAGTCCACTATAGCCACCCAAACCCATAATCCGACACCATCCCATCCCATCCCATACCCATCTCATAATACTTTGTTTCCTTAACCCGCAATAGTCCGACACCAACCGGGGAGTGTCCTTGGGTGCACTTGCACAAACAGGGATAATCGTTGGTTGGTGCCGTATTTCATTAAAAACGTCTAATGGGCCTCTGCGAGTTGGCTTCGTCCCCTCTTCCAAAAGTCCGGGACCCCAGGGTCCCGAGAAATGCCAAACACGTAGATAATAATAATAATTGTATGTAGTCAGCAACTTGCTCTGAAATACAACCTTGTGGAATCGGAGGTGCCGTACTACAGGTATGTGCCCGAACCAGTTCTCGAAAATGGAAATATCACATTGTACTGGGATCGATCCATAATCTCTGATGGGACTATTGTTGCCAATAAGCCAGATATTGTGGTGGTGGATCGATCAGAGCGGCGCGCAATGATTGTTGACATAACCGTCCCGCATGATGAGAACCTCGTGAAAGCCGAGAAAGATAAACAAATCAAGTATCTTGACTTGGCTCACGAGGTTGTCGATATTTGGGATGTGGACTCAGTGATCATTGTGCCGATAGTCGTGACAGCCAATGGCTTAATAACCAGGAGCCTCGACCAACACCTGAGGAGGCTCTCGTTGGGTAGTTGGATCAAGGGCTTGATTCAGAAAGCGGTACTTCTGGACACGGCTCGCATTGTCAGGAGGTTCTTCTCTCTGGAGCCCTTACCCGTAGCTTGGACCCTGTTCCCGATACCGGTGGGCTACTATTTTTTATATTTTTAAATGTTTTTATATTGAAATAAAGGAGATAATTGTATGTAGTATCGATTATCGATTTTTTGCTACAGAATAAAAATTGGTGCGGTTTCTAAGTCTCTGCTTATTATTAAATAAAATATTTATTTGGTTGTAATTTATATATGTATTTTATTGATATTTAAGCAAAGTTTTTCTATATTAGATTACCTATAATATAAAATGATTATTTTCGATTTATTCATTTGAAACTAAAAAAGACTTAGAACGATAGCAGTTGAATACCAGTATTTTACATGGAGCGACTGCCTATCTGATCTCCACAACCCAGTTACTGGGCAACACGATACCCCTTGGTAAGACTGGTTGTCAGACTTTTGGCGAAGAGCGGGCGTTTTTTGGGGGACTGTCTTTTGTAATTTTGACGTTCGAAAAGTGCTGATTCTCAGCCTAATCTGAATAAATGACTTCTGATTTTGATTTTTGGGCTTCTGACTACCTTGACTAACTGACTTGGTTTACATAAACAAGTGCGAGTCGGACGCGCACGCAATGGGTTCCGTTCCACAAGGCAAAAAACGCCAAAACACACGCGTTTCTTGTATGGGGGTTTCCCCAGCCCTTTAATCTCAAACTCAAACTATTTATTTCAACTAAACCAATTACAGGTACTTTTGAATTGTCAAGGGTCGGTCAGTCAAAAGATGAAGGTAGTTGAAATAATTAATTATATACGTCTAATGTTTAACTTAATTATAAATTTATAATTAAAAAAAAAAACTTTTAAAACAATTAATTAAACCAAATCTCTATCCTTCTTTTTATTAAACGCGGAGTAAAATTACAGTATTTTCTCTTCGTTTATTATTAACTAGCTGCGACCCGCAGTTTCACCCGAATAAATCTCGATTCCGTGGGAATATCAGGATAAAAATACCTTATGTCCTAATACAGGTCATGATCTACCTATATGCCAAATTTCATCCAAATCCGTTCAGCCGTTTTAGCATGAAGGCGTAATAAACAAACATACAAAAAATAAAATGTTTTCTCTACAAAATATTAGTTTAGATTAAAAAAAAAAGAACATTATTCCGGACATAACGGCTGAGATTAATTTATTGATTTATTTTCAAACAACTTTGCCCAGTTTTCTTTAAGTAAACAATTTTATTATTATTAACACCTGAATAAATTTTGACCTTAATTTAGAACGAAATAAGTATTTGAATAAAAATGTATAAATTGGCAATGAATAGGGAAAAAAAACATTTTAAAATTCTAAAATTAGTTTTTTGTCCACGTATTTTTTCTAAATTATCAATTTATATGCAACTTATAAATACAAATTAAATTAAATAAATTATACAATATTTACTAGTCCAAAAAGTGTTATCGCCCCCGGGTGGGCTCGAACCACCAACCTTTCGGTTAACAGCCGAACGCGCTAGCCATTGCGCCACGGAGGCTATTGTAAGGATCTTGAAATTTCCAATTGCTTTGCAAGAGTAGGTAGGTAGAGAACACACGATGACATTATCAAGCACTATACATTTCCAGTTTTTGCTGATCTCTGGTTGGCTTTTCGTAGATTTCGTACAATTAGAAGTCGGCTTATACTAAAAATGTATAGTTTGATACATCGTTTTGCGTGGGTGCCTATTAGTTCGTACGTGGCTTTATAAGTTTTCTGTTTCAACCCAAATTTTACCCGACTGCGCTACACAACGCCAGGGTTTATATTTTTGGGAAGGTAATTTAAACAAAAGGGGTGAAAGTGGGAATATACAGGGTGAAAATGGGAATTTTCAATTAGCTAGCGAAACACACACGTGATGGGATCGATATCTCGGCATAATAAATGAAAAAAAAATGTTTTTTTTTTGTGGGGTCATCGACCGCACGGTGTTGTTGCACTTGAAATATGAGTTTAAAAATCTGTATTTTTTTTTTTGTGTAAACTTTACAGACGTGACAGTTTTCCTTATCTAAACACTATAAAACACAAGAAAATCGATTTTCTCAACTCAAACTTGAAGTAACACAACTTTTCTTTCTTTTCTCTTTTAAGAGGACATTACGAAATCCGCACTGACGAAGTCTTGGGCGAATTGCTAGTACAGGCGCCAGCACATCAAGCTTCTACAATCTGTCACATTTCTTAAATAGATTTTCAACTTTATCGCTAAAGAATTAGGTTCAAAGTTGATGCTTTTCGGATAGCTTGATGTGCTGGCGTCTGTACATCATATAACTTACTTCCAGAAGCTGCAGGTTTTTCACTTTCACTCCTGAAATACTTCTTACACTTGAGGTAACTGTTACAGATGCCTGAAACAAAGAAATATATAACATAACATCGCGCTTGTAATGTCTGAAGGGTTATGTAGAGCTATGGGTACCTTAGTACCCCCACATTTTGTTAGTTATGTTTAAGTCCCATGCAATAGGGGGAGCCCATTACCATCAACTGGGCAAAAAATTCAGGCTCCGAGCTGCTACTGAGAAATGCCTAATGAAACAACCCAATAACACTGCTCGACCTGGGAATCCAAACCAGGATCTCATGCTCAGTAGCGTTTGCGACCACTAGACTAACGGAGCAGTGAATTTGATTCATATTTTTAAAACAATCCAAGCGCAGGGTCGTCAAAAATCGTATCCTGTACCCTAATTGCATAACCCACTAGCAACCTGAATCATTTTGAAGGATATTGCTAATCCATTGCTTCATATGTACACGCAAAACAGCCATCGCTCAGCATAAATGCTAGGACCCTATGCGAGAGGTATGGATGGGGTGACTAGGGGGTCTGGAATCATGTGCTGAATTCATGGGTATAGTTTGCCACCCTGAATGCTCACAAAAATCCATAGTGCTTGTCTATTCAGCAACCACCAGATACGCTATTGACTTGATAGAAATAATTTTTTTATAAAAAAAAAATATATAGGTATAATCCACCAAGGCCCCGGCGAGATTCGAACTCACGATCTCCTGTTTACTAGACAGGCGCTTTAACCAACTAAGCCACGGCGCCTATGAATAGTTAATTTAAAACATTGTACATGAAGGAAATAATTATATTAATAAGCAGATTTCGCCAGTAGCCACGGAGCATCTTACGGCCGAACCTAATTACCTACCTATCTATCTCCAGCACTCTAAATTGCGTAACACACTATCACTGTCAATCTGAATCATTTTGAAGGATATCGCTAATCCATTGCTTCATATGTTCGAAAAATTTGTCTACTCAACAACGTAAATAACGCAATGAATGTTGTTGAACTGTCAAAATGAAAGCCATTGCTACTGTTAGTGTGTTACGCAATTACAGCGCTGGGGTATAATTTTATTGTGCACAGTTTTTTGTTTTAAATCAAATCGTCATAGCTTTTAGCTTCGTGGGCCTTTCCATTCTAAAGGTAAGATTTGAGCAACGCGATCGGCGACAGGTGAATGCGACTGGCGACAGGTGAATGCGACTGGCGACAGGTGAATGCGACTGGCGACTGCTACACAAGACCAAGACACGTTATTCTTTCCCTCTTTCTTGACACATCCGCTTTATAACAAATGAAAAACATTTGGAGTGCAAGACAGAGACGGGCGACCACGACGAGCGACACGACCATACATACGACCGGGACGCATCAATGGCAGAGGCAGAGGCAGCTAGCGTTGCTCAACTATCGATTGACTCTCGATAGTATTTCAATACTATCTTGACCCCGAAAACTAGTAACAATATCTATCGATATTGCTACTAGTTTAGTATTGAAATTTAAAATACTATCGATAGTATCAATCGAGAGATTTAAGTAATACTTTTGATGTTGATGTTGAAGTTGTGATACTATTGATACTATCGTTATAAAAGTGTGTTTTAACAACAATATCACAAAATACAACAGTATTAGAACTATCGATATTTTTACCCCCGTTGATATTTAACGAAAATTCAATCAACACATTACTATGGATTTTTCCCAATAGTATCACCAGTAATTATTGTAAAACACACTTTTATAGCGAAAGTATCAACAGTATCACAAATCAAAACTATCGATACCTACTATTGGTACTCATCAATAGTATTACTTAAGTCTGTCGATTGATACTATCGATAATATCGACAGTATTTTAAATTTCAATACTATCGATAAGCCTATCGATATTGTTGCTAGTTTTCAAGGTTAACTATCAATAGACCAACTATCGATAGTTAGGCAACACTATCTGCAGCCGTCAACACGTCTACGACCGTCGACAACATGCCGATCGTGTATTTGAGGACCGTACTCAAATACACGAACAGCACGTTGTCGACGTCAGCCACCGACGCCGCCACTCGTGTGTTGCTGACGCATCCCGAACCTATCATATCGCGTGTCGCACGTGGTTTATGCCTGAAAATCGAAAATATTGCCTGAATTTTCTGACTAAATAATTGTTTAATATTAAGAAGAAATAAAAGCATTCTGTGTTTCCAATTTGGTCTTTGTCGCATTTGGAACAGGTGAAGCGACAAGCGACACTGTCGTGGTCTCCTGGGGCCGTATATGGAGTATTAATTCCATCATGATTCTATGCGAAAAAGGGATTGTGCTATAGGTCGTGTATAGCTCCGTCTCTCTCTTACATTGGAATCATGATGGCATTATACCCTGTCCATTAGGTAAACCGTTTTTTGACAGATGTAACTAGTGATTGTAGCAACACACAATACATTGATACACGTACGGTATAAAAATGTAAGAAGCCATAACCAAGATAATTCAACAAGATAAGGCAGTTTATATATTTATTTTATTACACATTTTAAAGTTAACTTTTACGTAATCTGGAATAGTTCGTTCTAAGACAGCTGTCAAAAAATGGTTAACCTAAAGGACAGGGTATTCTTGTGTCGCGCGTCCCAGTTGCCTGTCTTGGTCGCGTAACTCAAACCGTACCTTATAGAGACGTGTAATGGGCGCCGCTGCATCATTCTCTGGCGACACCAGCTAGAGTGCAGACGTCGCGGCAACCGTGAGTAGTACAGTAGCACGGCAAGATACAGCAGACAATAAATTACCAACACCAAAATATTGAGTGCGTCCTGAGAAAAGAAGAGGGCATTTTTCCATAGAAATTTTAATCTTCTCCATAAGAAACTATCTTTTGGAAGGGACAACTAGAATCAATTGCTATTTTCTTGTAAATAGTCAGCCTATAAAGTTCCCACTGCTGGGACGAAAGCCTCCTCTCTGTGAGAGGGAATAGGCCGTAATCAGCCACGCGGGCCCAGTGCGGGTAGGTAGATGTCACATGTCTTCGAATTTTTGGTTCTACGAAGCGACTGTATGGGTTCGAACCTACGATCTACAAGTCATAAGTCGCGTCCATTGGTTTAGCTACGGATTTTGTCTAGGGGGGCAGCCGTTCAGCTGAACTAACAAAGGATCATTAATGACGCCTCCTAATGAGTAATCCCATTAAAAACAATTCATGTAAAGTAGCTTGGCAAGACTTAAATATAGATTTCAGAGTTAAAAAGTAATAAATGAAGAAGATCTAATAAATGTAGAGCCAAGCCCCTAACTCTACAAAAAAGCGACGAAACAGTAAGTAATTCTTCAATAAGTTTTTAGGGTAGGCATCGTCGTGATTTGTAAACTATTTCTAAAAGAGCATTACCTTTCCCCTATACCGTGAGTATTTATGTATATATATATATACGTTTATATATTTTTGTATTATGTATTTATCTAAGTATACTTATGTTTTTTTTTTTGCATTATATATGTGTAGGTATATTTATATTTTAGTTTTAGACTTCACACACTCATATTTTTCTCTTCTTGTTCTCACACACTATTGTCTACATTTCTTTTTTACTTCTCCTTTCGCAGGTCTGCTGGAAGAAATTTCTTAAGAAATAAGCAGTACCTTTGTACTCATATTTTAAATGTCATATCCTTATGTATTTTACTGTGTGTACATAAATAATAAATAAATAAATAAAGATCTAGATAAAATATGTCTAAAAATAAGCATGGCCACTAACCGCAGCACCCAATAACTTATTCACGCGACGTCACGTCAACGCCGGCTGCCGCTGTAAACCAGCGCTGGGGCTCTGTCTCGTATAGAGTCTTAGCATTATGCTGAGCGATGGCCGTTTTGCGTGAATGTGACGCATGTTTACCCCCAACTTGTTACTTTTTTTGTGTGTGTGTTTATGTGATTTTTTATGCGTCATGTTTGCTGCAAATAAACGAATTTTCTTTCTTTTCTATTTTCTGTTAAAGACAGATCGCTACTGATGGTAGTCAGTATAATCATAACCAGTATAATAGATTCATACAGATCGCTATTGATACAGATTATTGGGACATTAAAACTAAAGATAGATAGGTTTTTCTACCTCCAGTATGACAAAACTGCAGGCTAATTGCGTAACGTACCATCAGTAGCAATGGCTTTCATTTTGACAGTTCAACAACATTCATTGCGTTATTTACGTTGTTGAGCAGACAAAGTTTTCGAACATATGAAGCAATGGATTAGCAATATCCTTCAAAATTATTCAGATTGACAGTGATAATGTGTTACGCAATTAGAGTGCTGGTGATAGATAGGTAGGTAATTAGGTTCGGCCGTAAGATGCTCCGTGGCTACTGGCGAAATCTGGTTTCAGATAAATTATTTCCTTCGTGTATCATCATCATTTCAGCCGATAGACGTCCACTGCTGGACATAGGCCTCCCCCAAGTGTCGCCACATTGACCGGTCCCGTGCGACTCGCATCCAGCGGATTCCCGCAACCTTCACCAGGTCATCGGTCCACCTAGTGGGAGGCCTTCCAACGCAACGTCTTCCGGTTCGCGGTCGCCACTCCAGAACTTTTCGGCCCCATCGGCCATCCGTTCTGCGAGCAATGTGCCCTGCCCACTGCCACTTAAGTTTGGCAATTCTTCGGGCTACGTCGGTAACCTTGGTTCTCTTGCGGATGTCCTCATTTCTGATTCGATCACGCAAGGAAACTTCGTGTATAATGTTTTAAATTAACTCTTCACAGGCGCCATGGCTTAGTTGGTTAAAGCGCCTGTCTAGTAAACAGGAGATCGTGAGTTCGAATCTCGCCGGGGCCTTAGTGGATTATATCTATATATATTTTTTTTTATAAAAAAATTATGTCTATCAAGTCAATAGCGTATCTGGTGGTTGCTGAATAGACAAGCACTACTGGTTTTTGTGAGCATTCAGGGTGGCAAACTATAACCATGAATTCAGCACATGATTCCAGACCCCACAGTCACCCCATCCATCCATCTCGCATAGGGTCCTAGAATTTATGCTGAGCGATGGCTGTTTTGCGTTGACGTGACGCTTATTTTCCCCCAACTTGTGTTTTTTGTTCTTTCTCTGCATCATGCTTACCGCAAATATCTTCTAGAAATTTTTCGTAGGTTACCAAAAAATCCTGCTGTTTCATAGAAAAGTGACAGTAAAAAACCGACCCGGTCAAAATGTATGGAACAGCGCTTTAAAAAAAAATAACCGATAATAAATTTCAACGCAAAGGGGTTCAGAATCATGTACTGAATCCATGGTAACAGGTTATAAAAAAAAGTATAATCCACCAAGGCCCCGGCGAGATTCGAACTCACGATCTCCTGTTTACTAGACAGGCGCTTTAACCAACTAAGCCACGGCGCCTATGGGTGCTTTCCTGTAATAAAGCTATGGGTTCCGGTTAAGCGGTGCCCGTCCACATAGCGTCCGCAATTTACCGGGGAATGACGTCACTAAAACCGTCCGCAATTAACCGGGGAATGACGTCACTGAAACCTTCCGCAATGTACCGGTGAATGACGTCACTGAAACCGTCCGCAATTTACCGGGAAATGACGTCACTAAAACCGTCCGCAATTTACCGGTGAATGACGTCGCTGAAACCGTCCACAATTTACCGGTAAATGACTAAACTGAAACCTTCCGCAATGTACCGGTGAATGACGTCACCCAAACCGTCCGCAATGTACCGGTGAATGACGTCACCCAAACCGTCCGCAATGTACCGGTGAATGTCATCACTGAAACCGTCCGCAATTAACCGGGGAATGACGTCACTGAAACCTTCCGCAATGTACCGGTGAATGACGACACTGAAACCGTCCGTAATGTACCGGTGAATGACGTCACTGAAACCGTCCGCAATGTACCGGTGAATGACGTCACGGAAACCGTCCGCAATGTACCGTACCATGTGTTAATCCTGGTTATAAACCATCCGTGTGCAAAATTTCATCCAAATCCGTTTTTTTGCGTGAAAGAGTAACAAACATCCATCCATCCATACAAAGTTTCACGTTTATAATATTAGTAGGATTGTTAAACCGGCAATAGAAATACACTCTGTGAAAATTTCAACTGTCTACCTATTACGGTTCATGAGATACAGCCCGCTGACAGACAGACGGACAGATGGGTGGCCAGCGGAGGCTTAGTAGTAGGGTCCCGTTGGCATCCTTTGGGTACAGAAAACATAAATATTAAATTATATTAGGCATATTTTAATTATACGAGTATATAGAGCAATGGTGGCCCAGTGATTTGAACTTTGAACCATTTTTAAACGAGTAAAGAAATAAATGACATTAAATATAATTAAAGAAATAATAAATACATAGATAGACCTGTATATACAATATTAATAGAATAAGTAAATGAATGGAAATTTAAATACATAGATAATAGGATATAAAATAATTCTAGTAGATAAATTAAAAAATAAATTATAACACAATACTTGGTAATTGTGCTACATTTATAATAATGAAAAATGTTTAAGCGAGTAAAGAAATAAGCAATATTAAATTTATTTAAATAAATGAATAGATAGACCAGCATATAAAATATTAATAGAATAAGTGAATGAATGGAAATATAAATACATAGGTATAAAATAATTAATAGGATATAAAATAATTGTAACTGAATAACAAAGAGAATTAATAAAGCGCTCTTCCTCTCTCTACTTATTTAAAAATTTGCTGTGCCCGACAGGGTCCATAATTGTTTCTATTATTTTTATTTTATTTACCACCTTTAATTTTACATTATGGATTGCAATAAACGATTTGATTTGATTTGATTTGATAACGGCCGCGACTTACGAGTTGTAGGTCGTAGGTTCGAACCCGGACAGGCGCTTTTCTTTGTGTAAATTCTGTCACCACCACTGCTCTCAAAACGGTGAAGGAAAACATCGTGAGGAAACCGACATGTCCTAGAACCAAAAATTCGAAGACATGTGACATCTACCAACCCGCACCGGGCCCGCGTGGTGGATTAAGGCCCACTCCCGATTATGTATTAGCCATATTGGCGAAAAAATTACAAAAGCTTAACTTTTTGACATGTGAATGTAATAAAAATATTCTTGTTTTGCGTTAAAAAAAATCTTTGTATCGTCACAGTAAAATTATCTAAGTATTACAACAAAAAGTAACCACCAAGGCCCCGGCGAGATTCGAACTCACGATCTCCTGTTTACTAGACAGGCGCTTTAACCAACTAAGCCACGGCGCCTGCGAGTGTCGATGTGAAATTTAGGTTTCGGGTTCTATGTATGCTGGCATTCAGGTATGTTTATATTCATGACCTATACAGGTTAAAATGTAAGTAGAGTTCTGGTACATACTTTGACTTTTCTAAGTCTCTACAAATAGAGCCCGGTAAAAATAAAAATAATTTAGTTTTGTTCTTGAAACAACTTCACTGGTTTTCGTGGTGTAATTTCATGGTTTGCGAAAATCCGATACTTATAATAAGTATAAAAATATCGGATATTTGATATTTATCCGATATATATCGTTTTTCATTATGTAAGTGGTTCGTGTGTGTTTTAGTTGCAGAATATAAGTAAGTTTGTGTTTGATTATTTGACATTTTTACTGTAAAATTAACTATAAATTGCGAGTCTTTGTTATACAAATAATCAGTAAATAAAACAACACTTGTCTAAGGGCTGATTTCTCAAACGCCAGATAATTTTATCAGAGGAATAATTTTGAATTTTTGACAGTTCTTCTATACAAAATCTGTCAGATGTCAATTTAATTCCACGAATAAAAATTATATGTCGATTGAAAAATCAGCCCTTAACAAAATTAAAATTATAACCTTTACAAAGCATTCGCACGGTACGCGTCAGGGGATTCCCATAAATCTGAAAATTATAAACTATAGGGGAAACCATCATCTGCCTAGCCTTTTCCCAACTATGTTGGGGTCGGCTTCCAGTCTAACCGGATTCAGCTGAATACCAGTATTTTACATGTTATAGGGGAAACCATAATATTAGAAAAAAAAATACGTTTATTTGCGGTAAACATGACGCAAAAAAGAACATAAAAAACAATAAGAAAAGGTTGACATGCGTCACATCCACCGCAAAACGGCTATCGCTCAGCATTATGCTGCGACCCTATGCAAGACAGAGCCCCAGCTGCGCTGGTTTTCAGCGACGTTATTAACGTCACCTACAATAAACCCTATGTAATAGATACGATTATCATCATCTCCCTATGCCTTTTCCCAACTATGTTGGGGTCGGCTTCCAGTCTAACCGGATGCAGCTGAGTACCAGTATTTTACATGAAGCGACTGCCTATCTGACCTCCACAACCCAGTTACTGGGTAATACGGTACTCTATGTAAGACTGGTTGTCAGATCACACGGCACAGTTTAATTACGGTTTAGCGTAGATATAAACCGCGCAGTAGAAAAAACCAGCCAAGTGCGAGTCCGACTCACACACGAAGGGTTCCATACCATTATAGAAATCACGTCTGTTGTATGGGAGCCCCCCTTAAATATTTATTTTATTTTAATTTAGGTAATTAATGTTATTTATGATTTTAATTTATTTATTTTAATTTTATTCTGTGAATATTTCAAGCGTATACCTGTTGCCGTTATCAATATCGAGGATAAAACGGCAAAAAAATCACGTCTGTTGTATGGAAGCCCCACTTGAATGTTAATTTTATTCTGTTTTTAGTATTTGAAGTTATAGCGGCAACAGAAATACATTATCTGTGAAAATTTCAACTGTCTAGCTATCACGGTTCGTGAGATACAGCCTGGTGACAGACAGACGGAGAGTGAAGTCTTAGTAATAGGTTTCCGTTTTTACCCTTTGGGTACGGAACCCCAAAAACGTATTTGTTAACAAGCTTCCATAGCGATCCATACAACACTGACGACCGTGTCCTACAGACGGCAAATATAGGCTTCCGCAGACAGGCGAGACGAGACTCTAGTAGAACAATTCCATGAAAACTTCATTGAAATTTTTCTGCCAGAATTGCGTCGCAACGCCGCGTCGCGCCTGCCTGCAGGAGCCTTAAACCGCAGTTTTTCGCGCCATGAAAAACGAGCCACGGACACATTACTGAGTCGTATTGTGTCGTGACTCGAGATACACCAATCAAACAAATCTATTCAGGACCCCAATTCAACCGTACGGACACAATGTATTTTGACAGTTCAAAAAACCACGCCATTGTGTCATAGAGAACACGTTAAAAGCAGATGTCGTGATTAACTAAGGAATTGACGTGGTTTCAAAGTAAGGAATTGTTAACTGGTCATAGCGAATTAGGGCCCAGGACTACGTCAAACCACGACGAGTTTTGATTGGCTAACACTGCATCAGAAGGCGTCACGACACGACACGACACTGTAATATGAATCCAGCTGTACGCTGTGCCTCGTGATAAGAATAGTGTGTATTTGTTTGATACTATTTATGTAAATTCTGTATCATGTATTGTGAAGTCATATTTAAGGCTGAATAACAATGCCTCCGTGGCGCAATGGCTAGCGCGTTCGGCTGTTAACCGAAAGGTTGGTGGTTCGAGCCCACCCGGGGGCGACTCTTTTAGCATCACCTCAATTAATTGATAAGCATTTAAAAATATAGGTATTTATTGACGTGTCAGATAAAATATATAAAAACAATTAGTTTTTGGTAGATAAAGATAATGTTTATCACTATGAAGTGATAAGTAATTAGTTAGCATGTATGAACTTTAATCAAATTAATTGACATGGCAAGCTGTCTTATCTAAACAGGGGAAACCCCCACAACAATAATAAATATATATTACTCAATATACTCAATATCTTTATTGCTTTATCATAATGTGTACTTAGGTGGTATACATATAATTTAGATCATTATGAACCCTGTAGGGCACAGCAAAAGGATAGAAGAGAGGAAGCCCTGTTTTAGGAAATAACTAAGTTGCTTTTGTGGGAGCAAGTTTTAGTTCACATAATAAATATAATCAAAGTCAGGAGATTGCGAATTGAATCCTAACATTTCGCCTATCTATAGTTTATGTATTGTTTTTTCCTGCTAAATATACCTAAGTTTTTTATTATATATTATAATTCTGTTTATTTATTTATATACATTGTTATTCTTTGGATAATTCTTACAACATGTCCCGAAATTAACGCACACCACCAAACCCCCCAAGTAGAACATTCTGTTATTATCTTAATACATTCACTGAATTTTTCTAATTATGTATAAACCATTGTTTATTTATTATACAAATTAATTATACTGATTGTGGGAGTAAACTGCGGTTACATTACAAATAGAATAGAATGCTCTTTATTATGTACGGTCACCAAAGGAGATAAGTAAACAGGGGGTCTACTCCGAAGTGGAATCGGCCGAATGTTCGGCCGTTTCCTGCTACGAAGTTACTATTCGGTTCGGTGGGTCCCGATCCTACACCCACTCTTTCGAATATTAACTATGGGCCCGACCCAACTGAGCCGATCCGAACATTTTTCGTATTTTTCAATGTGTCGGTCCGATTCGATCATTCGCACTTTGCACTTCGTAGTAGACCCCCGGGTTGTCGGATATAGTAGAAGTTTAGTAAGAAATCGATAGATTTTTTCGAATGAAGTTTAATTTGGTAACTGAACTGTTTGTTTTCTAAAAATTAAACTAAATTTCATTCGAAAGCATCCATTTCGTTGTGGCGCAGCCTGGGAAAGGCATATGTCCAACAGTGGACTGCGATAGGCTGAGTTGATTATCACTTAACAAAACAAAATCCAATTTTTCCATTTAATTGGAAACGTGTTATCTGTCTAATTTTAGATATGTATTTGGAGGATAAAAATATACCCACTGGATAAACTTCTAATGCGAAGGGCTGATTTTTCAATCGACAGAATAATTTTTAAGCGTGGAATAAAATTGACGTCTGACAGATTTTGTATGGAAGAAGTGTCAAAAACTCAAAGTTATTCCTCCGATAAAATTATCTAGCGTTGCAAAAATCAGCCCTAAATAAACTAACAAACTTTGGTGAATAGTTCTTCCAAAAAAGAATCGCCCCCGGGTGGGCTCGAACCACCAACCTTTCGGTTAACAGCCGAACGCGCTAGCCATTGCGCCACGGAGGCTGTAGGGATGTCACTGAAATATATACTTACATATAGAGACTAGATAATACCTATAACATCATCATTATCATTTTAGCCACTGACCTATATTATACAAGTACCTACGCTAGACATCATACTATCGATGACAAAATGAAGACATTTGTTTTCCGCCATTTTGGCGCTGATAACAACGTAAGCGTCCGTATAACTAATATTGTTGATAGTGAGTTTTACAAAATGCGCATACTCTCATGATAAAAATATTCTAAATATCTCGTAGTAAACACATAATACACAAAAAAATCTTATACCATGATTTAGACCTAAATCATCAGAGACGTACCAAAACAACACGACGACCATTTGCAACAGTGTTTCAATTTTAGTTCCTGAGACGCTCGAGCGGGGCGCTTTGAATCGGCACAAAAAACAACTGTCATTTCGTATAGTATTTACTCCAGCGTACTTGTTTATCAGAGGTCAGTGATTTCAGCTGAAAGACGTCCACTGCTGGGCATTGGTCTCTCCCTAGCACCGCCACTCCAACCGGTTCTGTGTTTCCCTCATCTTCAGATGAAGCTGGGCGTACATTAAAGCAGCATTGCATGTTATAAAAAATATCGCCCCCGGGTGGGCTCGAACCACCAACCTTTCGGTTAACAGCCGAACGCGCTAGCCATTGCGCCACGGAGGCTATGACTCCAGACTTCATAATATACACTCATTTTTTTTTTATAGAAATAGCATATAGATGTGATAATTATAAATTATATTATTTATATTTAGAAGTGGGGTTAAGCAAACACTTTAAAGGCGGACCTGCGCACGTGTAGCGCACGCGCACGAATAGTGCACAATACGCGCCTCGAGCTCAACTAAAGTTGATGTCTGTTTTTAATGTAAAAAATATGTGTTTTACTAAATGCATATAAAAGTATATAAGGTACTTACGAGTATAACAAAAATACAATTTTCAAAATGTGTCTGTATGTCTGTTTGTTCCGGCTTTTCACCGAAATGGCAGGACCGATTTTGACGGGACTTTCACTGACAGATAGCCGATGTTATAAAAAATAATTTAGGCAACATTTATTAAAAAAAAAATAGTAAAGAAACACATTATTGTTTTCCGATATCAACGCGAACGAAGTCACGGGCACAGCTAGTACTAAATAAACTAACGAACTTTGTTCAATAATTGCTCTCAAAAAGAATCGCCCCCGGGTGGGCTCGAACCACCAACCTTTCGGTTAACAGCCGAACGCGCTAGCCATTGCGCCACGGAGGCTGTGACTTAGGGTTTATAATAAAGAATCATTTTTTTTTAGGTACAGCAGAAGAATGAAAATGATAAATTACACACAGTTCACGTGCACAGTTCGCGCCTCGAACGGCTATGGACGCGTCACACACTGTGCGCGCGTCGTTTGTGCTTTATTAGATTTAATAGGGAGACGTTTGAAAACACTTCAGGAAACCACGGAAATGTGCACGTCGTGAATATTACAAGTTGCTCGCGATCCACTCGCTAACCTGTGGCGAACATGTCCAAATGTGTCCATATTTGTTCCGTGGTGAATATGCACCACTAGAGCATTTTCTCGCGCATTTCCATGTAATATTCTTACGAATGACGACACGGTTGGCGCAGTGGCTGAGCGATCGACTGCTGAGCTGCGTGTCGCGGGTTCGATTCCCGTCAAAAATTAGTCCAGCCGTTTCGGAGATTAGCCGGAACAAACAGACAGACAGACAAAATTTTTTTTTTTTTTTTTTGTTATAATTTCCGTATATAATTTCATATTCGTTTGGTAAAACTCTGTTGTTTTGAAAATACAAACAGACACTTCAATTTTATTTATTTGTCTGTATGTAGTAGGTATGTGTGCATGTATAGATTTGTTTTCACAGGTGGGAACTCAATAATGTAGTCACAATTTCCAGTCACACGAATTTTTGGTTCTAACAGATACCAGTTTCAGCGGGATTGTCCGAAAGGGTTACCGCTACCCCGGAACATAAAGGGCGAAGGAAGGAACATGGGTGGGTTTTAGTCAGTAAGAGTCTGACACTCCCTTCCGCTCCACCCAGAGCGGGAGGGGTCATTTGATGATTTCCCATCCAAAAAAAAAAGACACCAGTTTCCTCGCGATGTTTTCCTTTACCATTTTGAGAGCAGTGGTGATGAAATAATGTACGGACGCCAGCACATCAAGCTACTACAATCTGTCAAATTTCTTTAATAGATTTTCAACTTTATCGCTAAAGCATTAAGGTTAAAGGTTGCTTGGGAAGATTTGACAGATTCGGGTAGGTTGACCTGCTGGCGTCTGTACACAAACTAAAGCGCGTCTCTGGGTTCGAAGCTACAACCCCCAACTCATAAGTCGGCAAAAATGACTGACTTCCGTACAGAAGCCTGCACATCAAGCTACTACAATCTGTCAAATTTCTTTAATAGATTTTCAACTTTATCTCTAAAGCATTAAGGTTCAAGGTTAAATGGGTAAATTTGACAGTTTCGGGTAGCCCGATGTGCTGGCGTCAGTACAAAAGTTTCATCTCCTTTTTAACCTCTTTTCGGGATGAAGTTTCAAAAATCCTTCCTTAATGCTCACCTGCGTTGTATAAGAAACTTTTGTGCCAAATTTCATGCTTTTAGACCCAGTGGGCTTTTTTTTTTTTTTTTGGGATGGGAAATCATCAAATGACCCCTTCCGCTCTGGGTGGAGCGGAAGGGAGTGTCAGACTCTTACTGACTAAAACCCACCCATGTTCCTTCCTTCGCCCTTTATGTTCCGGGGTAGCGGTAACCCTTTCGGACAATCCCGCTGCCCCGGCAGGCTTCAGCCCTGAGGGGCCCCTCGTTATGCTGACATCTCTTTGAGGCGCGCGTGGAACACTTACGCGCCGTCCGGCACGGGCCTGGTCCTGATCGGGCGGTGAGCTACCCATTGCTCTCCGCCCGCAGGCCCGCGCCTACGGTGGCCGGTAGTCTTCACTTGACTCCCGACGCCCGGGGCGTCTCCCGCGGCGGCTGGGACGGGAGGCTCTCTCCCTCATCCGTCCCGCCACCTCCTTCGCTAGCATGACTGCTTCGCAGAAGGAGGCGACTGCCTCCCACTCCCTCTCGCTCCGGACCATGGCTTGCACCAGGTCCGGGCGCGAGAGGCCGCCGCCGCTGCCGATCGCCTCCACGAGGACACGGCGGTGCTCCGCCCAAGTGGGGCAGACCTCCACCGTGTGCTCCACCGTGTCCTCTGGGCGATCCTGGCAATGGTGACACCCGGGCGTTTCCTCCCGCCTGATCATGTGCAGGAACCTCCCGAAACTTCCGTGTCCGGTGAGGACCTGCGTCAGGCGGTAGGTGAGGGCGCCGTGGCGCCTCTCTAGCCACTCCTCAAAGAGGGGTCTTATCGCCGCTATCGCGGCGTGCCCTGCGCTGGGTTGCGACAGTCGCTCTTTCCATGTCGCCATGAGATCGAGCCGGAGGTCCGTCCGCTCCGCAGCAATTTGCCGCGGGAGCGGACTTTCCCCCCGGCGTAGTGCCTCCGCGCGCCACTCATACAGGCGCGCGAGGACTATCGCCTCCAGATCCCATGGCGGCAGTCCGGCAAGGAGGCTTGCCGCCTCGCGCGAGATCGTGCGGTAGCCCCGGATTAGCCTTACGGCTACCACCTTCTGGGGCGCGTTCAGGTAGTGGGCGGCTCGCCGCCGCAGTGAACGCGCCCACACCGGGGCCCCGTATATGGCCATGGACCGCACGACCCCCGCGTAAAGCCTCCGGCAGGAGGCGTTTGGCCCCCCCAGGTTGGGCAAGAGCCGCTTGAAGGCGGCCCCAGCCCGTTCCAGTTTGGGGGCCAAACGTCGGAGACCCAGTGGGCTTAGGCCGTGCGTTGTCTGTCAGTGAATTATTGAATTTAAGATTTTTATTAGCTGCGCCCCGCGGTTTCACCCGCATAAATTTCGATCCCGTGGGAATGTGGGGATAAAAAGTATCCTATATGTTAATCCTGGTTATAAACCACCTGTGTGCCAAATTTCATCCAAATCCGCTTAGTGGTTTTTGCGTGAAACAAAAATCCATCCATCCATCCATCCATACAAACTTTCACGTTTATAATATTATTATCAATTTACCTATTAATTATTATTATATGTAGTAGGACTAGCGGACCCGGCAGACGTCGCCCTGCCCGAAACAGTAGCGCCACCTACCGTGTCCAATTGTGATTTCAAACCATTCAGGAACCCATTGAAATACACCTACACACAAAATTTCATCCAAATCGGTTAGGAGGACTTAAGTGACAAACACACATACAGAAGAACTATATTAAATACTAGCTTCTGCCCGCGACTTCGTCTGCGTGAAATTTCTTGCTCCCCCGACCCACCGCGTCGCATCGCATCGCCCGCCCGCGCTGTTACCTACTTATATGCTCGGCCCCTAAGAGTCCTAGCGTGATGTTAAATATAACTTTGTTAAAGATTTGGGCTACCAAAGGTAAAAACAATTATTCAAATCCGACTGGTAGTTCCAGAGATTAGAGCGTTCAAACAAACCAACTATTCAGCTTTATTACTAGTATACATTTAGGTAGATATAGATTTTGCTGAATTATTTTAAAATTATAATATCTCCTAAGATGTTGATTGAAATCAAGGGATGTTTTATTCACAATTAAATACTTGTGATGAATAACGTATTTATTCGGAAAAGGATTAATATCATATTGATAAAAACCTTCGCAAATAATGCATTAATTTCGAACTTTGATTATCATAAAAAAGGTTATAGTGAGTCAATCTTAAAAGATAGACATATGCTGTCGCGGACTTTTTTTTAGAACTTTTAAAGAGAAACAATTCCATCATACATTATTTTTGCGTAACTTAAACCGTTTACGCAGCGCACGCAACGGAAGCTCTCAAAAAGAAATAATTTTTCCCGTTTTTGCAACATTTTCCATTGATGCTCCGCTCCTATTGGTCGCAGCGTGATGTTATATAGCCTAAAGCCTTTCTCGATAAATGGACTATCCAACACAAAAATCATATTAACGAACTCCCTTCATGATGGCTAACCCAACGGACATCGGATCGTTCAGCAGTTTTTGCGTGATAAGAACAACAAACATGCCGAAAGAGTAACAAACATCCATCCATCCATCCATCCATACAAACTTTCACGATTATAATATTAGTAGGATAGGAAATAATTATGTAAGTATATATTACTAATATTATTTTAAGTATATTACGTAATATTTTTTTTTTAAATAAACAAAATAATGTGAAAAAAAAGTCTTAACTTATTACAACCCGCAAGAGTTGACTGGAGACTTCATTCGGATAACGTAAGAGCGCGGTTCACTGGGTCTCTACTATCCGTAAGACAGTCCGTCAACGAAGAAACGGGCTCGTCCGAAAGTAGTTGATCCGTCAAAACAAGTGACAAAATTAACAATCTGGACGTGCAAAAACACATCGGAATAAGGAACAATTTATTGTCAAATTGTTTTACCGTTCATTCTTAGTTCGGGCCACGAACTAATCTTATGAGATTAGTTCGTTGCCCGCTTATCCGTATTACCTACGGACGTATGTATTGTTACTTATGGATTTAAATGATAGTATTACCTATGGATTTAAATAGAAAGAAAGAAAGAAAAAGTATTTATTGCGACTCGTACAGGATCATAAACTAAACTAAACACAGTTAAAAATAAATATAAAACAAATTATATTAAATAAAAGTAGCAAAAAGAAAAATGAAATAAAGTCCTATACGAGGCCAAAAGGCCCCTCTCTCATCTCAGCATGATGCTTCGACATTTAAATGAATGAACAAATCAAAATCAAAATCGCCTATGGATACGAGTATGAGCATAGGTAATACTGACATTTAACCGCCCGTAATTTTGGCCGAAACTACGGAATTAGCGCTAAGATAGTAGACCCCTTTTTTCTTTCTGGGTTGGATATCACCATATGACTTCTCCCGCTCTGGGCGGAGCGGGAGAGCGTGTCAGACTTTTACTGACTAAAACCCACCCGTGTTCCTTCAGTTGCCTATGCCAGGAGCCACGGTATCTCTTTCGACCAGCCCGCGGCCCTGGCAGGCATCGCCCCTAGCGGACCCGTCAGTTCGTGCTGACATCTCTTTGAGGCGCGCGTGGAAGACAAAGCGCCGTCGATCCGGCCCTTGTCCTTGCCGGGCGGCGAACAGCCCATTGCTCGCCGCCCGCAAGCCCGCGCTTACGGTGGCCGGGAGTCGGCTGGTGACTCCCGACGTCCAGGGCGTCTTGCGGCGACTAGGGGCGTGAGAGCGCAGAGATTGCATCTCCCTCACGCGCTCCGCCTCCTCCTTTGCGAGCATATGATGATTACGCCCCGCAGAAAAAAAAAAAAATGTTCGGGAGTCAAGTTAAATCTTGCGGGTTGTACGTAGATTGAGCAGACGTTTGTGACGATGTGATCATTTTTGTAGGACTTTAGGTAGTTCAAAATAATGTTAAAACCGGTTCTTACATGCTGAGGAGTGGTGTTCAGGACAATTGCGTTCAGGCCAGAGATGAAGTACCTAGAGCGAGCCAACAGAATGTACGCGTGCTTCACTAGCGTTCTGTAACCCACCAGGAGTCTGTAAAATAAAGAAAAGGTTTGAGTTGCCTATATACAGCTGTGCTGCTGTGGAGTTTGTTACGCCACTTCTTCCCAGCGAAAGCACTAGGAAATGGTGAAGGGCCCACCCTTCACCATAATGAAGAAAAAAAAAAAGGGAATAGCGCTTTATTTCCTTTTTTTTTTTTCTTATGGTCCCACTACTGAAGAAAGGAAAACTTGGGCTTAAATGGAATTGGGCTGGACACATCTGCCTCATGTCAAACGATCAATGAGCCAAACTTATGACCCAATGGGTCCCGCTTAATGGCGACATCGCGGCAGACCCAGACGGAGACGGCGGGATGAGCTGGACTCCTTTAGTAAAGATTGATCTTCGGCAGTTCTGAATAGAGAAAGGTGGAAAAAGAGTTGAGTGGTCACAGCAATGGGATATTAACGGCTAAAAAAAACGACGTTCGTTCAGATTTTGACCACGCGGCAAAATAATTTTCCGGCGCTATAAGTACACTTGCCGATACGACGTGTTCAGTCCAGGGGGTCTACTCCGAAGTAGTATCGGCCTAATGTTCGGCCGTTTCCTTCTACGATGTTACTATTTGGTTCGGGCGGTCCCGAGCCTACACTCCTACACTCTTTCGAATATTGACTATGGTCTCGACCCAACTGAGCCGATCCGAACTTTTTTCGCATTTTTCAATAATATTCGGTTCGGCCATGTGTCGGTCCAATCCGATCATTCGCACTTTGCACTTCGTAGTAGACCCCCAGGACACGTCTGTCCCACCAGCCATCGGCCCTTCGACAAATATGGACAGCCCACTGCCACTTCAGCTTGCTAACCACGTTCGGACGGACCGAAAACTATCGCGGCAGGATTTTTTCGCACACTGGATCTTCAACGCACTGCTCAGCGCCGCGAGTTGAAAAACCAGCAGTGTGCTTTTTCGACGCACCGGCATGTTCTCTGTTGGATTCTCAACGATCGGTTCAAGACCGAGAGTTGAAAATCCTGTGCACGATATTTTTACGTCGCTGCGAATGGAGACTAGTGTATTTATTTATTTAAACTTTTCGCACAAAAAGGTACAAAGGCGGACTCAATGCCTTAGGCATTCTCTACCAGTCAACCCAGGGTCGTGAAGAGATTAGATGGCAGGTGCTTTGGTTGAGAGGAACAATTTATTTATTTTTTGTTAGCCTATTTTTGTTAGCCTATTTTGTTAGCCTATTTTTGTTAGCCTATTTTGTTAGCCTATTTTGTGTCCCACTGCTGAGCAATGGCCTCCCCTTTTTTCTTCCTAACCTCCCTGTCTTGTGCGATCTCTGGCCACGTTGGCCCTGCAAAATAAACTAAAGAGAAATAATATTAAAAAAAAAACTATTAAAATTAGGTACACACATACACAAATAGGTCTATGGTATGGCATGGTGGTATGTGGTATCTATGTCGGTAATCTTATTTTAAATAGGACTTACTTTGTCATCTCCATCGAAAGTCTCCGAAGCTCTTTGCCAGTAGCCAGGGCGGTCCATTTCATCAGCTTTTTCCCCAATTGTGCGAGATGGAGTCTGTTTCTCATCTGCTGTAGGGCCACCAGGGAGGGCATGACGGGATACCTGGTGGCACCCAGCGACGCTTCCTCTTCCTCGTCTGGGAAAAAAAAACCGCGATGAAATTAGTTCATTGGTTTCGGAGGGATGCCACAGACAGACAGATAGACTTACTAAGTTATATGAAAGAAAGAAAAGAAAAAAAAATGCGGTAAACATGGCGCAGAGAAAGAATACAAACATTAAAAAAAAGTTTCGGGAAAATATGCGTCACATCCACGCAAAACGGCCATTGCTCAGCATAATGCTAAAACCCGCCAGAACCCCAGCGTTAGTTTTCAGCGACAGCCGGCTTTGACATGATTACGTCAAAACCACGCACACACCACTTGGAGCGTTGGGGGTTTATGCCATAAATTAGAAGAAAGAAGGAAAATGCGCTTATTAGCATTCATATTGGTCATTCTAATCATACTTAGCTGATTTATGCACGTTTGTGAAAAAAAAAAATACCAGCAGAGTGCATGCACACACAGTAAAGGATTTCGTAGTTGTAAGTGAACGTGGGTGATAAAAGGGGGGAAGTAGAAGACCCAGAGAAAATTATTCTCAATCGACCGATAACTTTTATTTGTGGAATAGAAGAACTGTCAAAAATTCAAAATTATTCCTCCAATAAAGTTATCTGGCGTTGGAAAAATCAGCCCTTAGGTCTGATTGTTCCATCGCCAGATAACTTTTATTCGAGGGATAAAATTAACGTTTGACAGGTTTTGTATGAAATAACTGTCAGAATTTCAAAATTATTCTTCGAACAAAGTTATCAGATGATTGAAAAATCAGTCCATAATAATATAATCGTGGCGATTGCTGTTCAGTTCAGTTCAGATTCGCAGATTCGCGTAAGTAAAAACATTGGGGGCTCTAGAAAAAAATATATTCGCAAGGTGGGCAAAATAAGGTTGAGAACCTATGGTCTAAAATCTTTGTTTCCATATCCTTCAATAGTTCCGCATCACCCGGGTTCGATAGGTGCATTTGGTGTACAGGTGCATACAGGGATAATCGTCGGTTGGTAGTTCATTTCATTCAAAACGTCTAACGGGCATCTGTGAGTAAGCTTCGGCCCCTCGGACGCCTTCCAAAGATCTGGGACCTTAAATTCCTGGGACATGAGTTGCCTTGAGCAACCTGGAAGTCTCTAAACAGACTCCAGACCCAGGTTGGCCGAAAGGAAAACCTGTTCAGGTGGGGATTCATAGACGACTCCGCCTTGGAGTGAAAATGTGGTGCTGTTCCGCAAACGATGGGACATTTAATATCGTGTCCTGCGTGTCCTGTCAGCTGCACGTTACAGGAACTGATGGATGCTAGTGATGGCGCCAAACAAGTAGCCGAGTTCTGGGCAGAGTCCATTTGCCATCGACACGCTAAGAGGAATGTCAGAGGTATAAAAATACTTACCTCCCATTTTTCTTTACTATGATTGGTTTCGGTATCAATTTCTTTCTAATATTGATGTCCTTTTCTAATATTGCTGTGCTTGAAAATAAAACATTATTCTTACGACTATTTCATTTTTGGGCATAGACAGACGGACGGGCATTAGGTGCAAATGTGCAACTCCATATTTTTACTCTACTTCATTGTGATTTGGAAAATTGAAAACTTTGAAAAATGCAATTTTTTTAGTCACATTGTGACTTGTGACAGATTTTTGATATTTATGTCATATTATAAATTATGAAAATATTCTTCGTCACTTTATGACGTTAACAGAACATAAAGATTTTTTTAAGAAGAATTTATTCAATTTGTTTTAGGATCACTCTTAGGGCACGATCACACACACACTGTCAGTAGCAATGGCTTTTATTTCGACAGTTCAACAACATGCATTGCGTTATTTACGTTGTTGAGTAGACAAATTTTTCGAACGTATGAAGCAATGCATTAACAATATCCTTTAAAATGACTCAGATTGTGATAGATAGTGTGCTAATCTACTCCCGTAATGAAGTCAATCATTTTTTGATACAAAAAAAAATATAGCTATTCCAAATCTTTAATTTAGGTTTTCCTGGGGATCACGCTCGACTCAAGGCTGCAATGGTGTCCTCATTTAACATCTCTTGCAGGACGACTAAGTTCAGCAGCATATGCTGTAAGAACAATTCGTCCATTTACTAATGTAGATACAGCGAGGCTAGTCTATTTCAGTTACTTTCATAGTATCATGTCTTACTGTCGTCTACCGTCTATTTTTATTCTACAGATAAGAGCCATCAGAGTCATAGAGCACATGGCCTCCGCATGCGCGATTTTCTACGGGTACTGTTTAAAGATATTAATATCATGACGGTACCTTATCAATATATCTATGAAAACATCATGTACGTAAGGAAAAATTTTAAACGTTTCAGTAAAAGAAGTGACAGACACGCCTATAGAACTAGAAATAGGGACCAATTAGTTCAAGCAGGTTTCAGACTGGCTAAAGTAGACTCCTCCTTCATGGGGTACAGTTTAAAATGTTATAATAAAATACCTCCCCACATACTCCAACTCAATGAAACGAAATTCAAATCTTACATAAAACGCACAATAGGCAGCCAAGCATATTATAAGTTGGGGGATTACATCGCAGACAAAAATGCTTGGCTAAACACTGGTCCTGCTCCATAGGACGCATAAATAAATTGATTAGCATTTAAAAATACTTCACACACGCCTACCCTACCTACATACTGTTGGTGCTGCTGAAGATTTTAAAATACTATTTTTTCATTATATAAATTCAATTTCCTAGTATTGTATAATTGCATAGCACAAATGTGAGTACTATGTATATACTATAAAGCTACCATTTACTGGGTACATCTTTCATTGACTTGAATGTGCCTTGGCGGCTGAGAGTATATCATGCTCGCTCTAATGTATCGCTGATGGTGGCGCATGTGTTAGATCATTTAGCTCCCTTCAAAATTGTTGAGCTGAATGGTGCTAATCTATGCGTCATGTTCGTGAACGGACGCCGTCAGTACGGGCTGGTCAACTCTTTGCTGCCATGACATATTTTAATTTAATTTAATATTTGAATTGTTTTTTTTTTATCTTTTCATTACGGACTCTTTTAACGTTCTGCATCGTTCTCTTCGTTTCTCAAATGCATAATTTTTAACATGAATGATGTAACCCATACTTTGTAACCATATTATTTTGATTTAAAAGAGTGTCCATGGAGTTTCTTGTCCGTTCTTCTCCGACAACTAGCTTCATCTTTTTGATAGACCGACCCCTTGACAATTCAAAAGTGCCTGTAATTGGTTTATTTGAAATAAATACTTTGAGTTTGAGTTTGAAATTGATGTTATTTCAAGTTAAACAAATATCAGCTTTATTCCAACGGTAGGTAATTAAGTGGATTTTAGAGTGACTAGCACTATTGAAAAAGTTATAAAAATGTTTGAAGTTGTAGCGTAAATTGAACATTAAAGTTATTACGAGTATTCCATAAACTTATATTTGTTTACATTTGGCGAATAATTCGCGATTGCAGATTAGGTAATTTGGATTTTATTTTTTCGACATCGAAACAGCGTCCGGTATAATTTTCTTCATGGAGTAGAAGCTACATGCTTGTGAAGAAAAATAGCTAAAATATAAATAGCCGAACGCGCTAGCCATTGCGCCACGGAGGCTATCGGAAAAATAGCTGAATATTAGGTTTAGGGTCCAGTGGTAAATTATATTATATGATGTCTGCCAACCCGCACTGGGCCCACATAGTAAATTACGGCCCGCTCCCTCTTAAAGAAAAGAGGAGGTTAACCTAACCTCTTCTCAACCATGTTGGGGTCGGCTTCCAGTCTAACCGGATGCAGCTGAATACCAGTATTTGAAATGAAGCGACTGCCTAGCTGACCCTCACAACCCAGTTACTGGGTAAGAATGAAAGAAAATGTGAATAGTTCAGCATAGATCATCATCATCAGCCTAGAATGACACAGGCCTCCTCTGTACGAGAGGGAGTGGGCTGTAATCTACCACGCGGGCCCAGTGCGGGTTGGTAGATGTCACATGTCTTCGAGTTTTTTGGTACTAAGCCATGCCGGTTTCCTCATGATGTTTTCCTTCGCCGTTTTTGAGATGATGATATTAGGGTACGTATTGCAATATCTAAAACTAAAAGAACTAACGTAAAATAACCTACGTTCAAAATCCCTAAAATCTACATACCTAATGATTGTTTCATATTCAAAATACCGAAAGCTTAAAATGTCAAATGGATTATGTTACTGAAGTTCATAAAGCTAAAACTTGAAATTCCTATGTACAAAGTTCCTTAAATTGGTTTACCTCACCGTTATATGTTTCTGTACCCGCATGCATAACACGCATATATCTTTTTTAAATCGAAATAGCTAGGTTAGGTTATGTCAGAACTGTGACCACATAACGCACGAGCCGAGCGAGCGAAGCGAGCGGTGCCGCGGCAGCGGCCGGCGAGGGCCAAAAACATATTTTTGAATGATAGATATTTAGTCCAATCAGTATTTTAAACTTAGGTAATTCTTAGGTAGGTGTTAGTTGTTTATGTATTTAAAAACATTAGGTATTTAGATTTTAGGGATTTTGAACGTAGGTTATTTTACGTTAGTTCTTTTAATTTTAGATCTTTTAGTCTTACCACGGGGCCCTGGGGGTCTACTCCGAAGTGTTATCGGCCGAATGTTCGGCCGTTTCCTGCTATGAAGTTACTATTTGGTTCGGTTGGTCCCGATCCTACACTCCTACACTCTTTCGAATATTGACTATGGTCCCGACCCAACTGAGTCGATCCGAACTTTTTTCGCATTTTTCAATAATATTCGGTTCGGCCATGTGTCGGTCCGATCCGATCATTCGCACTTTGCACTTCGTAGTAGACCCCCTGGTTACACCATACTCTCTTATTTTATTTAGACAAAAACTAAAGTATCAAGCTATTTTGAATATATGCAGCGACTGTCAAAGATCTACAAACGGCTGAGTGCTCACCCCTCTATGAGTACTTAAGCTGAAGAGTTTGTATGTTTGTTTGAATGCGCTAATCTCTGGTACTACCAGTCGGATCTGAAAAAATCTTTTTCATTTGATAGCGGGATTCTTGAGGAGCCCCCCTCCTCCTCCTTGTGGGAGGGGAGGGGCTTGTGGCTAAGTAATAACAGCCGCACGGGTCGCATCGATGAGGTTAAGCTATACTTGCCGCGGTTTGACCGGGGATGGGTGACCATCTTTACATACCAAGACCCCTCCGTGTCTCGGAAAGCATGTTAAGCCGTTAGTCCCGGCTGTCATTCGTGGATCTTTGACAGTCGTTAAGGTCGTCAGAAGCCCGAAATTCTGACAACCAGTCTTACCAAAGTGTGTCGTATTACCCAGTAACTGGGTTGTGGAGGTCCGGTAGGCAGTCGCTCCATGTAAAATACTGGTATTCAGCTGCATCCGGTTAGACTGGAAGCCGACCCCAAAATAGTTGGGAAAAGGCTAGGCAGAAGCTGATGAGAGTAATTCTTGAGGAAGTTTATAGAGTATTTAAAATCACGCTCCCCTTATCCTTGCCTTAGGAGTTGAACAAAATGAATTAAAATGAGACCGTTAGCAACGTTGCAAAGCTTTATGATATTTTTGTTATTTATATTTTTTTAATGCTTCAAGTACAGAAATTTACAGAGACGGACTACCACTAAACTTACAGGAGTAACAGACAGTCCGCTGAGCAGGGCCTGTGTGGAGGATGACGAGACAGCGGCGCATGTGCTTCTGAACTGCCTGGTGGTCGTCATGTACAGGGCAAAGTACTTCGGTAACCTAGGTACCCTACGTGAGACGGTCAGTAACATCAAAGCGTGGCTAGTCTTCCTTGAGGAGCTGTGGTGGATCGAATAATCGATTTTCCCACCCGAACGCAAAATACGTTACCTATTACCTACCAATCAACTTTGGGTGATGCAGAGACAGACAGTCATAGGTGCAATTCAATATATGTGTATAGTTTATGTTAAAACAAGAAATTTCACACGGACGAAGTCGCGGGCAGAAGCTAGTATTAATATAGAATGCTTTACTTTGCTCTTTGTGCCCAATAAATGTGCTACGCCGACGGCTTAACCAAGACGATGCCTGAGGTAGCTGCGCGGTGCGGGAGGGGTGATAGTTGTCACAAGTTGACGAATCACTGAGCTCTCGCATAACGTCACCGCAACAAAAAAAAATAAAGAAATTTATTCAAATTAGGCTGAGAACCAGCACTTCTCGAACTTCAAAATTACAAAAGACAGCCCCCAAAACGCCCGCCCTTCACAATTTCCTAATGCTTTCGCTGGGAAGAAGAAGTGGCGCAACAAACTCCAGAGCAGCACAGCCGTCTGTTCAGTTAGGAAATACTTGATTGAATACGTCCCGCGCCGCGCTGCTACCTCAGGCAACCTCTCAGTTAAGCGGTTGGCCTATAATAGCAATGTATTACGCAGTGTCACCATCTACTGGCACTAAAACAACCTACAAAACCTAGTCTTGAACTGAGAGGAAGACTTAATACCTATATCCCTTGAACCTGGGAATTTAGCTAAAATTACTAATCACTTAGTTCCTGAGAAATAACGTCTTGTTCACACTGAAACACTTTTAGTCGCATGTAAGTTGAAGTGTTCTGAAGGCCAATTCCCGTAATTAAAAACGTTCAAAATCTAGTCGCAATCTCATCTCAGCGATAATAAATGTGAAAAACTTTGAGATCAGGGGGCTTACCTCCAGTTCTTATCGTAGGGCAGAAGTAGAACTACACTGCTTTTTTGTAGTTAGTCATAGAACAAAAAAGCAGTGCTGTTCAACTTCTGCCCTGCTATAAGAGCTGTTGGTAAGACTGTGAACGTTCATAAAATTATGAGAAGTGCTCCTCTGATGTATCTCATCTCAGTCTCAATCTAACAAAAATTCCTCTAATTTCCCCACATTTTGACATTTGTTTGTCGCCGAAATGAGATTAGATTTTGAACATTTTAAATTACGAGATTTGGCCTTCATCATCATCATCATCATCATCTGCCTAGCCTTTTCCCAACTATGTTGGGGTCGGCTTCCAGTCTAACCGGATGCAGCTGAATACCAGTATTTTACATGGAGCGACTGGAGATTTGGCCTTCAGATAGCAACAAATAAAAATCAAATCGAAAGTGTAAAGTCCTGTGTAAGAGAATTGATGGGGTTGCCCCGATACTGCAGCGCATCAGGGATGTTTGCTGAAGTTCACGTGGACTGTTTCTAGACGGTGATGCGGAAACGGTGCGCATCCTTGGTCCGTAGGGTGCGGGGCAGCGACAATAGCATCCTATCTATGATAGCTAGCAAGCTTGATTGTGAGTTTGTGAACCACTGCTGCAAGGTTTCGGGCCTGTCACCTTGCAGCAATGACGTCATAATCTGTTTCTGTTTTTTTTTTTTCTTTGTAAGTGTATTACTAACCAGTCGCCTCCTTCTGCGAAGCAGTCATGCTAGCGAAGGACGTGGCGGGACGGATGAGGGAGAGAGGCTCCCGTCCCAGCCGCCGCGGGAGACGCTCCGGGCGTCGGGAGCCGCGTGACGACTCCTGGCCACCGTAGGCGCGGGCCTGCGGACGGAGAGCAATGGGTAGCTCACCGCCCGATCAGGACCAGGCCCGTGCCGGACGGCGCGTACCTAAGTGTTCCACGCGCGCCTCAAAGAGTTGTCAGCATGATTCGAGGGGCCCCTTAGGGCCGAACCCTGCCAGGTCAGCGGGATTGTCCGAAAGGGTTACCGCTACCCCGGAACATAAAGGGCAAAGGAAGGAACATGGGTGGGTTTTAGTCAGTAAGAGTCTGACACTCCCTTCCGCTCCACCCAGAGCGGGAGGGGTCATTTGATGACTTCCCATTCGGGAAAAAAAAAAAAAGTGTATTACTAACATAGTTTGTAAGTACATTGTTACTAATACTATGAGTCTTGTTGCTCGAATTAAATGATTAAATACATAAATTGAAGTTATGTATGAGACAGTTGATAATTTTTTGCCGATTTCGATGTTGGTCCCATACAGAAAGTTGTTCAGTTTGATGGCCAGTACTCGTAAATATGACCACACAATTTGCAGTCTTATAGCCATTTCATACAACTGTGACAAAAAAACAAAAAAATGACAGTTGTAGTTTTAATATACGGACAATTTAAGTGAGTAGTCAATTTGCTTACATAATCTTTGTAAATTAGGTTTTGATGTTTCTGTCTTGTATGGATGAGAATGTTGGGCCACAAAAGGGATCAATGAAATGCAGCTGAGATGAGTATGCTAAGAGGGATGTGTGGTGTTACACGAAGGGATAGAATAAGAAATGAGTACATAAGAGGAAGTCTGAAAGTGGCACCGATAACTGAAAAGTTGTGTGGAAATCGGTTGTCATGGTATGGGCATGTGTTACGGAGAAATGAGGAAAATGTCGTGAGGAGAGTTTTGAATATGAATGTCGATGGGTATAAGAGTAGGGGAAGACCAAAGAAACGATGGATGGAATGTGTGAATGATGATGTGGTTAGAAAGGGGGTGACTACCGAGATGACGACTAATAGAGAAGTATGGAAGAAAAAGACATGTTGCGCCGACCCTAAATAAATTGGGATAAGGGCTGGAGAATGATGATGTTTCTGTCCGATACATCCTGTACCAATATGTCTCAGTCTGAGCAAGATCTTTAGACACTTTAAGCGCACTCTCTAAGGATTACAGCGCGGCGGCGTAGTAATTGCCTAAAATTGCCTTTTTAATACACTTACCGTAACACCACCTTGGCAAGGCAAGGCTAAATAATGAATGAACTCGGCTAGAGTTTTAGGATGTTTTCTTCTTGAAGACTTTTTCTCTGGGGTAGGCAAGCATAATCAGCCTATAGTGTTCCCACTGCTGGGACACAAGCCTCTTCTCTTTCAGAGGGAGTGGGCTATAATAATATAAGTTGATACACATAACAAAATTTTGGTTCTAGGACATGCCGGTTTCTTCACGATGTTTTCCTTCACCGTTTAGAGAGCAGTGGTGATGAAATAATTTACACAAAGTAAAGCGCCTGTCTGCGTTCGAACTTACGACCTTCAACTCGTAAGTCGCGTTTCCACTGGGCCACCATTGCTCTCAAGATATGCCGACGAGCTTGTAAAAAAAAACTTAAATGGATGTTGCTCCAAGGCCCCGGCGAGATTCGAACTCACGATCTCCTGTTTACTAGACAGGCGCTTTAACCAACTAAGCCACGGCGCCTGTGATATGCTACTTCATTAATACGGTGTACAGTCAACCGCACATGTGTAACACATTATCAAAATTGCTTAGGACAGTTGTAATTTCGATTCAATAATCCTTCGAATCTACGTTAAATACTAGGGCCATAGATAATAGAAGATAGACGAGCATAGAATTTCTTTTCCGTCCTATGTACCCCAAGTCCCCAACAGTACAAAGTGCATATACCTACTTCGGTCCCTTTATGTGCAACTCGGTGCAACGCATCCACCATTGAACTAGTGGTGTATGGGGCCTATGGGGTGTGTTCTATGGTAAAAGCTGTTCATTATACAAATTATGAAGTCGCACAGTTCTCGAGTGGCGCGCTTGTCACCATATCTAGAGGTGTGAATGATTGTGAACGAGCTACGATGTTTTGTGGAGTTGGTATTCAATTTATTGCAATTTATTGAATCGCCTCCTCGGATCCTATGGTTTAGTCATTTTAAAGTTAGCCGTAGAACGTTGGTAACTTCTTTCAGAATTCGTTCCGGACACATGCCACTAAGAGCCTTTGCATTTCTGATGAAGAAGGTGGAATCTCCGTTCTGTTTAGTTTGTGATACCTAATAAAGTAGAAGATGTTTATCACCTCTTGGTGGAGTGTGTCAGGAATGGGCCTGAAAGAAGTGCGTTAGTTAGTGAACTAAATATAAATAAGTTAGATGTAGGTATATTTAATATGATCTTAGCAAAACCAATGTCGCCAGAGGCTGCATTGGTATATTCATTGGTTAATTTGTAAGTTTGTTGTAATTAGATTAGTTTATGATGGAACTAGCGTAACATATTGTTAAAAGTTCCTAAAACAAATAAAAAGAAAAAAAAAAAATATTGCATCAAAATTTAAATTGAATCTATTTTGAATGGGCTGTGCTGGGGTGGCTGCTGTAGGTGCAGAAAACCTCAAACGGCGGAAATACTCCAATCCTTTGGAACTTATGTTCCAAAGAGATACACTAGGGCCATGGGGTCCGAGTGCGCGCTTAGTATTTCGAGACATCGCCAAGCGGTTGGTCGACTCTTCACGTGACCAGAGGGCTGGCCTATTTTTTGGCCAAAGAATCAACATTACCATAAAACGTGGCAATGCTGCCAGCCTTTTGGGCATATTTCCTATTGACAGCGATGCGGACGAGTTTTTTGATGCCCTTTGATTATTTCCCCTCCTTTTAATATACTTGTACATATTTAATATTAATTGAATAATTACAATAGAAAACATATTAAATAAATTTTATTTATTGGACATGAAAAATGTTTATTGAAATAATTTGAAACCAGAAGCGATTTTGTTCAGAATCGAGAATAAAATCGATTACAGTCCGGCCATCAAGAGAATGCGTTCCTGCCAACTGTCAGTGCCTGTGTCAATAATAAAAATAAATAAGTGTAGAACTACGAACACTGACCTATATTATACAAGTACGCTGAACATCATACTATCGATGACAAAACGAAGACATTTGATTTTCGCCATTTTGGCGCTGATAGCAACGTGAGCGTCCGTATCTACTAATGTTTTTGACAGCGTGTTTTCCAAGATGCGCATACTCTCTTGATAAAAATGTTCTAAATGTCTCGTGGTAAACACAAAGTACACAAACAAAGTCTTATTCCACGAGTTAGACCTAAATCATCAGAAACGTACCCACACAACACGACGCGACGACCATTTGAAACAATATATCAATTTTAGTTCCTGAGACGCTCGGCACAAAAAACCACTGTCATTTCGTATAGTATATTTACTCCAGCGTACTTGTTTATTAGACGTCAGTAACTACGAATGACAGCTGGGAAAAACGGATAAATGATATTTATTTATATAAGGACTGATTTTTCAATCGATTGATAATTCTTATTCGTGGAATATAATTGACGTCTGACAGATTTTGTATGGAAGAACTGTCAAAAATTCAAAATTATTCCTCGTATAAAATTATCTGGCGATGATAAAATCAGCCCTTAATTGGTTAAAAAAAACACTTTGACACGTCAAAAATAACTTATGTTTTAAAACTAGATGAGTTCAGTATTCCTAACTGACTACTCTGAGAAGAAAGGCCGAAACAATCTCAGAGGTCACAGTTTATTTTAGGCCACAGTCAGGTTCTTCTTCGTGTCGCTGGCAGGACTGTATTGCAGATCTTGTTGACCCAAAACTTCACCACTTCCACGGCGTTGTCGGTGGCAGCGCAGAGGTCACTTTGACTGCATATTTTGGGACACAGAGGGCAGAATAGGAGGTGGAGCATGGTTTACGACTTAGCTCCACAACCACACCCTACTGCCGTTTCGTCGTGGTAGCACCACTTTACCAGATTGGAGTAACATCTTCTCACTTGTGTCTGGGGACGGTTCAGGTTTAACTTGCTTACCAAGGTACAGATTACCTGACATTTTTTTTTTTACATTTAATGTCAGATCTATGTGTTTCTTAACATTTCATTGCGGACATTCTGGAAAGGAATTATTGATTCATTACTCTAGTTTTTTCTGACAGTCTAGTTTTTTAGTTTTTTAAAACGTACATATTCCAGATTACGTAAAAGTTAACTTTAAAATGCGTAGTAAAATAAATATATAAACTGCCTCATCTTATTGAATTATCTCATTTATTTATGAATTTTTGCAGACATTATAATACAGGACGTGTATGAGTTTAAAAAAAATATATAATTGCTAGTTCGATCTGTCAAAAAACGGTTAACCTGGTGGACAGTGTTTAATGGCAAAAAAATAGAGAACCTATGTAAATATTGTAACATCTCACACACTGTGTAATTCTACCTATTTTTACAAATAAAGATTCTGATTTATTATTACGTAAATGCAAAATCAATCCATTAGTAATTCCGTGTACGCACATACCTCATCGGATTGAAAAGCGAAGGAGGTGTGAAAGAGGGTTGCAGGCTCTTTGTCAGGTCATAATAGCCATTGTACGGCTCTGTCACGCGTTCCATAACCCACCCAGCTTACAAAGACCCCCTATCACCCCTTAACAACCCCCCGCGGTAGAACAAAACTGGGGTCGCAAAGCGGGGAAGGGGTCAAAGGAAAATGGTTACGATATTCCGTATTATAAGTGAGTTTATTATTTTTAAAGTAAGGAATCTCTTTCCATTTTAAGAGGGGGTTCGAAGTGTCGAGAAATTCCTTAATGAATCTCTGTGAATATGTTCGTGTTTTTTTTTATTTGTGTACTTACTCATGTTTAATTTGTTTATCGTGTAGGATTTATCTTCGCTCAGTTGGTGTCAAAATGAACACGAATCTTACTTCTGCGAAATAATACTTGCGCCAGCAAAACACATTACTTAAATGATTGAGTTTGTTTAGTGTTTGGGTCACCAAGGTCATCACCATCATCTGCCTAGTTTTTTGACATTTGTTTATCGCCGAGATGAGACTGCGACTAGATGTTGAACATTTTAAATTACAAGAATACGGGCCCAGGAATAAAATATTTAGTATATATGATAAATAACATAACTCTTAATACTTAATAATCTTACTAGATTATTCAAGTGAAATAATTACAAGTTTATATTTTCCTTGATTTACACAACTGGTTAGGTACTCATTTTCAATCAGTGACCTATATTATACAAGTACGCTGAATCAAATATGTATATTATTTGACACAAAGGACAATTGTTTTTTGTGCCAATACTCGAACATCTCAGGAACTAAAATTGGACGTAGTTTAGCAGAAGGGACTCAACCCACAAAAAGTATTTTTTGAGTTATCGAGGTTTTGAGAGGTGTGTATTGCTGCAATGATGTGTATATGGAATATTTTGAAATGTTGTCACTTATGGGCAAATATACCAATATTTTTATGAGTCAAGTTGTATTACATAGACTAACGCAATTTTCGAGTCATTGGGAAGAATGTGGGTTGAGTCCTTTCGAATGTGGGTTGAGTCCTTTCTGCTTAATTACCTACGTCCAATTAACACATCGCCGCAAACGGCCGTCGTTTTGTTTTGGACTGCGTCTCTGATGATTTATCTCCTAATCGTGGAATATGACTTTCTTGTGTATTTACTTCGAGATATTTAGAACATTTCTATCATGAGAGTAAGCGCATCTTGTAAAACTCGCTATCAAAAACATTAGTTCCACGGACGCTCACGTTGCTGCCAGCGCCAAAATGGCGAAAATCAAATGTATTTATTTTGTCATCGATAGTATGAAGTCCAGCGTACTTGTGTATTATAGGTCAGTGTCGTAAAGGCTTCCATGAAAGAGTAAGACCACTTCCTAATAATTAAAGCTACAAAAAGTTTATGGTTTAACATTCTTCCTCGTGTTACCTGTTGCTGTAATGTTTGCTGAAACTACAGAACTCAGAGACGTCTCGGCGGCCGCTGCTAGAGGCGGCATTGGCAACACTGTCCATACGAACCGAGCGTGTCACCGTATACTCGCACTACGACACCAGTGACGTATAGATACGGCTTTTAGGGCGGTCCGTGACAGAAGTTATGCGCTAACGCATTTTCGGGGCCACAAAATGTTATGAGTTCTGTCGTCTCTGCCGAAGCGGAGAGTGTAAAAAAAAAAGACGGTCAATTGCGAGTCGGACTCGCGCACCGAGGGTTCCGTAGGTATGTAACTACTTTACAATTTTCGGATTTTTTCCTTTACTCGTGCTACATGGCATTGCTTCTTGCCAAATTTTATGATTCTAGGCCAACGGGAAGTACTGGTTTTGATTCCCTTGCGAGTTCTAAATATGCGGCATAAACTGAACATAAACGCCCGTATCTTTTGATTGTGTTGACTTAGAAGCTTGATTTTTTCACTGCTTCAAGGATTGCAGTCTTAAATATTTTATATTAATTTATTTCAACTTGATAACTCCACGAGTTCCTGAAAAGGGCCTTGACAGACCGACATGACAGACAGACGGACAACCAAGTGATCTTCTAAGGGTTCCGATTTTTCCTTTTGAGGTACGGAACCCTAAAAATGAATAATGTAACATAACATCACGCCTTGTAATCCCCGAAGGGTTAGGCAGAGGTGTTCCTATGGTACACCCACATTTTACTAGAGGGGCAATTTTCGTAATTTTGTGAACGTTCACAGTCAGATACTGCAATAAACGTAAGAAAAAATTTCGCGGGCTACCTTGATGCTTTCGCCTTAAGAAAATGCTGTAGCAATATGGCTATCGCGACATATTCGCCAAAAATGTAAACAAATATTATTTTAGGGAGAAATAACTTTAATTCCTACACAATAAAGTTCAGTTTACGCTACAACTTCAAACATTTTTATAACTTTTTCAATAGTGCTAGTCACTCTGAAATCAACTTAATTACCATTAAAATAAACTTGACATTTGTTTAACTTGAAATAACGTCAATTTGAAACGTATATGAATATAGTAACTAATATATAAAGCAATGAAGGTAGTTTAATAAGGAATTTAACAAAGTGTTTGTTGAGACAACATTCCTTATCGATTGCAAATATATTTTATGTACGGTCACCAAAGGACATAAGTAACCAGGGTCGTCGTATATAGTTGAAGTTTTATAAGAAACCGATGGATGTTTTCGAATAAAATTTAATTTAATTAATAGAAAACAAACAGTTCATTTATCAAATTAAATTTCATTCGAAAACATACATCGGTTTCTTACTAAACTTCAACTATATCCGACGACCCGGGAAGTCTACTCCGAAGTGACACATTCGAATGATCGGATCGGACCGACACATGGCCGAACCGAATATTATTGTCCTACTACGAAAAAAGTTCGGATCGGCTCACTTGAGTCGGCACCATAGTCAATATTCGAAAGAGTGTAGGAGTGTAGGATCGGGACCGACCGAACGAAATAGTAACTTCGTAGCAGGAAACGGCCGAACATTTGGCCGATATGATAAATTTACCACTTCGGAGTAGACCCCCTGGTTACTTATCTCCTTTGGTGACTGTACGTCTATGCTGAACGGGTGAAGGGGCTCCTGGCTAAATAATGACAGCGACACGCGTCTATCGAAGTTTAAGCTACGCTTGCCACGGTCAGTTTGTAGATGGGTGACCATGACGGTGGATTCATGACGTACTGACACCCCTCCGTGCCTCAGAAAACATGTTGAACTACTAGTCCCGGCCGGCTGTCATTTGTAGATCTTTGACAGTCGTTAGGGGTAGTCAGCCGGAAAGACTGGCAACCAGTCTTGCCAAAACGTATCGTGTTACCCAGTAACTGGGTTGTGGAGGTCAAATAGGCAGTCACTTTATGTAAGATACTTACTTGTATTCAGCAGCATCCAGTTAGACTGGAAGCTGACCCCAACACAGCTGGGTAAAAGACTAAGCAGGTGATGACAGGCTGCACATTAATGATCACACTTGATTGAGATGACAGATGACACCGCCCTGGAGTATAAATGTGGTGCTGTCCTACAAGTAATGGGTGTCCATTGTCCAGCGTGTTCAGAGGGGCAATTCTCGTAATTTTAAGAACGTTCACAGTCTGATCTCAGTCTCAGTCTGTTAAAAATTCCTTTAATTTCCCTACATTTTGACAGGTTTTTGACATTTGTTTGTCGCCGAGATGAGATTGCGACTAGATTTTGAACGTTTTATATTACGAGAATTGGCCTTCTGTTGTCTGCACGCTACAGGAATTGATGGATACTACTGAATGTGCCAAGCTAGTAGCCAAATCATGGACTGATTTTATACAGGATGGCAGGGAAATCGACCCTCAACCTGTCACCAGGGATTCAGTGGTTCCCTGACCATTTGCATAAAATTTTAAGACCAAATATAACTTGGCATACTTTTGTTTCTCCTAATTATATTTACGCATAATTTTTTTTACGCATAACAGCTTACGCATAATGTTTTAAGCATAATTTCTCTAATCATAAAAATGATTAAGCATAACATTCTAAAGCATAAATTTATTTACGCATAATGATATTAAAACATATTTTTAAAGGCATATCAACTAAGCATAATAATTAACTCCTAAAATTTTAGACAATAATACACATTTTTAAACAATATTGCTTTAATGAAATTTGTAGGCACTTTACATTGTAGATCTAACAAATATTTTTTTTTTCTATTTGGACGGTATCTTAAAACTATTATTCAAAAATTGTAACTTAATCCTTTAAAAAAAATTCAATATTCTATAATCCTACTATCCTACTTCGGCTACTTCCTATCCTATCCTACTAATATTATAAACGTGAAAGTTTCTATGGATGGATGGATGGATGGATGGATGGATGGACGGATGGATGTTTGTTACTCTTTCACGCAAAAACTACTGAACGGATTTAGACTCGCCATCAAACGTAAAAGTTTGGCAAGTTTAGATTTAAGTTACACCTCTGTATTTTTAATATCATTAAATAAATAAATAAAAAAGATGAAATTTGGCACACAGATGGTTTATAACCAGGATTAACATATAGGATACTTTTTATCCCGACATTCCCACGGGATCGAAACTTATGCGGGTGAAACCGCGGGGCGCAGCTAGTGAATAAATAAATATCGGGAAACATCATAGGTACTGTTATAACCCAAACCACAACATTCGATCACTTGAGTGAGGTACTGAGTGAACTTGGCAGAAACATCAAGAGGAACTGCACATACACGACCGTTATTCGTAGTTGTAAGAGCGATTTTCGTAAATCAAATGCGGTTGCCCGTATCTACTACAAATACTACGCGGTTTCACACACATAAGCGTCGATCCCGTAGTAATATCGGGATAAAAAGTATCCTGTATGTTAATCCTGGTTATAAACCACCTGTGTGCCAAATTTCATCCAAATCCGTTCAGTAATTTTTGCGTGAAAGAGTAACAAACTTCCATCCATCCATCCCTCTATACAAACTTTCACGTTTATAATATCAGTAGGATGTGAAAGTTTGTATGTTTAGTTGTTTGTCACTCAATCACACTAAACGGTATTGGATGATACTTTTAGATCCGATAACTACGTTCACGTGGAATATTTTCCTACATCCACACAAGCAAAACCGCGGGCAAAACCTAGTAAGTACATGAAAACATTTTGTTTTATAAAACGGCATCAAAATACAGATCTTCAGCCATTAAACCACCCTCAGTCGCCACATAATTATATCCACGACTACTTTTCTAATATTTTGCACTAGCTCACCACTCTCCCCTATTTTCTAGGCATCTGCCAACCCCAGTAGAAAGTAATTCAAAAGTACATAGTGTATGCTTAGCAAGGGGACATCCCTATGTGGCAGAGGCTTTGATGTAAGTGAATAGAAATATGTCAAGAGACATGCGTGAGCCCATCTTAGTATACGTATCTTGAACGTAGACTCAAGTCTGTGTTTTAACACTGTTTTTCTTTCAGTAAGTAAATGTAATCTACACTAGTAATAATAAAGCTGAAGAGCTTGTTTGTTTGAACGCGCTTTTTTATTTACAATTTATGTACACACTTATAGAAACAGATACGACAAAAAACAGAACAGAAAATAAACAGAGCAGAAAAAAAACAGAACAGAAAAAAAACAGGACAGAAAAAAAACAGATCAGAAAAATAGGTACAAAGGCGATGCTTATTTAATGTGACTGAATGTGTATGATTATTTAAGTTAATGAATGTGTGAAACTTGAAATAAAATGATTATTATTATTTCATAAGAAATCTTTTCCAGCATAACTGCGATAGGACGATAGATTGGAGAGATATAAAAAAACGTGTGAAAGAGACAAAAAAAATTACATAGAATCATAAACAATTAACTTAATAAAACTAAACAAATATAACTACTAACTAGGCGGATTTGAAAAAATCTTTTAGCGTTTGATAGCCGAATTCTGAGGAAGGCTAATAGCCCATTTAACATCGCGCTAGGACTTTCAGGAACCGAACAAAAGAAAAAAAAGTAAGAAAGAATTACATAGTCAGCCTATAATGTTCCCACTGCTGGGACACTGCAGGCCTCCTCTCTTGTGAGAGGGAGTGGGCCGTAATCTACCACACGGGCCCAGTGCGGGTTGGTAGATGACACAAATGTCTTCGAATTTTTGGTTCTAGGACAGGCCGGTTTCCTCAATATGTTTTCCTTCGCCGGTTTGAGAGCATTGGTGATGAAATAATTTACACAAAGTAAACCGCCTGTCTGTGTTCGAACCTACGACCTACAACTCGTAAGTCGCGGCCCTTACCACTGCGCCACCACTGCTCCAACAAAAATAAGAGACAAGAAGTATCATTATACTTTTTTTGTCCTAAACACAAGTATTCCTAAAAGCACGGAATGAATGTATTACAATACCCTGAAATGTCGGTTATGAATAATGCATGAACTCCTTGCTCCATACTTATCTTGCGTCGACGACTTGACGAGAAACTTGGATGATAAACAACGATGTAAATGCCATGTTTTTCTTTCTTGTTGAAAGTGATATTCAACTTATAGCTACTTTACCCGTACCTAGAGCTGTTTTAGTAGGTAGATCGTAGGTTCGAACCCAAGCAGGCACTTTATTTTCCGTAATGTTTTTTATCACCACTGCTCTCAAAACTTGAGAAAACAAGCATTTTCCAAAACAAAAAAATTGAAGACTCGTGTCATCCACCAACCAACACTGGGCCCGCTTGTTGGGTAACTTACGACCCGCTCTCTCTCACAGAGAGGAGACCTGTATCCCAGCAGTGGGAACATTAAAGGCTGATTATCTATTTGTCCGGTTTTTTGGATAGGTTTGTTTCGACCGCTGTCTCAAGTGTCTCATGTTCAACATAATCAGCTTATAATATTTCCACTACTGAGCTCTTCGAGAGGGAGTGAACCGTAATCTGCCACGCGGATCCAGTGTGGGTTGGTAGATGTCGCATGTCTTCGAATTTTTGGTTCTAGGACACGCCGGTTTCCTCGCGATGTTTTCCTTCGCCGTTTTGAGAGCAGTGGTGATGGAATTACAAAATATATTTTATTTTTTGCCTCGGTTTGAAACCGGGTCCACCACTAGGTCACCACTGCTTGCTTTCTTGTTGTGTTATATTCTAAAATAACACTTCACTAGCGCCGTGACTTAGTTGGTTAAAGCGCCTGTCTAGTAAATGTTGTAAATTAGAGGATTTAAAAAAAAAAATTTTTTCACTACATTGGCACTGACGGTCTACAACTGAAAGAGATTTTCCCTGTTTATTAGACACCTGCAGTGCCAAAGGATTTGCTGAAAGATTATAAACCTGCAATGTAATTGCGTACTACCTAACACACTTACAATTTTATTTTTATTTTATTTTATTTATTTGGGACAAAAAACAGTTATGCAATACAGCATTAATAGCTAGCTAAGGTATAATAATTCGAGCAGCATAATTCGAGGGGCCCCTTAGGGCCGAAGCCTGCCGGGTCAGCGGGATTGTCCGAAAGGGTTACCGCTACCCCGGAACATAAAGGGCGAAGGAAGGAACACGGGTGGGTTTTAGTCAGTAAGAGTCTGACACTCCCTTCCGCTCCACCCAGAGCGGGAGGGGTCATTTGATGATTTCCCACCAGAAAAAAAAGGTATAATAGTAAACAAACGCATAACCCCCACTCTTGTCCATGGAATCATACAGATTTTAAAAGAAAGAAATAAGGAAACGGACGTATATAGAAATGGACAGTAAAAAAATAAAAATAAACCATAAAAGTCACACAAACTAACTCGAGACAGCGCTACCCGTCCGGATTTAGTCCGTAGTCACCAGTCAGATCACACCATAACATCAGCAAGAAGCAGTCATCGTTAAGGATGACCAGAAAGTAAATCGATAGTCATTTTTCTAAATTTGTTCAATGTGTTACAATGGCATTAATTTTGACAGGCAGTGGTATCTGCTCTATGGTGCATGCTTTCCTATAAGCAATCTTGTCATGTGAAGCTCCCAGGCACCTACTCTAAAACGAATGGAAACGATCTGTTTTGTTTTCAATTTTTTCCCCCTAAACTCATGTGAAAATTATCAAATCACTCGCCATTTTGAGCCACAGCTTAGCCAGTAACTGGGACACGATGAGGCTCGGAGTGTTCACATTATGCGAGCAAGCGCACAGCTAAACACCTATTACTCGCACACGCAGCCACTACAGAGGACATAGACCTCGCTATGAGCAGCTAGACTTGAAAAGAAATAGACCAGTCGATCTATTCGGTAAAACCACTGACCTCTAATACACAAGTACGCTGGACCAAATATAGGTACTATACGAAATGAAAATTGTTTTTTGTACCAATTCAAAGCGCTCCGCTCGAGCGTCTCAGGAACTAAAATTGATACATTGTTGCAAATGGCCGTCCTGTTGTTTTGGTACGTCTCTAATGATTTAGGTCTAAATCGTGGAATAACTTTTTTTGTATATTTTGTATTTACTACGAGATATTAAGAACATTTTATTCCTGAGAGTATGCGCATTTTGTAAAACTCAATTTCAAAAAGATTAGTTCCACCGACGCTCACGTTGCTATCAGCGCCAAAATGGCGAAAATCAAACGTCTTCGTTTTGTCATCGATAATATGATGTCCAACGTACTTGTATAAAATACTACTAAATAACCGTTTTAATTCTTTAGCAAAATATGAACAAAGAAACTTTAGACAAAACATAAACAAAGAAAATAGTATAGCATTATAAAACAAATATTAGATACTTACACAAAAAATTTAAAATAAATATTAATTAAGTAACAAAATTCTTAAACAAATATTAAAAAGTAAACTTATGAACTAAAGTAAGAAATTAGGCAATTAATCAATAATAACAAATAACAAAAATCTGAGAAAATGGTGTTACGGATTTTATATTTCGCCTAAATATTCATTAATCGTATATTATGCTTTCTGTATTAGGAAACTACGGAGTGATTTTTTGAAAGTGTGTAAGTCTTTTGAAGCGTTCATAGATTTAGATAATTTGTTAAATATTTTTGGAGCCATGTCTAGGAAACTTTTTGAGAATAGGGCGGTTGATGGGTTTTTGATTTAAGAGCACCTGGGTGACGTTTAGTGGATAGGGTTTGAAATTGGTTTTGGTTATTTTTAATGAACATGACAATAAAAAATGTATAAAGACGGAAGTGTTAATAGATTTAAATTAATAAAAAAAGGTTTGCAACTGTCAGTGTTTTTAATCAAGCATAATGCACGTGGACACTTTTTACCGTGAAAGTTTAGGTCAAATGAGCTGTCATCTGTCAATAGTGCCAATGTCTAGCTAGCATGACAGCAGTCAGCTAGGAAATGCTGGCACCATCTAGTTTTAAAACATTGACGTGTAAAAGTGTCTTAAAAGATCTACTTACAGAAATAAACATTTCATTTTAAGAGGCCTCTTACAGTCCACTAGCGCCGCCAATCGAAAAAATGTCATAACTCGTAAATAGAATCAAAAATACAAAATGTGGTCTATTATTACTGTAGAAAAGGGAATAACGTAATTTTATAACACATTGTCAACACTTGAAATATAGCTGTTTAGCTAAATCGTGCATTTGTAACAAAAACGGCCGTTTATGTTTTGAATGCACGATTATATTGGCGGCGCTAGTGGACTGTAAAAGGCCCCTTAATTCATCCACTTCAAGTTTACTTCACCTGATGCAGAGGGTAGCAAACTAATCGTAGCAATGGCTTTCATTTTGACAGTTCAACAACATTCATTGCGTTTTTACATTGTTGAGTAGACTTTCGAACTTATGAAGCTTAGCAATATCCTTCAAAAAAATTAGCAATATCGTTAAAAAACGTACAGCGGATAAAAAACAGGAATTTTACTCAGGAAGTATTGTGATGCATGTATAAGTAAGTATAGCGCTACAATTCTTTAGGCGCGTGGACAAAATCGGAACTAATACCGCCATCTTGTTTTCCAATTTATTCCACAAAACAATTGCAGAAATGTATACTAACAGCGCCCCCTGTCGATGTCATTCGACCGCCAAAAGATTCACAGTTATTTTATTTTTACATCAGCAGCAACCTTATTATTACGAGGATAAAGGTAACAATGATTTTGACAGACTTGCCAATGGCAGCAAACCAACAGCAACCATAAGAATGAGAATAAAGTTCACTGTGATTTGGACAGTGATGCAAAATCAGAGGTAAAATAACTGTAAAAGGACTCTAATTTCATTTCATATTCTCGAAAACAAATGACTTTTCAATTTCTAAAAAACCACCAAATTTCGAACTTTTGAAGAGAAACTTCAGCCGGTCTATTCAGCAGTGCGATTTTGTAGCCATCGCACCGTGAAAACTTAGGTGAAGTGAGCGTGGAGTGAGCTGTCATTCCAATATCCCCATTGCTAGGGATTGTCACTCTAAGCTCACTTCACCTAACTTTTCACGGTGACATTTTTACAGAATCAATCGGCTGTACAAATGTCACCATGAAAACTTAGGAGAAATGAGCTTGAAATGACATGTAATTCCACGTGATGCTTGGGATTGACACTATTGACAGCTCATTTCACCTAAGTTGATTTTCTTACAGAATAGATCGGCAGGTGAAAATTCGATAATTGAACGAGAGTTGAGAGTGAAATTTCAAGGACGCGTCACGTTTAGGCACATTTCGTTACACGAGAGAGAAGAAAGATATAACTCTCTCTGTCTCTCACACTGAATCTCTCATATTATGTATTTTTTACGAAGCTTCACTTCTACCACGTGTACGGTACAACAAGCGCTTTTTTTTTCAGCCGCCTCTAATAGTTTCCTGAGCCTACCCACCTCTTTGATCGTGCTAGGGCTGGGGAAAGCATACACTTTTATAGTTAAATTAGACCACACGGTCGCATTAATGTGATTTTCCGTTGCCATTCGTATACGCACAACATGCACGTACTAAGTTTTGGAGAAGAATTTAGTTTTATTTTCATCTTTCAGATTATATCCGCCATATTTGTACGGATAGGTGTAATAAAAAAATATGTCGTGTCACTATGTGTTGCCTTGCAAGGCGTACAAATATTGCTTACACAGTAGGTAATGGGTGTACAGGTAGGCCTAAGTACAATATAATTATAAAAATTTGAATCATCGTTGATCTGTGGTGGTTTTATTCTCTTCTAGCTAACCTGCACCCTAATTACACACACACACACACACACACACACACATATACACATTATCAATCCCAATCTGTATTATTTTGAAAGATATTCCTAATCCATTGCTTCATATGTTTGAGAAATGTGTCTGCTAAACAACGCAAATAAGGCAATGAATGTTGTTGAACTGTCAACACGAAACCCATTGCTAATGGAAGTGTGTTACGCAATTACCCCGCTGGTGAACTTCGCACCGGCTCAGAATCAATCAATTGGAAAATATATAAGAAAATTAATTGTCTTCATAATTTTTTTTTCTTGATTTTATCCCACGTTTAATAGTCATTCTGTTGCAATTCGGGGTGGAGACAAATCCAACAAATCAACGATCGTAAAAATCGGTCCAGCCGTTCTTGAGTTATAAATGGTGTAACTTACCAGACTTTGTTTTATTTATTTTACACCTCTTAAGAATGAAATGTAATTGTTTATTCTGTATATAGAAAATGGATAAGAAAGGATAGAAATGGATAAAGGAGTCACTTTAACAAGTCACATAAAAAAAATAAGCTAGATGGAGTTGAAATTTCCTGACTAGAAGAGATGGTATGTGCTTGTGATTATTTGGAAATGCAGTCATTATGCAAAAGAAAAAAAGCGGCCAAATGCGAGTCGGACTCGCAAACGAAGGGTTCCGTATATATTATATATATATTTTTTTCAGTACCACCGTCCAATAATTAACACGATTAAAAAAAAATACTTTTGTACAAAACTTACCCCTTTCATATTTTACTTTATTTTATTTTTATTATTTTTACTACATACGGACCACGACAGCTTTGACCAGAGTGCTACAAAGAAGAAGAAGTACACACACACTCTCTGAAAATTTCAAGTGTATGCCCATTACGGTTTAAAAGATACAGTCTACCCTGTGACAGAAGGACAGATAGCGGAACTTTGGCATCCTTTGGGTACGGAACCCTACAACTGAAGGTGTGAGAAAATGTGACGAAAAACGGATTTCTGAATCAAATACAAAAATTACTTTATATTATTTTACACCATCGCCATTTTTAATACCTCGGTGACATTTACGCAATATCTTGTTAGCGGGTAAAAAGCGCGCGAATTTATGTTTTCTTTTTCGAGTGTCATTTCAAATGTTCAGCGCTTGTTTCTGGTTCGATGAAGGCTCCATTGACAACAAGTTATTTTTTTATTTTGTTTTTGAATAACGCTTATAGGAACAAGCACCTTTAGATGGGAAACTGCACCCCAATTGCGTAACACAATTTCTATCTTAATCCATTGCTTTATACATATTTATGTTTGAAAAATTCGTCTGCTCGACAACGTAAATGACGCAATGACTGTTGCCGAATTGTCAAAATTAAAGGCATTGTTATTGTGTGTGTGTGTGTGGGTGTGGTTTTAAGCAATATTAAACAAAAAAAAAACCTAACATAATTTATACACACAATAACAATGCCTTTCATTTCGACAATTCGGCAACATTCATTGCGTTATTTACGTTGTCGAGCAGACGAATTTTTCAAACATAAGAATATTTGGTCCCAAATTTTCTTTTTTAATTTGTTTAACCTTGGTTTCTAAATAATAAAACTAATGTCCAATTTATTTTGGTACACGGCTGACTACGGGACTTTATTGAAGATGTATCTACTGAATTTGAAAAGCAATATACTTTTGCTTTTACTGACAGTGCCGCCCTGAAGTTTCAAGAAATACGGGTTTCTATAAACTATTGAATAATAAATAATAAATAAATAAATCCCTGGACATTTCACACAGCACCATTTGTCCCAAGCTAAGCAACCTAATGCTTGTGTTATGGTAACAAGATGGCTGATAAACTACTTATATACAATTTTTTTTTTGTAAATACATACATATTTCATATTTTATTTCATATTTCATTTTTGAATCAACTTGCAATGTCTGTGTTTTTACAGCTGCTTTAGGATTATTGTTTTTTTACATATTAAACGTACTGTGAAATTAATTATACAATGCCCATAGTTATCATGACGTATATATAGGTATGTCGCAGATGGAAAGTAGAATCCGCTGTTTTGCAAAACCGCTAGTTGTTTTACAAAGCTCCGTTATGTAAAACAACTGAACAACGTTCAGCGTTTTTCCTTTACTAAACTTGAACACGCAGAATTACGTAAACATTTTGCATTTATCAATGTAGCGAGTCCACGATTAGCGGTTTTGTAAAACAGCGTGAAATGAAACGTCAAATTCTTGATTTTTGTTCTAAATTTTGTCGCTAACATATCGGAGTTGTTTTGTAAAACAGTGGATCCTACAATCCATCTGCGACATATACACAGCTGTTCTTGATAATTAATGACTTACGCATAACATATCAAATCATATATCATATCAATGAATCAGTGGTCTTGAGCAGGGCTGGATTAAAAACTTTTAATACCTACTAAGCAAGCAAGCTGAAGTCACAATGGGCCGGCTATATTAGCCAAAGAACTGATGGCCGTTAGCGGAGGCGTGTTCTTGAGTGGAGAACGCGAATCGGCAAACGCAAGGTAGGACTCCCTTCAGCTTGATCAGGTATGGGCAACCTTTGACATGATGAGGGCCAAACTTTAGCGTGCAAATACGTTCGCGGGCCGCGTTTAAAAGTACTTAGTGCATTTTAAAATAGTGATAATATTTTTTGCGATCGATATTAGACATGAAATAATACGACAATGTTATTATAGTACAATTTATTAAAATAACAAAATGTAATTTTTTTAAATGGTACATTATAATTAAATCGTTAAATTAGCAATTGTTACAAACTACGAAAGTTAAATACACCGAAATCAATGAGACGAGTGAGCTTGAATTTGGGAAACTAATCCATCGATATTTGGATTAATTCCACTGATACAAAGACGTAAAGAATCTACCAAATTATCGTCAGTCAGTCTTGTACGATGTGTTGATTTGTTAACTTTCATCAATGAAAAGAACTGTTCGCATTTATAAGTACTGCCAAACGCACAAATCAATCTTCTTGCGAATTTTCTAAGCTGCGGAAAATTGTCTTCTTCTAGGTATTTTTTGTAGAAATCGCACGACTCTACGTCTTCTAATTTGGATTTTAGAATTGAGTTTTCTTAAATCTCGATCAAATCCATTTGTAAGTGTATTGGAGCATTTTGTACATTACATTTTGTAGGAGTAGCAAATAAACTGAAACAGTCTTCCATGTTTTTGAAGTCGCTAAATCTGTTCGAAAATTGTTCCAACAGTAACTTGAGTTCTTCAGCATATTGAGCATGAGCAATATTTTCATACGCAGAGACCGTGTTGAAATGGTAACTGTTACCAGACAGCATCTGTGACTCCGCACTGTGAGCGTAGTTTGATCTGAAACGCTTTTAATAGGCTGTACAAATAATATACTAACTGTCCTTGTTTTTGAGGTTTCAAATTTAAATCATTCAAATAGCCTGTAAGATCGACCAGAAATGCTAAGTCACATATCCATTTTGGGTCACTTAATTCAGATAGTGGTTTATCTTTTATTTTCATAAAGTCTGCTGTCTCGTTTCTAAGCTCGTAAAACCGTTTCAACATTTTTCCTTTGCTCAGCCATCTGACTTCACAATAATATGTTACGTCGTTATATTCAGCTGATATTTCATCCAAAAACGCCTTGTACTGACGATGGTTAAGCCCTCGGGATCGAATAAAGTTGATGGTTTTTACTACCACATTCATAACATTCTGGAGTCGAATGGACTTAGGACACAAGTTCTGTTGGTGGATAATGCAATGAAGGACTATCAAATCATCTTTTTGCACATTTAATTCTGTTGCTTTTTCATTCAAAATTCCGATGAAACCTTTACGTAAGCCGACCATAGAAGGTGCACCATCACTGCATACTCCAATTAATTTTGACCATGGCAAGCCAAAACTTGTGAATACCTTTTGAACTTCAATAAAAAATATCCTCTCCTGTAGTGGTTCCTTTGAGTGGCTGTAAAGCATGCAATTCCTCAGTAACAGTGAACTCCTTATCAACACCTCGAATAGCCAGTTGAGCTGTGTCAGACAAATCGGTGCTCTCGTCTAATGCTATGGAAAATGATTCAAAACCAGCCACGGACACGGTCAGTCAATGTTGTTTTTATATCATTAGCCATCATTTCTATACGTCGAACAACAGTTCGTCTTGACAAACTATTTTTTTAAAATTCATTTTTCTTTTCAGGACACAGAATACTGCAAACTTCTAACATACACTCCTTGATAAATTCTCCTTCGGCAAATGGTTTTAATGCCTTTGCCAATCTTGAGTTAACTATAAAACTAGCTTTCACAACATTATCAAGTTGTTTTCTTTGTTTAAGAAACATTTGTTGCTGTTTTTCCAAATTTGCGGTAAGCTTCTGGATTTTGTCTGTTCTTAATTGTCCTGTCAGTGAGTGCAGCGTAGCATGCTTAGTTGAGTAATGCCTCTTTATATTGAATTATTTCATTACAGAAATGGATTCATTACACAGCAAACAAATAGGCTTACCATTGTGCAAGATAAAAAAGAATTCTTCAGTCCATTTTTCTTGAAACTGGCGACCCTCTTTATCTACTTTTCGGTTCTTTCCACCAGACTTAATTTTTGTTTACTTTTCGGTCAATAAACTTAATAACAAACTATAGTTAGTAACCACTCAAGATGCACACAAAGTCACAAAGCAAGTTGACGACTAGAGCAGTTCGCTAGGATATCGCTGGTCCAAGTTATCATCTCGGTAGCTCAAATAGAACTGAACTAACGTTCGGGCCATCCACCCGCTTATACAGGCAAAATGAAGGAAAAATCTGGAATAAACTAGTTTAGAATAATTGAGAAGCAATAAATCTTTTGATGTATCGCCCGTGAGGCGGCAAACCTCAAAGAATTTGATCGACCAAGCCGAGTGGCGGCGATTATCAAAGAGTGAGGCGGCCGCCTCACTGTCACTCCCGTGAGTATAAGTACCTAATGTAATATTTTTTTAATTGGATTTTTTCAAAATGTCTCGCGGGCCGGATCATATCTTACAGCGGCTGTTGTCTTGTCTTGTTGCTCATATATGAGCAAGATGAAGTGACGATCTTTGCAGGGTGACTGGTAGCAGCTGGATGAGAGTTGCAGAGAATCGAGCTGAATGGTGTGCAATTTATTGGACAGGCACATGTGCAGCAGTGGACTGCTTTAATCTGATGATGAGGTAGGCATATTAAAATTTATGCTGCCTTAATACAAGTCCAGTTAAAAACCAGCGTCAGGCACTATTCTGACATTTTTGCTGAACTGGGCCTTTTTAGCGCAGCCGTGAGGCACACTCTCCTGCTAATTTCATGCATTGGATTTAACACTTTTTATTTGATCTTTTATTTGTTGTAGGGCTGATTCTATCATCTGATAACTTTATTTGAGGAATAAGTTTTGAAATTTTGACAGTTATTTCGTACAATAACTGTCAAACGTCAATTTTATTCCTCAAATAAAAGTCATCTGGCGATGGAAAAATCAGCCCTACATCATGTATGGCTCATTGGCTCTGGTGTATTGTATCTTTTAGTCTGCGCTAAATAAATGTAGTTTCTTTCTTTTAATACATCCCTGTAATTCAAACAATTTCCTTCAATATAAATGGCAAGAAAATAATTTACCTTATTGCAGATAGTAAAGTACTGTTGTGTCTTAAACCTTTTTTGGAAGACTCGTTTATTCAAAATGAAACTATTTTTCTTTCTTGTAATTTTATTTGTTGGACTTGTCTATGGTGACTTAGGTAAGTTTCAATAGACTTTAAGAGAAGGGAAACGCCAAAGAAAGAATGGACATATACCCTGTCCATTAGGTAAACCGTTTTTGACAGATGGAACTAGTGATTGCAGCAACACAAAATACATTGATTGATACACGTACGGTATTGTAATGTCTGCAAGAAGCCATAAATAAAATAATTCAATAAGATAAGGCAGTTTATATATGTTTTTTATCAGGCCGTCTGGAATATGTACGTTCTAAGACAGCTGTCAAAAAACGGTTATCCTAATGGACAGGGTATACAGGCTGGCAGTGACATCGATACGCAAACTGTATCCATAACTTCAGCAAATGATTCTAGACTCCCTAGCGTAGAAATTGTTCATTGGTAAGGGTCAGTTCACACCGGGACGCGACGCGACGAGACGCTGCGCGCACACTTTAAAACGACCTACTGCACCGCGCAACGTATTCTGAACTCTCACAATGCAATGTGTACCTTTTCGTCTAGAAAATAAAGTATATTTTGAGTCACTCTTTTAAAGTGTGCGCGCAGCGTCGCGTCGCGTCGCGTCTCGGTATGAACTGACCCTTATCCAAAAAAAAAACTGCGGTTTCATAGAAAAGTGCAATAAGTAAGTAAATCCTAAAATGTATAGAAAAGCAATTTTTTTTTAATAACCGACAAAAAATATCCACGCTGGGTGTTTCAAAATCATGTCCTGAATCCATGGTAACACGTTGTGCGTCGATGACCCTGCCATCTTGTAATGTATTTTTGAAAAGATCATAATAGGTATGGCTATATAATAGCTGTACAGACGCCAGCAGATCAAGCTACCCAAAACTGTCAAATTTTCCCAATCAACCTTGAACCTTAATGCTTTAACGATAAAGTTGAAAATCTATTAAAGAAATTTGACACATTGTAGTAGCTTGATGTGCTGGCGTCTGTACATACAAGGATCTTTTAGCGCGTGGCCAAAATCAAAAGTATCGCCGCCATTTTGTTTTATCAATATATTTCACAAATACATTTCACACTGAATAAAAATGAGTAAAACAACTAACAAATTTTTAAATGCGTAAGTAAATAATATTTAGCGGTAAAATGACTAACGGGCTGTTATGTGTAGGCAGTTAACAAATCGGAAATAGTTGGTAAGCAGTGTTGGGCAAAATTTAGTTTGATTGATGATTGATAACTAAGATTAAATTATTTAATCATGACTAATGAGTAATGACTAAAAAAATTCAATCATGTATGATGATTGAAGATTGATTAGTGTTAGTGTTAGTTATTTAATCATGACTAAATTAATATCTAAAATTACGCCGTTGTCAAGTTAACACTCACAGAATGTTGATTCGTTATTCACATGTTTTAATAAAAGCTTTTGTCATAATAAAATAAAACACAAGCTTTACAACAGAATCGGTTTAATTTTTTAATTAAGATGTAGGCAGTAGCACGTTATACAATTACAACAACAAACTACGGGTTAATTATGTTTAAAATAATTTAAATTGCTTTCATAACCACACGGTTTTCAAATTGTTCATCAGACAATCTATGTGATTTTTGTAGACTGGTCATTGTTGCATATGAAAACATCCTTTCTACAGATCCAGAAGATGGCATTGGTGTATTGTACTCCAAAAATATTAGTAGCAGTTATAATAAAAAAAAAATCATGTACAAATACAAAAATGGAAAATGCTATCAATCAACTTATGAGTGATGGATAATTTAAACAGCGCGATAGATGTCTCTAATGAAACAAAAAATGGAGTTAGCCAGCTTAGCATTTTTAGTTTAGTCATCAATCAAAAATAATGAATGAATGACTAATGACTAATTTATTTAGTTATGATTATGATTAACTATTTTAGTCATGATTAAATCAATCATGACTAAATTAATTGAGACTAAATTAGTCATGACTAATCAATTGATTGAAAAAATTAGTTGATTGACCCAACACTGTTGGTAAAAAATCTAACTTGGAAGGAAAGCTCGCCGGCAGCTACCACGGCACCTAGATTTATACAGGGTAACAGGGACATCGACGCGCAGCCTGTTACGATAAATTCAGCACATTATTCTAGACCCCAAGCGTAGAAATTTTTCGTCGGTCATAAAAAAAAATTCTGTTTCATAGAAAAGTGAAATATATACGCGGTTAAAATGTATGGATCAGCTATTTTTTTTTTTTTTTTTAGGGGGTCTACAATCGTATGCTGAATTGCCGCTTACAGATTGCGCATCGTAGGAAGTAGGATTGTAGGAAGTAGGATAGTTAGATAGGACGAAGACTTGCGACGCCTAACTCAAACAAATGAGGACAAGAGCAGGACGATGTTGATGTAATAGACATTCTTCTCATTTAATGATGTTTTCTGTTGCAGATCCTATATGTTTGCTACCTCGAGAAATCGGACATTGTCGTGCTGCCTTTCCTAAGTACGTATTCTCTGTATTTTTTTTTTTTTTTCATTTAATTATTATAGTACATACTAATTCCATGCATTTTTCAGATATTTCTACAACTCTACCTCTGGCATTTGTGAAAAGTTTACCTATGGTGGATGCGGTGGAAATGAGAACAATTTTGACACTTACTGTCAGTGTCGCAGAGCATGCCGTGATTAAATTATTATAACGATAAATTCGAGAACATTATTATAATCTCATAAATATAAATTATTGGTCGCATACAAGGTCAAATTAAATTAACAGGCAATACTTTATAGAAATGAAACATTACTTTAAACTCACAATTATTATTTCAAGTACAATAGGCGCACGGGTCGACCGTCAAGGGTAAGCAACGCTTGCCCCGGCCAGTTCGTGGATGGGTGACCATTCAATCCATACCGAGACCCGTCCGTGACTCGGAAGGTCCCGGATGTCATTCGTGGACCTTTGACAGTCGTTGCGGGTAGTCAGAAGCCCGAAAGTCTGACAACCAGTCTCGGCAAGGGGTACCGTGTTACCCAGTCACTGGGTTGTGGAGGTCAGATAGGCAGTCGCTCTATGTAAAACACTGGTATTCAGCTGCATTCGGTTAGACTGGACGCCGACCCCAACATAGTTGGGAAAAGGCTAGGCAGATTGACTAAGTTATTAACTCAAGTAATTAAACTACCAGCGGCCATTTTATTCAGCTGTAGTCAGACTTGAAATTATGAGTTTTGTTTTTTATTTGGACATCGACGCCATCTTGTCTGTGATGTTTCGCTACTGAATTTAATTTGACCTTGTATAGAAACCACTGTTCTGTTTTATTTTATTGTTGAATACACTTTATATTTCAATTTGTTTTGTTTTAATTGTCCTGCTGCTCCTTTATTTCTTAACAAGCTTCTACCCGTGACTTCATCCGCGTGAATCAAATCAAATCATTTATTTGCATAAATAACACAAGTTCAGAGGATGTTACAAAACTTTCATAAGGCACACTGTATTATGAACTGTGAACGGTCTTAAAATTACGAGAATTGCCCCTCAGATGAGGTGTGCAAATATATTTAATTGTTTGAATTGCCGCTTAGCTCTCTTCCTGTCTCCTAAATTTTGCTGTGCCCGACCTATGGATCTTTTACCTTGTAAATACCATCTATGTAACACATGGAATTCAATAAAGATTTGAGTATTAAGTATGTCGAGGATTCGTCACCAGGGGGTTTTTTTTTTTCTGTTGGGAAATCATCAAATGACCGCTCCCGCTCTGGGTGGAGCGGAAGGGAGTGTCAGACTCTTACTGACTAAAACCCACCCATGTTCCTTCCCTCGCCCTTTATATTCCGGGGTAGCGGTAACCCTTTCGGACAATCCCGCTGACCCGGCAGGCTTCGGCCCTAAGGGGCCCCTCGTTATGCTGACATCTCTTTGAGGCGCGCGTGGAACACTTACGCGCCGTCCGGCACGGGCCTGGTCCTGATCGGGCGGTGAGCTACCCATTGCTCTCCGCCCGCAGGCCTGCGCCTACGGTGGCCGGTAGTCTTCACTCGACTCCCGACGCCCGGGGCGTCTCCCGCGGCGGCTGGGACGGGAGGCTCTCTCCCTCATCCGTCCCGCCACCTCCTTCGCTAGCATGACTGCTTCGCAGAAGGAGGCGACTGCCTCCCACTCCCTCTCGCACCGGACCATGGCTTGCACCAGGGCCGGGCGCGAGAGGCCGCCGCCGCCGCCGATCGCCTCTACGAGGACACGGCGGTGCTCCGCCCCAGCGGGGAAGACCTCCACCGTGTGCTCCACCGTGTCCTCTGGGCGATCCTGGCAATGGTGACACCCGGGCGTTTCCTCCCGCCTAATGATGTGCAGGAACCTCCCGAAACTTCCGTGTCCGGTGAGGACCTGCGTCAGGCGGTAGGTGAGGGCGCCGTGGCGCCTCTCTAGCCACTCCTCAAAGAGGGGTCTTATCGCCGCTATCGCGGCGTGCCCTGCGCTGGGTTGCGACAGTCGCTCTTTCCATGTCGCCATGAGATCGAGCCGGAGATCCGTCCGCTCTGCCGCAATTTGCCGCGGGAGCGGACTTTCCCCCCGGCGTAGTGCCTCCGCGCGCCACTGATACAGGCGCGCGAGGACTATTGCCTCCAGATCTCATGGCGGCAGTCCGGCAAGGAGGCTTGCCGCCTCGCGCGAGATCGTGCGGTAGCCCCGGATGAGCCTTACGGCTACCACCTTCTGGGGCGCGTTCAGGTTATGGGCGGCTCGCCGCTGCAGTGAACGCGCCCACACCGGGGCCCCGTATAGGGCCATGGACCGCACGACCCCGCGTAAAGCCTCCGGCAGGAGGCGTTTCGACCCCTAAGGTTGGGCAAGAGCCGCTTGAAGGCGGCCCCAGCCCGTTCCAGTTTGGGGGCCAAACGTCGGAAGTGCTCGACGAAGTTCCACCGGCTATCGAGGACGAGACCCAAGTACTTCATCGTCGTCTCGATCCCGATGTGAACCCCTCCTACCGTTAGTTGGGATCCCGGTGGTGGCGCGTTCCGGGGCCCATGAAACGCCATGGCCTCGGACTTGTGCAATGCCACCTCGAGACCCAACTGCCGGATCCTCTCCACGACTATCGCAACCCCGCGTGTCATCGCGTCGGCCGCCGCCTGATGCGACCTACTGCGCCAGGACCAGCGTGTCCTCAGCGTAGCAAACCACGCTGACGCCATCAGGGAGGTCGGCCCGCAGCACCCAGTCGTAGCCGATGTCCCACAGGAACGGCCCCACAACCGATCCCTGCGGGACACCGCAAGACATCTCTCGCCGGTTCCACTCCCCATCGCGACCGGGTTAGGTGACGGCTCTGTCCGTCAGATACGCCTTGACTATTCGACGGAGGTAGGGCGGCACTCGGTGATACCGGAGTGCCTCTACTTCTTAATTAGCTTCAGCCCACGACGCGCGAAATATCTTACTCCCCGACCCACCCCGTCGCGTCACATCGCCTGCCTGCGCTATTTCTTCGTTTTCGCTTAGCGTTCTTTTAGCTTGACTTTTTCTGCTCGACTTCTGAGGGTCTTAGCGTGATGTTAAGCTAGCCTAAAGCCTTCGGCAAGAATTGGGCTATCAACTGCAAAAATAATTTTTCAAATCCGACTAGTAGTTCCAGAGATTAGCGCGTTCAAACAAACAAACTCTTCAGCTTTATTATTAATATACATATACATAGATTAGTATAATAATAGGAAGAGGGGCTTGTGGCTAAGTAATAACAGCCGCATGGGTCGATCGATCAGGTTAAGCTATGCTTGCCGCGGTTGGTCCGTGGATGGGTGATCTTAACATACCAAGACCCCTCCGTGCCTCGGAAAGCACGTTAAACCGTTGGTCCCGGCTGTCATTCGTGGATCTTTGACAGTCGTTACAGGTCATCAGAAGCCCGAAAATCTGACAACCAGTCTTACCAAGGGGTATCGTATTACCCAGTAATTAGGTTGTGGAGGTCAGATAGGCAGTCGCTCCATGTAAAATACTGGTATTCAGCTGCATCTGGTTAGACTGGAAGCCGACCCCAACATAGTTGGGAAAAGGCTGGGTAGATGATGATCTAGATAATAATAATCGCTTTATTGTGTAATAAAACTGCTCACTTCACTTCACATATAGGTATTTATTGCTTTGGTTCTACCATAATATATAACAACTCTGATATAACTTATATGCAGATGGAGACCAGCAATGTAAAAATACCAATTGTGCGTCCGACCTCGACGCGACCATCGAACGAGAAGGCCAATTCTCGTAATTTAAAACGATCAAAATCTAGTAGCAGTCTCATCTCGGCGACAAACAAATGACAAAAACTTGTCAAAATGTAGGGAAATTAGACGTATTTTTGACAGAATGAGACTGAGATCGGACTGTGAACGTTCTTAAAATTATTAGAATTTCCCCTCTGATCTCTTTCTTTTTTAACCCCCGACGCAAAAACGACGGGGTGTTATAAGTTTGACGTATCAGGGTGTGTGTGTGTGTGTCTGTCTGTGGCACCATAGCTCCCGAACGGATGAACCGATTTTGATTTTATTTTTATTTTTTTGTTTGAATGGTGAATTAGTCAGGAGTGTACTTGTAGCTATGTTTGAGAATCGGTCCAAAATGGCCGCCGCCCCAAAATGGTGGATTACATATTTTTTCACAACTCCCTCAATATGGGTAACAAATGAAAGGGCTTGACTAGTAGAATACTATACACTATGATAAATTTCAAACACAAGATGGCCGCCACCACAAAATGGCGAATTACAAAAAACCTGATTAAACACCAAATTATCTGAATCTTAAAACGCAAGAAAATAAAAAAATTAAGGAGTCCCTACAAAAAGCATGAAATAAAAACTTAAATTAAAAATTTAAAAAACCCCCGACACAAAATAATAAAAGTGGTAACAAAAAAGTATAAACGTGAAACCCTTTAAAAAGAAAAAATAACCTTGAAATTATGACCCTCCGTAAAATTCGGACCTTTTCGAAAGTGTACTATACCCTGTCCATTCGGTAAATCGTTTTTTGACAGAAGGAACTAGTGATTGCAGCAACACACAATACATTGATTGAAGCACGTACGGTATTATAGTGTCTCTAATAAGCCATACATAAGGTAATTCAATAAGATAAGGCAGTTTATATATTTATTTTATTACGCATTTTAAAGTTAACTTTTACGTAATCTGGAATATGTACGTTCTAAGACAGCTGTCAAAAAACGGTAAACCTAATGGTCAGGGTATAAAGAAAAACTATTAACATTTTCTTTACCCTGAAGTTTCAAGAAATACTTAGTTTTCGACTATTGAATCAACTTGTAATTTGTGTGTTTTTACAGCTGCTTTAGAATTATGTCTTTGTACATAATAAACTGCGAAATTATTGAAATATTTTCCATAGTTATTGTGTATACACAGCCGGTTCAATGAAATTACTGTCGCATAATGTGGTCTTGAACAGGGCCGGATTAAAAACTTAAAGAAAGAAAGGAAAAATTATTAGTTCTTGAGATATCCAGCTGTGACAGACGAACAGACTGACTCGCACCATAAGGGTTCCTTTTTACCATTTTGGTACGGTACCCTAAAAAGAAGCATTTAAAAATGACAAAGTTACTTTAAAAACAAAGACAAAAATAAATAAACCAAAAAAAAGACCTGTGCGAGGACTAAAAGGCTCCTATCTCAGCATAATGCTACATATTTACAAAATAAATACCGCAGCGCTGGATATTCTGATATGGCTCGCCGCGGACACCTACGGATATCAGTCTATAAATCCCACTATGAGCGATGCCACACGGGCGTTGTCAATGCGTTGCGTCGGATGATTTTGACAGTTCAACAACATTCATTGCGTTCTTTACGTTGTTGAGCAAACAATTTTTTCGAACATATGAAGCAATGGATTAATTATTGAGATCGATAATGTGATTGATAGTGTGACGCAATTAGGATGCGACACACACGCACGCCGGTTGCGAGTACCTGATATTTCTTAAGAACATAACCAATAAGGTAAATATAATATACTATACAATGTAATGTATGTACGTATGTAGAGTGTCACCTGTTAAGGTAGGATATGGTTTAAAGAACTTGTAATTATGTACCACCTCGTGTTGAAGCAAATAAATAATTTGATTTGATTTAATTTTAAAAAAAAATGCTAAAAATGAAGGCAGCCCTAATACATCCCTGTTATTCAAACGATTTTCGTTAATATAAATAGCAAGAAAATATTGTAAGTTATTGTAGTTTGTATATTACTATTAATTCAAAATGAAACTATTTTTCTTTCTTGTAGTTTTAACTGTGGGAGTTGTTTACGGTGATTTAGGTAAGTTTCAATATACTATATCAGAAGGGAAATGCCAAGGATTGGATGGATAAATGTGTGAAAAAAAATAGAGCTTCTGACGACCCGTAACGGCTGCCAAAGATCCACGATTAACAGCCGGAACCAACGGCTTAACGTGCTTTCCGAGGCACGGAGGGGTCTTGCTATGAAAAGATGGCCACCCATCCAATGACCAACCGCGGCAAGCGTACCTGATCGATCGACCCGCACTGCTGTTATTACTTAGCCACAAGCCCCTCTAGATAATTATCCTTTTCACTTACTTAATGATGTTTTCTGTTTTTAGATCCTTTATGCCTGCAACCGTCTGACGCGGGACTTTGTTTTGGTTACTTTACTAGGTACGTTTATGTACAGATGCCAGCGCCAGCACATCAAGTTACCCGAAACTGTCAAATTTTCCCAATTAACTTTGAACCTTATGCTTTAGCGATAAAGTTGAAATTCTATTAAAGAAATTTGACACATTGTAGTAACTTGATGTGCTGGCGTCCGTACTATTTCATTTTTCTCAATCTTTATTTTTTTTTTAATCATACGAGTATCCTCTTTCAGCTGGGGGTCCAATTTCTTGACGAATACAATCGCGAAGTTAAACAGCGGGGTAATTGCGTAACCCACTAACTGTAGCAATGGCTTTCATTTTGACAGTTCAACAACATTCATTGCGTTATTTACGTCGTTGAGCTGACAATTTTTTTGAACATAATGAAGCAATGGTTTAGCAATATCCTTCGAAATGATTCAGATTGTAATTGATAGTGTGTTACTCAATTAGGGTACTGGGTGTAAAAAGGCGTATTTTTACTAGTATGCATAAAGCACCGTTTTTTTACAAAAAACATACCTACACTGATTGTGGTACACATTGTACATACTAATTCCATGCTTTTTTCAGATATTTCTACAACTTGACTTCTAGCAGTTGTGAAAGTTTTGTCTATGGCGGATGTGGTGGAAATGAGAACAATTTTGAGACTTATTGTCAGTGTCGCAGAGCATGCCGTGCATAGATTACTATAAACATAAATTTGAGAATAATGATATAACCTAATTATTAATATTCATGGCTCAAATTAAAACGAGTGAAAATTCGCAAACATGAAAATCTTTTTTTATACTCATATTTCATACTAGCTGCGCCCCGCGGTTTCACCCGCATAAGTTTCAATCCCGTGGGAATATCGGGATAAAAAGTATGCTGTGTTAATCCTGGTTATAAACTATCTGTGTGCCAAATCTCATCCAAATCGATGCGGTAGTTTTTGCGTGAAAGAGTAACAAACATCCATCCATCCATACATCCATACAAACTTTCGTGTTTATAATATTAGTAGGATAGTAAGGTTTTTGTAACTGCACTTCGAGCGGTGGTTCTAGGCATAGACTAGAAATTATGAGTAAAAAAAAAAATTTTATATTACCATCATTACCTAGACATCGAAACCATTTCGTCTGTGAAATTTCATCTCTGAATTTAATTTGAAAAAATCCGTTTTCTATTTTTTAATAAAATTTATTATTTTATTATTTTAACAGAATTATATATAAACTTGTAATAACCGCTGTACTATTTAATGTGATAACCTTATCACCACTCTGCATACATTTAAATGATTATATACAATATATAACGCAACTAACTAGGTACTAAATTAAATGACTAATTAACGCGTCGAAGCACTCGTCCGCATCGCTGTCATCCGGAAAAAAACGTTCTTGTCCAGAAGGCCAATTCTCGTAATCTAAAATGTTCAAAATCTAGTCGCAGTCTCATCTCGGCGACAAACAAATGTCAAAAACTTGTCAAAATGTAGGAAAATTAGAGCTATTTTTGACAGATTGACACTGAAATCAGGCTGTGAATGTTCTTAAAATTACGAGAATTACCCCTCGGAGCACTGACAGGATTGCCACCGTTTATTTCTAATTGAACATTTAGCCACAATCTAATTAGTAACAACTTGCCATATCTGTAACAAAAAAAAACATCAAAACCCATTTACCATAAACAAAAAAACATAAAACTAAGTAAAACACAGATAAACAAAAAAATAAATAAGTAAAGCTAACTCCACACAAACGGAGAATAGACAAGAAAAAAGCTGCAACATTTTCTTATTGTGCGCCGCTTGGCAAAGGCAACTACGTTCTGCCTCTCATCATAAACCATGTAAAAATAATATGAAAAAGAGCGGGATACAGTGCTCTCAGTATAGACAGTGAAGGGAAACTAAAGGAAAAAATGCTCTTATGCGATACTGAATTGCGTAAAAGCGCTACAAGACCGCGTTCAGTGAGTAAAGGCAAGCATTTTGTGTGAATACGTTTATTTATTTATTTTTCATTCCTTTGCGAAGCAAGTGTGGTGTTAGTATGAGTGATAGGCTGAGAAATGATATGATAAGGTAACCGTGCGTTATAAAAGAAGATGAAGATAAAAATTTAAAAAGTGTGAATGGATGGTTTGGTCGTGTTGAGAGGAAGAGTGAAAGGCGCCTAACTAAAAGGTATTTACAAGGCTGATGTGATTGGAAACGCTGGGTGAGGACGCCCTAGGAGGAGATAGTAGTGACCTTGTCGGTAATGTTCTTGAAAGAAGAGAAGAAGGAAGATGAGAGGTCAGATGCGTGGTACTCGCAACTGCGTGTATGTAGAGGGGCAATTCTCGTAATTTTAAGAACGTTCACAATCTGATCTCAATCTCAATCTGTCAAAAATACCTCGTAATTTCCCTAGATTTTTGACAAGTTGTTGACATTGATTGTCGCTGGGATGAGATTGCGACTAGATTTTCAACATTTTTTATTACGAGAATTGCCCCTCTGATCGCAGTCTCGATCTGTCAAAAACACTTCCAATTTCCTTACATTTTTGACAAGTTTTTGACATTTGTTTGTCACTGAGATGAGACTGCGACTAGATTTTCAACGTTTTAAATTACGAGAATTATTACTGGCCTTTAGATGTATGAACGTGAACTAAGTAAAAGGAGTAGGTATGCAAGAATCGTAGCAGGGGTTCTGTAAATTCTGCCTAACCCCATGGGAAGTAGGCATGAATTTATGTATGTATGTTTTTTGTTTTTTTTTCTGCTTCTGCTTTATTTATGGACTAGCTGCGCCCCGCAGTTTCACCCGCATAAGTTTCGATCCCGTGGGAATATTGGGATAAAAAGATTCTATATGTTAATTCTGATTATAAACCATATGTGTGCCAAATTTCATCCAAATCTGTTCAGAAGTTTTTGCGTGAAAGAGTAACAAACATCCATTCATCCATTCAAACTTTTACGTTTATAATATTAAGTAGGATAAGTAGGATTAGTAGGATTAAATATTATTTATTTATTTATTTACCATTTATGTACACACATATATAAACAGACAAGAAAAACAGAACAGAAAAAAATTAAATATAAAATAATAAATAATAAATAATATAAAATAATAATAATATATTAATATATTATTAATTATATATTAATTATATATATTTTTATATTAAGGGTAATTCAAAATTTAATAGTATTACGTGTAGTTGTAGCACACAATGAGTTTGTGGCATCTACAGCGCCACATGTGAACTACGCATCACTATACTGACGTCATGCAAAATCCTGCATCGCGCAAGCAGAGTTTGCCGTGCAACTGGCCATAAACAACGTCCTGGCATCAATCAAAAGTATAATGTTTGGCACCTATACCTACCTACCTACATTAATGTAGGTAGGTATAGGTGGCATTATACGTTTTTACTTGCCTAAAATACGATTCTTTAGATCTGCAACATCCACGATGAAAAACTTTTTTACAAAAAAAAAAAAAAAAAAAAAACTACAGACTTCCAAAAAATACACTACAAAGTGAAAAATAACTTTAATTTCGGAAGTCGGTGTCGTTGGTTCCGCATTTTCGTTTTTTTGAAGTCGGTTGTTTTTTTTTTTAGTAAAAAGTTTTATTTTTCACTTTTTTTAGTTGTACCCTACCCCACACAAATTTACATTTAGTTGCAAAATTAGAGGTACCCTAATAACAACTTTGACAGAAATGAGGGTGTACCGTGGTATACTGAACACATCTGCGTACCCCTTTAGAGGGTACAGGCGTGATATTATGTTGTGTGATTGCGTAAACAATGCATACATATGCGATAGCAGCAATCGCGGTTGATTTGCTAGAATTTATTGAAGAGTTCCGTTGTCTGTCTCCGAAACTCATCATCAGATTTTTACAAAATTATATGGGACCGTTTCGGAATAAACCTCTTTCGAACAAAAAAATAATTTTGCAAATCCGTCTATATATGACGGAGTTATGCCAGAACTTACATAAAAAAAAATGTATATTTTTACAAGCTTTTATTTAGTTTCATCAGTCCTGATGTTTGTCTGTAATCAAATCTTGCAAGTTAAATTTGGTCTACTTCCCGGTTACCGATTGAGCTGAAATTTTGCATGCATGTGTAAATCGGACGACAGTGCAAAATTATTATGACATGGAGCTAATCTGATGATAGACACGGAATGTGGCCATAGGAACTCGGTAGTTAAACGACACAACCCCATCGAGTTTGGGCTCGTATGATTTGTCATGACGAGTACTTTGGTGCTAGATGGTAACCAGGGTCTGATGATGGAGCTGGAACATGGCCATAGGAACTCAGTAATTAAACGACATAACCCCATCGAGTTTGAGCTCATTTGATTCGTCTTGGCGAGTACTTTGGTGCTAAATGGTAAGAAGGTTGCTGGGACGGACTGGATGCGGAAGGCGGAGGACAGGGTGTTGTGGCGTAGCCTGGGAGAGGCCTATGTCCAGCAGTGGACTGCGATAGGCTGAGTTGATTGACCTATATAATGGTATTTTTCTTATCAGGTTTAATTATTTTTAACTTTTTAATTCTTTTTATTAACAAGTAATAAAAGATTGTTTAAAAAAAAATCTTTTAGTTTATAAATATATATATATATATATATATGTATAAACATCCGAATTGAGAAACTCCTCCTTTTTTCGAAGTCGGTTAAAAAAACACAAAAAAATGACAATGGATTTTCATTTTGACAGTTGAGCCACGGTTATTGCGTTATTTACGTTGTTGGGCAGATTTTTTAAACTTATGAAGCAATGGACTAAGAATTTCCTTCAAAACCTTCGGATTATGATTGAAAATATGTAAATATGTATATTACGCAATTAGGGTGAATGTCAATAGCAATTTAATAAAGCTATCTCCCAATTACAATAGACATACTTCGGTATTGGTATAGTTACCAGCACGTAAGTTGGCAAAAGATTTTGTAGTGGGGGAAGTTCGCGCATGTAAAAATGTATGAAATTGTGCGTGCGCGAACTTCCCCCACTACATAATATTTTGCCAACTTACCTGCCGGTAACTATACATACTTATTGAAACCATATGGTCACGAACTCTTTCACTGGTCAAGCGCCAAACAAAACAAAAATATGAATAAACAAAAAACAATGAACTTAAAAAAAAAAATCACAGCATTTTTTAATTGAAACCACGAACAGAACATTTTTTAAAACTGCAAAATAGTTTTTATGTGAACACGGCCGAACGCAACCCCATTTAGTCCATAGACAATGGACAATTTATTTTTTTCTATAGCACGCACTGGCCACTAGTTGGGTCACATTTAATAGCGCGGCATAGAATAAAATTCGAAATTGGAATTAATTCTTATTAATGGGAAAATACTGGCGTGACTTTGACAGCATTAAAAGGATTTTATTAAAATGAATGAATGATTATTTAATTTGTTTTCGTGACCTTCCACCCTTTTAGTTTTAATTGAATATGAAATAACAACTTTTAAAACTAAACTAATAGTTCTAACTAAACTAAAAAAAAATTGTCAACCGTTTCCAAGGTCAGGTTTTTAGAGTTATTGGTACGCGGATAGATCATTCCAAATGCAGCTGTCAAATTCTTAATCAAGATTGGGATTGACAAGGCGCCGATTCCTTTGTTCACAAACTAAATTAAGTTTAAGTTCAGTGCGTCTTTTTCTTTCTAATTCATTAAGAAAAGGACAGAAGATAAATATTAGTTTAGTCCTGTCAAATTAGTCAGCGCCTGACGTAACTTGACGTATTTTTAGTAGCCCCATGTTTTTAATCACGTCTAATTTGTCTATGGAGTATCTTAATTTGACAGGACTAAACTAATATTTATCTTCTGTCCTTTTCTTAATAAAATAGAAAGAAAAAGATGCACTGAACTTAAATTTAGGTTAGTTTGTGAACAAGGGAATCGGCGCCAATGACAAACACTACCTAAACTGGATGCTACACAACAATCGTGTTTTTTGGCTAGGATTTACATTTCAAGATGATTTTGGAGCTAGCCCGCGTTTTGATTAATAATTAATATATGGTCTTTTTTTCCTTAAGTTTTAAAATAATACTGATACAACATTGAATTTGTTACGACTCATAATGAATTCTTTCAAAAAGAGATTCGAACCAACGTGTTGCCGAACGTCGCCATTCAATACCGAATGTCAAAAGAAAACTGTTTCTGGGAATTGAAACTCTAGTCATATGCATCGTATATCCGCTCTAAGTGATCTTAGGACCTCCGAGCTATCTAAACGAAAACAAACATTACTTAAATGTTCTTGTGTATCGTAATATCGTATCGTAATCGCACTCGTTAAAATACTCATTATAAAATGTTTTTGTATAAATACTAATAGCTGTTATTTAGCTTTGTCGAATTTGAACTTGCAGGTCTTTTATACCTTTTATCCACCCCAAAAAATCCACTCAAAAAATAGTAACATCGATAGCACCAAAACTTAAATTTCATACTACCACATCACTAAACCATAGACAATTTCGAGCGGCCATTGTTGTTTACATTCTGGCAAATTTTAAAACGCCGGACCTTACTTATGTTGCTGCTAGGTAACAGTAAAAGAGCCCACAACCAAAATGATTGTATCATGGTCGGTAGCTGGGTCAAAACAGTGTAAAATATTTGTAACGAACTCATAACTGCTATAAATGTTGAAGTTTTTAGTCTGAAAATAAGTTCCGTCGTTTCTACCCCTATAATCTTTGATGCCGGACGACAAACAATCATGCAATATAGGCTTATTATTAATTGAAGCCACGAGAGGAGGGTCGCATGCTTTAGTAGTCCAGCTGCTTGCCTAGACCAGGGGTCAGATGTTGAGGGCCTTGTGGGTTGTCAGATTACAAAAATAAACATCAAATCAGTAGCTTTTTTTTAAATCTTGTCGTTTTTCATGGTTGTAAGTACTTAAGAATGGTTTGTTTGGTAGTTTAGTATGAGAAGTTTATCCAGTGTATGTATTTTTATCCTCTTTAGTAAATACTAGCTTCGCTCCGCGGTTTCACCCGCATAAGTCTCGATCCCGTGGAAATATTATTATATATATTTTTTTTTTTTTTATTTAGGATATAAGTAAGTACTAATATCGAGATAAAACGTCAAAATCATAATTATTTCTTAATCCAGGTAATCCATTTTCATGTAAATCCGTTCAACCGTTTGCGCGTGAAAGCGTAGCAAACAAACATCAAAAATCAAATTATTTCTAATATAAGTTGATAATTCGCATAGAAGAATATAATATACACCGCCATATCCAAAAATATAATTCCTAGTGACTTCAATTTTGATAGATCTGTAGAGGTGCGGTTAAGGAGATACTCGTACAGACGCCAGCAGGTCAAGCTACCCGAAACTGTCAAATTTTCCCAATCAACCTTGAACCTTAATGCTATAACAATAAAGTTGAAAATCTATTAATGAAATTTGACAGATTGTAGTAGCTTGATGTGCTGGCGTCCGTACAATGATTCCTTTTGCACTTTTTAAACATTTTCCTTGTCCCATACGTGACAGCGGGCCGTGTCAGATTATTGAGCTGTAATTTTCATTCAAAATGTCTGCAAAACGTAAGGAGGCGGAAAAATTATAAGTGACAAGTAAAATTTTTCCTTCCTGTGCGTAATATTTTCATTCCTTGATTTGGACAATATTACTATCTTATCTTATCTTACTAATCTTACTAATATTATAAACGTGAAAGTTTGTATGGATGGATGGATGGATAGATGAATAGATGGATGGATGTTTGTTAGACTTTCACACAAAAACTACTGAACGAACTTGGGTGAAGCACACAGATGGTTTATAACCAGGATTAAGATATAGGGTACTTTTTATCCCGATATTCCCACGGGATCGAAACTTATGCGGGTGAAACCGCGGGGCGCAGCTATTATATTAACTAAATACGTCACCGTGGACAAAGATCTAACAAAACCTACCTAAGTCACATTAAAATCACCAACATTAAAAAAAGGCATGTAGAAAAAGATCAGAGGGGCAATTCTCGTAATTTTAAGAACGTTCACAGTCTGATTTCAGTCTCAATCTGTCAAAAATACCTCTAATTTCCCTACATTTTGACAAGTTTTTGACATGTGTGTTTGTCGCCGAGATGAGACTGCGAATAAATTTTGAAAGTTTTAAATTATGAGAATTGGCCTTCTGAAGGATTACAGAAAAGGTCTGGCGACATCTAGGCAGGCCCAAAAGAAGATGGCGGGACGAGCTTGACGCCTACAGACGGGATTGGTCCACACTAGCTCAAGACAGAGAGGAGTGGACAGGAGAAAGGGAGGCCTTTGTCAATGGGACAACATAGGCAAAAAAAAAATGACATTAAAAAAAAGACATTTTTTAAATTGCGGCAAGTGCTGGCAACCCCACGCCATGCCCCCTCCTACTTTGAATAGTAAGTGCTTCTCTAAAAATTCTATGGTCATTATTTTCTAAGTATGATTTCTAATCTGTGGCTAGGTCCTCTTGGTTTATGATTCTAATGGGAACTGGACCTAACGGACACACTTATAGGTTCATTATATTCTTATAATAATTGTTGTGGAAAGGAGAGTGAATACGCGAAGTACAGCGAATGGGGCTAGATTTCCGATTGTGACGAACAAGTCGATGACCATAAAGTCTCAACTACAAAAAAATAGAATTTATTGTAGTCTAATTTTTTGAACATATGAAGCAATGGATTAGCAATATCCTTCAAAATGATTCAGGACCCCAATTGCGTAACACACTATTAATCAAAATCTGAATAATTTTGAAGGATATTGCTAACCCATTACTTTATATGTTCGAAAAATGTGTCTACTGAACAACGTAAACAACGCAATGGATATTGTTGAACTGTCAAAATGAAACCCATTGCTACTGATAGTGTTACGCAATTAGCCCGCAGATTGTACAGACGCCAGCAGGTCAAGCTACCCGAAACTGTCAAATTTTCCCAATCAACCTTAAACCTAATGCTTTAGCGATAAAGTTGAAAATCTATTAAAGAAATTTGACAGTTTGTAGTAGCTTGATGTGCTGGCGTCTGTACATAATTGATCTGAGTTAGGATGTCGTGTGTAAAAAGATATTATTATAAAGTCAAAGTCAAATCATTTATTTCAAAAAGGCACATAAAAAGCACTTTTCAACGTCCAAATTTACAAAAAAAAAAAAAAAATTGAATTGATTTCAGTCACCCCTTCCAAAAGGTAGTTTTGTATGGAGAATAATGGGCAAGGAACTCCGTCGTTACTCTTTTAAACATGTTTCACAATATTTTGTAAACATTATAATATATAATTATTTGTGAAGACGGCGATTTGGAATAAAATAAGTATACAGCAATAGGTAAAAATAAAGCAGTGACAGGTAAATTAATTAAGTGATTGTTAAATAGTGCTCACATATTTACAGCCGATGTATTCCGTAAAATTCTCACCGTGAATACTTAGGTGAAGTGAGCTTTTAGTGACTGTCATTCTAGCCGATGCGAGGGATTGACACTATTGACAGCTCACTTCAAGCTCACTTTTTTTTTTTTTTTGTTCCCGGGGTGGAAAATCCTCATGGACTTCAAGCTCACTTCACCTAACTTTTCACGGTGAGATTTTTACAGAATCGATCTGCAGATATTGTAAAAGTAGATGATGTTCCTAGAATTTTAACAAGTGTGTGAGTTAGTCATCATCTGCCCAGCCTTTTCCCAACTATGGTGGGATCGGCTTCCAGTCTAACCGGATGCAGCTGAATACCAGTATTTTACATGGAGGTAAGGCCAAGGGGTATGGTATTACCCGGTAACTGGGTTGTGGAGGTCAGATAGGCAGTCGCTCCATGTAAAATACTGGTATTCAGCTGCATCCGGTTAGACTGGAAGTCGACCCCAACATATACCTAGTTGGAAAGAAGCTAGACCAATTGAGTGGCAGAGATTCGTGGATGATGTCCGATTTAAATAAAATTAAGCTCGCGACATTGTCAAACGAAGTACAGACGCCAGCAGGTCAAGCTACCCGGAACTGTCAAATTTTCCCAATCAATCTTGAACCTTAATGCTTTGGCGATAAAGTTGATGATCTATTAAAGAAATTTGACAGATTGTAGTAGCTTGATGTGCTGGCGTCTGTACACTCTAAAACGTACATTGTCCCTCGAAAATATCTATACATACCAATAAATAAAATTGAAGTGTTTGTTTGTAATGTCAAAATAACAGCTTTTATACGGCTTGTTTGATCCGACTAATATCCGAAACGGCTCGACCGATTTTGACGGGACTTTCACTGCCAGATAGCTCGTAAGTACTCCGTATAATAAGCTATAAGGAGTCACTCAGGCTACTTTTATTCTAGAAAAAGAATTAGGGTTCCGTGCAAAAAAATTAAAGCCCATGAAATCCAATTTGTTTTCCGACATGGACGCGAACGAATTCGCGGGCACAGCTAGTATGAAATAAATGAAAACGTTTTAGTTGTATCATACATTGTATTTTTACGCGGTCATGTCGGCGATTTTGTACACGTCCCTGGTACCGAGCGGTAATTAATTTGCGGGAACCTACAAAAGTGGAAACGCTAAAAAGTGTGGTACAAGTGAAAAGATAACAGCGATTTTTCTTTGAAAATGCTTGGGTGTATTGAAATAGCCTCCACGATACTAAAAAAGACACAATTCTTTAATATGTGATTCGCCCAATTGAAGATTCATCATTTCTGCCCAGAATCACCCACTGTTGGGAATATGCTTCCCCTTTCTTCTGCCATACTTCCCTGTTCTGTGCATCTCTCATACGGGTATTTCCTGCGACTTTGACGATATCGTCAACCCAATGCGGTTTTGGACGGCCCAGAGGGTCTACTCCGAAGTGGCATCTCGAATGTTCGGCCGTTTCCTGCTACGAAGTTACTATTTGGTTCGGTCGGGCCCGATCCTACACTCCTACACTCTTTCGAATATTGACTATGGTCCCGACCCAACTGAGCCGATCCGAACTTTTTCGCATTTTTCAATAATATTCGGTTCGGCCATGTGTCGGTCCGATCCGATCATTCGCACTTTGCACTTCGTAGTAGACCCCCAGGAGTGGAGACCGCGTACCGGCTAGCGTAGAAAGAACCATATGAAAGTGGCTGGGATAGACAGGATGCGGAAACCGGAGGACAGGGTATAGTGGCGCAGCCTGGGAGAAGTCTATGTCCAGCAGTGGACTGAGATGGCTAAAATACACCAGCATGCATATGCATGCTGGTGTATTTTAATCAAGAGTAGGTAGGTATATACCTACCTCTTCAAACCAGAATACAGCAACGTATACCGCCAGGTATACATCCATCGTTGCTGTATTCTTCTCATCATGGGACACTGCTCACTAAACGTTTTCACACGATAGGTATAACGGACAGCCCCCTGTGCAGAGCCTGCATTGAGGCTGATGAGACCGTCGCGCATGTGCTCTTTGAGTGCACAGGCATCACCCAGATTAGGTCGGAAACCCTCGGGACACCCAGATCATACACAGATGTTCTTAACAGACCAGGAGACCTAATAAGCTTCTGGAAGGAGGTGGGCTGGTTGGAATAACCACCGACGGCCGCCATGGCCCACGTACAATGGTCCACCTGAAGGACTAAGTGCGGAAACCAATCCCATAACATAGAACATAGAACACACCGCCAGGTAGAAAGAAGCACGGCGGACGGTGGCAGTACTTCCCTGGCTGCTTCACAAAGAGGCACACAACTACTACTTCTATACTTCACTTTTCTCTCATACCTTGTACCACACACAAATCGCGAATCAAGTGTCGATATATTATATATTAACCGTCGATATGGCCGACCTAAATGGCGCGGAAAAAAACCCGCGTTTTTTTTTTTTAATATGCCACCGAGAGGCACCGAATCTACCGCGTAGTGCCAACTTCGAAAATGGAACTCCATTAATTGAGTATTGGGAGTTAAATATGGGAAAGGAGGATTTAATGGAAGCTGTTTTTAGGGACAAGCTTTTTTCCCTAATTGCCTAGTCTGTAGTAGTACTCCTGACTAAATAATTACAGCCGCACGGGTCGATCTAAGGTTAAGCTACGCTTGCCACGTCGGTTCGTGGATGGGTGACCATCCCTTACACATCGAGGCCCCCTCCGTGCCTCGAACAGCACGTTAAGCCGTTGGTCCTGGCTGTCATTCGTAGATTTTTGACAGTCGTTACGGGTAGTCAGAAGCCCAAAAGTCGGGCATCCAGTCTTACCAAGGGATATCGGTGTTACCCAGTAACTTGGTTGTGAAGGTCAGATAGGCTGTCGCTCCATGTAAAATACTGGTGTTCAGCTGCATCCGGTTAGACTGAAACCCGACCTCAATATATAGGTATGTAGTTGGAAAAAGGCTAGGCAGATTGATTAGCCGTTTTGGTCTAGTAGTCGCATATACGACTGCAGATCATGGGGTTCTAAGTTTGATCGAAGGGCGGACAAATTATTATTGGGTTTTCCCGAAATTTCTCATTCGCTGCCCGGAGTCTGGATTTGCGCTCCATATTTGACCTTTTTGATAAGCTTTCTGGAATGTCTCCTAAAATAATTATCACTATACAAACGCTACTACTGAGCATAAAGTAAGATTTCGATTCCAAGGTCGGGTAAAGCGTTATTGAGTTTATCCATTCGGAACTTCTCAGTATCAGCCCGGAGTCTGAATATGTACCTGGTTGAAGTCAATAGACTCACCAAACATAACTGCTGAAATGTCAAATTTTCCCAATCAACCTTGAACCAGAACGCTTTAGCGATAAAGTTGAAAATCTATTAAAGAAATTTGACAGATTGTAGTAACTTGATGTGCTGGCGTCCGTACTATATAATAATAATACCTAATAAGAAATTTATTTCAGACGAAGTCCATATACTGTTAGTAACACAAAAAACCTTAAAAAACTATTGTTAGTAACACAAATCCACAGAAAAAAACATCAAAATCACAAAGTGGCACCGCCCAAGAGTGCCAGTTTATGGCAAAACCCCCGGCCCACCCACAGTGTGTAGTCGCATCCAGTGCCTCCACATCGGCGAGTCCCAGCGGCCCACAAACACGCTCAGAAGGCTGTTTGAGCTGGCCCGCATGCGCCTCATAAGAGATGCACAACGCTTCCGTATGATGGCATGAAAACCATCCACGTTTTTCACCGCAAACATTGCTGAAGCGCTGCAGTGGCGCGGCAGTCCGAACAGCACCCTGAACGCGTTATTATACTGTACTCTCAAAGCACTGTATGTACGCTGCGTGTACTTAGTCCACAGGCTGCAGGTGTAAAAAGATTGACAGAAGACCCTAAATAATGTCACTATATAACAGATACACCTCAGCCTAACCCTTCGGTGATTACATGGATGATGTTATCTTAGTTAGTTACGTCATAATTTCTCACGCATTTTTTTTTTTCTTTTTAAAATATAGTATTTTTCTACCGTAACTTCTTTTCTATTCCACGTTCTAACAACAAAAAAAATCTATTCGCGCCAATCATTTCATTTCAATTTCGAACATGTCAAAAATCATTGAACCTTCCATTTTTATTCACAGCAATTTTTAATAAAAATAAAATTTAATAAAAAAATATTCAGTCGAATGATTTTCAACGGCTTTTATTATCCCACAACGTCACTAGGCAAGACAATAGTACGAGTTATTAATAGTGCGTCATAGACAAAAGAGTTCTCTATGGTTGAACGCCTCTACGATATGGGGGCTAAATAATGGGGGGTCGGTTTGAAGTTTTTAATATTGTGAAATATCAAACGGGAATGGGAAAGTACGTACCATCTCGTTAATATGCGGGATCAAAGACTGTTGTGCAGTCAGGCAACTTGATTGTTGAGCAAATTGACTACCAACTTATGTCCGTGTCTGCAAATCACAACTGTCATTCTTTGACATACCCGTAACATGGCAAATTGACGTTGGATGTCAAATCTATACATCCTACTAATATGATAAACGCGAAAGTTTGTAAGGATGGATGAATGGATGTTTGTTACTCTGTCACGCAAAAACTACTAAACGGATTTGGATGAAAATTAGCACACAGATAGTTTATAACCAGGATTAACACATGGGATTTTTAACGCATAGGACTTTTTGTCCCGATTTTCCCACGGGATCGAAACTTATAAAATATAATAATATTTAAATAAAGATTTATTGATCAACTAGGACTAGATTACATGGCTTCCTACTTCCTACTCCTACTATATTATATTATTATATTATAAACGTGAAAGTTTGTATGGATGGATGGATGGATGAATGGATGTTTGTTATTCTATCACGCAAAAACTACTAAACGGATTTGTATGAAATTTGGCACACAGATAGTTTATAACCAGGATTAACATATAGGATACGTTTTATCCCGATATTCCCACGGGATCGAAACTTATGCGGGTGAAACCGCGAGGCGCAGCTAGTATAATAAAGCACAAGCATGAAGTTTCTTAACCTAGTTCGTGGGTGCAGTACAGCCGATCGATTCTGTAAAAATCTCACCGTGAAAACTTAGGTGAAGTGAGCTTAGAGTGACCTGTCAATAGTGTCAATCCCTAGCATTAGTTAGAATGACAGCTCACTCCACGCTCACTTCACCTAAGTTTTCACGGCGAGATGGTTACAGAATCACACTGCTGCTCTCCTAGATAGGTTACAAAATAACCTGTGTTTAGGAGAAACAGTTCCGATCCCCGTCATAAATGGTTGACTTACAACAGCACTTGTTAAATATGTATATTATAAATATGTGTACCTATAGTAATCTACAAAATGTGAGAGAAATGTTATAAAACAAAATCGTTTGTCGTGTATGACCGCTTTGTCGTTCTAAACTACGCAATGATTTTGATGCGGTTTTCACCATTAATTAGATCATTTATTTCGGAAGCTTTTGATCTAAAATAGATTCATATTAAACATAAATATAATAAAGTAATGTCAATTTGTTTTAAAGTCGTTAAAACCGAGCACAGCAGGCGCGGGTCGCTAGTTGCTTAATAAATTGTTTAGCAGAATGACACAATACATAAATTTACCGTGTTAGACAAATAGGTAACTCACCGACAAAATTCGCAACACCACAAACTAATACGCTCCAAGACAGGTATCGTCGATGTTGGCGGCAAGTCTGCGAGGCTGAAGTGGGCGGGTCACACTTATAGGATATAGATAGGCCAAAGTCGTCACACAGTGGGTGCCTGAAGACGGGCGTTGTCACCGAGGCAGGCCTAAAAAATGCTGCCGTGACGATTTGGACTCGTTCCTAACCGATTGGACGGAGAAGGCACAGCCCAAGGAAAGGTGGAATATGGGGGATGCCTTTGCCCAGCAGTAGCACAGTATACGCTAACGGAAAAAAAAACCAAATAGGGAAAGCCGATCTTAACACTAATATTAACATATTAACTAGGATAAACTATTTTTAGGGTAATTTAGGAACAGCCACATGTGTAGTACTAACTAATTCCATGGGTATAGCTATTCCCTATAGCACCTTAATTTCGTAACACACTATCAACCTTAAACTGAATCATTTTGAAAGATACTGCTAATCCATTGCTTCATATGTTCGAAAAATTTGTCTGCTCAACAACGTAAATAACGCAATGAATGTTGTTGTACTGTCAAAATGAAACCCATTGCTACTAATAGTGTGTAACACCACTACACAGTCCATTTTACGACTTGTTCTTGATAGATAGAGTTAATAAACCCTGAGCCTTTCTCTTTTACAACCAAATCAGTAAAAAAAGAAATAAAAAGGTCGCGAAACCAACTAAAAAACAATAAAAACCAACCTGAGACTCCACAAAAAAATAATTTAATTTTTTTATCACCATTTCCTAACCTTTTACGAGGTATATTTTATTTCGCGCCATTTTTAACGTCAGAATAAACGAATTGCCTCCAAAAGTGAATAAGGTTTTCATTAGACAAGATATTTTTTTCTAATGTCCTCAAAATGCGTCGCCAAGATCCTATCTCGTCCTTTCATAAGGCTCTTCATAGACATTAAAAAAAATATAAAGAGTTCTTAGGAAAAAAGTTGAAGATTTTCCTTTTGAGAGGCAGGAGGGATGAATATTTGTTTTATGTCGGATGCGGTACGTTTTTTTTTTGTTTTGAGATTATTCAACCTTCTTTAGGATGTAGGTACCTAGATGACGTTTTAAATGCTTTAGAGTGCCGGACCGGTACGTGTGGAGGCGGAGAAGCCCGCAACTGCTATACGTGGCCAGAACCAATCTACTGGCGAAAGCACCCCTCACCCGAACAATCCGTGTGGTGAACGAAGTCCATGAGAGACTGGATATTTTTTCGTGCTCTTTGAATGAATTCGCAAGAGTTTTATTAAATATAGTTAGTTATGTAAGGTTAAAAATTATATTATTTGTTGTTAGGTATGAAAGGTTAAATAAGTTAATTTTAAGTGGATAACAACACTGTCGCATTAGGTTAGGCCTGTTATGATAGTTGTAAGGTTGATATAGAAATAAATAAATAAAATCTTTAGCTTAAAATAACAGCCAGATTTTTATAAAACTCCCCGTCGTTTTTTGCTTAGCGCTCTTTCTGTCTTTGATCATTTTTGCTCGGTTTGTTTTGTTCCTAGCGTGATGTTAAATAGCCTTCCTCAAGAATTAAGAATAAGGCTACCAAAAGCAAAAATATCCTTTCAAATCCGACTGGTAGTTCCAGAGATTAACGCGTTGAAACTAAAAAACAAACAAGCTCTTCAGATTTATTATCAGGGCTCTAATTCACTATGACCGCTCCATGATTCCTTACCTCGAAACCACGCCAATTCCTTAGCTAATGACGCCAATACCGCGTTCATTTTGCGGTTTCGTTTATTGTGTCATAGAGAATCCGCTTGCAGTGTAGATAGACAGACAACCACGAGTTTGTCTCTGTGACAAATTGTTTCATATTTTAAAAAATGGGAAAAATCGTTATAAAAGTGCCAGCTACAAATTCAAGTGCTATCGGATTCCTTTCTTTAAAGTTAAATTCAATATAATAACATATTACTTTACCAACCTGGTAAAGTGTGGCTACCTCCAGGGCCGTCTTTCACCTATTAGAGGCCCTGAGCACATTAGGATAATGGGGCCCTATGACCATAATAAAGCACTATTTTGTTGATTGACTGATGATTCTTTTAAAACAGTTAAATTTAAAGTAATATAATTATATAGGTACAATTTTTATATATTGAAATTTATTAAACATGCTGCATTCGGTAAGCCTGATTTCCAGGCGAGAGTAGAGTAGATATCGGTTATCGTTTGATAATTCATCGCGCGGGGCCCTGGACACGTGCCTAGTGTGCCCAGTGGGGAAGAGGGGCTACCTCGACGGAAAGGCAGCAGGGTGTGAATGTAGAGCTATGTCACAAACCATGCTCCGCCTCCTATCCTGCCCTCTGTGTCCCTAAACATGTAGTCAAAGTGACCTCTGTGCTGTTGTCAACTTCGCCGTGGAAATGGGGAAGTGTTGGACCAACGCGATCCGAACAATTCTGTAAAAATCTCACCGTGAAAACTTAGGTGAAGTGACCTTGAAGTGAGCTGTCAATAATGAGCTGTCAGCAGAAATACGATGGTATCATCCTGAACAGCAAAGCAAAGTAAACTGACTCAGTGTCGTGCCAGTGACACGAAAAAGAAGAATAAGCAATTCTTGGTGTAACCATAAAGACTACTAATTAATTAAGGTCGTAAGTATACTATCAGGCCTTACAAGCATAATCAGCTTATACTGTTCCCTCTGCTGGGACACAGGTCTCCTCTCTGTGAGAGGGAGTGGGCTATAATCCACCACGCGGGCCCAGTGTGGGTTAGTGGATGTCACATAATTATCTTCGAATTTTTGGTTCTAGGACATGCCGGTTTCCTCACGATGTTTTCCTTCACCATTTCGAGAGCAATAGTGATGAAATGAAATACACAAAGTAAAGTTTTGCGTAGATGTGACGGAAGTTTCCCCAACCATTTCTTTTTTTTTTTTTTGTGTGTGTTTTATATTCTTTTTTGCGTCATGTTTACCGCTAATAAACGTATTTTCTTTCAAATTGCATGCCTGGGTACACAAAGTAAATTGCCTACCGGCGAAGTCACGACCTACAACTCGAAAGTCGGGGCAGATACCACTGGGACTACCCTCCAAAGCCTTACAAGGGAAACGCCGAACCAAAGTTGTCGACATAGCCCACAGAATAAGCAAGCTGAAGTAGCAATGGGCCGGCCATATTAGCCGTTTAGCCGATGACTGTTGGGATAGACGTGTTCTTGAGTGGAGATCGCGAATCGGTAAACGTAAGGTAGGACGCCCTCAGGTTGGGTGGAGCGACGATCTTCGCAGAATGGCTGGTAGCAGCTGGATGAGAGTTGCCGAAAATTGAGTTGAATGGCGTGCAATAGGAGAGGCCTATGTCCAGCAGTGGACTGCTATAGGCTGTTGATGATGATGACATGTACCACTGTACGATATGGGCAGTTTTTTGAATGGAAAATAATACCAAATTCGAAATAATCGTTTCTTTCTTACTCCCGAGCCCCAAAAACTTCGAAGCACCGTAAATAATGTTGGTATTATTGCATATTTCTCGAATATAAACTCGTCCACCGTCCGCCATCTTGGTTCTCTCAATGAGGCAATACAGCTGAAGTGTTGCCCACTTAGAGAAATGTTGCCAAGTTAAATTAATACTTCACGCTACGCACTGAAGAGGGTAGGCTGGTCATTTTGTATTCCGATATGGAAAATATGTCATGAAATATTTTTGGGTTATCGAGAAGGTATTTTTTAGTGAAATCTTTTTTGAGAGGATTGTGTTAAGTTGGGTCTAAGTGAGGGCGGCTTGTTTCGATATTTTTAGGGCAAATTCACACTTCAGAAATGCTGATAAAAAATGTTTTCTCTTCGAATGAATATTGTGAAAAGCATAAGGCGACGCTGATTGACGTAGACATTAAGAATTCTAGAAAATGTATAAAAATGTTGCCTAGAGCACACAAAAAGGAAATTTTTTCCTTCAATTTTTTTTTTTTTTTTTTGTAGAAATCCTTTTGACCTTCTAGAAATTATAAATGTAGCGTAAAGTCACACCCTTGAAAACATTTATTTTTTTATAATATTTGCAGTTGTTTTTAAGCTGGGCTATCAATTATCTTATGTGTTAATTCTGGTTATAAAGTATCTGTGTGCCAAATTTCATCCACGTCCGTTTAGTAGTTTTTGCGTGAAAAAGTAACAAACATCCATCCATCCATCCATACAAACTTTCGCGTTTTTTAGTAGAATACTACTAAAAAACGCGAAAGTTTGTATTAACACATAAGATAATTGTTATTCCGATATTCCTACGGGATCGTAACTTATGTGGGTGAAACCGCGGGGCGCAGCTAGTTTTAAATAATTCTATACGCAATCTATCCAAAGGTTGTCTTTAACAGATCAGTTTTAGCATTATGACTACCCATTGTGTCAGCCTTTGTAAAATTTCTACATTTATATAATATTTGTAATATTTATGGTATACAGTCCCAAAAGAGATAAGTGACCAGCTAATCGATTCTGTAAAAATCTCACCGTGAAAAGTTAGGTGAAGTGAGCTTAGAGTGAGCTGTCAATAGCGTCAATTCCTAGCATTAGTTGGAATGACAGCTCACTCCACGCTCACTTCACCTAAGCTTTCACGGTGAGATGGTTACAGAATCGCACTGCAGGGTCGTCGGATATAGTTGAAGTTTAGTAAGAAACCGATAGATGTTTTCGAATGAACTTTAATTTGATAAATGAACTGTTTGTTTTCTATTAATTAAATAAAATTTTATTCAAAAACATCAATCCGTTTCTTATTAAACTTCAAGTATATCCGACGACCCAGGGGGTCTACTACGAAGTGCAAAGTGCGAATGTTCGGATCGGACCGACACATGGCCGAATATTATTGAAAAATGCGAAAAAAGTTCGGATCGGCTCAGTTGGGTCGGGACCATAGTCAATATTCGAAAGAGTGTAGGAGTGTATGGTCAGGACCGACCGAACCAAATTGTAACTTCGTAGCACGAAACGGCCGAACATTCGGCCGATACCACTTCGGAGTAGACCCCCTGGTTACTTATCCTTTTTGGTCACCGTACATAACAATAAAGAGTTTCTACTCTATTCTGAGTTAAATACAATAGAAAAAATATACCCTAAAAACATCACTAAACATTATCTAAAACACCCTTCTAATTTAAACTTTTAATAAATCATTTTAAAAACAAAACTCACTCGAATTCCCTTCAGCACCTCTAAATAAAAAAAAAACTTACGAACCAAAGAGTCTTTGACACATTAGATCAATGCTAATGTGTGCCGACCTCGTCATGTACAAGTCGTGATGGTAAACTAATGACGTAGGTAATGAAATGAGCTCATAGCACTTGTGATTGTTGCGAATCTATAGATGTCTACAGAGTGACGTAGGGGGCCGTATTCACAGTGTTGTTTGGGCTTTTCATCTTGGGACGCTTTAGGATTTCGACGCCTTTTTATTTGTAGGGAATTCATAGATGCCGTTCGTTGAAGGACAAAGACTTATGTTGGACTCGCTGATGACCGTCTTTATCATAAACAGGCGAGTTTCTGGATCTAAGTGTAGCGGTATCTACAACGCCACATGCGAACAACGCGTCATACTGACGTCACGCAAATCCTGCACCTCGCAAGCAGAGTTTACCGCGCAATTGGCATAGATACAATTTCACAACATCAATCGTTGGGCAATTGCCCGCCAGACACAACACCCGTCTGGTCGGAGGATCCTCCCTTTTCTATGGAGGATGAGTGAACTTTACACCCTGTTCCTCATACCTATATAAGTATACAGGGTGGCCCGTGAAATTATCTCCAGAGAAAAAAATTAGAAGTCTCTCACCAAGGGCTTCCCAAAACACCCCCATGTATGTTTAGCGATTATTTATAGTAGCTATGCGGTTTTCAATATTTTTTTGGGAAATTCTCACTTGACTTCAGACTTTTTTGATTTCCTCTTACTGTATCGCATTTTTGGAAAAAAAAAAATATTTATACACTTCAATTATGGTCTACGATCGATTGAAAAAACTATCTATCTAACCATCACCCAACCGGTTTTACAGGCCACTATTCATAATTACTAACATTGCTGCATAATATACACACAAAAAAATGTTTTCTCGAATCGGCTTTGTTGCGCGTCGTCTCCATAACTCCAAACATACTATAATCAGCCTGTAACGTTCCCACTGCTGGGACACAGACCTCCTGTGTGGACCTCTCTCTCTAAAACTCGTGTGTGTCATTAACCTAAGTAGGTACTGTATTCAGTTTCATTACGAACATTTACACAGCGTAATTTACTTGCAAATATCACCAAGCTCGTTTCCAAATAAACAACTGAAGGTACGCTCAATCGCACGTCTCAGAGGAACCCGTACCCTAACTGTGTAATACACTATCAATCTCAATCTGGATAATTTTGAAGGATATTGCTAATCCATTGCTTCATGTGTCCAAAAAAAATTGTCTGCTCAACACCGTAAATAACGCAATGAATGTTGTTGAAGTGTCAAAATTAAACCCATTGCTACTGATAGTGCGTTATACCGTGTCGAGCTATGAAAACGCCCTTTATCATCACCATAATCATTCTCCTGCCCTTTTCCCAATTTATTTGTGGTCGACGCAACTAGATTTTTTCTTCTATACCTCTCTATTAGTCGTCATCTTCGTCAATGAGTTCTAGAAAGGAGACCGCGAGTCGACAACAATAGTGTGGAACAACCGCAAGTAGATGGACGGCCTTAATTAAGAAGGTGGCTGGGACATACTGGATGCGGAAATCGGAGGACATGGTGGCGCAGTCTGGGACAAGCCTATGTCCAACAGTGGAATGCGATAGGCTGAGTTGATTGATTGTTGAGTCGTCATCTCGGTAGTCACTCCTATTCAAGCCATAATCATCTTTCACAGAGTCCATCCATCGTTTCTTTGGTCCTTTACCGCTACGAAATAAAGGAGCAGTCAAGGTCCAAACTTTTACCATGGATGTCTGGTTGGCTGTACGCTCACTTAACTTCGTATGACCATTTCATTAGGTGTAATAACAATAAAATGCCGTTGACTATACCGTAGCCTAAATGTGTTAACGTAAACACACTTTTACTGTCTGTCTAGTAGGAATTACTTGGCACACTGCCAATGCATCCTATTTGATTGCTTAGTTAAACTGTGGTCAAATTAAGAATAGTCGTATCAGCACCCTAATTGCGTAACACACTTTCAATCATAATCTGAAGGACAATTTGAAGGATATTGCTAATCCATTGCTTCATATGTTCGAAAAATTTGTCTGCACAACAACGTAAATAACGCAATGAATGTTGTTGAACTGTCTTAATGAAAGCCATTGCTTTTGTTAGTGTGTTACGCAATTACCCCGCTGGTTCACAGTTTTCTGTCAGCGAGTTATAGGAATTTCTGGGTTATTATTATTGTCCAATTGCAGAGTAAAAGCCTCGTCTAATACAGAAAAAAGTAATATTGTTAGATTTTCGACCAGTAAGTCCTAGGTATCCTATCTATATTTTTATTTATCAAAGAGTCATAGATTGACTGACATAGTCGGTAAGTATTGGAAGCCTTACCATTTCTTCTTACTTACCATTTAACAGGGCAGTTGAGTTGCACCACACATACGCATGTCAATTTAATTTTCATCTAAGACAAGAAAGTAAAAAAAAAAGTGATATACTCGTATGATACGGGAAAAAAAATTAACCAGTGAGCAAACCATGAATTCTGCATATGATTCAGTCATCTATGTATGCAGAATTCATGTTTACAGGTTGCGCAATGGTAAAAAAACCTGTATAAGTCGTGCCTATAATGTGACATTTATTCGAGTCTAAGTACAGACTATGAATATGGACGACTGCATGTATTTCTATATTACCGTGGTACAGCAGCACGCTCTTTGACGAACCCACAGTTCGATAAAATGTAACACAGGGCTGTCACTAACGCCATGTTTTAATAATTTTTTCTATCCAAAGGCGAATCCGTCAAAAAACAAAGTGAAAAACGACAACGAATCGACATGACGGTAAATTTCGGACATGACATTTGTTATCTGTAAATTGAGGGGAGATAACCTTTTTGAAGAATGTTCCCTTTTTAACCTCAGTGTGACTGAGGTCTGTCGAAAATATCTCCTAATTTCCTTACACTTTTGTTAAGTTTTTGACATTGACTGTCACTGAGATGGGTTAGCGACTAGATTTTTTTTAATAAAGAGTATTGTCCTTCAGACCCATAGTAGCTTCCACAGTGCTTTCTTCTCCCAATTTTTTATAAGGCAATGAAAGTATTTTGTACCATCAGGGAAATATATTCTTTAGCAGATTGACATATTTTGCCATTATAAAGACTCATACGACCGATAATTGTTAATATTTCATTATGACATGTGATATTTTTCTACAAAATTTTGTGTGAAACAGAAAATTAATACTCTTTTTTTGGCCAGTAATATTATAAAAGTGTCATCACATCAACACAAAAAGTAATATTCAGTTCTAAACCGTCTTTGACAGCCCTAAACCTAGATCCCCTCCCACTAGGGTCGTGCAACAATAGCGCCATGGGGTTGTAATTAAAAAAAAGCGCGTAACGTGCTGGCGTGAATTTTCACGCGTACCACTCAATGGGTTGTCTATGTGTGCGTATTTATAATATTGCGCGCGTATGTGTTTGAATTCGGAACGCATGTTCGCGATTTGAAATATATTTTTTCTTTTTTGTTTTCCTTTTGTTTTTCTTTTCGACGTAATTTTTTTACTTTTCTTTTTTATTATTGTCTTTGGATCGAAAGCTTTTGAAATAATTGTTTCATAGTGGTTTTTTTTTATTTGGTTCTATCTAACAAATTAATTTTGTAAAATATTATGCTAAATGAAAATGAAAGTAAATTATGTCCATATTAACCATTAACTGAAATAAAATCGCAAAACCAAAAATTGCCTCCGTCGCATGTGTGTACCGAGCCTAAAATCATGAGATATGTTATAAAACGCGTCAGTAAGTAATTAAAACACTAGCTCGTGTGTAATCAGGCCTTATTTATTGAAATATATACAAGTATCGTGTCACATGGGGTGAAGAGATTCACGTACAGATGGCAGATGTATGGGACATCGAGTCTTAGAAAACTTGTTAGAAAATAAAGTATATGAGAGATTTAGTACTCGTATTACAGAACCTCGCCTCAAGAAACAAGCATTACTTTAAACTAATTTAAAGCCATTTGAATGGTTAAAACATTCGTTGGTACTCCATTTGCTAAGTTTGCTTAGGGCCGGTTTTTTGATCCGTAGTTAAACTCAATCAATTGTTAAAAACAGTAACTAAAGTTGTCAAAAAATGAAAGGCCCGTTTTGACATTGACAGTTCTAGTAGTTAATAAACATAAAATACGCAAAACACGTATTTTTTTGTATGAAACTAACAGGTGTCAAGAACGCATTCTCAAATGTCAAAACGGGCCTTTTATTTTTTGACAACTTTAATGGCAATATTTTTGCAAAATGTGTTTTTCGATTAATTTTCAGTTTATCTAATGATATAATATCATTGCAAATGGTCAAATAATTAACTATTAGTAAAAAAAATAACCATTAGATAAACCAACAATTGATCAAAAAACACATTTTGCAAAAATTTAACCATTAGTTACTATTTTTAACAATTTGTTGAGTTAACTACGGATCAAAAAATCGGGCCATAGTGTGGGAGACAGAGATAGTTATATTTTTAACTTCAAAAAAAGGAGGAAGCTCTCAATTCGCATGTATTTTTATTTTCATGTTTGTTACCTCAGAACTCCGATTTTTATACACCGATATGAAAAAAAAACATCGTTTGTTTAAAGGGTGTACGTATAGGGTGGTCCCATATAAGTTTGATGAAGTTCTGATGAGTGGTTTTTGAGTTAGCTTCAATACGTACTTTTTCCACTTAGTGTACATAATATATGTTGACGATGAATAACTTTCTGTTACTTTTATTTAGCAAATGAGGTAAGTATACGAATTTGTGTGGAGGTGCCACAACTAAAAAGGGCTCAGGCGCAAAACGTCTCTTTCGCAAAATGTCCCCTGGTCGTAAAACGTCTCTTTCGCAGAATGTCTCTTTCGTAAAATGTCTCTTTCGCAGAATGTCTCTTTCTCAGAATGTTTCTTTCGCAGAATGTCTCTTTCGTGAAAATTAACTTTAATTTCAGAAGTCGGTGGAAAAAACGAAAGTACAAAACCGACTTCCGAAATTAAAGTAATTTTTCTCTTTGTGTTTTTTGTTTCTTTCCCTCTCACGTAACGAAATGAACCAATGTGAAAACGTGACGTATCCTGTAAATTTCACTCTAAAAATTATTCTCGTCCAATTAAGTATCGAATCGCCGCCTAAGAAGTATCACAAAGTTCAGCTTTGTAGTACTCATAATCTCTGTAACAGTGTTACAGTTTCTTTATAACCGACTTCAAAAAAGGAGGTGTTTATCTATTCGGCGAGTTTTTTTTATTTTCCTATATGTATGCTGACTTCTCCCTGATTACTGGGCCATTAACGTGATCCTTTTTTCATTTGGTGAAAGAAGCCAATGGGATGCGCCCAAAAGGCTGCATTAGCACGTTCGATGGCAATGCTGATTCTTTGGAGTAAAATAGGCCAGCCCTCTGGTCACGTGAAGAGTATTTTTAATTGTGATACCTACCCCACACCAACTGGTAAAATGCTACTTGCTAGTGACATCACAGCGGGCCCTATCAGAATACCAGCGCTGCGACATTTTTTTTTATTTCGAAGCGTCATTCTGAGTTTGGAGCCTTTTGGCCTCGTATAGAACTTTCTGTTTCATTTTGCTTTTTGTTACTTTTCTTAAAATAATTTATTTTTTTTTATTTTTGACCGTGTTTAAGATCTAAGCCTTAATAAATTCAAATCATTCATTAAACGTAAGTTTTGCCAGAAAGCCTTTCATACCGTTAAGGATTATATCGAGGACAAAAAGGCTTGGGATTGAGCTGCTTCCAATTTTTACATATTTAATGTTTTTTTTTTCTTTTTCTCTTTTGTTGTTGTTTTTTTTTATATACAGTTTGACATTAATGAATTTTATATATACAATGACGTTTGCTTACTTTGTATAGTACTATTATTTTAATTATTGTGAATGACTACGAGTATGTTGGTCATTTTATTTATATTTTTTTTTTTTTTGTTCTGTTAGTTTTTGTCATGGTCTGGCAGTTTGAGTAATTAATGTATAGTTCATCGAATCGTTGAGCTCCTTAAGTTTAGAGTTGAGCTGCACGATTTCTGACAAATGCATGCACTGACTGGACAGGTCCTCTCAATCTGTGTGGTTCTTTCCTCAAAAGACCATCTCAGACATCGATCTACATGGTCTTCATATGATCTGACCAAGATTATGTCTGGACTTTGAAAGAGACGTCTGAGTTTGTTTCGACCTTTCTTCTCAGACTAGTCAGATAGGAAACGCCGACCTCATCTAGGTTGAAAATATGATTGACGTGTAAAAGTGTTCGTACAAACCTACTTACAAAATAAAATCATTTATCATTTAGTTTAGTTTATGATTTACCTGTACGAGTCGCAATTATTTTTTTTTTCTTTCTAGATGAACTGTGAAAGGAAGCTACAATATCATCAACATATTTACTCAAAGAGGATTAAAGCCTACCCCATCCAAAAAAAGGTTGATTACTATTGACAGAACTGCGCCAGTTCGAACCGCATGCATGCGCATTGCACTTCATAACCGATTACCTTTCTATGGTGCCCACTCGAGAAAAAACGAGATTTTTTAGCCCTAACGATTTGCTTCAATTACCCCGGAGAGGCTCATGACAAAGTAACAGGCGCAAATTTCGATCGATCGAGGTTCAGCTACGCTTGCCGCGGTTGGTCCGTGACTGGGTGACCATCGATCCATACCGAGATCCCGATCACGCGAACCTCGGAAAGCACGTTAAGCTATTGGTCCCGGCCGTCATTCGTGGATCTTTGACATGGGTCGTCAGAAGCCCGAAAGTCTGACAACCAGTCACACAAAGGAGTATCGTGTTACCTAATAACTAAGTTGTGGAGGACTGTGTGCCTGTCCACAAATACCATAGATTTAATTTAGATTTAGGATTTGAAACAAAAAATAACTGGACCAAACTATATGTTTGTGGGTCAAGATTTGGGTGAGCTGTGTTTAGAGTTTGAAGAGCTACATATATCAGCTTCGTCTACCTGCCTCCAGTGGTGCACATGCCCATAGGTGCAATAGCCACTTACCGTAAAGATTTTACACAGTAAAAGAACAGCTGATTTCAAGGCCGCTGTAGCAAGATAAACCAACTGGTCTATTCTGAAAAAGTCTCACTGTGAAAATTTTGATAAAGTGTGCTGTCACTTCATCCTATGTTAGGGATCGACAGTTCACTGTACGGCCGAACCCAATAACCTATTTTCAGTTAAAGGCAGATCGCTACTGATGGTAGCCAGTATCATCATAACTGCCAGTATAATATAAACATACAGATCACTACTGATATATATTATTGGGACGTTACAACCAGAGGTAGATGGGTTTTTCTATCTCCAGTATGATAAAACTGGTGATAAATAGGTAATGGGGTTCAGCCGTCAGGGTCACTTCATCTGAGTCTCCACGAAGAGCACAATCAGCGTGTATTCTCACTGCCCACACACCCTGTTTTCCAATTCTGGGACATGCCTCCTCTCTTCGAGAGGGAGTGGGCTATAATCTACCACGCGAGCCCAGTCTCGGTTGGTAGATGTGACATGTCTTCCAGTTTTTGGTTCTAGGACATGCCGGTTTCCTCACGATGTTTTCCTTCACCGTTTCGAGAGCAGTGGTAATGAAATAATTTACACAAAGTAAAGTGCCTGCTTGGATTCGAAACCACGACTAGCAGCGCCCGGAGGTTTCACCCGCATAAGTGTTGATCAGCGATCAGCGAGTATGAGAGCAGCGTCTTGTCAGTTTCCTCACAAGAACAAAAAATTGACATCTACCCGCACTGGGCTCTTTCAGTAGTTTTTGCGTGAAAGAGTAACAACCATCCATCCATCCATCCATCCTGACAAACTTCAGCGTTTATAATATTAGTAGATAAAATATACATTAGTAGAATTTGTAGGATTATGACAAAAAGTATTTCTACAAAACGTGTGCTGGTGGTATGTTATAGCGCAAATGCGCCTTGTTTAGTAGTTCCTAAACAGGTTCATATTATCGTTAACCTAAACCACTATTTTCAACCTCCTACACTAGAATATTCTTTATTAATGTTAGCAACTCAACAAGCATTGCAAATAAAAATAAAATAATGACTTCCACCTAATGTAATGAAAGAAAACTTATGTAAATATATACTTTCTAATCATATGACGCGTATGTACAGTTTAGTACATACAGCTAGCTTTAAAGTACCTAGACGCCTGTGCGGGCCGCACGCACTTTTCAAGACTAGCTACCGTTTCCATTGTACCCGTCAAAATCTCGGATATAATGTCACTACAATAAATTCAACTATATTCTTGTGACTTCAAGTGACAGCTATGTGAACAGAACCCAGCAATGCATAAATATGTAAGCTGTCATGCCCTTTATGCCTGGAGGCTTTTATTTAGACTTACATACTACTTACATTTTAATTTTAATTAATCATTTTTTAGCTTAAGTACGTATAGCTTTTTATTATATTTGTTGGTATATTGGCGTGGCTAGCTGACATATGGCAAATAATTTAATTTTATGTTCTGTGTCTTGTAATGTTAATTACTTAACATAGGTACCAAGTATTGTATACAATCAATTTTCTAACTGAACAGATAGCTGTGCTGCTGGGGACTTTGTTGCGCCACTTCTTCTTCCCAGCGATAGCACTAGGAAGTGGTGAAGGGCGGGCGTTTTTGGGGGACTGTCTTTTGTAATTTTGACGTTCGAATAGTGCTGATTCTCAGCCTAATTTGAATAAATGACTTTTGATTTTCAAGTCTTCATCATTATCCACAGCCCACTTCACCCACTGCTGGGCATACAGTTCTCTCTTTTCTTGTGCCAATCCCCACGCTCCTGTGCCAGCATCATCCGGTTTCTGCCCACGATGGCATCAATGTTGTCTGCCCATCTCGCAGTCGGACGACAGACATCTCGTCTTCCAGTCCTTTTTTTAACAATCAGAAATTATGTTTTCCAGACGTTTGGGGTTGAAACCCTCGAGTCTTAGTGCTTGTGGCTTGTTCAATGAAATCTCTAAGTGGCTGGTTGACACTGCCCGTGACCCAAGGGCTAGCTTTTACCTTGGCCAGAGGCTAAGCATTGTCATACAACGTGGCAATGCCGCCAGTCTCTTGGGTACATTACCAGTCGACAGCGATGCGGAGGAATATTTCGACGCATTATTTTAGTTTTTTAATAATTTTACTTAGGTTAAGATATAATATTTTTATTTCAACAATTTGTAGTTATTTAGTATTAGACATTTGTAGGTACATATTCGATAATATATATTTCAGCTGTATTCTATAAATATACAATTCAAGTAGATGTTTTTAACTAGCGTTATGATAAGCAGCCTTATACTATATATCGAATGTAAACATTTAATTTTTTTTTTCCAAATCCGATAGTTCCAGAGATTAGCGCGTTCAAACAAACACACTCTTCAGCTTTATTATTAATAATAATAATAGATAGATGACCATAGGTGGCGGTGATCACATACCCTCAAGTGGGCCGGTACCTGTATTATAAAGTGCTCTGTGGGGCCGGTTATTTGAGATCGAATATTTAAAAAAAAAATGCCACCGCAAATCAATGGAAACCAACCCCAGTCATTCTTAACGAGCCTAGCTCCCCTCTTGCACACACACACATCACTCACGCACTTTTGCACACACATCTACCTACATATAGATATATTTACAAACACTCACACAGCCACTGTTGAGGGTCGACGTATGTTGATATTTCAGAGCGTTGACTTGCCTAGACCGACCCAGTTAGGGGGTTTATAAAATTCAGTGATGGGTGAGAAATTGTGTAGCTAGAGTTCTTTAGAACTTTATAGTTTCAGATTTCTGAGGGGCTTGTGGCTAAGTAATAACAGCCGCGCGGGTCAATCGATCAGGTTAAGCTACTCGTACGTTTGCCGCAGTTGGTCCGCGGATGAGTGAACATCTTTACATATCAAGACCCCTCCGTGCCTCGGCAAGCACGTTAAGCTGTCGTTCCCGGCTGTCAATCGTGGATCTTTGGCAGTCGTAACGGGTTGTCAGTTGCCCGAAAGTCTGATAATCAGTCTTACTAAGGGGTATCGTTTTACCCAGTAACTGGGTTGTGAAGGTCAGAGAGGCAGTCGCTTCATGTAAAATACTGGTATTCAGCTGCATCCGGTTAGACTGGAAGGCGACCCCAACATAATTGGGAAAATGCTAAACAGACAGACAGACATTTTGCGTAAATAATTTCATCGTTATTGCTATCAAAATAGTGAAGGCAAACATCGTGAGGAAACCGGCACGACTTAGAACCATAAATACAGTCTCCAAGACCTACAACGTCCTCCAAAAGGCGGAAGCTATTATATCCAACTACACGTTTCCACACCATGCATAAACCGTTTCTTTGCGAAATAAGTGGACTCCCAATCGATATGAAATCGTGCACTCAAATAGAAGTTCCTGTAAAAGATGAACACTGAAAAATATGTTAGAGCCCTGTACATGTATACAGGATGTTTCCGGCGTACTGCCAGCGGGAGTCTATCAGACTGAACCGTATCGTTTAAACACACGACACGTCCCGGATGTCGACAACCTCGTGCTAAGTCGAGATACTTGTTTTTTTTTTATCTTTAATACTGTTATTACTCTGATTTGACTGATTTTTCACGGAGGCGTTGCTTCATAGACGCGTACGACGTACGTCTACGACTCGTGTTTGTGTAGGTATTCGTCTGTTTCAGAAGATCCAAGTTGCAACAAACCGGTCCAGCCATTTCCCAACTGTATTAGGGCCCTCTAGTCTAATCTTTTTTTTTTCTGAGTGGGAAATCATCATATGAATTCTCCCGCTCTGGGCGGAGCGGGAGGGCGTGTCAGACTTTTACTGACTAAAATCCACCCGTGTTCCTTCAATTGCCTATGCCAGAGGCCACGGTATCTCTTTCGAACAACCCGCGGCCCTGGCCTGGCCCAGAGTCTGGGTAACACGATACCTCTTGGTAAGACTGGTTGTTAAACGGTGGTTCAGGTGGTTGTCACCCGTAACGACTGTCAAAGATTTATGAATGAAAACCGGGTCCAACGCAACGGCTTAACTTGCTTTCCGAGTCACGGAGGGGTCTCGATATGTAATCGATGGTCAACCATCCACGAACTGACCGCGGCAAGTGTAGCTTAACCTTCGACCAACCCCAGCATCCAAGACGCAACAATTATTTTTTAAATACAATTATCTACAACGCCTGGGGCACAGGCGTAGGGTAGCCAGCCTATCGGTATTCTATAGGATGCATTCTGGAGAGTGTGCGCGGGAATTACATGACTTAATTCCGCCGTCACCGTTCCATCATCGGACAACCCGTCGTACGGCGAGTGTCCACCCAGTTGTTGATACCGCTACGATCCGGAAGAAGCGTTTCGCCTCATCGTTTATACCGCGAACATCGAAGGACTGGACCATTTCTGTTCCAACACTTGTGACCAAGCTGCAGTGCGATTCTGTAACCATCTCACCGTGAAAACTTAAGTGAAGTGAGCGTGGAGTGAGCTGTCATTCCAGCTAATGCTAGGGATTGACACTACTGACAACTCACATCAAGCTCACTTCACTTGAGTTCTCACGGTGAGATTTTTACAGAGTCGACCGGCTGGAAAGACTCGGAATAAGAGGAGACCCACTGAATTTTTTCAAAGATTACCTATCAAACAGAACACAGAGGGTTAAAATAGGTGCGTATGTTAGTGACGATGCGGATGTGTCATTCGGCGTACCGCAAGGTAGCCTGTTAGGCCACATTATTAACGAACTCTGCAACTTAAGAGTTGATAATGCAAAAATCTTTTCTTACGCTGATGACACAGCCGTTGTTATTTCCGGGAATAAATAGTCCAACGTTAGACGCAGTGCGGAGACGGGCATGGCCCTTATAACCAATTGGCTCAACGACAATCTACTAACACTAAACACACTAAAAACGAACTACATCTGTTTTACCATCTCGAATCGTTCACAACCAAATAAAGATTTTAGCCTCAAAATACACTCACGTGATAATGCCTCGAATAATAACTGTGGGTGTTCTATAATTAGTAAAGTCTCACAAACCAAATACTTGGGACTCAATTGACCAAAAACTATCATGGTTTGCTCATCTTGAGCATGTCGCAGGAAGAGTTAGGAAATTAGGATGGATATTTAAAACATTACGATATGTTCTCCCCACAAATACAAATAAAAAAGTAGGCGCTCATAGAAATATCCTTAATGAAGTTTATGTGGCACTTGTGCAATCAGTAATAGTATACTGCATCCCCTTATGGGGTGGTGCGGCAAAAACTATATTTATAGAAGTTGAACAACGAGCACTAATAAAAATAATGGTACTTCAAAAAGAAAAGGTACCCAACTGAACGTCTATACCAGATGAGTGGCCTGCTTTCTGTTAGAAAACTTTACATCTCTCTCACAGTCCTAAAAAAACATAAGACACTTCCTTATAATGCAAACACAACATCAAAGAGACGGAAAGACACAATCGCTCTAATCCCTCAAACTAAAACAAAATTCGCTGCTGCACAATACAATAGACGTTCTGCTCGACTTTATAATAGGGTAAACAAAGAGATATACATACAATGTGTAACTGAATTAATGCACATTATGAAAGTAGTTTATTCAGAATCGCTTACTGAATCGATTTCTGTAATTTTTAATATAGGTAATATTTTATCCCAAAAATAATTAAAACTACGTAAATTACTGTCACACTTCCGCTGTACAGTCAAAACAAACCAAAATAGATGAAGTACCTACTGCGCTAGACCCCTAAACGAGTGCGACTGTTTGCATGCGTAGATTTGTAATGTGACCACAATTTTCTCCCACAATCAGTGTAACTAATTTATGAGAAAAACAATGTTTATTACATAATAATAAAAAATCAGTGTATGTATTATGATTATAACATAACATTCTAATTGGGGTGTCTGGTGGTGTGCGTTAATTCCGGGACAAGTTGTATACGATATAAAAATAAATGAATGTAAAAAAATGGTAATAAACTGGTTAAAATCACTGGTATGATGACACTGAGGCGCTCTTACAACACATAGTTTAACCTTTTCATTTCTCTCTCTACACACACACTCACCTACACATACATACACGCACAAAACACACTCAACTCCCCCCCCCCCCGCCCCCCATCCCCATATACAATCATTTGAATAATGTAAATTAAAAATAAATAAATAAAACTGTTATAATTTGGTATGTATTTTGTACTATTGCAAAATTATCTAGCTATGAAAGAGCGGAGTCTCCTAATACAGGTTTTTTCTTTGCTTAAAAGGAGGCTCCAATCAACCTTGTTGTCCTGTTTTGGTTATGAAATAAATGACTTGTAATTTAATTAATTTTATTTTTTTTAATTTAACTGGAACAATTCGCCTGCAGCGGTCTTCCCCTCTGATTATAATTTAAGTGTCTTCAAGGCTAGAGTGAATAGGCTCATAATAAATTAGTGCGCTTTACCATCAACGATTGCATCACTGCTTTCCATCAGGCGGGATCGCAGTCAAGCACTAGTCTAAATCATTAAAAAAAAAAATTGTTACAACATGTCGTGGTCGCTACGGTGTAACAGTTCCCCAATATAAAGGCATGCACTCACTCCAGGAAGCGCACACGACTGCGCTACAAATGCAATTCAAGCTGTCCCTCACACGGTTACCTGTGTTGGGTGTTGACAGTTTAAACGTCATTTTCAAACATTATAATACTAGCTGCACCCCGCAGTTTCACCCGCATAAGTTTCGATCCCGTGAGAATATCGGGATAAAAAGTATCCTATATGTCAATCCTGTTTAAAACCAACTGTGTGCCAAATTTCATCAAATTCGTTTAGTAGTTTTTGCTTGAAAGAGTAACAAACATCCATCCATCCATCCAGCTATACAAACTTTCACGTTTATAATATTAAGTAGGAAGGATTAGTAGGATTATGCGTTGTTCAGACAGAGGCGGTGGGGGACTATTCCTTCTTAGAATAGAATACAATAGAATAATCTTTAGTGTACATCATACAAATTATAGAACATAAATATAATATATACACAGCGTGGCGCTTTAATGGCGACATTAATTTTACACACGTATACGGTTTTGCGTCTTAGTTGTATGAATATATTTTAATTCAATTAAACATTAATATTTATTTATTTATTTACAATTTTCTAAAATAGCATCTTAGAGCAACCTAAAGAACTGTAGCGCAGGGGTCATTTGCCGGGGTCACGGATCATAACATCGCATCAATGTAATTAAAACACATAACGTGCAAATAGAAGGCGAATTGAAGGAAAGAGAGAGAGCCCTATGGCGGCGAGCGGCGCAGGTGGAAGTTTTCAAGATAAGTTTTTTTTTATGTTGTTATAACTTTTATGATTACCGACCACTAGCCCTACCCGTGTGTTAAATTAATGTCGCCATTGTAGCTGCACGTTGTATATATATGTATATTCTTCTTCTTCGTGTAGCCCCACTGCAGGGTAAAGGCCTCCCTCTCAAGGGAGAAAAAGACATAATTGACAGACACAATTGAGACATAATTGTGTGGAAAAGGTTCCACACAATTATGTCTTTTGCTAGAACCGGCAAGTCCTTTTGGTAGGAGTCAAGCTCGTCCCGCCATCTTCGTCTCGGCCTGCCGCGATAGTGTCGTGCGTTTAGTCGGACCCATTCGGTGAACTGTCTCTCTGTCATCTCTCAAATCTGTCTTCTGTCAAAAAACGGTTTACCTAATGGACAGGGTATAAAAATATACTATACGAACTGACAGTTGTTTTTTATGCCGATTCAAAGTGCGCTGGAGCGTCTCAGGATCCAAAATTGACACATTCATGCAAATGGCCTGTTGTTTTGGTACGTCTCTAATGATTTAGGTTATAGCGGCATGAGGAACAGGGTGTAAAGTTCACTCATCCTCCATAGAAAAGGGAGGATCCTCCAACCAGACGGGTGTTGTGTCTGGCGGGCAATTGCCCGGCAATTGCCCAACGATTGATGTTGGGAAATTGTAACTATGCTAATTGCGCGGTATACTCTGCTTGCGAGATGCAGGATTTGCGTGACGTCAGTATGACGCGTTGTTCGCATGTGGCGTTGTAGATACCGCTACAAGGTCTTAATCGTGGAATAAGACTTTTTTGTGTATTTTGTGTTTGCTAAGAGATATTTAGAAAAGACCAAAAGTCGTACCAAAAAGTCTCATGCGTCAAGATCAAAATAGTATAGTCATTATTTTCATATTTTGTGACGACATTACGTGACATTACGCGTCGGGGATTTGATTTTTGAACAGGGAATTTAATTTAAAGTAAAAAGTGTTGATATTGTTTTAATCCTTTTACATGACGTTCCGTTTCAATTGATATGATTAATATAATCTTGAACTTTGAAAGTGTCATGATCATGTCTTTCAAAAAAATTTGTAAAAAAATTATACATTGCCGATTCTTCATTTTTTTTTTTACTAGCCTACCATGTCCCGCGATTTTTTTCTTTACTTGTACTACATGACATTGCTTCTTGCCAAATTTCATGATTCTAGGTCAACGGGAAGTACCAGTAAACGCCCGTATCTTTTGACTGCGTTGACTTAGAAGTCTGATTTTTTCACTGCTTCAAGGGTTTTCAGGTTTCAAGTTGATATTAATTTCAACTTGATAACTCTACGCGTTCCTGATAAATTGGTAGGCGGACAGACAGACGGACAACGAAGTGATCTTATAAGGGTTCCGCTTTTGCTTTTGAGGTACGGAACCGTGTGGGCGATACCGACCATATCAAGGCTACGTCGGAGACACAACGTAATCACATCACAACTACCAGCTACAACAACACACAACAACATAACAACGCACATTTAAAAAAAATATTAAAATTACTTTTATGGGATTCAACTTCACAAAAACTTGTACAAAAAACCGTAGCCACAAGCACTATTGTGTAATTCATCTTGAAATTGAAATGAGTAAATACTTACTTCTTTTACCTAATCTATTCTCTATCTACACTAATAATAAAGCTAAAGAGTTTGTTTGTTTGAACGCGCTAATCTCTGGAACTACCAGTTGGATTTGAAAAAATATTTTTGCATTTCATAGCCCAATTATTGAGGAAGGCTATAGGCTATTTATCATCACGCTAGGACCCTTAGGAGTTGAGCGAAAGGAAAAACAAGTCAGACAGAACGCGAAAACGGTGTGATAGCGCGGGTAGGTGATGCGATGCGACGGGGTGGGTCAGGGGAGCAAGAAATTTCACGCGGACGAAATCGCGGGGAGAAACGAGTATTATAATATATGACTATTACCGATGACTTATTCATAATAATATAATTAACGTTTATTATTATGAATAAGTCATCGGTATTAATTTCACGGTAAAAAAAGTAATTAAAATATTATAATTACTAATTATTAGCTTATATTAAATTAAATCGCCATTAAACTGTTTGATAAAGTCGCAATTCCACTGCGGCGTAGGATGTTAAACATGTAAGCTGCGCGGATTCATTTGTTTGCCAGCTACGGTATGGTATACAGTTCGTATTTTAATCCCAGGTAGTAATCTGACATTTCAAGTGTTTATTTTTTAGTGTCAGAGTTTCACATTACATCTGTCAAATTACTATTTGGGTGTAAAAAAAATGAACATTACGTACAGTTCGAGGATATTTTGGCATGTGGCCAAAATCGCTACTTTTAAAATTTCAGAAAACATTATACCCACAACATTATAAAAAAACATTTTAAGCTTTATACCTTTTCTGCAACATTTTATGCGGATACTAGTGAGGCAAGAATAATGTTAAGATTTTATTATTCTATTCCCTGTGTGTTTTACTAACATGGTTTATAAGTGTTCTGTAACTAACCCATGGACCCCTGTCTGATAAATAAATGAATTAATTTATTAATTATCTCAAATGCGCCCCCCTGTCAATGCCAATCAAGCGTCATAAGGTCCTTGTCGCACTGTAACGTGGCCGCGTGTCGCAATAGATGTAGATCACCACACACAAACAGATACACACATTCTCATACTGTGTATTTTTTTGCTGTAATGCTAATGAACGCATTTTTTCTTTCTTTCTTTTCTTTCTTTCCTACATAGTGAAGCTAAGTAGGTACACGTGTGTAGCGTAGCGGTGGGCAGCAGTGGAACAGCGCCTTAAAGACATATTGAATGGTTAAAGATACCTTGTGCTATCAAGATATTTCTTACCCATTGCAAGTCTGTGCAAAAATTCGTACACAATAAATAAATAAATAAATAAATAAATAAATAAATCCCTGGACATTTCACACAGCACCATTTGTCCCAAGCTAAGCAACCTAATGCTTGTGTTATGGTAACAAGATGGCTGATAAACTACTTATATACATTTTTTTTTTTGTAAATACATACATATTATAGATAGAAAAACACCCAGACTCGGAACAAATACATGTAGGTCAATGAAATGTATATTTAATTTTCTTTTTTTATGTGCTGTTGACGGTAATTATTTTTACTTATCTGCCAAGGGGCTGATTTTTACAATTTTTTCAATCTTTATAGAGGCTTGAGGAACAGGATGTAAAGTTCACTCATCCTCTATAGAAAAGGGAGGATCCTCCGAACAGACGGGTGTCGTGTCTGGTGGGCAACTGCCCGATGTCGGGACGTTGTATACGCTAGTTGCACGGTAACCTCTGCTCAGAAGTTCCTTATCACAGTATACTATTACGTATCACACATATTTATAATCTGCACACTTGGCAAATGAGAGCTAGACCGAAAAAGTGGAACATTTTGACCGTCACGACACTTGCAGGTATGTGTGTATGTGTGTTTACAAGCTTAAGTCTATGAGCAGGTTCTTGGTTGAGACTGAGATCAGACGGTGAACGTTCTTAAAATTACGAGAATTGTCCTCCGGGTTGCGCATCATGTCCTTGTATACCAAAAGGTAACAGAGTACCCCTAAGTACAGACGCCAGCCTGCACATCAAGCTACTACAATCTGTCAATTTCTAATAGATTTTCAAGTGTATCGCTAAAGCATTAAGGTTCAAGGTTGATTGGGAAAATTTAATTATTAATCTAATTAGTAGCTTGACCTGCTGGCGTCTGTACGTCAGCTTCAGTCCGATCATCAGCATATTATTACTATTTCAGCGGGTGTCGACTACAGGTGCACCCTGCCCTACCTTTATTAAAAAGCCAGGAAGAGGGAATGATGTACTGTAAGGCGTATATGCCAAGGTATGTTTTTGAATATTGATCCTACACATCCTACATCTAACAGAAGAATTCAGCTGGGCTGGGTAGCGTTTGGGAAGCTTCGTCGAGTCTTCTCGTCGCGTATTCCACAGTGCCTAAAGACCAAGGTCTTTAATCAGTGCGTCCTGCCAGTCATGGCTTACGGAGCCGAGGGCTTAGGCCGTCGCTGGGATTCGAGCAACGTCGGTCGCAGCTTCGCGAAGTCCTGGTGGCGGAATGGCGGGACATGCTCTCACGCCCGAATTTTTTTTAATTCCTTTTTAAATTTTTTTTTTTTAATTCCTTAATTTAAAGTTAGTTTCTTGTTGCTACACGACAGGTTCCGTACCATTCTGATGATTTCTGATAAAGTGTGCTATTTAGAGACATCGTATTAGTAACATTTTATTGTAAACGTTTGTCCGTTTGTTGTGTTTGTTTGTTGTTTGTGTTTGTCGTTTGTGTGTGTCGTTTGTCGTTTGTTGACCTTCTGTCGTTTTTAAATTTCTGTTTTATTATAACGTTAATGAAAAGCCTTAGGCCGTAGCCGTAGCCACCCACCCATCCACCCATCCTACTTGGATCCACGGCCTTATTCAAAGGTTGAACGACTTTATCTTTATTTCTAAGCAAGTGGTTTTGAGAGAGAGGTGGACAACAGAAAGAGAGTTTATCGGAGGATCCTCCCTTTTCTGTAGAGGATGAGTATATTTGTCACCCTGTTCCTCAAGCCTCTATAAAGATACCTGGCGTTGTAAAAATCAGCTCTAGCAAGATAAGTAAAAAGAATTACCGCCAACATAACTGAAAACTGTAATCACAGCACATAAAAAAAGAAAATTAAATATAGGTTTCATTGTGCTCGAGTTTTTGCGCGGACTCGCAACGGGTAAGAAATATCCTGATACCACAAGGTAGGTTTCACCATCCATAGAGACACATGAAACGATTTAGTTTTGTCTCTGGAATAGCAATATTTGGATGAATAATGCCGTAACAAACAGCAAAACAATTAAAACAAAAATTTGTATAGAAGTGTTATAAATAAACAAAATTACAGAACAGTGGTGACTAATTTATAGGAATTAGCTAGTGAGATATACATTTTTTTTTTCAGTACTACATATTTTAGGCATGACAAGCTTTGCAACACTCCTGCTCAGACAAGAAATTGTTCTTATTACCACCGCATCCACCATAGATGAATTGTTCGCATTTGCCAGAACAACTGTTGTAATAAAATCTGAAACAAAAAACATCAGGGATTTACTCGCCAAAACTTACAAAAATGTAGTTAAAGTGGTGTCATGTCAATAACAGGCTGCCCCGTTGGTCTTGTGCTGGCAAGCGCGACTGCTGAGCTTGGCGTTCTGGGTTCGATTCCCAGCATAGCTATTCACAACCGCTCGATACACTTCCGTACCGTGTTGAACATCAATAAATGTTATCGTAGAAGTCCTCTAAACGATGTTCAAAAGCCCAAAACCCGAAAATTTTGTCAAATTGAAATGGATGATCTCCATTCTTCCGATACCTGTGGGGTAATTCTCGTAATTTTAAGAACGTTCACAGTCTGATCTCAGTCTCAATCTGTCAAAAATACCTCTAATTTCCCTACATTTTGACAAGTTTTTGACATTTGTTTGTCGCCGAGATGAGACTGCGACTAGATTTTGAACGTTTTAAATTACGAGAATTGGGCTTCTGTTTGTTGTCTGGGGGCAAGGCAAATCAGGTTATCAAAATGTGTTATTTTCGATACGATAGCGTGTCGGATGATTGTAGATAACTATGCAGTTCGGGCAAAATATTATTGGATTGTCCATTAGGAATTTCTTAGTAACAGCCCGGAGTTTGGAAGTTAACGGTGATACCCCCGTGCCTTGGAAAGCACATAGTCTCTGGTTCTACGCCTAATCTCTCTCTCTCTAGTCGTGTCGGATTGCCGTCCCATCTAACGATAGGAGTGAGGGAAGCGAGAGTGCACCTGTGTCTGCGCACACACTTGTGCACTATAACAACTCCTGCGCCGAAGGCTAGTCTAGTTGAAACACTTGAAACTTTGGCCGAAATACGATCTCGAGGACTATTACACGTTTCGTCTCCAGGCTGGTACTGCCAATTTGACCATTTTCTGTCGTCGTCGACGTCGTCGTCGTCTACGTCGTGTCCAGACTGCACCACTCCACGAAGGTTGAGGAGATCGTGGAGTACATGCGTGTGAAGACCAACTGGACTTTGAGGGTCGAGAAGTTGGAGTCGCGTCACAACTCGGACTTCAAGTCGTTCGTGGTGCGTGTTCCGACACATCATCTCGAGAAGTTCCTCAAGGAAGAGTTCTGGCCGAAGGGTATTGTGTACCGGCGGTTTCGTGGTCGGCTACATGACACCAGTCAGCGAAACACGACGCAGACAGTTCGTGTGCGTTAGTTTGTTTTTTAGTGTAATTATAATGTTGTATGTATTTATAGTATTTTTAAGTTATATTAATATTGTATTGTATGTGTTTTTATGGGCCTTGATGCCTGAAATAAATGGATAAATAAGAAATAAGAAATAAAGTATTTCAAGAATCATAATCAGAAGCACGAAAGTACCGAGGGGTATCGGTTTACCCAGTAACTGGGTTGTGGAGGTCAGATGGCAGTGGCTCCATGTAAAATACTGTTACTCAGCTGCGTTCAGTTAGATTGGACGCTGTCCCCAAGATTGTTGATAAAATGCTAAGCAGATGACAATAAATGAATCATGAGGTGATATTTTGTGGCGACACTCAACATCAATCGATCGCTCTGGCTGGTTGCACCCTTATTTTTTACCCGACCCAGGGATCAAACCCAAGGCTTTAAGCACAACTGTCGCGCTTGCGGCAGAAAAATGAAGCAGAAAAGGCTTTTCTTCAAGTTAAAAATTTTAAAAACCCCCGACTCAAATTAATAAAAATAGAGTAAGCTTGTAAGTCTATAAAAAGAAAAAAATAACCTTGAAATTATGACCTTACGTAAGCACGTATGAAATTTTTTGATTGAATGTTGTCGCGTCGGGGGACCGCTCTAATAATAGTAGCGGCCCGGCCCTTTCATTTGATACCCATATTGAGGGAGTTGTGGAAAAATATGTAATCCGCCATTTTGTGGCGGCGGCCATCTTGGACCGATTTTCATCTAATATAGTTAAGAACACTCCCGACTAATTCACCTTTCAAACAAAAAAGAAACAAAATCAAAATCTTTTCATCCGTTCGAGAGCTACGAATCCACAGGCACGTCAATACCAGCGCTGCGACATTTATTTTTAAATGTCGAAGCATCATGCTGAGATAGGAGCCTTTTGGCCTCATATAGGACTTTCTGTTTCAATTTATTTTTTATTACTGTTTTTACAAATATTTGTTCTATTTTGATTTTTAACTGTGTTTAGTTTAGTTTATAATCCCGTACGAGTCGCAATAAATACTTTTTCTTTCTTTCTTTCAAAGTTATAACACCCCGTCGTTTTTGCGTCAGGGTTAAAAATAAATAGGAGCTTACCTAGTTAAACGCGCACGACATACTCCTTTTACAGATGGTTGCAGGCAAATGGGATCTGAAAAAATAAAAAAAGAAGTGGCCATTACAGTTTGTGCATTTTTCGTCATTAGTGTTATTATCATGGAGGGGCTCGTGGCTAAGTAGTAACAGCCGCACGGGTCGATCGATCATGTAAATCTGCGCTTGCCGCGGTTGGTCAAGACATGGTCAACGACTGGTGTTAGAATTTGTACCAAAGACTGCGGTGTTTAATAAGAATTGTTTAGCTATGTGTGTTAAAATTTATAATAGGTTACAAACAACCATCCAAGATCTTCCTCTACCAAAATTTAAGAAAGTGCTTAAAGAGGTACTTCTAAAAAAAATGATTTACTCCGTGAACGAATGGTTACAGGAATAATATATATATTTTGTGTGTAAAAGTGCGACATTGCTTAACGTTAAAGAATAATAATAATAATATCTGACTTTGTATTTGTATTGGACTGTATTTGACCAGGTACTATATTATTGACGGGCACGCCAAATTCCAGAGACATTGTGACTAAATTATTAAGTACTAATATTAAATTCCCATTTCTTTTCTGTCTCTTTATATACATATTAGACCAAATAAACTTCACATGCCATACTATAGGCTAAATAGAATATAAGACCGAATAATGTAACATGCGAAACCATCGATTGTAATTACTCTATTTAAATGTGAATAAATGAATTTGAATTTGAATTTGGTCCGTGGTTGGAGGACCACCAATAAAGAGACCCCTCCGTGTCTCGGAAAGCACGTTAAGCCGTTGGTCCCATTCCGTCTGGCTGTCATTCGTGGTCCTTGACAGTCGTTACGGGTCGTCAGAAGCCCGAAACTGTGACAAGCGGTCTTGCCACCAACCAAAAGGTTACCAGTCGGATTTGAGTTACTGTCGAGTAACTCAATTCCGACTGGTAGTTTCAGAGATTAGCGCGATCAAACAAACAAACTCTTTAGCTTAATTACTAGTATAGATAAATCCAGGTTTCACCGTCGTCAGTAATATCCAAGATTAACTCAGAAAGTAGAAAGGTCATCATCTGCCTAGCCTTTTCCCAACTATGTTGGGGTCGGCTTCCAGTCTAACCGGATGCAGCTGAATACCAGCATTTTACATGGAGCGACTGCCTATCATCCTACCTCCACAACCCAACTGGGTAATACGATACCCCTTGGCAAGACTGGTTGTCAGACTTTCGGGCTTCTGACGATCCGTAACGACTGTCATAGATCCTCGAATGACAGCAGGGACTAACGGCTTAACGTGCTTTCCGAGGCACGGGGGGGTGACCATCTTTACATACCAAGACCCCTCGTCTTGGTATGTAAAGATGGTCACCCATCCACGGACCAACCGCGGCAAGCGTAACTTAACCTAATCGATTGACCCGTGCGGCTGTTATTACTTAGCCACAAGCCCCCCAGAAAGTAGAAAGGAAAAAAAAAAAAAAAAAAAAAAAATGAAAAAAAAAAAAAACAAAAAAAGAAAATAATCCATCCAAAGGTTGTCTTTAAAAGATCGCTCTAAGCGATAAGACCGCCCATTGTGTCACCCTTTGTAAAAATTTTGTATATTTATGTTTTATAATTTGTATGGTGTACAATAAAGAGTATTCTATTCTATTCTATTCTAAAGAAACAAATGAAAAAAAAAAAAAAAAATGAATTGAAAAAAAAAAAATGAAAAAGAAAATGAAAAAAAAAATTGAAAAAGTCACATTGGTACTTGCGCGAAATAAATAGAAAACTTACCTATGTTATCTAAGTGTTTTGCGTAGACAACCGCCAGGAATGAAATTATGAGAAAATAAAACAGTTTCATTTTGAATATCCGTAATTATCTTCAAGACAAGGTTTCAGACTCAATAATACTACCTAGCAGTATTTTTACAAACTAAAACATACAATATTTTCCTGCCATTTATATAAAGAGTAGTTCGAATGCCAGGCATGTATTAAGGCTGACTAAATTCGAGCTCTTTTAAAGATATATTTTTTAACCGGATCCAACATAAGACGAAAGTCGGGCGGGGTATCTATTTATTTTTATCTATCCCGCGAAATTATATTTTTTTACGTTTAGTGCTATCTATAGGTCTTACCATGGGGCATCGAATTACCTGTTAACTGGGTTGTGGAGGTCAGATAGGCAGTCGTTCCATGTAAAATACTGGTTTTCAGCTGCATTCGTTTTTCATTTTCATTTCATTCCTTGCGGGATTAAGACTTACCCCTTAAGCTACAGTTTCCTAGCATAACATAATCAGCACATAACGTTCCCACTGCTGGGACACAGGCCTCCTCTCTGTGAGAGCGAGTGAGCCGTAATCTACCACGCGGGCCCAGTGTGGATTGGTAGATGTCACGTGTCTTCGGTTTTTTTATACTAGACATGCATATCTGCGAGGCTGAAGTGGGACTGGCCGGGTCACACCTATAGGATGCATCAAAGCAGATGGGTCAAAGTCGTCACACAGTGGGTGCCTGAAGACGGGCGTTGTCACAGTCGGAGAAGGCACTGGACAAAAGAAAAGTGGAAAAATATGGGGGAGAGACCTTTGCGCAGCAGCGGGGAAAAAAATGGACATGTAGGTTTGCTCACGATGCTTTCCTTCGCGGAGCCGTAAACCGGAGTTTCTTTTCTAATACAACCCTGCTCAATAACAGCTGATATCAATGGTAATCAACAGGAACATTGCAGCTGTCTACAATAGATAGCTATGGAAATTAATTGGGACAAATATAAAAAGCAACAATCTTATAACATTTGTAAATACATACAACCGTAACCGTTTTTTTTTAGTTCAAAAACGAAGATTAATTAAAATATAATAATTATAAAGATTTCGATTAAACGAAGAATTACCAAATACTTTTTAGCCCCCAACGCAAAAACGACGGGTGTTATAAGTTTGTGTCTGTGGCATCGTAACTCCCGAACGGATGAACCGATTTTGATTTTGTTTTTTATCTTGTTAGATTGATGGCATTTTTAGGGTTTCACATGTATACATCATGCCTTTTTTTTCTGGCGGGATATCATCAAATGACCCCTCCCGCTCTGGGTGGAGCGGAAGGGAGTGTCAGACTCTTACTTACTAAAACCCACCCATGTTCCTTCCTTCGTCCTTTATGTTCCGGGGTATCGGTAACCCTTTCGGACAATCCCGCTGACCCGGCAGGCTTCGGCCCTAAGGGGCCCCTCAAATTATGCTGACATCTCTTTGAGGCGCGCGTGGAACACTTACGCGCCGTCCGGCACGGGCTGGTCCTGATCGGGCGGTGAGCTACCCATTGCTCTCCGCCCGCAGGCCCGATACATCATGCCTTGTGTCATTTATATATCTCTAAGGGAGGGCGCCACCGAGCAACTTAGTTGCCCAGCAACTTTTTTGTCTCCTCGCCGAGATTTGGCGTAGCGCAAGCGGGAGCGACAGCAACGCTACTTTTTGTTAAATTTTCGGCTGAGCGGCAATTGGCTAGCCATCAAATGTTTTGTTGCCGTGCGCGCAATTGCTTTGCAGCCAATAGACGAGCGACAGTTGCGGTCAAACCCGCGGACAAAACGGCTCCCAGCTGTCGCGACGCAAAATGCGCGCACTTTCATACAAACCCGTAGACTTGATCTGAGAGAAAAATTACTTGCGGAGACAAAAGTTGCTCATGGGACAACCAGTCTTACCAAGGAGTATCGTGTTATCCGTGCGGGTCAGACAGACAGTCGCTCCATGTGAAATACTGGTATACACCTGCAGCATGCTGCATCCTGTTTGACTAAAAGCTGACCCCAATCCGTTTGGGAAAAGGTTAGGCAATCATGATTGCACCATAGCCTTAAGGTTAAAAAGTTACAGTCCTGTGACAGACATAGAGACAGGTAGACAGACAGACTGACAAACCGACAGAAAGACATATATATTAGGTGAGCGGTTTTACACCGTTTGAGTACGGAACCATAGAAATAGATTAATTCGTACTGTATATTAAATACTCTTATCATGTGATACGTACCTACTAGTCTGAACGTGCCAATTATTATTTTGAACAAGCGTCGTGATCAATGCTCGTTCTTTTTTTGTATGAAAAGAGGCCTTTGTCCTACAGAGGGACAATAATAGCAGGCAGATAATTTTGTTTAGCATTTCCCCTTACATTGATATATATAATTTAAATTATAATTCCAACCCCATCAACTAATTCAAAACGCACAGTGACATCTATCGACAGAATGTAAAATTACTACAAAACAAAACAGTCCTCTTGCAAATGATTTCCGTGATGATGTATAGATGGCGCTGTTTTCAATACCATCCCGTGAAAGTGAACGGCTGCCACCTGTCATAGAACATAGAAAAGAAAAACTCTTTCGTAGACCGTAGCCTTCCCGTAGTTCGTTGGCTGCTACGGCGTAGTTTGGTGCTAGATAAGTATTATTTTATATTATATCCTTGGCCATTTGATGAATGAGAGTGGCCAAGAAATGGGCTCAGTATCTTGCATTGGGAAGGGCCTACATTCAGTAGTGGGCTGCTATGTTCTGCTAATAACACCCTTTTTGATGAGAATGAGAATACAGTTATACGCAGCCGTTAAAATGGCAAATCGAATTTTAGACCAAAGAACAATGGCCAAATTTCTATAGGAGCTGGACCTTACTTTTATTTTTCATGTCCCAAAATAAGCTTCATTTAGATTGGTTTGTTCTTATGTTGGAAATATCACCCCGTTTGAAAATCATTTCTAAATAGCCACATTTTTTTGTAAAAGTGTCAATTATACTGTTGAGGTTAGAATCAACAACTACCTTTTATCCGACTGTTGCGTAGCTTACAAGTATACTTATCGATGACCAAGGAGGGTAATTAGCGATCTAGTTTCTGTGTTGCGATTTCTCTTAAAAAAAATTCCAAAAAATAAGGCATCTGTCAAAGCGTTGGTGCGCTTTGACAGATTTTTTGGGAAATTCACCTTGAACAGACACCTTGTCTGTCCATTAGACTCTTAGTTCGATGTCAAAAAGGGCTAGGTATCTGTAAAGCCGACTCGTGGAGTCTTGTCCGCTTCGACACAAGATTTTGACCGATGATTCAATGAAAACTACACCTATATTGCTCGAACTTGCACAAGGCGTACCTAGTGCAGAAAACAAGGTTGGCATAACATTGCCTACACGTGAAGTCTTTCTGAAAGACTTCAAGGCTTTTTTGTGGTTTAACCACTTCAATTCTGGCTGAATAGAGTTAGTTGCTAGATACACTACCTACTGTCTGGATTTAATTCAATCAATGGCGCGGGTCGATGACCACAGATTCTGTAACTTGTCGATGACAAATGACGTTTCATTGTACGTATTTGAACTAAACGCTTTCACTTAATTATCTTATATGACAAAGATCCAATGCATAATAAACCAACATAGTAGTGATATGGTGCCTAAATAATAATTTAATTGAATAACAGTTAACAACTATTCAGAAAAAAAAATATTCATAGTCTTTGAATAACAAGTCATTTCATACGCGAAATGAATTGTCAATAGGTGCGTTCTGAAACTATTATTCGATCATAATTTAGAAAAAAAAACAAAAACTGAAATAAGGATAACTTTTTTTTGTGGCCACTTAAAAAGATATTTCTTGTGTTTTTTATGACCTTAAAAAATAAGGGTATTTTTCATATATATAGCATATAGGGACACTATCGTTTCGTCACCAGGTACGTTTTGGCCAACCTTCTTTAGCTTTGTAGAGCGGCGTCTCTGTCACTAATACCTACGTGACAGTCTCTTTCTAAAAATTACGACGCAGGTAAGCATAGTTAAGTAGTAGTAGAGCAGCGGGCTAATTGCGTAAGACTCTAACAGCAGTATAATAATTTTCATTTTGACAGTTCAACAACATTCATTGCATTATTTACGTTGTTGAGCAGAAACATTTTTCGAACATATAAAGAAATGGATTATTAGCCCTTACACCCGGCAATGCTGCAGCAGACATATTGTCCTGTATCGGGTGTGCTGGAAGAGATTTCTTGTGAAATAAGCATCGCCTCTGTACCTATTTTTTCTGTTCTGTTTTTCTTGTCTGTTTATATATGTGTGTACATAAAAGCTAAAAAAAAAAAATTAAAAAATTGTTACCTTGTGAGTGTTCGTTTTTATCTGCGCTTGTTATCCTGTATGTATCCTTTTATGAATCTGTTTGTTGTATATGAGTATACTAGCAGCGCCCAGCGGTTTCACCCGCATAAGTTTCGATCCCGTGGGAATATCGGGATAAAAAGTATCCTATGTGTTAATCCTAATTAAAACTATTTGTGTGCCAAATTTCATCCAAATCCGTTCAGAAGTTTTTGCGTGAAAGAGTTGTTACTCTTTCACGCAAAAACGACGATATATAGACGGATGGATGGATGGATGGATAGATGGATGTTTGTTAATATCCATCTATCCATCCATCCATCTATCCATCCATCCAACTATCCACCCATCCATCTATCCATCCATCCATCTATCCATCAATCCATACAAAATTTGGCATTATAATATTAGTAGGATTTACTTGAATTAAACTAATTTTATTTTTATTTATTGTATTTATTAACAATATCCTTCAAAAGTTTCACTTCAGCTTGCTTATTCTGTTAGCTATGTCGACAACTTTGGTTCTCTGCCGAATCACCTCGTTGCGGATTCAATCCCTCAGATAGACTCCAAGCATAGCCCGTTCCATAGCTCGCTGAGCTACCTTGAATTTATGGTTCAGCCGCACCGTGAGTGTCCACGTTTCGGCTCCGTAAGTCATAACTGGCAGGACGCACTGATTGAAGACCTTAGTCTTTAGGCTCTGTGGACTAAACCATCTAAGCCACAGATTTATAAACTAAAGGGAGATATGCCAAGGGGGCGTGGTGCGTGCGAACAACGTATGCACAAAACAGAAACAAACGCGGGCGCCGTTGATTTGTCGATAAGAATTGTCAATGTAGTTGTGTGTCTCAACGTTGCGATGTGAGTGAGCGCGTGTTCGTATTGTAGTGCATATGTAGTTGAAGGCGACAGCCGGACTCGAACAGTTGGGCAGCCACACCATATCTCCCTTTAGTTTATAAATCTGTGATCTAAGCCAACAATAGACGATTGACCGGTGAATGATAAATCAATCAATCAACTCAGGCTATCGCAGTCCACTGCTGGACATAGGCCTCTTCCAGGCTGTGCCAGCCACCTATTGTAGGTCGTTTGTCCCTCTAGCTGGCCATCTAGCTGGTGAATGATTAAAGATTAATTATTTCAAAGTGACGTCTCTGAACACCAAGGTTAGGTACTTATTAATCAAACAAAATATTCCAATTAAAAACCATTTATATTTCTTGTGATAAGTTCGCGTCAGGATACAACAAAATTATTCCTACTAAGTCTGCAGTACTCCTAAGCATAACAAGTTTTAAGGCACTCCTCCCCACTCATGAAATTGTTCTTATTACCACCGCATCCGCCATAGATGAATTGTTCACATTTGCCACTACTGCGGTTGTATGCATATCTGTAAAATGAAATATAACATCACTTATGTATACGTCAACAGCCGATCGATTCTGTAAAAATCTCACCGTGAAAAGTTAGGTGAAGTGAGCTTAGAGTGAGCTGTCAATAGTGTCAATCCCTAGCATTAGTTGGAATGACAGCTCACTCCACGCTCACTTCACTTATGTTTTCACGATAAGATGGTTACAGAATCGTACTGCATGTACGGACGCCAGCAGGTCAAGCTACCCGAAACCGTCAAATTTTCCCAATCAACCTTGAACCTTAATGCTTTAGCGATAAAGTTGAAAATCTATTAAAGAAATTTGACAGATTGTAGTAGCTTGATGTGCTGGCGTCTGTACCTAGATAAAACAGTATAGGTGCCCGCCATCATCATCAACATTAGCCTACAGCTTTTCATTGCTAGACATAAGGATGATTTCCACTCGTATCGGAACGGATTTTACAATCATCGGATTATCGGAACTAATGTCACACATTATAGTACCTAAATGAATTACATGTTAATTTTTAATTTTTAATCACTTGACATTAAATAATCTAGAATATTTTGACATTAAATTGAAAACTGTTTGACATTGTATCTTAAACCTGGTTGATTTTATATTTGGAAGTGTTTGACATTAGATTATAAAACTGTTTGACATTATTTTTTAAACTATTTGGCACTGTTTTTTGAATTTCACTTGGAATGTTAATTAATAATTCATAGTTCTTTGTATTTGTTTTGTAAATTGCATGTGTATATTATATTCAACATAATGTAAATTGTTTTTATGAATAAATTAATTGAATGAATGAATCTTTAAACGATATTAAATCGTGTACACAGTTTTTAAAGTCTATATTACCAAGCCGCGCACAGTAGCATGACCGCGGGCGTCTTCCGCGACACGCAATCGCAGCCGAAAGTATGCTGCGACGCGCGTTCGGCCCCGTTCGCCTGTCGTCGTATCCAATCGAATCCTTTCGGTTGTCGTCTTAAAATTAGAACACGTCAACACGGTAGGAATGAAACTATTTGAGTAGGCGCAGAAACGGATACGTTCGCAAGCGACGGTACGGAGCTGATCGTATGCATCGACATCCTGCCGGACGCGATCGGCTGTCGCCGCATCCATTCGAATCCTTTCCGATCCGATGCGATGCGAGGTGCCGTTTGGTGGAAATTATCCTTTAGGCATCCCCACTTGCACGCCATTCAGCTCGATTCTGGGATCTCTCAACCAGCTGTTACCAGCCACACTGCGAAAAGTGTCGCCCCACCTGCCGGTCGGCATCCTACCTTAGGAATAGGTGGTTACTCCAAAATTCCCCGTTACGACTAATAATTTAAACGATCGAACTCATAAACTAAATATAAATAAGCGCTGAACAAACATGGGGGTGTTTCAGAAAATCCTTGGAGGTAAGCTTTTAAAAATAACTTTAGGCGACTGTAAATGGACTATCCTGTATAATTCCCATGTAATCGGAAGCAAGCCTATTGTTATCAAACGGGGACATGATATCCAGTCTCCAGGCTGCTACTGTGAATTATTAATATTTAATACTTATAAAAGCTACCGCGGTCGATTGATAAACGATGCACCTTATAGGTGCCTCCCATAAGGTGACATATTTTGGGGAGACGCTTGACGTCAATGGACTGCTTTGTCTAGTTGCACCCTTAGTGCGTTTGTCTACCATAGCCGTCACCAAGACGTCACCGAGAACGATTTGACGGCGCCGAAGTAGCGATACATACATTTACTATGGCCGCATGTCCACCGCAAGTCCGTCACCCGAGCGCCTTCATCGGCCCGAGATTGTGACAGGACGATGTGCCGGTAATACAAAACACATTCTTGTCCAGACACCACCGTCGCACCCGTTCTGTTCGCCCGGCTTTTGTTTTGTCGATCACAACATACTGTACGTCTACCATACGTTGTTATCGAAAACTTACTCGCTAGTGTATTAACGTGGATCGAATAGATTTCGATAATGCTTGCACCAAGAGTTTTAGGGAGTCTTACGCAGGCGCTAAGGTAAACTCGATAGAGCGTGTCTACGTCTACTAAAGTTTTGTTTCTTTCTTTCTCAGTAATAAGAAGAGAGAACGGCATAATTATATGCTCAAATTGTAGTGCTATTGCCTATGTTAAAAATGTTATGACAGTCAATAATCCGACGAAATAGATAGGCGTTGTTGAATATTTATTCATTAATGTCACTGTTGTGTCATTGAGTAACGTTATTGATTATCGAATAGATTACGTTCAGTTACCTATCGAAATCTATAGCGCTTACGGTACGAATTTTAATTCTTTCTGCGACCGCTAGGGGCGCTGTACTGTATTTCATATATATTATTTACGGAGACGCTAGCGAGTTTTGGCTGTGCAAACTCATGGTAGAACTGGAGCTGGCATGGTGAAGAACCATGAGTTCGGTCACGGCGGACAAACGAACGCCATCACCCGGACGTCACATTCTATTCGAATCACAGATTTATAAACTAAAGGGAGATATGGTGTGGCTGCCCAATTGTTCGAGTCCGGCTATCGCCTTCAACTACATATGCACTACAATACGAACACGCGCTCACTCACACTATAACAGTCACCACACTCAACGCGAGCCAATCGCGTAACGCAGATCGCAACGTTGAGTCACACAACTACATTAACAATTCTTATTGACAAATCAACGGCGCCCGCGTTTGTTTCTGTTTTGTGCATACATTGTTCGCACGCGCCACGCCCCCTTGGCATATCTCCCTTTAGTTTATAAATCTGTGGTTCGAATAATCTCGTTTCTCGGTGACGTTCCGGTGACGGCTGCGGTGGATAAACGCCGATACGTTTTACCCAACCCGGCGATCGAAACCAGGACTTCAGGTCCAACACTCGCACTTGCAACAGACAACGAAGCAGAAGGCTTTACCGTAGTCAAGTTAAAATACATACCGAGGGAAATAAGCCAAACACATTCCTTGTACGACGGGTTGCAAGCAAATGGGATCTGAAATAGAAAACAAATTACGGCTAATTACAATTTGTGCATTATTAATAACAAAATGATGAAATGATATTTCTGTAAATAGGTTTAAAAAGTGACTTTTACACGTCACAAAATTTGTGACGTGAAAAGTGATTTTTTTAAACTAAGTGAGTACTCTGAGAAGAAAGACCGCAACAAACTCAAGACTCTTTTGGTCAGGGGTGTCATTTTCATGGTTTTATTTTATTTTGACCTCACTGACTGCATCAGCACCCCCAGCATAAATTCAGAAGAAAATACTTATACCCTGTCCATTAGGTTAACCGTTTTTTGACAGCTGTCTTAGAACGTACATATTCCAGAATACGTAAAAGTTAACTTTAAAATGCGTAATAAAATAAATATATAAACTGCCATAACTTATTGAATTATCTTATTTATGGCTTCTAACTGACATTATAATACCGTACGTGCATCAATCAATTTATTGTGTGTTGCTGCAATCACTAGTTCCATCTGTCAAAAAACGGTTTACCTAATGGACAGGGTATAGAAACAAATACGGAGCAATAGTTGTACCGCATAAGGTTTCAAATTGCTTGATACTTGACAACTCACTTTTTGACATTCGTTGTCAAATATTGGTCTGCTATATGAATACATGGTAACACCCCTGGGCCCCAATTCTGTATTATTCCCAGCGAAATCTTGCACGTGCAAACCACGTCAATATCGTGTCTTATTAACGGCAAGGAATCGAAATGTCAACCGTACGGACAACATGTATTTTAACTGAATTGACGTGGTTTCGAAGTAAGGAACCGTTAAGTGGTCATAGTGAATGGCCCTGATAGAAGTTATCACACGATTGATAAATAAATAGAAAACTTACCTATATCACTAGTATATAAGTGTTTTGCGTAGATAACCGCCACGAATGAAATTATGAGAAAATAAAATAGCTTCATATTGAATAGCCGTAATTATCTTTCAGACGGGTTCACCACAATTAGGTACTACCTTGAAGTAGGTATACTTGCAAACTAAAACAGACAATATTTTCCTCCTTAAATAGGCGGAAAATATTGTCTGTTTGTAATAAAGAATCGTTTGAATGTCAGGGTGGTATTAAGGCTGCCTTAATTCTACGTTACGCGATTATCACACTGCCACGCATTACGCTGCATGTTGCGTGTCAACGCACCTAAGCGCGTTGGACTGTGCGTGTTTTCTATACAAACGGAGATACAAGCAAAGTTAACACGCATTCACGCGCTATGCTTACTTGGTGCGTGGTAGTGTGTTAATCGCCTTAAAGAGCTCTTTTTAATATGGCTATTTTCTTGGAACCAACTAAAGGGCTTGTTCACACGTATCCACCACACCAAAGCACTGCGACAAAATGTGAGCTATACTCTGTCAGCTAGGTTACTCGTTTTTGGCAGATCGAACTATTGAACACTTATATATTTTTTGTCAAAACTAATACAGGTACGGTATTATAATGTCTATAAGAAGTCATAAATAAGATAATTCAATAAGATTTGGCAGTTTATATGCTTATTTTATTATGCATGTCAAAGTTAACTTTAGCGTAATCTGGAACAGTACCGTTCTAAGGCAGCTGTCAAAAAACGGTTAAACGAATGGACAGAGCACAGCAGTGGTTACGTGTGGATGGTGTCGCTGCAACTTCTTGCAGTTGCGATGCAGTAACGTTGTGCCTAGTGTTTGCAGATAGACATTGAGTTTGCGATGTGGACGGCCACTTGGGCCGCCGCCGCCGCCGCCGCCGTTTATTGCAATTGGCAGGTCTTACCATGGGGCATCGTGTTACCCGGTTACTGGGGCTGAGGTCAGATAGGTAAAATACTGGTTTTCAGCTGCATTCGGTTATACTGAAAGCTGACCTCAACATACATAGTTGTGAAAAGGCTAGGCAGATGATGCCTTACTTGTGCCGCCAAGTAACACTGCTGTGTTTTGGTTTCAAGGGTTTGTTAAGATCCCTTTTGGAGTTAAGAACACCTTCAGCTACGGTTTCCTATAAGAGCATTAGCATAATTTTAATCAGCCTATAACGTTCCCACTGCTGGGACACAAGCCTCCTCTCTGTGAGAGGGTCACGCACATGTCTACCACGCGGGCCCAGTGCGGGTTATGGTAGATGTCACGTGTCTTTGAATATTTGGTTCTAGGACATCTTGGTTTCCTCACGATGTTTTCCTTCACCATTTTGAGAGCACTGGTGATGAAATAAATTACACAAGGTAAAGCGGTTGCTTGGGTTCGAAGTGTTCGAACCCACGACCGTCGGGGCCGTTAACACTGAGCCACCACTGCTCTCCAGAAGAGCGGTTCCGACATATTAAAACAGCCGTCATGAAAATGTCATTGATGCCATTTTGTCCAGTATTTGACATAAAGGTGTCAATAAACGCTCTGAACATATTTGGACACACAAGCGACACGTGTGTTGCGACAACGACTGTGAAGAAAACAAAGGAATGAAGTTGTTTAGAGCATGCCACGAGTAGTGCTCATATACACGAGCGGCACGTTGCCAACGGCAGAGTTGCCTCTGCCGTTGGCCGACACTCGTCGGCGGCAGCCGGCCACGAGTCTACGGCTGCCACCGCCGAGTGTATATGAGCACTCAACGAGACACAAATTACGGAGCGATGGACGGAAACAGGTGACGCGCGCGCTTGTCGCTTGACGCAAGTCGCATCGCCCGGTGTCGTCAACGGGGCCGTAAACCTAAGTTTCTATTCTAGTACAGTCCTGTTCAATACCAGCTGATATCAATGGTAATCAATGAGGACATTGCAGTTGTTTACCTTGAAAGCTATGGAAATTAATTAGGTACATATGTATATAAAAGACAACAATCTTACATCAACTATAATCACAAGTTGACTATAGAGTGTAAAACCAGTATTTATTGAAACTTCAGTGTGGCGCTGTTAGTCAAGGAATGTGTCATTAGATTGTCAAATTTGGTACATTTTTTTTTATTTAGATCCATATTCTATCGTATACCAATGTAAATTTAACCAAACACGAAGAACACTGGTAAACTGGGTCACTTTTTAATTAATAAGTAAATAAAATGAGTTTCATTTAACGAGTAATTACCAAATATTTTTATCTTGTGATTACAAGCATTTTTAGGGTTCCATACCTAAAGTGTGCCTCGTGTCATTCGTATATCTCTAACAGCCGTCGTTACGGGTAGTAAGATGCCCGGAAGTCTCACAAACAGTCTAACTAAAGAGTATCGTGTTACCCAGAAACGGGTTGTGCGGGTCAGATAGACAGTCGCTCTATGTGAAATACTGTTATACAGCTGCATGCTACATCCTGTTTGACTAGAAACCGACCCCAACACATTTGGGAAAAGGCAAGGCACGTGATTATGATTCGAAGTATATCATACTATGCATCATCTGTCTGTCTGCCACGGGACTGTAACTGTGTCTTTGTCTATCTAGACAGACAGACCGACAGACAGACCGTCAGACAGACAGCCAGCGTAAGCTTAACACCGTTTGCGTACGGAACCAAACCGGAAAAATAGATTACTTCGTACTGTATGTTAAAATTAAATATTCTTATCCTGTTCGGTTTGTAGTTTTGTTAATTATTATTCTTTAACCTAGACTTGCTAATTATTAGCTAAGATAGTCATGTAAATACTAGGAGGGGCCCATGGCTAAATAATAACAGCCGCACAGGTCGATCGATCAGGTTAAGCTACGCTTGCCGCGGTTGGTCTATGGATGGGTGACTATCTTTACATACCGAGACCCTTCCGTGCCTCGGAAAGCACGTTAAGCCGTTGGTCCCGGCTGTCATTCGTAGATCTTTGACAGTCGTTACGGGTAGTCAGAAGCCCGTAAGTCTGACAACCAGTCTTACCAAGGGGTATCGTATTACCCAGTAACTGGGTTGTGGAGGTCAGATAGGCAGTCGCTCCATGTAAAATACTGGTATTCAGCTGAATCCGGTTAGACTGGAAGCCGACCGCAACATAGTTGGGAAAAGGCTGGGCAGATGATGAGTCATGTAAATATTAGAAAACTATCTTAGACAGAAATTGACTGAACTTGGCCATTATTATTTTGAACAAGCGTTGCGTGGTGATCAATGTTCGTTCTTTCTGTCCTATAGAGGAACAATAATTGCAGGCAGATAATTTTGTTTAGCATTTCCCCTTACACAGACTTACACGGTCATAGTGCAATTTAAATTAGATGCCCAGCCCCGCCAACGAATTTTAAAAGGCACAGTGACATCTATCGACAGTATATAAAACTATTACAAAACAAAAAACGTTGTTTTTGCAAATGATTTCTGTGAAGATGCATAGATGGCGCTGTTTTCAATACCATTGTTTGAAAAGTGAAGGGATGATCATCACCGGGGTGGGGTGATAGAGCATTGCGTCCCCATATTTCGTTGGCTGCTACTGCGTAGTTCGGTGTTACGACGAGAGAGCCCCCATATAGATAACTATTATTTGTTGATATATCCATGGCCATTTGATGGATGTGATAGGCAAAGAATTGGGCTCAGTGGCTTGCACTGGGAAAGGCCTATATTCAGCAGTGGTCTGCTATATACCGCTAACAATACCCTATTTTGTGATAAAAGGTTTCAGATTTTAATAAGAGCACGTTGCCGTTAAAATGGCAAATCGAATTGTAGACAAAGTTCAGCTTGTCCCTCATACCTGCGTGACAGTCTCATTCAAGTTCAAGACAGTTCTCATCTGTCATAATAACGGACTGACCTCTTAAAAACAAGTATGCTGGACTACATATACTATACGAAATGACAGTTGTTTTTGTGCCGATTCAAAGCGTCGAGCGTCTCAAGAACTAAAATTGTCACATTGTTGCAAATGGTCGTCTTGTTGTTTTGGTACGTCTCCGATGACTTAGGTCTAAATCGTGGAATAAGACTTTTTTGTGTATTTTGTGTTTACTGCGAGATATTTAGAAAAAAATGATCATGAGATATGCGCATTTTGTAAAACTCGCTATCAAAAATATTAGTTCCACGGACGCTCACGTTGCTGTCAGCGCCAAAAGGCGAAAAGTCTTCATTTTGACATCGATAGCATGAAGTCCAGCGTACTTGTTTAATAAGGTCAGTGTAATAACGCCTGGCTAATAACGTATTAAAAAATAAAACTGCATTTAGAAATCATTCAATTTAATTAAGTAAATCTTAACAAGCCGCTTGACAGTCCTCTAAGGTAGCAAAACGGTTATCGTTACCCATGCAACCTCCATAGACGAAACCCACACATCTTTCAGCTGCATTATCGAATGTAAACCTGAAAAAAACAGATATAAGTAAGTAGGTATAATTTATAATCTAATCTGTGACCCGCCCCTGCTTCGTACGGTTTTTACGACTTTACAAACATCATGATTTCTTTATTTAAGTTTATTTTTATACCTAGTCTTGCCATAAATATTGTCACGAAGGAATTTTTTTTTATTGCATATAATATTTATTACTTTTACAGTGTGTTAGTTTAATACATAAATATAAAACAATTTAAAATATAAAAAGCTTATTCGAAGTGGTCTCCATTGGCTGCAATACAGTCCTTTAAACGTTGAGGCCAGTTATCAATAGAAGCACGCACTCTTTCCATGGGATAATTCTTCACTGCCAATTGTATGGATTGTTTTAGGGACTCCAAATTATCATGGCGTTTAGAGCAAGCCGTACTCTCTAAATATATCATAATCCAGCGGATTAAGATCGGGACTAGACGACGGCCAGTCTACAGCTCTGATGAAGTCCGAAACGTTCACTTCCAACCAAGACTGCGTGGACCGAACTTTATGACCCGGCGCCGAGTCTTGTTGGAAGGATCATACTTAGTTATTGAACATGGTCTTGTTAAGGGGCTTAACTACCTTCTCAAGAATGGTATCTTGATACACTTGTGCCGATGTTTTGATACCTTTTTCACAAAAATATGGCTCAGTCACTCCTTCATAGCTAACACCCCACCAAACCATCACTGAAGTCGGATAATGCCCACGTTGCACTCTATCGACTAATTGGGAAGCTTCCTTAGAGCTTTGAGCATAAATACGGTCATTTTGTTTGTAAAAATGTTGCTCAATTGTAAAGATATTCCCATCCGTAAAAAAAAAATTTCTGAGACCTCCCTATGCGTACCGCTTCAGTAGTTGTTTCGATTTTACCACCCTATTCTTTTTTAAATTATCTTATCAGTTAAAAAATGACCAGTGCGTCTCTTATAGGCTGCAAGTACTAAGTCATCTTTTAAAATACGCGACATGGTTCTGGGTGCTATCTTCATCTCCCGAGATAAAATCTTTTGCTTTCGGACAGGATTTCTTCGAATTCTTTCCCTTACTGCTTTGATCACCTTTTTCGTACGAACATTACGTGGACGGCCAGGTCTTTTTCTGTCAAAAACAGAGGAGGTCTCATTGTACCTATTAATAGCCCGTTACACAAACATTTGACTAATACCAAGCGTATGGAGAGTTTTAAAAATTGCATTTGGCTCCATACCAACTTTCTGTAATGCAATCACAGCGATTCGCTTTTCTTTATCACCCCACTCCATTTTAATACCGCCAAATATTGTACAATGTATTGGCGCCAAAATTAGAAAACTCAATGAACAATCGTATAAAAATGACAGATTCCAAATTCAAATGTCTTATATCTTTCTTATTTTTAATTGTAACAGTATTTATGGCCAGACTGTGTATAAACCTATACTGTCCCACTGCTAGATAAGGTCTCCCCCATACTTCGCGATTTTTCCAGCCAGTCAGTCAAGAGTCTAGTTCGTCACGCCAGCGTTTCTTACTCTTAGGCCTTCCTCGATAACGACACCCGTCCTCAGGTACCCGCTGTGTAGTTTATAAGAACAAGGCTGTCTCACAGACAGATATGAAAAGCTACACACTACAACACCCCACGCAACGGGGCGCGGGAAACAGCCAAATTCCCCATATTTATTGAATTTGTATGTCAAAAATCACGCGCGGGGGCGCGTTTTCTGCGCCCCGTGGCGTGGCGCGTTGTAGTGTGAGATCCGCCATAACAGTATAGCGACATGTAAAACTATATCTAGATAATACATACATAGGTTGGTGTCCATAGCATATCCCTGCATCTGTAGGAAGTAGGCATCTAGCATCTGAAATATACCACATATTTTATTAAACTGTCGTAATAAATCAATCTGCCCAGCCTTTTCCCAACTATGTTGGGGTAGGCTTCCAGTTTAACTAGATGCAGCTGAATACCAGTATTTTACATGGAGCGACTGCCTATCTCAAAATCAAAAGTCATTTATTCAAATTAGGCTGTGAATCAGCACTTTTCGAACGTCAAAATTACAAAAGACAGTCCCCCAAAAACGGCCGCCCTTCACTATCTGACCTCTTCAACCCAGTTGGCCTAGGCAGATGATGATAGAGTATTTTACAATATTCGTATACTCAATATCTACCCCATTAATTTGCAATTAAACATAATTTGTGTAACATTGGCGCCGATTCCCTTGTTCACAAACTAAACAAAATTTAAGTTCACTGCATCTTCTTTCTATTTCGTTAAGAAAGGACAGAAGATAAATATTGGTTTAGTCCTGTCAAATTAAGATACTCCATAGACAGTTTAGACGTCATTAAAAACATGACTACTAAAAATACGTCAGTTTACGTCAGGCGCTGACTAATTTAACAGGACTAAACTAATATTTACCTTCTGTCCTTTTCTTAATGAAATAGAAAGAAAAAGATGCACTGAACTTAAATTTAGTTTAGTTGGTGAACAAGGGAATCGGCGCCAGTATCTGCCAAATATAATAATAGGTAACCAAAACTTCAGCTTATTCGGAAAGGTGAAAACGACTTTCACTGATTTAAACCTCCCTTTTCTGTATCAAATACAAATCAAGATAATATCTACAGACTTAAAATAACAATATGTACATAATACAGACGCCAGCAGGTCACGTTACCCGAAACTGTCAAATTTTCCCAATCAACCTTGAACCTGAATTCTTTAGCGATAAAGTTGAATCTGTTAAAGAAATTTGACAGATTGCAGTAGCCTGATGTGCTGGCGTCTGTACTTATATAAAACAAAACATAAAGAATCATTGCATGCAGCTGAGATGAGAATGCTAAGAGGGATGTGTGGTGTTACACGAATGGATAGAATAAGAAATGAGTACACAAGAGGAAGTCTGAACGTGGCACCGGTAACTAAAAAGTTGTGTGGAAATCGGTTGTCATTGTACAGGCATGTGATACGGAGGAATGAGGAAAATGTCGTGAGGAGAGTTTTCGGTGTCGATGGCAATAAGAGTAGGGGAAGACCAAAGAAGCGATGAATGGACTGTGTGAATGGTGATATGGTTAGAAAGGGGGTAACTACCGAGATGACGACTACAAGAGAAGTATGGAAGAAAAAGACATGGTGATGATGGTAAAGAATCATGGGTCATCAAAAAGTTCGGCCGCATCGCTTTCAGCGGGAAAATTGCCCAAAAGTCTGACAGCATTATTGCCACGTTGAAATACAATAAATACAAGTTAAAAGGGTTATAAAACTTACCCCTAGCTTCACATAGGGCAAAAGCCACAAACACTAGAACAAGAAAATAAAATAATTTCATTGTAATTATGTAAAGTTGACTCGTTCACGTCCAAACAAAGTTTGCGCTGATTATATTGATATTAAGTATGTACTATGTATATATTGGGCAATTGTTTATAAAACAGGGACGTATTGAGTTATAATAATAATAATGTTATAATAATAACAAATTTGCGGTCATGCATGTAAAGCGAGGGGAGATTGTGGAATCCGTGGTAACTCAACTCTCGGATTCCACAAACCTTAGAGCCCTCTCCGCATCCGAAACCTATAAGTATTTGGGTATGTCGGAAGCGTTGGGCATCAATGTTACTGACATGAAGCAATCGTTGCAGGAGCGCTTCTTTGGCCGCCTGAAAAAAGTATTTAATAGTCTTTTATCAGGCGGAAACAAGGTGCGCGCCTTCAACGGTTGGGTCATGCCGGTTTTGATGTACTCTTTCGGCATACTGAAATGGACTCAGACCGAACTCGACACCCTGGATAGGAGGGTCCGGACGCTGTTGACTGCAAATCGAATGCATCACCCACGGTCATCGGTAATGAGGCTGTAGGTATATCCCGCGAAAGTGTGGAGGTCGAGGTTTTTTAAACGCTAAGACCCTCCACAATTGCGAGATATGCAGTCTCAGGGAATATTTCCTAGAAACCGACGTGGGGATGCATCGAGATGTAGTCACGGTGGACAAGGGCCTCACTCCGCTCTCCTTGGCTAAGAGAACTGGCGCAAGCCAGTAGTGCTTGACATCAATGATCGCATGGAAGTTTGGCAAAGTAAGGAGCTTCACGGACGCTTTTACCGGGCCCTACATGGACCCGATGTAGATCTACTAGCGTCCGTAGCCTGGCTGCGTTTCGGTGACCTCTTTGGAGAAACCGAAGGTTTTGTCTGTGCAATTGTCTCCGGGTGTTCTCGTCTAGCTAACGGAGAGTATTTGCATAGACACAACCTTGTAGCCAGGATAATCCATCAGCAACTTGCTCTGAAATACAGCCTTGTGGAATCTGAGGTGCCATACTACAGGTATGTGCCCGACTCAGTTCTCGAAAGTAGAAATATCACGTTGTACTGGGATCGATCCATCATCACTGACAGGACTATCGTTGCCAATAAGCCTGATATAGTGGTGGTGGATCGACCAGTGCGGCGCGCAATGATTGTTGACATAACCGTCCCGCATGATGAGAACCTCGTGAAAGCCGAGAAAGATAAACAAATCGAGTATCTTGACTTGGCTCGCGAGGTTCTCGACATGTGGGATGTGGACTCAGCGATCATTGTGCCGATAGTCATGACAGCCAATGGCTTAATAGCTAAGAGCCTCGACCAACACCTGAGGAGGCTCTCGTTGGGCAGCTGGATCAAGGGCTTGATTCAGAAAGCGGTACTTCTGGATACGGCTCGCATTATCAGGAGGTTCCTCTCTCTGGAGCCCTGACCGCCGGTAGCTTGGACCCTGTTCCCGATACCGGTGGGCTACTATTTTTTTATATTTTTTAATGTTTTTTTTTTGTTTATAAACATATTTAAAAATGTAATTTGTAAGTATGTAAATGAAATAAAGGAAATAATAATAATATAATAACGTTTATGTATAAAAATGGTACAGATTTACAATAACTTATCTTAAAAAAATTATAGAGGACACAGTTTCTGATTTGCCTGATCTAGGTTGAAATTTGCTTGGAGTTTTTAAATATATAAATTTAACAACCGAGAAGACTATTTAAAACTAATATTACCTTAAAAGACTAACATTTTTTATTTACAGACAACGAGTAAATCCTCTCTCTCACTGTATGATATGCTAAGTAAAAATTGCAGAATAACCTTGTTACAGTCGTCATTATTTAATTTATAGATACTTAATTTCTTATTTAATTTATTGTATAGAAATCGGCCTAAAAATGTATAAAATCTGTTTAGAAAGACATATTTAGAGGATGCATTTGACTCATATACAATATCATTCCGTCTCTTATTAGTACTTTCAATGTTATAGGAGAGCATGATGTGCTGTTTATTAATACAATACAGCACACCATGCTCGGTATTAACCAAGTGCGTTATGAAAAGCTGGCGAACAGTCAGCACGTTACAGGATTTATATAACAGGTCTGTAGGATAGAGAAAGGGATGGAGGTTAGCTACTTTTAAAATTGCTCTCTGTGCTCTTTCAAGAGGCAGTAAGTAAGTTTTAGGTGCTCCAGCCCATGAAGTAATACAGTACTGTATTACAGATTGACCTAGAGCCAAGTAAACTTGTGACACTAGTTTTTTATCTGCAATTGCTCGCAATTTTTTAAAAACAAAAATTAACTTGCGCGGTCTAAATGAGAGCAACTCGTCTATTTGAACCCCGAGATATTTTATGTTACATGTTTTAAGGATAAAAGGACACTTACATATGCTGACTGAGCGGAGTTCGCAATGATGGGCATAGAGATGAGAGTTAGTAATATTTAAATGCGGTTTGCGGATGGAGAGGTGAATACATTTTGTCTTGTCGGTATTTAATGTTAGTAAGTTGCTTTGGAGTCAGTTAGACACAGTATTGAAACCTGTTTGAGCATATTCGTACAATCCGCTATTTGTTTTAGCGGTGAATATTAACGCCGTGTCATCTGCATACGATATAATTTTGCCTTGATTAATATGTAAACTACACAAATCGTTGATATAAATCAGGAAAAGGGTGGGGCCCAAAATGCTTCCCTGCAGAACACCAAAACCTGTGGTTTTTTGCTCGTCGCTACTAATATTGTCAATTTTAACACATTGATAATGATCGTCTAAGTGGTCAAAAAGTTTCAGCGGCGTTCCCCTTATTCCTAAGGCCTCTAATTTGTACAAAAGCGTCGAAACGGAGACTGTATCAAAAGCCTTCGCCAGATCAAGGAAGATCCCCAGGGTCTGGTTTCCTTTACCAAGTTCTTCTGAGACATAATCTGTTAGACATCGGCTGTGGATAATTTGGCTCTAAAACCAAATTGCGCAGATGATAAGAATTCATTTTTCTCTCGATAGTTAACTAGTCTACTGTTTATAATTTTTTCTTGTATTTTAGATATTGACGGGAGTAGAGATATTGGCCGATAATTGTTGACTAGGTCTTTGTTTCCGGATTTGAAGATAGGGATTACAATTGCTTTTTTTAGACATTTAGGGAAAATGCCTTCAGAAAGACACATACGAAAATATGTGCTAAGGGAGGTACAAGGATATGCTTAAAGACTTTAAGGGTATTATTGTTAATGTTATCCCATCCAACAGCACAGTCATCTTTTAGTCCACTGATTATTCGGATAATTTCGTCTTCGTCGGTGTCTAGGATTTTAGGGTACATATATTTTCACACTTTTCGGAAGAAGGTTGAAGTTAGGCTTACATCGAACCTCTAATACTTAATTCCCGTTTTGCGCAACTAAAAACATTATTGAACACTAATAATAATGATTGTGCCTCTTTTTGTGAACAATAATCCAATTCCCAATTCTTTTGGGATCCTAAAAATACTACATGTTATTACTTAGCCAACACTGCTCTCTAATACTTAGTTAGGCTCATATTTTATAATTGATCAAATACGGCCCGTAGTTATTATCGCTGAGGTCAACACTCATATATCAGTAATCATGACCTCAGATTCGATAGGGAAAGACGTTTGACCTTTTACTGAGAAATATTAACGTTTCACTTCTATCCCGGTAAATAACCCCCCCCCCCTCTCCTATCTTGAGGCTATCAAACATGGACAGGTCTAAGTATCTTCAGATCCGTCTGCATATCAGCCTATAACGTTCCCACTGTTGGGGCACAGGCCTCCTCTCTGTGAGACGGAGTGGGCCGTACTCTACCACGCAGGCCCAGTGCAGGTTGATAGATGTCACACGTCTTCAGGAAAGAAATCCGGAAAAGAACCGGAGTTACCGACATAGCTTGCAGAGTAAGCAAACTAAAGTGGCAGTGGGCTGGCCATGTCTGTCGAAGGACCGATGGCCGCTGGAGCAGACGACTCCTGGTGTGGAGACCGCGTATTGGCAAGCGTAGTGTGGGACGTCCCCCAGCTAGATCGACAGACGACCTAAAGAAGGTGGCTGGAGTAGACTGAATGCGGAAGGCGGAGGACAGGGTGTTGTGGCCCAGTCTGGGAGAGGCCTATGTCCAGCAGTGGACTGCGATAGGCTGAGTTGATTAATTAATTGACATGTCTTCGAATTTTTGTTCTAAGACATGGTGGTTCAAAAAACAGTTTTAAGGATAATTTCCACAAAACGGCTCGCATCGCATCGAATCGGAACGGATTTTGCATTCTTTAAACGATATTAAATCGTGTACACAGTACCTAAAGTCTATATTACTAAGCCGCGCACAGCAGTTTGATCGCGGGCATCTTCCCCGACTCGCGATCGTAGCCGAAAGTATGCCGCGACGCGCGATCGGCTCCGTTCGCCTGTCGTCGTATCTGATCGAATCCTTTCGGCATTAGAACACGTCAACACGGTAGGAATAAAACTATTTGACTAGGCACAGAAACGGATACGTTCGCAAGCGACGGTACGGAGCCGATCGTATGCGTCGACATCCCGCCGGACGCGATCGACGGTCGCCGCATCCGTTTGTATCCTTTCCGATATGATGCGCGATGCGCGATGCGCACGCGTCGTACACACCAAACGGTACTCTCGGCTGACACGTCAAAAATAAAATTATGTTTTTAAAATTAGATGACTTTGGTGTTTCCCATAGAAATGTAATTTCCTTTAGCTATGGTGCTTCCTAACCCACAACTCTGAGAATGCAAATGGATTAACTGGCCAAATGTGGTTGTACTACAGGTACACCTCTGCCTAACCCTTCAGGGATTACAGGCGTGAAGTTATGTTATGTGTAAAACTATCATCATCTGCCCAACTATTTTGGGGTCGGCTTCCACGGCTTTCAGTCTAACCGGATGCAGCTGAATACCAGTATTTTACATGAATCGACTGCCTATCTGACCTCCACAACCCAGATACTGGGTAATACAATACCCCTTGGTAATACTGTACTTGGTTGTCAAATTTTAGGGCTTCTGACGACCCGTGACGACTGTCAAAGATCAACGAATGACAGCCGCGACCAAAGGCTTAACGTGCTTTCCGATGGATGCATTAAAGATGGTCACCCATCCACGGACCAACCGCGGCAAGCATAACTTAACCTGGTCGATCGACCCGTGCGGCTGTTATTACTTAGCCACAATCTCCTCGTTACGTGTAAAACTAATATTGCATAATTATTTTTCCCGGTTAAAATGTGTCGAAATATTTTCAGGTGAAAAATCGCCCAAATGCTTGGTGCCATATCAGGAAGAAACTGGAGTTGCTTGTCTAGCGTATATTCCAAGGTTTGTATACAGTACCCGACCGTTACTTCCATAGCATAACATTATCAGCCTATAATGTTCCCACTGCTGGGACACAGGCCTCCTCTCTGTGAGAGGGAGTGGGCCGTAATCCAGCACGCGGGCCCAGTGCGGGTTGGCAGATGTCACATGGCTTCGAATTTTTGGTTCTAGGACATGCCGGTTTCCTCACGATGTTTTCCTTCACCGTTTTGAGAGCAGTGGTGATGAAATAATTTACACAAAGTAAAGCGCCTGTCTGGGTTCGAACCTACGACCTACAACTCGTAAGTCGCGGCCGCTACCACTGCTCTTCGTGACTTACTTACTCCATACTCGTTACTTCCATAGTTATTGGTAATTTGTCCATCTTAGTCACTCAAATCCATAGTTCAATAACTATTTTTGTTTATCTTGTAATAGTCCTGCACCAACCAGGGGTTGTCCTTGGGTTCCTTTGCACAGTGCATAATCGTCGGTTGGTGCCTTATTCCATTTAAAATTTTCTATTGGGCCTCTGCGAGTTGGCTTTGGCCCCGTGTACGCCTTCCAAAGGACCGAATCCCATCAATTGATATTCCATGAAATAGCAATTCAATAGGATGATCAACAAAGTCATCATGCAACCTGACATTGTCCTGCAAATTGAAACAAACGCAAGAAAATTTGTATTTCGCGGGTTACTCTTACGCTTACCCCTTTTTTTTCTGGTTGGGAAATCATCATATAACTTCTCCCGCTCTGGGCGGAGCATGAGGGCGTGTTAGACTTTTACTGACTAAAACCCACCCGTGTTCCTTCAGTTGCCTATGCCAGGGACCACAGTATCTCTTTCGAACAACCCGCAGCCCTGGCAGGCATCGGCCCTAGCGGACCCCGTCAGTTTGTGCTGACATCTCTTTGAGGCGCGCGTGGAACACAACGTGCCGTCGACTCGCCGTTGTAGATACCGCTACAATTCCTTTTACTGTTAAAACGTGATAAAATAGTAATGTTCTGCATAATCTAAAACTTGTAACAAGTATGTAATACCTAATTTACATTATTCAATAATTCTTTCATTATTTCAGTATGTCTGTAAAAGTAGACTAGTTAAAATATTAAGGAACAATGTAGCTAAACATAGAAAATATTCCAGCAGTGCGATTCTGTAACCATCTCACCGCGAAAACTTAGGTGAAGCGAGCGTGGAGTGAGCTGTCATTCCAACTAATGCTAGGGATTGACACTATTGACAGCTCACATCAAGCTCACTTCTCTTGAGTTTTCACGGTGAGATTTTTACAGAATCGACCAGCAGAACGGATAGCCACCTTTTATGTCGTTGATATTTTGGATGACGGTAGATAGAAACGTCAAAGTTGTTTGTTCACGACTATAAAAGGGGGAGCTCTGAACGGCAGAGTCCCGCCCCTGGCTGGAGGCTTTGAGTTCTCTTAAGGCAACCACAGGATAGTCCGGTTAAGTAGTCACGACCTCTCTAGGTCAACTACGAGATGCCATCTATAAAAACAAAAAATGGCAGAGTCCATTCTTGTTCGGGACATCGACCAGAACGGAGCTCCGGCCTACATGTAAAAGTTAAGTTATTTTATTGCTTTTATTATTATATTATGAAGGGTGATCTTCTAATGAAGGGTGATCTTAGGAGACTCATTGACGTGTGCATACTTTCCATCCTCAAATTTGGTGGAGAAACATGATCTTTGACAAATCAGCAAAGGTCCACACTCGAGGTTTGCCAGAGGGCTATGGAACGGAGTATTCTGGGTATCAAACTAACATACCAGGTTAGGAATATGACCATCCGTTCCATGACAAAAATAACTGATGTCACTTGGAAAGCTGCCACGCAAAAATGGAATTGGGCTGGACACATCTGCCGCATGTCAGACGACCAATCATGGGCCAAACTTACGACCCAATGGGTCCCTCTTAATGGCAAGCGACATCGCGGCAGGCGCAGACGGAGATGGCGGGATGAGCTGGACTCCTTCAACAAGAACTGGTCCTTAGCAGCTTTAAACAGAGATAAGTGGAAAGAGAGTGGGGAGGCCTTTGCCCTGCAGTGGGACCTCACTAGGTTTTTAATAATATTATTATATTATGATTACTATTTTCAAATGTTTATTGTTTTACTATTTTTTACTTTTGGAGGAGCCCGTGGCTAAATAATAACAGCCGCACAGGTCGATCGATCAGGTTAAGCTACGCTTGCCGCGGTTGGTTTATGGATGGGTGACCATCTTTACATACCGAGACCCCTCCGTGCCTCGGAAAGCACGTTAAGCCGTTGGTCCCACCTGTCATTCGTAGATCTTTGACAGTCGTTACGGGTAGTCAGAAGCCCGAAAGTCCGACAACCAGTCTTACCAAGGGGTATCGTATTACCCAGTAACTGGGTTGTGGAGGTCAGATAGGTAGTCGCTCCATGTAAAATACTGGTATTCAGCAGCATTCGGTTAGACTGGGAGCCGACCCCAACATAGTTGGGAAAAGGCTGGGCAGATGATGATGTTATTTTATTTTTGTTATTATGTTGGATAAAATAATAATCATGGACCATTGTTTACATAAATAGTTCACTGTTTTGGCTAATTGTTGCTATAATTATAACCAGTATAATATACATGTATAATATAAGATTTTCAGTACAAATTTCAATGGATTGATGAATAAACTATTGTTAGTTAAAGTAAACTCTCGACACTCTCCGGGTCACTACGTAACATTTATTTTATTTATTTACCATTTATGTACACACATATATAAAGAGACAAGAAAAATAGAACAGAAAAAAATAGGTACAGAGGTGATGCTTATTTCACAAGAAATCTCTTCCAGCACACCCGAGACAGGACAATAGATACAGAGATGTAGACAGCGTGTGAAATAGTAAAGGTGACAAAAAATAATACATACAATCATTGTTCGTTGTATTCCGCCAAAATTGCGGTATACTATTTACAACTCCCTAGTAAAGCCACATCTACTCGAAATTTGGGGCAGTGCTGCTAAAACAAAATTATCAGAACTCCAAATTACCCAAAATAAAATCATAAAAATAATATTCAACTACCCATATCTAACATCTACCAGCAAAATTTATCAAGACACAAAAATAATGAACATAAAACAACTTTATATTTACAACACATGCATTTTCATCAGAAATATTCTCAACAAAAGCGTTCACTCAAACATAACACTCACTCAATATAAACAAGTTAGTCAACGCAGTACACGGCGAGCAAGCTTGCTAGTTTTACCAAAAACAAGAACAAACTATGGCAAAAAATGCTAACTTTTGCAGGAGCACAGCTTTATAATAAATTACCGTCCTATATAAGAAATGTACACTCTTACAATGCATTCAAAACTAAACTTAGCCAGCACATAATTGCGGATCGATCACTTCTGGAGAAATGAATGCATTGGATGGGTAAATTGTAATACTGATGACGAACATATTGTAATCCTTATTTTTAGTAGTGTTCTCAAGTAAGTGACTTATGTCTTTATTGGGAATAAAGTTTCTTGAAACCGAGTTCTTTAACGGCTTATTTGACTTGATATCCTGTGCTATTTCCTTTTATTCCTAAAACTCATAATATAAGAAGCAATTAGCAGGCCATAAGAATAGCTTTGACTATTTTATTTTCTAAAAATGATACAATAGTTTTTTTTTTTTTAATAGCTTCTAAGAGTTAGGTTATACTTTAGCTTTTACATGCATACTATATTACACTCCCTAAACGTTTTAAAATTATTTCCGTTGCCTCCGCAGCCATTGTAGATGAATCGCACACAATCGTGAACTGTTACCTCGTAACCCCATCTGAAAATTCATCCAGAATTAAGTAAAGTTTTGCTTTCCCAGGAAAGCGGTTCCGTCATAGGTCCAGGTACAGTTGAAAACTAGCGTCAGGCACTAGTCGTCTGGTATTTTTGCTGAACTGGGCCTTTTTGGCGCAGCCGTGCTATTTTCTTTCTTTCTTTCATATTATTCATCATGAAAATCTGTAATTTTGTCAAAATGACAGATTTTCAAAATGGCCGCATTTGGCATTAAGGTGTAAAACAAACTCTGTATTCGGTGACCGTTCACCGCTTTCTTAGGAAACCAAAGCTTTAGGCTGCTTTTCCACCAGAGACGTTGCTATGGATGCGTTTGATATCCACCAATCATATTCATTGATTCACATAGCATATATAACACTGATGGAAACGGATTCAACTAAGCTATGTTTTTAAACAGAAGGATGCGTGCCATGGATGGGAGCTATGGGTGCGCGAGTGATGTAGCTATTTGCAGAGGAGAGTACTCCCCGTGCCGGGGAGTGTCCGTGGAGTTTCTTGCCCATTCTTCCCGACCGACCCCTTGACAATTCAAAAGTGCCTGTAATTGGTTTATTTGAAATAAATGCTTTGAGTTTGAGCATAAGCAAACCAACACACGCGTGCATAGTTTATCCGTGGTCTACTGTGGAGCGTCGGCGGCGCCTTGAAAGATGTCATAAGATGCATTAGTGTTCAAAAACTTACCTGTATATATACCCCGAACAATGATGACTAGCGTCTTCGTTGGGATTTTTTAAAACTGGTTCATAGCATCTTGGATCAATTAAATAACCACCATAGTCATAAGCTGAAATAATAATATGTATTTATTTTTTATATTTTTAAATGTTTTTATAGTATATTCTAATACTTAAAAATATAATTTATATTGAAATATAAATAATATTAGACCGACTCACCAAGGGGTACAGTATTTTTATCTTACGAAGCGACGCGCGCTTTACTTGTGTTAACCAAGTGTACAAACACGCTGCGAATGTATGCGTGAAGACGAATAGTGTCAGCATATATCATTTTTATCTCACGAAGCGACGCGCGCTTTACTTGTGTTAACCAAGTGTACAAACACGCTGCGAATGTATGCGTGAAGACGAATAGCGTCAGCATATATCATTTTTATCTCACGAAGCGACGCGCGCTTTACTTGTGTTAACCAAGTGTACAAACACGCTGCGAATGTATGCGTGAAGACGAATAGCGTCAGCATATATCATACACGCACACTTCCGACTTCGCTATTGTCTCGGACGGTACCGAGAGCTCCTGCGCTTACACACACATTCACAACGTGCTTGTACACTTGTTAACCACAAGTAAAGCGCGCATCTATTTGTGAGATAAAAATACTATATCATGTGATCGCTTGGTAAACGATTTACTGAAACCGGATGGAGGTCGAACAGGCCGTCGTTCCGTGTAAAATCCTGGTACTCAGCAGCAATCCGGTCCGGTTAAAACTGGAAGCCGAACCCTTCGTTGGGAAAGGCAAGGCAGGTGATGATTATTTTAGTATTGCACACTCGTTCTATCTCTATTCTTGGTAGAATAGACATAGAATTAAATCTCTATTCTACCAAGAATAGACAGTTCTTTCTATATAACTCAACATCTTGCCCAAGCACGGGGCGACCCATAGAGTCGCGTTTCTATGAAGACAAATCGCTTTCCATCAAGCGTGATCGAGGTCAAGAGCAGCTTTTTTCTATAACAACGAGCATCGAGCATCTGGGAGCAAATTTTAAAATCAATATATTTTCCTGTCTGAGTCCAATGTGATGTTGACTATTTTACAATTGTTAAGAAGAAATGTTTTTACCCCCATGTGTCAAAAGTAGAGAAAATTGGTCGTCATGCTTGACATTGGCGCCGATTCCCTTGTTCACAAACAGAACTAAATTCAAGTTCAGTGCATCTTTTTCTTTCTATTTCATTAAGTTCAAAAGTTTAGTCCTGTCAAATTAGTCAGCACCTAACGTAAATTGACATACCCATGTTTTTAATCACGTCTAAACTGTCTATGGAGTATCTTAATTTGACAGGACTAAATTACTATTTATCTTCTGTCCTTTTCTTAATGACATGGAAAGAAAAAGATGCAATTAACTTAAATTTAGTTTAGTTTACACATTATAGCATTATTGTATCATCATCTGCCTAGCTTTTTCCCAACTATGTTGTACTTACGTTGGCTTCCAGTCTAACCGGATGCAGATGGATACCAGTATTTTACATGGAGCGACTGCCTATCTAACCTCCACAATCCAGTTACTGGGTAACACCATAAGTAACCCTTGGTAAGACTGGTTGTCAGACTTTCGGGCTACTGACGACCCGTAACGATTGTCAAAGATCCAAGAATGACAGCCGGGACCGTGCTTTCCGAGGCACGGATGGGTCTTGTTACGTGAAGATTGTCACCCATCCACGGATCAACCGCGGCAAGCGTAGCTTAACCTGATCGATCGACCCGTGCGGCTGTTATTACTTAGCCACAAGCCCCTCCGCGTGCAGCTAAGTAATTATTTTTAGAGACACTTACAACATACCACATGACTGAAGATTATAATCACACCAAATATAGAAAGCAAATTAATTACAGTTTTCATAATACACAGGTTTTCTCAACAATCAGCAATGGATCACAAAACATCTTGTTGGCTTACACATGGTAAGTTCAACCAACCAATGTTCAAGACGCTGTTCCATTGCTGCGCTAGTCTACGCGTGTGTACAGACGCCAGCAGGTCAAGCTATCCGAAACGGTCAAATTTTCCCAATCAACCTTGAACCTAATGCTTTAGCGATAAAGTTGAAAATCTATTAAAGAAATTTGACAGGTTGTAGTAGCTTGATGTGCTGGCGTCTGTACCTACTTAATCTGCTTTTTCGATTTACCTGCCAATTTTTTGAAAAATAACTTTAATACACTACAGAATAAAGTTCAGTTTCCGCTACAACTTCAAACATTTCTATTATTTTTTCAAGAGTGCTAGTCACGTGCTCTGAAATCAACTGAATTACTACTGAAAATAAAGTTGATATTTGTTTAACTTGAAATAACATCAATTGGAAACATACATTTGAGTAGACCTTAGCTTCGCTGTGTGTGATAATAAATAATAAAAAGAAAAAAACTTTTTACGAAAAAAAAAAAACAACCGACTTCGGAAAAAAAGACTACAAAGTGAAAAATTACTTTAATTTCGGAAGTCGGTTGTTTTTATTTTTTGTAAAAATGTTTTTATTTTTCACGTTTTAGGTGTACTTTATATATAGTACACCTAAAACGTGTATACGTTGAGTACTATGTAAATATCAGTGTCAGGAAGTTATTAAAACATCATCTGTAGGCGGTATCTACAACGCCACATGCGAACAACGCGTCATACTGACGTCACGCAAATCCTGCATCTCGCAAGCAGAGTTTACCGCGCAATTAGCATAGATACAATTTCCCAACATCAATCGTTGGGCAATTGCCCGCCAGACACAACACCCGTCTGGTCGGAGGATCCTCCCTTTTCTATGGAGGATGAGTGAACTTTACACCCTGTTCCTCATACCTCTAAATATTTACTAAGTGGAAAAAAAAAACATTTTATTGAAGCTAACTCATAAACTACCCAAGAAAAGTTAATATAATTTATATGGGACCACACCAGAAACATACATTTTCCATTAAAAAAATAAATTTTGAAATCGATCAACAATTGCCGGAGATATCGCGTAACATACATACAAAAAAAACGCACAGTCGAATTGAGAACCTCCTACTTTTCAAGTCGGGTAAAAATATAGGCGGAATCTACATCTACTGTCCGTACACACTTATTTTACCTCCGAGTTTGCATCAGTGTCCAAATCAAAGTGATCTATATTCTCATTCAAATAAGGTTGCTGTTGGGTTGCTGCCACTGACAAGACTGTCAAAATATTTATTTTTTTTGTTCTCGTTACAGGTTTCTGTTAGGTTACTGCTGTCTCAAATAACTGTGAACGGACCGTACTGCGACGGCCACGCTATAGTGCTACAAAGATCTTTTACTGCTTGAATGATATTAACAAGGGTGCGCTGTTGGTAAAGATTTTTGTGATAACGTTCTATGAACATAACTTAACATCATGTCTGTAATCCCCGATGGGATAGGCAGAGGTGCACTTGTATTACACGCACATTTCGCCAGCTAAGTTAAAGTTCCAGGTAATAGGGGACGAGCCTATTGCCATCAACTGGGCCCAGAACCAGACTCCAGCGGGGTAATGACGTAACACGTTGTCGAGCAGACGAATAAAACGCTACGACCCATAGGAGCCGAGCAAAAGGAAAAATTTCAGAAAGAACGCTAAGTGAAAGAAAGAAGAAAGAAGAAAGAAAGAAGAAAGAAAGAAGAAAGAAAGAAGAAAGAAAGAAGAAAGAAAGAAAATGCATTTATTTGAAAACGAAGTAGTAGCACGGGCCAGCGATGCGATGTGACGAGATGGGTCGGGGGCCGAAATTTCACGAGGACGAAATCGTGGGCAGAAGCTAGGAAATAACAAAGTCCTCCAGAACGAATTTTAGCCATGGCGTCCTATATCAGCGGAAACCAGCTTCCGGTGCCGGAGATATTATAGTGCACAAGCGTGTGCGCAAACACAGGTGCACTCTCTCTTCTTTCCCTCACTGTCATCGCCTGATCGGACGGCAATCCGACACAGGACCAACGGCTTAACATGCTTTCCGAGACACGGGGGTATCACACCAGCAACTTTCAAACTCCGGGTTGTTACTAAGAAACTCCTAATGGAAAAACTCAGTAACACTTTGCCCTACCCGGAAATTGAACTCAGGAGCTCACGCTCAGCAGTCGCGCTTACGGCCACGAGACCAACGGTGCACGCCCTACGCAGCAGTGGAAATGCACCTTTATCAAATACCTTCATGGCTATTTAATTTAATAGCAAACACAAGTTAATTATTGGCAACATTAATCTTTTAATTGTTTTTTTTTACCGTGAAATTAATGATGCGGCAATAATTAATTTCGATGTAAATATTATTATATTAAACAGTCATAAAAATATAGAATAAAAATGAAGTTATTCATTTTAATTTCAAAATGAAATACACAATAGTGCTTCTGGCTATGATTTTCTCTACAGGATTTTGTGAAGAAGAACATTATGACGAAAATTATTCAAAAGGTATTTTATGTGTCCTTTACTCTTTCACACGTCTACATCTCTTTCTATTGTCCTATCCCAGGTATACTGGAAGAGATTTCTTATGAAATAAGCATCACCTCTGTACCCATTATTCTGTTCAGTTTTTTTTCTTGTCTTTTTATATAAGTGTGTACATAAATGGTTAAATAAATAAAAATAAGGTATAACTTTTTTTACATTTTGGGTGTATTTTCGAGTAAACCGTTCAAGTGTTACTGTCTAGTTGCCGCAAGCACGATTGTCGAATCGGGTGTGGGTTCGATTCCCAGTTCACTCCATTCTCAGTACTTATTTATTTATTTATTGGTCTACCAACGATTGTTTACACCAGTTATGGGCAGAAAAAAACATGCAAAAACAGATAAAGAATAGTGTACAATGACTTATAGGAAAACTCAGCATGCAACGTCTTTAAGTCAGAAATGGCTCAAAAGAATATAGCCGGAAACGTTAGGATGTTTGTATAACGCTGGCATGATGACTGTCTAAATCTAGGATAAAAAAATCAGCCCCATCCAACTGCTCAGAGGGGTGAGACAGGGGATGTGATATCCCCGAAACTGTTCACCAATGCGTTGGAGGACGAATTTAAGACGTTGAACTGGGCTGTACAGAGTATCAGCGTGAACGGCGAATACATCATGGCAGAGATGCTGGGACAGTTAAACCAGATGCTACATAGCCTAAATGGAGCCTCTCGGTGGGTTGGCCTCGGCAAGAATTTCGCCAACTCGAAAGTCATGTACAATTCACACGTCTTGCGAATCCAATCCACATCGTCGCTTCTCGAAGTTGTGGAGGAGTATGTCCTAGGGCAACTCATCTAGCTCAGTAGACACAACTTTGAGAAAGAAGCCGACAGAAAGATAGATTCAGTTTGATCAGTCTGGTACGTCTTCTCATCGCCTATCCCGCATTGTTTGAAGACCAAGGTCTTCAACTAGTGTGTCCTGTCCGTTATGGCAACGGTGCCGAAACGTGGACACTGACAGTCGGGCTGATTCACAAGTCCAAGGTCGCTCAGCGCGCTATGGAGCGGGATAAGCTCTGAATGTTTTGAAGGATAAAATCAGAAATGAAGTTATCAAGCTGCAATCATAGCAAGCTAAAGTCGCAGTGGGCTGGCCATGTTTGTCGAAGAACCGATAGCCGTTGGAGCAGACGATTCTGGGAGTGGAGACTGCGTACTGGCAAGCGTAGTATGGGACGCCCGCCAGCTAGATGGATCGACGACCTTAAAAACGCTGGGACAGACTGGATGCGAAAGGAGGAGGACAGAGTGTTGTGGCGCAGCCTAGAGACCCTGTGTCCCTATATCTGGCAGTGCATTGCGATAAGCTGAGTCGATATAGCGCGTAGCCGGTCAGGATTTGTGTCCGAATAAATACAATTAGGCTCCCCCATATTACATAGGACAAGTAGTGGGGCAGTGCTGGGTTGTGGCATTATGTTGAGCGATGGCAGTTTTGCGTGGATGTGACGCATAGTTTCCTCCAACTTGTTATTTTTTTGTGTTTGTGTTCTTTTTCTGCGTCATGTATACCGAACATGAACGTATTTTCTTTCTTTTCTTTCTTGGTATAGTATTCACCCCTACCTAATCTTACCGTTTCTTTTTCAGAAGTTTTAAATATGGATTGCGTACTCCCGATTTCGTTTGGACACTGCTCTGTGAGTCTCACCAGGTAAGCATTTCCATATTTAAATAACATACAGTTTGCTTATTGCTGCAGAGAACCAAAGTTGTCAACATAACTCACAGAATAAGCAAGCTGAAGTGGTAATGGGCCGGCCATATTAGCCGTAGAACCGATAACCGTTGGGGAAGACGTGTTCTTCAGTGGAGACCGCGAATCGGTAAACGTAAGGTGGGATGCCCTCAGGCTAGGTGGAGCGACGATCTTCGCAGGATGGCTGGTAGCAGCTGGATGAGAGTTGCCGAAAATTGAGTTGACTGGCGTCCAATAGGAGAGGCCTATCCAGCAGTGGACTGCTATAGGCTGATGATGATGATGATGATGATTGCTTATTGCTCGTGGCGAAATAATACAAAAGCTCAAAAGTCTGACAACCAAGTCTTACGTCTTACCAAAGGATATCGTGTTACCCAGGCAGTCCCTTCAAGGAAAATGTTCACTGCTCTCAAAAACGTTGAAGGAAAACATCGTGAGGAAACTGGTATGTCCTAGATCCAGAATTTCGAAGACATTTGGCATCTACCAACCCGGACTGCTCTCAAGACGGTGAAGGAAAACATCGCGAGTAAACCGGCATGTCATAGAACGAAAAAAAGTGAAGATATGTGACATCTATTTACCCGCACTGGATTAAGGCCCACTCCCATTCACAGAGAGGAGGCCTGTGTCCCAGCAGTGGGAACATTCTAGGCTGATGATGTATGTATTGTGTACAGACGCCAGCAGGTCAAGCTACCCGAAACTGTCAAATTTCCCCAATCAACCTTGAACCTTAATGCTTTAGCGATAAAGTTGAAAATCTATTAAAGAAATTTGACAGATTGTAGTAACTTGATGTGCTGGCGTCCGTACATTTCTATTTTCTAGTGAATTAAATTCTCTTTGTACAGTAGGCCGTTAGTGTACCTTAAGCCGGCCAAGTTTTGTGATACGGAGTTGCAATAAAAAAATTACAGGGTCAAATTAATTTAGCTAGCGAAACTCCGCAGACGTGATGAGTATCGATATCTAAACATGAATTTATTATTGTATCTTAATTTAAGCTGCATCGCGTGTACTCGGTGCTGAATCGGATATACCTGTCGTTTTCACTACTATCTTTGGTCACTTTTTTTTGCGTCATTAGCCCACAGCAGTCCACTGCTGCACATAGGGCTCTCCTATTGCACGCGCAAAACGATTTTCAGCAACAACCAGCCATCCTGTAAAGATCGTCGCTCCACCTAGCCTGACTAGGACCTTACGTTTACCGATTCGCGGTCTCCATCGGCCATCGGTTCTACGGCTAATATGGCCGGCCCATTGCCACTTCACCTTGTTTTACCGCAAAATAAACGTATTTTTGGTCTTTTTTTTTTCTTTTTATTATTATTTTGGCTTACAGGTATGCCTTTATGCCTGAAGTTAACTCATGCGTCCAATTTACTTACGGCGGCTGCGGGGGGAACAACAACAACTTCAGAACGCATGAAGATTGTAAAATCATGTGTCCCAGCCTGCCATCCGATATATATAGCGATGAAGATGAAGAAGAAATAATATCTTATAGAATATTCAATAAACGTGTTTTATAATTTTCTTATTAGATGTTTTCGTGGATGGGTGACCATCTTTAGTTACCGAGGCCTCCGCGCAAAAAAGTCAGGACATTCTATACCTTTTTCTCATTTCTTTTTCAGAAATCATTTAGGTACCTTCTTTCATCTTATCCTTTTTCGTCAAAAACTCCGGACGAATGAAAAGGCCGAATTAAGTCAGGACGCGCGGGCAAGAAACCGGTAACCCCCGGACGGATTGTGACCCTGCCTGCGTGTAAGCAAATATGTATTTTAGCTCGATGAGTGATTATTTCTAACGACCGGACGTGCAAGGTCACACTATTATAATTTTTATATAATATATAGATATAATTATGCATGCGTATAAATTATATATAAAAATACTAGCGACGAGCCCCTGCTTGGCACGGTATTTATGACTTGACAAAACATTGAGATTTATTTCTAACACGTAAAGATTTAACGCACTTGACGCAGAATGAAGGATTGGTCCATATTGGCTCAGGATCGAGCTTGGTGGAAAAAGGATAGGGAGGCTGTGCCCTGCAGTGGCACAATACGGGCTAATTAATATATTATTATGTAAGTTTAATAGAGCATGTCCTAGAACCAAAAAATCGAAGACATGTGACATCTACCAACCCGCACTGGGCTCGCGTGCTGGATTACGGCCCACTCCCTCTCACAGAGAGGAGGCCTGTGTCCCAGTCCCAGCAGTGGGAACATTATAGGCTGATAATGTAAGTTTAATGGTAACGTTTCATACACACAAACCTTCCGGTTTAAATTCTATAAATGATGGTGAAAAGCGACTCAAAATCCGTTGCGTAGTTTAGAAATACAACGCAGTCAGGAACACAGACAATCACGAAAAGCGACTATACATATATATTTAAAATATGTGCTTCTTCCCGCGACTTCGTCCGAGTGAAATTTTTTGTTCTCCCGACTCCCGCCGCATCACATCGCCTGCAAGCGCTATTACTTGTCTGACTCTTTTTTTCTTTTTCGTGCCTCGGAAAGCACGTTAAGCCGTTGGTCCCGGCTGTCATTCGTAGATCTTTGACAGTCGTTACGGGTAGTCAGAAGCTCGAAAGTCTGACAACCAGTCTTACCAAGGGGTATCGTATTAGGTACCCAGTAACTGGGTTGTGGAGGTCAGATAGGCAGTCGGTCCATGTAAAATACTGGTATTCAGCTGAATCCGGTTAGACTGGAAGCCGATCCCAACATAGTTGGGAAAAGGCTAGGCAGATGATGACTCTTTTTTTCTTTTTCTTCTGCTCCTAGGGGGCATATCGTGATGTAAAATAGCCTTTAACCTTCCTCAAGAATTGGGCTATCAAATGTGTAACGGACGTGACGTCAGCCACCATGCCTTTCCGTCGGCCCTGCCGCCAAGCCGCCATATTGACACGCCCCCTTCCGCCACCTCCACCAGCCAAAGCCAAAGAGGGATGGTGTTAATATAAAGCCTTGCCAGCCATTTTTGTATGCAATTTTATTAGATCATGAAACGAACAACGTTACTCTGCAGGTTTTATTCTTGCTCATAGTAATAAATGCAAAATTAATTTTTCATATACGACTGGTAGGTAGTTCCAGAGATTAGCGCGTTCAAACAAACAAACAAACTCTTCTGCTTTATTATTCGTATAGATAGATACTCGTGTGTATAAATATATATATACTATATATTATAGATGCGAACTGACGAGAATCAGTCTGCTTCTTGTTATATCACAAGTCAGTGCTCAAAAACTTGTGGGATCTACATAAAGATGAAGTTTTTATATCCCTTTACGTTTGTTGTGATTGGATTGTTCTGCAAGGTTGATGGTAAATATATTTTTACTATAATACCTATGTTACACAACTAACTATTTTATCAAACCTTTAAATAATTTTTAACGTACATCCCACTCATATTTAGGGCGTGTCAGACTTTTACTGACTAAAACCCACCCGTGTTCCTTCAGTTGCCTATGCCAGGGACCACTGTATCTCTTTCGAACAACCCGCGGCCCTGGCAATACTGACCTTACATGCACATAATACACACATAACACACTCACACATTCACACACTACACACACAATCCCAAATAACATCACCTTTCATAACACTTCACGAATATAACCACCTTTATTATAGACTTACCTCTCTAATTCTAAAATGTTGGCTAGTAGGTAGTGATATATGAATCTAGATGCCGTTAAATCTGATAAATGTTCAAAGGGGTGTGAGCCTGGAGATCTGTCATACAGGTCCGAGCCTAGTTCAGACTCCAGCTCTCACATAACACACATAACACCCTCACACATTCACACACTACTCACACAATCCCATAATAACATCACCTTTCATAACACTTCACGAATATAACCACCTTTATTATAGACTTACCTCTCTAATTCTAAAATGTTCGCTAATAGTGATATATGTATAATCTGAATCACTTACTTGTCTGACTCTTTTTTTTTTTTTCGTGCCTCGGAAAGCACGTTAAGCCGTTGGTCCCGGCTGTCATTCGTAGATCTTTGACAGTCGTTACGGGTAGTCAGAAGCTCGAAAGTCTGACAACCAGTCTTACCAAGGGGTGTTGTATTACCCAGTAACTGGGTTGTGGAGGTCAGATAGGCAGTCGGTCCATGTAAAATACTGGTATTCAGCTGAATCCGGTTAGACTGGAAGCCGACCCCAACTTAGTTGGGAAAAGGCTAGGCAGATGATGATGTATAATCTGAATCTAGATGCCGTTAAATCTGATAAATGTTCAAAGAGGTGTGACCCTGGAGATCTGTCATACAGGTTCCGAGCCTAGTTCAGACTCCAGCTCTCACAAAGGTTCTAGCATAAGGCAAAATTGTACATACACACTACTGTAACAATGTACCTTTATGAGAGAAATAAACTGTATTAATAACACTAAATGACTAACTAACTAACTATACAAATAAATACAAAAACAAAAGGACTCCTGTGCTGTTTTTCCATCAGAGTCGCTACGTTGCTATGGATGCGATTGATATCCACCAATCATATTCATTGGTCCACACAGTGCTGGTGGAAATGGGTTCAACGAATACGATTATGTGTTTTGCGAATTTGTTCTATGTTTTTTATACGGAAGGATGCGTGCCAAGGATGGGAGCTATGGATGCGCGAGTGGTGTAGCTATGTGCAGAGCGGAGTACTCCCCGCGCCTTCGATTTTACATCGCAGCCTCGCACAGCTACCTCGCGGCGGCATATCTTACTCGCTCCGCTACACTTAGCATTAGTGGAAACGGTCGCACAGTTTCCTAGTTTAGCTTTCACATCCTCGAAGTATAGCTGTTAGCACATCTCTGGTGGAAAAGCACACTTAGGCGTCGAAGTAATCGTCCGCATCGCTGTCATCCGGAAACGTGCTAGACTGGCAGCATTGCCACGTCGAATGGCAATGCTAATTCTTTGGTCATGGTGGTGAAAAACAAGAGATTTCTGTGCCATGCTAACTAATATGTAATATATAAGTCCGTTCACCTTTTCTACCCTGTTTTTATCCATACGGTAAAAAAGTCAACCGGTATACAGGTCAAATTAAATTAGCAGAAACTCTGCAGACGTGACGGGTATCGATATGTAAACATGATAAAACAAAAAATTAATTAATTTTATATTTTTTTTTTTGTGGGGTCATCGTCCGTTGTTACGGTATTTACTTGAAATATCAGTTTGAATAACAGTTCTTGGTTGTACAAACTTCACAGACGTCATTGGTATTGGTATCTATCTAAAAACGATGACACATTTTCTCAACTCATACTTCAGGTTACAACACTACCAGCGGTCGTTGACCCCTAAGAACGTGCCAGGGTTGCGGGTTGTTCGAAAGTGTTACCGTGGCCCCTGGCAGAGGCAACTGAAGGAACACGGCTGGGCTTTAGTCAGTAAAAGTGACACGCCCTCGGAGCTCCGCCCAGAGCGGGAGAAGTTATTTGATGATATCCCACCCAAAAAGAAACCCTAAGAAAAAACATCAAATATTTTTTATTTTGGTTCAGAATCAGAATCAGAATCATAATCAGAGGAGAAGAGGAGGAGGGCGGGAGGATCGGTTTTATCGCGTTTAGATAATATCACCCATCACGTCTGCAGAGTTTCGCTAGCTAATTTAATTTGACCCTGCATATTTTACATACATTACAAAAAAACGTCAATTTATTTATTGTTGCATTATTTCAGGTGCCAGAGACAATAAGTGTTTGCTGTCAATAGATAAGGGATCGTGTCTGGCGAATTTCCCCATGTAAGTTCTGCAAGATTTTATACGTTTGCGATTTATTTGCCAAACATGTAAACAAATATGAGTTATTGGAAAATAACTTCAATACCTACACAATAAAGTTCAGTTTACGATACAACTTCAAACATTTTTGTAACTTTTTCAGTAGTACTAAACACTCTGAAATCAACTTAACTTGAAATAACATAAATTTGAATAGTCTTTAGGTGCAATCGACTGCACTTTGATGTTTACAATATGAGCGTGAGCGGCGGGGTAATTGCGTAACACACTATCTGTAGCAATGGGTATCATTTTGACAATTCAACAACATTCATTGCGTTATTTATGTTGTTGAGCAGACACATTTTTCGAACATATGAAGCAATGGATTAGCAATATCCTTCAAAATGATTCAGATTGATAGTGTTGTAGCGGTATCTACAACGCCACATGCGAACAACGCGTCATACTGACGTCACGCAAATCCTGCATCTCGCAAGCAGAGTTTACCGCGCAATTAGCATAGATACAATTTCCCAACATCAATCGTTGGGCAATTGCCCGCCAGACACAACACCCGTCTGGTCGGAGGATCCTCCCTTTTCTATGGAGGATGAGTGAACTTTACACCCTGTTCCTCATACCTATAAAGTGTGTTACGGAATTAGGGTGCTGGCCTAACATAATAATAATATGGTATGTTTCAATTAAAGCTTTTTGACAGTCTTGTTGATCTCGTGGACGCAAGCGCGACTGCTGAGCGTGAATCCTAGGTTCGACTAGGATTTTCTAGCTGAAAACACAGCTGTGCTGCTGGGGAGTTTGTTGCGCCACTTCTTCCCAGCGAAAGCACTAGGAAGTGGTGAAGGGCGGGCGTTTTGGGGGACTGTCTTTCGTAATTTTGACGTTCGAAAAGTGCTGATTCTCAGCCTAATCTGAATAAATGAATTTTGATTTTGATTCTCGTGTCGGGCAAAGTTTTATTGGGTGTTTTCCATAGGGAATTTCTTAGTAACAGCCCAGAGTTTGGAAGTTGGCAATGTGGTACCCCCGTGGCTCGGAAAGCACGTTAAGCCGTTGGTCCTGCGTCTGATCTCTCTCCAGTCGTGTCGGATTGCCGTCCCATCGGACAATGAGAGTGAGAGAAGAGAGAGTCACCTGTGTCTGCGCACACACCTGTGCACTATAATATCTCCCGCGCCGAAGGCTGGTCTCCGTTGAGATTGGCCACCGTGACCGAAATACGGTCTGGAGGACTTATATGTAGATTCCAGCTTATACTTGTTTTGTCAATACAAAGGTGAGGCCTGCTGTACGTAACTTCTGCACTTCTTCTGTTCTTCTGCGTCTCTTCTGCTGGACATGTTGGTCTATAGTCCGGCAGACAAGAGAATGCGACCTTGACACCTGTCAGTTTCATACAAACGAATACGTGTTTTCCGAATGTGATCTTTATTACCTACTAGAATTGTCGCGCTGACAGGTGTCAGGAACGTCTTACTACTAATTATGTGGGTACACACGCCAAAGGAGTTAAGTAACCAGTCACGCAAATACAAAACTATATCGCTAGTGTACATTCTGCTATTGGCGCCGATTCCCTTGTTCACAAACTAAACTAAATTTATGTTCAGTGCATATTTTTTCTTTCTATTTCATTAGAAAATGACAGAAGACAAATATTAGTTTAGTCCTGTCAAATTAGTCAGCGCCTGGCGTAAATTGACGTATTTTAGTAGCCATGTTTTTAATCACGTCTAATTTGTCTATGGAGTATCTTAATTTGACAGGACTAAACTAATATTTATCTTCTGTCCTTTTCTTAATGTAATAGGATGAAAAATATGCACTGAACTGAAATTTAGTTTAGTTTGTGAACAAGGGAATCGGCGCCAGTGTCAGCCACGAACACATCGCATTTGTAGAGTTAACATCTTCTAAATGATAGTATAACATAATTTCGCATCGAAAACTAAAGTGTTCGTAGCCCAACGAAAAAGCCATATACTTAATACACTACCATATACTTATACTTACTGATAAAATTAATTAGGCACAGAAATTGGCGCTATCAAAATTGTAGCTACATAATTCTAAATGAGCTTGTCAGACTTTCGGGCGTCTGACGACCCGTAACGACTGTCAAAGATTTCTTCTAACAATCTTCTCTTACTCTGTCCTTCTCATACGTCTGACTTTGTTCATTCTTCTTTTCGTATTCAGTCCATTCTTCTTTGGAATGCGCTTCCTCTTGATATCAGGACGGCTACCAGTCGTTATGCATTTAAGCGGAAATTGCAGTTATTTTCAAAACAAATAGCGTAGAGTCATCTCAATATCTCTCTCCCTTGATTTTGTATATATATACATATATATAGTATATATATTATAAGTATGTATTATAGTAATAGTATGTATGTATATATAACCTATTTCTGTATTTGTTTACCTAGTTTTAAGAGTTTTTTTTTTGTTTATCTTTGTCCCTCTCAACCAAAGCACCTGCCATCTAATCTCTGCACCACCCTTGGTTGACTGGTAGAGAATGCCTAAGGCATTAAGTCCGCCTTTGTACCTATTTTTGTGCGAAAAGTTTAAATAAATAAATAAAGATCCACGAATGACATCCGGGACCATTGGCTTAAAGTGCTTTCCGAGGCACGGAGGGGTGGATGGTCAACCCATCCACGGACTAACCGTGGCAACCGTGGTAAACTGATCGATCGACCCGTGCGGCTGTTATTACTTAGCCACAAGCCCCACCTAAGCCTAAGCTTATAGTTTAATGGAGCTTTTTTTTCCAGGTACGCCTATGATGCCTCTAAACGCAAGTGTGTGGAGTTTAACTACGGAGGCTGCGAGGGGAATGATAACAAATTTAATACCATGGGAGAGTGTGCAGATGAATGCATATGGAAATCCTCGCGCGAATAGTTATGTAGCGGCATCTACAACGCCACATACGATCTACGCGTCACACTGACGTCACACAAAATCCTGCATCGCGCAAGCAGAGTTTACCGCACAACTAGCATATAGAGGGTCACATAAAATTAGCAAGTGAAACTACGTAAACGTGATGGGCATCGATACGACAAAATAAGAAAAATAAAAAATTGATGTTTTTTTTGGGGTCACCAACCGTTGGTTGTGTCGTTACTTGAAGTATGAGTTGAGAAAATCTGTTCTTTTTTGTTTTATCGTATTGTGATTTATTTTAATGTATTCGTCCTTGTCAAACTTGCTGTACTTAGTGAATGATGTGGTCGCACACCTGTATTTGTCCTTGTTCATGTTTACATGCATGTAACTGTGTTGCCTCTGTTGGTGATCTAATAAATACCAATCACATCTACGAAGTTTACACAAAAACAAATATACTGATATTTCAAATGACTGCGCCTGCGGTTCTGTCTCGTATAGAGTCTTAGCATTTGCGTGGATGTGACGCATGTTTTCCACCAACTTGTTATTTCTTTTGTTTGTGTTCTGTTACCTGCGGTTGACGACTAACACAAAAATAACTGATCAAATTAATTTATTTTTAGTTTCATCACGTTTAGATGTCAATACCCATCACGTCTGCGGAGTTTCGATAGCTAATTCAATTTGACCCTGTATACGGCAGTTGCCCACCAGACACGACACCCGTCTAATCGGAGAATCCTCCCTTTTCTATGGAGGATGAGTGAATTTTCCACCCTGTTCCTCTATATTCATTGTTAAGCTAATTGACTATTACCAACTTAAAATCACAACTGCGCTGTGACTGACTTTCGCAGAAGGTCACAGCATTATGCTGAGCGATGGCCGTTTTGCGTGAATGTGACGCATACCCCATCTTGTTCTTTTATGTGTTTGTGTTTTTCTTTGGATCGTGTTTTTCACAAATAAACGTATTTTCTTTATTTTTTTATGCGAGTTTTCATGGTTTTCAACGGTGCTAAAGCCGTTAGTGAAGTCAAAATGACGGGTGCAAAAATTATTTTTTTTTTTCGTCATGTTTATCGTTTTCATGGTTTCGAGAATGCTAAAGCCGATAGTGAAGTCAAAATGAAATGCAAGATGGCGGCTGGGATTCATTTTTTTCATAATGTCGTTTTGCGAGTATCGCGCAATCGGGGTCCCCCGACCGCACACGTTTTTTTCTTCCTCGCCTACCGCTCCACTTCCTTAGAAAACAGCTCTAGGAGATAGCCAGTCTTACCTACTCTATCAACTCAGCCTATCGCAGTCCACTGCTGGACATAAGCTTCTCCCAGGCTGCCCCACAACACCCTGTCCTCCGCCTCCCAGAGCCAGTCTATCCCAGCCACCTTCTTAAAGTCGTCTATCCATCTAGCTTGGGAGCGTCCCACACTACGCTTGCCGATACGCGGTCTCCACTAAAAGACTCTGTTCCACCGGCCATCGGTCCTTCGACAAACATGGCCAGCCCACTGCCACTTCAGTTTGCTTACTCTTCAACTCTGCTTAGCCTTACCTACTTATTAGAGACTATTTCAATAATAGACAGATATAGGTACCTAATGCTTACTCACACTCCAATTAAACAAATAGGAAAAATAAATAAAAGCAGTATTATAAAAATAATTGAAACAATGCCTGTCTATTATCATATCACAATAACCAATTATTATATTTAGACCAATGTCGGAACGTACGACCTCTAAAATAAATTGTTCGTTAAATAAAACTTCCCTATTTATTTACCTACACAGTTTTAATTATATATATTGCATTACATATTGTTTTTCAAAACACTAATAGCGGACACTGGCCGCACAGCTTCTGAACTAAAGTGGAACTGGGCTGACCACAGACTTATAAACTAAAGGGAGATATGGTGTGGCTGCCGAACTGTTCGAGTCCAGCTGTCGCCTTCAACTACATATGCACTACAATACGAACACGCGCGCACTCACACTATAATAGTCACCACACTCAACGCGAGCCAATCGCGTAACGCAGATCGCAACGTTGAGACACACAACTACATTGACAATTCTTATTGACAAATCAACGGCGCCCGCGTTTGTTTCAGTTTTGTGCATACATTGTTCGCACGCGCCACGCCCCCTTGGCATATCTCCCTTTAGTTTATAAATCTGTGGGGCTGACCAAATCGGGGTAATTCCGTAACAAACAGTAGCAATGTTTCATTTTGATAGTTCAACAACATTAATTGCGTTATTTACGTTGTTGAGCAGACACATTTTTCGAACATATTTATTTATTACCTTTGGAAGACTTACAGCTAAACAAAACAGACTAAGAAAATGAAAATGTGACTGACAGCCAATTACAAGTCTCCACATATAATATGAAGCAATGGAGTAGTGATTCAAACTGTGATTGATTCTGTGTTACGTAATCAGGCGCATATCTGTCGCATGACAGAGCAGCTATAAGCAAAAGCCACCATTCAGTAGATCCCAAATGGCAGGAAACCAGAAAGGGATGGCGGGATGAGCTTGACTCCTTATAGGATTGGCCCACAGTTGCAGTAGACTGGGAAAATTGGAAAGAGGGAAGGGAGGCCTTTGCCCTCCAGTAGGACAACATAGGCTTATAATAACAATAGATTACAATGGCGCTAAATTAGAAAACAATGGCGCCGATTCCCTTGTTCACAAACTAAACTAAATTTTAGTTCAGTGCATATTTTTCTTTCTATTTCATTAAGAAAAGGACAGAAGATAAATATTAGTTTAGTCCTGTCAAATTAAGTTACTCCATAGACAGTTTAGACGTGATTAAAAACATGGCGACTAAAAATACGTCAATTTACGTCAGGCGCTGACTAATTTGACAGGACTAAACTAATATTTATCATCTGTCCTTTTCTTACCTAATGAAATAGAAATAAAGAGATGCACTGAACTTAAATTTAGTTTAGTTTGTGAACAAGGGAATCGACGCCATTGTTTTCTAATTTAGTAACCATTGTTAAATTGATCAGGAAAAGCTAAGCGAGCGAGGATTATCTGCTCTATGTTAGGATAACATTGCACAATCACTATATAATGATGGTAGGTACAGCTGTTACAATATAAAAACTACAAACAGTTTAATAGTGCACACAAACAACATTACAAACATGAGAATAATATTTGTAGTGTGCATGTTCTTTGTGTTTGCATCAGTGAGCAGCCAAGATGGAGGGAGGGATCGCAGAGCCTTAACAAATATAGAAGGTATGTACCTTTGTCCTTTAGTCATCACCTGTCTGGTCCGTGGATGGATGACCATTTTAACATACCAATGCCCCTCCCTGTCTCGGAAAGCACGTTAAGCCGTTGGTCCCGGCTGTCACGAGGATCTTTGACAGTCGTTACTGGTCTTAAGAAACCCGAATGTCTGACAATCAGTCTTACCAAGAGGCTCTTACCTGTGTTACCCAGTAACTAGGTTGTGGAGGTCAGATAGACAGTCGCTCCATGTAAAATACTGGTATTCAACACGCCGCCGCCAGGGTATCTCCGTGCTCTATGGTTTAGAGCGTCGTCTTAGTCGCAAATCCTAGTGTTTAATTGCCCAAGTACCTATATGTTTGTCGACGACAAGCGACTGTCGCCGACGACGGACGCCGTCCGCCGTCAACGAAAGCCAGCGACAGTCAGACTATCATCAGAAAGATCTGACATTTGTTTGTTGGTTGGAGGACCTACCCAATAGTTTTTGTTTATTATTTAAAAGTACAAATTAATTTTATTTCCCTCTTTTTAGGTTCGGATCCCGATTCCAATGAAAAATTGAATAATGAACCCAAAATCACCGCTAATGTCATACAAGATACATTCCGTTTGCCATCACACCTTGATAATATGCTTACTACCACACCCCATCCGCAAAACCGTCGCAAGCGAGCACTAAAAAAACTCAAATTACCAATAAAACGTCGCAAGTCAACAATAATACGTCAAAATACAACAACAAAACTTAGAAAGATACCGATACTTCGCAAGAAGATACCGATACTTCGCAAGAAGATACCGCTACTTCGCAAGAAGATACCGATACTGCCCAAGAAAAAACGGATACTGCCCAAGAAAATAACGGTACTTCCCAAGCCAACCACAACTACTACAAGTCCACCACGCCATGTACAGTACAGCAGTAAGCTAAACATTTTCTTATACAAAAAAAAAGCATTTCTAAAGGCACTTTCAATGGTCAGCGGGATTGTCCGAAAGGGTTACCGCTACCCCGGAACATAAAGGGCGAAGGAAGGAACATGGGTGGGTTTTAGTCAGTAAGAGTCTGACACTCCCTTCCGCTCCACCCAGAGCGGGAGGAGTCATTAGATGATTTTCCAGCAGAAAAAAAAGGCACTTTCAATCACATTCCGAAAGATTTTGAAGGAAATTGCTAAACCATTGCCTCATATGTTTAATAAATTCGTCTGCTCAACAACGTAAATAACGCAATGAATGTTGTTGAACTGTCAATTTTTTATTTTATAAAAGTAGTAAAAGTTTATTAAGAAAACACTGAAAGTTAATTGAAATAACTGAAAATCTCTTGAACAATTTTTACTAGGGTACCAAACAAGATATCGTAAAAACAAATCAGCTGTTCCATGTTACCTAAGTTCGCATTACTTGACAATACTATAATATCTCTAATATATTGGTTGCGGCTAAGTAATAACAGCCGCATGGGTCGATCGATCAGGTTAAACTACGCTTGCCGCGGTTGGTCCGTGGCTGGGTGACCTCTTCACATACCAAGACCCCTCCGTGACTCGGAAAGCACGTTCAGCCGTTGGTCCCGGCTGTCATTCGTGGATTTTTGACACTCGTTACGGGTCGTCAGTAGCCCGAAAGTCTAACTACCAGTCCTACCAAGGGGTATCGTATTACCCAGTTAGGATTGTGGAGGTCAGATAGGCAGCCGCTCCATGTAAAATACTGGTACGACCCCAACATATTAAATTTGCCATTTGCCTAGCCAGAATGTAAAGGCTAGGCAAATGATGACTTTAATATATTATTACACCTCTGCCTACCCCTTCGAGAAATACAGGCGTGATGTTAGGTTACTTGACAAAATCAAAATCAAAAGTCATTTATTCAAATTAGGCTGAGAATCAGCACTTTTCGAACGTCAAAATTACAAAAGACAGTCCCCCAAAAACGCCCGCCCTTCAACACGTCCTAGTGCTATCGCTAGGAAGAAGTGGCGCAACAAACTCCTCAGACAAAGAAACAAACAGGAAGCAGCGTCTTTTTTTCAATATGTCTGGTCTGGTTCCCTAGTAAAAAAAATCACGATGATCACTACAATGACCCCTTAGGAGGTTTGCAGTTCCTTTAATTCTTCTTCTTCTTCGTAGCACTCATGTCAGAGCGGTCGTGATCCTCATGTAGTTTCTTGTCTAGGGACTGATGTGATTCGCCTCACGATTTCTCGCCACCTACTCCGATGTCTGAAGTCCAATTCTCGTAATTTAAAACGTTCAAAATCTATTCGCAGTGTCATCTCGGCGACAAACAAATGTCAAAAACTTGTCAAAATGTAGGGAAATTAGAAGTATTTTTTGACAGATTGAGACAGATCAGACTGTGAACGTTCTTAAAACTACGAGAATTGCTCCTCTGGTATTTTTCCTTTAGTTCAACTTTTTTTAGGTTCACATCCCGATCCATATGACCTCATGTACAGTATGCAGCCCGCAAGAATGATACAAGCTGCATATCGCCGGCAATCATATCCTACACCAACAACTACACGTCGTATACCTACGAGAAGACGAATTATACCTACTACAAGCACCACAGCACCTCGCCCGCCAAAACCCCGTAGAAAAAGACCAACTTGTTGCAACAATTTACAAAACTGTTGCAAGATAAAACCAAAATGTTGCAAGAAAATACCAAAACATCGATAACGAATAGAGGGGAGGCGAAAAATTTTCCAAAAAAGAAAAACTTACGACATTAAGCAAGTTTGTACTCATAATAAATAGTCAAAGGGAATTGAAGATTTTTATATGGAGCACACCTACTGTTACGCGATTTTGTTTTTTTTTTTTTCAAAATGGCCAGATCAAAAAATATGGATGTCACGTGATCGACTTTGAACGTTAATATCTCGGAAACGAGGCGCTTTTCGGGGTTTGGTCCTAATATATTTTCTGTTTGCATTGATGTCAGCTATCGATTTATATTTTGAAAAAAACAAAATGCCGGATATGTAGGAATGCCACGTACAGACGCCAGCACATCAAGCTACTACAATCTGTCATATTTATTTAATAGATTTTCAACTTTATCGCTGAAACATTAAGGTTCAAGGTTGTTTGGGAAAATTTGACAGTTTTGGGTAGCTTGACCTGCTGGCGTCTGTACCTTCAGAGCCTTTTCGGTCATGGCAACCAATCGCAGCGGAGAGTGTGTACGCAAACACAGGTGCACTCACTCTTCTCTCTCTCTGATAGGCCGAAAAGCCCTTGGACCTGCGCAGTGATTGCCTAAACTTACAAGTTGTATGTCGTAGATTCGAACCCAGGCAGACACTTTACTATGTGTGTCCTATGGTTTTTGTATTTATTTGTATAGTTAGTTAGTCATTTAATTTAGTATACCTAGTGTAAATAAATAGTTATCATTACTTTGTGTAAATTAATTACCTATTCACAACTGCTCTCAAAACGATGAAGCAAAACATCGTGAGGGCACTGGTCAACATCATCATCATTATTTCAGCCCAAAGATGTCCACTGTTGGACATAGGCCTCCCCAAGCACCTCCAGTTCGACCGGTTCTGTGCTTCTCGCATCCAACGGGTTCCTACGGCTTCAACAAGGTCGTTGGTCCACATTGTGGGAGGCCTTCCAACGCTACGCCTTCCGGTACGCGGTACTGGTATGTCCTAGAACCAAAAAATCGGGATGGGACCTCTACCAACCCGCACTAGGCCCACCCATCTCACAGAGTTGAGAGTTCCAACATGGTAACATGGTTCATGGTATGTGCTGATTCTTAACCTTATTTGGGGTATTTTTTATTTTGATTTTAAATAAGCAAAATGTCAAGCGTTCGTCATAATAAGGTAATTTCCTATACCCTGTCCATTAGGTAAACCGTTTTTTGACAGATGGAACTAGGGATTGCAGCAACACACAATACATTGATTGATACACGTAGGTACTGTATTATAATGTATGTAAGAAGTCATAAATAATGTTACGAGCTTCGGGGTTAGTGACAATAAAAACTGCCGATATAAATTACCAAAAATTACACTTTAATTAAACAACACTAATAAAAACTCAAACACACTAATTGTAAAACACAATGGCACTTAAGTCGCACGTGAAGATCGCTTTCGATGTATTCGCTTGAACCGGTTTTGGCTTATCCCGGCCTTATATAGTGCCGCAGATAGTTCTAGAACATTCTATTGTAGAAACATCTAGAATGTTCCAGTACATACCGGCCTCGACTGACCAGCAGTCGATAGTTCTAGAAAGTTCTAGCATCGAAAGTTCTAGAAGGATCTTGACTCTATTAGTTCTGCTACTCGATACTAGATGGCGCTAGTGGCAACTAATGTCACCATGTACCAGGCATTAATCGTAGCGCGCAACAATAAGATAATTGAATAAGAAAATGCACTACACTTTTACGTAATCTGGAATATGTACGTTCTAAGACAGCTGTCAAAAAACAAGTAACCTAATGGACGGGGTATAATGATCTCACTCTTTTTTCTGTAATAAAGGTGCGTCTGCACTAGTTCATATCATGTACGCATGTATCAGAATTTAGTTTTGGCACAATTAGGTTGCCAATTCGACGCGCCGATACATGTATTTCTTTTAATGAAGTTTTTCTTTTATTTTCGGAAATAAATAAAAATCGCAAGGTGCGAGGTCGGGGCTATAGGGCGGGTGACCCACAGACCCAGTAATTCCACGTCTGACGTCGCCAAGTCGTCGATTGTTTGCTTGGCGGTGTGCGACGAGGCGTTGTCGTGGTGAAGGAGGATCCTACTGCGAGGTCGTTTCTCCCGAACTTTTTCCATGACAAGTGACAAACAATTGTTAGTGTACCACTCTGCAGTAACTGTTTTTCGATCCTCTAAAACAATTGTTGCGTAATGACCTGTACTTCCGAAGAACGAGGCCATCATATTTTTTCCCACGCTTTGACCTCTCTTCACTTTAGTTGACAGCACACTGACCCCCCCAGCAGACAGCCCAGACAGCAGACTGTCTCTTAGTTTCAGGATCATAACAATAAATCCATCTTTCGTCACCCGTAAGTATATCGAACACAGCATTTGAGTCACCTCCATTAAATCTTTGAACCATTTCAAGACACCAATCACCGGGTGGTATCCACCGGGCACAAAGCTTCCTGGCCGTTAAATTTTCATGGAGGATTTTGTGCACTTGACTCATACCGATGCCTAAGCTGGTCCGAATCTGCTGATAAGTCACTCTTTTGTCAGTCTCTATCATACGCCGCACAACACTGAGGTTACCTTCAGTCGTCGCCGTAGAAGGCCGTCCCTCACGCAGATCATCGGTGAGATTAGTGCGACCACGTTTAAACTCATTAAACCAGTTGTAAACAGTGGCACGAGATGGGGCTTCATCGTGAAATGTCAATCGAAGTCTATCATAACTTTCTTGTTGACTTAAATGACATCGAAAGTCATAAAAAATCATTGTACGAAAATTTTGGCATAACGCAGACAATTTTCAATTTGCCGCCAAGTCGTAAACAAATGACAAATGAATAATATACATACACAATAATATTGGCAAAGAGTTCCATTTTCAAAATTTGAACTCATTTTTTTATTATATCGTTTACAAGTGGCCAGTTCTAAAAACTTTCAGTGTCGCCCTCTTAACAAACCAAAATCTAGAACAAGGATTTTTTTTTTTAAATAGCGCCATTTCTTACCAAAATGAATGAGCTATTGTTTATTTTCCTCAATCAATGGTTTATTTTTTTTTTTATCCCCATTCAACAGTATCCATAATTTCCTTAATCCACAACTCACTTTTTTTACTAATTATAGTAGGATAAGGCTATTAAGTGACAATTATGTCATAAATTAATAATGGTTTGCGCGGTGACCTCAAGTGGCATGATTCAATATAAAATGGAGTAAAGTATACGAGTTGATCCTCGTATACTTTACTAAAACTCTTAAGGACGTTTTTTGATACAAAACAAGATAAAGTGCACCTCGAATCAGACTAAATAATTTTAATGGGGCTGCTGCATGCCTTTGTCATCTCCGATTCCAGGGCGTAGGTACCTAACCGGGGTCTACCCTTTATATCAGAACTTTTTTAGTTATAATATTATTTTGCAGCGGATGGCATAAACTTCATTTCGCAGAAAGTCGTTTGGCAAACACTCATTTATCATACATTCAAAACTCATAATTTTGTAAGTCAGAATCATCTTTAGGCATAAATTTCATATCCCTAATATGTAATTAAAAAGTAGAACCATCATATCGCAGAAAGTTCACTGTCAGAATCGTCTTTTTGCATACATTTCATATTGATAGTAATTAAAAGGCAGAACTATCATATCTCAGAAAGTTTAGTTAGTTTGTTGAAATACATCTATCACATTACAGAAAATTCATTCATTCATTCATTCACCATGCATGCAGCAAGTTTGCAGCATGCAAACAAGCATACACCATGCACGCAGCAAGCATGCAGCATACAAGCAAGCATGCAAACATGCAAACAAGCATACACCATGCATGCAGCAAGCATGCAGCATACAAGCAAGCATGCAAACATGCAAACAAGCATACACCATGCACGCAGCAAGCATGCAGCATACAAGCAAGCATGCAAACATGCAAACAAGCATACACCATGCACGCAGCAAGCATGCAGCATACAAGCAAGCATGCAAACATGCAAACAAGCATACACCATGCACGCAGCAAGCATGCAGCATACAAGCAAGCATGCAAACATGCAAACAAGCATACACCATGCACGCAGCAAGCATGCAGCATACAAGCAAGCATGCAAACATGCAAACAAGCATACACCATGCATGCAGCAAGCATGTAATATGCAAGCAAGCATGCAGCATGCAAGCAAGCATGCAGCATGCAAGCAAGCATGCAGCATGCAAGCAAGCATGCAGCATGCAAGCAAGCATTCAACAAGCAGCAGGTATGATTTCTGTCACGGCTCCGGCGCTGCGGGGCTCCGGCGGTCCCACGCGAGCTTATCGTCGCAGATGGTTATAAGGCTTACTACCACCGCAGCTTCAGCTTCGCCGGCCAGCCTCAGCTGCGGCGTTTTGCGTTAATACCGGTTCCCTATCTATTTGCATAAATTTTTAAGGCCTAATATAACTTGGCATACTTTTGTTTATCCTAATTATATTTACGCATAACATTATTTTCGCATAACAGCTTACGCATAATTTTTTTAAGCATAATTTCTCTAATCATAATAATGTTTAAGTATAAATTTATTTACGCATAATGATATTAAAACATATTTTTTATAGTCATAACAAATACGCATAATAATTCACTCCTAAAATGTTAGACACTCGCTTCGCTTTTAGGGCTCGTCGCTTTTAGGGCTCAAAAGAAATGTCTTAGAGCTGTTTGTGGAATACGTGCCCCAGATAGCTGTGTGCCATGTTTTGAACAGCTTAAGATTTTAACCTTTCCTGCCCTCTACATCTATGAGATTGCTACATTCGTAAAAACCAATAGGGAAAAGTTTGGTAACCTGCACTCCCGTCGGCATGTCGACAAAATAGCAGATAATATGCCCTCAAAAACAGCCCTACTTTCTTAAAGTTTCTTCGGAATGTCTTCACGAATTTATAATAAGCTTCCTAAGCAAATAAGAGAAATTGAAACCATTAATTTTTTTAAGAATAAATTAAATGACTTCTTAGTAATCAGACCATATTATACAGTACATGAACTTTTGTCCGACAGATTCGTGATGAGTTAGTGCGGAACTGTTTTTATGTTTTGATGCAAAATAAAGCTCTATTGCAATTGAAATGTCTATTTGAAATAATATAATATATCACATAAACTTTGGTCTAATAAGTAGTAAATATCAGAAAACATCATAAATTGTTATAACCTCATCTAAACCAAATGATTCACCAAATGTAATTATTTTAATAATTCATTATATAATTTCATCGTTATATTAAAAAAGTATATTACATGAAATTAGGTCATACGGTCATTACAACTTTTGTTATTATTTCAAACGTTACAAACCCAGGAAATAGAACATTTTTTTTGATACACTAAGTGTGCAAACGTTATGATTTAAAATCTTTTGAACCCAATTATTAGCTGTTACATTACCACCATGACACTTAATGTTCACACATCTCCAAAGTATTGAGCCATTTTTGTCCTTCTTTCATTTTTTATTCCGTTATTCCTATTGACTTTTATGACTTAATACTAATAGTTATTACGCCTAGTAACATTATGCGAATAAAAATTATGCCAAAACGAATTAGCCTTCAAGATAATTATGCCAACATAAACTGTATGCCAAAAAAAATATGGCAAAGTATTATTATGACAAAACAAATTATACCAAAATAGTTATGCCAAAGTATATTAGGAAAAATAACATTATGCAAAAAGAAGGGATCCCTACGTTTTTGCCGCGTCGCAGTCTCCTTTCAAGAACATGTCTACCCCAACTGTCATCGATTCTACGGCTAGCTTAGCTCGACCCAGTGCCACTTCAGCTCGCTTATTCTATCAGTACTTTATGGCCTCTGCGCTCTTATATTACTGGGTCGAATAATGAAAGGCGTATTTAGATTAATAAATATTATTGTTACGAGCTTCGGGGTTCGTGACAATTAAAACTGCCAATATAAATTACCAAAAGTTACACTTTAATTAAACAACACTAATAACAACTCAAACACAGTAATTATAAAACACAATATCACTTAAGTCGCACTTGGAGATCGCTTTCGATGTATTCGCTTGTATCGCTTATCCAACTCTGTGTCTCGGTCGTCTTATCCCGGCCGTATATAGTGCCGCAGATAGTTCTAGAACCTTCTATTGTAGAAACATCTAGAATGATCGAGTACATACCGGCCCCGACTGACCAGTAGTCGATAGTTCTAAAAAGTTCTGGCATCGAAAGTTCTAGAAGCATCTTGACTCTATTAGTTCTGCTACTCGATACTAGATAGCGCTAGTGGCAACTTATGCCACTATTAATTGTGGCGCGCAACATTATAATAATTCCTACAATAATGAATGCTAATCTTTTTGCATCATGACACGCACTGTCAGCTCTCCAATCTGATACTCCATTCTTTTCTAATCTTCCAAATATGAAATAGTGTACATCTCATTATACATGCATGCCATATGCCATCAACCTTTAAAATACCAGCGGCGGGAAGGCATGCAGGCTTGTACTCCATTTACTTATTACTCCGTGTAAACTGGTTACAATGATTCAGTAACCTTGTGAAAATTTCATTGAGATAACTGCTTAAAACAATTGGCATTTATAGAAGTCTAGACTTTACTATCGACTAGCCGTCTTTGAAGAACTATAAATTATTTTCAAGTTTTAGAAAAATATTATTTAAAGTTAGTAAAATTCTTATCAAAATTCGTCCTATAAAAAGGCGCCTATAAAAAAAAAAATACAAATTCAATTATGGTGTTTAGCAGTCTTTTTTTAACCGTTTAGTTAAAAAAAGACTGCTAAACACCATAATTGAATTTGTATTTTTTTTTTACTGTACATGCGCCAGCAAATCAAGCTACTACAAATCTGTAAAATTTCTTTAGTAGATTTTCAACTTTATCGCTAAAGTTTAAGATTCAAAGTTGATTGGGAAAATTTGACAGTTTCGGGTAGCTTGACCTGCTGCGTCTGTACGTAACTCAATTTTGTTTAATGTCTAAGGTGAAAACAATGTCAACTTTTTGGTGTTTCTGTGCCTTTTTGACACTCATCAATTTGACGAATACACAGCAAATAAATGGTATGTATAATAATTTACTAAAACACAAATTCCAGACACTGGCGCCGATTCCCTTGTTCAAAACCTAAACTAAATTTAAGTTCAATGCATCGTTTTCTTTCTATTTCATTAAGAGAAGGACAGAAGATAAATATTAGTTTAGCCCTGTCAAATTAAGATACTCCATAGACATTTTAGACGTGCTTAAAAACATGGCTACTAAAAATACGTCAATTTACGTCAGGCGCTGACTAATTTGACAGGACCAGACGTTAATTGACGTATTTTAAGTCGCCATATTTTTAATTACGTCTAAACTGTTTAAGGAGTATCTTAATTTGTTGTTTTTAGGTTTGACTTAATCTTCGATTGACCCGTGTAGCAGTTATTATTTAGCCACCCGCACCCTAATTGTGTAACACATTATCAATCACGGTCTGAATCATTTTGAAGCATATTGCGAATCCATTGCTTCGTATGTCAGAAAAAATTGTCTGCTCAACAACGTGAATAACGCAATGCATGTTGTTGAACTGTCAAAATGACAGCCATTCCTACTGTTAAAGTTGTCAAAAAATAAAAGGCCCGTTTTGACATTGACAGTTCTAGTAGTTAATAAAGATCAAATTCGCAAAACACGCATTGACACGACGTACGAAACTGACAGGTGTCAAGAACGATTCTTAAATGTCAAAACGGGCCTTTTAGTTTGTTTTGCTATTAGCCCGCAGCTCCTAACGTGTCCCACATGTCACATTCTGTCACCATACATTACGCTATTCAATCTTGAGTCTCTTTTCAGATGCTACCTGTCAATTACCTATCGATCCAGGCAACTGTGGCGTGCTGTCTGTTCTATCTACTCCTACTCTTAGGTGAGTTCTGATCTGTAACATTGTTTACCCTCACTAAAACCACCTCGGTGACTACCATATGCACATGGAAGGAGCACCGTTACCTCTCAAAAGACGAATCCGGAGCCCCCTCTGTGCAACGCCTAATTTTGTTTACCCTAGAACCACTTTAACAATATGTCCAACCCTGAAATCGTGAAATTATTAGTCAATCTAAGAACACGAATATATGGAACAGCAGATATTTTTAGGAACTTTATGTTTCGTCCCATTGTAGTAGGAAAACGCAGAAGTTGGCGACATATTTTTCGCTCAGTCCAACCACTAATTTTTTTTGTTAGTCTGTTCTGCTGAGCAAAGGCTACCCCCAAACCCTTCCAGGAACTCTTTTCCCGCGCCACCTCAAACCAGCCCTTGCGGTACACGTCCAGGTCATCTCGCCATCTCTTTCTGGGCCGGCCTCGGCGGCGCCGTCCATCTTCAGGCACCCATCGTGTGGAGATTTTTGCCCAGCGGCCATCGTGCATACCACTCAAAATATGTCCTTTTTGCTCATGTTCAGGTACGGCTACGACAGAGCTAGCGTCCAATGTATCCAGTTCACGTACTCCGGCTGCGGCGGCAACACGAACAGATTCACCAGCTACAACCAATGTCTGACTACTTGCTTCTCATCTCAACAGGTGTCTTTTAACGACTTCATTAATTTAGTTGGATATGTATTGACTGGTCAGAGCAATATAAATCGTTTAGTTGGGTGATATTTTGTTTTTATTTAGTAATCCCAGCGGAGCAGTTGCGTAAAACACTAACAGTAGCAATGACTTTCATTTTGACAGTTCAACAACATTCATTGCGTTATTTACGTTGTTGAGCGGACAATTTTTTTGAACACCTGAATCAATGCGTTAGGAATATCCTTCATAATGATTCAGATTGTGATTGATATTGTGTTACGCAATTATGGTATAGGAAGCACGGGCGAATTTTCCCGCAGCGATTTTTTTCGCGCACTGGATTTTTAACGCACTGCACAGCGCCGAGAGTTGAAAATCCAAGAGTGTTTTTGTTTTTTGACGCGCTAGGATACCCTCAGTTGGATTCTCAATGCTCGGTTCAACACCGAGAGTTCAAAATCCAGTGCGCGATAAAATCCCGCCGCGATATTTTTTCGTCCATGCGAACGGGCACCAGCTCCTCTCCCACCTCGACTACTTATCAACGATTTTTTCGCTCAAGAAACGTACAAAATATTGAAGGTTCCCTGTAAGTAAAAGAGATGTAATTAATAGTTATTAGCTGAATATTACACCACTGGCGAGTACTCGTTTGTCGCAGTCGCAGCGACAAGAGCTATCAACGAGATTACTCGCTCAGTGACAGTCGTTTGGCGGGCAGACCACTCGCCGATAGACCCACGGTCGGTATATAGGCATATACCTACCTAGGATTTTTATCTCACGAAGCGCCGCGCGCTTTACTTGTGGTTACCAAGTGTACAAACACGCTGTATATGTGTGTTCAAGCGTTGGAGCTCTCGGTACCGTCCGAGACAATGGCGAAGTCGGAAGTGTGTGCGTGTGTTATGTATTGACGCTACACGTCATCACGCACACATTCGCAGCGTGTTTGTACTCTTGGTTACCACAAGTAAAGCGCGTGTCGTTTCGTGAGATAAAAATACTGTACAAGCGAGTAATCGCTTACGGTCGTCGCGTACGCGCCGCTCGTTGCTCACCAACTGGTTTATAGTTGCTAGTTAGGTGGGGTGCCTTGAACCTTAGTCGCAATCTTAGACGGATCACACACTACAACGCGACACTTGACGGGGTGTAGATATCGCGCCCCCAGCCCCCGCGCGTGATTTTTACATACAAATTCAATTAAAACGCGCTTCCGCGGGGATTTTGACTCCGTTTCCAGCACACCGTCGCGTGGCGCGTTGTAGTGTGTGATCGGCATTAACCCTAAAAACCCCAAAAAAAAAGAGAAGAAACCAAAAATTCAAAGACATGCTGACCCGCACTGGGCCCGCGTGGTGGATTACGGCCCACTTGCTCTCACAGAGAGGAGGCCTGTGTCCCAGCAGTGGGAACGTTATAGGCTGATGATGGGTGACCGGATGTCACGTGGATGTTTCCAGGCGGATATGAGTGAACTAACGCGTGTTCCAGTAATCGTAGTAACCAAACATAAGTGGTAAAGCTAAACAATGGAAATGTAAACATTATATACAGGGGGCGTGTAATCTGTTTTGAACGTGAAAATGTTTTCACGTGGCCCCGTTGGTTTAGTGGCCCTTGCGACCGCTACTGCTGAGCATGAAGTCCTGGGGGTCTACTCCGAAATGGTATCGGCCGAATGTTCGGCCGTTTCCTGCTACGAAGTTACTGTTTGGTTCGGTCGGTCCCGATCCTACACTCCTACACTCTTTCGAATATTGACTATGGTGCCGACCCAACTGAGCCGATCCGAACTTTTTACGCATTTTTCAATAATATTCGGTTCGGCCATGTGTCGGTCCGATCCGATCATTCACACTTTGCAGTTCGTAGTAGACCCCCTGGTTTCGATTCCGGGTCGGGAACTGTTATTGGGTGGTGTTTTAGATTTCGTCACGCTCAACACCTATTCTATTATATTTATCTGCCAATGACGTTAATCCATCCAATGTTAGACCTGTTAAGAGAAATCGTGCAAAAAAAACGAATATATAAGCAAACCTATAATGCTATTTTAATTATTTGACGAATAAACAGCATCAAGACAACACAGTCAAGTATGTTCACGTTTTTGACAGATAAACAAATCGGATGACGTTTTAGACAGCAATACATTTGACATTTACTTAGAAACGTTTTCGATTTAAGGTATATCCACACATATCAGGGCCGTGGCACACACAAGGCACACACTGAAGCTCCGTCGCCGTCCCGGACTCGGACGTGTGTGATTTGTTCATATAAAATGTACACAGCGATGTATTTTTGAGCCCCTGACGGAGCACGGTCCGTCCACGTCCCAGACACGGCCCTGATATGTGTGGATACCTTTATGCTTTTGACAGGTACTTAAATACATTTTAGAAATATTTTACTAACCTGCTGTATATTGAAAGGAAATTGAACACGCCATAGAAAAAAATGAACACAAATGTAACACTACCCACCATGACTAAACACGTGCGATTCGTAGCTGAGAACCTAATTTAAATGGATTACTTAAAAATAATAGTTTAATAAATAATTATCATGACTAATTGAACACATAACCAGTTACTTAATCAATTAACTGTTTAGTTAAGTGAATAGGTGCAGTGTTTTTTCCTTCTTTGTGTTGTTATGAAAACAAACTACGGACAATAATGATTAATTTTAGCAACTACTACTGCTTAGTTATATTATTAATTGTTAGAATAACCACATGCCAAACAAATGACTCCAATACTACTGATATAAAGATTGACGTCTCTGATGGTAAGTAGAATTTATCATCTACTAGCTGTTGCCCGCGACTTCGAGATCCAGAATGAAAAGTAGCCTACGTCCTTCTCCAGGTCATGGTCTACCGAAGTGCCAAATTTCATCCAAATCCGTTCAGCCGTTTTAGCGTGATAGCGTAACAAACAAACAAACTTACTTTCGCATTTATAATATTAGTTTGGATTTCCATACTTACAATAATGCTGAAGAGTTTGTTTGTGAATCTCTGAAACTACCAGTCGGATTTGAAAAATTATTTTTGCATTTGATAGCCCATTTCTTGAGGAAGGCTATTGGCTATTTAACATGACACCGGACCCTTAGGAGCCAAGCAAAAAGAACGAAAGTAAAAAAATAGACTGATTTCCATTCATACTCAAAACTTTCGTCACGAAATTTTCTAAATGTTCTTCATTGATAATATGATAATATTATAGAAAGTAATAATGTGTTTTAGATTCCTCTGGATCAGCTGATGGTGTTTCTGGATCATATTTAAAATTCAATCCAGACATATGTGAGCTACCAATCGACGAAGGGGACTGCAGGAACGAAAGCCTGGGCACCGATGAAGACAGTGACAATGACAGTGACAGCGTTATTAACGAACTGTACCAACTCGACGACCTCAACGGACTTATCGGACTCAACGAACTCAACCAAAGTAACGAACACGACAAACTCAGCGAAAGTAACGAAAGTAACTCATTCTAGTAAGTTAAAAAACTATCACTTAACATAACATCACCATTATGCAATAAAAAACTTTTTTTTCAAAAAAAAAAAGACGACAGACTTCCAAAGAATAGAATACAATTTTGTACACCATATAAATTACAGGTGAAAAAAAAAAATATTTCACAAGGGTTGGAATAACCACCGACGGCCGCCATGGCTCACGTCAAGCTACCCGAAACTGTCAAATTTTCCCAGTCAATCTTGAACCTTAATGCTTTAGCGATAAAGTTGATGATCTTTTAAAGAATTTTGACAGATTGTAGTAGCTTGATGTGCTGGCGTCTGTACAATGGTCCACCTGAAGGACTAAGTGCGGAAACCAAACCCGTAACATAGAACATAGAAGGGTGACACAATGGGCGGTCTTATTGCTAAGGGTCGATTTATATCAATGATATTTTATCATTAGATAAACTAACAATTTATCAAAAAACATATTTTCCATAAGTTTAACCATTAGTTAGTATTTTTAACAATTCGTTGAGTTAACTACGGATAAAAAAATCGGCCCTAAGAGCGATCTTTTAAAGACAACCTATGGATGGATTAAAAAGGGAAAAGAGTCTTCTCTTTCCCCTTTTTAATCCATCCATAGGTAGGTCCGAAATTAAAGTTATTTCTCACTACAAATTTAAAAATAACTTAAATTTCGGAAGTCGGTCTCGTTGGGATCGCATTTTCGTTGTTTGCCACCGACTTCCGAAATTAAAGTTATTTTTCACTTTGTAGTGTCTTCTTTAGAAGTCGGTTGTTTTTTTCTTTTTGTAAAAAAAATTTTGTTTGTCACTTTTAAGTTGTACCTACCCCGCACAAATTATATAACACTACTTGCTATGTAAATATCAGTGACAGGAAGTTATTATAACATCATCAACATAAACAAAGTGGCAAAAATACGTATTATTGAAGCTAGCTCAAAAACTACCAAAGCAAAGTTTATAATAATAAAACCCTTTTCCCGATACCGTGGGCTACTATTTTTTATATTTTTAAATGTTTTTATATCTTTTATATTCTAATATTTAAAAATATAATTTATATGTTTACATTGAAATAAAGATAATAAAAATTACTTATAATAATTTTAGAAATCGATCCACAATCGCCGGAGATATTGCGTAAAATACATACAAAAAAAACCACAATCGAATTGAGAACCTCCTCCTTTTTGAAGTCGGTTAAAAACTATATATTTTTATTTATTTATTAATTTATCTGATTGGGCTCAATCGGGACTTATAATGAAAGAAGTAGTGGACTGTATTAAAATAGGTGTAATACCATAATTTACAATTATCAACGTGGTACGAAAGGAAACAATGAAATGCCCGTGGTCGAGCGCGTCTGTGAGCTGAGTGGCGTGGAGGGCGCGCAGCGGCCGTCGCATACCGTGTTAGGTACCCCGACGCCCCGCGCCCTCTCTTCGGTCGATCACGCGCATATGTGATGCGCCGACATATCATTTTTTATGTATTTTTTCAATGAAAATAATACATAAGTATTGATAAAATCTATGCCAAAGAAAAACCAATTTTACCTTTACCAATTTTCAGCATTTCATTAGATAATTTTTATTTCATCTACCTCTTACCGACCTCATCTAGTTTTTAAAATATGATTGACGTGTAAAAGTATTTGTACAAACCTACTTAGAGAAAAAAAACCTTTATCATTTACTAATTTCAGTTTTGGCTACAACAAGAATACGAAAAATTGCGAACCATTTAACTACGACGGCTGTGGAGGCAATGCAAACAGATTTGACACTATAAACGACTGTAGGAAGACCTGCTACACACCACTCAAGAATTTCCTAGCTAAAGTCACCGATCTCCTAGTGTCCAGATTCACAAATGGCACTTCGGAATTGCCCGCCACGTGATTTGTGTCATCGTCTGCCTAGCCTGCGGTTTCCAGTCCAACGGGATACAACTGAATACCAGTATTTTACATGGAGCGACTGCCTATCTGACCTCCACAATCCAGTCACTGGGTAATACGAGTAAGACTGGTTGTTAGACTTTCGGGCTTCCGACTATCCATATAAAAGATCTACGGATGACAGCCGGAAAATCAAAATGAGGCTGAGAATCATCACTATTCGAACGTCAAAATTAAATAAGGCAGTCCCCCAAAACGCCCGTCCTTCACCACTTCCTAGTGCTTTCGCTGGGATTAAAGAGCGCAACAAACCCCCCAGCAGCACAGCTGTCTGTTCGGTTAGAAAATACTTGAGTCTGTCTGAATCCAGTGCAATCGGTTTTAAAATTGTTTGCAAACATGTTTACCGATTACAAAACTTAGAATAGTTCTCCAGTGGGCCAGCCATGTTTATCGAAGGACCGATAGCGGTTGTAGCAGACGAGAAGTCGAATGGAGACCACGTATCGACAAGCGTTAAGCTACGGTTTCCTGGAACAGCGGTGGCCGCAACATAACGGCCGCAGTGACTGGCTATCATGAACATGATGGCACTTGTTTGATTTTACGGTGTCAAAAAGGCTCCCTATGAAAACACACCATCTTTCTTTCTTAAATACCGTCTCAGTGACGTCATTCGCCGGTAAATTGCAGGTGGCGACATCTACATCGCCACATGCAAACTACGCATCATGCTGACGTCACGCAAAAAATCCTGCATCGCGCAAGCAGAGCTTACCGCGTAACTGGCGTTGCATACAACTGCAACGTCCCGACATCAATCGTCGGATATTGTGCACACCAGACACCCGTCTGGTCGGAGGATCCTCCCTTTTCTATAGAGGATGAATGAATTTTGCACCCTGACCTGATACCTCTATAGCAGACGCTACATGACTGACACCGCTCTTTTAGAAAATCGTAGCTTGAGCGTGCTACGTGAGACGCGCAGCACAAGCTAAATGGATCGATTTAAAAGGCATTTGGGCATTGGCGCCGATTCCCTTGTTCACAAACTAAACTAAATTTAAGTTCAGTGCATCTTTTTCTTTCTATTTCATTAAGAAAAGGACAGAAGATAAAATATTAGTTCAGTCATTCCATGGTAAATGCTCTCGAGCCCACGAAAGCCGCCGACCGCGCATGAAGACCATCTTCATACAACCTCCTTCGCACGGTTTGGTCGCTTACCTACAGCTGGTGGTCCTCCTGGAGCCTTTGTACTAGTTGCATCGCTGGCGGTCATTTGGAGAAATCGATCCAGTCTCTGCGTAGTAACACGATATCTACCCGTGTGCCGTTCAGCCACTTCCCTAGTTCTGCGATAACGTGACCACAGCCTTGATATCACGTTTTGGCTGGTGTGTAGGAAATCAATTTAATCCCTTTTCATTAATTAATAATTAATAAAACAATTTTAATTTTTCTTAACGTAACATTTTTCTTTTGTTTTTTTTTTTATTTACATTTTAAATTTTGAAATTAGAATAAAAGAGGTTTCAATCTGTATATAAAATTTATACGGAAACTAAAAAGATTTTAAACTATAAATTCGTAAATAATTTAGGATTAAGATATCCCTAGATTCTGTTGATGTGTGTATATGAACGCATCGATCGCGTTTTCGCGATGCAATTGCATTCGGTTAGGACGTGGGGTTAGGTAATTAGATATAATAATTCTAGCCACGTTAAAATAATTTAGAGACTTAGTTGATTGTTTTTAATAAAAATAAAGTAAGTTTTATATTACTTGTCGTTTCATTAAAATATTGTTATTATTCTTTATCTAAAGACTGATTTTCCCAAAGCCAAATAATTTTATCTGAGGAATAATTTTGAATGTTTGACAGTTCTTCCATACAAAAACTGTCAGACGTCAATTTTGTTCCACGAATAAAAATTATCTGGCGTTGGAAAAATATGCCCTGAGGAGTTCAATAAATAAATTCTTAGTCTTTAACCGGTCTTGTTCTGGAAATAGAGTTTCTTGATTTTCCTGGGTCCCATAAAATGGCTGGCGGAAACTGTGGTGAAAAAATATTTTTTTTTAAAGTATATGTTCACATTACACTTTGATTATACAGTCCGTTTCTACGAATAACCGCTCACAGTTATTTTTCCTCTGATTTTGCATCCCTGTCAAAATCACAGTGATCTTTATTGTCATGGCCACAGATTTATAAACTAAACCTTTAGTTTATAAATCTGTGGTCATGGCAATAAGATTTCTATTGGGCTGCTGCAATTGCCAAGTCAGTCAAAATCATAATTATCTTTATTTATATTTTTGTATTCACTGTAATTATTTATTTGAATTGATTGAATTTTGACTATAATTTAATTATTCCTAATTTATAATTCCAATTAAATATTATAAACTATTTTGTACGCCGAATATGGCAAAACATGTTGAATCAGCAATATTAAACTCGTTTCCATCCATATGTACAGAAGCCAGCACATCAAGCTACCCGAAACTGTCAAATTTTCCCAATCCACCTTGAACCTTAATGCTTTAGCGATAAAGTTGAAAATCTATTAAAGAAGTTTGACAGATTGTAGTAGCTTGATTTGCTGGCGTCTGTACATATCTATGTATCATGTTACACAGTTTTATACAAATAAATGCATCTTTATCTTTTATCTTTAAGAATCCTTAAAATGTGCATTTTTTTCCGGATGGGAAATCATCAAATGACCCCTCCCGCTCTGGGTGGAGCGGAAGGGAGTGTCAGACTCTTACTGACTAAAACCCACCCATGTTCCTTCCTTTGCCCTTTATGTTCCGGGGTAGCGGTAACCCTTTCGGACGATCCCGCTGACGCATTATAGGTACTTTACCTCATTCTTATAAGTACCTACCTAAGGTGCTGCTACACTGCGATCGATGAAAAGGACCGCTGAACAATCGATTTCATCGCTCGGTGTAGTATCAAAGTCAAAACCAAAATATTTTATTTCACACAAACCTACATGGGCACTTATGAAACGTCAGAAGCTAGGTGCACGATTCCAATTGGTCGTTTCCTATGGAGAAGAGCCGGCAAGACACTCCACGGCAAATTCAAATCGATACCTACATATAATAAAAAGAGGGGCTTGTGGCTAAGCAATAACAGCCACACGGTTCGATCGATCAGGTTGAGCTACGCTTGCCGCGGTTGGTCCGTGGTTGGGTAACCATCTTTACATGCCAAGACCCCTCCGTGCCTCGGAAAGCACGTTAAGCCGTTGGTCCCGGCTGTCATCCGTGGATCTTTGACAGACGTTACGGATCGTCAGGAGCCCGAAATTTGACAACCAGTCTTATTAAGAGGTATTATATTACCCAATAACTGCGTTGTGTAGCTGCATCCGGTTAGACTGGAAGCTGACCCCAACACAGTTGGGAAAAGGCTAGGCAGATGATGACCTACATATAATAAAATAGTAACGAAGTCAAACCTTGGATACTAGGATTATTTAAAAAAAAAAAGTAATTGCTCTTCGCTTGGAGGAGGCCCATGTCCAGTAGTGGTCGTCTTTCTGCTGAAATGATGATGATTGTCCTTATCCATTGATGGTCGGTTGTCCATCGAGCGACCTCTGTTCAACCATCGATCGATAACGAATATATTTTGATACATATCGACTGATCGACCGCAGTCAGTGTGGATGCACCTTAAGGCGGATATGTATTATGAATTATGTCAGCAATATAATAAAGCGCTAAGTAAACGACAACCGATAGTTTCCGGCGACTATTAAAAAATCAAGATAAAATAACATCACGACTTTATTTCCGGAAGGGTTAGGCAGAGGTGTACCTACCTATTGTTCTTCGTTGACTAGATAATCTACCCTACTAATATGATATCCTATCCTACTAATATTATAAATGTGAAAGTTTGTATGGATGGATGGATGTTTGTTACTCTTTCACGCAAAAACTACTGAACGGATTTGGACGAAATGTGGCACATGGTTTATAACCAGGATTAACATATAGTATAGGATACTTTTTATCCCGATATTCCCACGGGATCGAAACTTATACGGGTGAAACCGCGGGGCGCAGCTAGTTTATGTTTATTCCTCAAAAAAAAGTTATCTGACTATTGAAAAATCAGTCTTTCGGAATTTTTGATTACTTTGCCCACTTTAAAATAATTTTGAGACAATAAATTATTTATCCGACATTTCTCTTGACTGACAGATGACATTAGTGACAGCAGCTAGAATAGCTGATCTCACTAATGTCATCTTGCAATAAATAATAATTTTGCTTGCAATAAAGCAATTAATGTTGTTGAATTGTCAAAATTGGCATTGCAAGTGTGTTACATAATTACCCCGTAGAGATGGCGAACCCATGGCAAGACCTAGTCAAACTGCCTAGCTTTATCCCAACTATATTAGGGTCGGCTTCCAGTGTAACCAGATGCACCTGTATACCATTATTTTACATGGAGCTACTGCTTATCTGACCTCTGGGTAACAAGATGCCCCTTGGTAATACTGGTTGTCAGACTTTTGGGCTTCTGATACTATCGTGCAATGAGCAAAAAAAAATTGCCCTTAAGGCGAGCACATTTTGGATGTGACTGTTCATCGACAAGTAAATATTAGTTAGAAAAGGACAGAAGATAAATATTAGTTAAGTCCTGTCAAATTTAGATACTCCATAGCAAGTTTAGACGTGATTAAAAACATTAAAAATACGTCAATTTACATCAGGCGCTGACTAATTTGACAGGACTAAACTAATATTTATCTTCTGTCCTTTTCTTAGTGAAATAGAAAGAAAAAGATGCACTGAACATAAATTTAGTTTAGTTTGTGAACAAGGGAATCGGCGCCAATAACTAAGTATGCAAATACGTCTCATATGATTCGATCAGTCTAACCCACAAAAATCTTAATAATACGGAGAAACCTTAGACAAACAAGAAAAAAAATATATAACTTACCCATATTAGTAACCAAAATATAAAAGAACACTGTTAGTAACAGTAACATAATCAAGGTCTTCATTTTTGTATCAAGAAACACGTTTGCTCAGCGGATGTCAATATGATTTAATGCTTGACACATTCGTTATAAAGCGCAATTATAATAAGAATACTGCATTCCGCCGATTAGAGGAAAATCCTACGATGTATTATAGGTCCTATAATACATCGTTGGATTTTCCTCTTTATCGTTGGACTTTACCTGATTCTTTTATGTACAGACGCCAGCACATCAAGCTACTACAATCTGTCAAATTTCTATAACAGATTTTCAACTTTATCGCTAAAGCGTTAAGGTTTAAGGTTGATTGGGAAAATTTGACAGTTTCGGGTAGCTTGACCTGCTGGCGTCTGTACTTACCTAAGGTGCTGCTACACTGTGGTCGAGTTGATGGCAATAGGCTCCATACATCCTATCCTACTTCCTACTTTTCTACTAATATTATAAACGTGAAAGTTTGTATGGATGGACGGATGGATTGATGGATGGATGGATGTTTGTTACTCTTTCACGCAAAAACTACTAAACGGATTTGGATGAAATTTGACACACAGATGATTTATAACCAGAATTAACATAGGATACCTTTTATCCCGATATTCCCACGGGATCGAAACTTTTGCGGGTGAAACCGCGGGGCGCTGCTAGTGGAACATAAACATAAATGGGGAAATACTCTACACCTCTGCTTAACCCTAAGGGTATTACAGGCGTGGTGTTTATTTGTGTTAAAACAAACACGACTGCTCTGAATTAATTAGATATCAGTATCAATATAGGAAATATGGATTAATTAGCAATAAAACTAACGAACGGTGTTGTGTTGTATGTAGGAAAAATAACACGAAATAGGTAGGTACTACTGATTATGTAGGTACCTATTTTTGCAGCTAATTAGGCACGGAAATGTAAGCCTATATATTTAACCATACTAATTTATACTAATCAAATAAAATCATTTTTATTTCAGGTTCGTTTTTTACCTGTGGCGTCAAGTATTGTGCATTTGTGAACGCACCTTAGAATAAAGTCCGTTTCACAAAAGAAGTCTCGTAGACGCGGCGCCACTGTCGTAGGACGGAATCATAAATATTGATTTATTTATTTATCTCCACATCATATACGAGTAGCAGGCTTGATTATTGGTTAACAAAATGCACATTCTTAAATAGAGAAAGGTGTCTGGGGTAGGAGAGTTGTTGTTGGAATGTTGCTAACTATATAATAATAATTAGTTCCACTTATTGCCGCGGGACTTCTTTCGGGAAACGGACTCTACGTGGCGTCGCTTGTATTATGTTTTAGATAAGCATTCATAAGTTAGTCAGGAACGCACCCCTTTTAAGTGGCAACACGAAGCTACGATCCCGGGAACCATAGCGTTCCTGAAGTAGCGTCGCTCTCTTGCTTGCCAACCGTCACGGGACATGGACTAGATTTAAGTCATTGATATATTTTGTCCCTACTAGTTTTAATTAGTTATATGTGCTAAATAGTGTACCTAACTTTAAACTTTAATACGTGTGACAATTACTGCAAATTGGTGTTTCACTTCCGGTTTTTGACCGCAACAACACTTCCAACACGCATAAGAGGAGACAGGTAGAATAACTTTCACCTGTCTCCAAACACCCTTATAAAATTTAACCAATTACAAATTATTAATTAATCATAAACTATTACAAAACAACTACTAAGGAATAGGAATAGACAAGTGTTATTTAAGGTAGAATATTGATTGTCGTATACGAAGAAATAGTTTACCTCGTATATGGCCCTCGATATTCGTGTCCTTCATGATAATCAATTTTTAGAACACCAAAAAATTGTCACCAAGTATACATGGAAGTTTAACATACTTCTACATAGTAAACCAGGTCGAAATTGTCATGGTTGGAGACGAGTATTTCTTGACTATATTTTGACACCAAATTCAAATTCAAAAACGTAAGCGTTCCGCGGCAATCAGGTGAGGATTGTGGCGAGAAAGGCTCACCACGTAATCCTCACCAAGGCACCTTTATATATCTGGAATCACATAATGCCTAGTCTTGTTTTTCTGTGCTTATCTTCATAAAATGCTTTCCCTACTCACCATATCCATAAGTATTTTGCATACATATTAAATAACCAAACCAAAATGACATACGGTTTTGTTTTTTAATCATATATTTTAAATTAACATAGCTACAATCAGTTTTAATATTCATATTTGGTTCATTAGTTTTAATTAACGTAAACTTGTAACTGAATAGGACCATTAAAAAATATAAGTTGAGTTAATCACAACCTCTAAGGAAATTCATTTTGTCCATATATAATTACGGACAAAATGACATACATGATAAACACGAAAATATTGGAGTTCATATTTTACGGACGAAGTTTTTAATCTACTTGGGTGCAACCACAGAGCACTGTATAGTGCATCACCACAAGAAGTATGACTTGTATGAGCCCAAAGAGAACAATGTCGCACCGTAGCCAGGCTTAGAACGGGAATGGAGGTCGTTACAGTAAATGCATGCGCAATCATCATCGTGGAACGGTCGACGGGACGCAGCTGGTGGCGCTAAAAACTTGACAGGTATGCCAACATGGCCTACGCCACGTGTTATGACAACTGCAGCATTGTAACCCACCAATTTCGAAAAAAACCCGGTGAATTTCGAAAAAAGCCCGTTGTTTTGTCGGTATATGTCATTTTGGACATACTTCCAACATTCTGACACTCAAAGCTTGCTAATCAAGGGGAGGTCAATACCTAGAAGTGTAGTTTTCATCCATTTTTTAACACACGAGAACGAAGTAGCGGACTCAGCTAGTATATACAGTGGCCTCCAAAAGTTAGTTGACATTTGTCAGCTTCAGCTGTGACACACCACATTATGATTTAAAATTCTAGTGATCCAAATGTTTGAACTGCTATAACGTTTTTATTGACTAATTCAACTACCAGACATAACATAAAAAATAATCGTAATTCCTTCCAGGGGAGTACTGATCATATTTTTAATTTGAAATCATAATGTGGCATCACAGCTGAATTGTAATATGTAAACTAACTTTTGGTGGCCACTGTAGGTATATTATAATTATCATAATGTTCGTAAGTTAAAGAGTTAAACTATAAAAATTTAATTATATTTTGAGTAGATTCAAGAAGGACAAAATTCAAGGACAACCCTTATACCATCCCGTGAACGAAACCATCTACAACTACAACTTCTAATTTAGCCCATAACGCCATCTATCTAAAATGGCGATAAACTTTAAAATATTATTTAAAATTAAAAAATCTGTTTAGTACCTATACGAATTAGTATAAAACTACACCATATATTACTTTGTGCTGTATCAATGTCATTGAATATGAGTTGAGAAAATGCGCTTTTTTTGTTTATCGCGCATATTTTATGATAATTTTTCTCGTCACCAATCTATACTAATATAATAAAGCTTTTGGGGCCCTTTTCGGGTAAAAGGGTCCAAACTTTTACGGCGAAGTTTCAAAGGAATGGTAGGCATATAATCTTTTTGGAAGCCGCGGCTTATTTATTTACAAAATAAATAAAATAGCATACTGACTTGAAAATTAAGCTGTCATTGTGATCTTACTAAGAGTATGCAACAGCGAGCGCAGTGAGTTAGAAAACTGGAGCATTCCGACTCGGACCCGGTTTTATCGATAAGCGAGCGAAGCGAGTGCTGGAATTGGAGCATTCTGGACCTGGATAGGTCCAGTTTTGATTTCTAAGAGAATGCAAGACCGACCGAAGTGAGCTAGAAAATTGGAGCACTGATGATTGATTTCGATATGTTAGATTTCAGTGTGATTTTAATAAATTAATGCAATGATAAATAAATGTTTGAGAATTGGACCGCACCTATAGCTTGAAGCTTTTATAAGCTCTCAAAAGTGTCCACTCATTACGGGCATCTCATCAAAAAGATGCATGATGACATTTGGGATAATATCATGTTGCGTTGGGAGACCCGTGTAGTTTGGGGCCCTGTATAATTGATACGGCTGATACGGCGGTAGCCCTTACATGATCCGGTTTTATACCTCAGGTTTTCACGTCCTATGATGATGAAGTTTTTTGTTATCAATATATATTTTGCATCACGCCTGTAGAAGCAAGCTTAGTTAAAATTAATGCTATTTTTCATGTCCAGCAATAAAGCAAGACTGTTGGCACCTCTTTGGACTTGGATGCATTACAAGAAAACCAAGTTTCCGAACGAACAAGCTAACTAACGGTTTGCTGCTAGCAACACTGTTCACGTTCTGTCAGGTAGACATTATTTTTCAAAACGTCAATCAATTCTTCATTTTAGTTTGGGGAAAAAGCGTGTATTTCCTAAATTAAGTTGAATTCATTCGTATTACATCTCCACTACTACTTCTAAATGTAAGTATTTTTCATTTTATGACCTTTCAAAGCGTTAGTCCGTAAATAAAAATGTCAAATGTAGATTTTCGTGGTTCTGCCTATTAGGGCGTTGAGGTTATTACAAATAGAAAAATGTGTGCCAACGACGCGTTAAATTAGAAAACGAAAGAATTGTTTCTTTTCCTTTCACAAAATAATAAAAGTTAGCTTGAAAAGAACAGTTTTTTTTCTTTGATCTTTTGTTAAACTACGTCTTTCATTTCATACGAGCGTTTTGAACATTTCATTGCACAATGTTTTTCCTCCACAGTCATAAAATTACAGCAATGTAGATTTTACCATTTCTAGTAACATGATCAAATCAAATTATTTATTACGATTACATAGAAAATAGGTATTTTGTGAAAAAAAAATATAACAATTTTTTTTCTCCTAAACTAAATAAAAACACACATGGGGGTTTTTCGGAAAGCCCTTGGTGAGAGGCTACCTACCTATACTAGGGCCATTACTCTTGCAAAATAAATGCTTATGCAAATCAGGATGCCCAACGAATGCCAGTTGTTTGTCGATAATTACGTACTGCGAAAACGCAGGAAAACTGTTGATCCATTCGCCAAGAAGTGGTAACACTCACCACAGTTATGCACAACACTAGCACTGCTCCGTAAGGGGCATAAGTCAGAGCAAGAGGTCCGATTAAAAGGATTTCTATTTCTACTTTATGTTTGTTATGCCCTGAGTATAATAAATAGCTTTGGTCCACTGTATACAGGCCATCCTGTATATTTTTTACAGCAATTGTAATAATTGTTGTTAAAACCCGCTCAATATGATCATGCTTAATACAATTTCCGATTTAGACCCCAGATTCAGTATTTTGTCATAGCAAACTTGACTTTGTAACCGCTGAAAAATAGAATTATTAATAATTGTTACATTGTCAACTGCACATCAGTAGTAATATCGGAAGGCCAATTCCTGTATTCAAAAAGTTTTAAAATGAAGTCCCATTTTTTTTTTGTTCTAGAAAAATATGGTTATTGCCTATCTGAACTATGAAACCAAAAATACATGAACACTCTTTATTATTACTGTACACCATAAAAATTACAGATATAAATGTAGAAATTTTACAACGGGCAACACAATGGTGCTGTCTAGGGGATTCAAATACTGGATTTTTTCAATGCTGGTATTAATACCGCATAAAAAATCACCTTGATTTTTTTCCAAAATTGTTAATAAGTATCGCTACAAAGCAATAATGTGCCACTTTTTTTATTGTAACTACTTCTGTATAGGCCAGTGACCGTAGACACCAAAATCGCATTAAGTCGCAAAAAATTGCACTGTACTGATCTTTTGGATGTTGTTAGGATAGATACCAATAGTGTAAAACCAAGTTTGCAGTCTCGAAAGACCTGTGCTAAATGTGTGGTGCTCGAAAAACCTAACTTCTAAAAAGTGTACCTATGTCACCCAATACATTTTAAAGTATACAAACTGCGCAAAAACTAGGCGTGGGAGCATTCCGCCATTACCCTACCTTCCTTCTCTTCTCAGAAATCTCAGGACAGTACTTCTATTGTTCTATGTACCTCTTGCCATGACTGAGAAGCAAAAACAAAGACTACTATTTTTTTAATACAATTTGCTACCTGTGCAGGTAGTAATAAAATGTAATTGTCTAAATAAACCACGAGATAGTTAAAATATGCAGGTTTTAAAACGTAGCCAGATAAAAAATATAATGTGCAATAGAATGAAATTGTCACTGTAATTACTGCTGATAATGAAATAAAATCACCAATACCGGAATTCGTGTATTGGATATTTCAATACCGGTATTGATAAATGACAAAAATTGTTATTGGAAGCCGTAGTGCTGCCCACTACTCCAATAAAATTAAAGATATATCAATGAGAAAATGTTACCATGACTCTACAGTGAAGAACTGTTTACCTTTAAAAATATTATGCATATGACATAATTTTCATGAAACTACAGCGTGGCGCTTTAATGGCGACATTAATTTAACACACGTATACGGTTTCGCGTCTTAGTTGTATGAATATATTTTAATTCAATTAAACATTAATATTTATTTATTTATTAACAATTTTCTAAAATAGCATACCCGTGTGTTAAATTAATGTCACCATTGTAGCGGCACGTTGTATAAGCACTCATTCAGAGCGATGGATTTCAAGCATTGTCCTTCGTTTAAAGCTGGGTGCTATATTAAATTGATTTTCACTCCACTGTTCTATTTAATATTTAAAGACTTTGTGAAAATTAAACATGTTTATTATCAATCAAATAGAAAGAAAGAAAATTATTTTATTCTGCACAAACAAAACGCACACAATTCTGGCTCAAGCTAATTTCATTAAATAACGAACGGCTGTCCGTGACATTAAACTCGTTACGGGGACCATCACAAACATTTTCACGATAGGTATAACGGACAGCCCCTGTGCAGAGCCTGCATGGAGGCTGATGAAACCGTCGCGCATGTGCTCTTTGAGTGCACAGGCATCACCCAGATTAGGTCGGAAACCCTCGGAACACCCAGATCATACACAGATGTTCTTAACAGACCAGGAGACCTAATAAGCTTCTGGAGGGAGGTGGGATGGTTGGAATAACCACCGACGGCCGCCATGGCCCACGTACAATGGTCCACCTGAAGGACTAAGTGCGGAAACCAATCCCATAACATAGAACATAGACATTAAACTCAAAGCATTTATTTCAAATAAACCAATAACAGGCACTTTTGAATTGTCAAGGGGCCAGTCAATCAGAAAGATGAAGCTAAGTGAACATTCCAAAGTGTAGTAGGAACCTAAGGAGAAGAATGGGCAAGAAAATCCACAGACACTCTTTTAATGCCATCGTCTGCGAATCAGGATAAAAAGTAGCTTAAAAACTTCTCCAGCTCCCAGGCTACCTATTTTTTCTGGGGAATGAGCCACCAAAAAATGTGGTATTTTTCTTTTAAAAAATTAAGAATACATATAACATGTGGCGTAAATAATGGTCCACTGTTAAGGATTAGATATACCAGATAATTTACTATATCATATTACAATTTTAACCATTTTACCCTTGGGTAAAAAAACAAAACCCAAGGGTTTTGATTTTTTTGTTTATTTTTTACGAATTTTCTACCTTTCTATTTATTACAATTTTGATTTGTCAATTACTGCTGAATACTAGAGCTATCGTGAAAAGTTATGGTTTCTTCTCTATTTTAACCCTAATTTTTAAAGTATCATGTAAATTCAAGAGCGTACGTTTTTTTTTTGTAAAAAAAAATACGTAGGTACTACATTGTCAGTGCCCATTCATTTAAAAATATGCCAACTAAATACCGATTTCGAAACGGTATCACAATAACAGATCCTATTGTTTAACAGAAAGATATCCCATTTTAATTGAAGAAAAGAAGATTTTCATTATAATACATTTTAAAATTTAGTAGCGTTAATACTATTACAAAACGTAATTAAATCCTATAAAACGGATAATGTAACTTCTTACTGGCGATATTATCATGCCACGTGCTGCTATGCTCACGTGCACAAAAAAAACGATTTTAAGAACACAAACATGTCTCAGGTAAAAAAAAACCCGACCCTTTTTTTACCTGACACATTTTCACTAACAAAAATTCATTGAAGCTCTCGCCAATCGAGAAACGCACAATACGAGTGATAAAGAAGGGATATGGTTAACGAATGCTATCCCTTTCATTCCTAACGTTGAAGGCTCCAGAGATCTCGAAATTATTTAGTCGGATCTCGTCACTCGTGCGTCTTACATCTTTCGTTTTTATTCTGCCTGTGTTAACCTTCGCCAGAAAGTAGTGGGTAGGCACCGTAGCTTAGGCGGGTATCCTTACATATTCCTTTTGCCTCATTAACGTTCATACATCTGACCATACACGCACGCCGGTTACCAGTTCTACGCACCTGACCTTTCTGAAGAATATCACTAATAAGGTAACTGTCAAATTAAGAATAGCATTTAAAGCCATACCTTACCATTAGTATATTTAAAAATAATAACATGTGCAGTAACAGTTTTGAAACCGTGTATTGTTAATTGGTCAATAATAGCCGTGATATCCATTGTAGGTCATGTGAGAAAGACTTCTTTATGTAATTCCTTTTTTTATAATATTATGTAGGTAAATATTTACTATCTACATGTGTGTTGAGGTAAAATATGTATTAGATAAATTGCTGGTGAATTTTAGGCCAATAACATTTTGAAGCCTCCGGTGGAAAATTTTCAATTGAATGTTGGTCTTCAGTGAAAGAAAATTAATTGTATATCTATTTTTAAACCCATGGGTTGGTATAGGGTGTCATAATAAAATTGTACCGTATTATCAATTTATGTTTTCTTAAAATGAAATCAGTTTTTTAATATTATTTTAATTATGACATTTTCAGATGTCGGGCCGTGAAGGTGGTAAGAAGAAGCCGCTGAAGGCGCCCAAGAAAGACGCCAAGGACCTAGACGAGGATGACTTAGCTCATAAGCAGAAGCTAAAGGAACAACAGAAGGCATTACAGGTTTGTTCCTTTTTTTTAACAATATCTTCTAACGCGAACCTATATTGTAACCGCTCCCGCCACAATCCACGCGCTTCTGGCGGAAACGCCTCTCGTTCCTGGCCAATGAGAGCGAGTCGAAGCTTCCTTTTTGAGAAGTATCGTATGACGTCCGCTAACTGGACTACGCACCGAAACTGTATAATATTTCACGAAACTTGTATCTTCACCCCGAACTCTATTGTTTTATATGTATAACATTGTGTGTATGTTAAAACCTACTTTTGTTTAAACTACTAAACAAACCAGTAACACATACCAACCATAATTTTGTTCCCATAATTATTTGAATGTGTTCAATGATATATAATTTCTCTATGATAGCTGTGAGAACCACTTTAAAAAAAAAAACATGGAATCTGCATGATCTTTGACGTATCGAGAATGTCATCACTTATTATGCTTTTGATAAATAATTTCGTGTAACAGGGTATTCTTTTATTTTTCAGGAGGCGAAAGCAAAGGCATCGCAAAAAGGACCTTTGGCAACTGGAGGCATCAAGAAATCGGGAAAAAAGTGACACAATAACTTTATAATAATTTAACTATAGGTTATAAATTCTAATGTAAGAATTATTAAAAGATCTTTGTTGTTTTTATTTAATGAATACAGCTGGTTCTTTACTACTATAAATAATTGTAGTAATTATCGTTACTGGACATCGTCATACTGCCATAATATGGCCCATATAAACGTTTCTAACATACATACCAAACTGTAACATGCATTTTTATAAATAAAAAAGCATTTGATAACTACAATCTAACTTTTATTTATTAGGCTGTATGAATTTTGACCTTTGCCTTTGCATGCTCATTTCCCGCCTTTTCGAAATTGACATTTCACTGGTTTTCTGTGAAGTTGTTTGGTGTTGTTTACCTACTTATTTTTGGGAGTTTAATATTTTTTACTAAAGACTGGATACATTTTTGGACAAAGTGAGTATCTATCTAATTAATATAATGTTAAGCAGGGATGTTTGTATCCAGAACATCAATCACGATTGAATAGGTACTTACCTAATTTCTGAATCAATGTGTCAATAGCATTGTACTGCACTATTAGAATTACAGCAGCGATGTGTTTGTACTCAGTTCAGTAAGTACTTATCCTACGCAGCCTTAAATATGGCACATGGACAGAAAAAGTTGGTCTTTGTTAATGCTCACTTTGTAGTTAGTGTACAAGATCAGTGTCGACGGCTGCCGTTGGCAACGTGCCGCTTGTGAATTTGAGCACGTTGGTTACTCAATTTGACACAGACAATATCAATATTTAGTCCGCTAGTCGTCCACGTATTGCCGCAGATGGAAAACTTTTTTTTACTACATTCATCAGAATGTAGTAAATAATGCTGCTCCAGCAGCAGCTGGAGCATTTGAAGCTCGAATTGATAAAACCAACTGTAAGGCGATTATCACACTGCCGCGCATCACGCTGCATGTTGCGTGTTTTCTGTGTGTTGGACTGTGCGTGTTTTCTATACAAACGGAGATACTTACAAACAACGTTCTGCCGCGCATCACGCTGCATGTTGCGTGTTTTCTGTGTGTTGGATTGTGCGTGTTTTCTATACAAACGGAGATACTTACAAACAACGTTAAAACACGCATTCACGCGCTACGCTGCGTGGTGCGTGGCAGTGTGTTAATCGCCTAAATTGAGCTTGGTTTACACTTTAATTATTAAAAAAAATGACGGGTGCCAATATTAGTAAAGCCGGAAAAACGGGGGGTAAGCTTTACAATATGGGGCACCTGCCAAGTCTATGTAGGTACCTACTTTAGCATCCTTAACTGACGTGCTGTTGACTAGGTAGGTACTTTAAACAGTACCTAAGCCTGTAGGTATGCCCTTAGTACCTATAGTATAAAGGGCGGGTCCGCAACTCGACGTCCAAGCTCGCATTTTGCGTACGATAGGTATGTCCTTAACCATAAGTAAGCATGTATTATACTTAAATAAACTCTTGATATTCCAGCTTACAATGAACTTCTTTCGAATTTTTGAATTATTTCTACAAAACGGAAACAATACGCAGGAGAATAATATTACAACAAGAACTAAAGAAACATCTATTGATCAATGTCATTCACAAATAAATGTTATTAATTCAAATAAAACTGAAGCTGAATCTAATGTTAAGATAAATAATAATGAAGATTGTACTACAAACAATTCCTCTGTTGTTAGTATTGAAGAATACGGTGTTACTAAGATTCTTCATAATTTAGAAAATGTTGCTCATTCTGATAATACTTACAAAGAACGTAAAGAAAATGCTACTGATGTTAGATTAGTTGTTAACGTTACAGAGGATGAACCTGACACAAACCAGAGTAACAATGATCTCACACAAGTTCAAGGTACTCACAAAACTGCAGTTTCAAATGACGCCATTTATAAAACTGAAACCGATGCTTTTAACAATGTTATAGATGATGAAACTATTGAAAACCTTAAAGAATTCGAAGAAGCTTTAAATAATATAGATAAAACTGCTATAACTGATGATTTTGGAACAGAGTTGATCAATTTAGACGATTTTATTGAAATATTTGATGAATTAAACGCTGTAAATGAAGATTTGGTTTGTATAAACGGTTCTGTTAAAAGTGTTTTCGAGAATAATGAAATTGTAACTTATTGTAAAGAGAATGAAATAATAAATCCTATTAAAAATGAAACAAATTCGAATGTAAATGAAAACAACGATATAATTTCAATAAATTCGTCAACTGATGACGAGAAAAGTCAAACAGAAGAAATAAAAGACAGCATTTCAGGTCACGCTCCTTCTGATGTACCGGATTCTGATGATGGTTACAACTCATCAGATTTCGAATTCATATCAGAGACTGAGGCAAACATGGCTGGATTTGTAATGAATTGCGGTCATAAAGATTGCCAGAATCTATCTGAAGCTAGTTCTGAACCACTAGTCTGTTCTTCTGGACAATATTTCGATGATAAGGGCGGAAAAGAAGCGTCTGATCCAGGCCAAGGCCCTAGTAGACAGGACAGACCAAGAAATGAATTTGAAGACAGGACTTACAGAAGTTATCATCATATTCCTATAGGGGACGATTATTTAGGGTTGTTTCAGGGGATTTACGACCCACAACTGCCTTTGTCTGAAATATATTTCTTGGAAAATAAGTCAGTTAGAGCTTCGGCGATGAATAGCCAGTATGATGGGATTGGGTTTGATAAACAGTTGGCGTTGAGGAGACATCAGCCGGATAGCTCTGAAGATGAATGTGAGTTGTATTTTTTTTATTTGTGTTAATTTTTGAGGGCGACAAGCTACTTAATGATGATAAAATGACTTCAAAGGAGTCGTAGCTCCATTCCAGAGAATTATAAGGGACCTACTCTCCTGTTAGGACTCACCGCATTCGGGTAAAAATAATGAAAAACTTTACTTTCTTTTGCGCAACATTATTGATCTTGTGTGGTTTGCAAAAAGGTCGGGTTCGATTCCCGGCTAAGCAAGAGCCTATTTTCTGTCATTTCACCGTTCAAACTGATATTTGGTACGCCCAGCAATGATATCAATCGATCGTTCTTTTTATTCTTGCTTTATTATTTTTGTATGTCACTGTGTGGGGCTCATGCCTAAATAATAACAGCCGCACAGGTCGATCGATCAGGTTAAGCTACGCTTGCCGCGGTTGGTCTGTGGATGGGTGACCATCTTTTCATACCGAGACCCCTCCGTGGCTCAGAAAGCACGTTAAGCTGTTGGTCCCGGCTGTAATTCATGGATCTTTGACAGTCGTTACGGGTAGTCAGAAGCCCAAAAGTCTGACAACCAGTCTTACCAAGGGGTATCGTATTAACCAGTAACTGGGTTGTGGAGAACAGATAGGTAATCCATGTCATCCATATAAAATACTGATATTCAGCTGCATCCGGTTAGGTTGGAAGCCGACCCCAACATAGCTGGGAAAAGGCTAGGCAGATGATGATGACGTGTAATGTTTGTATGTTACTGTTACATGCCCCTTATAACTTGGTAGAACCCTTTACATAACCTACACAAATAAAATTTGATTTGTTTTTTTTGTTTCATGGAACCAATCACCAATCTTCTGCCAAATTGTTTCTTGTGAGTTTCTTAAAGATGTGTTATTTTTCAGTCGAAGATGAAGCAAAGGAATCTGCCAAAAAGATCCTCAACATGTATCCTGGAGAGAACAGAAAGAGAAGGCGACGATATTTATAGATCTTTTTTTATGTTTGCTAAATAAATTATTGGTTTATATAATTTCGTGTTTTATTGGATTCTGCAACTTACCTTTTCCTTTACCCAACTATAGTATGAGGCGAACAATCGAACATTACTAGGTAAGTTCCCTTTTTTGTTTTCGGAAAAAAATTACCAAACCGTGCCCTATTGTCCAGTGAGACAGCTGTGCTGCTGGGGAGTTTGTTGCGCCACTTCTTCCCAACGAAAGCACTAGGAAGTGGTGAAGGACGGGCGTTTTGGGGGACCGTCTTATGTAATTTTGACGTTCGAATAGTGCTGATTCTCAGCTTAATTTGAATAAATGACTTGATTTTTTAGTGTTGTTTCCTATTTGTTAGAAAAATTAAGTACTTATCTGAAGGCTTATGCATGTCAATAGGCCATCCCTTTGAGATAGCCTACCTGTGTCTTTCTATCCTTTGGCACCTGTCCCACCGCCGCACTCTGGACAAAAACAAGGTGGCCGGGAGCAGCGTGACGTCTCCCGGCCACCGTAGGCGCGGGCTTGCGGGCGGCGAGCAAAGGGCAGCTCGCCGCCCGGTAAGGACCAGGCCCAGGTCGACGGTGCGCTGTGTTCCACGCGCGCCTTAAAGAGATGTCAGCATGAACTGACGGGGTCCGCGGGTTGTTCGAAAGAGATACCGTGGCCCCTGGCACAGGCAACTGAAGGAACAGGGGTGGGTTTTAGTCAGTAAAAGTCTGACACGCCCTCCCGGTCCACCCAGAGCGGGAGAAGTCGTATGATGATTTCCCAACCAAAAAAAAAAAGCCATACACACAATAATACAGCCAATGAAACTCCAACCAAATACAGACGGACGCAATATGGCAGGAAAATTATAATAATCTACCGGCAGATATCAGGAGCACATCATTTAAAGCTAAACTCAAGCAGTACGTCACTAACCACACATACCTACACAAGCTAGTCTTGCACAAAAAATGCGACATCGTACCGAACTACTTTAAAAAAAAACTATTAATACTGGACTACATTTACCTTAGTTATGTATTATATATATTTCGCTAAGTGAACAATGTATGTTCTTTTAGAATAAATAAAGAATCTTTAAACCCAAAAATGTATTAATAGATGATCGCCGACTGTTTGAATTGCCGGTGAGAACTCTCCCTCGTACACTACGACAATCAGGAAAAAAAAAGTTTGATTCGTTCACAGTGTTGACGAACGGGACGTTTTTTTTACGATTATTCCCGGTCAGTAATACCCCTGTCGATCACAGTGTTGACGAAGGGCTTTTTTTCCGGATCGTACATACTTACCGCTGAGTGGTGACGGGTCGATGAGCTCCTTAAAATAGGTTTGAGCTACACGATGACTGATGCTTGCATGCCGTTTGTTGGTACAGCTCAACTCAAAGCTGCAATGCCTCTTTCTTCAAAAGTCCCTTAGAGACATGGCCCTGCATTGTTACTCACATAAAATCCTAATAATGTAATAATGTTTGGACTTTAAAAGAGACCATGAATTCTGAGTTTCTTTGAGCGTTTCGTCTCAGGGATCCCGGATCAGTCAGCTAGGAAATGCTGGCGCCATCTAGTGTTACAATATTGACGTGTTTCATTTTGACAATTCAACAACATTCGTTGCGTTATTTACATTGTTCAGCAGATACATTTTTCGAACATATGGAGCAATGGATTACCAATATCCTTCAACATGATCCAGATTGACAGTGTGTTACGCAATTAGGGCGCTTGACTCTTGAACTAAGCATATGTACAGACGCCAGCACATCAAGGTATTACAATCAGTCAAATTTCTTTAGTCGATTTTCAACTTTATTGCTAAGCATTAGGTTCAAGGTTGATTGGGAAAATTTGAGTTTCGGGTAGCTTGACCTGCTGGCGTCTGTACGATCGGGAAAAAAGTTCCGTTCGTCGAAACTGTGAATGACAGGGGTAGGTACCTATGTATTATTGATCGGGAATAATCGAAAAAAAAAATGTGCATTAACACTGAACGAATGAACCTTTTTTAATCCCGATCGTTGTGTTGTTGTCGACAAGGCGTTACTGATGGGGAATATTCGATAACATTCTGTAAAATTTTCATGTAAAATACTGCTATTCAGCTGCATCCGCAGCCTAATTGCGTAACCATTTTAGGTTTGTGAACTAGGGAATCGGCGCAAGACATAGGAAGTTTTCAGCTTTTACCAAATAAAACCAAAGATTCATAGAAGTAGGTATGTTTATTGTAAGTATTTACAATGTAAATTAAAACTAACATTTATCTCTATTATAAGTCTAATACAATAAAAAAATGTACTTTAACCATAAAGATTGTTTCGAACAGATGAAGTTAACAAAAGTAACCTTTTTGAAAAACTTCCATATACCTACACGCTTTTAAACGTTCCCAATCTGTGCTGAAATACTATTTACCATATAAAATTTTCTGAAAAACCAAACTATGTATGTACCTATCTCTACTTTTTAATCACTCAGTAAACATGATATTTCTTGCAAAAGCTATGCACAACCTAGTTACTTTTCATTCGTTTCATTTCAATTAAAAAACCAACATAATGAACTATACAAGATGTCGTTTTGCATCCTCGTCAAATTCAAGGTAGGAGGTAACTATGCTAGATTCTCGACACGAATCAATAATAAAATAAGTAGGTATTTTTTTCTAATTTTCGGAAATCGGCATGTGTGGGAACTCATTTTAAAACGCGTCCTGTGTGAGACAGCACTGTAACTGCCCTTTTACACACACATAAAAACGCGGCCGCTTATGCGATGCCATAACGCGATTCTGTTCTTTGAAAGTGGTGTATTCTGAAATACTGGCGCCGATTCCCTTGTTCACAAACTAAAGTAAATTTAAGTTCAATGCATCTTTTTCTTTCTATTTAATTTAGAAAAGGACAGAAGATAAATATTAGTTTAGTCCTGTCAAATTAGTCAGCGCCTGATGTAAATTGACGTATTTATAATAGCCATGTTTTTAATCACATCTAATCTGTCTATGGAGCATCTTAATTTGACAGGACTAAACTAATATTTTATCTCCTGTCCTTTTCTTAATGAAATAGAAAGAAAAAGATGCACAGAACTTAAATTTAGTTTAGTTTGTGAGCAAGGGAAATGTCAGCGCCACTGTCAAACTTAAATAACTAAAAAAACAAGTATGTATTCATTATTTACCAGGGATCGTAATTTTATTTGATTATTTATGTCTTTCAAAACAACCTCCTGAAATTTGACGAGGATGCAAAACAACAGCATGTATAGAATACCTAATTTTCTCAAAAAGGGACTAAGTTTTTAACAAACGAATGCTGAAGTTCCAAACAGCGGGGGTAATTGACTACTCACTAACAATACCAATGCCATTAATTTCGAAATTTCAACAATATCCATTGCGTTATTTACGTTGTCAGCTGGTGAATTTTTCAAACACATGAAGCAATGGATTTCCAATTTTCTTTAAATCCTTTCGGATTTTGATTTGAAAGTGCAACGCAAGGCATGGTTATTTTTTTCAAATTAGCAAATAAAGGATATTTATATATTTTTATATATTCTGATATTTACTTCGAAAAAGGCCGCAGATCTATAACATGTAATTATAATTTTAGAAATGCATAAATACGTTATCATTTATTTTTTAATTTGAGCCATGCCATCAACATCATATTAGTTTTGCCAAGATATTATAACCACATTAGCTGTTTATAACAATTTTGATATGAATTAATTTGTCGATGAATTCTTAATATATTCATAATGGAAAGAAAATTAATTTTAAATATTATAAGCGGTATCGAGAAAGATGGAAGGAGAGGAAGAAAGCCTTTGCCCAAGAGTGGGCTGTGTAGGCTACTAAAAAAAAAAAGAATAAAATCGGTTCTAGACTTAGCCAAGACACAATATGGAAGTTGGGAACGAAAAAAACTCCTACAAAAAAAGTTGCATACATAACTTATGTAAGAATCATAAATTATATGTTTTAAAGATTCACTTTAGAAACTTTAACGGCGTCTTCATACATGTCATACTAATCTATGATTATCTCAATTATTTCATAGAAACTGGTTTACGTTAAATTTTTTACATAAAAACTAGCGGATTCACCGCTTTCTCATTGTGGATGCATTTTTTATATTGTATTTGACAAAATTTGTTAGAACTAAAATGACTAAAAACAATTTTAATTTGTAAATTTTTTACATCTGAAAAAGTCAATTCATTTTAACCTACTAATGTCATCTATCTAACATATTATAATCGCGACATATTCGCCAAAAATGTAAACAAATATGAGTTGATGGAAAAATAACTTTAATTCCTACGCAATAAAGTTCAGTTTACACTACAACTTCAAACATTTTTACAACTTTTTCAAAAGTACTAGTCACTCTGAAATCAACTTAATTAGGTACCATTAAAATAAAGATATTTGTTTAACTTGAAATAACGTCAATTTGAAACAAATAAAATTTGAATTTAGTGTCAGTTTTGTCATAATATCTAATATTATCTTATGTTGGTCAACACACAACAGCTGCAACCATGACATTTGACAGAAGTTTCACTGATATAAAGGACAGGCGAATCCTGCGCGGGACGCAGAACTTGTCTCCACACGTCGTTTGTTTTAATGATTAAAGAACTTATTACACTACCTATGCTAAATATCGGGCCCGATATTTAGTCGTTCCTAAATGCAGGATAGTTTGTTTAATGCGAAACTATCCTGATTTTGGGAACGACTAAATATCGGGCCCGATATTTAGTATAGTGTAATAAGCTCTTAAGAACTCAGGCGGCTATTCACACCAACTTCAACACCAGCATACATGTTCCATCGGCATCCCGTGCAGGGTTCACTTCGTTTAGCCAGATCTTAATGATTATCAGAAAAGGTGAGTTTAAGTAAACTTCTGACAATGGCTACAGAAAGTATTATAGATTATATATAGATATGTTAGAATATGATGAAAGTATGAGATCGAGCAGTAAGGAAGCACTAAATAATTTGCAAAATTACCCTCACAAACAACAACCATTTTACAAAGCCCCTGAATGCAGTTAGCATTGTTGAAAAGATATGAACAGTATTTGAAATAAATGATTTTGAAAAGACCTCTATATTCTACAGTACCTGGCCGAAAATATAACATCGTCTTTTTTTTTTGTAGAGCATCGTCCTTGTCTCTCACACAACAATAAGAAAGAGACTGTCAAACATTGTCATGTGTGACAATCTTTTTCTAACGCTCAATGTGTCATACTAACTCTGGGTACTATACATGCATAGTTTTTAAAGGCTCTTTTCATATTTTAAACGAAGCCTTTACTGCCCGATTTTCATCCATCGCCCAAAGCAGATATTATTAAATACAAAATAACATAACGCCTGTATTCCCCGAAGGGGTATGCAGAGGAATGCACCCACATTACGCCAATTATGTGACAAGTAATATTTATTAAAAATATATAATTTTTCTAATACAACATAAAAATGCATCCACAGTACATAACAAAACCGCGCCGCGCGGCGTTCGTATAAAAATAAAATCCAATGTTGCTTTAGAAAACAGGATTGTTTAAAATTTTGACTTTCGCTTAGCAGGTGACCTTGGCGGCGGGGGTTCAGTCTTCTTGCTCTGTAAATAATTATAATTTTGTGAATACAAAATTATTTAAACATAAAGGTAGCATTTGGTGCACTGCGACCGACGGCAGGTGACAGCAAGGACAAATTTAGGCATTAACCACACTTTTTTGATTTTGTATGAAATGCGTACTTACGCACAAAGCTGAACGGACGCGTACGCATTCCATACAAAATCGTTGTTTTCTATGGACAAAAGTTGAACAGAGCTGAATAACTGTGGTTACTCCCTAAGTCTCGATCTTATAGTAAACATATGAAGAAAAGTTGCTTAATCAAATTAAGCCAGTATGGAATCCATGGTAAAAGTTTTCGTTACGATGTTTCTTACATCGTATATTTTTTATTAGTGCAACTTTGGTCGCAATGACGTTGCGGCAGTGTCGCTGTCGTCTGTCGTTTGCTAAAGGACACCCCAATGCTACTTGAATTATTTCCACAGAGTTTTGGGCCAGGGCCTTCCGGGCTCCGGGCCGTACACGTATGAACGTATGGGACGTCCCTGATGAGGCACTGACAGCCGGGTTCTAAATTGAGAAGTTAAAGTTGAGGACTTGCCAAACACTACTTATGGTGTAGCTCGCGAAACTAATAATTTCTTACGTTTTGTTGCAAAGAAAGGGGATTGAAGATTCGGTCATTTTTTTTTTCATTCAATTCCTTTATAAATCGATAAGACGTTTTCTGTTGGCATTGATGTCAGCTGTCGATTTTCACAGATTATATGCGCGGCCGCCATTTTGACAAAAAAAAAAAAAAAAAATGGCGGACAGTAGGTACGCGGCGGACTTTCATAGCCCTTTGAATTCGCGTTCGTCACCTTAAGTAATCTCAAAGTACAGTTTGACATGTTTTCAGCTTCAAATTCTCAGTTTAGAAACCATGCCTCAGCCTGAAAGGTCCAGACCCTGATATGTTTAAGCACATTACAATTTTAATTCGAACAAATGTTCCACATGTATGTATAACGCGAACAACGGGTTAACAGCGGAAAATTTTAAAGTAAGTTTTATCATATTGGGTATAGTAACGCTTAAAGATATGCAAAAATATGTTAATTGCAACTGATTTTTCCGACGCCAGATAATTTTATCCGATAATTTTGAATTTTTGACTGTTCTTACATGCAAAATCTGTCAAACGTCAATTTTATTCTACGAATAAAAATTACCTGTCGATTGAAAATTTGCCCTTAGTAAATAGTAGTAGTAGTGTTGTAAGCACCAACAATATAGGGACAAACAGATTGTTCAAAATGATCAGAGAAACGAAATCTAATTAAAGATCTAAAAATCTTAAAATTCACTGACAGACAACGCACAGCCTAAGGGACTAAGCACACTCATTCAGCTCCGTTCAGCTTTTGTCAATAGAAAACAACGATTTTGTATGGAACACGTACGCATCCGAAAAGCTGAACAGAGCTGAATAAGTGTGGTTAGTCCCTAAGCCGCTGGGTCTACAAGCATGACATTTGTTCCTTACATAACGATAATCTCATCGGGCGCACAGCTTTCTCGATATATTTTTTCTCGTCAAAATGGCCGTTCTGTTGTCCTGTACTGTGCTCATACAGTTTAATTTTGTTAGTTGATCTTTATTATTTTAAACAGTATTTTATTTTGACGCTGGCTGTATAACAAGGGCGAACTTCACTGGTGACACTGAACGGTTCACGTTCCGGTTTATTCTGTAAAAATCTCACTGTGAAAACTAAAGTGACGTGAGCTCGGAGTGAGCTATACATACTGTTAGGCATTGAGCCTATTGACAGCTCACTTCACCTAAGTTTTCACGGTGAGATTTTAACAGAATTGACCGGCAGCACTTTTAACAGAATAGACCGGCAGCACTTTTTAACAGAATAGATCGGCAGTACTTTTAAACCGCTTTTAAAACCTTTCATTGTCATCATTGTTTTGGAAATTTTGACACTGACAGTTCTTGACCGCGGTTTAGATTTGCTGATCGCGTTCAGTTTCATTGGTGGAATTCGCCCCAACTTGTTGAAATCCCTGCATGCCACTATCAAGCCTCATTTGCGATTATTGTCTATAATACGTTAGTAGCTACTTTTGTATAGGCTAGTTGACTCTTTTTTAAACTAGGTCCTAAATAGTTCATATTTGTTCTACTAAGGTAAAAAAAATATTACTAAATTTTTTCAACACCTATGAAACTACAAAACTGTAATTTAAAAACAAACTCTTCATGTAGGTGCGAAAACGCTGTCCGCCATTTTAGTCCATAGATTATCTGTGCTCTGACGTCATACGTATTGTAAACAAACATTTGACACACATTTAAACGTGGACAATTTTCCAGTTTACTTTACTTTAAAAACATGATTTCAACTAATTTACATGAAAAATACAGTAATTATCGTCCAAGAATGCAAAAACACATCGATAAAGACCCCAGGAAAGTTGTGGATTAGAGTGCCTAGTGAAACAAATATTCGCATAACTGATCCTGAATCATTATCAACTGTAACTCAAATTTATTTTTGCGAAGATCAGTAAGTACCTGCCAAAGTACAGAAACTTTTAGTTACTTTTGAAATACTTTTTTAGGTTATTTAAATCATTCAAGGCAAAGAAATTACCAACCATTAATGTTTCAATTTTTGGCAAATTTGTGCTGTCTGCTTTTGTGAAACCAACGTCCATAATGAATTTATTATTGTTTTTCAATAAAGCAAATAAATTAAGAACGTGTTAAGGAGTTTTTATCGAAATATTTATACTTGTAATAACACCACGTCAAATCACGAGTACCTACTCGTTTTGTTTACAATTTGTATGACGTCACATCATGGACGACAGCGTTTTCGGCGATTCAAATAAAAAAAAAACACATTTTTTAAATTGAATTTATAAATTATTCTTACGCTTTTTGTTATTAAAATCGATATATTTCGTTTTCGTAAGCTAAATACTGTAAGAAATACTCATTTATTGTATGAAATTAGATAAGTGTCAAGTAGCCTATTACATTACAAATGATACAAATAAAATGTTAGTGATTATGTCTTTATTATTTTACTTATAAACTACCAAATCAATGCCTTTTATCAATAGCCATATTTAGGGTTAACAAACCAAGCATTCTATTGTCGCAGCATCATGTTAACCCAGGATCGCACGTGCGCGTTATTCCCGCGGCGGTTTTTTTTCGCGCACTACTTACCGCCCAGAGTTCAAAATCCAATAGTGTTTTTTTGACGCGCTGGGATGCGCACTGTTGGATTGTCAACACTCGGCTCAACACCGAGAGTTGAAAATCCAGTGCGCGGTAAAATCCCGCCGCGATATTTTCGTGGCAACTTTGCATGCTATATATTATGTTACACATGTTTCTAGTAACACAAGATCATGTTGCTGCAACAGTATTGTGCGACAGTGGTTCCCTATATCTCCGAAAGGTTGCTCCCTTTTTATAGCTTAATTTTAGAGTTCTACCCATTCGTTATAAGATTTCCAAGATATACTTATAATACTAAATTTTCAAGATGTAATACTCTGTGCTATTTTTAAAGTACTAATTTTAGTTTTTTTTTTTTTTTAAGGCCACTTTTTTCGAGATCAAATTATCTTATCCACATATATAATTAGCCTATATCCCTACTATCAGGACTTAGTCCTTTCTGTGAGAGGGCTTAGGCTCTTAAATTATGATAATTTCGTACTTAATTATGTAAAACAGTGCGTATATTGCCTAAAATGTATATTAATTAAAAATATATATAATATTTTTTTGCCTGTTATTTAAGAAATATTTTTATAATCACATAAGTATTTTTGATAGCAACATTATTTTTGTTCTCTAAAGCTTTGGTTGGTTTCCTACGAAAGCGGTGAACGGTCACATAATAATGGCTGTCCAACTACAGAACATTCTTTGACACCTTAATGACAAATACTGGTGAAAATGACAGATTTTCATGACTGCCGAGGCCGCCCGTTGTATGTTTTTATTAATAATCGTATTTTTTTGTTATGTACTTTCTGGTGTACAGGCGCCACCACAAGTTACTACAATCTGTCAAATTTCTTGATGTTCAACTTTATCGCTAAAGCATTAGGTTTAAAATTGATTGCGAAAATTTTACAGTTTCGGGTAGCTTGATGTGCTGGCGTCTGTACAATATATAAATATGATGGCCACCGTTTTTCTACGAAACCGTAGGCTTTATCATGCTAAACTATCCGAATAAAATAGCCTGAATCTTGTAAAGACAAGTTACTAAAATCAAGCTGGAACTCCTAAACCCAAAGCAGCATTTATGAAATGTTAAGAAAAAAAATAATTAGCAAAACTAAATTCGCTTACTTCAAAAGTTGGGTACTTGACTACTTCGTAAATACTTCGTGCATAGAGAAAATCTATTAAAAAAAAATATCTGACCCTTTCCGCGATAGAATTGTTTTGTCTATAGTAACATCATCATATTACATGGATTCGTCTCCTTCTAATCTGTAAAAATGAAATTCTTTTTTTAACTTTTTTGCTGTACATTTTTTCCATGCTTTTTTTGACTAAATAGAATGTTTTATTTTTTAACAACGATCTTTGTGATAGCTATGTCAACCGTGAGAAAAAAAAAACATAACCCTTCCTTTCGGCTTCGCCGTATTCGGGTAGTAAGGACAGGTTAGAAAATTTAATATCCTTATTTTTAAAAGCATACCTTAACCTCAATTCAGGTTAAAAATATCTTTATAAACCCTTTTATGCAATATTAATAAACTTGAAATACTTTAGGTGGATTTGTCGCAAAGCTGTCAAATTGATCCCAGTTAAAAAAATCATTCTGTATACTAGTTTAAGCAATTTCGAAATCTATATTGTTACTATCACTACCAAGATTAGCGTATTTTATGCATGCATGCAGAAAAATTATGACTGTGACTTTCACTTTGAGGATTGACTTTCACTTTAAGGATTGGAGCACCCATATTGAGACATGAAAATGAAAGACTAAGATTATATTTTAAGAAACTTTTAACTCTGATTGATAAATTACTGGGATAATTGAATTGCCTAAAGGCCGGACACACCTGCCTACACTACGCCAAGCGGTTTTTAAAGAAAGAAAAATATCAACCTACTGTAAACTAGTCTTTTTAGCTCATCATATTCGACACAGATTCGCCGAAATTACGTGGCATTTGGGGTACAATATTGCAGACTATAAAATAACCTAAAACTGTGTTAAAATTATATCCTTTACTTAGTAGACCATTTCAGACCTGGTCCTCACATGATCTGACCGAGATTATATCTGGAGTTTAAGAGAGTGACTCCTAAGTTTGTTACGTCATTTCTTCTTAGAAATAGTCAGATAGGAAATGGCGCCGATTCCTTTGTTCACAAACTAAACAAAATTTAAGTTCAGTGCATCTTTTTCTTTCTATTTCAATAAGAAAAGGACAGAAAATAAATATGAGTTTAATCCTGTCAAATTAAGACACTCCATAGACAAATTAGACGTGATTTAAAACATGCCTACTAAAAATTCGTCAATTTACGTCAGGCGTTGACTAATTTGACAGGACTAAACTAATATTTATCTTCTGTCCTTTTCTTAATGAAATAGAAAGAAAAAGATGCACTGAACTTAAATTTAGTTTAGTTTGTGAACAAGGGAATCGGCGCCATTGTCGACTCCATCTAGAGTATTTTTTTTATTATGACGTGTAAACGTGACTTTCCGATATTCTATTTACAGAATAAATAATTTAATTTCAGTACAATTTCTATTCATACGAACGTTATCCAACATCACGCGTGTTTTCCTCTAAGGTTTAGACAGTGATGTACGGTCACCAAAGGAGATAAGTAACCAGGGTCGTCGTATATAGTTGAAGTTTTATAAGAAACCGATGGATGTTCTCGAATAAAATTTAATTTAATTAATAGAAAACAAACAGTTCATTTATCAAATCAAATTTCATTCGAAAACATCCATCGGTTTCTTACTAAACTTCAACTATATCCGACGACCCTGGTTACTTATCTCCTTTGGTAACTGTACGGTTACTACGTTTAGTACACCCGCCTTTGCCGGTTATGTTTCCTAACTAATTGTTGTTACCCTAAGCTTGTCTAGCAGAAATCGATGATTTCGAAAATACCGCCCATTGTAACACCCTTCATTTGTTTTTCCTTTATAAGGTGTGCTATAAAGGGGGATTCTATCTATTTCCTAAATAAAAATAGTCAAGTACCCAATATTAAAAGTAATTTAATACTTACCGAAAATGTACATATTTTACCACTAAAAAGGATAAACTGCTCTCACTGATCGCCCAATGCTCGCCAGAACATTAGGTTGGATTATGTTACAATTTGATAATAAAACGAGGGGTATCGTGTAGGCAGTCACTCCGTGTAAAATACTGCTATTCAGCTGCCTGGCCGGTTAGACTGGAAGCCGACCCAACATAGTTAGGAAAAGGCTGAACAGATGATTAAGCTTTTTTGTAATAAAATAGGTACATTTCTGGTGAATGTTTGAACATCATTCATATTAAAACAGCTGACAAGAACTAACCTCTCTCGATCGCTTCGCTCTTGGCTCTCCCATATCTTCCTTTTCTTTAAATTTCTCAACCTTCTCCGCTTCATTCTCCGCAACTTTCTCTCCTTCATCCTTCTCAACTTCTCCATTCTCTTCTTTCTCAGCTTCTTTGTTTCGTGGCGGACTTTCTGTCTCTTTTTCAGGCTCTGGGGACTTTTCTGGTGTTTTTTCTCGGTTTTCGTCTACTTGTTCTGGCACTTCCTCATCTGGTTTTGTCGCTTCTGAGTCTACTATCATTGCTTCTGGTTGGGTGTCTTCTGTAGTTTCTTTCTCTTTCTCTTCTTGTTGTAGTTTTCTAGAGGATTGCCGTTTGAGTGGCAGTTTTGATGTGCTGTTCACTTCTTTCTTGTCTTTCTTCGATTTTACTGTGGATAGGTTTTTGTTACGTTAGCAAAATGGTTGATAGTGGGGAATGTAGTTATATACTGTATTAGGAACGTTTTTAATAGGAAACTGAAATACTATGATGTTCCCACTATTGGGACACAAGCCTCCCCTCTTCGAGAGGGAGTGGGGTGTAATCTACCACGCGGACCCAATGCGGGTTAATAGAGGCCACATGTCTTAGAATTTTTGGTCTAGAACCAAAAATTACCCGACCAACCGAAAAAAAAATCAGCTGTTCCCTACATTTATGTTTGTCTAACTCGTCAAAATGTAGGGAACAGCTGATTGTTTTTTCGTGATTTCTGGTTTGGCCCATAGTAAAAGTTGTTCAAAAGGATGAGGACAATAACCTCTTAAGAGGCTGTTGGTGTTTTACCAATAACCCTGTATATACAGCGTGGCGCTTTAATGGCGACATTAATTTTACACACGGTTTCGCGTCTTAATTGTATGAATATATTTTAATTCAATTAAACATTAATATTTATTTATTTATTAACAATATTCTAAAATAACATCTTAGAGCTTAAAGAACTGTAGCGCAGGAGTCATTTGCCGGGGTCACGGATCATAACATCACATCAATGTAATTAAAACACATAACGTGCAAATAGAAGGCGAATTGAAGGAAAGAGAGAGAGCCCTATGGCGGCGAGCGGCGCAGGTGGAAGTTTTCAAGTTAGGTTTTTTTTTTATGTTGTTATAACTTTTAAGATTACCGACCACTAGCCCTACCCGTGTGTTAAATTAATGTCGCCATTGTAGCGGTACGTTGTATACATAATATAGACGCCAGCAGGTCAAGCTACCCGAAACTGTCAAATTTTCTTAATCAACCTTGAACCTGAATTCTTTAGCGATAAAGTTGAATCCGTTAAAGAAATTTGACAGATTGCAGTAGCCTGCATCAGACCACTGCTGGGCAAAGGCCTCTCCCCATGACTTCCAGCTCTATCGATCCAGGGCTAAAGTAGACCACTGGTCGTTTGTTTTGTCCAGCTCGTCCCGCCATCTTCTACGAGGTCTGCCGCAACGCCTTCTAGCTGTGTCAGGGCTCCACGTGGTGGTTATTTTGTCCCACAGCTCAATAATAATATGTAAAAATATATAACCTGGCGTAGATTTCTTCTTGGTTTTTTCTGTTGTATCTTCTCCTTCCGGTTGTGTCAGTTCGAGCTGTTCCGCTTCATTCGCAGCGGCGACTGCCTCTTTCATGTCGTGCGAAGAAGGGACTGACATCTCTGAAATACGAAACATAACATAATATATTTCTCTTTCTTTCTTTTTCTTTTTTTTTAAACGTACACGTAAACGTACGTAAATATAAAAGAACATCCACGTCTGTATGCTCCGAAGGGGTAGACAGAGGAGTATAATTGTAACACCTACTCAATGAAATAGTCAATATCACATAATTTTAACAAACGTCATTAAGGGGTTTGGCAGAAGTGTAAAATACATGCTTATCTTGCGAGTTATGTTTAAGTCCAATGCCAATTGGTAACCACTAGGTACAAATCCAGACTCCAGGCTGCTTCTGAGAAAGTTCTTGTGGAAAACCCAATAACCCTGCCCAACCAAGAGTTAAACCCCCTTGCTTTATAACAGTTGTGCTTGCTCTAGACAGACTCTAGACTCTAGATAGTCTAAATTCTAGATCTAAAAAGTCTAGTCTAAACATTGAAAAAGTTGTAAGCTTTTTTTTGTAGTTTTATGAAAGTAATGTGGTTCATATTTGTTTAAATGATAAGTGATGATTCTAAATGATTTAACATTTGCAATCATCTTCTGCAAGGATTAATAGTAATTTGGCTGCCATTTACCACACCGGATCGATAGATTCTCATCCTAATTTGAATAAACGACTTTTGATTTTATTTGGAGAGTACTCACCGAGTGGCTCATGTATCATCTCTAATAGCTCATCGGCGCTTATCGTAGATGTGGCTTTCTTGAACTTGAGCACTCTATTCGTGAAGAACTCCCAGAATGATAGCCCTTCTAGTGGAGTGAACAGGTCCTGGAACAAACCACCATAATTAGGAAGTAATCAGTATCATAATTATTCTAGACTTTACCCGTGGCTAATTGCAAGCCGCACAGGTCGATCGACCAAGGTTAAGCAACGCGTTCCTTGTTCGGTCCGTGGATGGCTAACCATCCATCTCAGAAAGGTCCCGGCGGTTAAGCCCGAAGTCTGACAACCAGTCTTACAAAGGGGATTCGTATTACCCAGTAAATGGGTTGTGGAGGTCAGATAGGCAGTCGCTCCATGTAAAATACTGGTACTCAGCTGCATCCGGTTAGACTAGAAGCCGACCCCAACATAGTTGTGAAAAGGTTAGGCAGATGATGTATAACTATGTCAGTTTTAGTAAAAAATGCTAATTATACCTTCATCTTCTTGTAAACACAGTCAGCTTGTTTCCTGATGCGGTGCGCCTGTTTAGTGAACACGAGCGCTGCGCTCTCCGTGAGCTCCCAAGAGGGCGTGTTGCCGACGTAGGCGCGCATACGTTTGATAGTCTCCAAACATGTCGGGTGTTTTAACAGCATTAGTGGTTTTATATCTAAACCTGTAAGGAATTATATTTTTACTAGATTAACTCTGACGCTTCGCTAAGGAAATTTTTCTAAATAAAAACTATACAGGTGGCAGGGACATCGCAAACTGAAACCATGAATTCTTCAGCACATGATTCTAGACTAGCGTAGTTTTAATTTTTATTTTATAAGATAATATATTGTTATTTGTCAAAAACATGTGTAGGTTTACAATCAGTTGGAACGGTTACAAAAAAAATATGAAAAAGTTTCAACGCTGCGGTTTATTCAATCATGTACAGACGCCAGCACATCAAGTTACTACAATCTGTCAAATCTCTTTAATAGATTTTCAACTTTATTGCTAAAACATTAAGGTTCAAGGTTGTTTGGGAAAATTTGACAGTTTCGGGTAAATTGACCTGCTGGCGTCTGTACCTACTGAATCCATGGTAATAGGTTACGCGTCGATATCCCCGCCACCCGGTATACGATAACATTCTGTATTCTTTTTTCCACCAATCGCTAGACGATTATCACAAGGATCAAATCGCTATAATAAACGTTGATGTAATTTTGTCTGTAATGTGTCTTAGAAAGAAAGAAAGAAAAAAATAAAATGTTTTAGGGAAAATATAAATAAATAAATTCATTTAATTCGAGTACCACCGACTCATAAATCCAAAAAAAAATACAATCCTTCAGTCACATACACAATAATAATAAAAAAATAATCAAAATTAAATTAACAAATTGCAAAAGTCGCATCAGCCTGTCACATGTCGCTCACAACAGTGGGAGATGATGGAGCAATCCTGTCTTTCCGCCGTTATATGCGCCACAACGATTTTGTATGGAATCCGTACGCATTCGTTCAGATTTACGGATGCGTACGCATTCCACACTACAAAATCATTGTTTTCTATGGACAAAAGCTGAACAGAGCTGAATAAGTGTGGTTAGTCCCTAATACACACTGAGACAGAGCCACAACACAGGGGGTTTACTCCGAAGTAGTATCGGCCGAATGTTCGGTCGTTTCCCGCTACAAAGTTACTATTTGGTTCAGTCGGTCCCGATCCTACACTCCTACACTCTTTCGAATATTGACTATGGTCCCGATCCAACTGAGCCGATCCGAACTTTTTTCGCATTTTTCAATAACATTCGGTTCGGCCATGTGTCGGTCCGATCCGATCATTCGCACTTTGCACTTCGTATTAGAACCCCGGTTTTCAGCGACAGCCGACGTTGACGTGATGACGTCAACCGTGTCTATTCGTCTTTTGTTTTTATGTGTATGATGTGTATAATTAGGAAGCACTTACCCATTAAATCGTCCAAAAGTTTCAAACACATATCGGTATCCGCCTTTTCGAGAGACAAGCACGTTTTAATTTTAGCATCTAGTTCGATCAACTTCATTTCAGTCTTCAGAAATTGTACGCGGGACTTTTTCTCTTCTGTAAAAGATAAAAAAAAACATATTTAAGACAAATGTATGCGACTACGGGATGTCCCGTTGGTCTCGTGGTCGCAAGCGCTACTCCTTGGTTCAATGCCCAGGTCGGGCAAAGGGTTTTTCCATTAGCAATTTCTTATTAACAGCCCGGAGTTTGGAAGTGGGCGATGTGATACCCCGTGCCTCGAAAAGCACGTGAAGCCGTTGGTCCTGCGCCTGATCTCTCTCCGGTCGTGTCCGATTGCCGTCCCATCGGACTATGAGAGTGATGGAAGAGGGAGTGCACCCTTGTCTGCACACACACTTATGCACTATAATATCTCCCGCGCAAAAGGCTATCGTTGAGATTGAGCACCATGGCCGAAATACTGTCTGGAGGACTATTATTATTATGCGACTAAGGGCTGTTTTTTTCAAAAAGTAATTTTTGAGTTATCGAGGTTTTAAGTTTAGATGTGTATTGCTGCAATGATTTTCTATATATGTATTTTGAAATATTATCACTTATGGGCAAATATACCAATATTTTTATGAGTCAAGTTGTATTACATAGACTAACGCAATTTTCGAGTTATTGGGAAGAATGTGGGTTGAGTCCTTTTTGCTAAACTACGTCCAATTGTGAATTTTTGACAGTTCTTCCGATACAAAATCTGTCAGACGTCAATTTTATTCCACGAATAACAATTAAATCAATCTCACGATTGAGAAATCAACCCTAAGAGGCAATCATACAATCTGCCGACGACATATTCACCACGTATGCACACTGAATGGCAACAAACATTTGTGGGGAAATTCCCTAAGCTATGGGTAAATTCATCAAAGAAAAAGCATTTGAAGCAATCTTGCCTAACTGAGTTGTGACAGCATGGAATAGGCTTCCGGAAAATGTTGTGACGGCTCCCACACTGAACCGCTTCAAGAAACGACTGGACAGATTAAATATCTTCAAACTATTTGAAACACACGTATCAGCTAAATACCAATGTGTCTTACCAAATGATAATAAAGTATTATGATTCGTTATGTATTTTTCTTCCATACATATTAGTCGTCATTTCGGTAGTCACCCTCTTTTTAGTCATATTAACTTTCACACAGTCCACGCACCGTTTCTTTGTTCTTCCCCTACTCTTGCAGCCATCTACATTTACTCAACTTTCCTCACGACATTTTCCTCATTCCTACGCATGACATGTACCGTGAAAACCGATATCCACACAACTTTTCAGTCACTGGTGCCACTTTCAAACTTCCTGTTATATGCACATTTCTTATTCTATCCAGTCGTGTAACACCACACATCCCTTTTAGTATTCTCATCTCAGCTGCATGCACATTTATCCCTTGTGTGGCCCAACATTCTGATCCGTACAAGACAACAGAAGGCCAATTCCCGTAATTAAAAACGTTCAAAATCTAGTCGCAAACTCATCTCAGCGACAATCAACGTCAAAAACTTCTCAAAAATGTAGGGAAATTAGAGGTATTATTAACAGATTGAGGCTACGATCAGACTGTAAGCGTTATTAAAATTACGAGAATTGTCCCTCAGGTCTCACCATTGTTTTATAAATCTTCGCCTTTAGATTAAGGAGAATGCGCGTGTCGCAGAATGTTCCCGCGAACTGCCGCCATTTCATAAATCCAATATTAATTCCGTGCTTAACATTCCGGTGTGTAACAAAATTATATTATTTCGTATATTTCGCAGTAATTAAGAATTATAACATGTCTTTGAAATTCATACCAATAATACTCCGCCGGAGTCCGTCGAGCGTCAGCGTCCATGGAAACTGCATTTTTTACGAGCCATATAACCTCTAAATAAAGTCCTTTGTCCAAGGCTTTCATACGATTCCCGTTTGAGATTCGTAAAATATATTTAATTCCGTATAACAAATGCCAGAATAGGCACTTATTTCTTGCGATTATCAATTGTTTTCACTTATAAACACTTGCAATATTCGACGCCATTTTAGTTGTATTGATTATCAGTGCCACAGGTGGTTGAAAACTGAAAAAGTTTCTTGTATTTGCCGCGGAATTCTGTATACGAGAGTTCGGATCGCCAAATTGGCTTCATGGACTTATACACAATGCCTGCATTGTACATTTTGCCCTTTCGGCATTTTACACAACAGCGAGTGTTTGTAAACGGGCGACGCCGTTTGCATAATGCCGAATCATTCATTCAGACGCCATTTAGAACACCTATATTTTGCTAGTTATGTTATAAACTCCATGTTAAAGGGCGCACCCTAGCCAATAAGCATATCGGAAGGGTCATGAGTACGGGATGTCAATTGACGACGAAATAAGAGTGTGAAGTTGGCGCGCTTCGACAGATTCTAGCCTGAAGTTCGTGCGTGTCAACGAGAGCGCTACAGCAGCGTCCCGCGGTGTTCTTGTTACCTCGGATATCGTACGGACAAGTGAAACTACTAGTAGAAACTGTCTATCGTTTCGTTTTATTCAATTTTGTCAAGTTTAAATATAACATCAATAATCAACTTTTTTTTATCGCCAGCAACTCATCTACGCTCAGTAAAGACGTTCTTTTTTCTTGCTCTTGACCTAGAACACGCCTGATGGAAAGCGATGGATGAGGTCTATGATGGAACGAGCGTGCCCAGAAGATGCCTGTTCACTCTTGCTTTGAAGGCTGACGAACTAAATGTGGGAGGGAACACAGATGCCGAGAGTTCCACACTTTGTTTCACACGATGTTTTACGGTGAAAATTCCAGCTCGATCGGCCTCCTTACCCGACAAGCGTATATCCAAACTCCAGGTTGTTACAGAGAAATTCCTTACGGAAAAATCTACCCGAGCTGGGGTTTCCATGCTCAGGACGCGTGGTTGCGACCACTAAGCTAAAGAGGCAATCTACAAACTTTTTTATATCAAAATATTAATACCGATATTAATATTTTGATATAAAAAAGTTTGTAGATTCAGTATGTGGCCATTATTATGGCACATCAAGATTCAGAAAAAAAGTTCTTCTTTGTAGAGTATCGTGTGCCTTTCATAGACCACGGAATCGCCTAGTACTAATAAAATTCGAGGTGTCAAAAGTAGGTTTAGGACAAAATTTCTGACACCGACCGCCTTTTATGAACTAACCACACTTATACAGCTCTGTTCAGCTGTTGTCCATAGAAAACAAAGATTTTGTATGGAATGCGTACGCATCCGTAAAGAAATTTACGGATGCGTACGCTGCTGATGCTGAACAGAGCTGAATAAGTGTGATTTAGTCCCTTAGCCGTGTGTTTCTTGACGCCATTTGTGTAGCTATGCGAGTAAAAGCTTAAACACACGAACGACATGCGTCTGCCGTCAACGCCCACCATCGACTACGTGTCGCTCGTGTATTTGAGTACGGTGCTCAAAGACACGAGCGGCATGTTGTCAACGACAGCCGCCGACGCGTCGACGGGTGCAGTTACCAACATGCAAGACACTTTTAGTTCCCTCCAGCTCTAGCAGCGGCCGCTGAGACGTCTCCGAGCTCTGTATGCATCCGAAGCTTGATGCGTCATATTGAAGCCTCGGGCACATACATACCAGTTTCTCTTTCCTTGTCGAGGGTCGCTTTCTCTTCGTCTGTGAGGTTGAGGTCTGTCACCAGCTGCGCTAGAACCGACTGCGATGTTATGTGACCTTTTTCTGTTAACAAAAAACATTATCTTTTAGACAGTTTCAACTTTATAATTATGTCACCACTGCCAACAGTTATTGGCGCCGATTCACTTGTTCACAAACTAAACTAAATTTAAGTCCAGTACATCTTTTTCTTTCCATTTCATTAAGAAAAGGACAGAAGATAGATATTAGTTTAGTCCTGTCAAATTAGTCAGCCCCTGACGTAAATTGACGTATTTTTAGTAGCCATGTTTTTAATCACTAATTCTAATTCACCTCTGGCTTTGGTATTGGCCGGTTTGAGTGGAGATTTACAAGAGCAAATGTGCTCGGAGGAAGGAAGTATTCCAGTAAGATGCTGGTAGGGATCTTGACCGTAATTTCAGGATTGTCCTGATAGCCGTGGAATACCTCCCAACTCCTCATAAGCACCTCAGAACATGTTGTAAATTTTTTGGTTCTAGGACATGCCGGTTTCCTCGCGATGTTTTCCTTCACCGTTTTGAGAGCAGTGGTGATGAAATAATTTATAAAAAAAATGCGTGTCTGGGTTAGAACCTACGACCTACAACTCTCAAGTCGCGGCCGTTTGTACTGGGCGACCACTGCTCTTACGCCTCTGCCGCCTGGCTGTAAAACCACTTACCCAGCTGCATTTTAAGTGTGACAGCATTTAAAGCAGCCTGCTTATCCCATTGTAGCCTTGTAGATTCGTTTTTGAAGCTGTTAGGTCTTGACTGGAACAGCTTAATCCCGATATACTGCCCCGAAGGCAGGTAAGCTATCAGAATGTTTTCTTTCTCTGCATCTTCTGCAAAAAGAGATTGTTACGGTTATGTGATGGGAAAATAAATAATATAGTTAAAAAAAAAACATGAAAATAATTACATACACTGTATTTACAATTTTCTCAGCTCATAGAAAGAGACTGTCATACAACAGAGACAACGCTCTACAACGCAGAACTTTTTATTTTCACTTCATGTGTCATATCTTATGATCATATTTATTTGGATAGCAAGTTACCTCAATCTGTTAAGTAAATGTGTAACCTCATGCCTGTATTCCCCGAAAGAGTAGGCAGAGGTGTACCTTTATCTAACACAAATTTATTTTATTTATATATTTAAGTATGCATTCACACGTCACGTTGCAGTATAAAACTGATTTACATCCGTCACCTCACACATCAGGTCCAGTTGAAAACCAGCGCCAGGCACTAGCTGTCTGGCATTTTTTGCTGAACTGGGCCTTTTTGGTGCAGCCGTGAGGCACACTTTTCCTGCTAATTTCTTACATCGGACTTCACACTTTTTATTTAATCTTTTATTTTATTTTTATTTTTTTTATTTTATTGTGTGTGTTTATTTGATGTATGTATCTGGTGTATTGTGTGTCTTTTAGTTTGTGCCAAATAAATGCATTTTCTTTCTTTCTTTCTTTCTTACCTAAAGTCTACCTACATTTCGCCAGGTATGTTTAACTACCATGTAAATAGGGGGCGAGACTCATCACCTGCCTAGCCTTTTCCCAACTATGTTGGGGTCGGCTTCCAGTCTAACCGGATGCAGCTGAGTACCAGTATTTTACATGGAGCGACTACCTATCTGAACTCCACAACTCAGTTACTGGGTAATACGATACCCCTTGGTAAGACTGGTTGTCAGACTTTCGGGCTACTGACGACCCGTAACGACTGTCAAAGATCCACGAATGACAGCCGGGACCAACGGCTTAACGTGCTTTCCGAGGCACGGAGGGGTCTTGGTATGTGAAGATGGTCACCCATCCACAGACCAACCGCGGCAGGCGTAGCTTAACCTAATCGATCGACCCGTGCGGCTGTTATTACTTAGCCACAAGCCGAGACTATTGCCCTTAAACCGTCACAAATCTATACCCCAGGCTGCCACTGAGAATTAGCTAATAAAAAACTGCGTTACGGCCGCCATGGCCCACGTACAATGGTCCACCTGAAGGACTAAGTGCGGAAACCAAACCCATAACATAGAACATAGAAAACTGCGTTACATATTTTGTCTGATTTTAATCGATCGAAAGCTACAAAATGAAAATACAAAAGTAACCATACAATTTTTATTTCTACAATTCTAATTGGACAACTTTTTCTTCAATATACTGTTTTCTTTAGGATACATATTTATAATCTTTAAACATGTCTCTTTTTCTTCCTCAGTTTGTTCATCAATTAATCCAAAATCTTTCATAAAATCGGAATATTTTGTATTAAAACCGATATCACCAAACTCAGTACTCATAGCTACAGGCTTAACTGTCCCACAGGAATTATTTTTAAATAAATCGCAAAACTCCTTTCCTTCTGGTATTCTATGGCCGACATTTTTAAAACTATTGCAGTCTAAGTTTTTGTATGTCTTACTCAAAGAGGTTACAGAGCAAAAGGATTGATTTTGAGTTTGTGAAAGGTTTTTTATGCTTTCCTGGTCAGAGTGTAACTCTAGAGAAAGATTTTCAGTAGGAATTGTATGTTCATCCTCCAATATGTTTAAAGAACTTGAAATTATACTGCCAAGTATGTTTGATTTCATTCTCGTTGGTAGTGAAACTCTATTGTTGATTGTACTTTTTTCTTTGAGAGATGACTCTTGAAATACTTCCGTATTTGATGTATTTTCTATTTCTAATACATTATTAATTTCAATTCCTTGCTGTGTATCGAATAAATCCATTCTACCTACGTTTATAGAATCATTTAAGGTAGTTAGTAAATTAGGATAAGAATCAATATTATTAATATTTTGAGTAATTTGCGACCTATTATTATAAAATCTCATATTCATAGTATCCATATTTTGCATGAACTGTGACGTAAAGTTTAAGCTGTCAGAATCTTGGCTCAAATTAGGGTTGGCTTGGTTGGTCAATTTGGTCTTGGGTGTTGGTTGCAAATGTTGGTCCAAACTTTCTTGTAGTTTACCAGTAGTATTAGACTTAGTTGAATTTTGCTCATTATTTGGTGTCTTTTTAACCGGTGGGACGAATTTCTTAGCTTTTACAGCTGGTTTTTTAACGTCTTTCTTCAAAGTCTTCGGTTTACCGAATGTAGGTATTATCCTGGTTTGGGAAACACTCGGTTCTATTTTTTCTTTCTTTGAGTTCGAATCTAAAAATATTTATAATACATGAAGATAAGGTAAAAAAATGCACGAACGCGTCGTCGTCGAACACATATTTCTTTTTTTTAAATCGTTTTATACCAATCTTTTAGCAATAAGTGTCTGTCATATAGAATGAATTTTAGATAACTTATATATTATCAAAAGTGGAATTTAAACAACTATCCGAATGCATAACCCCCTACTTCTTTTGAAGTCGGTAAAAAAAAAATGCATAATGGCAAAGAACTTTCATTTACCTAATATCTGCTAGTAGTAATTACTAATTAGGTATGACTTCTTGTCTTAGGATAGCTAAAAATTACGCTCAAAAGTTCATCTATAAGATCAAAATAATTTATCTAAACTGGATCGGCGATTACGATTTATTTACGAAATTTTAAGACAAATTAGGGAATAATCGTGAATTATTATAACAGATGCAACACTAAGAGCGGGTTGCATCAAAACAAAATATTTTAAGAATTCGTTCAGCTTGACGTCTCTTAACGTCAAAATTAACAATAAACTTTTCACGAAATTACAGTGTAGGTATTAAATATTAGTAATTTACATAATTATAGGAATTACGATGTGAAAACTAGTTGAATATTTCTGCAACACGATCTTATTACTCGTAAAAATTACCTTCACGCATTTTAGCGTCCTCTGATCCGATATTATTCACATAGCTCTTCAAACAATCTTCCGTAGCGAAATTATCGTCATATTGACTGAATATGTCATCTTTGAAACTAAATTGACTATTTTCATTACTTGTATCGTCCATTCTTGAAGTAATTTTAATAAATACAAAATAGTAGCACTTAATTATTGCATAAATAATTTGTAACTTTGGCGGTAAAATAAAAAATTTGAAATTGGAATTCAAATTTTAATACTAATATTTTTTATATTAATACTTTTCTTTTGCAAAGGTCAGCACGTGTTCAGCCAAAGTTAAATAAGGATTTAGTCTGATGCCATTTTAACGCAGGCATTCATTTCTGGATTTCAATACGGATATGGTTTCCGCCCTAAATCAAGTACTCTCACGGCCTCAGTAGATTTAATAACAAAAATAAAAACTCATATTGATCAAAAAAACATCTTGGAAACTACACATCGATCACGTCCAAATAAAATTAATATCACTATTAGGAGCGTTACGAATTACAAAATGTATTCCGAAAAAAGTTCGTCTAATTATATATAACTCATTAGTAAAATCAAACCTTGAATACCTAATCGAAGTGTGGGGGTCAGCCGCAAAATCTAATCTAAACTCACTACAACGAATACATAACAAAATTATCAAAGTATTATTTCACTATCACTATCTATCATCTGCCTAGCCTTTTTCCCAACTATGTTGGGGTCGGCTTCCAGTCTAACAGTATTCAGCTGAATACCAGTATTTTACATGGAGCGACTGCCTATCTGACCTCCACAACCCAGTTACCGGGTAATACGATACCCCTTGGAAAGACTGGTTGTCAGACTTTCGGGCTTCTGACTACCCGTAACGACTGTCAAAGATCTACGAATGACAGCCGGGACCAACGGCTTAACGTGCTTTCCGAGGCACGGAGGGATCTCGGTATGTAAAGATGGTCACCCATCCACAGACCAACCGCGGCAAGCGTAGCTTAACCTAATCGATCGACCTGTGCGGCTGTTATTATTTAGCCACGGGCCTATTCACTATCACTATCTATATCCAACAAAAAAAATATACCACAAAACTAAACTACTAAATCTCACACAACTTTACACATATTACACCTGCATTCTCATAAAAAAAATCACCACGAATTCCGGACAATCAAACATAAAAAAGCAATACCATACAATACAAGAAGCAAAAACAAATTTCAACTAATGACTGCACGTGCACGGACTAATTATGGGAGAAAAAACCATATTGGTTGAGGGGGCGCAACTGTTATAATAATTAATTATAATATTAATGACTTACCGGAGGATTTAAAGAGATGTGATAGTATAAATATATTTAAGGCAAAGCTTAAGAAACATATTTGTACCCTGTAACGTCACCAACACCCCAGAGGCAAATACGATATTATTATTTATCATTAGATATAAGCACTTTGTATCTCATTTTAAGTGAAGTTATTTAAGTTCTTATGAGAAATAAATGTCTTTAAACCTATATACTTAAGTTATTTATATAAATGGAATAATAATATGCTTTATTTTGTTAAATAAAATCACCGTTAATTTTTCTTCTATTTTATTTTACTTAAAAATAACTCGTTCTTTTTGCCGTTCGATAAATATATTTGTAGAACAAATCTTAAGTGTTTACTCATTGCTTCTAACTTTCCATCGGGTACGTCTTTAATGAGTTCATTGACCTCTTCGACTATTGCTGTCCTACTTATCTTGGTATCGGTATCGGTCGTTCCTGAAAACGATACTTATGTTTATTCAATGCGCGCTGCACCGATGGTTCGAGCATGGACAAATATATTTTACTAGCTTCTGCCCGCGACTTCGTCCAAGTGAAACTTGTTCCCACTCCGTCGCATCGCATCGCATCGCCCGTCCGCGCTATTACTTCGTTTTCGTTTAGCGCTCTTTCAGACTTTATCCTTTTTGCTCGGCTCCTAGGCGTCATATCGTGATGTTAAATAGCCTATAGCCTTCCTGAAGAATTGGGCTATCAAATACAAAAAGAATTTATCAAATCCGAGTGGTAGTTCCAGAGATTAGCGCGTTCAAACAAACAAACAAAATCTGCAGCTTTATTTTTAGTTCAGATATCCATTACATTAGTTCAAATTGTTGCCTATAATTGTGTCTGTAATTATCTTACTGTATTGTCTTTAAATGTGCAACGTAGGTCAAAAATCTAATAAAAAAACCGATCTAGTCGGCCGGCAAAACACAATTTATATTTACGTTTTTAATATAATATGGTGTAGAAGCCCGAAAGTCTGCCAACCAGTCTTACCAAGGAGTATCGTGTTGCCCAGTAATTGGGTTGTGGAGGTCAGATAGGCAGTCGCTCCATGTAAAATACAGGTATTCAGCTGGATCCGGTTAGACAGAAGCCGACCCCAACATAGTTGGGAAATGGCTAGGCAGAAGATGATGATTCATGTTTTTAATAGTTTACGTAAAAAAACTAATATTGGTTAATTTTTATTGGTAATTTGGTATCAACTTATACTAATGGGTTAAGAAATAAAATAATAAAGTATGTTCCTGGGTTTGATTCCCGGGTTTTGTTGTTGGATTTATCCGTAACGAAATTCTCAGAAACAGCCGAGAGTTGGAATTTGTGTCCGGTATATGGTAATAGGTTCTGTTATTAAACATAACAGTTAGTTATAGAATATATACATAGATATAGATACTTACCTTACATATGAGTCATTTCACTGTTATTTAGGTACTTTTCTTATTTTTTCTTTTATTTTTTTCTTTTATGTTTTTAAGCTTGTAAGAAATAAAGGTTTTTTTTTTATTTATTTTTTTATTTTATTTTATTATATGGCAATAGGTTCGCCCCCTATGACATAGGTCTTATAAAAACTGGCGAAATACGAGTATAGTATACACATTTGCCTACCCTTTTGTGGAATACGGCTTGATGTTTGTTATGTAAAATATTAGGTTTCTTACCCGGTTTAAACGGCTCTTTCAGATCTTCAAGTTCAGACTGTAAAAAATAAAAACAAATGTTAATAGTAATTTTCTCCTGACCGACTTGACATTTGGTCACAGTGGCCAATCTCAACGAAGACTGGCAAAGGAAGCAGGAGCAGGAATTTGTGTCAGTGTACTATATATTTTATTAGGATAAACGCCATGACAGATAGCATTTTGTGTCGTCATCTGACAACCACACTATAAAAGGACCGTTCCGTGAGGAGATCGATGACGCCATCCAAATGAGGGGCCTGTGTTAACAGGCCACCGTATGGCGCTCTGCAGCCGAGGGGCAAAGCCCCGGTACCGCTCGCCTCGCCCCCAACAGATCGGTCATTCGTCGGTCGGCTCTCTAACGGAAAGGTTGTCTGGTGATCGTCGTAATTTGCTATTTGTTGTTATTTATTTATTTATTTGAATTGTTTGTAAATGAATTAACGGTTGTTTGCTAATGTGATTTTGTTATGTTTATTTAAAATTAAGAATATTAGTAAAATCTACGTGATTATTTTTTTTTTTTTTTTACTTCTGGTTCCTAAAAATATACATATAGTACACTGACACAGATTCCTTATTTTAGTTGCACAGTCCGATGGGACGACAATACAACACGAAAGACATGAGGGCAATGGAGATCTGTCAGCCGATTCTGTAAAAATCTCACTGAGAAAACTTAGGTGAAGTGAACTGTTAATCTGTAGCAACAGCCGATCGATTCTGTAAAAATCTCACCGCGAAAAGTTAGGTGAAGTAAGCTTAGAGTGAGCTCTCAATAGTGTCAATCCCTAGCATTAGGTGGACTGACAGCACACTCCACGCTCACTTCACCTAAGTTTTCACGGTGAGATGATTACAGAATCGCACTGCAGATGGAATGACAGCTCACTTCACCTAAGTTTTCGTGGTGAGATTTTTACAGAATCGACTGGCCGTTCACTTTGACATTTAGACAACCAAGTCGAGTTATTGGCACGTGGATTGAGATCCATCGAACCATATGCAGCAGTCAAATATTGGGACTGGCATTGGACAGCAGATACATTGTAAAATTTTGGCGAAAGTGTGACCTATGGACCCGACCCAACTGAGCCGACCCGAATTTTTTTTCGCATTTTTCAATAATATTCGGTTCGGCCATGTGTCGGTCCGATCCGATTATTCGCATTTTGCACTTCGTAGTAGCATTATGCTGAGCGATGGCCGTTTTGCGTGGATGTGATGCATGTTTTCCCTCAACTTTTCATATTTTTCGTGTGTTCTTTTACTGCGTCTTAGCAAATAAACGTATTTTTGTATTTCTTTCTGTGTGCGTGGACACAAGTAGCGTCAGCACATAAAAAACACTCGTAGACGCACATACACTTCTGACTTCCTTTATCTCAGACGGTACCTAGAGCTGCTGCGCTTACACACACATTCAGAGCGCGTGGCTTCGTGAGATAAAAGTACTATAAGAAAATGTACTAACCTGTGTAACAGCGTTGAAGTGTTTAATATTCTTTTCAGCCACCTTCTCCTTTTCCTTGGGGTCGGTCTTATCCTTCTCTTTGTCAGAGATGGGTGAGCCGCCGCGTCGCTTCTTCGGCGCAGGCAACGGTAGTGTTGTGTTCTCTTCTGTTTGTTCGTCCATATACCTGCGGGTGTGACGTTTTTAAATATTATGATCCGATACTGGCCAATGGTCCACTTGAAGGAGTAAGTGCGGAAATCAAACCCGTAACATAGAACATAGTGAAGCAGTTATAGTTAATACTTTTGAAGGGGAGCTCATGGGTAAATGATTATAGTCGCACGGGTCGATCGAAGGTTAAGCTACGCTTGCCGCGGCCAATTCGTGGATGGGTGACCATCCATTATAAATCGGGACCCCTCCGTGCCTGGGCAAGCATGTTAAGCCGTTGGCCCCGGCTTTCATTCGTAAATCTGTGACAGTCCGACAACCAGTCCTACCAAGGGGTATCATGCTATCCATTACTTGGGTTGTGGAGGTCATATCGTTCCATGTAAAATACTGGTATTCGGCTGTATCCGGTTAGACTGAAAACCGACCCTAACATACATGTACAGTATTTTACATGGAGCGACTGCCTATCTGACCTCCACAACCCAGTTACTGGGTAATACAAACCCTTGGTAAGACTGGCTGTGACCGCTGTGAGACTTTCGGGCTTCTAACGACCCGTAACGACTGTCATGAATGACAGCCGGGAGCAACGGTTTAACGTGCTTTCCGAGGCACAGAGGGGTCTCGGTATGTAAAGATGTTCACCCATCCACAGACCAACCGTGGCAAGGGTAGCTTAACCTGATCGATCGACCTGTGCGACTGTTATTATTTAGCCACGGACCCCTAGTGTACAATAAAGTATATGAATATAAATAAATAATTTCTCTGACTGTACTTTTATGTATTTGTACGTCACAATCGCTACCACAGTTCAGAACTCAAAAACTGCACTACGGCATGAGACGCTATTTTTATCTATGGATTTTTATTGACATGTTGATAACTTTACAAAATGTCTGTACTAAATCCAATGTTAATATAAAATTAAAATAAAAAAATAAAACAAAATATACTGCAATAGTGTAAACTTATGCGCCTCGACAATCTTCGAGTTTCCAAGTAGTACGAAAAGCTACCAATATGCGGTATGGACATCGCGTCTTGTATCTGTCGCTCAAAAGTGTTGAAAACTTATTCGGAAGGAGGGTATAGAGTTATACATATTCTCATATTGTGTATTTAGTTGAATTTTTGGTTCCAGCAAGGAGTTTCTTACTCTCTAATGTCGGGCATAGCAGCCATTATCTGATTCTAACTTTACATCCTGTACATTTCGCTTTTTTTGAGCCATTAAAAAATAATTTAGAGGTATGAGGAACGGAGGAAAGTTCACTCATCCTCCATAGAAAAGGAAGGATCCTCCGACCAGACGGGAGTTGTGTCTGGCGGGCAATTGCCCAGCGACTGATGTCGGGAAGTTTGTATGTATGATAATAGCGCAGTAAACTCTGCTTGCGAGATGCAGGATTTGCGTGACGTCAGTATGACGCGTTGTTCGCATGTGGCGTTGTAGATACCGCTACAATAAAATTGAATACTCTATGATGCTGTTGGGGTTGCCTCGCTTTTGCAGTGCATCAGGTATGTTTGCCCTTACGGACTGCTTTAGGGCATTAATACGTAAAAGAGTGGCCTCCCTGATGCGCCGCGTGCGAGGCAGCACCAACAGCCTTCTGAATACCGTATTGGGCCTTCCCAATATGGTGTTCAGAAGCAATCACCGGGCAATCAACCCTTGTTGATTGCCCCGCTGTGAGGCACTGGAATACCGTCCACGGTTCTGGAGGTCCTTAACATTAAATAGCGAAACTTTGTAAATAATATTCCTACTAAATTATAAACGTGAAAGTTTGTATGGATGGATGGATGTTTGTTACTCTTTCACGCAAAAACTCCTGAACGGATTTGGATGAAATTTGGCACACATGTGGCTTATAACCAGGATTAAAATATAGGATACTTTTTATCCCGGTATTCCTACGGGATGGAAACTTATGCGGGTGAAACCACGGGGCGCAGCTAGTAATGAATAAATAATTAATATTATTTTACTAACATAGTTACAAGTATTATTTACTAAAAATGTACGGAATGTAAATGTTATTCCGAAATAAAATTAAATAAAAGATTATTATCATCGCGCGCTCGTATTTCCGAAGATGGAAGATAATTGCCGAGGCGCATAACTTAAATCGTAGTACTGTACGCTAAAATCAAGATAAAATGACAATGTAAAACGGATATTCAGGGTGGCAAGGATATCCACGCGCAACCTGAGGGGCAATTCTCGTAAATTTAAGAACATTCACAGTCTGATCTCAGTCTCAATCTGTCAAAAATACGTCAAATTTCCCTACATTTTGGCAAGTTTTTCACATTTTTTTGTCGCCGAGATGAGACTGCGACTAGATTTTGAACGTTTTAAATTGCGACAATTGGCCTTCAGTTACCATGGATTCGGTCTTCTTCTTTTCGTGTCGATGGTACTCTTCTTCGATATTTTATATTGTTTGAGCCCAGTGGCTCCAATGGCCACGTTGATTGCGGCATCAGTGACATTAATTAAGTCATTCAAGGTGCAGGTGAACGGGCACTTAGGGCACTCCAGCAAGTGGGGCACGGTCTGATCAGAGGCACTAGCACTGGGTATTGGATGGGCCAGTAATCCCCCAATGGATTCAGTAAATGACTCAAAAACACATACGTTGAAAAAAAAATTGCTGTTCAGTACATTTTGACAGCGTAGGTACAGACGCCAGCACATCAAGCTACTACAATCTGTCAAATTTCTTTATTAGATTTTCAACTTTATTGCTAAATCATGACGGTTCAAGGTTGATTGGGAAAATTTGACAGTTTCGGGTAGCTTGACCTGCTGGCGTCTGTACCTATAGCATTTTTCCATGAAACAAGCAGACTTTATTTTTTTGATAACCAACCAATAATTTGTATGTTAGGGGGTACAATCATGGCTGACTTCATGGGTACAGTTCGCGCGTCGAAGTCGCTGCCACCCCGTACGAATAGATTAAATACCTCTTCGGCCGTATCTTCCGTCCGCTTCTGCTGACAATCTCCTCCTCTTTCTTCCCTGCCTCGTCATCATCTTCTCTAGCGGGCTCGTCCTTCTTGCCTTTGCCACGAGGAGTCTTCGGCTCCTTCACTGGTTTGACTGGAGTCTCCTTAGCTTTCACGTCGTTCTTAGCCCTTTTGGCCTGTTTTTGCTGTAAAATAGTTCACTGAGTATTTCTTTCATGCCGTTTTATTTTAGACAATCTAAAAAGTTGCGTAAAATAGTAAAATATGAGAATTGGAGCCTTTTACCCAGAAGAGGCGCTAAAAATGGACTTTCTTGAAATTCAAACTCAAAGCATTTATTTCAATTAAACCATTCACACACACTTTTGAATTGTCAAAATTAAATAGTCAGTCAGTTAGTCAGAAAGTTGAAGCTAGTTGCCAGTTCCAAAACGTAGATCTTTATGGAGAAGAACGGGCAACACACTCTTTTAAATCAAGATATTACAAAATCCTGAGTACATTATTCTTGTTGCTTCTATAAGTGAGAACAATGTAAAAAAACAAATGAATGAATTGAATGTACAGGAGATTTTTGGATTATGGCAAATTTAGTTCTAAGAGACTGGTCACAAAGATATAAGTGACAAAATCAAAAGACATTTATTCAAATTAGGCTGAGAATCAGCACTTTTCGAACGTCAAAGACAAGGACAGATACGGCGCCCAAAAAAACCAGATCTGCATCTCGTAATTTTAAGAACGTTCACAGTCTGATCTCAGTTTAAATCTGACAAAAATACCTCCAATTTCCCTAAATTTTTAACATTGATTGTCGCTGAGATTAGATTGCGACTACATTTTGAACGTTTTTAATTACGGGAATTAGCCTTCTGAACTATTTCTATAACTCGACGCGCCATATTAACTGTCAGGTACTAAGTAATATAAACATGTGATCAACATACCTTCCCTTCATCAATGACCAGGTTTCCGGTGTCATCTGAATCTTCGACTGCAGTGTCATTCTGAGTAGCGTTGAGGGTAGTCTGCAATTAAAACAAATATACTAAGATATGAGCGCCGTTGAATATTGTCTAACTGAACAGACAGCTGTGCTGCTGGGGAGTTTGTTACGCCACTTCTTCTTCCCAGCGAAAGCACTAGGAAGTGGTGAAGGGCGGGCGTTTTGGGAGACTGTCTTTTGTAATTTTGACGTTCGAAAAGTGCTGATTCTCAGCCAAATTTGAATAAATGAGTTTCGATTGATTGATTGTGATTACAGGGACATGAGATGTTTCAGCTTTGCTTCTGTGATGACCATGAACTAGACTTAATAAGAGATCTTGATCAGGGTTTGAAATACCGGTATTTTCGGAAAACCGGTATCATTGGCTTGGTGTGATATCGGTACCACAGTAGTACCCGTACCGGTAGGTAATTATTAGGTGGAGTGCCGGTACCCGTCTGAAACCGATACCCAGGTAGCAAGAACCGGTAAGTACCGGTACGGAACCACTACTATAGGTACTGATTCCAAGCCCCGAACTTGACTCCTGAATTTGTTTAGCCATTTCTTCTCAAGGGTGTCAGTTAGGAAATGTCGACTCCATCAAACTTATTTTTTTTAAACTATTTGCACAATAAATAAATTAATTTTCATTTTGCAGATTTCTGAAGCCTATAATGTTCCCACCGCTGGGACACAGGCCTCCACACGGTGAGAGATTAAGCCGTAATCCATGGTTGGTAGATGTCACGTGTCTTCGAATATTTGATTCTAAGACATGACGGTTTCCTCACCACTTGGTAATGGCTTTTTACCTAGGTGGTTCGTGAGTTGTTTGCCATCAAATAAGATTGTAAAAACGTTTAGAAATACTCACATCATCAGCTATAGTCTCATCAGCAACCGTAGTATCAACACCAGTGTCATCCAACGTGTCATTTGTTGCTGAATCATTGGCGGAGTCGTTGGCTGAAGATTCAGCAGGTGGTGCCTGTTGAGGGGCAATATTTTATAAATATTTCTTTATAACATAACTTACAACAGCTAAATGTGTGATAAACCATGACGCAACACATTGCAAAAAAATTTTTTACATTACTTGGTAAATTTTATGTGAACAATCCCAAACTATGCTACAGGAATATACACTGCACTGCGATCCGATGCTGCATGAGCAGCTCCGCCTATGATATTCATGAATCTATTCCACAATTCTGTTATACATTCCAAATTTGATCTTACCTCAACAGAAACCCCTATCACTTGCTCCAGCGGCACTTTGTTCGCGAAGTCATGTTCAATCTGCTTGACACCATCGTTGAAGTCTCGTCTCTTCACAGTTTTAGTCAGAAACTTGTCTTTATTGTCCACATAGTCGAATATCATGTTCGGGGAGAGGTTTGCGCTGGAAATAAAAAGCAATTGATTTTAAAAAATTATGACTACTGTTCCAAAAGTATCTGTTGAAAGTGTAAACAAAACTTGTTTAGGTTGAATTCTTAGGCACAAGGGAATTAGGAACACATTACCTCTTTAAACTAAATGAAAAGTATATTTAAGGTGATTTAAAATTTTGTGTAGACCTGTGACCTCCAGTCTGAACTTTGGATTATGGCTAGCTCTTTTTTAGCACACAGAGTCCAAACAGTGGGAACATAAAGGTTGGTACTATGGTTTAACTATTTAAAGAAAAATAACAATTTGTAATAGAATTAGTTTACAAAAATGCATGTTTCACTTCCATTGAAACAGGGACTTGACTGTGATAAGACATTTTAGTTGATAAAATGTATGTTTTCAATTGAATCATTATGATATGAAGAATTGTTACAGAATTATTTTGGTTAACATGAGAGAAGTAAATGATAAGCAAAATTATAAAAAAAAAATTAAGGTCATTCCTTCAACATAGCCTGCAAAATTCAAAATCTTTTGCACTAGACTGCAATTTGCAAAAAAACACAAGAAATTTTTATTTTCACAGCTAACAAATAGCAAAAATGAAAATAACAAATTTTCAATTTATAAACATAATTAACACAACTCAAAAGAAATTGTGTTCAGTTGCTTTCATATTTTTTTTTTTGCACAGAATGATTATGCAAATGTGTTTTTTTGAACATTTTTATATCAGTAAGGGCTGATTTTTCCAATGCCAGATATTTTTTTCCGAGGAATAATTTTGAATTTTTGACAGTTCTTTGAACAAACTCTGTTAAATGTCAATTTTATTCCACGAATAAAAATTATGTATCGATTGAAAACCAGCCCTAAATAAAGCATCAAAAATATTTTAGTACACTTACGTTTCTCCCGTGCCATAGAAATATACAAAATACTTCTTCCCATTCAACTTTTGCACCTGAAATTAAAGAATTATGTTTTAAACGTATCTAATTATGAAACAGTACAAATTATTTTTGTGTTTGTTAATTGGTTGAAGGACTCTCAAACAGACACATTAGATGTTTGATTGTTACATCTGGGGGCATTTAATGTGATGCGAAGTGTTAATTTATTAGTGGACAATTCTTAGTAGTATAAAAAAAAAATTTACAAGAAATTTTATGTGTTTGTAGGTGAATTTATACACCAACTAGCTGCGCCCCTCGGTCACCCGCATACATTTCGATCCCGTGGGAATATCGGGATAAAAAGTATCCTATGTGTTTTTTTTTTTTTTTCCAGATGGGAAATCATCAAATGACCCCTCCCGCTCTGGGTGGAGCGGAAGGGAGTGTCAGACTCTTACTGACTAAAACCCACCCATGTTCCTTCCTTCGCCCTTTATGTTCCGGGGTAGCGGCAACCCTTTCGGACAATCCCGCTGACCCGGCAGGCTTCGGCCTGAGGGGCCCCTCGTTATGCTGACATCTCTTTGAGGCGCGCGTGGAACACTTACGCGCCGTCCGGCACGGGCCTGGTCCTGATTGGGCGGTGAGCTACCCATTGCTCTCCGCCCGCAGGCCCGCGCCTACGGTGGCCGGTAGTCGTCACTCGACTCCCGACGCATCCGATCCTATGTGTTAATCCTAGTTATAAACTGTGTACCAAATTTCATCAAAATTGGTCTAGCCGTGTGAGCGTGAAGAAGTAACAAACATACAAATACAAACACACACTCAGACTCACTCACAAACTTTCGCCTTTATAATATTAGTGTGATGCATACCACTGCAAGGTATACAGGCATGATATTATATTTTTGGACTAGCAGCACCACGCGGTTTCTCCTGCATAAGTGTTGCTCCTTTGGGAATATCATGATAAAAAGTGTCCTATGTGTTACTCTGATGTATAAGCTATATTTTTTTGCGTGAAAGAATAACAAACATCCATCCATCCTGACAAACTTTCGCATTTATAATATTAGTAAGATTAGGATATTGTTTTTTTTTTTTTATGGATTCATCATTTAATTCTATGTTTTCTCATAACATAAATGTTTTAATACATAAATGTATGTCATCAGAGTAGGTGAAGTACCGTTATTTACCTCTGAAAAACAATTATAATTAAATAACTTAGAATTATTTTATCACAATTCACAATTCACAATTTCTTTAAAAAATATTTTAAATAAATGTGGTAGTAGATGTTTTTGTAAATACAATAATATTAGGCGAATTAAATTGCCATACAAAATTGCCTATCCTCAGACTTCACATCATCTATTTGGCTTGGTACAAACAGGAACCAGAAAAATTGACAGATAAGGGTTATCATCAAATGTTTGTTGATGTCAATATTTTTACATTCATTATTAAAACTACAACAAAATAAAGCTTTGAGGAATTACAACAATACATAACATGCTTGGATATTTTATCTAATTCCAAATCCTTGGAAATTATGAGCAAAATGGTTTGGTTCTATGTAAGTGTCATTCACCCATACAATGGTGACAAAATTTTATCTTTAGAATTCTTTTTCTTGTTAAAATTCATGAATAATTCCGATATGTAAGCACGGAAAATATGACTTGAACGCAAAAATTGCTCCATAATATGAAAAGAGTCGATAAAATCGCTAAATTAATGTTATTAAAACAATGTTATCAGTAAATTAGTAATCTGTTGCTGTGTAAACATGTAAATTATGTGGATAATATAGTGTCTATTTGCTTTCTGAGACCTTGGGGCAGTGCGAAGGCGTAGGGACCGCGATACAACATGTCTTCCCGCGCTTACACCCAATTAGAACACAAAGGGTACAGCTTTTCCATTTGAACACACAATGGCAACAGAATCACTTATATTTCACACTCACCCTAGCTGGCCATGCTGGATATCCTTTTACTTTGGCGAAGATGAAGTCGCCAGCTTTATATTCCTTTACTTTTTTGCCCATTTTCAACGAACGCCGCTGCAATACCTAATGTATTCTTGAAATTTCCAACTGCTCACGGCCTTTTCACAGAAACTGGAACCGAAACGTTATTGCACCGGTAATTTTTACTTGTTTATCAACGCGTTTGTGATGAATAATCTGTAATTATTGAGCTTATTCTTAAAGACGCCAAGATAAGTAATAACCTAAAAAAAAATTCTTACCGCGGCAACGAATTGACGGTAAAGAAATAAACATGGCGTTTGCCAGAGTTACCATGTAAAAATATTCGTAAATCTACTATTATGCCGAAGCCCCACAGCCTCATACATTGCGATGATATTCTATTCATGCCTGAAAATTCTGTCTTCATTGTGCTTGTCCATGGCATGGCTACGTCCATTATCCATATTCGTATTATTTTATCATTAAATTATTGAGTTCGACCCAATAAAAGTATGGACGAAGAAGTAGAATAATTAAGGCACATCCGCTTTAGAAAATGCCACAGACACTTGCGATTAATATTCTGATGAATATAATAATAATTATTTAGTTTATTAAAGTTCTTCGATTTGTAGCAACATAAGTAGACTTTTTACTTTGTTCTGTAGCCCTCTCGTTTTGAACAGATGCCTGATGTCACGTACACGTTCTTCTTCAAATGTACACTTGGTTTCGGCCTTTGCTGGTTGTTGCGTAACTTAGAATAACAAATAAAGTTGGCGAAAATAAATAAAATTGTCTCTACAATATACCTGTGGGGGTGTACAATCATCTCAGCCTATCATAGCCTTTCCTAGGCTGCGCGCCTCAACACCCTGTCCTCCGTCTTTCGCATCCAGTCTGTCCCAGCCACTTTCTTAAGGTCGTTAGTTAATGTAGCTGGGGGACGTTCCACGTTACACTTGCAGATACGTAGTTTCCATTTCAGGAATTATCTGCTCCACCGACCATCGGTCCTTCGACAAACATGCCAGTTCTTCAGTTTGCTTACTCTGCAAATAAATTAAAGCAAAATATTTTTTTTTTTTTATTCTAATATGGATAAACTTAACAATAACTATTCTAAGTTATACAGGGGAGGGAAAGGTAGAAATATAAAACAAGTATAGGAAAAAGAATAAAATAGGTACGGTCACCAAAAGAGATAAGTAACCAGGGTCGTCGGATATATATAGTTGAAATTTAGTAAGAAACGGATTGATGTTTTTGGATAAAATTTTATGTAACTAATAGAAAAAAACAGTAAATTTATCGATATTTCCACGGGATCGAAACTTATGCGGGTGAAACCGCGGGGAGCAGCAAATATAAGATAAGACTGTCGACGTTTCTGTTTATTTGACTGATACTTTGCATGTCACCCTCAAAGAATTTTCTCCTACTGTAGATATTTGATTAAATATTGTTTTTGTTACTAAAACATTTGTTTTTCTACGTTTCTAAGGATGATAAACATTTTGTTCAATGCAAAATATTTGAAAACACAAACAATATTCTCAATAATGTGCCGATAACAGTCCCATCCACCCACTTAACTCTATTTGTCTATACGTAAAAACATTAATATTTTAATTGGCAACCCAGTTACTATGAGTGGTCGTGTCAGACGGATGCTTCGGGCGAGCATTTTCGCGTAAACTAATTGATTTCTTCTAATTAAATTATAGTGAATCATTGTGTAAGCGATGCAAGTGTGATGTGAGCCATGCGAATTAATATTGTGCAAATATACAACCGAGAGACTTCAAAATAGGGGATGTAACAGAAAAATAAAAATGGCTTCAGGAGATACTGATCATATCGAAGTGATGGACACTTCGGCTTCCAAAAAGCCTGATAGCGCGACTGGACCTTCGGCCGCTGACGAAGATGGTAGTGCATTGCTAAATCTAATAATACTACAACGCATTCCATTGTTGTAATCCCTTTGTAACAAGATAGTAACGTTGTCAACTGGGACGATTTTCACGATACTCATCGGCCCATTTTTCTTCTTTTCAGATCGAGACAAGAGTTCAATCGCTGAGAAAAATGTACCGTACGATGTAAGTGATCGTTTTATTTGTTATTATTTTGACTATTTCATTCATAACTGCGTGAAAAGTTGGAAATATTGTGGAGAAAGTGTTGCAGAGATTCGTTAAATGAATTGTGTGTAATTAGCATTCAAGATTCATTAACAATTACGCGGTGAGAAACTGCTAAGTAACACTATTGTGCGTACAATATAATCTTCTCAACACATACATACACAGATTAGACATTTACGCCTATCTATAGCTAAAAAAATACGAAAACAGCATCCAATTTTTTCTAGAACACTACCATGGTGAAATTCCCATCAAAAAATGTCAAGTGTGTCTGTATAAATTTATTTTTGATTGTAATGAAATAAATATAATAAAGATAAGGTGTGTTACATCATTGCCAGATTTAATTTAATCTTTACAACCACAAACAATCACAAATATTTTCAGTGAATTGTTTATACATTCAAGGTCTATTATTTGAACATTTATTCAGGCCATTTCTCCCAATTTACTGGACTTCCAAACTCATTATAGCCAATATTCTACTTAACACAGCCCTATGCTGGATTTAAGCATGTCCTTAACTAAGGCAGTATAAAAATATGAGCATTGTCCATGTCCAACTTGTCCATGATTAAGATGTACCCTTAACTGTACCTGAAACAAAAAAAAAGAACAGTCTTTCTGCCAAATTCAATCATTTAAAAACCAAAAAAAAGAATGCCTTGGCAACCAGTACTTAAAACCCATTGTAATCAACAGTAGTGCTGTGCTTACTATGAATGCTAACAAAAAGTTGTATATTTTTTTTTGTCAGATTCACTTTTTTTTTTTTTTGTAGATTCTCTTCTTTTGTCAATAGCTTAACTTATACTACCTGATTCGAACAGGTTTATTTCTATTATTTTTGAGTAAATTGCTGTTGGTTGGAATTGACTTGAATTATTAATTTTGGTTGTCAAAACAGTATTATTACTAAAAGTTTCCTCAAATAAAATAATTTAATCATTAAAATCAGAAAAGTTCAAACATATGTAAATACTTGAAGTATCATAAAAACTGATTAAATTTTAAACTTATGCAATTAGTTTCCTTATAATAAATACTGTCACTTAGTAACAATTTTAATTATTTAATATTTTGTTTTCCTACTGTGATGCAGGTGCGTCATGTACTAATATTAGTACTTAGGTACTTAAGATTAAAATTAATGAGCAAAATAAAGAAACAAACGAATTAAATCGTTATCATTAAAGGATGCTTAGCTAATTCTTTTTTGAAGTCATTATAGAATCAAGTTCTTCTAATTTATCAGACAGCTGTGCTGTTGAGGACTTTGTTGCTCCACTTCTTCCCAGCTAAAGAAGTGAAGTGTTGAAGGGCGGGATTTTACGGGACTGTCTTATGTAATTTTGCCATTCAAAAAGTGTTGATTCTCAGCCTTATTTGAATAAATGACTTAAAATTTTGGTTACCTAACTATCCATTTATTATGGCAGATGTTTAAGGATAATGTTTCTTTTTTTTCTGTATCAGCTGAACAACTATGTCCTATTAATTATTATAAATGTCAAGGTTTGGGTGTTTGTTACCTACTTACACTGTAACAGCTAACAGAAAGCCAATTCTCGTAATTTAAAACATTCAAAAATAGTCATGGTAAACAAATGTCAAAAAAACAGGGTAATGTAGGTATTTTTGACAGATTGAAACTGAGATCAGACTGAATGTTCTTAAAATTACAAGGACTGCCCCTCAGAATTCGTACACTTCTGGATTTACATGTAGATGTAGGATATACTTTTTATCTGGCACAATATATGTAATATATGTTGTTTACTGCATGTCATCTGACTCCTGGGCCAAATCTACCACCATGTGGGTCCCAGGAAATGTCTGGCGACATCAAGGCAGGCCCAGGAGCCAGGCATAGGAGTTTATAACAGGCGAAATATGTGTGCAGAATTTCTCAACCTACCCCTTTATGGGATACAGGATGGTGTGACATTAGATGTCATGATTGAAAAAAGAAAAAACCATAGATTAAAAAACTCAGTCTTTCTCTTTCATTGTGATCTATGTAGGTACTTGTTTATTTTTATTACTTAAAAGTTTTATGGTAATTAATGTTAGTGATAACATTTTGTTATCTACGTACGTGAGTAATTATTAGTTTTAAATGGGATTAAATCCTACTAATAATAATATTATAAACATGAAAGTTTGTATGGATGGATGGATGGATCTTTGTTACTCTTTCACAAAAAAACTACTGAACGGATTTGGATGAAATTTGGCACACAGATGGTTTATAACCAGAAGGCCAATTCTCGTCATTTAAAACGTTCAAAATCTAGTCGCAGTGTCATCTCGGCGACAAATAAAAGTCAGAAACTTGTCAAAATGTAGGGAACTTTGAGGTATTTTTGACAGATTGAGACTGAGATCAGACTGAACGTTCTTAAAAATACTCTACAATTCTCGTAATTTTCCGTAATTCTGTAATTCTCGTAATAAGTATCCTATATGTTAATAATGGATACTTTTATCCCGGTATTCCCACGGGATCGAAACTTCTGCGGGTAAGATCGCGGGGCGCAGCTAGTAAGTAATAATATACTAGTTACCTATTTCCAAAAAAAATAAAAAATAAGTAGGTATGACACTATGAAATGTGGCCTATGCTGTCTTACGGAAAATATACTTACGAATATACTTACTTAAAAAATACTACTAAAACCTACCCAAAAAACACGTATCCTATGGTGATGATATGGAACTGTAACTGCCGAAGTATGGGCCCAACCTTTCGAGGAATAGAAACTTGATGTTATTATGACACGTCTATACGACGCTGGCGCAGCGTCGACGCGACGCGGCGTATACTTTGGCTTAATACGACAGCACCCGAGGTCCCTATCTCATTGATTCAATTAGTAATTGATAATGTCTTAGAAAAGAATTTTATCAATGGTTTTTTTAAGTCAAAAGTTTGGCACAATGTTATCGCAAGTCAATGACCCACACTGATAAGACAACTCTTTATCAGTCCCGTGGGAAATAATTGGGACTAGATATCACAACAAACAAAACATCACGTCTATTCACGGAAGGGTACGGCAGAGGTGCCTAATGATTCATCATTCTCCTGCCCTTATCCCAATTTTTTTTTGTCGTCGGCACAACATGTATTTTTCTTTCATACTTCTCTCTTAATCTTGGGGCTTGTGGCTAAGTAATAACAGCCGCACGGGTCGATCGATCAGGTTAAGCTACGCTTGCTGCGGTTGGTCCGTGGATGGGTGACCATCTTCACCCCTCCGTGCCTCGGAAAGCACGTTAAGCCGTTGGTCCCGGCTGTCATTCGTGGATCTTTGACAGTCGTTACTGGTCGTCAGTAGCCCGAAAGTCTGATAACCAGTCTTACCAAGGGGTATCGTATTACCCAGTAACTGGGTTGTGGAGGTCAGATAGGCAGTCGCTCCATGTAAAATACTGGTACTCAGCTGCATCCGGTTAGACTGGAAGCCGACCCCAACATAGTTGGGAAAAGGCTAGGCAGATGATAACTTCTCTCTTAGTCATTGTAATCAGACTATATTGTTCCCACTGCTGGGACACAGGCCTCCTCTCTTCGAGAGGGAGTGAGCTATAATCGCGCCCAGTGTGGGTTGGTACTGTTGGTAGATGTCACGTCTTTGAAAAAATTTTGGTTCTAGGACATGCCGGTTTCCTCACGATGTTTTCCTTCAGCGTTCATACTTCTCTATTAGTCGTCATCTCGGTAGTCACTCCTTTTCTAGCCATATTTTTCATACAGTCCACACATCATTTCTTTGCCCCCCCCCCCCCCCCCCTCCTACTCTTACAGAGGTGCTCAATGATTGTGAAAACAATAATTGTTAACAAAATTACTGGCTGATGAATTCCCAGTTTGTATGTTGATACTTTCACTTCACAACTTTTAAATGTCATACTGCCTATGGCAAAAAATTAAGTGGTTTTTCTTATGTGTTGATAAAACAATTAAAAGCACCTTGGAAAGCTTCATTTTGAAGACATTTTTAGGGTTCTCCATAAGGAATACAGAACCATAAATAAAATCACTCATGTGTTTGTCTGTCTATTTTTTATTTACAGACGTTTTTCTCAAAAACATTGTTACGTAGGAATGCGGTCAAAGGTTCGTACCCTAAAAATAAAGCCCAAAATATTACTGACGTAATGTATACAAACACTCGTGCTTACTCCTCCTGGGTTACAGGCGTTATATTACGTTTATCACGCAAAACATCGATAGCTATAGTATAATCAGACAGACCATGGCGTCTGCACAACCTAAGAAACCGTGTTCAGCCTTTATAAATATTGTCTATGGGGAAAAAGCAATACAAAGCTGGCATACGGCCAGTGCTGAATAAAGAGTCGTTTCCAATGAAACTGCGCGAATATATCTTCATGGTTTTATGGCTGTGCGCAGACTTAGTCAAAACAATTTTGCCTATCGTTGTAAAAAGAGCAGCCTAAGGGCCTGCGCCGACTTGCGGTACGACACGGCAAGGGATTTTTATGAAACGAATAGGAATATAACTTATTCGTATGACAATAAAATTTAAATTACAATGATGATGCCGGACGTCGCGACATGCTTAGGGATACCGTGGCATCGTTGCCATTGAAATTTCAATTTTATTGTCATATTGTTAAGTTATATTTCTATTCGTGACATAAAAATACCTTGCCGTGTCGTGCCGCTGGTGGGCGCAAGCCAAGGCTCTTTGTACACGGCACGGCTTATAAACGGCACCGTCGAAAATACGTGTCCGTCAACAAGCATCCACACAGCACTGACGACCGTCCCTAAACACGACGAATAAACCGTAGCTTTTCACGGCAAGAAAACGTGTTCAAAGGGTTAAAGGGCCTTATTGTGTAACGTACACGGAATAAGGTTACCAGCCACAGTCAAGCGCACATATTATGACATCCTTTGAAGGCATTTTTTTCGATCAGTGTCGATAAGCTTTAGCCCAATTCACACAACACGCGATCACACGAACCTCGCGCCTTTTTCCGTCGAGGTATTAAGGCAGTACGTTGGAGACGACAGAACGCCACATCAAGCCGACAGACGTTCACTCCTGGACATACGCCTCCTCCAAACACCACCACGTCGACCGGTACTGTGCTTCCAGCGGATTCCTGCGGCCTTCACAAGGTCATCGTTCTACCTTGTTGGAGGCCTTCCAACGCTACGTTTTCCGGTATGCCGATGCCGTCACCACTCCAGAACCTTTCGGCCCCCATCGACCATCTGTTCTGCGAGCAATGTGCCCTGCCCACTGCCACTTGAGTTTGGCAATTCTTCGGATTACGTCGGTAACCTTGGCTCTCCTGCGAATCTCTTCATTCCTGATTCGATCACGTAGGGAAACTCCAAAAACATGCTATGAAGTTACCTCAATCGTGACCCATTGTAGTCCTAATTGTTGTCGTCTTAATTCTGGTCCTTAACGCACCATTCGTGGAAAGGATATAAAAAAAAATTGCCTTGGATTATCTACATCAGTACTGCAGCAACGATGAAAAAGAATTTGCAATAGGTATCATAAACATAAAATCACGCCTTACATAAAAAATCACAATAAAAAAAGTCACATCAAATTGTCAAGTCATTTAGAAATTCGTCAACAGTATAATAAAATCTTTCTATAAGTAAATTAGTCAGATTTTTTAAGTACGAGAATTGGTCTTCCGGTATAAAAGATGTCCTTAGTTGTTACGGTCAAATGGGCTACCCACTTATTTGTCATATTTCTTCTTAGCATACGCTATAGCAAAAAGTTCAAACATCTTTGGCCCAAAATTCAGCTGCGCGAACTCGGCTCACTAACGCAGTCATAATATCATCAAGTGCACAGGTGTAGCGCAGGATGGAAGGTGGGCCATTGTCTGTGGGGACGTGCCGCATACGCACTTGAGATCGGAGCCGTTCGTGAACACCATCTGTGGAGATTGTCTTTGCTCCGGCCGACTTGGGTTCGAAGTCTATTTAGAGATTTCCATGTCGGCCACAATAACTCATACCCAGGCGGAAGGTTCTCAGATGGTTCGATAACATTGCCATACTGGTTAGATATTCGATCCAGGGTTTCAAAAACCACCCCCCAGTATATAATCAGCCTTACATTTGTCGTCTTTATAAAGTATCAACTTGGCTACAACAGTGTAAGAACTCCAGGATATTATGTCATCCCTGATATATGGCTATGGTTTTGGCAAAAGAGGCTGTATTTAAGGCTACACATTATGGCTGAATATGGCTTAAAAGCTTTTAGTTGTCATAGTGGAAGTTAGTATGTAAACTGAACCCTTTTAGGGATAATAGAGCATTTCGCTAGGCGTTCGTCTAGTTTGGCTTAGGTGTGTAAATACGTACGGTATTCGGGCATATCGAGCTTTAGAGACTGTCACATAGGTATGAATGATAAGAGACTCTACAAACTTATGTCGTAGTAAAAATATTAGCCAGTCAGTAGGTTAGTAGGGGAGCTGACTGCTCAGGGTTCACAAGCATAATCAGCCTATAATGTCTCCACTGCTGGGTGAGACACAAGTCTCTTCTCAGTGAGGGAGTGCGTCGTTGTCCACTATGTGGACCCAGTGAGGGTTGATAGATGTCACATGTCTTCGAATTTTTAGTTCTAGGACATGCCGGTTTCCTCACGTTGGTTTCTTGCACCGTTTTGAGAGCAATGGTGATGAAATAATTTACACAAATTAAAGCGTCTGACTGGGTTCTAACCTACGACCAACTCGTAAGTCGCGGCTATTACCACTGGTTACTAAATAATCGTCATTCGTGAAGGTTCTTTCTGCAGCAGAGAGAGCAGTGGTGTCGAAGGCGAGCGTAGGTTCGAACCGAGACAGGCATTTTACTCATAAAATCGTTAATGAAGACATTGGTGACGAAACCGGCATGTCCTAGAATCAAAAATTCAAAGATATGCGACATCCACCAACCTGCACTGGGCCCGCGTGGTGTATTATGATCCACTCACTGAGAGGAAGCATTATGTTTATGCTTCATCTCCAAACTAAAATCAGTGACAATGTAACACTTTCCATCTAAAAAGATTGGAAACACAAAGAACATACAAATGTATCAGAATATAACGACTCAGTCTCATTACGACAAACCCATCATTGTTTGGGACCGTTGACCTTACCAATTTAGGTGGTGCGGCCATGTGACAGTCAGTGGCAGAAATACCACTTAAAATGTGGGGTGAAAAACTCATGCACAATGTGGTCAGTTATGTTGGTGTGGTATCAAAATCAAGTCATTTATTGAAATTAGGTTGAGGTTCAGCAATTTTTGAACGTCAAAATTACATAAGACAGTCCCCCAAAACGCCCGTACTTCACCACTTCCGTCCCCATCTAAAAGCTAAACGGCTGGCTCGGAAAATCTGAATAAATTCATGATGGTAGTCCATGTGATGAACTTTGAAGGAAAACTAGGCTTAGATAACTTTGTTAGTTCAGGAGTTATAGAGGCCTAACTTGTAAAATGCGCTTACTTGGAAGACTTCGAACAACAATAACGAAATAATAAGTAAACATGTAAAATATCCTTCTAAATCCACGTGCCATTCTGGGTGACTACGGAACGCTATTCTTTGCGTGGCCTGACACGCACTTGTTTATGTTATGTATTTTTGTGGTGTACAATAAAGTATATATAAATAAATAAATAATACCGATTGAAGGAAGACTCACCAGTTGCGCCTGCGGTCATTGCACTAATGTAGTAGACTACTACTCCAACAACAAGACAGTCATTTTAGTTCTGCAGGTAGACCTTGATAGTTTCTCAGTGAATTTGTTAGTACAGCATAGAATACTCTTTATTATGTACATAGTATTCATATACTATGTATACATTTATATAAATGTAGAAATTTTGGATAGAGTGACTTTGTGTCGCATTCTACGTTTATAGGGCAGTCTTATCACTAAAAGCGATCTTTTAAAGGCACAGAATAGGCAATATGCATGTATTTTTTAAATATTTTTATTCTATAATTAAGAATTGTTTTTCATATTCTGTTGGAAGTCAGTCTTCTGCTCTTGTCCTTGTAAGTGGTTGTTACCGCGACGCTGTTGGGTGTATGGCTATAAATACGCGAATGTAGGTGAAAAAAAGGTGGTAGGGGGAGCTACAGGCTGCCAAGTTGGGAGGTAGAACGGTGGTCTGAAAGTTTGTGATATATTTATTAGAAATGTTAGGAATTGTGTTAGTTCTGCGTCTCCCAATCTAATATTAGTCTAAAAAAGGACAGACGTTGCCCTTTTCTACGTTATTATCTGCAGGGTAATTGCGTAACACATTATCAATCGCAATGGCTTTCATTTTGACAGTTCAACAACATTCATTGTGTTATTTACGTTGCTGAGCAGACACATTTTTCGAACATAAGAAGCAATGGTTTAGGGTGGGTGCTGCTTCGTACGCATTCCATACAAAATAGTTGTTTTCTATGGACAAAAGCTGAACAGAGCTGAATACGTGTGGTTAGTCCCTTATGGTGTCACTTCCGAGATGCCAACGACATCGCGCCAGGACACTTAGATCGCGATCGATATTGACTGCGCATACACAGTCAATATAGATCGCCATCTGTCATCAAATTGCCGTGTATCTACTCGTGTTTCATAAAACAAACATCGGCTCACCTCTCCAAAAATACTACAACAAACCCGGAAGTCAGATTTTCGGCTACTGTTACTCGTAAAGTAGGCTGTTGTCCTACCAACAATCGATTAAATAAAGCCCATAGGTACTAGAAACTGCGATAATCATGATGTCCGGAAATGATCCTCCTCATTTTGACAGTTCAACAACATTCATTGCATTATAAACGTTTGTTGAGAAAACATTTTTTTCGAACTAGATAGATAGATAGAAACCTCTTCCCCTCTTCTTTTCTTCTCTCTTTCTTTTTATCATGCTGATGGGAACCCTTCTTGTCACAGTCATGACGTGCAGCTGTTGACTGCTGATGCCTATATCTGTTTTGTGCTCGTGATTATTTATAGATCTATTTTGTTTTTATTTCTCTTTTAAGCCTTCTAGACTTTAGATCTGTAGACCATCTTTTATTTTATCAAGTTGCTGGTAATTGTTGACAGGCCTACGCTGTCCTCCCATACCTACTGTAATTTGAAAACATCGTAGAAGCCAATCATTTTTAGAAGAGTAACCGTGGAGTTTCTTGTCGGCTCTTTCTTCTCCATAGGAAACGACCAATTTGAACCGTTCACCTAGCTTCTGACGTTTCATAAGTGCCCATGTTGGTTTATGTGAAATAAAGTATTTTCGTTTTGATTTCGTTATTATTAGAGTTAATTATCTTTTGGTATGCACGTGTTTCTGTGACAAATAAACCTATTTTTCTTTCTTTCTTATTATGTACACCATAAAAATTAAAGTCCGCTATATAGCCAAACTAAAAGTTAGCACAAAACCGTTTGCTTGCATGGACGGAGCTACCGGAAGCGAGAGGTCACAGACTGCCAAGACGAGGTCAGCGTCGTCGCACTTGTCACGCTTCCCTACTTTGTGCCAATTTTGTTACACCATCGCCAGACGTGTAGCATAATCAGCCTTTTAATGTTCTCAACACAGGCCTCCAATCTGAAACGCAATTCCTGTAATTAAAAACGTTCAAAATCTAGTCGCAATCTCATCTTAGCGACAATAATTGATGTCAAAAATGTAGGGAAATTATTGATATTTTTGACAGATTGAGACTGAGAACAGACTGTGAACGTTCGTTAAAATTACGAGAATTGCCCCTCTGTGAGAGGGGTGTTCACATCGAGATTATTCTATACATCGATACAAAAAAAAACAAATTCATGTGTCTTTTTGTAATGTCAAAATAACAGCTTTTTACTAAATGCATATGAAAGTATATACGGTAGGTACACAAAACAAAAAAAAAAGCAATTTTTAAATTTTTTGTCTGTTTGTTCCGCCTAATCTCCGAAACGGCTGGACCGATTTTGATGGAGCTTTCACTGGCAGTTAGCTGATGTTATAACGAGCAACTAAGGATTTTTAATTTAATTTTAGAAAAAATAATAAGGGTTCCGCGCAAAAATAAATAAACCCATGATTTGTTTTCCGACATGCACACGAACAAAGTCGCGGGCACAGCTAGTTCAAAATTAAAATTCAAGTTATTTTCTTTAATTTGAACTTACACGGCCACTTATGAAACTTCAGAAGCGAGGTGCACACTTGCACAGTTCCAATTGGTCTTTTCCTATGGAGAAGAGCCGGCAAGTAACTCCATAGTTACTCTTTAAAAAATAATTGGCTTTTACAATGTTTTCAAATTATACTTTTAATAAGTATGGGGGGACAATGAAGGCCTGTCTACAAGTACCAGGTACTTAACAGAAAAGAAAATGGTTAACAAAATATCGAAGCATCTGTGAGTGGGCTATTATAATCCACCACGCGGGCCCAGTGCGGGTCACATGTCTTCGAATGATTGGTTCTAGGACATGCCGGTCGCCGATCGTGTTATTTTTTTTTTTTCTCTCCATGCATTGAATTGGCTGTCTATCTATTTATAGCCGGCCATGTTTTCCTTGTAAAAAATAGCCACGGTGCAACGAAAAGATTGAGTCAGACTGAGGAAAAAGTTAAACATAGATGCAGAATAGGAAGCTGTGGAAGAAGATTATCTGTATTATAAATAGGATTAGCTTCTTCCCGCGACTTCGTTCGTATGAAATTTCTTGTTCCCCGCATCGCATCGCATCGCATCGCCTGCCCGCGCTATTACTTCGTTTTCGCTCAGCGTTCTTTCTTACTTTTTTGGTTTCTGTTCGGCTCCTCAGGGCCCTAGCGTGATGTTAAGTAGCATATAGCCTTCCTCGAGAATCGCGCTATCACATGCAAAAAGATTTTTTCAAATCCGACTGGCAGTTCCAGAGATTTAGCAGGTTCAAAAATAACAAAAAATCTTTAGCTTTAATATAAGTAAGCTGCACCCAGCGGTTTCACCCGCATAAGTTTCGATCCCGTGGAAATATTGGGATAAAAAGTATCCTATATGTTAATCCTGGTTATAAACCATCTGTGTGCCAAATTTCATGCAAATCCGTTCAGTAGTTTTTACACTAAAGTGTAACAAACATCCATCCATCCATACAAACTTTCACGTTTATAATATTAGTAGGATAATTATAGATAGATGTTTAAATATGTATTTGTATGCCAGTCTAGCGATAAATAAAAGAATTGTAATACAACACATACGTATGTTAAAATTATAATTATAACATGTCTGATAACATTGGTATTAGGGTTTTGTATCTATTTGAACAATAATAGATACATAAAGTAGTATAATGAAGTCTCAGTATCATATCTTATCTATTACGTTTTTTTATCAAATAATTCTTTCTATGAAAATAATTTCCAACAAGTGAGAGGAGTTCATGACGGCCGAATCCTGACTATCATCAGTTTTGGCATACGGCAGCTAGAAAAACCTATCTATCTCTGGTTTTAACGTCTCAATAATCTATATCAGTAGCGGTCTGTATGATTATATTATACTAGCAGTTATAATTGTATCAGCCGATCGATTCTGTAAAAATCTCACCGTGAAAAGTTGGGTGAAGTGAGCTTAGAGTGAGCTGTCAATAATGTCAGTCCCTAGCATTTGTTGGACTGACAGCACACTCCACGCTCACTTCACCTAAGTTTTCACGGTGAGATGGTTACAGAATCGCACTGCTGTAGCGATCTGTCAATAGTTATTGGATTCGGCCGTTAACAGTCTACCGGCCACTATCACGCCAAGCTTGCTCTATCCCATAGGGTCTCAATCTTATTTTGCCCACCGCCCATTTTGAGAATTTTATTTTTTCTAGTGCCCCAGTTTGGTTTACTTACTATATGTCGCGAATTTGAAACGGCTATTGCTACGGTTATATTCACAGATTTATAAACTAAAGGGAGATATGCCAAGGGGGCGTGGCGCGTGCGAACAATGTATGCACAAAACAGAAACAAACGCGGGCGCCGTTGATTTGTCAATAAGAATTGTCAATGTAGTTGTGTGTCTCAACGTTGCGATCTGCGTTACGCGATTGGCTCGCGTTGAGTGTGGTGACTGTTATAGTGTGAGTGAGCGCGTGTTCGTATTGTAGTGCATATGTAGTTGAAGGCGACAGCCGGACTCGAACAGTTGGGCAGCCACACCATCTCCCTTTAGTTTATAAATCTGTGGTTATATTAGATAGTCGTAAGATATTTTTTTTTCCGTTAGTGTATACTGTCCCACTGCTGGTCAAAGGCTTCCCCCATATTCTTCCACCTTTCCTTGTGCTGTGCCTTCTCCGTCCAACCGGTTAGGGACGAGTCCAGATCGTCACACCAGCGTTTCTTAGGTCTGCCTCGGTGACGACGCCCGTCTTCAGGCCACTACTGTGTGACGACTTTGGCCCATCTGTCTGGATGCATCCTATAAGTGTGACGCGTCTTGTCCCACTTCAGTCAGTCGTAAGATAGGATATATAATTTTCTCTAAGTCTTCTACTGCCCCCCTGAAAGTCTCAAATGCCCACGAGGGGGTGTTATCGTCCACGTTGAGGACTTATACTCTATTCCAACTAAATAAAGGTTGTCACATTCACACACAACGTCAACATATCACATACCTCACTACTTCAGTTTTCGTTCGAGATAAGATGAAATCTGTTTTTATCAAGAATAACATTGTTGTAAAAATGATTACGTAATGTTTACCTTATTAGTCAAGTCTGCCTTCGTATTTCTAAGGATTCAAGGAGAAAAATATTGTGCACAACTTCGACTTATCATTATGACTTGCTGAGAACCCTGAAAAATACATCTCCTTTTTGTACAGACGCCAGCAGGTCAAGCTACCCGAAACTGTCAAATTTTCCCAGTCAACCTTGAACTTTAATGCTTTAGCGATAAAGTTGAAAATCTATTAAAGAAATTTGACAGATTGTAGTAGCTTGATGTGCTGGCGTCTGTACATATCGGCGCCATATTCCTATTTCAATGAGCAGCAGTAATGGCCCAGTGGTATCGACCCCCGACTTACGAGTTGTAGGTAGGTCGAACCCAGGCAGACACTTTACTTTCTATATTAAATTTCATCACCACTTTCAAAACGGTGAACGAAAACATCGAAAACCGGCATGTCCTAGAACCAAAAATCCGAAGACAAGACATCCACCAACCCACACTGAGCCCGCGTGGTGGATTATGACCTACTCCCTTCCACAGAGAGGAGGCCTGTGTCCCAGCAGTGGGAACATTATAGGCTGGTTATGGTATAGGTGGCTATTAGAGTAGGGGAAGATCAAAATAACGAAAATGATTGTGTGAAAGATGGTATTGCCAGATAAAGGGTGAAGAGAGGTGATAGAGGTAATGAAAAAAGAGGACACGCTGCGTAGAACAGAAATAAATTGAGATAAGGGCACTGCAAAAAAAAAGGAATTGCTTAGTCACAGTTTTGTACAATAACATTGTAGCGGTATCTACAACGCCACATGCGAACAACGCGCCAGACACAACACCCGTCTGGTCGGAGGATCCTCCCTTTTCTATGGAGGATGAGTGAACTTTACACCCTCACCCACCTCACACCTCTAAAACATTATCATCTGCCTAGCCTTTTCCCAACTATGTTGGGGTCGGGTCGGCTTCCAGTCTAACCGGATGCAGCTGAGTACTAGTATTTTACATGGAGCGGCTGCCTATAGGACCTCCACAACCCAGTTACTGGGTAATAAGATACTCCTTAAATTGGGTAATACGGTAATATTGGTTGTCAGACTTTCGGGCTTCTTCCCGTAACGAATGTCACAGAAAAAGTGTGTTAAGTTTTCTACAATAACACAGATAAGAAGACTATTGATTGATTGATTGATTGAGAACTCACCGTTAATGGTTGTTTCGTTGATTGAAACTTAGCACAGAAAACACACAATACTGGCGCAATCAAGAAAGATGCCGTTTTCATAACAAACTCGTTATGTAAAATTGGATCAATCGAGGTTGAACTCGAATTTATTACTTAATTTACTGCCCTCTTTCTCTACTTAGTAACAACAAAAACTTGTTTATAAAACTACGCTTTGATAATCTTTTCTTTAGAATGTTTAAAGGCTATATATAATATGCAAATGCTTAATGAGTTCTTTCACCCTGGAAGTTGAATGGATGTCTGGGGAGTTATCGTCATAAAATGTCTAGCCACACATACTCAGGCATCTTCTGGGCACGATCGTTCCGTCATAGACCTCATCCAACGCTTTTCAGGCGTGATCGAGGTCAAGAGCAGCCCATTTTCAATGAAAAATCAAAGTTTTGACAATGTTTTACCCCAATATGATTCTTTAATAGGTAACAAGAGTGCAGACAAAATGGCATTTCGAAGAAGGATTTAATAAAAAATCTATGTCATTTGATTTTTAGCAAGACTATGTTTTTTGCTACCAGTCTGTCTGTATGACGTTAAAAGCGTCAAAGACCATGGATTTATCTTAAAAAACCGACGAAGTGCGTGCCGGACTCGCACACGAAGGGTTCCGTACCAAACGACGCAAAAAAACAATTCTTGTATGGAGGGCCCCTTATATTTTTAACTTTTTTTTTATTTGTTGTTATAGCGGCAACAGAAATACACACTGGTAAAAATTTCAACCTATTGCGGTTCATGAGATACAGCCCATTGATGGACGGACAGCGGAGACTTAGTAACAGTTAGGGTTCCGATGGCACCCTTTGGGTACGGAACCCTGAAAGCCGTCACTCTACTAATTTATTACCTCCTGTACTGTGGGTACGTTTACAAACGTAAATCTCACATATACATAAACAGCCGGAATAGAAACAACTACTACTATCCGCAGGCAACACATAAACACATCTATCTCTTCTTATAATAAAGTTTGTTTGTTTGTTTGTACGCGCTAATCTCTGGAACAACTAGTCGGATTTGAAAAAAACTTTTTGCATTTAGCATTTGATAGTCCAATGCTTTAAGGAATATTTAACATCACTAGCACTTTTAGGAGTCGAGCAAAAAGGAAGGCGATGCGATGCGACGGGGTAGGTTGGGGGAACAAGAAATTTCACGCGGACGAAGTCGCGGGTAGAAGCTAGTATTATTATATTTTTCAACAGCTATACATCGCTCTGCCTCTGTGCCAAGTTCGTGTTGCCGAAATATAAACGAAACAGTCCCAAAAACTGTTTGACAAATGACTGATCATTTATTTATATTTTTATTTATTTTGACATAAAACGATTGGTCGTTTTATGTCAAAATAAAACTAGCCTTGGGGCTAATTAAATTATTTAATGACACAAACACATAAATTAAGTCATTATCTGCCTAGCCTTTTCCCAACTATGTTGGGGTCGGCTTCCAGTCTAACCGAATGCAGCTGAGTATCAGTATTTTACATGGAGCGACTGCCTACCTGACCTCCACAACCCAGCTACTGGGTAATACGATACCCCTTGGTAAGACTGGTTGTCAGACTTTCGGGCTTCTGACGACCCGTAACGACTGTCAAAAATCCACGAATGACAGTCGACACCAACAGCTTAACGTGCTTTCCGAAGCGTGGAGGGATCTTGGTATGTAAATATGGTCACCCATCCACGGACCAACCGCGATAAGCATTGCTTAACCTGATCGATCGACCCGATAAGTACGATAACGAAAAGTATACAACTATTTGACAGTCATACGCATCTCACAAATACAATACTCCAGACATAATGACAAGATCTTCTTCCATTCATCCGCGAACACATCACATTCAGGCTTAGTGTCCAAAAGAGCGTTGAGCGTAGAGAGTGTGCGAGGGACAGGATACTGGGCTTGAGCGACGGAGCTACCTAGAAATACGTAGCTCCGTCGCTCAAGCCCAGTCTATGTTTTACGTCATTCAAACACATAAAATTCTAATGAAATTTTTCCTTACAGCCGGCCGTGGGCCCCTCGGGGGCCATCAGCAAGGTGCACAAATCGGACAGAAAGATCGGTCATCGGCGAGTCGGCGAGGGTGGCGAGATCACCTACAAGAAGATACAGTCCTCGCAGATTATGGGATCTATACAGCTCGGTAAGTCTAATAAACTTTCAAATTATGATTGTATTGTGCAAAATAGGTAAGTTGCTGCTTTTAAAAAAATATCAAAACTGACGGAAAATTTTCAATAAACCTTGTAATATTAACTTTGTAATTGTCTTTTGTGCAAAATAGTCCGGGTAGGTGCAAAATTTTCCTTGTGTGTGCAAAATAGGGGAGTGTCGTGCAACTTGAAAAAATATCAAACCGACGGAAATTAACAAAATTAAAATGTTCTTGATATGTGCTAAATATAAGGCCTAGGTCCAGCAGTGGACTGCGATAGGCTGACTTGATTGATTGATGTGCAAAATAGATGATATAGACATGTTAGCATTAGCACGTTAGTTAGTTATGCACTATGCATATAGCTGATGGCCGTTGAAGTAGACGAGTCTTGGAGTGGAGACCGCGTATCGGTAAATGTAGTGAGGGACGCCTCCCAGCTAGATGGACAGACGATCTCAAAAAGGTGGCTGGCACAGACTGGATGCGGAAGGCGGAGGACAGAGTGTTGTGTCGCAGCATGGGAGAGGCATATGTCCAGCAGTGGACTGCGATAGGCTGAGTTGATTGACATTGCAAAAACTGTCTGTGCATGGTCAGGATTTCTGCATGCCTTTTCATACAGAAATCTTATATCTCTATCGGGTATTGTCTAGGTTTCTCTAGTACCAAGTTGTAGAATTCGTAAATGCGTTTACAAACATAAATGTCTCATCCACAAACAACAAAGCAAGAACTATCTGTGCGTGGATATGATTGCTGTATGCCTTTTCATACAGAAATCTTATATCTCTATCGGGTATTGTCTAGGCTGTGTTCTGAGACAGTCTTAGCTGAAGAAACTTGGTGGATAGTATGCTAACAGGAACTGGTGATAGCGCCAAACAAGTAACCGAATTCTGGCTCGAGTTCTTTTTAGATTGCTATCGACACGCTAAGAAGCAGAAGCTGAAGAAACATGTAACTGATGGTCAGATATCGCCTGTATCACCAACTTAATGAAGCTTGGCCTACCTGTCTGCCTTACTGTAGGTCAGTTTTGCCCGTTTTCAAATACACTAGGCAACACTATTATATATAATCTAAATTACTATTATCAAGAGATAAGATTAGATTTCTTGCATGTTACGCTTTCACACTAAAACGGCTGCAATGATTTAGATGAAATTTGGCACATGGGTAGACTATGACCAGGTTTAGGACACAGGATACTTTTTATCCCGATATTCCCACGGGATCGACACTTATGCGGTTGAACTGATCGCAGCCAGTGCATAGATAAAAGCGCACTGTTGGATTTTCAACACTCGGCTCAGCAGCGATCGTTCAAAATCGAACAGTCCAATAATATTCAGGCAATACATGTAGGTGTGTTCTTATGTTAGTAAGACTTGACCACAGAAGGGAATGCGTTTGTGTCTTTTCAGGATACGTTGGTCTCGAAAATCTTGAGTCTTGGTCTTAGCATATACCATGTCTTGTATTCAAATCGAGTTTGTGAAAACGGGCATTACAGCCTAATACCTATGTTGATTTTACATCATGTGCAAAATAGGCGATGAACTGGGTTTTTCAGCCTCACCGCACTACCTTTTTATAAATATGCAAATTACACTGGTGACTACTCATTTCCAACTAACTAACGTCTAATGATAATGGCGAAACGTCATCAGCCATATGTGACATCCACGTACATATTACGTATCATGTATAGACTGTATTTAAATGCTAATAGAGACCATTACATACCACATAATGTATCCTTTTATTGAGTGGGTATTTATGCGATGACAGGTCCATCGTAGATTGGACTTTGCTGTTCGATTTATTGGTTGTAGGTAGCGATTTTGTTAGTCAAACTTCAACTTTCTGTTATTGATATAAAGCCGAGAGGGTCTACGCTAGGGGTCTAGAATCATATGCTGTATTCATGGTTACACTGGTTTAAAAAAAAAATCCTTTATACCCTATGACACTCGATGATACTGTAGCATCCCATTAGTGACAAAATTTCGGAATCGAATGAGAACTTCCGAAGGTTACAAACACAAACACAAATTCTCTCTACACATACAAACATGATCTTTATCCACCTTTTTCCTATCCTATGTGTAGCTTCTTCAACTCTCGCAAAGTGTCCTTTCCCCAATACCTTGCCAGTCATCAGATAATTTCCAACACTATAAACTTGTCCAGGGGGTCTACTCCGAAGTGGTATCGGCCGAATGTTCGGCCGTTTCCTGCTACGAAGTTACTATTTGGTTCGGTCGGTCCGGATCCTACACTCTTTCGAATATTGACTATATTCCCGACCCAACTGAGCCGATCCGCACTTTTTTCGCATTTTTCAATAATATTAGGTTCGGCGTTCGCACTTTGCACTTCGTAGTACACCCCCTAGTCATATTGGCAGTCTTCATACTAAACTTCACTAATTTTGACCCATAATTATATTATTTGAACCGGGAAAAAACGTATTTATAATATTAGTATAAGGTATAAACTTCTGTCGTTTCAGATTTTTAGGATGCCTAGATCCCGAAAATCTTGAGCCTGCTTCCGCCTGGTCAAAGGGTCTTAGTCCCAGCATATGCCTCTCCTGTTTCCTAAAACAAGGTACCATTAAACTAAATTTTCTCGTGTGTCATACCGTCTTAAAATACATATTATGTCGTACGGGGATCGAAAAAATGTGTCTGGGTTATTTTCACCTGATAAAGGTGTTCCTGTGTGTCCTTGTAACTTGTTATGTTGTCTGTCCTCTGCAACCCTCGTCAAGGATGGCAGACGATATACATACGTCCTTCTGTGGAAAGCCAGATACCTACGGCATGTTCGAAGGACTCTCACTCATACGCATGCAACATGTTTCTAAGGGGACGACTCCTTCGCAAAATGACCACTTCTCAAAATGTACCCCGGGGTAATTGCGTAACACATTATCAGTAGCTATGGTCATTTTGACAGTTCAAACAACATTCGTTGCGTTATTTACGTTGTTGAGCAGACACGTTTTTCGAACATATGAAGCAACTAGCTGCGCCCCGCGGTTTCACCCGCATAAGTTTCGATCCCGTGGGAATATCGGGATAAAAAGTATCATGTGTTAATGCTGGTTATAAACTATCTCTGTGCCAAATTTCATCAAAATTGATCCAGCCGTTTGAGCGTGAAGAAGTAGCAAACATACAAACACACACACTCACAAACTTTCGCCTTTATAACATTAGTGTGATGGATTAGCAATATCCTTCAAAATTATTCAGATTGATAAGAAAGAAAGAAAGAAAGAAAGAAAAGAAAGAAAATGCATTTATTTGGCACAAACTATAAGATACACAATACACCGATACCGAACCGATAGTGTGTTACGCAATTAGGCTGCCGGACGCAAAATGTCCATTTCTCAGAAAGTCTCTTTCCCTTTTTCATCTTTGTTTTCTGTTTTTATAGTTATAAGGTGTATTCATTTTGTGTAATGCCAATAAACGCATTTTTCTTTCTTTCTTCTTGCAAAATGACCACTTCTCAAAATGTCCCATTTTTACAATGCACATTCAATCCTTCATATCAGTACTTAATCCATCAAGTGCGAGTCAGATTCGCGCTTATAGGGTTACATAATAATATCTTTACTGATAGGTAGGTACATAAATAGATACAAATAACAATAAAGGACAGGATATTGAATCGTTTGCGAGATTTATTTATTTTGGTGGAATGAGACATTCTGAGAAATGGACATTTTGCGTCCGGTAGACATTTTGAGAAGTGGCAATTTTGCGACTGAGCCGTTAGGGTACCATACATAGTCAGTTCTACTTTCAAATCCTTCTGAACGAATGTCTGTAGACTAATTCACGTGATTTCATGACGCAGCGATCAGGTGGCGCTGCAGTTCAAAGTTTGAGTGTTAGAGTCCGTTTCCCGAAAGAAGTCCCGCGGCAATAAGTGGAACTAACTATTATTATTTATAGTTCGCAACATCTCCTACCCCAGACACCTTTCTCTATTTAAGAATGTGCATTTTATTAACCAATAATCAAGCCTGCTACTCGTATATGATGTGGAGATAAATAAATAAATCCATATTTATGATTCCGTCCTACGACAGTGGCGCCGCGTCTACGAGACTTCTTTTGTGAAACGGACTCTAAGCCGTGTATTCTTGTAATCTTGGAACTGCGCGTAGCATTATAATGCGCTATAATTGCCCTCGCGTGACGCGAACTTTACGCGAACGTATCTGACAGCGGTAGAGAATACAAAAATGTTGGTCGTCACGCCCGTCACGGGACGTCCGGCAAATATGAAACATCGAAATTGATGGTTATTAAAAATATTTATAGCTAGCCTTTGCCCGTGGCTTCGCCAGCGTGGTGGTTGGAAATTATCTCACTGGAACGTACCATGGGAACAAAAGTGTTAATCCAGGCTATAAACTATCTGTGTGCCAAGTTTCATCCAGATCCGTTCAGCCGTCTTCGCGTGATTGAGTCACAAACATCCACACATACAAACTTTCACATTTAAAATATTAATATAATAAAATTAAAGAAAACCCATAAACAAATATGGAGAAAAAAGGAATATATATTTTTCTGACATGACGGGGCATGAGAGAGCGTCATGCTGTTTGCCGGCGCATAGAATAGAATACTCTTTGTTATTTTCACCATATAAATTACAGGCATAAATATAGATTTTTTTCAAAGGATGGCACAATGGGCATACGAGTCGGTTTTACTCATTAGGCGAGCCCATAGATGTATCACATCAAAAAGCGTTGGTTCACGAAACTTAACAGCACTGCATCTGAACTTCTTTAGTTACGTAAACTAGCCTAGTGTTCAAGAAAAATATCTAATAAGTAGTAGCTAATACAGATCAAATTCTCAAAACACGTATTCGTTTGTATGAAACTGACAGGTGTCAAGAATGCATTCTCCCGTCGGCCGCACTGTAGCTATTGCGTAACACTATCAGTAGCAATGGTTTTCATTTTGACAGTTCTACAACATTCATTGCGTTATTTACGTTGTTGAGCAGTCAGTTTTTTCGAACATATGAAGCAATATCCTTCAAAACGATTGAGATTGTGATTAATAGTGTTTTACGCAATTAGGGTGCAGTCTGATGCGTGTGTTATTCTGCCGGTCAATCCAATCTTGCGCAAAGTGGTCAGTTCAGAATGCCTCGTCGAAAACAGCAACAATGATACCAGTTGATATTCTTTTTCATATCACTTTGTTTATAACGTAACCCATATTTAAAATGAACCGTTTTAGCCGGACGTTGACAATCCAAACAGTATTTTTATATTATTTCCAACGGGTTTTGAGTTGACCTGAGACATTTAAATGCTTTTCACACGCAACCGTGGGACTTTAGTATGAGCATTGGGCAATTTAATCTCTACTAAAATATCGTCCGCTTCCATGGTTTTGCAGCCACAAGCGCGTCTGCTGGCCATGGGGAGGACCTGTTTTTTATATTTTTTTTGATTTTGAGAGGACCATCCATGCCTCGGAAAGCACATTATGCGGTTGGTCTCGGCTGTCATTCGTGGATCTTTGACAGTCGTTACGGGTAGTCAGAAGCCCGAAAGTCTGATAATCAGTGTTAACAAGGGGTATCGTATTATCCAGTATCTGGGTTGTAGAGGTCAGATAGGCAGTCACTCCATGTAAAATACTGGTATTCCGCTGCATCCGGTTAGACTGGAAGCCGACCCCAATACAGTCGGGAAAAGGCTAGGCAGATAATGACTTATGTGATTTTTTAACGTTGTTTTTGGGTGATAATCATTTAAGCTAAGGCAAAGCTCCATCTCATCGTCATCATCAATTGTAGTCTGATCTTCATCTTTTTTTTTTTTTCGGATGTTAAATCATCAAATGACCCCTCCCGCTTTGGGTGAAGCGGAAGGGAGTGTCAGACTCTTACTGACTAAAACCCACCCATGTTCCTTCCTTTGCCCTTTATGTTCCGGGGTGGCGGATATATTTATATATATTATAAGTTTGTATTATAGTAATAGTATGTATGTGTATGTATATAACCTATTTATGTATTTGTTTACCTAGTTCTAAGAGTTTTTTTTTTTTATTATTGTCCCTCTCAACCAAAGCACCTGCCATCTAATCTCTTCACCACCCTTGGTTGACTGGTAGAGAATGCCTAAGGCATTAAGTCCGCCTTTGTACCTTTTTTTTGTGCAAAAAGATTAAATAAATAAATAAATAAATACATAACCCTTTCGGACAATCCCGCTGACCCGGCAGGCTTCGGCCCTAAGGGGCCCCTCAAATTATGCTGACAACTCTTTGAGGCGCGCGTCGCCGTCCGGCACGGGCCTGGTCCTGATCGGACGGTGAGCTACCCATTGCTCTCCGCCCGCAGGCCCGCGCCTACGGTGGCCGGGAGTCGTCACGCGGCTCCCGACGCCCGGAGCGTCTCCCGCGGTGGCTGGGATGGGAGGCTCTCTCCCTCATCCGTCCCGCTATTCATTCATTTTCGCCGCGTCATTCTTCATCTTCACATCTTAACACAAACCTTCTAGTACTTTCTATGCCAGTACTAAAAGTACAAACACATCGTTGAATGTCAATTAACAAGCGCTTAGAGCCATTACAATGTTTATTTACTCGTTTCGCCGATTAAACGTCACTTGTATTGATCAAGGCTGCGCATTTAATGGTCCCTATCATCTATGTAATAGCATGTATATTATAGTGATAGGACTGTAAAAAGTAATTAAAATGCAGTTTTCTTTGGTATATTATTGTTTGGTAAATAAACGGCCGCACGATTCGATCGCAAGTTAAGCTACGCTTGCCGCGGTCGATTCGTGAATGGGGTTACCATCCATTACATATCGAAACGCCTCCGTGTCTCGGGAATCACGTTAAGCCGTTGGTCCCGGCTGTCATTCGTAGATCTTTGACAGTTGTTACGGGTAGTCAGAAGATCAAAAGTCTGACAACCAGTCTTTCCAAATGATATCGTGTTACCCAGTAACTGGGTTGTGGAGATGAGACAGCCAGTCGTTCCATGTAAAATACTGGTATTCAGCTGCATCCGATTAGACTGGAAGCCGACCCTGACATAGTTGATAAAGGGCTTGGCAAATTGATTAGACACTCTTATAACAAAATCAATATTAGGACGAAAATTGATCAGTCCTACGACTTTGTACCATCTGCAGTACAACTGTAAACTACTACCTCGACTTACCCTGCAAATGATGGTGATAAGTGTTCAGTCTCACCATGGAGATCTTCAATAACTGAGGCATCGCAGGTGTGTTGTCATCCCAGAGTTAAAGCTAAAGTATCATCATGTTACAGATTTTCAAATATGCTCGCCATATTTTGCGAAATCATTTTGATTGACTTTCTTTTTTAAGAAGTAAGACGTGACATTGTTATAAAGTGTCAACTTTTGCAATGTTGCTCTACTTGCACTTTCTCCTTTATGTAGAAAAATACACATATTGTCACTTGTAGCAATAAATCTCTTATGAAAGAGCTCGCCCGGTAAATATTACCACCTTATTTCTGCGCTCAAACAGCGTTGCCGCGTTCCGTTTCAAAGGGTATGACTATTGATGAAATTAAGTACAAGGACATGAATTAATACTTCTGCTTCGTTTCTGACATGGTAAAGCCGCGTCCCCACTAGGGCCGCGCGGCTTCGTAAGACCGAGCCGCGCGGCCGAGCTTCGTGAGTTCTTATAATGGGGACGCGTTGTAAACAATAGCAAAAGCCTCGGGCCGGGCCTCGCGAGGCTTTGAGGCCACGCGGCCCGTAGTGGGGACGCGCCTTTACGCACCTGCCATGCCTCTGGTGTTGCAGAAAGAAAAATATTTTATTTGGGACACGTGCAGGATTTTGTTTTAGACTACATTGTGTCCCCCTGCTGGGCAAAGGCCTCCCCTTGTTTCTTCCAAACCTCCCTGCGATCTCTGGCCATGCTGGCCCTGCCAATATTACCACATCGTCGCACCACCTTCGCCGTGGTCTACCTCAACGGCGACATCCTCTCTCAGGCGTCCAGTGCGTGACGATTTTTGCTCATTGCTCCGTGTGCAGTCGTGAAACGTGTCCGGCCCACTCCTCCCCCCTATCCTAAACATTAAATCTGATGAGATAAGATCAGATAAGATGTCCATAGCAGCCTGCTTATTTGCCACTTCATCAACATCATTTTCATGCCCTTATCCCAATTTATTTGTGATCCTCGCAACGTGTCTTTTTCTTCCATAATTCTCTATTAGTCATTTTAGAGGTACGAGGAACAGGGTGTAAAGTTCACTCATCCTCCATAGATAAGAGAGGATCCTCCGACCAGACGGGTGTTGTGTCTGGCGGGCAATTGCCCAACGTTTGATGTTGGGAAATTGTATCTATGCTAATTGCGCGGTAAACTCTGCTTGCGAGATGCAGGATTTGCGTGACGTCAGTATGACATGTTGTTCGCATGTTGCGTTGTAGATACCGCTACAGTCATCATCTCGAGAGTCTCCTTTCTAACCATACCATGTATCACCTGATACTCTAAAAAGCAACCTGTCTACCATTCAGATGGTTCACCACCTATACGGAAGCCTAATCTGACCTAAGTTATTTATTTGTTCGTCCTCCCACTGAAACACCATATACCAATGGAGCAAAACAATACTTCATGTGCTGCTTTCCATCTATACTGTACGCGGTGGACATCGAATGGGGTGCGATGGATCGCGCACGCTCACTCAGCGTCAAGACACTGGTCTATAGTTCCATAACTCCATATTGCGCACATTCTTTGAATTTTTCAAGGCTCAATGTTTTTTTTTTTAATGTTGCTGAGCGTGGATCCTGTTCGTAATCCCTAGGTCATTTACTGGGGTTGACCTCAGTAGCAGCCTGGAGTCAGTATTAGTGCCTGGTTGATGGGAATAGCAGTGCTGGCCCGGTGGTATCAGCCCTGACTTACAGAGTCGTGAGTTCGAACTCAGGCAGGCACTTTGTGTAGTTAATTTCATCACCACTACCTTAAAACGGCGAAGGAAAACATCGTGTGGAAACCGACATGTCCTAGAACCAAAAATTCGAAGACATTGACATCCACCAACCCGAACTGGGCCCGTGTGGTGGATTATGGCCCACTCCCTCTCACAGAGAGGAGGCCTCTGTCCCAGCAATGGAAACATAGGCTGATTATGCTATGATGGAAATAGGCCCGTCCCCCTATTGCATGGTACCAATACATGTTACTCGCGAAATGCAGTTGCATAATTTATTACACTTCTGCATCCTCCTTCGTAGATATACAAGCGTAATGTTATGATAACCTTAACACTGCTACGGTAGAAACAGATAATTTTCCACTACCTTTACTATATACAGTTTATTTTGTAAACAAACCCGTAGGATGTTTGCTTGTGTAATGGTTAAAATTAGATCGCCGCCTGTGGGTTGAGTTGTAAAGTAGGAAGATAATGGATGTGGTAATATTTCAGAAGATTCTTCTTCGTTTTTATTAACATCATCATCTGCCTAGCCTTTTCCTAAAAGTTGGGGTTGGCTTCCAGTCTAACCGGATGCAGCTGAATACCAGTATTTTACATGGAGCGACTGCTAATCTGACGGGCTTAGTTTTTAATACTACGGAGAACCAGCCCAGCCTGCCTATTTGTGTTTGGTGGATTACGACCGGCTGCTGGGACACGTACGTCCTCTCTGTGAGAGTGACCTCACAGAGAAGAGGCCTGTAGCCCAGCTGTGAGAACTAAGGGTTGCCAACCACCGTACTCTAATATAGAGTAGCATAATAATCAGCCTATATTGTTCCCAATGCTGGGACACAGGCCTCCTCTCTTCGAGAGGGAGTGGGCCGTAATCCACCACGCGGGCCCAGTGCGGGTTGGTAAAAGTCACATGTCTTTGAATGTTTGGTTCTAGGACATGTCGGTTTCCACACGATGTTTTCCTTCACCGTTTTAAGAGCATTGTACTCTATTTCGCTTATGCGTACTTTATAATCAACAAAAGCAATAGAGTACGCTTAAGTACTCTATTTATATATACTCTGACTTTGAATTAACACGATTAATTTCTGCCACTTCAGCTTCAGTAGTTGCTGAGAAAAAGCTATTAGAAAAATTACAATAAATAATACGATTTTTTATAAGTCTACTCTAGATAGACCTCTGTGACATCCGATATAATCTATTATAAAAAGTTGGCTTCCCATTGAGAGCGTACAGGCTTAACAGAAAGAAAATACATTTATTTAGCACAGACTAAAATAAACACTAAAAGGCCAATTCCCGTAATTAAAACATTCCAAAATCTATTCGCAATCTCATCTCGGCGACAATCAATGTTAAAAATTTAGGGGATTTTAGAGGTATTTGTGACAGATTGAGACAGATCAGACTGCGAACGTTCATAAAATTACGAGAATTCTCCCTCTGATACATACATCAGATAAAAACAAATAAAAAGTGTAAAGGCCGATGTAAAATAATGTTGTGTTGTGTTGTGTATGTTTGAAAGCGCATAAAAAGATAAAAGTACTAGAAAAAATAGTAAAAAATTACACATATTTACTTCAGTCGTAAATATTTTCTTCACAATTCATGTGCAAGAGAAAATTATATAGTTTACGATAACAACATTTTGTAATGTTCTAGCGATTTAAATTATACCTTTTATGGTTTTCCTTGTCATGGTACGGGTCATGACGGGTCAATGCAGTATGTAACAGTGACGTGTTCAAACAAAAGTAAATATTTATGTGTTAAAAGAGGATTATGTAATTCTTGTTATGACTAAAGAAGTTGTGCGGAAATCAGTTTCCATGGTACCATGGAACCAATTTCCATATGATGCGGAGGGAAAAAGGAACAAGTCGTGATGAAAGTTTTAAGTATGAATGTGGCTATAAAAGTAGGGGAAGAACAAGAAAACGATAGATAAATAAAAATCGTTTATTTGTACACACACAAAAACCAAATAGTACAAGGAGAAGTCTTAGGATTAAGTTGTACAGCAGTGACACAGTTTAAGGTCGAAACATCTGACTTCTAAACTAGGCAAGAAGCCTGTAACGATGGATGAACTATACATATATGGAAGATAATAGAAAATGGGCGACAACTGAGATCTTATATTTTGAATTGTTTCTTCATTTGTTTTTACGTTGTTCTCACATAAAGAAGCAACAAGAATAATGTACCCAGGATTTTGTAATATCTTGATTTAAAAGAGTGTCCTTGGAGTTTCTTGCTCGTTCTTCTCCATAGAGATCTACGTTTTGGAATGAGCAACTAGCTTCACCTTTCTGACTAACTGACCGACTATTTAATGTTGACAATTCAAAAGTGCCTGTAAATGGTTTAATTGAAATAAATGCCTTGAGTTTGAGTTTGATGACAGCTAATAGAGGTGAATGGAAGAAGCGATGCTGCACCGATCCCAATTAATATGGAATATGATAAGAGATATATAAGGATAACAGTATGAAAATAATAATTCTAGAAAATGTCTCGCAAGCAGGGACATCCACTGAAAATCAGCGCTGTGCTGTGGGTCCCCATAGCACAGCATAATGCTGAGTGGAAGCCTTCTTTTCAGTCATGACGTGCAGCAGTTGGCTATGTCTGCTTTGTGCTCGTGATTATATTATAGTATATTTCGTTTTTATTTTTCCTTGTTATTAGAATTAATTATCTTTTTGTATACACGTGTTTCTGTGACAAATAAACCTATTTTTCTTTCTATCTATCCACATCAAAGTACAACGTACTGCGAACACAAACGGTTTGAATAATAAACGGTTCGGGGATTTATACGTAAAACGTTGCGAAACAAACATGCCATATCCATTCTATATCCCTCCGTGTCACAGTAACACCACTAACCCGAATCGTAATGTTATGGTTCATCTGTGTATTGCACAAGGTTGATTTAATTGATGGATGAGCGTACTTAAACCTACTCTGCTCGTGCCACATCTAGGAAAAGTGCAGTGCAAAAGAATATATAGAAATTAGAAGAAAAAAAAGCACCGACCGCGCGTTAAATTCGGTCTTGCAAATTATACAGTCTGTTTAAATAATAAAATAATCAATTTTAATAAAAATAGGAAACTGAATTTTTCAAACAAAATAAATACCTAATCAAAAATTCAACGCAAACTTTGTGGTATTGTTACCAAATAACTACAAATTAACTTTAATGTTGATAAATACTAAAACGAAAAAACCGGTCCCACGGCTAGAATGTTAATTGCTATTAATTACTTTAATTGTGTACATTTAAAATACATAATGTAGAATACGTGGTTTCAATTAATGTGATAACCTAATCGCTACACTGTATTGTATGCTAGAAAAATCATTTGTAAACGGTCAAAGACAAAGCATTTATTTCAAACTAGCTGTTGCCCGGGCCCAGTGCGGGTTGGCGGATGTCACATGTCTTCGATTATTTGGTTAGGACATGCCGGTTTCCTCACGATGTTTTCCTTCACCGTTTTGAGAGCAGTGGTGATGAAAATAAATACACGAAGTAAAGTCGAAGGGGTCTACTATGAAGTGCAAAGTGCGAATGATCGGATCGGACCAACACATGGCCGAACCGAATATTATTGAAAAATGCGAAAAAAGTTCGGATCGGGTCAGTTGGGTCGGGACCATAGTCAATGTTCGAAAAAGTGTAGGAGTGTAGGATCGGGACCGACCGAACAAAATAGTAACTTCGTAGCAGGAAACGGCCGAACATTCGGCCGATACCACTTCGGAGTATACCCCCTGGGTTCGAAATCTCGACCTTACAACTCGTAAGTCGGGGCTGACACCACTGGGCCAGCATTGCTCACAGTGTTCGAGTGGATGATCATCATCATCATTTCAGCACGAAATCACCTACAGCTGGGTATAGGCCTCCCCTTTCTTTTGCCATACTTCCCGGATCTGTGCGTCTCTCATCCAGGTCTTTAAGATAAGATAAGATATTTTTATTTGCATAAAACATGATATACAAGGTGATAAAAAAAAAAGAAAACAGCTCGGACACGTTTTCCTTAATACTAAAGCATGCAAACTTACTTACTAAAGATACATTATGACATTGAATTCATATTAAAAAATCATTAATGCTATAGAAATTATTATTATTGAGCCATTTATATAATTGGATTTTAAATAATTTACAATTTAATGTTTTGTCGTCAAACCAGCGCGCTTTTGGACGGCCCCAATTTCTTTGGCCGAATCTTGGCCACCATTCGGTCACAGTTTTACTCCATCGGCCATCTCTTTGTCTTGCTAGATGTCCTGCCCATCTCCACTTAAGGCGCATCGCTCTGTCCCCGACCTCGTAGACTTTCGACCGACGACGACAGATTTCGGTGGTACGAATCTTAAACGTATGCAGTCAGCGCAGTGCTCGTGTAACCCACTGACCAACCATTATCGTCAAAAAGTGAATTGAATATAGGAATGAGGAATGCCATATTTAGTATCTAAATCATAACCGCCTGCACCAGAAAACATTGATGTAGAATGATTCATCAACCACAAAATATGTAAACACATTGTGTATTACTCATTGTGGGTAACCTGATAATTTCTACTATGGATGTTATCGTTGTAAACAATAATCTTATCGTTGTTTTCATTTTGTTTCGGCTGTCTCGAATGTAATGAGTTTGCCTCACCAGTAAGGTGGAATCTTAGCTGACTGTCCAGCACCTTAATTCCGTAACACGTTATCATTTACAATCCGAATAATTTTAAAGGATCTTGCTAATCCATTGCTTCATATATTCGAAAAATTTGTCTGACCAACAATGTATATAACGCAATGAATGTTGTTGAACTGTCAAAATGAAAGCCATTGCTACTGATAGTGTGTCACGAAATTTCTCCGCAGGGTACTTACATAACTCTTTCACTGTCGAAAGCAGACACAATAGTTAAACAATTCTCCTCAACATTTTGAGGATTATGTCTCGTGACTCGTACAGGAGACCTAACATACGTATCATTTGCAGAGCAATTGATATGTACGGCAAGTCATGGTGACAGTGACAGTTAACAGTTGGGTTGATGCCACTGACCTATATTATACAAGTACGCTGGACATCATACTTTCGATGACAAAATGAAGACATTTGATGTTCGCCATTTTGTCGTTGTCATTGTTCATAGTGAGTTTTAGAAAATGCGCATACTCTCGTGTTAAAATTATTCTAAATATCTCTTAGTAAACACAGAATACAAAAAAAAGTCTTATTCCACGATTTAGACCTAAAGAAATCATTACAGACGTACCAAAACAACACGACGACCATTTGCAACAGTGTGTCAAATTTTAGTTCGTGAGACGCTCGAGCCCTTTGAATCGGCACAACAAACAACCATCATTTCGTATAGTATATTTAGTCCAGATTACTTATTTATTAGAGGTCAGTGGTTGGGGCACATGGTACAAATTCTCATGACACTTCACTTGTTGTCTAACATTGACCTCCCCAAACTTTCAATTATGATCTAAAGGAATTTGAAATTGCTAATCCATTGCTACATATGTTCGAAAAAATTGTCTGCTCTACAACGTAAATGACGCAATGAATATTGTTGAACTGTCAAAATGAAGGTAATTGCTTTTTAAGTTCCTTAGCTACCCCGCTACTATATCTAATATAATAGTATAAGATTATTTTACTGCTATCAATACTATTATTCCACTACAGACAATATTAATCCGTCTTCAAAATCAGACATCGGATTCCGGCTAACTAAGGCTGATATCACACTGGCATTTTCCGAGCGAAGCGAGTGCGTAACGAACTCGCAGCGAGTTCGCAACGAACGCGTCGAACACGCCACGAAGACGCGGCGGCCGATTGATCCCATATAACTGGACGATTTTGAATTTCAGTTATAAATAACTCTGTATCCATTGTATCACGTTTGAACCCCTCAACAATGTTACGTCCGCTCGTGTCTTTGATACAACTAGGGGTGGGGCGGGCTGTTGAACACGAGTGCACAAAGTGGCGTCGACCGGGGCCATTCGCGGCGAGCTCGCTGTGCACTCGCCTCGCTTGCAAATCGCCAGTGTGATAAGGCCCTTACGATAACACCTTCCGATTCGACAGATAATCTTATCTAAGTCGAAGATAATTTATCTATAAATAAAATGAAAGTGTCTGTGATGTCAATGTAACAGCTGTTAACTAAATGCGTGTGAAAGTTACTGTTAGCCTGCTTCACCCCACTGCTGGGCAAAGGCTCTCCTCATGACTTCCAGCTCTTTCGATCCAGGGCTATAGAGAACCACTGGTCGTTTGTTTTGTCCAGCTCGTCCCGCCATCTTCTTCGGTGTCAGGGCTCCACGTGGTGATTATGTTGGCCCACAACTTTTTGGGCATACGGCAGACGTGGCGAGCCCAGTCCCACTTCAGCTTAGCGGCTTTTTGAGCAACGTCAGTAATCTGTGTTGTGACGTATGAAAGTATATGCGGTAATTAGAAAAAAAACTTTATGACGGCTAGTCTCCGAAACGGCTGGACCGATTTTGTTCTAGACTTTCACTGGAAGATAGCTGGTGTTATAAAGAGTAACTTAGGCTAGTTTTATTTTAGAAAAAAAATGGCAATGGTGGCCCAGTGCTAACGGGCCCGACTTGCGTGTCGTAGGTCATGGGTTCGAACCCAGGCAGGCGCTTGACTTTGTGTAATTTATTTCATCAACACTGCTCTCAAAACCGTGTGAGGGAAACCGGCATGTCCTAGGACCAAATATTCAAGGACGTCTGACATCTACCAACCCGCATGGGTCCGCGTGGTGGATTACAGCCCACTCCCTCCCGAAGACAGGAGGCCTGTGTCCCAGCAGTGGGTTCCCACATTATAGGCAGATCATGCAAAAAAAAAATTAAAACCCATGAAATCCAATTTGTTTTCCGACATTCACGCGTCGCGGGCACAGGTATTTGTAAATACATGAGTAATACTATCACAGTCCACAGATTATCAGCATACGTCACGAAGTCACGACACGTGAACGGGCTACGTCACTGCTTGATATCTCTTGTTGATCTACGTCATTAGTTAGTTATCGGAGGTCAGGTTACGTGACGTAGGGTAAAAATGTATGAGTTTCGGACATGCGCAATGAGTATTCCGGGTGGCATGCGCTTCGGGAATCTATCGATCAACAAGTTGATTTGTTGTGAGCGTTTCCACAAATCCATAATGCGTTGAGAATTTTCGCATTTATTCAGTACTAGTTGCGCCCCGCGGTTTCATTTCACCCGCATAATCCTCGATCCCGTGGGAATATCGGGATAAAAAGCATCCTATGTCCTAATCCAGGTCATGGTCTGCCCATGTGCCATATTTGATCCAAATCCGTTCAGCCGTTTTAGCGTGGAAGCGTAACAAACACACTAAGAATAATTATCTCTTTGTAATATAAGTTTTGATTATACTTAGCAACTCGATTTGAACTTACATGTATGTAAGTTTAATATTAATGTGCACACAAACTTTCCGGAATAAATTCTCTAAATGATGGTGAAAATCGTATCAAAATCTGTAGCGTAGTTTACAAGAACAACGCGGTCCACAGAAAGCGACTTTAATCGAAACTAATATATTATAAATAAACGTGAAAGTTAGTATGGATGGATGAATGGATGTTTGTTACTCTTTCACGCAAAAACTACTGAACGGATTTGGATGAAATTTGGCACACAGATGGTTTATAGCCAGCATTAACATATAGGGTACTATTTATCCCGATATTCCCACGGGATCGAAACTTATGCGGGTGAAACCGCGGGGCGCAGCTAGTTATAAATTAAGCGAAAAGGTTAGATTCTTAGTATGTTTGTTTGTTTCGCTTTCGCGCTTAAACGGCTGAACGAATTCGGATGAAATTTGGCACATGGGTAGACCATGACCAGCCGATCGATTCTGTAAAAAACTCACCGTGAAAAGTTAGGTGAAGTGAGCTTAGAGTGAGCTGTCAATAGTGTCAATCCCTAGCATTAGTTGGAATAGCAGCTCACTCCACGCTCACTTCACCTAAGTTTTCACGGTGAGATGGTTACAGAATCGCACTGCTGGATTAGGACATTGGACTTTTTACCCCGATATTCCCAAAAGATCGAGATTTCGGCTGAAGAAACCGCGGAGAGCAGTTTTTTTAATACATGTATGGATATAAATTATTATCCATTACATCATCAGCTCAATTAAAACAGTCCACAGCTCTTATTAATTCTTTAATTTGCATCAGCATCTTTGATATTACACCACTGAACTCCCCGACGACCTTCATCGTGTCTGTGCATTTAGTGTTAGGCTTTAGTGAATGTTACCGCACCCACGATGCAGCAATAATCTTAGTATAGACAATGGATTTATTCTAATAGATATACATTCATGCCAGTATTATCATAGTATGACGTAATCATAATATTTTAATCTAGAGTTAAACATACCACTGCTGTGAAAAAGCTTTGCTTTAAAGATGTCCAATAAATTTATATAATTTATTGTTTTGTATTTTAATAATATATATATATATATTTTATATCTGGGTAATACTAATCTAGTGGCACTTTTTACCTTATTTTAATTTTGTTAACATGCGGATGTGTGGGAATATCGAGATAAAACGCATCAATCTATATGTTAATCCTGTTTATAAACCATCTGTGTGCCAAATTCTACCCAAATCCGTTCAGTAGTTTTTGCGTGAAAGAGTAACAAATATCCACCCATCCATACAAACTTTCACGTTTATAATATTAGTAGGATATGTGAAATTATAACAATAAATAACTTAACAGTGCATAAAATCTCCAACTGTGAAAAAAAAAACTTAAATAGTTAAATTATAGTCAATTTTACCACACGAAAGTCATTCTAGTGTTAATAAACTATTAACAACAAGTGAAAATAACTTAATAAATTAACAAAAAGTGAACTAAAAAAAAACATAACGTTAACATTATGTGTGAGGGTTGCAGTAAAAAGTTCAAAATTGATTGTAACGGCGACATATCGCGTCGATCGAGTAAATGTACTTTGAGTTAACCAATTTCAAAAAGTAACTCATAGCCGATTTGGTCGAGCGGTATCAACACCAGGTTGAAAGTTGTGACAAGTGTCGCAAGCTCGAGCCCGAGCCAAGCATAAAGTTCTTTTTGTGATTTATGTAAATTTTAAAAATGTCATCCAATTTGCCAACAAGGTAGTAAGCAGTGACCGCAAGACATCAGCACAAGTCACGTGTAATATCTGTAATAAATGTGTCAACATGAAAAAGTTCAATTTGCAAAAAAAGATATGGATTGATTGTATGGATTATCCATAAGCAACCTATCGCCCTAAAGGACATCGAAGAGAGAATAAAATGGAAGTGCAATATATGCATAAAAAACAAAACAGATACTGATGTAGCTACTTCTAATGTCACTCTCTCACAACATTCCTCAACATTCTAAACCTTCGCCTCAACAACCGATGATTCCCATACAACATTTACCGGGTACCCCGGCAAAATTTGAGGCAAATATATCTACGGAGAACTCTTTCGAATCTTTACCAGTGGATGAAGATATCGATGTTTTGTCTCATACTTTAAAGAGAAATCTAGAACTATTTAGAAGCTGCCCAAATCTAAGATCCAAAAACTTTGATCTAATTGAAGAATTGGAAAAGAAAGTTACTGTACTGGCGAAGAACTTGGAAATTGCTGAGAATAAAATAGCTAACCAACATTCCTCAACTAATACTTCGCCTCAACAACCGATGATTTCCATACAACATTTACCGGGTACCCCGGCAAAATTTGAGGCAAATATATCTACTATCAACTCTTTCGAATCTTTACCAGTGGATGAAGATATCGATGTTTTGTCTCATACTTTAAAGAGAAATCCAGAACTATTTAGAAGCTGCCCAAAGATCTAATTGAAGAATTGGAAAATAAAGTTACTGTACTGGCGAAGAACTTGGAAATTGCTGAGAATAAAATAGCTAACTTACTATCGGAAAACTGTTATCTTAAAAAACAAATGTCTGTGTATGGTTCTCAAATCAACCAGCTAAAATATATCTGTAAATCGTTGCCCAAAAGTACACCACAAGAAAATGAGCAAAGAACCCATCCAAACTTAATTAGACTTCTCAGAGCCATTGATTAGTTCAAACGCTCAATGTTTGCAAACAAGGCACGACGTGCAGTCTACAAGAATCTCAGGAAATCAACAATGACATAACTAACAACATATCAGTGGACTCCCCAAATAAACAACGACATCGAAGCTTGAAAGTATGAAACCCAATTAAAACCCCAATACAAAAGCAATATAATTTACATAATTGGAGACGATAAAGTACGAGGTCTATCAGCACAACTTATACACACCAAGACAGGTAAACGGAATGACAACTACAACATCGAGGGTATAGTTCAGCCATATGCTTCTTCATGCGAGATCCTGCGGAATCCTTACGCAACCTATCTGACAATGACATTGTTATTTATTTACATTAAATAGAACGGCTGAAACCAATTACACTATTTAAACATAATAATATAATTTATTTAACACAGTCATGCATTCTTTTCACAAAAATTCAAACATTGTGACAATATCATCTTCCATTTATTCGCAAACATATCAAGATCTGTGTTTGAGTCCAGGAGAGCGTTAATAGCTGCTAGAGTCCGAGGAATAGGTGACTTCCAAGTGTGCCACAGTACGGCAAGTTGGAACAGCCAGTAAGCGGTGTTTTCTGCCACGACAGTAATTGTCTGGAACAAATAGATTGCAGATTTCACTATGGATATCAGGAGCATCAATAATCCCCCTAAGAATTTTAAATATAACAGTCATCTGATCGCGCTCTGTTCTGTCTTACTTCTAGAGAATTGAAACTTAAGCAACCCAACAGGAATTTAGTGGGATACAAGAGAGGATAAAACCCGTACTAGTGCTTGTAAAGGTATCCTAAGGAATGCTTTTGGAAAACATGACAAAAATCCATACTTATTGTTGAGTAATCTGTGTAGTACTTTGTGTAGTTTAAGCAATTGCACAATATTGATATTGAATGTTACAGAAAACAGGTATCTTAATGTTAAAAAATTTAATTTCGAACTAAAATTGTTCACACATTTTTTTAAGAATTGTAAATTTATTGAAGTCAGTTAGTTGGACATAAATTACTATAAAAGGCTCTCAGAATTAGAATTAATTACTTACAAAATTAATATAGAGATTGATTTTATGCAATATGAAAAGACCACAAAATAAGCTTACATAATCAGCCTATAATGTTCCCACTGCTGGGACACAGGCCTGTCGGTGGGAGGGAGCGGGCCATAATCCACCACGCGGGCCCAGTGCGGGTTGGTAGATGTCACATGCCTTCGAATTTTTGGTTCTAGGACATGCCGGTTTCCTCACGATATTTTCTTTCACCGTTTTGAGAGCAGTGGTGATGAAATATGTATTATACACAAAGTAAAGCGCCTATCTGGGTTCGAACCTACGACCTACAACTTGTAAGTCGCGGCCAATACCACTGGGCCACCACTGCTCTACTTAACTTTATCTGAATTAGTAGAAAAACACAAGGAAGTCGATATTTTATGTTTTAGTGAAATTTTTGTTAAGCAAAGTATGGAAGCAAACATCAGACTCGATACTTTTAAATTGGCTGACGTATTCAGTAGAGATAAATGTAGAACGGGTACTTGTATTCTGAGTAATAAGGTATTTGACACAAAAACATTAAGTATCCCTTCAAGTATAGATACAGAATTTTATTTTGAATGTTGTGACGTAGAGGTTATTGGTTTCAGCCTGATAGTTGTAAACCTATAGTATACCCGATCAGATAAAGGCAAAAACCGGTGTATTTCTTCATAAACTTGACCATTTGTTAAATTACTAGGAAAAAAAATATATAATTTGTGGTGATTGGAATATCAATATTTTAAAACCTAATTCCTCAACAAAGGAACATTTAAGTATACTGAGTAACAACAATTTTGAAGCACACATAAAATCACCAACTCGGATGAAATCGTGCATTGACCAAATCGCCAGTAACATACGGAGTGTTCAGTCAGAAATTCTTTACCTAAGCTTGTCAGATCACGAAACAGCACAAACTGTTACTACAAAAACGAATAAACACAAAACCATAACTTGTTGGTCTGAATTAAAACGTGACTACAGTGCGGAAAACCTTGAGAAATTTCGAGAATATATGTCTTCTCTCTTATTTTCGAAAACATTTAACTCTGACACTCTGACAGAAGCCTTCATTTTATTTTATGAATCATTCACATTATATTACGATCTGTGCTTTCCAAAAAAATGAAGTGATTTATGTAGAAAAACCCCCCAGAGGGGAAATACCCGTATTTTTAAGAACGTTCGCATTCTAATCTCGGTCTCGGATCTTTAAAAAATACAATCAATTTACCTAAATTATTGACAAGTTTTTGACATTGGTTGTCGCTGAGATGAGATTGCTACTTGAATTTGAACGTTTTTTAAGTACAGACGCCAGCAGGTCAAGCTACCCGAAACTGTCAAATTTTTCCAATCAACCTTGAACCTTAATGCTTTAGCGACAAAGTTGAAAATCTATTAAAGAAATTTGACAGATTGTAGTAGCTTGATGTGCTAGCGTCTGTACGAGAACTGACCTTCAGGTATCTACTATAATTTTCGCCCAATTAGTGACGTCACCATCTCTTAATTTCATTCTCCGAAAACCCAGTCACAATTCAAGAACTTTTAATATTATTTTCGGTGCAGCGATGACTCAATATAAGGAATTCTTTCCTGATAATATTCTGACTCAGACGAGCCATGCGATTGGCACTGGCAATCGCCAGCCAAATTCACGAGATGCATCTAGTATATCCGTTTCCGATTGTCATTGTTAACGATTGTGATCATTGTCTAATTTAAATGCTGTTTATTTCATTGCTAAATAATAACAGCCACACGGGTTGTTAGAAAGTTAAGCTATACTTGCCGTGGTCAGTTCGTGGATGGGTGACCATACGAGACTCCTCCGTGAATAGGAAAACACGTCACAGCTGTCAGTCGTAGATCTTTTAAATGTCTCAAGTCAACGCAAAACTGTTGGAAATAATACTGTTTGGATTGTCAACATCCGGCTAAAACGGTTAATTTTAAATTTGGGTTACGTTATTAATATCGTGAAATGAAAAAGAATATCAACTGGTATCATTGTTGCTGTTTTCAACGAGGCATTCTGAACTGACCACTTTGCGCAAGATTGGATTGACCGGCAGAATAACACGCATCAGTGCAGACTGATGCGTGTTATTCTGCCGGTCAATCCAATCTTAACCTAATTGCGTAACACACTATCAATCACAATCTCAATAATTTTGAAGGATATTGCCAATCCATTGCTTTCTAAGTTCGAAAAATTTGTCTGCTCAACAACGTAAATAACGCAATGAATGTTGTTGAGCTGTCAAAATGAAAGCCATGGCTATTGATAGTGTATTATGCAATTACTCTGCAGCATCCGTTGCATAGTTTAAAAGAACAACGTGGTCACACAAACAGACACGAAGAACTATACGGTCGTACAGGCAGACGCGAAAAGCGACTAAGGGCTGATTTTTCAATCGACCGATAATTCTTATTCGTGGAATAAAATTGACGTCTGACAGTTTTTGTATGAAAGAACTGTCAAAAATTCAAAATTATTCCTCCGATAAAGTTATCTGGCGTTGGAAAAATCAGCCCTCATAGTGACGGATAATTTATTATAAGTGTAAGTATAGATTATTATAGAACTACAGACACATAATTATATGACTGCCCCTCATGGGTTCACTGGCCCTTCAGAGATGGGGATAAATAATATAGCTTGCGTCGTGGTTTGCATACATTTTACATGAACTTGTTCATACATTTCCGCACGACCGGAAATCCCTGAGCCGGAACCGTGTAGATATAGCTAAAAGCTGCCAAAATTATTTACGTATCAGGGAAAAGGTAAAAGACTGTAAAAAGGCGGAGATAGACGTGAAAGCCATACTAATAATGTAAATTGGAAAGTTATTCATGTCAGTCTGATAACTTTTACGTCTAAACTACTGAAGCGATCGTATGAAACTTGACTCATAGGTATCTTGGGACCTGGAGAAGTTTATAGGTACCCTCATTACATACTCAATCTCAATCTGAATAATTTGGACGGATACAGCTAATCCATTGCTTAATGTTGGTCAAAATTGTCTGCTCAACAACGTTAATAACGCAATGAATGTTGTTGAACTGTCAAAATGAAAGCTATTGCTACTGTTAGTGTGTTACGCAATTACCCCGCTGGATATTTGTATTAAAAAACTTTGAAATACAATTAAATACACGCAGAAGAAATCTTCAAAACACAATGGAAAAGCCCGGCAAGGTCACCCAAAGGGCAATGGAGATGGCTATGCTTGGTTCCCTACGCGCTCATATGAGAAATGAAGAGATTCGTTGGAGAACCAAGGTAACCGATATAGCCCGAAGAATGGCCAATTTTAAGTGGCAGTGGGCAGGCAGGGCTTCCCTCCAGATGCAGCTATTTTACATGGAGCAAATGCCTACGGCCCCATAACCCAGTTACGGGTAACACGAACCGTTGTCAGACTTTCAGGCTTCTGACAACCTGTAACGATATTCAGCAAGTTTTGGTTTTAATGAAGTATTAGATAAAAAGAAAAGAAAGAAAATTTGTTTTCTGCACAAACAAAACATATAAAATATACACATACAACATAGTCAAAAGCCTCGCACTCGAGCATATAAAAGGTTGTCAATTCTGTCCAGACCAAAGACAACACACATTAATTGACATTATCAATACATCCATGACATTATATCCTACCTGTTAACAATTCGTAACCACGCGAGACAATAGCTTTTTAATTGTTTCTGTAATTACGGCATTCTACCGGTTAATTACGGTAAGATTGGTTGTCATTCTTTCGGGCTTGCACCAGCAGTCTACCCATAACGATGTTCAATCACCTTCAGCCTGTGATGTGTAAGGATCGTAGGCGTTCTGTGGTTTCCGCCTACGCTCATGGGAAGAAGCCGTGAATATGTAAGAAGAAGAAAGAAAGAAAATGCATTTATTTGGCAGAAACTAGAAGACACACAATACACCAGATACATACATCAGATAAAACAAACAATAAAATAAAATAAAAAGTGTGAAGTCCGATGTAAGAAATTAGAAGGAAAAGCGTGCCTCACGGCTGCGCCAAAAAGGCCCAGTTCAGCAAAAAATGCCAGACAACTAGTGCTTGGCGCTGGTTTTCATCTGGACCAGAGGGGCAATTCTCGTAATTTTAAGGACGTTCACAGTCTGATCTCAGTCTCAATCCGTCAAAAATACCTTTAATTTCCCTACATTTTGACAAGTTTTTGACGTTTGTTTGTCGCTGAGATGAGACTGCGACTAGATTTTGAACGTTTTAAATTACGAGAACTGGCCTTCTGATGTGTGAGGTGACGGATGTAAATCAGTTTTATACTGCAACGTGACGTGTGTATGCATACTTAAATATATAAATAAAATAAATAGGTATTAAATATGTATTTTGTGTTCTCAAAAATTATCGAAGTTGTAGTTTTACCTACCCATTAATTAACAAGTCAACGTAATATTTAGTTAATTTAGCTACAAACCAACATAGTCGGTGTGCACGGTTCAATTATCAGCATTCGTTCACAGTTCAAGGTTTTCCTAAGGCATTGAGCTCGTTTTCATGCATGTTATTGGTAATTATCGTTTGTTCAAACTTAACGACAAATTATTTATTTATATTATGGTTGTATTTCCTTCATATGAGGAGGAGGGTTGGTACAGGTCTTTAGAATGGCACACCGATTGATTTGATGATGCTCGGGACTCTTAGCATAATCAGCCTATAATGTTCCCACTGCTGGGACCCAGACCTCCTCTCGGTGAGAGGGAGTGGGCCGTAATCCACCACGCGGGCCCAGCGCTGGTTGATTGATGACACGTCTTCGACTTTTTTGTTCTAGGACATGCCGGTTGCCCCAGATTGATTTCCTTCACCGTTTCACTTCCTGTCGCCGAGGGTAGGCCTGTGTCCCAGAAGTGGGAACATTGTAGGCTAATCATGCTATGCAGCTTGCGGTCAATGACGTTTATAGTAAACTTCAATTGAAACTCAGATGTTTCATTTGTGGTCAATACCTACGTCTATGCTGCCCTTTCAGTTTACGTCCAAAGTGACGCATCCTGCAACGCCATAGCGCATGCGTCAAAAATTAATGAGAGCATCACAAGTATAAACATAGCTATTGTTTAGTAGTTGCAATAAAGCCTCGGATACACTAGAGGACATTTTGTCCCGCAACATCACGCGCAACACTCAATTTACGTGTCGCTGCAACTTTGCAAAGTGACCCGCAACATTTTACGTGACGCGGGATGTTGCTTGCTGAGCCCCGAGAGCGAGCGCACGCGTCCCGCGTCAGTGTCACGCCATTTGTAGGCCTGCAAAATGTTCCGCGACATTCTCTCGGGACATTCACGTAGTTGTAGAGCGCCATATTCCGCAACATGTCGCTTCATTTGTCCCCTAGTGTATTCGATGCTTAATAGCAGACGGAGATGGCGGGATGAGCTGGACTCCTTTCCTTCCTTCATAAAGATTGGTCCTTGGCAGCTCTGGACAGCGAGAGGTGGAAAGAGAGTAGGGAGGCCTTTGCCCAGCAGTGGGACATAAATAGGTACTAATAATAGTAACTGCAAGCGCAGCTACCGAAGGGTGGACATAGAGGTCGATTCACGTTTTTATGATTCGAAGAAGAAAAAAAATGGTCCAGTCTCTTGTCATTCATACTATCCATACTCATATTATAAATGCAAAAGAGGGGCTCGTGGCTAAATAATAACAGCCGCACAGGTCTATCGATCAGGTTAAGCTACGCTTGCCGCGGTTGGTCTGTGGATGGGTGACCATAGTAGTTTGTTAGTTACTTAAGTTTGACAGTATTTCAGAATACACCACTTTGAAAGAACAGAATCGCGCTATGGTATCGTATAAGCGGCCGCGTTTTTATGTGTGTGTAAAAGGGCAGTTACAGTGCGGTCGCACACAGGCCGCGTTTTAAAATGCGTGTCCCACACATGCCGATTTCCGAAAATTAGAAGAAAAAAACCTACTTATTTTATTATTCATTCGTGTCGGGACATAGTTACCTCCTTGAATTTGACGAGGATGCAAAACGACACCTTGTATAGGAAAACATTGGAGATAAAAAAGGGAATTAATTCATGGATATAGAGTAATTTCTGATGGGAAAAATACTCATAATTACCAATTTAATCTATATCTATACGAATAATAAAACTGAAGAATTTGTTTATTTTTTTGTTTGTTTGTTTGAATGCGCTAATCTCCGGAACTACCAGTCGGATTTGAAAAAAAATTTTTTATTTGATAGCCCAATTCTTGAGGAAGGCTATAGGCCATTAACATCACGCTATGATCTTAAGGAGCCGAGCAAAAATAAAAAGAACGTTAAGCGGAAACAAAGGGATAGCGCGGGCAGGTGATGCGACGGGGGAACAAGAAATTTCACGCGGACGAATTCGCGGGCAGAAGCTAGTTTATTTATAAGCAGTGACAACCTTATAAAAAATTTACTTACTGTCAACCAATACCAAACATTGGACGCAATAAATACTGATATTCTGGCCCCGCTTCCCGTTGTAGCTGATACTAAAATCAGTCACTCACCAACCGCCAATTAAATCGGTCAAAACAGAGTCATTCTAACGAAGTTATTATTTTATTAAAATTAACAGGAAAATATGCAATAATCCAGCTGGTGGAAGTTTTAAGGAAATAATTTGTGATTATTAACAGTTTTGTGCCTGTTGTGTCGCGTTATGGACATAGTTTTAGTGATTCAGTGCTGAAAATTTCGAGTTTAAATGTTGTTTTTTAGTGGTTGTGTTGTGGGTTAGGTGGTCAAAATGGATTCTAAAAAGCTGATGCATGATATTGTGTGGGGTAAGCTTTAGTTGTTAAATAAAATATTGTTTTGTTCTTGTATAATGATGTGTCTTAAAATAGTTATAGGTGTGGCTTTTAATGGCTTCCAATTAACATGGCTTGATGAGGAAACCGGCATGTCCTGTAACCAAAAATTCGACGACATGTAACATCCACCAACCCACGCTGAGCCCGCGTGGTGGATTATGACCTACTCCCTCTCACAGAGAGGAGGCCTATGTACAGACGCCAGCAGGTCAAGCTATCCGAAACTGTCAAATTTTCCCAATCAACCTTGAACCTTAATGCTTTAACGATAAAGTTGAAAATCTATTAAAGAAATTTGACAGATTGTAGTAGCTTGATGATGAGTAGAGGACTGGGAACATTATAGAACTAACGGTTCAATATCAAAGTTGCAACTTTGTGATAAACAGTCCAAGTTGAAACAAAGGATTAAACTTTTAAAATACCTATTCAAAAGATTGAAACCAAGCTTTCATAATAACATGCAGGTTGGTCTTTTATGACCAGCATTTTATTACAAACTAGCGGACCCGGCAGACGTTGTCCTGCCCGAAAAAGCAGCGTCACCTACCGGGTCCAATTGTGTATACAAACCTTGACCTGACAATACAAAACACGAAAAAAAAAGAATTATCCAATTTGGTGCAGTCGATCGGAAGTTATGCGCGTACATACATTTCGGTGATTCATTTTTATTTATATAGATAGATGTAAACCTTCTTTCAAACTATATTCATAGAACACCTCATTGTAATCGGCCCATGCGTTATGGAGCTGCAATGCTACCCACTCACAGACAAAGGCATCAAACTTATACGATCCTTCCATTTGCTACGGGAGACTAAAGAGTGATGGACTTCTAAAACAATGTTTACTCAATACTCAATATATTTATTACATACCGAGACCCCCCGTGCCTCAGAAACCACGTTAAGCCGTTGGTCCCGGCTGTCATTCGTGGATCTTTGACAGTCGTTACGGGTCGTCAGAAGCCCGAAAGTCTGACAACCAGTCTTACCAAGGGTATTGTATTACTGAGAACGTTATAGACTGAATATTATTTGTAGTTTGTGTTCCACGAGCTGTTTTCAAATAAATAATAATTTTGTCTTTCTTTCAAATTCGCGACAATTCCGTTCAGCATTAAACAAATATAAGTACCTACCTACACAATAACGAATAACTCTAGAACCAAGAGGAAAAATGTCAACAGCCGTGTTTCCTGTGGCGCATAGGAAACCGATACACATCCAAGGGCGCGCTATCGTTCAGTGCCAAGTGTGTTACAGCCACATACATCACGCTTGTACTCTCCGAAGGGGTAGGCAGAGGAGACCCTCATTTTGTTGCCATGTAATAGGGGGCGTAAACATCTAAACTAATATTATAAAGATGTAAAATTTGTTTGTGAGTTTGTATGTAGGGAATAATCTCCAGAACTACCGGACGGATTTGATTTTTTTTTTTTCATTTGATAGCCAAATTCTTGAGGAAGGTTATAGGGTATTTAACATCACGATACGACTCTTAGGAGCCGAGTAAAAGGAAAAAAGTCAGAAAGATCGCTAAGCGAAAACGAAGTAGTAGCACGGATGAGCGATGGGATGCGACCCGATGGGTCGGAGGCCGGACGCGGACGAAGTCGCGGGCAGAAGCTAGTAGATATGATATGATTTTCTAATCTCATCATTTTTAGTCATTTATTAAGTTCTGTTGACAGCGACGCGGGCGAATTTATAATGCCCCATGATTCCTTCCTCCCTTTTTTTATATTTTACATATTATTTTATGATGCTAGCTCATAAAATATGTTAAAAAATAAAATAAATATACGTTTTCGCTATAAAATAACAAAAACTTATTGAAATGTAATAGAGTTGCGTCAACGACTGATTTACACTGATTGAGCTCCACATAGAGGTCACATGGTCAATGTAGGGACCACACACACAAACACAAATGTAAAACTTATCATTAACATAAGTACCTAACATGGCGTCACGCCCGTGTTCCCTTTCAGCAACATTTCGCCAGTAATGTTTAATTTCCATGTAATAGGGGGCAGTTCTGTTGCCATGTCGGGAATTGATAGCCGATTCCCGGCCACCGTAGGCGCGGGCTTGCGGACGGCGAGAAATTGGTAGCTCGCCGTCCGGTAAGGGCCAGGCCCAGGTCGACGGCGCGTTGTGTTCCACGCGCGCCTCAAAGAGATGTCAGCACGAACTGACGGGGTCCGCTAGGGCCGATGCCTGCCAGGTTCACGGGTTGTTCGAAAGAGATACCGTGTCCGCTGGTATAGGCAACTGAAGGAACACGGGTGGGTTTTAGTCAGTAAAAATCTGACATGCCCTCCCGCTCCGCCCAGAGCAGGAGAAGTTATTTGATGATTTCACACCCAAGAAAAAGGTATATTGCCGTCAACCGGGCATAAATCCAGACTCTGGGCCTGGTACTGAGATATTCTTGATGGTAATACCGTTTTGGGGCACAGAGGGCAGGATAGGACGCAGAATCTAATGCTGGCTGATTATACTGTGTAACAGAAGCCCAATTCTCGTAATTTAAAACGTTCAAAATCTAGTCGCAGTGTCATCTCGGCGACAAACAAATGTCAAAATGGATGGAAATTTGAGGTATTTTTTGGCAGATTGAGACTGAGATCAGACTGTGAACGTTCTTAAAATTACGAGAAATGCCTCTCAGTTTGCTAAGTTCATTTGTCAATAACATGCAAATTCAATGTAATTAAAACAAAAACAACATTTTTCCTCCTACACTTTTGTAATGTTTTGATGTGTCACAATAATACTCATAACAAAAACGAGACTGGGGAATACTTCTCGTGAAAATTGGAGACATACTTAGGCTATTTAGGCTAGGCTTAGGCATACTAGACTCTTAGGAGCCGACCAAAAGTGAAGTAATAGTGCGGGCAGGCAATGCGATGCAAGAAAGCAAGAAATTTCACGAGGACAAAGTCGCGGGCAGAAGCTAGTAAATAAATATAATCTGATTCTAACAGTATACATGTTGAACTGTCAGCATGGTGGTAGCGAGGCTGACTGCCCATTGTGCACCAGACGCTCAGTCACCAGCATGTCAGTGTAACACGTGAACTAAAAGTCAAATTGTTGCCATAGAAGTGTGGTTTTCTCATTATTTTAAGCAACGCCACTTAAGCCTTTTAAATGGTGGCCGCGACTTACTAGTTGTAGGTTGAAGGTTCGGACCCAGACAGGCGCTTTATTTTGTGTAAATTATGTCATCACCACTGCCCTCAAAACGGTGAAGGAAAACATCGTGAGAAAACCGGCATGTCCTAGAACTAAAAATTCGAAGATATGGTGACATCTACCAACCCGCACTGGGCCCGCGTGGTAGATTACAGCCCACTCCCGCTCACACACAGGAGGCCTGTGTCCCAACAGTGGGAACACTATAGGCTGATTATGCATTCATGTAAACCAAATATTGACAAATGCCAGAACATTACGATACATCCATCAGTTTGACACAAAAATCTAAACTACCCAACAAAAGAACTACCATTCAAATCCATTTAAAAGTTTTTGTGAGAACCGGAACTAATATTTCTATTCACAAAGGCCTCCATATTTCACTGTTTTTGAACTGAAAACTTTTTATCCACGTTCATTGGTTTTAGATCGTCGGAATCAATAATGGTTAGGAACGTTACATCGAAGGTATGGAGGGGTACCTCTACCCTCCGTAATCGAAAGTATAAAGTACTTTCGATTACGGGGGGTAGAGGTACCCCAGCATTCAGGGTGGCAATGGCATCGACTCCCAAACTGTAACCATGAATTCAGCACATGATTCTAGACCCGCGTAAGTGTTCCACGCGCGCCTCAAAGAGATGTCAGCATAACGAGAGGCCCCTTAGGGCCGAAGCCTGCCGGGTCAGCGGGATTGTCCGAAAGGGTCACCGCTACCCCGGAACATAAAGGGCGAAGGAAGGAACATGAGTGGGTTTTAGTCAGTAAGAGTCTGACACTCCCTTCCGCTCCACCCAGAGCTTGGGGGTCATTTGATGATTTTCCATCCGAAAAAAACAAAAAAAAAGAAGCCTATAGTCTTTCTCAAGGATTGGACTATCAAATGCAAAAATATTTTTTCATATCCTACTGGCAGTTCCAGAGATTGGCGCCTACAAACATACCAAAAAAAAACATAGTCTTCAGCTTTATTATTAGTATAGAAGATAGAAGGTTAGTATGTATAGTTTCGAATATAGCCCGTAAACAACAAGTTACTTCGTGAAGTTACTGAATCATTAATTTGAAGTTTCGATCGTCACTTGGACGGAACAAAGCAAAGCTATTTTTATAAGTGCGGAAGTTCTTGAAACTTCTTTACTTGAATGTTTTATATCGCGTAACAATCTTGGGGTTTACCGCTTACGTAGCAACACAAAATTAGTAAGTAGTAAAAGTAAATTGTCACGCGATTCTGTACCATGTACGTACTAATTGTCACCTTGACCTGCACCCTAATTGCGTAACACACTATCATCAATCACAATCTGAACCATTTTGACGGATATCGCTAATCCACTGCTTCGTATGTTCGGGAGATTTGTCTTCTCAACAATGTAAATAACGCAATGGATGTTGTTGAAGTGTCAAAATGGAAGCTATTCCTATTGTTAGTGCGTTACGCAACTACCCCGCTGCCCTGCACATACCTGGCCATCAAATGATTACGGCAGGGCTCGGATTTTTTTATGACAAAGTAATAAGTGGAGATTATTGGGATCTCTAAGCTAGGATAAGACGGATTTGGTATTACTTCTCTGTAACTGTTTCACTGGAGAACAAAGATCTCATGAGAGAGAAAGCATGCAGCATTCTTCTTCTTCTTAGCGTGTCGATGGCAATCCAACGGACTCGGGCCAGAATTGGGCTACGTGTTTGGCGCCATCACTAGTGTCCATCAGTTTCTGTAACGTGCAGCTGACAGGACGCGCAGGACACGATATTAAGTGTCCCATCGTTTGTGGGTGAGCATTGGTGATCATACTTACCTATAGCATAATCAGTCTATAATGTTCCCACTGGTGGGACACAGGCTTCTTCTCTTCGAGAGGGAGTGGGCTATAATCTACCACGCGGGCCCAGTGCGGGTTGGTGCATGTCACATGTCGTCGAATTTTTGGTTCTCGGATATGCCGGTTTCCTCACGATGTTTTTCTTCACCGATTTAAGAGCAGTGCATATGAAATTTTTTACACAAAGTAAATCGTCTGCCTTGGTTCGAACCCCACGACCTACCAACTTATTAAGTCGAGGCCGTTACCACTGGGTCACCACTCCTCATTGCCCGGTTTTCGTTTTGCTGATTTGTGAATAAAAATGCATGTTGTTTTTTGATTGGTAGATTTAATTTAAAAACCATGCTTAAGTTTTAATAACAAATCGGTCTTATAAATTTGCGACCGAAAAATATTTGCGCCTCGACAGACGTACGAAATGCTTTATTATTAAATTTTAAAGTATAAAAAATCCGCATTCAAATATAAAGCTTAATTAAAAATTGTTTGACGAATTCATGCAACCAAAAACAGCACATTATATCCTACTCGTCATATTAAATATGTACTTGAACTTATTTTTTAACTTAAAAAATCGCGCGGTTATTGTTAAAAAAACAACACACCGTCCGTTCGTCACTGCGGCACAGTCGCGACTGTCTACATGTCGAGCGCATGTCGAGATCGAGGCGCGTAGGTATAACTCGCGCTTCGTCCGTTTGTATGAAGTTTAAATACTGTATAGATAATATTACCGTGTCTTCGCCAAGCTCTTCAATATTATGCAAATGTTCATTCATTTTCAAGGTCGATTTCTCAAGAGTAGTCTTTGACCGTGGACCCGTGGTGTTACTAATGACTTAGCATTAGCATCGTAATAATATAATTATCTTGTCAGCCATTACATATTGCATGTTGTGTCAGCAGGACAAATGGCATGAATGAACACTTTTTTATGAGCCGAGGAGTTTTTGTCACGGAAGCTATGTTTTAGCTGATTTGCTCATTGACGTATTTTGTTTGTTTGGATCTTGTTTCTATAAAACGAAGTAAATTGCACTTATTGATACTTGAATCCAGGTTTTTTTTTAGGTTTGTCCTATTTTGTTCGTGATTTAGTATCCAAACATGTCAACAAATATGTGTTTTTGGAAAAACAACTATAATTACCCACAAATAAAGTTCGGTTAACGCTACAACTTCAAATTTTCGAGAACTTTTCCATAAAACTAGTCATTCCGAAATCTACTTAATTGATACCAGCATAAAATTGATATTCATTTTAATGGAAATGACATCAATTGGAAATGGACTTGAATATATCTCTTCTTCAGCCTTTCGCCACCTAATGCTGAGTGTAGGCATACTGCAATGCACGCTACTCTTCCCTGTCTCTACCCTTCCTAAGCCAGAGAATCCTATCCTTGCATATATATTAGGCCCTAATTCACTATGATTCTTCACTTCGAAACCACGTCAATTCCTTAGTCACGCGACTTTCGCGTTCATTTCGTTCATTTTCATAAAGAATACGGTTAAGTTTCAAATGTGGCGATTGGAAACCTGTACAGGAACCTCCTGCATGGTGTGATGTGGACATGGCCGTTCGAATCTCATCGTTCCGTGATTCCGTCTCGTGGTTCTGGCATGTTTTGCCAGTACCAGACTAAACAATTTTTCTATTGGAGACTACATTTAGGGTATTTTCATTACAGTTTTTTTTTAATCTTTTTTATTACGAACGCTTTTAACGTGCACGTCTTTCTACATCGTTCTCACATGTATAATTTCAACATGAATGATCTCACCAACATTTTGTAACAATATTTGATTTAAAAGAGTGTCCGTAGAGTTTCTTGCCCGTTCTTCTCCATATGTATCTACTACGCTTTGGAATGGGCAACTAGCTTCATCTTTCTGACTGACAAACTCCTTGACAATTCAAAAGTACCTGAAAGCTAATTCCAGTTATTAAAAACATTCAAAATCTAGTCACAATCTCATCTCAGCGACAATCAATGTCAAAAATGTAGAGAAATTTTTGACAGACATACGACAGACGTTCTTAAAATTACGAGAATTGCCTTCCTGTAATTGTTTTATTTGAAATAAATACCTTGAGTTTGAGGGTTTCTTCTCAAACCTCAAGTTTTTAGACAATGATATAAAACAATAATCAATCATGCTTGCCTACACTTTCCACCCAATTGTTGTCTGGAAAAGATTGCTTGTAGCGATAACACCGTCATTTATACCGCTCAGATCTTTGTTATTCTTGATGTTTTCCCCTGATTGTATGTACAATCAACAACCAAAATCGATGAAAACGTTATTTTTTTTAATCTTAATGATAGATTGAGCTAAATATTTAATTAAAATGTGAACAGACGTATAATTAACGCTTAGCTGTTATATGAAATGCAATGTATCGAATAATTTTGAGTCAATTTAGATGAAGTGTAAAAGAAGTAGTAGACGTAGGAATTTCTTAGTAACAGCCCGGAGTTTGGAAGTTGGCGGTGTGATAACCCCGTGTCTCTGAAAGCACGTTAAGCCGTTGGTCCTGCGCCCGATCTCTACCCGGTCGTGTCGGATTGCCGTCCCATCGGACAATGAGAGTGAGAGAAGAGAGAGTCACCTGTGTCTGCGCACACACTTGTGCACTATAATATCTCCCGCGCCGAAGGCTGGTCTCCGTTGAGATTGGCCGCCATGGCCGAGGCCCTCGGTCTGGAGGGCATTTTTTAAAGTAGCGATGTTAAACAATTTTGTCTGTGACCGTATAATTTAATAAAGAATATCAATGTCCATTTATCGAAACAACATCTAACAAATACCTTTCTTTTCTCCCGCAGGAATCCAGCATGCAATCGGCGGGTTAGCATCTAAACCCGAGCGAGACCTCCTCATGCAAGATTTCATGACCGTCGAAACGACGAACTTCCCACACGAAGGATCCAATCACACGCCCGCACATCACTATTCGGAATTCAAATTCAAGACTTACGCGCCAATAGCGTTCCGTTATTTCCGCGACCTATTCGGGATACAGCCCGATGATTTCTTAGTAAGATTACTGTATTAACTTCTTTCGAAGCTTTAGTAGATGTTCTTCTGTTTGGTAATGTAGAATTGAAGGCTCGTTTTTATGGCGATTTAGTGGCAATTTCACCAATTGATGTCAATTACACCACATCTAAACTCCGTTCAAGAGCTGTTAATATAATAATAATAAATTCTTTATTTCGGACAACGTAAGATCCACTGTGTTAGTAAAATCCTTATACTTAATGTTAGTGCCACATTATCCTATAACACTTGTTTATCCGAGATCATTTCAAGTGGACGACGCACAAGCGAAGGGAAAGTACTTCACTTGTTCATCACCCCCACAAAACGTCTCAGAATAGGAGAGTAGATGCTCTCCGCCACTGTCCTCAGAATACTGTTAATGGCACCGATTCCCTTGTTCACAAACTAAACTAAATTTTAGTTCAGCGCATCTTTTTCTTCCTATTTCATTAAGAAAAGGACAGAAGATAAATATTAGCTTAGTCCTGTCAAATTAGTCAGCGCCTGACGTAAATTGACGTATTTTTAGTAGCCAAATTTTCAATCACTGTCTATGGAGTATCTTAATTTGACAGGACTAAACTAATATTTATCTTCTGTCCTTTTCTTAATGAAATAGAAAGAAAAAGATGCACTGAACTTAAATTTAGTTTAGTTTGTGAACAGGGAATCGGCGCCATTGTGAATATTCCACAGCAATGATGACACTGACAGCTCTTAAACGAAGTTTGACACTAGTTTCTAAGTCGTGAGTATACTAACCAAATGGAATTGATAAAACTTTTGCCGCCTAATGAAGACGAGTCTTTTCGCTAGAGGCTATGGTTTGCGACATTGTAGAGCGGAGCGGAAAGCGATAAACAAATGAGCGTTTCCACGAGGCAAATGTGTCCATGGAGCTAATGGGTCCACGAGGCTAAAATGTCCAGCACCTTAATTGTGCAACAAACCGTCAGTCAATCTATGTAAATCTGAATCATTTTGAAGGACATTGCTAATCCATTGCTTCATATGTTCGAAAAATGTGTCTGCGCAACAATGTAAATAACGCAATGAATGTTATTGAACTGTTAAAATGACAGCCATTGCTACTGGTGGCAAATGTATCCATGAGTCTAATTTGCCACGGGGCGAATATGTTCAAAAACGATTTCCTTATAATTCCTGGGTTCGATCCCTGGGTCGAAGAGTGTTTCGATTTGTGTCAGTTCGGGAACTGGCTCGTCCTCTATTTCATGGGCGTTAAGAACTGACTGGCGATATGCAGGTGTGCCTACTCAACGTTGCCTACCCCTTGAGGGGAATACAGCGTGATGTTGTGTTTGCCCTTTCTGTAGAACTATACTCGGCGCTTATTGCTGCTGTAGTTAGGCATCATCATCAATTACTTGGTGATGGCTCTGTTCAATCCGCTCCGCTCTGTTCCGCTCCGCTCATCCATGTCAGCGGTATCGCAAGCCGCAGCCTACCAGTAGATATATCAGTGATAGTTTCAAGACTTAAAAGCACCGATTTAGATATTTTCTTTAATGTCCTTTAATAACTTCACGTAGCTTTGATCAATGTTTTTAGCACGATGCATGTAAGTACAACAAATGTGTGACACGTAGCGTTTCTTACAGTACTGTCAGTGTCGAAAACGATATTGACGAACTGACTCTTCAAAATGATCTGCACAACTATGACAATCACATTTCATCTCAACCAAACGTCGCCGGCCTTATTCGAAAACCAGAGAGGCAATTCTCGTATTTTTAAGAACGCTCACATTATAAATCTGTCAAAAATACCTCGAATTGTCATTCATTTTTGACAAGTTTTTGACTTTTATTGTCGCTGAGATGAGATTGCGATTGGATTTTGACCGTTTTTAAGTACGATAATTAACCTACAGATTCATCTTTAGATCTAGGTTTAAACTATCAAGCCATTTTTTATGTCTAAGTTGATTCTGACTTTGTTAAAATTCTAAATAAAAAAAATTACGTAAGTCTTAAGTAGTCCATTTTATATTTCGAACCTTACTACAGTTGATAGGTTTAAGCTGGGACCAAACTTAGAACACCTTTTGCAATGAGACGGAGTGTGTATGAACTGGATGAACACAATCCTACTCCTACTATATATATATTATATCTTTCGTACTTTTATACGTGAGTTTGTATGGATGGATGGATGTTTGTTACTCTTTCACGCAAAAACTCCTGAACGGATTTGGATGAAATTTGGCACACAGATAGTTTATAACCAGGATTAACATATAGGATACTTTTTATCCCGATATTCCCATGGGATCGAAATTTATGCAGGTGAAACCGCGGGGCGCGGCTAGTACATGGCATAAAACTATCATTCTGACAAGAATGTTATCCGACCGAGATGAAGTTTAATTTTCTTACTTGTTCAGATCACTTTGGACAGTTTGAAGTTCCATTTTTTGGCGCTGATTGTACCTTCAGTCGAGTAGACCCCTCTGTGCTAGTTTGTTGATTATGATAGCATGAAAACAAAGACACATTACGACCACACATTTGGTCTTAGACTAATATAGACAAAGGAAATATACGATTTCAATAGGTGAAATGTCTTGGAAAAGAGTCAAACCACTCAGAATACCAATTCTTTGGTAATAAAAGTCTTTTTTTTTTTATAGAAAAACACTTCAGCCTATCGCAGTCCACTCTTGGACATGGCCTCTCCCAGGCTGCGCCACAACACCCTGTCCTCCGCCAAAAAACACTTTACTATATTTGAATTAAGAATTTGAGATAATTTTCAAGTTATGGAATAACAAACTGAATGTCATACTTAACAAAGTTTAAATTCCATTGCAACCAAAAACTTACCTACCTTACTTACCTTTTTGTTACAAATGGTCACTCAAAAATCAACTTTGAATACATTTCACTAAAGTAGATACCTAACTGATTATGTGGCGATCGAATGTAAATTATGTGAGATTATGAAAACTGCTATATAACCCCTTAAAATGACCCCTAGGCTTCAGAAACAGGGGCAAAATTCTAAAGGCATATTTTTCCAACTATTATTTTATTTCCACGTTATTTAGCCAATACAAAATGTACCCTATTTACAATTGAAATAGAATATAATGAATGTTATGGCAATGGCTCATAGATTGAAGACGAAACAAATGATGTAATCTGCGTTTGCGATTTAGTTGCCAAACATGTAAACAAATATGAGTTTTTGGAAAAATTACTTTAATTCCTACACAATAAAGTTCAGTTCACGCTACAACTTCAAACATTTTTATAACTTTTTCAATACACTCTAAAATCGACTTAATTACCACCACAATAAAGTTGATATTTGTTTAACTTGAAATAACATCAACTGGAAACATAAATTTGAATACACCTTAGCTATACTCGTTAGCTACAAAATAATATTTACTTAGTAAGTTGACAAGACACTTAATATATTTGTTTTGCGTGCAACTTTTTCCGAGAGTCGTGGCAATGATGACATATTGATATAATACAAATACCCGCGGTGTTAAACTACAATAATATTATAAATACATGGGTATTATCTCATCAGTCACGACTTTTCCTTATAGGGGTATTAGCGAGTTATTAATTTGTATCTGTATGATCTATTCAAATTCATGCTTCCAATTGTTGTTTTTTTTTTTCCCTGCGTGGGAATTCATCATATGACTTCTCCCGCTCGGGGCGGAGCAGGAGGGCGTGTCAGATTTTTACTGACTAAAACCCACCCGTGTTCCTTCAGTTGCCTATGCCAGGGACCACGGTATCTCTTTCGAACAACCCGCGGCCCTGGCAGATTTTTGTTATTTCAAGTTGAATATCAACTTTATTTTAATGGTAATTAAGCTGATTTCAGTGTGACTAGCACTATTGAAAAAGTTATAAAAATGTTTGGTGTTGTAGTGTAAACTGTACTTTATTGTGTAGGTATAAAGTTGTTTTTCCATAAACTCATATTTGTTTACATTTTTGGCAAGTAAATCGCGAATGCAGTATAGGTGAGTTAAAATAAAAGTCCAATTTACCTAAATGTATATAGGGAAATCTCATTTTTTTATGTATATCAATATTTTGTTATTTACTAGTGATTATAATAGGAAAAAGGCGTGTTTATGTAGTGACTATAAGAAGTAATTTAATATGTTAGATATGAAACTGTTTCCTCAATGATTTTGATCAAAATATTATTATGGATGACCTTTATTCAGTTACAAAATTGGTGGGTTTTAAAAGCTATAATTAGAACCATTTTTTATACAAAGGAAGACAGGATTTCAGAAATAATCATAATTGTTAGGCATTTGGGAAAAATTATTAAAGGATTAAGGAAATCGGGTCACTAAAGCGTGGAACTCTCTGCCAGCGTGTGTTCCCTTCCACGCATAACCCGTCTGCCTTCAACCCAAGAGTGAATAGGCATCTTTTAGGCTCGCTTGTTCCATCATATACCTCATCCATCGCTTTCCACCACGCGAGATCGTGGGCCCTTTGCAATAAAAACAAAAAGATTCATGGTAAACAAAAGTTTTGTAGCATTGTTGCAGAAACATGCTAGAAACATCAATGCATGCATTATATGTGCAACGCACACAAAATCAATTAGCTGCAGCAATAGGGGACACTAAGATTTCAGATACTTACATTCATAAAACGGCATTAAAGGAAAAATATAGTATAGGAACTTAAAAAAAACTATCACAGAAAGACAGTCTCGAACCTACAGAAGAACATCACAACCACACATATTAAACTAACACGTATCGCTATAGCGCCATTCCAAACCATATTATGTTAATCGATTTCTACCAGATGTCAATGTGCAGCGCCCCGCTGCGCGAGTTGAGCAACCCGGGCGCGAGCGGGAGCATCTTCTACTTGACAAACGATGACGAGTTCATCATCAAGACGGTGCAACATAAAGAGGGGGAGTTCTTACAGAAACTTCTACCTGGATACTACTTGAACCTCGATCAGGTGAGTTATTTTGAACCTTATTTGCTAGCACTAGGGCTCTTTGTGAAGGAGCTCGCCTGGGGAAGTACTACTTCTTAATGATAAAGTTGTGGATTTTGAAAATACTTTCTGCTGCGATACTACTTAAACCTTAATCAGGGTGGTTGTTATTTTTTGTCATAGACCTAATAATATGGACTATACAATCTAAGAACTGCCTGATGATCTCACTAGGCTGTGGTCGCAAGTCTGAGTGCTGAGCACGAGATCCAGGGCTCAATGCCCAGTTAGTAAACTCGGTAACAGCACGAAGTCTAGATTCGTGTCCGGTTGATGGCAATAGGCTCTCCCTCTGTTACTCCGAATTCAAACCTATATAACGGGCCCAATGTGATACAACTCTCTCTAAGTTGTCTAATAATAAAAACATCATCCAATTAAACTGTTAATTAAAAATCAGCACTTTTGCTGATCCTTGACTTTAACTCAAGAGGTTGTCATGCATTTAAAACGGATCAAAATTAGACAAAAAGAGAATTGCCAAACGATTTTGAACCATTTACGTTGCAACTGTTAACTGTCATCTTGACCAGTTCTGCAAATACGGTCGGTCCCAGAATACTAATTAGATTTTTGTCATAAATTTCAGAACCCACGCACGTTATTGCCCAAATTCTTCGGTTTATACTGTTACCAGTGCAACAGCAAGAACGTTCGACTGGTCGCCATGAACAACATACTGCCGTCATCCATCAAGCTACATATGAAGTATGATCTCAAAGGGTCTACCTATAAGAGGAAGGTACGTAGCATACTAGACTTATGATATTCAGCCTAGAATGTTCCCACTGCTGGAACACAGACCTCCTCTCTGTAAGAGGGCGGCCCAGTGCGGGTTGGTAGATGTCACATGTCTTCGATTTTTTGGTTCTAGGACATGCCGGTTTTCTCGCGATGGTTTCCTTCACCGTTTTGAGAGCAGTGGTGACTAGACCTACAGTCGTTGTAATGTAGGTGATGAGATTGTGTCATGGGACTTTTATTTCTTTGACTTACGGTTTAAATTGATATGTTTGACGCTAAATAAGTGTCATTCGCGGTGTAAGTAAAAATATAAGAAGATGCTTCACCTTTTCATTCCGCGACTGGTTAATTTTTTATAGAGAAGTACCGGACACTATACGAAAATGTTCTATATATTGGACACAATCATTGTGTTGTATATTAATTATCAATTCACTATAAAAGGCCAGCTCCCTAATGGCGTAACACACTATCAATCACAATCTCAATCATTTTGAAGGATATTACTAAACCATTGCTTCATATGTTCGAAAAAATTGTCTGCTTAGCAACGTAAATAACGCAATGAATGTTGCTGAACTGTCAAAATGAAAGCCATTGCTGCTGCTAGTGTGTTACGCAATTACCTCGTTAGTAAAGCCGAGATCCTGTGCTCACCTCCTTGCTCCATCATTAGACTATGTTCACTTGTTCACCACCTCTATGTCACACATCTGGCAACAGTTTTAAGCCTTTTTTTACAAGCAATAATTAAATCACATGTTTTACGTTTCCAGGCGAACAAAGGTGAGCGTCAGAAGACCTCACCTACCTACAAGGACTTGGATTTTATGGAGCACCACACTGAGGGTCTGTTCCTAGAAGCGGACACGTACAACGCGCTCATCAAGACTATGCAGCGCGACTGTCGAGTGCTGGAGAGCTTTAAGGTAATAACAAAGATTCAGAATATTAGTTCATTATCAAGTTGTGCTACCACAAACTCAATGTCATACAGGACAAAGTTCAAATTCCATTGCAACCAAAAATGTAGAACCTTTATATTACAAATAGTCACTCGAAAATTAACGTACACCACATAATGCTGAAGTAGATAGTTGAATAAGTGACAAGTGGTATAAAAACGGACAGTCACAGCGCTCTCAGTAAGACTATGCAGCGCGATTGTCGAGTGCTAGAGAGCTTCAAGGTAAACAATGAAATATGTTATTGTATGGAAAACAAGCCGGTATTTTTTATTTTTATTTATAAAAAACGTTGCCCCTGACACTAGGAATTACTGTATCGTGAGTGTGTTTACAAACATTTAAATCAATCATACACAAACAGCCAGACCCGGAACAACTACTTGTAGGCAATACAAATATTTGTTCCGTACGGGAACTACCGCGCCAACCGTGCCGTCTTGTTGTCTTTTCAACATTTTGTTTTTTCAAAATATCCTACCTGAAGGTAAATATATTAACGCTGCTTGGCTAGATAGGTCAGAATATCAAAATTTTGTACAGTACTACTACTTGATTTATGCGCCTCGGCAATGTTCATGTTTCTGAATATAGACGATGATAACCGAAGCGCATATATAAACCACTCATTTAAAAAAAAGGACGGAAAATATTTGCCCTTACCTTGAAGCCATCTGTCAAGATACATGGCTGGTGGACACGTCTTGTCTACTAACTAAGCACTTCCTAAGCGGGATACAGACCACACCGTATCCTTTTTATTCTTATAATAACTCGATAAACATTGTCATCCTCAGATCATGGACTACTCTCTCCTAGTCGGCATCCACAACCTGGACGAAGCGCAAAGGGAGAAGACGGAAGCCCGAAAGCGTACGGACTCCGGTCAGAGCGAGGGTGACGATGCCGAAGGAGAACCACGGAAGGGACTTAATAGAACGAGGTTTGTAAAGAAAAGTTATTATGTTTCGAAAAATACTTATAATAAAGAAAAATGCTATAGTTGTACAAGGATCTTTTGGCGCGTGGCCAAAATCGGAACTAACGCCGCCATCTTGTTTTTTCAAAATATTTTCAGAAATGTTTACCGACAACGCCCCCCTGTCAATCTAATTCAAGCTCAATATGATCCTTGTACAGTCCTTTCACAGTTATTTTACCTTTGACAGCTGCAACCCAACAGCAGCTTTATTCCAACAACAATAAAGGTCACTGTGATTGTGACAGACTTGACTGTTGCTCCAATCCAACAGCAGCCTTATTGTCACGAGATTAAAGATCACTGTGATATTGTCAGTGATGCAAAATCAGAGGTAAAATAAAAACTGTGAATGGACTATTATTACTGTATATTCTAAACAAGCCACCAAAGAATAATGTGTTTTTTCACAGACTAAAGAAAATAGTAGACAAAGTAGATAAATTCTTATTAATAATAATATCAAGTATTTTTTATTGTACAGACGCCAGCAGGTCAAGCTACCCGAAACTGTCAAATTTTCCCAATCAAGCTTGAACCATAGTGCTTTAGCGATAAACTTGAAAATCTATTAAAGAAATTTGACAAATTGTAGTATCTTGATGTGCTAGCGTCTGTGCTACTGTTTTTGTTAGATTGTGACCTGTTAGTAATCGATCGAATTTCGAGAATTTATTTTTATTATTTCTGACAGGTTTATATTTATAAAAATACTTGAAGATAATTATTACTTAGAATAAATACACATTAAATAAAATAACACTAGACACAATCACTACTGGTTTTTTTTCGAAATGTTAGGTCACATATAAATAATAATGTTTTGTAATTCGTGTTAAATTAATTATTTAACTGCCATAAATCTTGGATATGATTTTCCTTAAGTATATTATATTATTAAGCAAAAAAAACTCGCATTATTATAAATTCTCGTGTTTTCTATAAGTATTTTATCGGTGGCGGTACTGTATCTCTTTTTTTTTATTATAAAACCATTTCAGATCGGAACAAGGCAGGGAGGATTTCACCGCGCAGGTCAAACGGACGCAGTACGATTGAGTTTTATATGTTTTGAATGTTTCTTTTTAATAATACGTATTATTATTTATTTTTATTATTGTCTAACATTTTCGTAATAATTTTTTTTTCTTTCCAAGTGGTGTGTTGGTTATTGGTGTGTGGGGTGGTTCGATTGGGTGATTGACGAAAATTATTTATTGTATAAATATTATGACATTTCTGGGTATTTGTGCAACTGTGGTGCATGTCAGTAAACAGGTTCTTTCTGACCTGTCTATCCCGGTGTGGTGGACCATCAAATTGTATCGGTCGTCTAGAAGACATTTTAAATTAAAACTATAAGCCTCGAGGAGAAACCAAAAGAAAAATTTAAAGACACAAAATTTAGGGGCTCGTGGCTAAGTAATAACAGCTGCACGAGTCAATCGATCTGGTTAAGCTACGCTTGCCGCGGTCTGTCCGTGAATGGGTGACCACCTTTACATACTGAGACCACTCCGTGTCTCGGAAAGCACGTTAAGCCGTTGGTCCCGCCTGTCACTCGTGGATCTTTGACAGTCGTTACGGGTCGTCTGAGGCACGAAAGTTTGACAACCAATCTTACCGAAGGGTATCGTCTTACCCAGTCACTGTTTGTTGAGTTCACTTATCTAGACTAAAATTCTTTCTATAAAAAAAACTGCTGTCTTGACTCATTTGAATCCTATACAAAATCCCGTGGAATTGGTGGATAATTTCTGCTTTACATTGAACATTTAACCATAATATCCAATCTAATAACCCTCCTTCAGACGCATTCGATTGTAAAACATAAAGAATATCGACTAAGAATCGAATGAACTCGACAAACTAGTAATCGATACACCACTTCTCTACTCGTCATGTGATCTAATAGTGTAGGCATTATTAACTCGAATAACTGGAGACAAACTACCTCTATTACTGTATATTATTACTGTTATTTATTATGCATGTTCTAACAAATATATTGAGGCTCCATTGTGAAAAGATCTTTAAAAAAGTGAAGACAAGTATATATCATTTAAGGTGACAATGAATTCATACAACAGTTCGTTACAAAGGAAACAAGATTTCTCGAGAACTCTGGGACTAAATGGAACTTAGCATTCTATAGCAGACACGAAACTTTTAGCATCGACGACCAGCGGGGTAATTGCGTAACACACTAGCAGTAGGAATGGGCTTCATTTTGACAGTTCAACAACATTCATTGCGTCATTTACGTTGTTTAGCAGACAAATATTTCGAACAAATGAAACAATGGATTAGCAATATCCTTCAAAATTATTCAGATTGTGGTTGATAGTGTGCACGCAGTTAGGGTGCAGATATTTAGTCGCTTTTCGGAATCTCCATACAGCGACTGACTAAAAGCGATTCAGCGGCATCTGTTTAGACTCGAAGCCGACTGGACTTCTTGGGAAAAGGCTCGACAGCTGGCTGTCATAGATATCGACCGCGTCACCTGTAGTAAGCGTCTTCTGTTTTACTCTGGAGCCTCAAAATGTGAATGTGTATGGATATCTAAAAGCATGCATCTCCATGTCGTTGAATGCATTCGCTCATTCAATTGTTCGTTCAAGGTTTTTTAATGTACTGAAATGTGAAATACATTATTCTTGACTACAAAACACGCTAAAAATATGTAAGTAGTCACTCTACCAACCCCTTCAGGGAATATAGGTGTAATGATATTATACAGGATGGCAGGGATGTCGGCGCGCAACTTGTTACCATGGAATCAGTACCTGATTCTGAATCCCTTTTTTTTTCTGGTGGGAAATCATCAAATGACCCCTCCCGCTCTGGGTGGAGCGGTCAGACTCTTACTGACTAAAACCCACCCATGTTCCTTCCTTCGCCCTTTATGTTCCGGGGTAGCGGTAACCCTTTCGGACAATCCCGCTGACATTCTGAAACCCTCTTTTTTTTTCTGGTTGGAAATCATCAAATGACCCCTCCCGCTCTGTGTGGAGCGGAAGGGAGTGTCAGACTCTTACTGACTAAAACCCACCCATGTTTCTTCCTTCGCCCTTTATGTTCCGGGGTAGCGGTAACCCTTTCGGACAATCCCGCTGAATTCTGAAACCCTTGCGTTGAAATATATCGCCAGTAATTAAAAAAAAAAGAATTGCTTGGTTCATACATTTTGACCGCGTAGGTAGTACCACTTTTTTATGAAACAGCTGTTATTTTTTTAATAACCTTTGAAATATTTCTATGCTAGGGGGTCTAGAATCATGTGCTGAATTCATGGCTACAGTTTGTGCGTTCCTGCCATCTTGTATCATATCATTACACCTGTATTCTCTGAAGGGGTTGGTAGAGTGACTACTTGTTACTATGTTTTGTGAAAACAAATGCGTCATAGCGACATTCTATACCGTTAACGCTTGTTGCAAAGACTTGGAAATAACATTTTACTAAAATCACTAATAACTTAAACCAGAATCTTGTATTTCACACTTAAGGAAGAATAATAATTTGTTGCACCGTTTATCTACAAAGATTTACTTCAAGTCTTTGTTTAAAATGCTGATTGTATGCGCAAATTGTATTTAAAAGTGATGCTACAACTCCCTAATAACTAATAACTGGGTTGTGGAGGTCAGATAGTCATCGCTCCATGTAAAATACTGGTACTCAGCTGCATCCGGTTAGACTGGAAGCCGACCCCGATATAGTTGGGAAAAGGCTAGGCAGATGATGACTGTAAGTCCCTAATAATAGCTTCATGTTCATTTCCAGCCAGAAAACAAAAAACTGGGAATATTTTTTCTAAGGCTTTTGATCCTTACAATTTGGACCGAAATGCGAACTATATTTTGTTCAGTATTGCCTTATTTCTCACAGAAATAATATTTTAATAACCCCCATGTCAGCTTTTGTAACAACATGAGTAAGACAAAATATCATGTCTTCGTAATATATTATTAATATTGTGCAAAATTTCCAATAAACCGTCTTTTTACCCTTACCCCTGTGCATACAATCGGCTCTTTACCCTTCACTCCTACTAAACGAAGCCGTCTATTCCAGATCTATCAATCGTCAGCGGCTGGTGGCCCACTCCACCGCGATGGAGAGCATACAGGCTGAAAGTGAGCCTATCGACGAGGAGGAGGATGTGCCGTGAGTCATTTTGTTTCTTTACTATTTATTAGACTACAGCCGTTTGTGCATGGTATGGGCCTCATCAGAAGGCTTAAAGTCACTCAAAGGGCAATGGAGAGGGCTATGCTCGGAGTTTCCTTGCGTGATCGAATCAGAAATGAGGACATCCGCAAGAGAACCAAGGTTACCGACGTAGCCCGAAGAATTGCCAAACTTAAGTGGCAGTGGGCAGGGCACATTGCTCGCAGAACGGATGGCCGATGGGGCCGAAAAGTTCTGGAGTGGCGACCGCGAACCGGAAGACGTTGCGTTGGAAGGCCTCCCACTAGGTGGACCGATGACCTGCTGAAAGTTGCGGGAATCCGCTGGATGCGAGTCGCACGGGACCGGTCAATGTGGCGACACTTGGGGGAGGCCTATGTCCAGCAGTGGACGTCTATCGGCTGAAATGATGATGAATGAGCCGTTTGTGACTCGTCCGATAGAGTAGATTACTGCTCCCTACAAGATATCGTAAGAAGGGAGTTCTTACGATATCTTGTTAGTACCACTATAACGTAATAGGCCGTGATGTTTGTATACCTGACCGTGGCCTATCGGACGGCGAGCAATGGGCAGCTCGCCGGCCGGCAAGGACCAGGCCCGAGTCGACGGCGCGTTGTGTTCCACGCGCGCCTCAAAGAGATGTCAGCACGAAGTGACGGGGTCCGTTAAGGCCGATGCCTGCCAGGGCCGCGGGTTGTTCGAAAGAGATACCGTGGTCCCTGGCATAGGCAACTTGAAGGAACACGGGTGGGTTTTAGTCAGTAAAAGTCTGACACGCCCTCCTGCTCCGCCCAGAGCGGAAGAAGTCATATGCAAATTTCCCACGCAGAAAAAAAAAAAAAAACCGTGGCCTATGCCAGTTGTTTTCCAGCTTAAATTCTATGTAATAGGGGGCGAACCCTTTGCCATCAATCGGGCGTAATTCCAGGCTCTGGGTTGTTACTGAGAACCTTGTGATGAACTGAAAATAAAAACTCCGCAGTCTAAATTAGACCTAAGAGGCAGTCAATGGTGTTATGTCCAATATACAATGAACTGAGGGTCAGGAGGCAACTCACACTAGTTACTTATATCTTTAAGATAATTAGAGGGAAGATACACAATGCTGATATATTGCGAAGGGTGGAACTAGTCGTGCCAGACGAGTATGTGGGTCGTCGTCGTCGGCCGCAGTTGCTGGAGGTACCGCGCGCACGAACTAAATTGCTGCGTGAGGCGCCGCTGACGGGCGCGCTCCGCACTCTCAACCTCATTGCTGATGACGTAGACATATTCTGTTGCACTTTGGGTGAATTTGAAAGAATAGCTACCTATATAATTTGTTATGGTACAAGCACTGGAAATAATTAATTTTTAAGTGTACTACAATATCGCATTGGGTCTAGCCTGTAAGGATATTTGTATGTTTGGAGTGCATAAATAAATAAATAAAAAATACTTGTGGCTAACCTGCAACGGAAACTGTTCTCTCAGATGAAACTTACTACAACAAGCTTCACCTATTTTGTCTGTTGACTGTTGACTGAATACTGCTGTAAATAATGTAATGATAAGCTTACACATTCCGACCGAGGCACAGCGCATGGACATATAAAAATATAAATTCACAACAATATTTACTATTTCGTCTCCAGTCCTGGCGGCATTCCTGCAAGGAACGCGCGTGGCGAGCGTCTCCTCCTGTTCCTGGGTATCATCGACATCCTACAGTCGTACCGCCTCCGCAAGAAACTGGAGCACACGTGGAAGAGCATGATACACGATGGGGTAAGTACCCGCGGCAAGGGTAATGTTCATCGGCAACTTGCGAACAACTGAGAGCGAGTCGAAGAGGATTATCGACTTGGATGCTCCATTTCATACATACACAAGAAAAACGTCTCCATGAAACATTCATTCAAACTCTCATAAATGGAAACCGTTTGCTTTTGAAAGGGCCTTTACTCCGTAACGACAAAGATCTACGAATGACAGCCAGGACCAACGGCTTAACAAGGTCTTGTTCGAAGCACGGAGTGGTCTCGATACGTACTATCGCCAAAACCTATATATGACCATTTTGAAAACAAAATCCCGTGCACATGATGACCTCAGCTGCGTCCGTAAGTAAAACAAAAGAGGATCCTTTTTAGGACGACTAATAATATGCGCTGCAAGCAGGAATAGTCCTTACGGTGGTTAGATATAGATTTTGGCGATAGTACCTAATGGATTTTTACCCATCTACGAACCGACCGCAGCAAGCGTAGCTTAATCTTCCATCGACCCTTGTGGCTTAAGTACCACAGGGTAACTTCTAGTAGACTAAAGAAAATATTGGTGGTTATTACAATGATTTAACATATTTTATTCCCACAATTTCAGGACACAGTTTCCGTGCACAGACCGAGTTTCTACGCGCAGAGATTTTTAGATTTCATGGCTAAGACCGTGTTCAAGAAAATACCTTCGTGTAAGTGTTACTCTATGCTTTCCATAACGTCCATCAAATCTATAACCATAACCAAAGAGGTTCCTTTCACTATGGTATTAAAATGTTGCCATTTACAATTTAGGGTTACCAGTCTGAATAATTTCAAGTATTTCAATTTTCTCTTTTTCTATTAAAATCCTGTCATTAGTTAAGCTCTTTATCATGTCGCTATTAATTCTCTTATAGATTACCAAATAGTAAGTCCTAATGTTATTAGAAATGTGTGTTTTCGAGGTCAATTTGGAGATGGGTCGGCAGCAGTATTTTAGATCGATGAAATTGACTAATTTATAGTTTGTGCAATCACACATGACGTTTTAATAATTTCTTATAATAATAGATTTATATTTAAACGCACATAACAAATAATAATAATTTTATTCTTGAAGTCAAGGTAAAATCCGTGTGCGTAATTAAAAGATTTTTTTTTTAATCATTTCTGCTCTCTTGCCTTCCCATCTCCAATTGAACCTTATATTGAGAAAGGTCCCTGCTGTAGATCCGAAGTTACTATGAAAGTATGAACACGAATTGTCAGCGTTAAGATTAGCTGTCTTGAGTAAAACAACAAAGCTGTTACCTTTTGCTTTTCTCACGCCTATATGCCCCGAAGGGGTAGGCAGATACATAAGTGTCATGTGAAGAAGTTGTCATTAACCTGGAACAAATCCAGACTCCTAAAAGTACGAAATAAAATATAACTTGGTACTCATCATCTGCCTAGCCTTTTCCCAACTATGTTGGGGTCGGCTTCCAGTCGGCTGCCTATCTGATCTCCACAACCCAGTTATTGGGTATAAGGCAACTACGACAAACAAAATAGTTACAGATTTATTGTTTACCAAAAATCTTGTAAAACTTGCAACAAAATCGAAGAAACTTCCTCTATTGATTAACAAAGACGTGTTCACACTTTCATAGTACACTCGATCTCCGATAGTTAAATGCTAACATTGTGTCTAACGTCTAAATGTTGCCTAATCCTTAGGGGGCGGTGTTTTACTTATCATAGTTTTAAGACTCCATAATATTTTAAAAGAAGTATGAGAACAAAAGTCGTATTGAGAAAAGTTCGGTTTGTGAAAAGTTCGTCCCGGTTCAAATTCGGTTTGTAAAAAGTTCGTCCCGGTTCAAATTCGTTTTGTAAAAAGTTCTGGAAAAGGACTACTTATATAGCTACAGTACTTTTTCTTATTGCTTTTAAAATAAAGGAACTCGTACAATGACATGCCAATGACAATTTTATATTACTATAAATAAATGGAGTCTTTAAAGTATGTTAACAAATATTCTACTAAAAATATTGTAGCCTAATGTGTGTTTTAAAACAAAGTTAAGAAAATTCCCCTTTTTTTTTACAAAATTACTTGTTCTGTGGCGTGGCCTAGAGAATGGATTTTGGGAATTGGCCTCGAGTTTTAACGCGAATACAATTTAGAATAATAAGCATTTTCAGTATTAAAAAAAGTCTTGGAAGTGAACAACTGTTTGTTTGGCACTGCATTGCCAAAATGTTGACTTCATATACTATACTAATAAAAAAAAGCAGTTGCTGATGTAGACTAAAAAAATTGGGTCATCATCTGTTTATCCTTTTCCCAACTACGTTGGGGTCGGATTCCAGTCTAACCCGAAGCTAAATAAACAAGATAATCATCACATCACAATGCATCTATCAACCACAATCGTATATTTATATAACAATGAAATATTTACAAGTTTTACTAAGTATAACTTTTTTCGGCAGCGTCAATCAAAAATATCCGAACAAAGACTGCCCAAAATGAGTTCAAAAACCAAACAATTTAACTGAAGTCTATTCAAACTAATCTTTCAAATTGATGTTATTTTAAGTTAAAAAAATATCAACTTCATTTTAATAGTAATTAAGTTGATTTCAGTGTGACTAGCACTATTGGAAGAGTTATAAAAATGTTTGAAGTTGTAGCGTAAACTGAACTTTATTGTGTAGGAATTAAAGTTATTTTTCCATAAATTCATATTTGTTTACATTTTTGGCGAATAAATCGCGAATGCAGATTATATGTTACTACTAAAGCTTCATCACCTCCACGTAAAAGCTCGCGACCAATTCCCACCTCCAGGCCGCGCCTTCCAATAAACTTACTAAATAAAAAATGTATGTGTTGCATCAGTGGACCTACCAGAGATCAAGGGGAACCATCGCAAGTTCCGAACGCTAGTCACCTCTTACATAGGTACCGTAGGGATTACTGTGTTACTTGTATAGTATAATGTGTGTGGATGTGAATAGGGGGGCGGGTGTTGGTGGGATATTGTTGGAAATGATTTGGTAGTAGTAGAGAACAAATGTTCTGTAATGTCGTTCATAATACCTCGTTGGAGGAGGCGAGAATCGCCTGTCAATTTATCGCATTTATGTGTTACACTTATACGAGAAATTAATTTATGTGTTACATTTGAGAAACTCCTTCTCGAAACGAGGCTAATAAAATTATGGTCTTGAGAAAAGTTCGTGAAAAAAAAGTGCTAAAAAATAAGTAAAAACAGAGCGGCTACGACTTCTATTCAAAACCTCGGCAGTTTTATTGTGTCATAAAACAAAGGCTGTTAAATCGAATAAAGTGTACATTTTTTTTTAATAGTTCTCAGAAACACCAAAAAGATTTTACATAACACTGGAAAAAAAAGTTTGCGTTATGCAGAGGTAAAATCATTCTGTACTTAAAAAGTGTGCATTGTGCAGAAGTAAAATCATTCTGTACTTAGTACTTAAAAAATGTGCATTATACAGAAGTAAAATCATTCTGTGCTTAAAAAGTGTGCATTGTGCAGAAGTAAAATCATTCTGTACTTAAAAAGTGTGCATTGTACAGAAGTAAAATCATTCTGTACTTTAAAAGTGTGCATTGTGCAGAAGTAAAATCATTCTGTACTTAAAAAGTGTGCATTATACAGAAGTAAAATCATTCTGTGCTTAAAAAGTGTGCATTATGCCGAAAAAGTTTTAGGGGGGGGATACTATTTTCAAGCCTTGTTTATCATAAAACATGGGAAGATCAGCTGTAGTAGTATAGTGTGGTTTTATTTAGATAAAAGCATGGTGTGTTAAATATACCCAATATCTCATTCGTGACTAAAAAGGTGTTATTGTCTGCACAAAAGTCAATTTTATTTTATTTCTTGTCATAGACAAGATGTTCCTTTGTTAGAAGTATAATTAATGTCTATGTAGTGTATTTATATTTTAAAAATTGAAGCTACAGTATACATTTTATTATGAGAAGTATGTTTATGTAATACATAGTATAAAAATTGGCTTATGTAGTATATTCTTCATAGTCGTATCCTGTTTTTAGTAGAAAAATGTTTTATTTTGGGGTTAGAAAGGGATAAAACACCAACACCTAAACCTCATTTTTGTAGGAATTAGCTGAATAACGTGGTTTTTATTTCAACTAAATATTTAATTTCGTTTTTATTTAAATTATTTTTCGTTCGGAGCAATATAATCAGGCATGTATTTAGACACTTTTAATTTTATTTGAAATATTTATTTTTAATTTAAAAAATATAATTGGATGCAATATAGCATGACGATATAACGGAGATCATGCACGCCCTTGAATAATGTTGCCAGCCGAAAATAATATCTGTGTTTTTTTCCATTTTTCTTCCCGACAATTGTCCGTAATCGGATACTCGCGCGGGTCCGTGGAGGTCTGAGTAAGTCCCAGTTGTTTTGGGGGTCCCAAAGCATGATGATGTGACCTTGTGACCCTGACCCCCCCATTTCATGATCTTGAACCCTCGATGTTTTTTGGATTGTTTCCAGTATTTTTGTGCGTGGTGTTGTCGTAAATATGATTTTTGAAGGAGTATTGTGGTACTGAGCCTGGAATTTTCTAAGATCAAACTTATATGGGCATGAATGAGTTTAAAAAAAAAGAAACTTAAATTTGAAGAAAAAAGAAGACATCATCAAATGTAAAACTGTATTTTTCGTAAAAAAAAATGTTTTTTTTTTTACTTCAATTAAAGTACCTTATACTGCTATAATTATTTACGACAATCACCCGCGAATGTGTTGTGGTCTTGTACTAGTATTCCCCGATATCGCAAGTGGCTCCTTCTACCGAGCTCACCCCTCATTCATTCCCTACCGTAGTTAGCTACCTCTCTGTGGTTTCTTTCGACTTTCGACAAAGCACGTGTACTCCATGTCTGTGTCTTCTTTTTATTTTTTCGTTTGACAGATGTCATTTCGCAATTGTTCTTTCACCTCTCTCTGGATTAAATTTCGAACTTTTTTTATTTTTAAATGGTGAATGCGAAATGATGTCGGATGGAGTTTTTGATGACGTTAATTGTTATATAAACATTCAAGTTTTGTCTTTTTTTATTTTATTTTCTACTTTTGGGGATAGTGACATCGTAAATCAATATTATGTTGTGTAAGGGCTGATTTTTCCAACGTCAGATAATTTATTCCGAGAAATAATTTTGAATTTTTGACAGTTCCTCTATGCAAAATTTCTCAGATGTCAATTCGAGACGAATTTCCACGAATAAAAATTATCTGCCAATTGGAAAATCAGCCCTAAATAATATAAAAAATAACAATAAAATTGCATGCAATTTTACCAAAGATTGCGAGTTTCTGCTAACATATTTATAATAATTTCTGATGTTACTATCCCCTCTAACATATTTTCATAAAATTCTTCACTGTATTAGAATGCTTTTTGAGAACATTTTGACCATTATTTTGCGAATTTAAGCGTTCACGCTGATGTTTTTATTTTTGAGATAAAAACAGCTTTTTTTTCGATTAGTGAGCTGATGTTTTTTATTTTAACTGTTTTCTTTTTTAAGTTTTGTATATATGTATTTTGGAATATTATTGTGGTCTGCGTAAAATATTAATTTAAATATAATGTGAGAAATACAGCACATCATTGAAACTGTATAAACTCATAATATGTTTTTTCGTATGTTCAAAATTGGATTGTATTTATATCTGAAATTGATTATGTATTAAGCTTTAAAGATTAATCAAAAAATACATGCATTAATTCCAAACAAAAATACCATTATCATTTTTTTTTATTTTATAAATTGCACACAAAATCAAATAACGATAATATTTAACAAAGACATTTTTTTCTTTAAAAAAATCGCTGACTTCTCTAATATGACTGAATGATTTTGGCGATTTGTAAGCATCTGTGCAATTGTGTACTAACTTTCAATATACGATAAATTTGTTTTAAGAAATCAAACCACAATAACATTCCTTTCTCCTACCATCACCACGTAACCTAACCTCTTCATCTTCAACTCCACAGCCCTGAAACACTCTCCGTCGAAGAGGAAGAGCATCGCCAAGCCATCGAGACCGCAGGAGGAGATTGATACACCAGGTATGATAGAAACCATTGTTTTTAGTACTCTTGGTATACCTTTTTTTTCTTAGTTTTTTTTTTTTTGTGAATCGAGTTGGCGATTTTTTTTTATTTTAATTATAAAAGGAGGTTTCAATGTTATAATATTTAGAGTATAAATGCAAACTTGTTGAGAGCATGAAAAAATTTGCTCATTTTTTTTTTTTAATTTAAATTGTTTTTATACAAATAAAGGGAAGATTTTTCGCAAATACCGATTATTGGTAAAAATGAAATAATTACGTCAATAAAAAGGTCAAAAAATTCTCTTAATATTATTAAGATTTAAGAAATTAATTAGCATATCATTAATGATTTCAACAAATGAATAATTATAGTAAATCGTCAACCCGCTTCATATGATTTCAACAAATGAATAATTATAGTAAATCGTCAACCCGCTTCATAATGACTGCTCGATTTTTCAAAAACTAATATTAGTTTATTATTAACCATTACAATATTATTTTGAACAAAGTAGTTTTCACCCCAACTTATCCTAACATTGAATGCGAATTATGTTGGTACCTATATATTATTATACATTTCAGTTTATTTTATCCCCCACCCTTCCCCCCTTTCCGGTGTTTGTTACCCCGCTGTTGTGAACCGTCCTATGTTTCGTTTCCTTATTCTTGTAGTATTTTTTTTCCAATTTTTTTACCCGCGTTTGACGTTTTACAAAAAAAAAAAATTGTGATGTGTTTTTTGTGCTAACGGTGTTGGTGGTCAACATGTTCAAAGCATGGTTTGCCGACGGGGGAGCGAAATAAACTGAAATGTACCAAAAAAAAAAACGTCCAAACGATACAACCATTTTGACAACGACGTTTTTTATTCAGGACGTATCTACATCGGCAGACCGATTAAAGATTACAACCCTGACCTCATGAGGCAGTCGCGACTATCGCCTAGATCTTCAATTAGATCCAGTATGAGCGATTTTACTGACACTACTATATCAACTTGGAATCAAAGGCATCCGAGCGTACAGCAGCCTACCGAGTACCCCTCTGTCCTATCTGATAGACTGAAGATAGATAGAGACAGAACGTTCACTAGACGTATAGAATTTGATACGTCAAATTTGACTCGAGACCCAGGAACGTCGTATAGTAACAACGTATACAGAGCCTCGATTCAAGACCGAATGGATACTCTATCTGACCAACTAACAAAAGTCTTGAGCACAGGAGCGGGAAGCTCCCACATAAACGGTAGCCTAGCCGACAGCGGAATCCAAACTGACAATACCAGCACAAGTGTACCTCAAATATACGTAGAAGCACACAATCACTTCCCGAAGAAAAAAGACGCGGCCGTAGACACGAGGAATGAAAACAATCTCCAAGATATACCCTTTATAGATGACGAAGATGAAGACGCTAAATGGAAGAGACGATCGAACATTCTAGAGAAACACAAAAGCACTTCTAATATACCTGCGAGAATCGACGAAATAAAAGAAACTTCGAATGAGAGACTAACCAACAGTCTCAATAGAGCGAAATCTCCAACTTTCGTAGAAAAATTCAAGAAATTTTTCGTAGATATAGGATTAGTGAAGACAGAAAGCGTTTTGAATGCTGAAACGTCGAACACCCTACCAAAAAGCCTGACTTCCAGCTATAGGAAGTCGGCAACACCAAGTTTAGAAGCCAGAGAAACGGCGACTCTGCCCAAAGACATGAGATTTCGTAAGGTTATATCCACACAAACGGTTTATATTAAACCAGAATCTCCAATTATGAGGGAAAGGAATCTTCAATTAACCGAACATGTGTCCGTCGTACAATTGAATGGCGATGAACATATTAGAGATTCGGAATCGAGAGAAGAATTTATCAAAGAGGTTGTCTACATCAGAAGTATAGAAAAAGCTGAAATATATTCTGGAAAAGACAGCGGGAGTACAATAATTGTAGTACCGCCAGCAGATTGAGGAAGATTACACAACAATTTGGTATCACACAAATTCGATAGCTTTGTCGACCGTCTCAAATATGTCTGACGTCACTTTACTATTGATATATCGATAAATTTTTAGTGTATATGTCGAAAATTATCGATAGAGAAATTACTGTCCTAAGTTATTGTTAGAGAGCGTGTTTTGAGAATCGATATTAGGGATGTTAGTCGATGGATGTAGTGATGTAATTGTGTATCGATATTGTACGATTATCGAAGTATGTAGTTCAGTTAAAAGTAAAAGACATAGTTCATAAATAGCCTAGTATTTGTTAATGCTTTATATGTGACTAGTGTAATCCTTTGTAACTTGGCTAGTATTTGCTAAGTCAATTTCCACATCGAGTATCGATAAATTGTATCGATAGATCATATTGTCTATGTCTAGTAAATATAAAGCACTACATATTGACAATACATATTTAATCAATGTCAATGAAAATACAAGGCCGGAGATTTTATATCGATAAATGCGGTATATGAATACAATTCCCAAATATGTATACTAAAATGCTAACACATTTGGAAAGTTAATGATTTTAATATAATATCTAGTTGATATTATTTAAAAATAGATTGTTTTACCATAAATCTTTAAGGTAAATTCAGTTGATATAACTAACATGTTTGACATTTATTTTTCTATCAAATCGCTGAACTATTGTGTCGTCTTACTAAAACTGAATTAAAATTCGATTTCAACTAGGACATAGGTAGTCATTTTGTCTGTTTTGTTACCTATACTTTATTCCTATGTAACACGCTCCGGGATACCTAAATCGTGCCACCCTGTACTTTTTGCATAGATTCCTATAACTTTTTAAAGGTCCAAGGTTCAAGGTCCATATCAAGGCCGTGACCAGGACGTGAACGGACCGTGCTCCGTCAATAAAATATCGGTGTGTACATTTTATATGAACAAGTTCACACACGTCCGTGTCCGGGACGGCGACGGAGCTTCAGTGCCTGCCTTGTGTGTGCCACGGCCCTATCACGTCCCAGACACGGCCCTGATGTGTGGATCGACCTTAAATGGTCGTGAACAATGACTGAACCAAAATTGAAAATGAATGAATCAAAATTGCATAAAAACTTTATCTATCGCATGATTATTTTGATGTTTTAGGCCTTTACCTCAGATGGTCCCACGGTGGCTGGATTTAGTGCGGGAGTGTATTTTAATTTTAAAAGATGTAATATATGCAGTATTTTATTTCGAATGATTGTATGTGCGATTGGGTTCTTTTTGAGGTTAAAGCAATTTCTAGTAGAAGTTTGTGTTGCATCGTCTGACTATTTTTTAGATGAATATCAATTTTGAAGTGAAAACTTCAGGCGGAATTTGAGATCTTTCTGAACACTGAATGAAATTGAACCGACACATTCAGGTCGGTTACGCTGAGTCGGGTATACTCGGCTCCAGTCGGTCGGTAGCGCTGAATCGCGTATACTCGGCGCTGAATCGTGTATACTCGGCTCCAGTCGGTCGGTAGCGCTGAATCGCGTATACTCGGCACTGAATCGTGTATACTCGGCTCCACTCTTTTCACTTCTATCGTGTGGTCATAGCACACGCGCTCTTTTTTGTACATTTACTAAGGAAATGTATTGAACTTCATACAAATAACGCTTTTCTTTCGTATCAGCATGAGCTATAACAATAGCTCTGCAGTGTGATATATTATTAGGTAGCGGGGCTGTCTGTCCAGGGTGCGCCGGACGTGCCGAATAACTAAATATGGGCACTTTTAGCTATAGTAATAAAAATATTTATTACTAAAAGAATGGAAATCTCCTTAAAACAAACATATTTGGTCTTATGTAATGTGCACTTAGATGTCAAAGGAGTGCTTTGGCACTCGTACTAGGATTACCCTGTATCACAAATGCATAAAATAAATGAATAGGCACCTTGAAATGAAACTAAACCGAATGCCGTATCATTCGGTTTAAATATTTGTCTGAAGTGTCAAAAATGCCAAGAAAATGTCTTTAGTTAAGAACGCACTGTTTTTTATTAAAAAAAGTAGTTCAATAGATATTTTCTGAGTGTATTGTTTTGTGCTAAAAACTTTATCGATTTTGTTTTGAAATCATCAAGAAAATGTGATGGTTTTTAACCCAGTAATGAGAGTAGGTTTTTGAAGACTGCACTTCAAACTGTATATTTACATAATTTAAAAGCTACAGGCTGTACAAGTATACAAAAAAGATACGGGAAAGAATAAAAAAATTCGTCCGTATCGTTGTAAAAAAAAAGGTTTTTGATATTTCGTTACGTACTAAAATGCCAACATGTATTTTTATTAATATGACATAAATACCAGTAAATATCAGAAAAACATTGCGCAATAATTATTTGGGAGTTTTTTCATAATGAAAGAGACAATTGAGAAGTGAATTCAAAATTAAATAAATGTGGTGGATTCCTGCCCACTTGTTCTCACCGAGAGGAGGCTTGTGTTCCATCAGTGGGAACATTATAGGCGGATAATGTTATTTTATGTTGTAGTGCAGTCTAAAAAAAAACATTTGAACTGAAATAATTTATTGCGATGTGATGTAAAGAGTTTGTATGAATTGATTATTATTTATTAGAGAAATATTATTTTTATTGTTTTATCTTAATTTACTTGTGGTGTCTATATTTATTTTTTTCTGATGCGTGAGGTTTTTTCCTGATTTGTTTAGGAAGATAAATGTAATTAGGTATTCTTTCAAGCTGCCATTCAATTTACGAATGGCAGAATGTGAATAGATTCCTTTGGTTAATGGTACTTCTCATCATACTAGCTGCATCCCGCGGTTTCACCCGCATAAGCCTCGATTCCGTGGAAACACCGTAATAAACAGTATCCTATGTCCTAATCCAGGCCATGGTCTACCCATGTGCCAAATTTCATCCAAATCCGTTCATCCGTTAACAAACAAACATACAAAAAATCTTTTTTTTTTTTCTCTTTATAGTATTAGTTAAGAACAACAAGATTGAAGTCACAAAGTATGAACTGGATTATCAAACTATTAGTTGTTAAATGAAATATTGATATTTATGTCAGCACCTTCGGGTATTATATTTAAAAAAACAAAGTCTTCCAAAATTCTAAGTAATTGAAAAATACTCATAAAGTATATAGTTAATAATAATAGTCCTCCAGACCAAATTTCGACCATGGCGGTCAATCTCAGCGGAGACTAGTTTTCGGCGCGGGAGATATTTACTGTACAAGTGTGTGCGCAGATACATGTGTACTCGATCTCTCCCCACACTTACATGATGGCGTGGAAGTAAAATTGAATTATTTAAAATCCTTTACTGAACAAACCCTATCTTAGTTAGTTGCATTCCTTTAAAGATAAAAGAAGTATTGATCTTGTCACAATGCCAGTCACTTATTTAATATTTTATCTTCATTGTTAGTACCATTATTTTTATTACCGTTTATTTAACAAAGACACCCTTCACACAATGTAATGAGATTAATTAATTGAATGATTATTAGTTTATTTAAATATTTCATTTTTAATGGCTGATTAAACTTTTGTGTGCGACTGTACATTTTTCAATTTTCTTATGATTATTTGTAATAAATGCGAAGGATATTTTTGAAGGAAAATAATAAGAAAATTACACAAAAACAAAAAATTATTTCTTGTACAGTCACGAACAAAAGTGTTGTAGTTATTTAACACTGAACCAGTCTAAGTTATAGTATACTTGTGTGGTAGACTGATAAGTATTGTATATCGCTTGAGCTGTTTGACCAAAATTTTATGTATATACTATGGTAATAAATGTGAATTTTTGTTGGCTGAAATTTATTCGTTTTATTTACTATCTCGAAACATTGGAGTATCACGTTTGAGATTTAATATTTACGAAAGTGTATTTATTATACAATGTTCTCGTACTGCCGACCTACTCTGTAAAAATCTGACCGTGAAAACTTAGAACATGAAGGGTGCTGAAGGGGACTCGCATGTAGGGAGCTGTCATTCCATCTGATGCTGCTTGCCACTATTGACAGCTCACTTCCCCTAAGTTTTCACGGTGAGTATTTTACATAGTAGACCAGCTGGAATGCGACTTGACGCTAATTTTTAGAGTAAATGCAACCGGGAAATATACTCTACCCCGCCATATAATTTAGGAAAAAACGGCAGTGCACCAACCAAGTTCGAAAACACTTTTTGCAAAATTAACGTTTATATTTTTATAAAACTATTGCTCACGAATATGACGTAATATTTTCACGCTATCAAACGGATAGGAGCAGGATCGAGCGGTGTCGCGAGCGTCAAAGCAGGTGAGACTGAATGTCGTATTGTGTTTTGTCGTAATGTGACAATTATTTGTCGATATTCGACCACAATTTTTTTCGAGATGACAAAAAAAATTAAGTAAATATATTAACTAGTGTTTGAAAGAATAATGTTTTTGGTGGGATATGAAAGTACAGATTGGAATCGTGTGCTATATGCTTAGGCCGGGCAAAATGCTATCGGATTTTTCGTTCAGGAATTTCGCTGTAGTAGCCTGGAAACTGTATTTATGCCCGGTTGATGATAATTAGCTCTACAACTCTATCTAACCCTTCTGGGGAATACAGGTGTGGCGTCATGTCTTGTAAAATAGCATTACGCCTATATCCATTTGAAGTAATTACAGTTCAATTAAGGACAGTATGTAACGCAAAAAAATAACGATTCTGTACTTTCCTATGCCACAATACATTGCATCAATGAATTTCTACCAACAGAAAGTACTATCTATCTACAATAAAATGTAATTTAACAAAAAGTGTAGCAAGGAGTACACTTTTAAACCTCAAAATTATTTTTTAAATAGAAAATATTAAATCAAAATTGTATAAAACTGTTTCCACACCCATTAATCGCTTCAATCAATTAAATATTCAGTTGTCATTAAATTATACATTAAATCAATCAATTGGCTAAATGTAGATTTTAAATTAATTTGCTGCTTCATCGTCGGTGCCAAATTTATTTTATATTTCATAAATAAAATCACTGATGCTTGTGCTTTAAATGTCGAGTCAGTAAATTGGATTTCACGCGAAAATATAATACTCAAAACGTATTCGCACCTTTTTTTTCAAAATTCTTGTCACCACAATCAGTTTAGCGACCCATTTGAACGGTCTGGATCCCTTGCTACGCTTTTTGCTTAGTAAATAAAGGCTGTTTAAAGGATTTTCATAAATGTACCTATTCATAGTACCGAAAAAGATAAATGATCACCGACAAAAAAAGAAACCAGTAAGTATCACTCTACTTTCTGTCGCTAAGGAGTACAATTCACTAGAATGAGGAGTCCATACGCACGTAAAAGCGCTTTGTATGTGAATGGGAGCGAATAATTACAAGCGATCTTCTCGCTCTGGAAAATACCTGCTCTAATGGAAAAAATAAGAAAATGACAAAAAAATATTTTTTGATTTCTTGTACAGTCACGAACAACTGTTATATTAAAAGTATTATAACTACAAAACTTTTTTTCGTGACTGTAGAAGAAATCAATTTTTTTTTTTTTGTAGAATATGATAGAGATACAGATTTGTATTGTGATTTCGTCCTTATCCTTTTTGACACTAAAATGGGTACATTTCTGGTAAGAATTTAAATTGTAGCCGTAAGTAAATACTAAAGCACATATAAAGAAACTTATGGTCATGTTATCTCTCCTTTTTTCATGCTGCTGTGGCCTTATTGGAACTTTTTTCTTATTGGGTATACCATCAATCTTCGCTTTTATTTTTACTCCCTAAATCTGCATGCTGTAATTTATTTTTAATATCTAATACATAAACTTGATGCACCAATAAAAAATACGTTATTTAAACGGTCAAGCTCCATCTAAAAAATATAAATTCAAACACGCCATTTTGGATATTTAACGATATTACGTAAAACCCGTCTGTAACTGTAACAACGCTTCCAATGATACACAAATCTTTTAATATTTTTATTGATCTGTTTTTCTAATGTGCCAAATTTTTCGTTTATACATTTTATTATTGTGTATTTTAATTATTAATAAACCTATACAAAATTTTGAGCGTTTTTGTCGATCGCCAGTTTCTTTATCGGATGTGACAGCGCATATAACGCCGATATCGGTGACGTCACCGGTCTCGAGTGCCGCTAAAGTCACCATGTCGTCGACTAAGACAACTATCGCCGTGTCAGAGCCCGACATCGCGTTCCCCGCCGTCTTGAAAGGCTCCCAAAAGCAGAGAGTCCCCCCTCCGGTCCCTCCGAGAGGGTCTCCTAAAGCTAAACGCGGAGGCGCCTCCTCCCAAGCGTCTAGCATCGACACGAAAGGTGATTATCCGAATTTAAATATCTCTGTGAGTGACATCCCTCCGCAGACACCTATCACTAGCAGTGATGACGATTTCTGCTTTTACGGGCATGATTTTAAGTTTAAAGAACCCACTGCATGTCGCATCCCACCATCCGTATCAAACAGTTCTGTTAAGATCACAAAATTAGTTGCTTCGAACTCTTTCCTAGACTTCGTAGAAGAAGCTGACAGTATCACGGAGAGATCTCATCCCGGTAAAGATTTGGTTGCTCAAACTTCAATGATGGCTAAATTCAACATCGATAAAGTATTGAGAGAACATTTGGACTCTGGAGATTACGATGATACGTCTCTTACTGAATCTAGTAGCGAAGAACGGATTGTTATTCAAGAAATACGTGAAACTGTCGAAGATGTTAGAACTAAACAGTCAAAAAGTCCATCGCAATTCGTAAAGGAAGTTGTTGCCCAGATAGGCGACAAACTGACGGGAAAAACTCAGATAAACTTAGATTCTTCGAATGAGAAAGTAAGCGTTCACAACGTTAAATCATCAGATCTGATATCAGCGGCCAGAACATTGAGAAAAGTAGCTCCGGCTGATACAACGAAGGTAGAACAGAGCCCAAAACAAGATATAGAAGTTAAAGTAGAAAAGAACGGCTCAAAACCAGGAATTATATCAGGCTTATCGAAAAAACTAAACTTCACTCAATCTAAAAGAGACAAAAACCGTTCTCATGAAAAGAAACCTGAACCAAAAGTAGAAATTAGGACCTATCAACGTGGAATGACGAAAGACGAAGCTATATGTCACAAGAAAGCTAAAACCAAGATCGATATGTTTCAAAAACATATCTTTAAAGTCCAAACGGACTCTGGTAGTTCAAGAAGAAGCTCTATATCATCTTCACAAGACAGTAAACAATCAGAAAAGAATATTGACACGCAAAGATTAGTTAAAGAAACAAAGAAAATGTTCGAACCTATTGAATACGCTCACGGTAGTTTAACCGCGATTGACAAGAAGCATTTCTCGTTAGCAACAACGGTTGTAAACCCAGTCGTTTCAAAATCAATAAGTGGGAATGTCCACGAGAAAATTAAACAGTTTTCCGAGACACAATTGACGAAAACGCCAAATAAAATACCGAGACAGAAAAAGAAGGGGAGCTTTAAAAGGAAATCGGATAAGAGGAAGATGATTATCAAGATGAAGAAAGAATTTGAGGAGATGCTGTAGACGAAACTGATAAAAATTTACGAGAAGATGAAGATTTTTAAGAAAGAAAAGAAGAAACGTATGATGTCCTAAAAGTTTTAAACCGAAAAGATAGAAATAAAATTACAAGACAATATTATAGAAAGTTGGATCGAAGATATATTTAACGAATTAAAATTACAAGACAATAATTTAGAAAGTTGGATTGAAGATATATTTCGTTGAGGCTCAAAGCCATTTTAAATACTGTTGTTCTTAGTCAAGCATGTAGATGTTTCTAGATTGTGTTGTGATCCGTTATGACTGCCATTTTTTTCTATAGCGTTATATATTATTGCTCGGTCGTTGGATTTTCATATTTTATTAAACTCCTTTGCTCCTTAACGTAGTGCATCCTTTTTAAATAACACGTTGACTATATTATTATATATTTGTTTGTATTTAATTGCTACATTATCAATCACTTTAGTATTTACTTTAGATTGTATGTAATGTCATTGTCTTTATCATGTATTTTCCAATTCTGAAAAGCGGGTTACTTCCGTTTTAGTCATATATTGTTTGGTAAATTGGGGACGGTAAAGCGTCGAGATAAAACAACTTTGCTGATGAAATATTTTATATTTTACTAAAATATTGCCAGATTAACCTTTGATTTTGAAACTCGCCGAGTTTTTATAAAAACAATAGACAAGGAGGGATATATTTGCAATACTTCAAGCTGGGCAAAGCTTCAAATGATATCTATGTAGTAGATATTCTCAGTCTTTGAAGTTTTGTTAACAAAGACAGAAGAAAAATCATACTTTGTTGAAATAATCTTTCATCCTACCTTTAATTTTTCATCCTACCTTTTTTTTTTTTTTGGGTGGGAAATCATCATATGACTTCTCCCGCTCTGGGCGGAGCAGGAGGGCGTGTCAGACTTTTACTGACTAAAACCCACCCGTGTTCCTTCAGTAGCCTATGCCAGGGACCACGGTATCTCTTTCGAACAACCCGCGGCCCTGGCAGGCATCCTACCTTTAATTTCAATATCCTCAATTCCATTAGCTTTTTAAATCAATAAATATTTCAAGAAGTTTGACTGTAGAATTCTGAATATTGTATTTAGGCATTAAGGATTGAAGATTTTCATGTGGAGCGTAACATACCTACAGTGTCCGCCATTTTGATTTTTTTTTTTCCAAATGGCGAACAGTATGTATGCCACGAACCTTCAAAGCCCTTTGCAGAGTATTTCTACAGTGAAACTTCACTGATTCATAGCTTATTATTAGTAGATTTGTAAATCCACGCCATTTAAAGTACAATAGAAAACATATATCGATTTTTTTTAAACAAGCACCATTTTACATGCAGTCATAAATTCTTTTAAAATCTTACTAGCTAGAACTAGAATCGAACTAGGATTTAGTAACCTAAACAACAGTAGATATAGCTTGAATCTTTTGAACTACCATTAAACTACACAAGCGTAGCCATTTTTGAATTGAAAGTCTGTCATAACCTACTAACAAAAAATGTAATTTGAACCTGCGTTCATTTTCGAGACATTTCAACGGACCGGACACCGTGACATAAACAGTAATACGTAATCAAAAGTCACACATCGAATAATTCCGAGGCCACATAAAAATACACAGAAAATCGTGCCATTGTCACGTAGGATTGGTTGGTAAAATGTCACGCATATGAACGCAGCTGTAACAGTAACAAAACCATTCAAAAAGCTACACTTGTGCTCATCGTCATCATTGTTACCACCACAACTATTCCACCTTTACCCACCAAACATTTAGCCCACCTATCCCCCTAAGACTGTTGTCTTGCTAGTCCAAGTAGTAACGCTAGCTTACCACCAGGAGGTGCCCCTCTCTCGTGTTGTTCGACGCCTCCACCGCCTTTCGAAGAAGCTCCACCTCCCAGGACAAGTCGCACGAACTCTTCATCAACGACGTCGTCAAGTGCGTCTGGTAGACGTAGAGGCGCGTCCAGTGCGGCGAGTGTGATGACGACGTCTTCCGCGTCGTCTTTGGCATTGACGCCGGCTGCGTTGAGCAGTGCGCGCAGTAATGATGCCAGGTAACAATATTTGACGTAAACTTTTTCCAGAACATAGCTAGACTTGGTAGGCAGTGTCAAGTAAGTGGCTGCTGTCAATTATCTACCATTCAAAAACATCAATGACCGAGCCAAGACCATTACTCCTCATTAATCAGATTTAGTGATTGGTGATCACAGTATTTTATTAGTCAGATACTGAGCCTCGCGTGCCCTTTCTTGCAGTCTTAAATTGCCTCGGGTGACAATTTGACGAAAACCAGCTTTTCAAAGAAGTGTCGATGTGACATATTTCTTTTAGGTTCAGGAAATATGTCACATGAAAGACTATCACGTATGAGTGTCAGAAACGAAGGTCTACGATGCCAAAATTTTCTCAATGTTTACGTCTTTGCAAGATCTTGCTGTTGTACAGACCAATCAAGCTACTACAATCTGTCAAATTTCTTTAATAGATTTTCAACTTTATCGCTAAAGCGTTAAGGTTCAAGGTTGATTGGGAAAATTTGACAGTTTCGAGTTAGCTTGACCTGCTGGCGTCTGTACATATGATATTTTGGCTCGTTCTAGCGTGGTCTACTTACTTATAGATACCACTGCTAAGCGTGGGGTCTTGGGTTCGATTCCCGGGTCGACCCAAGTGTTATTAGGTTTTACCAGTTGAGAATTTCCCCCGTGCCTCGGAAAGCAAGTTAAGCCGTTGGCCCTGCGCCTAATCTCTCCGGTCATGTCGGATTGCCGTCCCATCGGACAATGAGAGTGGGAGAAGAGAGCACCTGTGTCTGCGCACACACTTGTGCACTATAATATCTCCCGCGCCGAAGACTGGTCCGCTGAGATTGGTTGGAAATGCGGTCTGGAGGACTTTACTTTACTTAAAGATGTGCATGTGTTTTCCAGTGTGTGCTGGACGCCGCCCGCGTCTGTTGAGGGATCCACTCCGACGTGGACGGAGGGCACGCCCAGCTTCACCGAGTCCAGTAGTAGTGAACAAGGTACGTCATCATTTACATGTTAACCTTTCGCGTCGGGCCTGCGGGCGGAGAGCAATGGGTAGCTCACCGCCCGATCAGGACCAGGCCCGTGCCGGACGGCGCGTAAGTGTTCCACGCGCGCCTCAAAGAGTTGTCAGCATAATTCGAGGGGCCCCTTAGGGCCGAAGCCTGCCGGGTCAGCGGGATTGTCCGAAAGGGTTACCGCTACCCCGGAACATAAAGGGCGAAGGAAGGAACATGGGTGGGTTTTAGTCAGTAAGAGTCTGACACTCCCTTCCACTCCACCCAGAGCGGGAGGGGTCATTTGATGATTTCCCACCAGAAAAACCTTTCGCGTCCCACCGACAAAGCGACGTCTAAAAGAACTATGAACAATATCATAAATTAGATTCTCATTAGTAGAGCTTTGGTGGGCAAAATCGCTGTTTATTAAAATAGAAATTGTCGTTGAAGAAAGATATTATTTCTCTACAGAAAAAGACCACTTAACAATTTATTAGCCTATATTATTCCACTGCTGGCAAAGGCCTCTCCCAAGTCCTTCCAGGAACTCTTTTCCCGCGCCAAACCAGCCCTCGAATATGAATTATTATGTAATAATTACCTGATAATACTATACTTTGTGAGAGCACGCAACAGACAATCAAGAACCAAGCAACGCGATTTTAAAAACATCTATACTTTCAGTTATTTTTTTTTTTGAAGCCATAAGCATAAAAAAAGTAACTTACTCAATAATAAAAAAAGGAAAAAAAAAAAAATATTGAGCACAAAAATAAGCACAAGCTTACAAAGGTGGTCTTTTCCACAGGCTACCCCATAACTCCAGCTCGCGGCGCCACGCCGTGCGACTCGCGCGAGGGTCGCCGCTCCCCGCGCCCCCCGGCGCCGCCCGCGCGCGCCCTCCCTCCCACTACTATTAACTGCCTGACCAGTGAAGTGGTGAGTGATTCATACGCTATCTGATTGATTCAAAGCTGGGTGATTGGTTCAATTTTGGAGAGATGGTTTGATTGATTCATTGGTTCGAGAATTTTAGTTGATTGTTTCATTTCGAAATAGATGCTTGATTTTAGATAATTTTATTAATAGAGTAGCTCTGCTATTTCAATTTCGACGTATAAAATATATTTAAATTTTTTATCAATCGTCTCTTCAAAATTTTGGTACTCTGACTAAATTAGAAGGAACGGGTAAGTAAATAATGTCACATGATTTGGCAAAGGTTTTAATATACTAACCACACTGACAAGCATTTTACACGCTACAGCTTCTATTCGATGCGAAAGTGAACGATAAAAACTAAAAAGAGATTTTGTACCGAACTTTGCCGGGTGACACTACCATGCACCCAGTTTTTCTATATTTCGTGATATCAAAAGACATATTTAGCCGTTTTGACAGCAAATAAAAGTAACATTCAGTTTAGTTAAAAAAAAAGAATATATCTCAAATACAGGGAGGATATTTTTTATCGGTCATTTTAACTCATACATGTGTTGCCAGAAATTGTTTTTTTTTTTTGTTTTATATGAAATTATTTCAAAAGTCTGAAATAACTTTCTCATCATACTTCGTAAATATTAAACCAATAATTTGATGAAAGAGGTTTTTGGTTATTTTTCTGCTGACAATTTCTGACACAAGACAAATGCCTACATACATTATATTCTTACATACTATGCATATTTTATTTTTTATATTTATCTAGCGCATACGCCATATTAATGAATGCCCTTTTTCTTTGGACGCTGCTTACGGTGGGTTCTAGTTGCATCTTAAAGAGAGAGTAGAAAAGGATTACAAATGATTGAAATATCAATAAACATATTTATAAACGCTTATTACTCTGTTTTTACGACGCTAGCTTTTTAGGAACATTTTTGTCATGGCAATCTCAATATTTCATAAACACAAAATTGGGTGCTTCCATTTTAAGGAATGCGTAATAATAATAAATAATGCTTTTTGAAAAAAAAAAATGGCGCGGATATGTCTAATTTTTTTAGTAAAATTAAGCAATAATAACTGTTGCGTGAATATCGCCTGGTGTAACTTAATTTTAAACTAAGTGTTACCATTGTCTTGTTGAAAAAAATATCGTAAAATGAAACGCTAGTTGATGAATGTTGTGCCGTGTGCGCCGTTTTCGAAATATTTAATAATTGCCAAAAAGAACGGACCCATTTTTTTAAAACAAAAAATGTTTAGACTATGTAACTTAGCTATTGTGTAGTAAGTAATAATTTTAATATAATTTTTGTACTTTGGGACTTATTTGATAGTTATTTAGATAACAAAAATAAAATAAAGTAGGTTAATTTTTTATTTTAAATTTTATTATTAGATTTGTTAAGTTCTTTAAAATTCTCGATTTTTTTGGCAAAATAAAATAGTAATGACAGTTTTTTTAACTGTATATCCGTTACAAAATTACTTTAAGGGCTGATTGTTCCATCGCCAGATAACTTTTATTCGAGGAATAAAATTGACGTTTGACAGTTTTTGTATGAAATAACTGTCAAAATCTCAAAATTATTCTTCGAATAAAGTTATCAGATTATTGAAAAATCAGCCCTTAATCTGTTAAATAAGTCCCAAAATAAAGGTTTCGACTGACTTCATCTAATCATATTCAGCAATCGACTGATCTCGACATATTAGTGGAGTTAGAGATAAACAGGGTGTTATGATGAAACAAGTATGTGTGAGTACCGTGAATATACGAATATCTTATATAACACAACTTTGCACACCCTGTATATAAATACCGGCTTACAACCGCGCAACGATGATTTTTTTTTCAATTTAATTAGTTGTCGTATGTCATATACAATACGACAGTCGATTAAACTTGTCAAGAAACAGATAGACGCACATAAAAAAACATGGCTGAAAAGACATTCGTTGAAATATCGATCTCTTTGTAAGGGCTGATTTTTCAATCATCTGATAAAATTTGAGGAATAATTTTGAAATTTTGACAGTTCTTTCATACAAAAACTGTCAAACGTCAATTGTATTTCTAGAATAAAAGTCATCTGGCGATGGAAAAATCAGCCTTAAGATAATGACTTTAATAAAAATTATGCGTTATAAAATCCTAACATTCATTCAACCCAAAGAAAGCCGGTATTGCCCGTAGTTATTTCGACAACTGATAGTCTAACAATTTAGTTTTTTTGTAATTTTGTGAGCAGACTAGAGTATGCGCGTCCAGTCGTTCGTAAGAAGTCATATCAATTCGTTGCTAAAGTACAAAATTAAAAAGACGATTGAAAACAGAACTTCCTTTTTTGAAAAATAACTGCCACGAGATCCAGTGTTGCCAACACTAAGTCGACCAAAACTACCACTTTCGTATTTATAACTTCCGTTTAAATGTATTGCTAATAATGAAATAAAGGTTGTCAGTTAACAAAAGCAATTCGTTGTACGCTTTTGAAATAAATATAATCCGCTTTCATGTGAGTGTAATAATATTTATGAAACTGTATGAGATCTGTAAGTATTTTTACCGAAAAATAAAGTTATAAAATATTAATGTTAATACATTTCCGACCGCTTTAAAAAGTTACGATTTATTTAACCATAACGCTTATAGGCAAGACTCCGGTCAAATGTATGCAATTTCTATATTAAAAAAAAAATATTCGCAATAATACTGCATATTAATCGAAAATAAAACAAAATTATAGTTATACAACTGACCATTTTAATGTGTAGAATAGATTTGTTCGTTATAATCAAATATTGTAAAAGTGCTTACAGATCAAAAAACTAAATTAAAACCTTTTTGTAAGTGGTGACCTTTCCTTGATAAGAATAATTAAAAATAAATGTGTTCATCGTAGGATCACTGGTACAGTACAAATTGTATATCGATTAGTGTAGTAGTATTTCAATTTAAATACACCTAATTTAATGTTAAAATTGACTAAAATTCATTACTTACGGTGTGATGTTAATTTTAATACGACATAGATATGTGATATTCACATATTTTTATTAGAAATTCAACATTTTAAGAAATGAAGGTATCATTTTCTCTTCCACTTTCATTCAAAGTTAATAAACACTGAAATTTTCCGTAAGACATATAGATAGAGACGACAAATACACAATGGCGCCGAATCCCTTGTTCACAAACTAAACTAAATTTAAGTTCAGTGCATCTTTTTCTTTCTATTTCATTAAGAAAAGGACAGAAGATAAATATTAAATTAGTTCTGTCAAAATAAGATACACCATATACATTTTAGACGCGATTAAAAACATGTCTACTTACCAACACAACATCACTATCAAAAAAAAAAGAAAATACGTCAATTTACGTCAGCCACTGACTAATTTGACAGGACTAAACTAATATTTATCTGCTGTCCTTTTCTTAATGAAATAGAAAGAAAAATATGCACTGAACCTAAATTTACTTTAGTTTGTGAACAAGGGAATCCGCGCCATTGATTACAAAATTGTGCTACCTCAATATCGGATGGCAACGTACCTAAGGGTAATTACATGAAGATGCCTCACTGCTATACCTCGCGGTCGCGATTTAGCTCGCTACCTCGAATGTCGCCTCCATGTAAAACAAATGCATGTTAATAGACAACCACGCACATGCCGAAGGATGCCTCACTGCGATACATAGCGGGCTGCTTGGGGATTTACCTCGGTGCCTGGGTGTGCGTGCGTGTCTATTAAAATGCATGCTCATTTGTTTTACATGGAGATGGCATTCTGGGTGGCAAGCTAAACCGCGACCACGAGGTATCGCAGTGAGGCATCTTCGGCATGTGATTAACCGTAGATGCCTCTAGTATTGCAGAGGTCCATAGGCGTCGGTGACAATCTCAGGCTATCAGGTTGACCTGCTTGATTGAATAACAAAAAAAACATCGAGTTTACAATAGAATAAAAGAGCAAATATGTTGAACAAGGATTATGATGGTATAGATTACCCTTTCACGAAGTCTTATTAATTATTGCAATTTGGACCTTATGTCATTGTCATAAAAGCATCAGGATTTCGTGAAATGTTCTAACTTTGGTAAAAAATACGAATCAAACTGATTTTTCTCCACTGGTCACCCTTACAAAAACGTAGTCTGGTGTGTATAAACTGTTACGTTTCTCGTCGTTGTTACTATATATCAATATAATGTATATTTTGTTGTTGTTAACTATTTAAAACGACCGACATGTAGAATAAACATTTGAGAAAAAAAATAACTGAATATTTTTAATCCTTTTTATGACCGTAGCACGACAACATAGCGAGCTATAATTTTCCAGTAAAAGCTGAAATGTCGTTGTACGGAAAACCTATACAATGCGAGGGCAGCTTGTACTAGAAATATGTAGCTAAAAAAAAGAGAAAATGTATTGCATTTCTGCCTTACTTTAAACACAAAACTAGTTGAATAAGGCATTCAAAATACTTATGTTTTTTTTTTACTTTCCATAAATTAGATTTTAGGCGCATTTTATAACAATTCTCTAACACTGTCATAGAATAAGCACTCACTACAATCTTCTTCAATTAATCTTAACTCAATTAAACCTACATATTTGACAGTAGTAACCTTAACTTCTATTATTATATTGTAATCAGGAAATTAATCATTTTAGTCGTGTTAGTTAGTTTTGACAGGTTCATTATTTCACTCCAATTATTGTTAGAGAAATCTACAAATAATAGTATTATAATTAGTTGCCTGTTCTAAAATTTGTACCATTTAATCTTACTATCATTTGAAAATACTACTAAAATAGTAATCATGCTTAAAGCTTACCTATGGCTGGCTTAAAGCGGATATCCCTAAACGTAGTTTAATATGGATACCTGCTTGCAAAAGGTAAGAATTTTATACTGTATGATATTATATTATAAGTATGGTTTAAAAGTCGTGGGTAAATTATAATTAGCAGCACATATTCCTAGAAAAAGTAGACCATTGGCATAGAGTTCATTTTGTTATGTACAATATCGTTACGAAAACACGATTCCACTTCGTTCCGCGGCAATGTAAATTGACCCTAAGTTTCACCGGAGGACGCTATGTCAATTCATCTCGAAATATGACGAAATGATTTTTATTTTAAGTCCTTTCTGTAATTTCCCTACGACTTCACTAAAATTTAATTAACACAAATTAAAATTCATTAGTACGTATTTAAGTATAGTAAAGTATCAATGATAATACTAAAATGGGTGCACCAGAGTGCCTCGTTATTATTGCACAAATATAGAAGGTCAAATTAAATTAGCTAGCAAAACTCCGCAGACCATATGGGTATATCTCTTAACATGATAAAACAAAAAAGAAGTTAATTTGATTACTATTTTTTGTGGGGTCATAGACCGAAGTTAGTGGATTCATTAAAAACATCATTATTTTTTGTGTACTTCACAGAAGTTTAGACATCGATTCCCATTCCCATCACGTCTGTAGAGTTTCGCTTACTAATTTCATTTGATCCCGTATATAAGGTCTCATCAAAGTAATAAAGTACCAACCGGGACAATGAACTTAATTTATCATCATCTTTCTACCCTTATTTCAATAATATATTTGTGGTCTCTGCAGCATGTCTTCTTCCATATATCATGAACTGTGATCTCAGAATGAATTGATCATCGTCATTCTCCTGCTCTTATCCCAATTTTAAACTTCAAATTTTTCTTCCACACTTCTCTGAGTCGTCATCTCGGTGGACATTTCCAATCTAGCTATATCATCTTGCCCACAGTCCATCCATCGTTTCTTTGGTCTTCCCCTCCGCATATAACTCAGAAAGAATTAATGCAGTTTATAATTTTAAGGGCTGATTTTTCAATCGACAGATATTTTTTATTCGTGGAATAAAATTGACGTCTGAAAATATTTGTATGGAAGAACTGTCAAAAATTTATAATTATTCCTCCGATAAAATTATCTGGCGTTGGAAAAATCAGCCAAATATAGTCACTTAAATTAGTAAGATGCATTGAATACAGTGCAAACAATGGACCAACAATTTTGATGGGCCCTTAAATCTAAAACAAACCATTTTAAGAAGCCGTAAGTGTAATAATGACTGACACAAACTGATTATAACTTTTGATAACAGGTGGAAATTACGCACTTAAGATCTGAAACATCAAGAATAACAATATCAAGTTACGAAATACACACAGATGCAGACGACGAGGAACCGTGTTAGATTATTGAATAAAGCAGCTATGTTTGTAATTTTAATGCAGTATAATTCGATGAAACCGTGAAAAATAGGTCGAATTTCTCCGATAAATCAGAATACAATATTATGACGGTTTAATGCCATCATGATTCCTGTGTAAGAGAGAGGCGGAGCTATACATGACCGATAGCATTATCCCTTTTTCGCACTGGAATCATATGGCATTAATCCAGCACATTTAAACCGCATTCAAGAGCTGTCAGTGTTGACAGTGTTCACTGTTGTGGTATTTTGTGCTGATCGCGTTCGAGAGAGAGAGAGAGATGCGAAACTTTCTTTACAACTGAAATTATATTGCAATAAATCAATACAATAAAACCTATTTATCTATGCTATTAAAATGTAACTGTTACGAAGCTTAATGTAAACGTTCAAATCAGTATTTTATAATTGGTGCTTTACCAATAAAATATGGCTTTACTGGAGATCGAAAACGAATGGTAATATGTACTTAAATGAATCTCTTTTGTCTTAGTTAAACGTAATATGGCAACTACTGAGTCCACAAGATATATTTAATCATCGGTTTCTGAAAGTCTCGGATCAGCAAATCTACTGTAAGCTCGGGCCATACTGTGAAGGGTGTGTAGCTAAAAATAAGACAGATAGCAATATTCCATTCCCATTGATGACTTTAAAGAAAGTATTCATAATAGTAGTCCCTGTTGCGATTCAGTCATAAAAACATTCAACTCAGGCTATCGCAGTCCACTGTTGGACAAAGGCATCTCCCAGGCTGTACCACAACGCTCTATTCCTCTGCATACAGTCTGTCCCAGGCAGCTATGACATAGTAAGCGGAATTCTAAAAACCCAATAATGCAGGTAACAGACTTTCAGAAACCGAGGTTTATATTTTTCGTGTGTTCCAAGTCTTGCTACTTCTAGAAGAAAACGAGAATTACGGTCTCCAGTTACTATTAAAGCCAACTTAAAACTTTTCTGAAAACCCCATGTAGCCAAATGCTCTGAAGAAGCATATTAATGTTGCCATCTTTAAAGTAATTGTATCAATAAAATTATATTAATCGGTATATTATTATTAGGATAAGAATCTACCCACTGCCATTGTTGTTAATTTTAATATTATAGAGAGCATTTTATGAATGGCACTCTTAGTGACTAATTTACTGTAGTACCTGATACGACAGCTGATTAATAACAAAGTGAACGAATACTACAGTCGGTTTCTTAAAATAAAATAAAAAAATCGAATTAATTAAATCTCAATTATGCCTAAATAAATGAATTATATTTATACAATGGCGAAATAAAACATAAAATTGATTTAAAACTGAAAAAATATGGTGCCATTCATAAATGCCTAAATAATTTACGTTGGTTAAGAATAAAAATACCGTAAATCAATTATTTGAATGGAGAAGGTGTAAAAACATTCGTTTTTACTCTTTACGTATTATGGTGTTTAGCTCCAAATCAGTATTTTTAATCTCATATTTTAGGCAACTATATTTTCTTGCCTATACCGTCATATAACACACTAGGCAGCTGGTTTGTTAGCCAATAAGGAGTAATCTCATTTTATTATGTACGATGTGTCTATTCACACTGTAAAACCCAAAATCAATCTGCCTTTTCCCAACTATGTTGGGGTCGGCTTCCAGTCTAACCGGTCGCAGCTGAATACCAGCATTTTACATGGAGCGATTGAGTTTCTGACCTCCACAACCCAGTTACAGAATAACACTAAACCGAATTGACGAACATTATCGTCATTATTGTCTCCCTGCAGGCCAAATATGCCTCTTCTCCTAAAGAGAAGAAACGACCATGGATCACCACGCTTGCTTGTGCGTTGGCCATTTAAGATCTAAATCAGAGATTTCTAAGATAACTGACTAAAAAGTGTCAGTCAGTGTTTTTTTCTGAACAGCGAACGAGTCTGAACCGTCACACCCGGGTCGGTGATGCTGGATCGCGTATATTCGGCGCTGAATCGAATATACTCCAGCCGGGTTTCACTCATATCGTATCATCATAGGCACACATCTTTTTTTTAAATTTAATTTTCTTTTATTGTACAGACGCCAGCAGGTCAAGCTACCCCAAACTGTCAAATTTTCGCAATCAACTTTGAACCTTAAAGCTTTAGTGATAAAGTTGAAAATTTATTAAAGAAGTTTGACAGATTGTAGTAACTTGATGTGCTGGCGTCTGTACTTTTATTTACGTATTATATAAATTGGTTTCTAAGCCAGATTGCCAGTGTGTTGTTTAGCTATACTTAATTTAGTTTATTTCGGTATGTTGGTTTTGTAAGATGTTAATTTATTATAAAAAAAACTTTTATGCTAATCAAAGGGATGAATTTAGAGGCTCTTGCTCACAGAAACATTGCTAGATTTCTAACCTTTAAAAGGAGCCATTATTCCTCTTATTTATAAAAGTCTGAGCCATTGACTGATGAATATGTGCTGTCAATGAAATTTTTAGAACAAAGACCAGAAGGCCAATTCCCATAATTTAAAACTTTCAAAATGTAGTCGCAATCTCATCTCAGCGACAATCAGTGTCATAAATTAAGGGAAATTAAAGGTATTTTTGGCAGATTCAGACTGAGCTCAGACTGTCTGCGTTCTTAAAATTACGAGAACTCCCTCTGATTTCTTAAAGCGTTATCTAGTCTGCAGTGTTTTTGGTTCACTGATCAATCAGTCTGCCTAGCCTTTTCCCAACTATGTTGAGGTCGGCTTCCAGTCTAACTCGATGCAGCTTTTACCAGTATTTTACATGGAGCGACTGCCTATCTTACCTTCACTACCCAGTTACTGGGTAACAGGATACCGTTTGGTAAGACTGGTTGTCAGACTTTCGGGCATCTGTCTACCAATAACAACTGTCAATGATCTACGAATGACAGCTAGGACCAACGGCTTAACGTGCTTTCCCAGACACAGAGAGGTCTCAGTATGGAAAGATGGTCACCCATCCACGGACCAACCGCGGCAAGCGTAGGCTCCTGATCGATCGACCGGTGCGGCTATTATTACTTAGCCACTGATCCATGACTGATATAACTTCAACCAAAAACATCCTGTCATTTGATTTGACAACAATTTAAAATGAGTAGATTTTCAAGAAAAGTGTTTGACACTTTTATAAATAAGGGGGTAATATATATTAAATAATCCGTTTGATTTGTAAAAAAATAATTCATACAAATTATTGAATCTGAATTTTATCTTTTTTTTTTTTGCTAATTTAGTCAGCTATTGTGTTTTACCTTTTATTTTCATTTTTATTTCTTTTGATCGACTGATTATCTTAGATCTGTTTTTTTTTATTTTATTTTAACTTATACAATGAAATCTGTTTTTACAAATCAATGATCAGTTATGATACAAAAACAGTATCATTCTTTTAATTTTTAAGTAGACCAATCTTATTATACAGGGTCGCAGGGACATCGATGCGCAAACGTCGTGAAAAGGTTACACCTGATGCCATAAATAAAATTACGAAAGTCATTCATCTCGGAAATGACCGGTTAAAAAAATTGGAATTTTTTAGTACCCAATGAATTACAAACAACACGATCAAAACGCTCTGCGGATGGCGCGCGCGCGCGCGCTTCCTACCGCGATACCGCGCGCTGCCCTTTCGAGTTTTATTTACATTGCTGTTTTAAGTGAAACAAGTGAATTTACAATTTTTTTTTTTAAAATCTCATTGGGTTAGATAGAAATAATGATTGTATACAGCTTACAGTAAAAAAAAAATGCCGAAAAAAACGTAAAAATTAAGAATAAGTCGACGAAAAATTTCAACGCAGCGGGGTCCAGAATCATGTACTGAATATAAGCGGTTGCCCGTCGATGTCCCTACCACCCTGTTATCTTTAGTAAATTATTATAATTATGCTCATTTTACTTATTTCTTTTCAATTTTCCATGTTGCGAAATATTTTAACTATTCTGAAAATATAATTTAAATAAAATAATTAACGCATTAATTATATTTACTTGATTTACATAATGGTACAAAATATATAAATATATTTGGTGGTATATCTTGTTTTGAAGCTCTTATATTTTGTAGGTAGTTGTGGCAGTCTAAATGTTGTTGTGGGTTTAAATGTACGATATGAACGTTTCTAAACAAAATAAATAAAACCTTTTATGTTTTTAATAACTTTTTAACCGAAAGGCAACGTTAGTCCTTTTAAACATAACGAATTCAAGACAGCGGGGTAATTGCGTAACACACTAACAGTAGCAACGGCTTTCATTTTGACAGTTCAACAACATTCATTGCGTTATTTACGCTGAAAAAAAAATTTTTTTTGGAACGATGACGTAACAGATTAGCATTCTTCAAAATGATTCAGATTGTGATCGATAGTGTGTTACGCAAAAAGGGGGCTAATCAAATAAGACAAAGCCTCCTGTCAATTCCTTCTAGATACTAGGACGAAGACATTTCATTCCATAAGGTCAAATGGCACATAAATTTTACCTGTCACACATTTCTAGGCATAAACCCGCATATGTTATAAATATTCTAAAATATAATAAAGCCATATTCTGCATAGACAATCCACAAATTATGCACGGTCACACAAAAGACTTTCACATGCTATATACATTAATATCTTAGTTCTTGTCCAGAGTGAGTGGCAAACTCGGGTGTTGAACCAGCGTCCTGATTTGTGACATTTCAACAGACAATTCTCCGTGACAAGAAAAAAATATTAGCTATAATATTTTTATCTCTCGAAGCGACCTGCGATTTACTCGTGAGTACCAAGTGTACAAACACGCAGTGATCGTGCGCGTGAAGACGCCATTGTGTCGGACGGTACCGAGAGCTCATGCGCTTATAAACTACATAACACCACCTGCTACGATCTGCCCACCGTCCAGCAGTTCACGAAACGCCTCTCCAAGCGTTTCTTAAATACTGCTATAAAGTACCCCAATCCCCTGATTGCGGCGGCCGCCCGACGCATACACTTACCATCCCCGACGACGCCACGATCCTCCTACAAGAGAGTAGTAAGGCCGCCAGTACTCTCAGAAAGTACAAATACCGACAGCCGTCCTTCCGTCCTTGCCGCCGAGGCCCATATATAATTCCGATCCAGCCTGTACCTTGCTGCCCTCTCCCAGCGACGCCCTAAGCCGAGGTACCACACAGGGGGTGCCCTTACTTAGCGTGTAGGCGCTTTTAAGTTTTTTATGCCCTGGCTGGAGGCCTTAATTTATTGAGGTATCCTGCTACGACCATTTCATAATGTAGGGATCGTAGCAGGTAGTTCTGTGCGTTTTATGGTTTCTGCCTACCCTCATGAGCTTTAGTTTATATATGCACATAGGTGGACACTTTGATATGTCGACGTATCGGGCGTCTCACTCTGGACGAGGCCTTATGGCTGGTCTTAACGTTTGCAATAAAGAAAGTCAACTTTGCCTTTGATAATTTGATGTCTAACACTTTCATACAAGGCAATAAAAAGTTATGAAATGCCTGTCATTACCAGTTTTACGACTCCATCCAAATATCGTATTAGTTTTACTAAAGAGGTTTCTAATAGGTACGCACGGCTGTACATTAAACTATACATAACCAGAATAAGCTGACTTCTGATTGTACGAAAAACCAGACAATGCGAGGTCAGCTAAACTTGGAAATGTATAGCTTGATGTGTTGCCGTGTGTACCTTATATGGTAATTCATGTGAACCTTATATGGTAATACTGTTGTAACCTATGTTTACAAATAAAGACGATTGATTGATTGATTGATTTATTGAAAATCTAACGTGTGATCGTATTGTCTTGCAAATTGTACTGTTCTCAAGCTCACTGTAACTTAGGCTAGATTTAAGCGTTCCTGTCCTAATCTATGCACTGCGGTGTAATGTATTGGAAGTATTTTTACAGTTCTTCAATTGAACACTCAAAATGCAAGGATAACCTTACATATTGAGTGTTCTTCATTGGGCTCAACAGATAGAAATATGAATTAAAAATGTGAATCAGATTTCCATACAGATTATTCAGAGGGGATATACATGTTTAAATACGTGTCGTTTTTACAATGATTATAATATTTTAAAATTGAAATGAAGTGTATCCATGTATGTTGCAACGAACACAAAAACTTTTACTTTAACAATGTTTTTATTTACAAATAGTTTAGGCATTTTTTTTTAATGTCTAAAGCATATTCCTCTTTTAACGAGCATGCCACATTTCTTTAATTAATCAGTACTACATATGATTAAGTAATTTAAATTAAATAAAAAAAATATCCATTTCAGTTATTCAACCGATGTAATCAATGTTTAATAGAATTAAGAAAGGTGACATCACATTTAACTTATTTTAACATCTGAATTTAATGGAATATTAACTATAGGTCTGACTGGGGTTATTTTAATTGAGATCTGCGTATAAAATCTATGCAATTAAATGTAGAGTTAGTCGCAATACACTTTTTCAATAGCGTAATTTATTTATTGTTTAAATATGTAGTAACATGCAATCTTTAGCATATTTTTTTTTCATATCAGTCATATACTCGTACATGATATAAAAACCTGATCATTTTATTTTACTTATATCATATACATAATAAAGTAAGCTAAAACTGATTATATCATAATTGTTGTTGAATAATGTAAATGTACAAAACTTTTGTACCTATCTTGTTGAAGTTTGCTAGTGCTGTACCTACCATGTTTATCGATAAATGTATTTGTATTATCCTGTGTACTTATCTGTATAACGCGAGAGATATTTGAATTAAATGCGTATTTCCAAAATGTGTTTTTTTATTTAACTCAATGGCGCCGATTCCCTTGTTCATGTACAGACGTCAGCAGGTCAAGCTACCCGAAACTGTCAATTTTTTCCAATCAACCTTGATTCTTCATGGTTTAGATATAAGGTTGAAAATCTAATACAGAATTTTGACAGATCGTAGTAGCTTGATGTGCTGGCGTCTGTACTAAACTAAATTTAAGTTCAGTGCATCTTTTTCTTTCTATTTCATTGAGAAAAGGACAGAAGATAAATATTAGTTTAGTCCTGTCAAATTAAGATACTCCATGGACAGTTTAGATGCGATTACAAACATGGCTACTAAAAATACGTCAATTTACATCAGGCGCTGACTAATTTGACAGGACTAAACTAATATTTATCTTCTGTCCTTTTCTTAATGAAACAGAGAGAAAAAGATGCACTGAACTTAAATTTAGTTTAGTTCATGAACAAGGGAATCGGCGCCATATTAACCCTAACAGTTTAAAGAAAGCAGTAAAAAGTACAATTAAAAAAAAAAAAAAAAACAAAATAAAAGATACCCGATAATTTTAACGGATAAAAAGAGAAAACTCTGGTAGGAAATCTTGAAAGGCACTACACACGACACTATTGGCTCAAAAACCAATTAAATAATACACTTTGTGCCTTAGAATTCTATCAACAATTTCTTGAAAGATCACACTTCAGCCTTCAGCTGATCTCTTCTGTAAAATTTCACCTTAAAAACTTAGATGAAGTGAGCTGTCAATATTGGCATCAGCTGGAATGACAGCTCACTTCAAGTTTTAACGCTGAGATTTTGACAGAATAGGTCAGCAGGTTTTGAAAAGCCCACAATATTACTTTATGGCACAATCTATTATTTACACTGAAGGAAAATTCTGCAAGTGTACACTTCAGTTCACAGACATACTCTGGGCTCAACCTTTGGGCACAAATGTTCACATTTATTCGGCACATTTGTCTTATTGTGTTAACCACTGGTGGTTGGTGATCTAAGGTAAGCCGGGTGTGTTTATGTTGTATGTTTATGTTTATGTACAGACGCCAGCAGGTCAAGCTACCCGAAACTGTCAAATTTTCCCAATCAACCTTGAACCTTAATGCTTGAGCGATAAAGTTGAAAATCTATTAAAGAGATTTGACAGCCTGTAGTAGCTTGATGTGCTGGCATCTGTACTACCTTTATAAATTTTACAGTGTGTAAAAGAAATTTGTGGTTATATCTATGGGTGGAATACAGACCATCAAACTGAACATTTTTCCCCATGGGACCAACCATCGTAATCGCGAACAAATACCTTACTCGACGCAAATGTATGAGACAGCTGATAATTAAATTTTTTTCACAATTACGATATTGGTTGGAGAAAGTAGCTCAGTTTGATGGTATGTACCCCTACGCCCTTAAATATGACCAAACATTTGTTATACACTGTGTAAAATGTTTATATAATTGAGATGTAATAATATATAATATGTTGAAATATTATGTTGATTTTTTTATTAAGGCAAGCCGGGCTTTTTGGCTTGTATACAGGTAACGTTACTATTTTTTTATATTTATAATTCAGTATCATAGTTTAGGGCAGATTTTTCAATCGACAGATATTTTTTATTCATTGAATAAAATTGACGTCTGACAAATTTTGTATGGAAGAAATGTCAAAAATTCAAAATTATTCCTAGGATGAAATTATCTGGCGTTGCGTGGCGTGGCTGGCCAGATAATTTTTATTCGAGAAATAAAATTGACGTTTGACAGTTTTTATATGAAATTACTGTCAAAATTTCAAAATTATTCCTCGAATAAAGTTATCAGATTATTGAAAAATTAGCCGTTAGACGATTATGTTGTTTTCTTTTTGTATATAACGGTGAGTATAGATTAGAGCATTTACTTGTAACAGCATCGAGAATTCGCCCTTTTTAGATTTTATCGAACCGCACTTCGAACACAACGCTCGATGTTTTGTTACAACCTGATTTTAAAAACCAACGAGCGTACTGGTGTAACATTTTATCGAGCAAAGAGCACGTATCTTTACCTGTAGGTCCGACATTTCAACGTTGAACGCAAGGTAGTAAGAAACGTTACAGGTAAATGCTCACTCGCCCTGAGCATTAATTACGTCGAACGCAGCGTCGAGCATTCGCGGAAACGTTACATTACATGGAAATACTTTTGGAAACTGAACTTTTGCCTGTATTGTAGCATTAGTAAGAACGTTACTTTACCATAGGTTCTCAACAATAAAAGGGGGCGTGTGGGCGTTTGAGACTGTCAGGCAGGGCAGTAGACCCAGAGAAAATGATATACATATATTATCTTACGACTGTAGAATATACACCTTTCAATATAATCGTGGCAATAGCTGTTCCGGGTTCGCTAGAAAAAAAAAGCATTCTCAAAGTGGGAGGTGGGCAAAATAAGAGATATATCCGAGAAAATGCCCCAATGTATACTCGCCTTAAGAGGAAGTATGCGGTGCTATTCTGTAAAAATCTCACCGTGAAAACTTAGGTGAAGTGAGCTGTCAATAGTGTCAATCCCTTGCATTAGGTGGAATGACGGGTCACTTTAAGCTCACTTCACCTAAGTTTTCACGGTGAGATTTTTACAGAATAGGCCGGCTGAAAGTGGCGATGACCGAGAAGAGGTGTAAAAGAACATCTAGTTATTTTCGTAGACATATAGTATATGCTTTATTGTTCATACTAAATGTTTACTCTTTGCTGCTATACTTTAATAAGAACAACTTTATGATTCCAGACTCGGCTGTAAGAAGACCAATGCAGTCCTAACTTCATGCCAAAGGAAACTATCTCTAATTTTCTACTACTTAGAGCATTTTATTAAATGCGGCTCCTATTCTTAGCATTTATGTTTTAGCTCAATTTTACATTTATACGCAATGATATATACCAAAAATTATTCTGAAGACTTGAAGACATGTGTATAATTTTTAATAATGTATTTTAAATAAGAATTAATTCGCCTTGTTTGTAATGTTTTCTTCATTTTCTTTAGTTATAAAATGATGAAAAATATAATGGAGAAAGAGTCTGACCAGAGAAGGCGTTTTACGTTTTAGCCGAGACACTAGACCTAAATAATTCCGTCCATACACGTCGTTTTGCGCACGTATACGCGTGTTTCTCGAATGGTATCTCGGCACGCTCGTGAAAAGCCTTATCCAGACAGGCTAAAATGTAGTAAAGCAGGTGCAGGTACAACCCGATTCAAACTTTATGGCGGCTCGAAACATGAGGCGAGTCGCTGCGCAGTAACAAATTCACGTGTCAGCGGGGGTGAGGGGTGAGGAGTACCACCCTTCACCCCCGCTGACAAGTGAATTTCGAAAGTTGAAGTTATTAGAATTTTAAAAGTTGAAGTGCGCTGCTCGTTGCGCTAAGCGCACGTCAGAGCTGTCATAAAGTTTAAATCGGGCTGTATAAGACATTGATCAATATTGAAGCAATATCGATGTTATAATGTCAAAATAATCGTAAAATTATAATCGAATATTTTATACGAATTGAATGATATATAATAATGTAATATTACAATTATGGGTTGTGAGTTAAAACCCCACCCGCCGCACTATGGCACAAAATAAATATATAGGTACAGAAGGTAGATGCCATGTAACGAGTAAAATCGAGCCCACACACACATATGGTCAGTTCCGAAATTATTTGTACATACCTTTGATTTCCAAGTGTTTTGATTTGATTAATTGAAAACTTAAACCCCTTACTAATTTTAAATCATCTTAAAGTTGTTTTAAAATGTGTCTGCTCAACAACGTAAATAACGCAATGAATGTTGTTGAACTGTCAAATGAAAGCCATTGCTACTGATAGTGTGTTAAGCAATTACTCCGCTGACCTTCTGTACCTGTCTTTTTAGTGCTATTGACGTGAATCCACTCCCATCGTAAGCATTATGATAATTAAGTTTAGTTGAATGGTTTACAGAAATAGGTACTAGTTGGTATGTAAATACTTAATGTGTCACTTCGAATTCATTTTATTCTTCGTGTCACTGGCACGACAATATTTCAAACCTTGTTGGCCCAAAACTTCCCCACTTCCACGGCGTTGTCGGTGGCAGCGCAGAGGTCACTTTGACTGCATGTTTTGGGATACAGAGGGCAGGATAGGAGGTAGAGCATAGTTTGCGACACAGTTCCACACCTGCTGCCGTTCCGTCGAGATAGCCCCCACTTTACCAAGCTGGAGTTACATGTTCCCACTTGTGTCCGGAGAAGGTTCAGGGACTTCCAAGTGGGCCACGAAAGTTTGTACCCTGCAGGGAGATACTGTTTTCGTGGGGGAAGAGTATGTAGCCTCCTAATCATCATCTAAGTAGAAAGACATCCTCAGCCAAATTGCACATTTGATTGTGGGAATCAGCTGGATGCAGGCAGGCAGTACCGAGCCAGTCGTATCTAATGGTGATGTTTGGAGGAACTATGTCTAGCTGAAACCCTACAGTACCTATAAATATATTTTCTTCGGCTAGTTTTTAATATGGGTAAAACTGATCTCACATTGGAATGAGGCTCTAGAGCGCAAATTAGGCCGAGTCGCACCGCAACGCAACACATTGGTCTTCCTGCGTCGTTCACTTTCGTACATTTTCTATAAAACTGATCCACTATAGCCACCCAAACCCATAGTCCGGTATATTTTGTTTCCATGTTCTGCAATAGTCCTGCACCAACCGGGGGTTGTCCTTGGATGCACTTGCATGGTGCATACAGGGATAATCGTCGGTTGGTGCCTCCTCATCATTTAAAATTGTGTAAAGGGCCTTTGCGAGTTGGCTTCGGCCCCTCGTACGCCTTCCAAAGGACCGGGACCCCATGGTCCCGAGATATGTTGAAACTTAAAAAAATAATAATAATAAAATAGTTTATTTCTCTCTCCACAAAGGTTAGCTTATAAATAACACCTTAAGACTAAACAATAAAAACAAGATAAAAGCTCCTTTGCGAGAGACTGGAGTCCGTGCTAGGGAAACCCTGTGTTACAGATCTCCAGGCCCACCACAGTGTTTAGGTGCTGTAACTACACTGCACAAGTTTTAGGACAATTAACAATCATTTTGTAACTTTTATGGAAGAGAAAAAAAAAAGTTAAATAATATCATGCAAATAGGTATATCTGTATTGAGGTGTGTGTACGTGTGGTGTGTTGTGCGTGCGTTCTATGAATCAACGTACACCACCGCACCGTTTTTTTTATGAAAATGCGTTGCGCTGCGGCCCGTTGTGGCTGTTATGTTAGCTTTGCTTTAGAACGCATTGAATGTCAATGAGGGTCTTTCATAAGGTTTTTTCAAAGTCAAAGTTTCGCGCGGGATTTCATTGCTCACTGGATTTTCAACTCTCAGTGTTGAGCCGAGTATTGTGAATCCAACAGAGCGCATCCCAGAGCGCCAAAAAATACACTGTTGGTCTTTCAACTCTCGGCGCTAAGCATTGTTTATAAAAAAACGGTGCACGAAAAAAAGTCACCGCGCCCGCCCTTGCAAACCTAGGCTAAGAGTACGAGATCTTTATTTTAAGTAAATTATTATGATATCTCTAAAGATCTTACATTTTCTAGTGATTGAATTTAGGTAGTGTTTTTTTTATATGATGTGTGTATTGTGGGTTTATTAAATATATTTTTTACAGAGCTTGCTATTTTCATTTGCAATTCCTATACACATACAAGGTGTAGTCGCACGGGACGAACGATCAGGTTAAGCTACGCTTGCCGCGGTTGGTCTGTGGATGGGTGACCATATTCACATACCAAGGCCCCTCCGTGCCTCGGAAAGCACGTTAAGCCGTTGGTCCCTGCTGTCATTCGTGGATCTTTGACATTCGTTACGGGTATTCAGAAGCCCGAAAATCTGACCGACCCCAACATTTTTGGGAAAAGGCTAGGCAGATGTTGATACGCATGCAATGTGTAAAAAATGTCCTGAAACATGTCTTCCTTTTTTGTAAGTACCTATACAACGTGTCCCAGAAATCAACGTCAAGCCAAAAACGGGCAATAGGCCAAGTCGTGACAGTTATTAAAAAAATATAAAAAAAAATCTTGGCCATGTACTTTTCAAATTTTATGGATTCAAAAATAAATCTCAAAAAGTGACACCCTGTGATGATCTTTCAAGTCCTGACTACAAAGATTAACTTATCGTCAGTTTTTTTTCTGTGACGTAACCATGAAATATCCTTCTATAAATTAAAGTTAAAAGTTAAAACATAACTACCTCAGTTTTAAATAAAATATTGGATTTTTGCCCAACATTGAATTCAAAATTATTACATCACCCAACTTTAACCGCGTGTAGTGTAAAAAAAATGTACTACACTATTTTGGCAAGTAACTTTAAAAGATGGCGCGTTTAGTCTGGATTCCAAAATGGTATGCCACTTACTAATTGCTACTTCTTAATTGAGGAAAAACATTTTTTTTTATTGAAGCCGGATTTCATACAAGTTCGATTGAGACGAAGAGTGGCGTTATTTGACTAGAATAGAATAGAATACTCTTTATTGTACACCATACAAATCATAAAACATAAATATACAAAAATTTTACAAAGGGTGAACCAATGGGCGGTCTTATCGCTAAGAGCGATCTTTTAAAGACAACCTTTGGATGGATTAAAATTAAAGAGAGGCAAAAATGGTAGGTAGTCTGTGGTGTACCATTTATATTATACAATCAATATATACATAAAGTATATTTTACTCGTCTAAATAAATATATACATACAATAATAGACATGAAACAAGAGCAAAAAAAATAATAAATAATAATAATGATGATGTTTAAGGAGAGAGGAAGTGCTTTTTTATCATAATTTTGAAAGTGGACAGAGATTGAGCACGCCTTACCGACACGGGCAAGTCATTCCATAACCGTACCGCTTGAACAGTGAAAGATTTGTCAAAGAAACTGGTGGAATGCATCGGCATCTCTAGTCTCAGGTTTTCCGATGACCTCAGATATCTATTATGTGTGTCATGAAGGAACTTGAAACGTTCTTTAAGATAAGAGGGGGTTTTAGGATTAAACAAGATACTGTAGAGCTGAAATAAGATATGAGAATTCCGGCGAAGACGTATGGGAAGCCACTTGAGCTTTGTACGAAATTCAGATATGTGATCATATTTGCGCAGGCCAAATATAAATCTTATGCAAAAGTTTTGAAGTCGCTCAAGTTTATCTAGTTGTGCCTCAGTAAGATCTGGATAACTGACATCAGCGTAGTCAAAGATGGGAAGTAAAAGGGATTGTGCAAGCGCAGTTTTAGTGGCAGTTGGAAGAAAGTTCCGCAACCGTCTCAGTGACTTACCAGATGCAAACACTTTACGACTTACCTCCTGTAGCTGAGGACCCCAGGAAAGATGTTTGTCGATCCAAACCCCAAGGTTCTTAACCTTTTCGCTGAATGGAATAGCAGTTCCGTTAAATTGAACCTGGAGAAGCTGCGACCAGTTTATCTTGGGGATCATCCTTGAGCTGCCAACAACAATGAGCTGAGTCTTCGATGGGTTAACCTGCAACCCATGCGCCTCACTCCACTCACAGATTGAAACCAAATCCTTGTTGATAACGTGAACAGCATCAGCAAAATTCGATTGGCTAGCTTGTTTATAGATTTGCAAATCGTCGGCATAAAGGTGGTAGGAAGAAATAAGTTTTTTGGTAATGGAGTTTATAAATATTGCGAAAAGTAAAGGAGATAAAACGCCACCCTGAGGTACACCGGCAGAAGTATAACACCACGAAGAGCAAAACTTTTCTATGCATATACGTTGCCGGCGGCCATACAGGTAACTACGAAACCAGTCAATCGCCGTTGGAGATATGTTAAGCGAGCGAAGCATACCAAGCAGGATATCGAAATCGACAGTATTGAATGCATTGCTAAAATCTAGTAAGCAAAGAACTGTCAGATTTCCTTCTTCCATGCCCAACCGTATGTCATCAGTGACGTTAACTAAGGCGGTAGTGGTACTGTGACCAGGACGTAAACCGGATTGGAAAGGATTCAGCAGACTATTCTTACAAAGAAAAGCACTGAGCTGATTGTGGACAAGGCGTTCTAGGACTTTGGAGAGGAAGGGCAAGATGGAGATGGGACGGTAATCTGAAAAAGAAGTAGGATTGGATTTTTTGGGTAAAGGAATGACTTTGGCCTCTTTCCACATCGATGGAAAGGCACCATAGGATATAGAGTAGTTCAGGATATAGCATAGGATAGGAAGGATCTCGTCGAGGACAGGGAGTATCATTTTCCGACTTACACAATCACTACCGACTGCGTTAGACGTGATTGAAACTATGCTCTTCTTAACATCACAATCAGAGAATTGACTAAAAATAAATGGAGGATGGTCCGGAGTTGGAAGGTTTGAAAGATAGTTAACAGTAGCTGCCTTCGTGGTCCCATTTTTTTTTTTTTTTTTTCTGTTGGGAAATCATCAAATGACCGCTCCCGCTCTGGGTGGAGCGGAAGGGAGTGTCAGACTCTGACTGACTGATGTAAACAAAGGCGCGGACCCTCTTGTCTGCGGTAATATAACTCGTAAAAAAAAAAAAAAAAAACCCACCATGTTCCTTCCTTCGCCCTGTATGTTCCGGAGTAGCGGTAACCCTTTCGGACAGTCCCGCTGACCCGGCAGGCTTCGGCCCTAAGGGGCCCCTCGGATTATGCTGACATCTCTTTGAGGCGCGCGTGGAACACTTACGCGCCGTCCGGCACGGGCCTGGTCCTGATCGGGCGGTGAGCTACCCATTGCTCTCCGCCCGCAGGCCCGCGCCTACGGTGGCCGGTAGTCGTCACTCGACTCCCGACGCCCGGGGCGTCTCCCGCGGCGGCTGGGACGGGAGGCTCTCTCCCTCATCCATCCCGCCACCTCCTTCGCTAGCATGACTGCTTCGCAGAAGGAGGCGACTGCCTCCCACTCCCTCTCGCTCCGGACCATGGCTTGCACCAGGGCCGGGCGCGAGAGTTCGTGGTCCCATTACAGTGGGACGAAGATGAGAAGTGTTGATTCAGTAGATCAATGTCTAAGTCTTTAGGAATCGATTCTTGGCGTGATTTAAGAAATTTCCAGACTTTTGCTGGATCTCCGTTTTCAACTGAGGTGTGAATATGGCGGCGTTGGACATCTCTACACACCTTATTGCAGCGATTGCGTGCATCAACAAGGATCTCCCGATTCGACGGTGAGAGACTAGTGCGAGCGAGACAGATGGTGACGCTACTTTGTTAAGTGTGAGCGAGATAAATAGTGACGCTACTTTTATCTAAGAGCGAGACGGATTGACACATTATTTCGTCTGTGTGAGTGAAACAGATAGAGACACCACTCTGGCGAAACAGGGATGCGTTAGGTAAATTGTGCAATACTGCAGTACGTTACGCTCTTTCGTTTACTACGCATCTTTCTGTATTTGTATTGACTTCGTACTTACAACTGTGGCTTTGTTTATTGGACTTGATTTGCATTGTGATTTGGATTTATCTCCACTGTTTCTGACGACCCCGGACTGGTTTTAATCGTAACCCCGTGTTTTGTGTAGTGTGTTATCATGCCATCTCGATACACCGCACAGGAATACGCCAACATGCATCTCATTTATTGAGAATGCTTATGCAACGCCAATGCTGCAGCAAGAATGTATCGTGAGAGATACCCAAATGCTGAGCGTTACCCCGATCATCGAGTATTTATTAATGTGCATCCAGTGCATCGGTCATTATCAGAGGGTCGATTCCCTAGTCAAATGGCTAGCGAGGGAAGACCCGTAATGCCCTATGAGGCCGAAGTCCTGCAAGCACTTGAAGAAGACCCAAGTATCTCAGTACGTGGAATTCAACAGAGCATAGGACTCCCCAAAAGTACTGCACAGCGTATTAAAAAAAAAATGTGTTTCACCCATACCATATACGACGAGTACAAAGTCTGCTACCCCGAGACTACCCAGAGAGAGTGCGACTTTGTCAAACGATGTCGCAGAAGCAACGTGAGGATCCGCGATTCTTTGAAAAAATTCTATGGTCAGATGAATCAACATTTAAAAAGGACGGTTACATGAACGTCCACAATTTGCACGAATGGCACGTGGAAAATCCAAATTTGATGCGGGAAGACAGATCGCAGTACCAGTTTAAAGTGAACATGTGGACGGGAATTTTGAATGGTAAAGTTATTGGTCCAATCGAGCTGCCGGAGAATTTAAATGCCCAGGGTTATTTGGACTTTTTACAAAACCAATTACCAGAATTATTGGAAGAAGTGCCACTGAACATTTACGGCAGCATGTGGTACCAACAAGATGGCTGCCCAGCGCATTATGCTCTAACAGTACGTGAGTTTCTCAATCGTGAACACCCCGATAGGTGGGGTGGTACAATTTCGTGGCCTGCTCGTTCACCCGACATAAACCCCATAGACTTCGTTTACTGGGGTACAATAAAGGATATCGTGTACTCTAAACCAATTCAAAATTTAGACGAGCTGCGCCAAAGAATTGCAGAAGCCGCTGAATACATCAACTCGAGACGATACGCCCGTCTTATTACGCGATCATTTTTAAAGAGATGTAGAGCTTGCATTACAGCTGAAGGCAAACAGTTCGAACATTTAATATAAACTTGGTAAATCTGATTTAATAAAAATTATAACTAAAGAAATCCAACAACTGAATTTTATTTCAAACGCACCTAAAACTAACAATTAACTTTTTTTCCTCAATTAAGATATAGTAAATTAGTAAGTGGCATACCATTTTGGAATCCAGACTAAACGCGCCATCTTTTAAAGTTACTTGCCAAAATAGTGTAGTGTATTTTTTTACACTACACGCGGTTATAGCTGCGTGATGTAATAATTTTGAATTCAGTGTTGGGCAAAAATCTAACATTTTATTTAAAACTGAGGTAGTTATGTTTTAACTTTTAACTGTAATTTACAGAAGGGTTATTCATGGTTACGTCACAGAAAAAAAACTGACGAAAAGTTAATATTTGTAGTCACAGGACTTAAAAGATCATCACAGGGTGTCACTTTGAAACACCATGGCCTCGGACTTGTGCAATGCCACCTCGAGACCCAACTGCCGGATCCTCTCCACGACTATCGCAACCCCGCGTGTCATCGCGTCGGCCGCCACCTGATGCGACCTCCCCTGCGCCAGGACCAGCGTGTCGTCAGCGTAGCAAACCACGCTGACGCCATCAGGGAGGTCGGCCCGCAGCACCCAGTCGTAGCCGATGTCCCACAGGAACGGCCTCACAACCGATCCTTGCGGGACACCGCATGACATCTCTCGCCGATTCCACTCCCCATCACGACCGGGGTAGATGACGGCTCGCCGTCCGATACGCCTCGACTATTCGACGGAGGTAGGGCGGCACCCGGTGATAACGGAGTGCCTCCACAATGCAGCTCCAGGGCAGGGTGTTAAACGCGTTGGCGATGTCGAGTGACACCGCCACGACGACCCCACCCCGGGACACCGCGTCCCCCGTTGTGAGGGCTCTCACGCGCATGATGGCGTCCACCGTCGAGCGCCCCTTGCGGAAACCAAACTGGCTGTCCGCAAGATCCGGCCCCGTCCTCACCAAGTGCCCGACGAGGCCGTCCACAATCTCTCTCTCAAAGAGTTTGCCGACCTCGTCGAGCAGCACGATGGGCCGGTATGCGGACGGAGAGTGCGCTGGGCGCCCTGGCTTCCGAATGAGGACCAGCTTCCCCGTCTTCCAACGAAGCGGGAACTGGCCTCTCTCCAAACATGCGCTTAAGAGCGCCTCCACTCGAGGCCCGAGAGCCCTCGAGGCCAGGACCCAGGCTTTACCTGGCAAGCTGTCGGGTCCTGGGGCGGTATTTTCGGCCTTCAACCTTTGAAGACGAATGGGGTAGTATCCTCCTGGTGGTACGAGGACTAAAACACGGCGACTCGATTATAGTGGACTGTATTAAATAAGATTCAACAAGAAGAAAACAACGGTATACAATACGGCTTGGACGTTATGAGAAGAGTATGCGCTCAGTAGCGTGGACGATGACGCAGTCGTGTGCCGGCCGGTGCGCGCCCGCACGTCGAGCCCCCCCTCCGCGACCGCTGCTCCCCGCGGTCGCCCGGCGCGGCGTGATATTCTCGACAACCTTCCTACCGCCACTCTCAGTTCTACCCCGGTCACTTTAGGGATGTCGTCGTCGTCCGCGTGGTCCGATTCGGGCCGGGGGGAAAGTCCGCTCCCGCGATAGCGCGCTTAGGCGATAGGAAACGCCCGGGTGTCACCATTGCCAGGATCGCCCAGAGGACACGGTGGAGCACACGGTGGAGGTCTGCCCCGCTTGGGCGGAGCACCGCCGTGTCCTCGTAGAGGCGATCGGCAGCGGCGGCGGCCTCTCGCACCCGGCCCTGGTGCAAGCCATGGTCCGGGGCGAGAGGGAGTGGGAGGCAGTCGCCTACTTCTGCGAAGCAGTCATGCTAGCGAAGGAGGTGGCGGGACGGATGAGGGAGAGAGCCTCCCGTCCCAGCCGCCGCGGGAGACGCTCCGGGCGTCGGGAGCCGCGTGACGACTCTCGGCCACCGTAGGCGCGGTCCTGCGGGTGGAGAGCAATGGGTAGCTCACCGTCCGATCAGGACCAGGCCCGTGCCGGACGGCGCATAAGTGTTCCACGCGCGCCTCAAAAAGTTGTCAGCATAATTTGAGGGGCCCCTAGGGCCGAAGCCTGCCCGGTCAGCGGGATTGTCCGAAAGAGTTACCGCTACCCCGGAACATAAAGGGCAAAGGAAGGAACATGGGTGGGTTTTAGTCAGTAAGAGGGAGGGGACATTTGATGATTTCCCGTCCGGAAAAAAAAGGGTGTCACTTTTTGAGATTTATTTTTGGATCCATAAAATTTGAAAAGTACGTGACCAAGATTTTTTTATATTTTTCTAATAACTGTCACGACTTGGCCTATTGCCCGTTTTCGGCTTGACGTTGATTTCTAGGACACGACGTTGTATGTGCATCTGGACTGAGGGCCATATATGGCTCCGTGCTGAGTAGGAAACTCCTCGTGGACGAGGTGGACCTTTACGATCTTCCTTATAGGTACGAGGTGTAAAGTTATGGTTTCCTTAATTCCGATCAAGTCTGTCCCTTGCTGCCCTCTCCCAGCGACGCCCTAAACCGAGGTCCGTATCCCACAGAGGGTGCCCTTAGCGTGTAGTCGCTTAGTTCTTAAGTTTTTAAGCCCTGGCTGGAGGCCTTAATCTATTGAGGCATCCACAGGCAAGCCCGGTCAAGCATACGGCAACCTCACAGGTTAAACTGTGAGATGCCATATCGAAAATAAAAAAAATGGTTTTCTAGAAGAACTCCCCTCAAACCGCCCAGTAAAGGCAAGAATGAGGTGGGAGCTCTGTTCCTCGTCATTGTTCACTCCAGCCGGCCAATAAAGGCTAGCAACCCAGAGGTGAGGAACACGATTTCTCCCTGGAGATAGGGTCCGTGAGATCGCTACTGCCCAACAGCTCGCCACATGCTGCCCCGCGGGTTTCTTTATTTTTCTTGGTCTGGCTCCTCACCCTAGACCTTCAGCAAAGTAAACTCTTCCGGCACAGGCCTAGCATGACGTAGAGTTCGGAGCGCGGAAGCCCCACCACGACGTCAACGTAGAGATACGGCGGTGGTTATTATTATTATTATAATAATTATGGGACCAAACGCGAAAACAAAAATTTTACATACATCACACATACATAATCAGCCAATATTGCTCCCACTACCGGGACACAGGCCTCTCTATGAGAGGGAGTGGGCCATTACCCACCACGCGGGCCCAGTGCGGGTTGGTACATATCTTCGAATGTTTGGTTCCTTCACCGTTTTGGGAGCAGATAAATTTTAATCAAATAAAACTATAAGAAACAAAATACCGTATATTCTAAAAAATAAGAACCTAAACAATCTACACAGATTCCCATAAAAGACAATAAAAAGCTAGTTTCGATATTATTCACTATCTCTTGATAGCCATCATGATAATATTTTTTTTACAAACAGTTTTATAGGTGTTGCTCGCCATAGCTTCGTAATTCGTTTGAATTTCTTGCTCCCTGTCATACACAAACTTCGGTAATTTCGCTACCAAATGCTCTCCGTCGTCCGAAATAGTTTTCTCTGTATATATCTCCAGAACGGCTTTCTTGGCTGCGTAAGACTGCAAGATGTCTGAAGCGTGCATCACTGTCATATCTTTTTTCTCGTCTCGAGTAGTTGAACCACAGAGTAATACGACTTTTTCTTCGCCCGATATATTCAAAATAGCATCTTTGTTGCGTTTCCTCATTTCACATTCTCTGATATGGCACCTTTCAGGAGAAATCGTCTTCCTCAAGCTCAACTGTCTGGAATCCACGTTTAAAACTCCCGAATCTGATTTTAGAGCTTCTTCATTAAAGTTGAAGCTGCCACCACTACTAGGTCTAATACTGCTGTGTACTGATAAATTTGTGCTATTAATTTTACTTGTCGAATATCTAGAATTTTGCGTTTGTACGTCCACAAATTCCGCTGTTTTGTAATCGATTTGCGTGTAGTCGGATTCCCTCTTCAAATCGCAAGTGGTTTCCTCATTTTTCTTGAATATTTCTTTAGCGGCGCAGCAACAGCCGCCTCCGTCGCATCCGAGTCGTGAAGCTAGTTTCAATCTGGCAGCCACAGTGCTGCACATGCATGCTCCTCTCCTCGATTCGTTCTCAGATGATAACACGTCGGCACTTCGGTCGCTGTTACTGCAATCACTATTATTCTCGCCTGATGGATACACAACTTCCCTGTTAATTGCTACTTCTGAAAGTACTGTTTTGCTATCCAGTTTATAGTAATTATTCATGCTGTCAGTATCTCTAAAATAGTTGGGTTTCAATGAAGCGTAAGTGACATCTTTAGCTAAGTCGCTTGCCGGTACATTATTCTTATCATGATCTCTGCTATCAGAAGTTAATATGACTTCAAGCATATCTAGTAGTTTTCTCTTTCGAGTTTTGTTTTCGTATCTAGTATCGTGTGCTCTTTCCATCACGTGTCTAAACATTTCTTTCTTTTCGTCTTTAGTTTGAGGTTTAACGATGACGTCTAAACTTTGTGATTTCCTTATTTCTGGTAGTGTGTCTGGTTCGTCGGTATCTGTAGTGGACATGAATGTATCGTATGTTTTATGAGGACGTTTTTCCGTATCTGTCTCGGTATCATACTTCGGCGGGTCGACTTGTCTGTCCGTGTCCGTTTCTTCCGTGTCGTTTTTCATTGGTTTGTCTGTATCGGTGTCCTCATTATATTCATACTTGTGATCTGTCGGTTGGGTATCCGTTTCTTCTGCGTTCTCATGAACTTCTTTAGTATTACTGTACTTTTGACTTGGATATGATTTCGGTTCATTATCTTCACTCTTTTCCTCCTCCGTCGTAACGCATCTACATACAGAAACTTCAGAAGAGCCCATTAAAATTGCTCTTCCGATTTCGTTTGCCGGTTCGTTCATTATTTCTACGCTTCTGATGCTGTTCACGCTATTCTTGGTGAGCATGCTTTTCTTGCTGTACATGCTTCTGTTGCTGTGCATGCTTGTGTGGTTCGTCTTGGTATTACCGACTGAAGATGTTAGATCAACAGTAGCTCTATGAACTGAAAAAACCTTGTCAGCGTGGATAACGTCACTGTATCCAGTAGAAACAGTGTGGAATTTAGCAGATATCTTCTTTGAAAAGTCATTATAGTCCTCGTGTTTTAGGTTCACGGACCTTTTCTTCCCCGATTTAGCTTTAAAGTTTTTTATTACTATGCGAATGTTAATATCGTTCTTTTGATCCGAAAGCTCAGCAAGCCGTTCGCCTTCGTTTTTTACTACGAAAACTTCCTGAGCAGATTTATTTTTTGGCTCTTTGCGCTCAATATTGTGTTCATTTACTTTTTCACCGTCATTCGTTATATCTATTTCATTCGTTTTTTCCCCTTGTGTGACTTTGAGTTTAAACTGAATTTCTATTAGATTTTCTATACTAGCATCGCTTTCGACTTCCTTAATTTCTTTGCGTTTATCTTTATCTGTTCCTATGGTTTGTGCAGAGTCATTTGTGGTCACTCTGCGTATTTCGGATGCCTTGTACATTTCACCTAATAACGACGATCGCTTGTCTAAACTGCAATCTGCATGTTGCAGTCTGTAATCTTTTCTCTCAAATAAAGTCATACCGTCTTCATCTTGCACTTTTATATTAAGTCCTTCTCTTATCTCTTCTGTGCTTGGCGTTTCTTTTTTCAGTCGTATGATAATTTTCTCTTGGGAATTAAGACTTATACACCCGTCGTTCTTCTCACAGACTAGGGAATCTTTAGTTGGCGTTGGCTTTTTAATTGAAGGCATAATTTTGAGAAAAAGCCCAGATATTTTTGATTTGCTTTTGCATGGGACTGGGGTCGATACTTTGGTAGGTTCCGCTGGAGGCGATGATGGACAATGGGCTGGCGGAGGACATTGCATCCCAGGTATCCTAGTCAAACAGGGTAGTCGTGGCGATCCCGGATAATTTGGACAACTTGTCTTGCAATCTATCTTTTTGAGTGCTTTGAGTGAAGGTAACGTTTCACATGACAATTTAGGCATCATTGGCTCTTGATTATTTTGACCAAGCGATGTATACGACGACTGATTAGACGTTTGATTTTTGGTTGACCATGGGCGGTCATTATTGGTATAACAAGGTGATGTACTAAACTTCCTAGATTTTGGCTTAGGTTCTGCTTTCGGCGGGCAGGGATGAATGGGGGAATAATAGAAGGGTGCGTCAGGATGGATTGTATTACACGAAATCGATTTCATAGAATGCTGACACGCTAGTGATCTACAAAAAGGTAGTTCACAGGGCATTGGTTTGCACGGAGATGAAGCTGGGCACACATGGCGTGGCTTCTTTTTAAAGAGTTTCATGATATAACTTGATGACTTTTTGCAAGGTGGCGGAAGAGCAGGGCATCGATCAGGGTCGGTGCAACATCGCTCAGGTGATGCAGGGCAGGACGGAGGAGCCTTTGGACATTTTTTCCTACTTTTACTGCAAGGTGGTGGTGTGTGTGGGCATGGCGGTGGCGAGGGTGGGGGCGACGGGCAAGGAGGGGGAGGAGATGCTGGGCAAGGAGGGGGAGGAGATGGTGGGCAAGGAGGGGGGGGAGATGGTGGGCAAGGAGGGGGAGGAGATGCTGGGCAAGGAGGGGGAGGAGATGGTGGGCAAGGTGGTGAGTGTGGACATGGAAGGGGCTTTCTTGGAAACTGTGGAGATAACAATGGTGGACAGAAACACGGTTTTGAGGTTGCTGGACCAGAAGGTCGTGGTGGTGGGCAAGAAGGTGATGGTGGGGAAGAAGGTGGTGGTGGGGAAGAAGTTGGTGGTGGGCAAGAAGGTGGTGGTGGGGAAGAAGGTGGTGGTGGGCATGGAACAGGCTTTCTTGGACACGGTCGAGATGGCAATGGTGGACAGAAACACGGTTTTGGTTTTGGGGATGCTGGACCAGAAGGTGCTGGTGGGCAAGAAGGTGGCGGTGGGTTAAAAGGTGGTGGTGGGCAAGAAAGTGGTGGTGAAGGTGGACACGTAGGCTTTGGCGGACATTCCACGATGTGGATGTGGGGGCACGAGGGATGCGAAGGACAACGGGTTGGCTTTACACAGGGAGGGGGTGATGGAAAACAAGATGGTGGCTGTATGCAGCAACCTGGTGGAGTTGGTGGCGTGCTTTTCGGTGGACATGGTGGAGAATGAGGACAGCTCGGTGGCTTTTTCGGCGGACATGGTGGAGAATGAGGACAGCTCGGTGGCTTTTTCGGCGGACATGGTGGAGAATGAGGACAGCTCGGTGGCTTTTTCGGCGGACATGGTGGAGAATGAGGACAGCTCGGTGACTTTTTCGGTGGACATGGTGGAGAATGAGGACAGCTCGGTGGCTTTTTCGGCGGACATGGTGGAGAATGAGGACAGCTCGGTGGTTTTTTCGACGGACAAGGTGGCTTTTTCGGTGGACATGGAGGTGACGGTGGACATCTCGGAGTAGAGGGACAGCTTGGTGGTTTCTTTTTCGGCGGACATGGAGGTGACGGAGGGCAAGGTGGTTTCTTTTTCAGCGGACATGGAGGTGACGGAGGGCAAGGTGGTTTCTTTTTCAGCGGACATGGAGGTGACGGAGGGCAAGGTGGTTTCTTTTTCGGCGGACATGGAGGTGACGGTGGACATCTCGGAGTAGAGGGACAGCTTGGTGGTTTCTTTTTTGGCGGACATGGAGGGGACGGAGGACAAGGTGGTTTCTTTCTCGGCGGACATGGAGTCGGCGGAGGGCACATTGGGGGGGTGCGTGGGGAATTAAGTGGTGAATAGCGGCCGGGTGGAAGCCTTTGCGCACGCGGCGAAGGCTTTATACAAGGCGTAGGAGGACAAGAGGTTACAGACCTCGAAGCAGACGACGGACATCGCGGTGAACACGGCGACCGCACGTCGCAAGGCGGCTTCTTCATCTGCTCACACGAGCGGACGGACGGGATCTCGCAAATCGGATGTGGATTCACTTTCGCGTGCTTAGGACACATGCTATCCTTTTTCTTACACATATCACAACCACTTCCTTTGAATGCCAAAATGCTTTCAGGCGCCCTAACGCTTAACTGCTTCGCTAGACTATCGTTCATTGTATCACAGTCAGGCAGAGACACATGCTTTTTGCATGATCGTCGTCTAGGTTTAGGCTCTACTGACTTGCTACAAGGCTTAATTACCTTCGGGCACGTAGTTTGTGGCATTGTCTGCCCGACCTTCCCACCACTGTCACAACTCCGCACAGTCGGCGGCCCATCGAAGTCCGGATTAGGGCCACACCATTTGGATTTCATACTCGCTGCATATAACTTCCTTCTTTTAAAAACTTCTATGGAATCCTTGGGTTGTATTCTTCTATCGAGGTCGGGTTTTTTGGCATCATTTTTCTTGTTTTTTTTGTTTAAGTCATTACTATTGTCTTTAAGTTTGTAGCACTGGCTACAAGAGGACGCGCCGCACGACGAGACGATGGCCGACGTTTGGAAGTCTTCGAAAATGTTAGGACAGGACTTTGTTCCATCCCCCTGATTGTGGTAACTAGATCTGGATCTGGAATGATCTGACGAGCACTTGAGCTGTGAATCGCTGAAACGCCAGGAGTATAAATCGATACCGAGAGGCGTCCAGTGCCGATAGTATTCTTGTAAGTAGCTCTCTGCAAATTCGCATTTTTTTGTGTGGGGTTTCAGAATATTATGTTCTGATTCTTCGTCAGAAAAGTCATCTTGGATCTTCAAACTGCAATAAGTAAAATATAGTTTGTAGTCATTTAAACATGTCTCCTACAACGTAGCTGAAAACGGATGTTAAGTTGAACGCATATTACAGTCGAGAAGCCGCCACAGCGCATCGCATTTCAATTTTAAAAACTACAGTGCGGCCTTCCTATGATGTGCAATATGCGCCTTTAAGAGACAATACGGGCAGCGTTTAGTCCATGATCAAACAATCAAAACAACTGGCATAAAATATAGTACAGTAAGCAAAACTAATTTTTAAGTAAATTGACTGCCAACTTAAATTGTCCGTATATTATAAATAATAAATATTAAAATCTGCCTGACTTACCTATACTTCCACGAAAAATTTAGGTAGGGTGTCAATTTGGTTAACATTAATTTCCCTGAATTAATTTCTCATACGCAGTAAGGCTTTCAGAAACCATGTTTAAACTAAAACACAACATAAGTAAACGTCTGCACTTACATTGGTTTCCGTATTTGGCTCAGGTCTCTATGCGTGATAATTCCCACTCCAACGACGTCGCACCTCTTCGGTATGTACACACTACTGCCTTGTACCACCACGTCTCTACGCGATGGCTTCGTTAGCGTCGTGTCCAAAACGTCCTCTACACATTTTTTACTTTCCTTCACACTGACAGTCACTTTTATCTTATTTTGTTTGTGATCGCCTATGTTCATCTTACGAGTTGCTTTGTCCTTCTTCAAGTCACTGCCGGTTTCATATTCTACAATTTTAAAAACCTCTTCGTCACTAGATTGGTTCCTAGTACGTTTGTTGATTTCATCATTACTAGAATCAAGAAAGAATCCTTTCGGGATATCGATCCTTAGATATTCTGAACTTTCCTCCTTATTAAGTTTACGGAAATTCTTAGAATGTAATACAACCTCTATTTTATGTGAGAACGCTTTAGATTTGTCTATAAACCATTTCTGATCTGAGATTCTAACTTCCATGTTATCTTTACTGTCTTCGTCTGATTTACATGTCATCTGATGTTTAATTTGCTTAACTGGAAGCTGTAAGTTCGGTCTGTCTGTAATGGTTTTTGGAACCATCCAGGCTTCTATATTTTGTTGCATAAAGTTTACATGTTGTCTGGTATAAGATTTGTATGATGACTGAACCGTCACTTGACTTTTTGATCTGAAGACTATGCTGGTATCTTTATAGATATTGTCCATTAGTTCGAAGACAGTACTACTGCTTGGAGCATAAGTTTTGTTGTTCCACCGAACCTTGACACTATTTCGTGAATCAATCGTAGGTGTAAGGAATTTCTTAAGCCATGCTTTCCTTACTATTTCTTCATAATCATCAGGCTTAATTTCTGGTTCTTTCTCAATATCTTCAGAGTCAAAAACATTACCGCCAAGTATTTTGATGACTAGCCCATCCCTTACTTCACATCGTCCTGCAGTAACACCTTTCTTAGCTTTAAAAGGCTTTTCTTTGGTCTTCTTTTTATTTTTAAAGAAGAAGAACTTTCTGCCCTCTTTCTTCTCATCTATTTCCGGTTTACTAGTTGGGCTATCTTGTGCTTTGGGTATCGCAGGTTTCTTCGAAGGTCCTTTCCTTGAAGAGTTATACGAAGGTTTCGGAGTGCAGCGTCTCTTATAATGATCTTCTTCCAAGTTGAATTTCTTCCCCCATAACTTAAACATGCCTTTGACGCCTTGGCTTTCACTGTCGTCATCAGCAGCTTTTGAAGACCACTCGGCGCTACCTCTTTCCTTTTTGCTACTAGTTACAGACCGTCTATAGTGTGAAGATCTGGGATTGTACATTGTTTTGTCTCGACTGTACCTCGTTGCGAAGGGACTGTAAGGTTTCGTGTTGGAGAAAGATCTTCCTTCTAAAGATGGTGGATCAGAATTTATCGAGACGTCCTTACGGCTCCGTGCGCTAACCTGACTCGATACTTTATTGACAATAACAGCGTTCTTCTTCGAGTCATCCTTCTTAGCCAAACCTCGCCGTAGAGCTTCAAATCTTCGTTTCAACGTTGAAGTACTCTTAAGATCAGATGTGTGTGAACTATTTTTTGATTCTCTAGACTTGGACTTGGCTGAAAACATATTTCGGTACTCCATCTCAAGTTTATTCTCCATGAGATCTTCGGCCTCTAAGGACATGGGGCTATTATGTTCAGCACTGGGATTCTCGAGATTATGGACATGTTGTAACAATGAATCTGAGGACCCTTTCTCGGCTGGTTTCTCTTTCGTTTCCACAGCTTTATGTGAATCTTCTGTGATCGTATTCATCTCTATCAGATCTTTCTGAATTATTATTATTGGTTGTTCTATCTCTTCTGTTGACTCTATGACCCTGACTTCAGATTTTATTTCAATGTTCTGTCTGATTGAATTTTCGACTTGTGTTGTTGTATTTGTTAAACTTTTCACAACAGAACTACTTCCTATTTCTATGTTTTTATTGAAAGTGGATTCTTTGTAGCTCGTTGATCCTGACACAGTCTGTATTATAGGGGACAGCTTTTCATTTATGACGCAACCTGTATTATATTCCAATATTCCTCCGACGCACTTTGACGATGTTTTCTTATTTTCATAATAACTACTTGCCCGATGCTGCTTCGTTCTTTCTGAAAATAAAAGTCAGCTTATTGATATTTTGTTCGAAAATCATCTAGTTGGATGGGTAGGGTCAAACTACAATGGGATCGCTAAGGTAGCCCGCGATATTAAGAGTTTATTAGTTTTTTTCAATTTGCTGATCAGTGTCAGATTGTATGCCGATCAAATGATTTGCTACCGTAACAAATATTTACTGAATAATAATCATAAGGATCATTAATATAAAATGTCATGATTTCATGAAACAGTCATTAAATAGGGTAATTTTAACTTAGAGAGTTGTTTTTTTTTCTGTAAATATTTTTATGGTCGCGAAGCATATTTTAATCAATCAATACATAACCTAATATTGACCTGAAAATTGGAAAAAACTTAAGATAAATTTAATTTCGCGAGCTAGCCTGGTGCTTTTCTCATAATGTAACGTAACGGCAAGATCCCGTTCGTTCGTTCGAGCTGCAAACACAAACTCTCGGCGCTCAACGTCTTGTGGTGGAATAATAACCGATTGAACCGAACCGAACCGACGAGGCCACCACCTTACATTTTAGAGCGGAATCGCTCCGCTCATGAATCTTGGGCCTGTTTGGCCCAAGATTCGATTACGATTTTCTTAAGGACATATCGTTCACTCTTTAGCGTTTCAAACCAACAGCTGTTGCTATTACATGATAGTGGAGTTACGTAATACGAAAATCGTAAAATGTAACAAAAAGCGATCGAAACGAAACAAATTAATCTCAATCATTTGCCGAAAATGTGTTACGCAATTAGGCTGCTGATCATACGATCGGTTGCACCGAACGACCGCAAGCTTACACGCGCTGCGCGCACTCAAGGTGCGCGTGATAATTGTACTGGCGACGGCGTCAACGACCTTGGGCTGCGGGAGACTGCGTGCACGCGCTTCCGACGGCGCATGAGCCGGGCTGTGGACCACCAGTCGTCATTTGACCGCCTACCGAGCCGATCGGATCGCGCCGCGCTATTCTAGTTGTAATCTGTTGAGTTTTGTCCATGTAATTTAATTTTAACATAATTTACGAATTGCTTTAATAATATTCTTCATTTCTTCATCTGTACTCGCATCATTATTTCATGCTTCCGCTGACGCTACGCCTTACGCTTTAAAGCTAATATAATTATTAGTACGGGTTCGATTCCGAATCCGGTAGAAATCGGTGATCATAGTGATTTTCTACATTAGTGACCCTCGACTATCGCGCATATTGAAGACTCGAGTGCAGCAAGGAGCAAGCAGTTTTAGTGAAGCAAAAAGTGGCGATTCAACTGGTACTAGTTTGTTTACATCGGAGCGCAGAAAAAAGTAGGCTGTGGTCCAAAACATAAGCGGTGACCGATTTTATATTTTGTTGAAGGATGTCTGATACCGAGAATTTTGCCGATCCTGACGCTAAAGAAGCAGCCACTGCTGTCTCTGGAGAAGTGTCGAAAATAGGACTTCCATTACGCTGTCCACCATTTTGTCCAGAGGAACCGGCTTTATGGTTCGCCTAATTATAGGGTCAATTTATCCTGTCAAGGATAACCAGCGACGCGACAAAATTCTATTTCGTGACTACACAGCTGGAAACTAAATATGCACTCCAAGAAAAGGACATCATCATCATTACGAAACCACTGGAAACAGACAAGTACAATAAATTAAAAAGTGAACTAACTAAACGCCTGTCTTGCCTCACAGGAAAAGCGGATACAAAAACTTTTGATTCATGCGGAGCTAGGCGATCGCAGGCCATCTCAGTTTCTTCGGCACCTGCAAAACCTAGCTGGACCCGCTGGAGCTTCGGATTTTGTGAAGTGTCTCTGGACTAACCGGTTACCACAAAATATACAAACTGTTATTGCTTCACAGATTGCCGACTTACAGGTAGAAAAACTAGCTGAGATTGCTGACAGGGTGTACGAATTTGTACCATCCACAAGTTGGAGTCACCACTGCCTCTACCAGCACTTCACCAGACTTGCTCAAGCAAGTAAGCGAGCGCACCAAGCAAGTGGCACTACTGAAATCGCAGATGAACAGTAATTGGAGAGGACGTTCCTGCTCACGCTCACAATCCCGGCGTAACCAGAAAAGGTATGATCGCGATCGCTCAAATAGCTTTAGACCACAGCAGCCACCACCGAATCACCCGCATTGCTACTACCACTTCACCTACGGGGATAAATCGAACAAGTGTAAGCAGCCCTGTACATTTACGTGGAAAACTCAAAGAGCGGTTGCAAGTAGCGGCTGACGACTGCCCTACTTCAACAGGCCGTTTATTCATAACCGACCGGACTACGAAATTGCAGTTCCTTGTAGACACTGGCTCAGACTTGTGTTTTCCCTCGGTCGGCAGTAAAGACGCCTGTCAAACAATCAAAATTTGATTTAGTCGCTGCCAATAATACTGTGATACACACGTACGAACCAACGCAGCTGCGACTTAACTTAGGTCTCAGAAGAGACTACACCTGGAGATTCATACTAGCAAATGTGTCACGACCTATCATAGGGGTCGACTTCCAGTTTTTACAACTTACTCGTAGACTGCAGAAAACAGCGGTTGATAGACAAGATAACGACACTATCAGTTTCAGGAGCTCATTGCAAGCCAACAGACGATATCGCATCCGCTGTAGTTGGTGACACAGACTATCACGAAATTCTCCGCGAATATCCGGAAATTACGCGACTGCCAGGTACGCATAACACGGTGCACCACATAAGGACAACTCCAGATCCACCTGAAGGAAGCAAACCTCGACGCTTTGATCATGCTCGAACTCTAGCTGCTAAGAAGGACTATAGAGCACTAAACGCAAGGACGATACCAGACAGGTACCCCATCCGCCACATTCATGACTTCTCCCACCAGCTATCAGGGTGTGCAGTATTTTCTAACAAAGATCTAGTCAAGACATACAACCAGTTAGCCATCAACCCAGACGACATTCCAAAGACTGCTATCACTACACCATTTGGTCTTTACGAGTTCCCCTACATGACCTTTGGTTTGAGGAACGCTGCTCAAACTTTCCAACGATTCGTCGACGAAGTTCTGCTTGGTTTGGAATTCTGCTACGGCTATATCGATGACATTCTCGTATTCTCACAAACTCCTGACCAGCACAAACAGCATTTACGGCAACTGTTGGACCTCTTGAAAGGCTACGGTATAGTAGTAAACACATCAAAGCGTAGTACCGGACGTTCAGAGGTAACTTTTCTGGGATACAGTGTGTCAGCCGTTGTAGAGGAACAACACAACAACTGTACAACCTCAGGAAACAGATCCAGAACTGCAAGACCTGATTCGAAACGGCTCTTCACTCGAGCTGAAAAAGGTCGCTACACTGACGGGAAACGCGCACATTATATGCGATACTTGACTGCCGATGCCTCGCCCATATGTGACACCACAACTAAGAAAGCAAGTCTTCCAATCGTTGCGCAACATACATCATCCAGGATGTTCTGCTACAATGCGACTGGTGACACAAAACATTGTGTGGCTGGGGATCCGAAAAAACTGTACAGAGTGGGCCAGACAATGCTTGCAATGCCAAGCAAGTAAAATTACCCGCCACATCGTAACTCTTTTTTCCTCTTTCCTTACTCCGTCTTCCAGATATACAGACATACACCTCGACATCGTTGGGCCCTTAACCATTTCTTGTGATTACAGGTACTGCCCAACTGTCATCGATCGATTTATTCGGCGGCCTGAGGCGTACCCGCTCAAGGACATAACCGCGGAGACCTGCGCAGCTGCCTTGATGTCCAGCTGGATAGCTAGATTCGGAAGTCCGGCAAGGGTAACTACAGACCGCGGTCGCCAAAGTTCAAGGCCCTTACTTCCTTGGTTAATGCAAACGACATCCGCACCACCGCCTACCACCCAGCTGCGAATGGCATCGTAGAGCGGCTACACCGGCAGCTCAAGGCAGCCATCATGTGCCACACTTCTTCACAGTAGACGGAAGTCCTACCGCTGGTGCTACTCGGCATGCGTAACTCTTGGAAAGAAGATATCCAAGCCACGCCTGCTGAGCTTGTATATGGTGAAGCTCTCCATTTACCTAGTCAGTTTCTGTCTGCTACAGATTACACTGCAGCCAATGTCACACAGTACGCAACACGTCTTCGTGCACACATGGCGAAAATCACTCCCAGGTCTGGCATACAACTCCTCCCTTAAACATACCTCGAGATCTGCATTCCTCTACACACGTCTTTCTACGCCGAGACTATGTCCGAAGCCCACTTGAGCAACCTTATAGTCCCTACAAAGTGATACAAAAAGGAAGGAAGGTAAAAGGAAAAACAACTAACGTCTCTGTTGACATATTAAAACCCGCCTATATGTTGAAAGAAGAGGCAAAGCAACCAGAAATCAGGTCAACACCAACGGCCGCTCCAACAGTCATTACAACACCAGCAACAACAGACACAGACAAGAGGACAAGAAGCGGGCGGTGAGTAAGATTCCCCGATTTTTATCGACCGTAGTTACGGTCTGGCCGGGGGGAATATATAGCGGAACACTAACCGATTGGGCCACCACCTTACATTTTAGAGGGGAATAGCTCCGCTCATGAATCTTGGGTCAAACATACAGATCATACGATCGGTTGCACCGAACGACCGCACGCTTACACGCGCTGCGCGCACTCAAGGTGCGCGTGATAATTGTACTGGCAGCGCATGAACCGGGCTGCGGACCGCCAGTCGTCATTTGACCGCCTACCGAGCCGTTCGGATCGCGCCGCGCTATTCTAGTTGTAATCTGTTGAGTTTTGTCCATGTAATTTAATTTAAACATAATTTTCGATTTGCTTTAATTATATTCTTCATTTCTTCATCTGTACTCGCATCATTATTTCATCCTTCCGCTGACGCTACGCCTTACGCTTTAAAGCTAATATATTTATTAGTACGGGTTCGATTCCGAACCTGGTAGAAATCGGTGACCATACTGGTTTTCTACAGTCTCTTGTACTGTACGCACACACTACTTAAACAACTTCCAATCTTGACTTACGTAATAAGTACGCAGACAATTCAGAACTACCGACTCCTCTCTCGATTGTCTCAGGTAGATATATCCTTTTCACTTTCTTCCTCTGCAGTGCCTTTACACTACCCACTCCTATATCAGTGAAGCTCCTTGATCTTTGGTATGCGTATATTTGTTTTGGCGACCCGAAGTATCTGATCTCTTGCCTCCTTTTAGGCGGTGCCAGATACCTACAAGTGCATATCAGGTTATCCCGCTTACTATCGTACTGGCAACCCACTTCTTGGGTTTTCTGGTCATATCTTGCAGGCTCGGGCAAATATTCTACGTCCCTTACGATCTTCGTGGCGTAGAATTGATATTCTCTATTTAATTCTGCGTTAAAGTCACGTTTTCTCACATAAACAACTTTACTCTCTTTCATTTCTTCTTATTTATCATAGTTTGTTTTGTGCACTTGCATTTTTCTTCACTTTATTGCGTTGATCTCAAGTTTTATCTGCAATGCAATTTTATGATAACGTTTAACTTGATATGGAATGAAAATCAGAGATGAATATAAAAAGGCTTATGTGTCATTTATTATTCTTAAACTATCAATAACATGAACACTGTGAGTATATTTTGTATGTTTTGTAAGCTCCTGAATGCATTTCAACAAATGTCCAATATTCAATGGGAATCAAAATTCTAAATTTTTCTAATACTTGGTAATAAATACTTGCTAATATTTGGTAATATTCGTGCTCTCACAGGCTTGAAGCTAAAAGATTTCAGTTTTTTGACATCACTTTCGGATATATTTCAAACATTAAACTGTGAATTTGAAATTTTTACAAAGAATTTTTTTCGGAATCTTTCCCTTTGTTCAATTTTATTGACAAATGCCTTATTGTTTTCGAGGTGACAGTTTTCGGGGCATCCTTAGGAAAAGAAGAATGTAATCATAGACTTTTGAGAAGGTCGGTTAATAAGACCAGTCTTTTCTTTTTTGAGGTCATTCACGATCATCACCATTCCAGCCGGAAGTCGTCCACTGCTGGATGGATACTCCCAAATCGGGTATGCATTTTGACGTGAAAACGTCTTTTTTCTCGGTAATTTAATTTTTTCTAACTGAAAAAAGCCGTTTCAACCGCTGATATAAAAGAGGATTTTCTGTAGCCCTGAACACCGGTATTTAAGACCTTGTTCGTGATGCTGGTGTGATACCTGCCTATTCTTTTTTAGGGTTCCGTACCACAAAAGGAAAAAAACGGAACCCTTATAGATGATCTAGACAGACGGATGGACAACGAAGTAAGGATCACTTCGTTGTCTGTCCGTCTGTCTGTCTGTCAAAGTTGTAGGAAAATGTCCGAAAATCGGTAATTTGTAGTTTTATGACATAAAAATTATTTTTTTATGATTACAAACATTTACAGTTGGAGAAATTACCGTGTATGACAGAACATGTTTTTCACTTACAATGTTAAGTTTGTTGTTAGGATAAATTCATCCCAACTACGGAACCCTTCATTGCGTGTGTTCCGACACGCACTTGGCCGGTTTTTTACGAGTCAAAGTTATTCTCGACCCTAAAAGGAAAGGATATTCTAACTTACAAGAATGTACAGACGCCAGCAGGTCAAGCTACCTGAAAATGACAAATTTTCCCAATCAACCCTGAACCTTAATGATTTAGCGATAAAGTTGAAAATCTATTAAAGAAACACAAATTGTAGTAGCTTGATGTGCTGGCGTCTGTACATATGCATACTCCTTTTCAAAAGGATAAAAACAATATAGACTTTTGATGAAAATATTCTTCTGTCAGATTCAAATATATTTTTGACATTAGCCAAAAATATTTTGATTATTTTAGTGTGTTTTATAGATTTATTTATGAATTTAATCAAAAACATTTGCTGGACCGAAATATGAAAAGGGATATATTCGTTCCTACTCGTGGAGTAAGATCTTTTTTGTAGACTTTATATATACACATAGAATTGGACCTATATTTTAGAGTTAGCTAACACATAACAACACAGGTCCACGGTGAGGTTTATACAACGTGCCTCTTCAATGGCGACATTCATTTAACACACTTTTCGCTTTATGAACATACTAGCTGTGCCCCGCGGTTTCACCCGCATGAGTTTCTATCCCGTTGGAATATCGGGATACAAAGTATCATATGTGTTAATCCTGGTTATAAACTATCTGTGTGCCAAATTTCATCCAAATCCGTTCAGTAGTTTTTGCGTGAAAGAGAAACAAACATCCATCCATCCATACAAACTTTCGCATTTCTAATATTATATAAATATAATAATATATAATATTATGTAAATATAATAATAGTAGGATAGTAGGATTAGTAGGATTTTAATTTCATTAAACGGTATTATTTATTTATTTACAATTTTCTAAAATAGCATCTTGGCGCGACCTGTACAATCAGCGGAACACACTATCAATCTCAATTCGAATCATTTCGAAGGATATTGCTAATCCATTGCTTCATATTTTCGAAAAATGTGTCTAATAAACAACGTAAATAATGCAATGAATGTTGTTGAACAGTCAAAATGATATCCATTGCTACTGAGAGTGTCTTACGCAATTACCCCGCCGTGTGTTAAATTAATGTCGCCATACGGCACGTTGTAGATCCTGTGAAATCACCGGGCATATACCCTGTCCATTGGGTTATCCGTTTTTTGACAGCTGTCTTAGAACGAACTATTCCAGATTACGTAAAAGTGAACTTTTAAATGCGTATAAATCAAATATATTAACTGCCTTATCTTATTGAATTATCTTATTTATGGTTTCTTACAGACATTATAATACCGTACGTGTAACAATCAATGTATTATGTGTTGTTGCAATCACTAGTTCCATCTGTCAAAAAACGGTTTACGTAATGAACAGGGCTATATGCTATAAGGGCCATAAGCTCTGGCCAAACTGAGACTAGTCCTGCAAGGGAAGAAATTTGCCCGCGGCGTTTATGTCAACTAACTTGTTTGGAGGCAATGGTATTATAACACCACCACGAAGCTGCTATGTTTAAATGGAATTGGGCTGGACACATCTGCCGCATGTCAGACGATCAATGGGCCAAACTTACAACCCAGTGTGTCCCGCTTAATGGCAGACGACATCGCGTCAGGCCCAGACGGAGATGGCGGGATGAGCTGGACTCCTTTCATAAAGATTGGTCCTTGGCAGCTCTGGACAGAGAGATGTGGAAAGAGTAGGGAGGCTTTTGCCCAGCAGTGGGACATTAACGGCTAATAAAAATGGAATTATAAGTAAACATTACTGTAAGTAACTGGGTAGATATCAGTCTATCAATCTCTTTTACCTATCCAAAATTTTGTGTTGAAAAGCGGCTAAATGTCTAATTATTAGGTGACGTATAGAAGTATCGTCCCGCATCCCGCGCGGAATTCGTCTACGTGTGGCCAGAGCCTAAGCACAATGGTACTGCGTATGTGGATTCGTCAATATTCTTGTCATGGACAAGAGGCCTTATGATTCCAGTTATCTTTCACGTTCACACGAAGATGGATGGATGATGGATTTTTAAAGATCCACAAGATAACCCAAAGATTTAAAAATCTTAGCTCGAATCCTCTTATGCAGTTGGTTGTCCCTCCAGAATGAACAATATAGTATAATTTTAGGAAACCGCAGAGCCAGGAATGCAATATTCATAAGTCTTCTATAATTTCAGAACTTCTTATGATATCGGGGGCAAGAACAAAACGCATACGTATAGAAATAACGACTTACAAAAATCACAAGTATTACCCAGGAAACAAAATGGAAGACAAAGTAAACAAAAAATGTTGTAGCAAAGGCCATCGCAATAAGGAGTATTACCCAGAAAATGAAATGGACGACAAAGCAAATAAAAAATGTTGCAGCAAAGGGTGGTATCACAATAAGTATGTATGTGCAATATGCCTTAACTCGAGAACGGAAGGGAATGCTGGCGAATGTTGTAAAAAAGTATCTAAAAGTTGTCCCATTTGTCAGAAAAGTAAAGAATGCAGTGGAAAAATGAGAGAAAGAGAAACGTTAGTAGCACAAAATGAAACGTTTTGTATGATGAGAAATAAAACCAAAGATTGCAGGGAGAACCTTCCTGACACACCATACAAGTCTTCAGAATGCAGTGAAATTGTGAAAGGAAGATTGGCTGTAGAAAAAGACAGCCAAAGAAGAGATCCAAATGTTAAAACAGTGCAGACTTCGGGCACGAATGTGGCACAAGGTTTGAACCTCCTAAATGAAGTGTTAACAGTCTTCCAAAATAACAAAGTGGATATCAACAAGGATAAAGTTAAATCTGGACTCGTAAAAGACGCCGCCGTTTCCACAACTGACAAAAACGATGAAAGGAGTACAAAAGACAAACCTAGATTGTCGGTCAGTACCTTCCAATATTCCATTGATGACAAGAAAAATGTCATGGAAAACGGCAAATTCATACTCGTGAACTGTTGCCAGCCAGTCTATCTGAAGGCGCAAAATTCACTGGACCTAATCAAGCATAAATCATGTTCCATTCCTCAAATGAAATTGGAAGAATTAAAGTATTCTTTGAAAGAGAAATCGAGGTCGAAAGACGCAATCGAAGAAGTCAACAGAATGTTCGCGACTGTTAGGAAAAGTCATAAGAACTCCGACTACTCAAACCGACCGATGGTCAGAAGTGGACCCAGAGTACTGCCTTTAGTTAAAAGTAACCCAGAAAAAATTAAAAAAGATTTCGGAACTGAACCGATCAGTGATAGCTGCAAGTGTTGCCAAACTTGCATGTCCAGTGGAGATTCTTTTGCGAAAAATGAGTGTTGCCACGATGCGGACAAGGAAACGTGCGACAAATGTGTCTATATGCTGTGTTGCCACTATGAGAAGAAACACAAAGTGCAGACCGGGGTGTTGATTTGCGAGCACTGCCGGGATTTGAATGATGAACAGTGTTGCCAGAAATGTGTGGATGACAGTGGTTAGTTCATTCACAACTCAGAACTCATGTTGGTGACGGATTTTAAAATATTATTAACTATCAATTACACTAGCGTAGGAGTGAGCTTGGTTTTTTTTTACACACAGCCACAAGGTAAAAAGTTTCTACAAGATTTTATTTTGATAGTGGTGACTGTCATTGCTTTTATAGTTTTATTTTTTTGCCTTTGATTTTAATAAAGCTGATTTATTTTGAACAAAACAATTGATTTTTATTTCTTTATTTTCTCTAAAGCATGTGTTTTGAAAGTGTTTTTGATAATACATATCGATAGCATTTTAATTTGGTGAAAACTCAAAAAATAAGGAATGTAGACTCAACAATGTCGTCTGTTCAAAACTGAGATTCAGAAGGTTGGCATCCTATGGAAGGACATAGGCTACTTTTTATCCCGGTAGCAGGTTCCGTGGGATAATATCCGACATCCACGCGGGCTGCGGGCATAAGCTAGTCTACAATAAAAATACCATAGCTATAAAATAAGGAAGAGTTTATTGCTAAATATCTTAAAACTGTTCACAAATTATTATAAATTAGAAGTAAAAACTCTCCGATGACAACTTCTTGTCGCCTCTGAAACAGTGCATTAAAAATATGTTAATAACATTTTCTTAGGGAGATGCAAATATTGGGTTTTGTGCAGTCGATTCTCAGTCTATTCCCAAACTATACTGTGGTCGTCTTCTACCTTAACCGAATGCAGCTGAATACCAAGATTTTACATAGAGGGACTGCCTATCTGTACAGCTATTCACGACCACTGGATACGCTTCTGTACCGTATCGAGCATCAATCAATGTTAACCTAGGAGTCCTCTAGCTCCCCACCGGTGGGTTCCCGCATTGTCGAGGCGGGGGGGCTCAGTAGCCGTGGCTTGGACAACCACGGTGAAGCTAAGAGGAACCCGAGGAGGGGCCGCTCGTCAGGGCTTTGCCTGTAAGCCGACGACGTAGCGGCCAAAAAGTAGGTTGCGGTGCCGCTTGGGCGACATCGCAACTGAGGCGGGCCGTGATGTGGTATGGGAGGCATCACGGCTGAGGGTTGGAGGCCGCGGCGGGGGAGGAGTGCCGGTATTGCGGTGCGCCGCTCTCCCTACCTTCCGCGGCCTTGACGGGGTCGCCACCGTCTGATGGCGGACGCGGTGGGGCCGCAGGGGAAGAGGAGTGTTGGTATTAGGTTGGCCGCTCTCCCTATCCTCTGCGGCCGAAAATTGGCAGGCGGCGGGGCCAATGACCCGTCGCAGGGGGACCAAGGGTGCCAGACGACCCCGTGGGGTCGTCTGGCACCCATGTGCTGATTTGGTCCCTGGGGAGGTCACGGCGTGCCATGTGTGCTGGTGCGCCGGTGATGGGGAGTAATCCCCAGAGGAGGGTCCGGTGACGGACGGCCGCGGCGGGTTCACGGATGAGTGCTAAGGCGTGCCCGTGTTCCCGCCGTAAGCGGCAGAGGAGGACACCGTGGAGTTTTAGTGGGTTAGAGTCCCACATAACTGCACTATCTCCCCGTGGTAGTGCAATATGCATGAGCATTTCTCCACGTTAAAAAAAAAAAAAAGAAAGGAGTCCTCTAGCTCCAGTCGGGGGTTGCGGAAGGATCTTACGTTCCCGCGACTCCCGGCGTAGGTGTGAGATGGAACACTGGGATGGTTTTTAGCCAGTATGAGTCTGACAGACCCCGCCGCCCGCCCCAGGGCGGCGGACATCCATGAGGATTTTCCACCCCGGAAAAAAAAGGAGTCTTCTAGCTAGACGATGTTCACAAGGCAAAAACCCGAAAATTTTGTCAGTTTAAATCAAATACACGACTGCTATTCTTCCGACAGCCGGTTGCTATCGGGGCAAGGCAACTCGGGTTATCGAAATCCGTCATTTTCGATACGATAGCCTGTCGGATGGTTGTGAACTGACCTCCACAACCTAGTAACAGGGTAACTCGATAGAGCTTTTTTTTGGAACGAAGTTCCATAGCGCGTCTTACTTCCGGTAAGAGTTGACGAAATCTGACGTAATGTAAAACCGTTATGCCCTCTCCATGCGACTTTCTCTCCCTCTCTGTCTCTTTCTATGTAATATACCTACGAGTGTGTGTGTGTGCGTGCGAGTATCGGATAAGGAGCTTCGTCCCCCCACCGCCTGTAGCCTGTGCTGCCCCACTCCTGGGTAAAGGTCTCCCTGAAATCCTTCCAGGAAGTCTTTCGACCTCTTTCTAGGCCGGCCTCGGCCGCGCCGTCCATCTTTAGGCACCCACGACAGACCCAGGTCCCCATTGATGATGACTATACGGGTTATTGCGTTTATTCACTCTAAGATGGATACCCGGAAACGCATGTCCCAGAATCCACCATAGGCCTAGTTCGATAGACGGAATTTATAAGCTTAGGGTGGACTCTCGGACATGCGGTTCCTGGTATCCGCCTTAGGATGGATTTTTTGGGGTTGATAAAAGAACTAGTGAGAGTAGTGATTGACCTAGTGGTATCGTCCCGACTTACGAGTTGTAGAGTGGTGTCGAACCCAGGCAGGCGCTTGACTACGTGTAAATTATTTCAAAAAAAGTGAAGGAAAATATCGTGGGGAAACTGACATGTCCTAGAATCAAAAATTTGAAGACATGTGACATCTACCAACCCGCCTTGGACCCGCGTGGTAGATTACAGCCCTGTAGAAGAGCGGAGGCCTGTGTCCCAGCAGTGAGAACGTTATAGGCAGATTATGCTAAATGTTATAACTGGACTATCCTTAAGTAAATATTATAGCCGTTGGTCCCGGCTGTCATTCGTGGATTTTTGACAGTCGTTACGGGGCGTCAGAAGCCCGAAAGTCTGACAACCAATCT